>BSBN01000156.1:0-1408550 GCA_027924645.1 Cunninghamia lanceolata | reverse complement strand
CCTCCACACGCAAGCTCAATCTCCAGGCCAAAATGAGCACCAACACTGGCTCCGAATGGGGGCGTGCAGGTGGAAACCTGCAACGAGAACTAGATCTCTAGGCAGACTAGGCAAAAAGTCAAAAAGCACGAACTGTACAAGACATTTACACTATATACATGTTTTTACAAATGTGCACAGCGACAAGTCATCTATGCAAAATAGAACTTAAGGAATTGGCCATGCACAGGCAATTCCAGAACTTCGCCATCTAGGGCGTGGAGGAAATAAGAATCCTCCCCATGAGCACTGCAAATTTGATATGGGCCCATCCATAAGGGTTCAAATTTACCATGTTTACCCTTTTCTTGACCTTTTGCATTCCAAATGAGCACCAGATCATTGACTTGAAACTTCCTTTTTATAGCTCTCCTGTCAAACTGATATTTCACATCTTGTTGTCTCTTGAGATTAATCTGGTGGGCTTTCCTTCTGTTTTCATCCAGTGCAACCAGCTGGTTCACCCTTTCTGTCATGGAGTCTTCAATCTCCTCATCATTTTCCTGGATGAATCTGTAAACTAGTAGGAGATTGTTTATGGGCAATCTAGCTGATGCACCATATACTAGCTCAAAGGGTGACATCCCAATAGCCCTTTTCACTGTCACTCTGTTAGCCCATATTGCTAAGTTCAATTTTGAGTCCCAAGCTCTCTTGTTCTTGTCCAGTATCCTCTTGATAATTTTCATGATGCTTTTATTGCTTGATTCTGCTTGACCATTCCCTTGTGGGTGATATGGTGATGCATATGATAGATTTATCCCATACCTGTTGCAAAAATCAACAAATTCACCTGATCTGAAGCACATAGCATTATCAGTGACTATCTTGAATGGTACTCCAAACCTGATGATAATATTTTCTAGCATGAAATCTGTCACCACCTTACTTGTAGCTCTCTTAGTTGGAATGGCCTCAATCCATTTGGTAAAGTAATCAGTTGCCACCAAAATCCAACTGTGTCCCCCACTTGATTTGTCTGCAATTTCCCCTATGAAGTCAATTCCCCATTGCTGAAATGGAGCATCCACAGTTACAGTCCTGAGGGGTAAAGCACCATCATATTTCAACTTTTCTGAAAATCTTTGGCAAGGGTCACACTTCCTCACTAACCTTTGTACATCTGAAAAGAGAGTGGGCCACCAATATCTTGCTCTGAGAATTTTATGAGCTGTTGTTTGGGCAGTATAATGTCCACCACACAATCCTTTATGCATATCAATCAAAACATTGTTAGCCATATCCTCATCCACACATCTCAGCAGCACACCATCAGGGTTTTTCCAGTATAGCTCACCTTGAACAATAACATACCTGATTGCATGTAACTTTAAAGTCCTCTTTTGACTGTCACTGAAATGGGAAGGACAATTCAGATTTTGCAAGTAGTAGATAATATCCTTGTACCATTCAGATCCTGATACATTTACACTCTCATTTTGGACTGCATTAACTTGGCATGCTTCCAAGTTTGACTGTGCCATCATCTTGGCTAATCCTTGTCCTCTTACCAACTTGGTAACTTGTATGTCTATGTTAAACTCTTGCAGTTTGTTTATCCATCTGCACCTTCTTCCAGTCACCTCCTGCTGAGTGAATATGTCTTTGACTGCTGCATGGGGAACATATGCAATTATATATGATCCTACCAAGTATGGTCTAAAACCTTTGATGGCTCTGACTAGTGCATATGCCTATTTTTCCATAATATCATATTTCAACTCAGAAGCCTGCAAGGACATACTGAAGAAAGCTATGGGCTGTTCAAAACCATCTTCATTTTTCTATAGCAAACATGCAGCAACAGTGTGAAAGGAAGCAAATGAAAACAATTGGAATGGCCTGGAAAAATCAGGAGATTTAAGAACAGGGGCCATCTTGATTGCCTCCTTGATACTCTGAAATGATTCTATTGCTTCACTTTCCCAGTGGACAGTTGCATCCTTCTTCATCATCTTGGAAATGTTCCTTGTGGTTTCTGCAAAGTTGGGAACAAATCTCCTAACAAAATTTATCTGTCCAAAGAAGGACTGAACTCCTTTTATAGTTTTTGGCATTTGAATTCTGTCAATAGCAGCCACTCTCTCTGGATCTATTCTGACTCCATCCTTGGAAACAATATGTCCCAGGAGCTTTCCTTCAACTACCCCAAAGGCACACTTCTTTGGATTTAAAGAAATACCATACTCTAGTGCTCTTATGAAAATCTGCTCCAGATGCAAACAATGCCGCTCCTCTTTCTTTGAGTAAGTAGTCAAGTCATCCTGATATACAGCTAGGATTGAATCAATCAACCCTGCAAAAGCAACATCCATTGCTCTTTGAAATGTAGCACCTGCATTGGTTAGTCCGAAGGGCATTCTAACATACACATAAGTTCCCCATGGAGTGGTGAAGGCAGTCTTATACTGTTCTGATTCCTTCACCTTCACCTGATTATAACCTGAAAATCCATCCATCATAGATAAGAGTTCACAACCAGTCACTCTCTGCAACATAGCTTCCATATTAGGCAGTGGATAGTTATCCTTTAAAGAGGATACATTCAAGTTCCTGAAGTCAACACAAAGCCTAATATCACCATTCTTTTTTCTGACTGGGACAAGGTTAGACACCCAAGTTGAATGCCTGATTGGCACAATTATTCCAGCTTCCCTCAGCCTTTTGAGTTCTTCTTGCATCTTTGGAGCTAAGGTAGGATTAATAGGTCTTTGCCTTTGTCTAAATGGCTTAGCTCCAGGCTTCAATGGGATCTCATGCTGGAATAAATCTTCCCTATAGGCTTTTAGGTCCTCATATGACCAAGCAAAAACATGTTTATACTTTTTCAGTAATGCAATTAGCATACTCCTAATGTGTGGTTTGAGCTGTTTACCAATGTATACCTTCTGAGGGGCCTGAGATGTCCCCAAATTTATCTCTTCTAAATCTTCCTTATTTGTGGGAGATGTCCTTGTGACCAATTTATCTCTACTGTCAAAAGCTCTTTCCAAAGCTACTAATCCTCTGGGGATTTTATTAGTCTTCAATTGAATTATCTCTTTTCCCAGAAGAGTTTCTTTTCCATCTATAGTCTCTACAAAAGCTTGGAAATCAATTTCTTGATTCTCATATTCATCTATGCAGTGCAAAAATTTTAACAAGTCCCTATCATCATTAAACACTTGCCAACTGCATATATTTTCTGGTACTGCAGGCCTAATTTTAACTTCTACATTTGTAACATCTGACAGAGTGATGTCATCTGGCCTTATTGCAACATTAGCTAAGAAATCAGCCATAACATTCTTTGACCTCTCTACCCAGTCTATTGAAAATACATCAAATAGTTCAATGGTATCCCAAACAGCATGCTTGTATTGTTTCAATCTTTTGTTTTTTGAAGCATACTTATCTCTAATTTGGGATACAATCAGCTCAGAATCCCCAAATACCCTTAGCATTTTGATTCCATGTTTGAGAGCAATATTTAGGCCTAAAAGCAAAGCCTCATATTCTGCAATGTTGTTTGTGCAGACAAACCTCAGCAAGAAAGAGAATTTGAGGAGCTTACCAGTTCGAGATAGGAAAACAACTCCAGCTCCAGAGCCTTCTTTTGCACAAGCTCCATCAAAAAACATGGTCCACAAACCTTGCTGATCCAATTCTTCAATGCAGACATTTTTCTTTTTATCTTCTCTATCATCTGAGACAACCTTGAAGTTATCACAGTCAGTGTTTACAAAGCATATCTGTTCCTCTGCTTCTTGGTCTTCCACTGTCTCTGATGATCTTTGTTCTCTGATTAGCTTAACATCCCTACCATTCATTGGAATCATGGCATATGACAGGTCCAGCTGCATACTTCCACCAATTAGTGCTGCCCATCTTCTTGACAACAACATACCATACTGTGGCTTGATGTCAACCACTGTTATATTCATTTCATATCTCTTTTCAGGAAATGCTGCCAGTTTGAAATCTACATCCTTCATGATTCCAATAACCGGTACCTCTCTGGCATCCATAGCATAACATTTTCCACATGCCTTGTCAATTTTCAATCCAGCTTGTTGCATGATGGCCAAAGGCATGACATTTGTAGATGCTCTAGAGTCAAGCATACAATTTATGATTATTTTTCCATTTATAACCAGGGAAACATAAAATGGTTCCACTTGTGAAGGACACTTTGTCATAGTCACTCCTAAATAGACTTCAGGAGCCTCATCTTCTTCATTACACATGACATGTTTCTCACCCTAGATTTGAACATTTTGTTTAGCTTGAAAGGGCACCCCTGAAATTAGGGATACTGTCCTATTCTTGATTTCTTCCACTTTCATGAGTTCCATAAGTGGAACAGAGACTTTTACCTGGGAGAGGACTTGAGCTATATCAAATGGAACATAATTTTGTATAACAGTTGTAGCTTGCTCCACAATCTTGTTTTTATCCTGAACTGATTTAGCTTTTACTTTCATAGTTCCCTGATCATCATTCTTGTCTTGGGAACCTTTACCTTGATCTTCAGCCTGAGGGATTCTATTTTCTGGTCCTTGGGATTCATGACCTGTTCTATGTCTGAAGTTCTGTTTATTATTAACCCACTGCCTTTTTTGTAATTCCATCCCCTTATTACCATGCACTGGCTGTCCTATAGTAACATCTTTTGGCTGATGTGGGCTGCTTACCTGATTTTTACCCCTGAGATTGTAGTTTCTCTTGACTTGAGCAACTGCTGCAGCTGTGAAGGCCCTAATTTCCTCATCAGAAGGTCATTGTAAGTTACTCAGAAAATTGTGTGAGTTTTGAGCATAGGCATAGTTAACTTCATCATCTTCATCATATGGGAACTGTTGGCAACCCTAAGTTCCATCATTTGTACTCTCATCAGCATCATAAAGAGTGTATCCATTGCTTATGGACATCATATTTACATCATCATCTTGCACAGAATGTGGCTCATTGCATTCATTACAAGATGTAGTATTATCACACAAGGACTGAGCAATCATACACTGTGACTGTGAATGTGGCATCTAACAAATTATACACCATGGAGCATCATCAACAATATTTACAGATTTCTTTAGAGGATCAGGAGTTTCTTTGACATGTTGAGCTCTTTGATTTGTGTTGTTACGTGGGAATATAGGTTTACCATCATGCCAATTGGTATTATAAGGCATATCATGCAATGATGGCCTCTTTTCCTGCCTTTGATAGACTTGCCTATCAGGACCTATCCCTTTTTCACTTCTAGCTAATCTATAGCTTAGGTCCTTAACAACATTTGCCAATTTGTCTATCTTATCTTCAGGGGCAGATGTATTACCTTGAGTGTTCTGAGGCTTGTTTGGATTCTGTAGAATTTTTATATCATCCCTTCTATTTGTCTTGCCCGATGCTTTCCTATTGTTTTCAATATTCACTGCAATTCTGAAAGCATCCCTGAGAGTAGCAGGACCTTTATCTCTTAATCCATATGTAGTTTTTGCATCAAAGGCATTGATATACAATATTATGCACATTGGTTCATTTGGCCTCATGTGATGTGGCAATTTGTTTAACACTTTAGTAAATCTTGCATTAAAATCTGCAACTTGCTCATTTGACCCTTTAGTGATACTGGTGAACTCATTTACAAAAAAGCTAGGGTCAGTTTTGTCACCATATTGCTCCTTGAACATCCTTTTAAAATCATCCCATGATGAAATACTCCGGTTAGGCAGATTCTTGTACCATTCTCTTGCCTCATCTATTAAGGATTGCATGAATGACTTCATGAAAACATCCTCATGTTCAACCTCAAAGTTATCCATGACATTTTGAAAGGCTTTTAGATGATCTTCTCCTGACACAGTGTTGTTTCCTAAAAATTTAGGCACTTGTAGCCTCAGATGCTTATCAATGGGGTTAGGATACCCAGGAATACCATCAAATACCAGCTGTCTGAATCTATCTAGCTACATTGGCTGTCTGTTTAACTGATTAACATTAATATTTCTGTTTGCATTCTGGTTTCTTACATTGTTTAGTGGTATCCTAGCATCATTCACATTTTGTCTCTCATCATTATGCTGATGTTGCACTTCATTTCTCTGTTGATGTCTCTGCATATTTGCATTCTCAAGGGTAGGAATTGAATTATTCTAGGCAGTCCTCAAAGCTTGCACTTTCTTCCTCAAGTCATCTTTGATTGATATTGCCTGCTGATATTCAAACTCAGCCCTTAAGCTCCTAATTTCATCAGCTAGTTCTTCCTCGCTGGGCCTAGAGGAGGATGGTTTTATCATATTCTGATCTTCGTCTTCATCATCCCTCAGAGACTTGGCCTCTTCAAATCTGTCACTAGGGTTTAGAAATGGGCATTCTTGGAACACCTCTGACCTCATTCTCATGTTACCACCCTGTTGCCTCTCATATGCACCCTGAATATCAGCTTCTACATTTGAAAAGTAGGGCGCATGCTGTCCTGATGGCCTAGGGTTATCTTGTATATCATCATTTTTTCTAGGGGAACCCTCATGACTAACTGAGACAGCTCCCTTTCTTTTGTACATCATTCTTCTTATTACTGGTAACTCTTCAAATAAAGGATTTTGTTGGGATCTTCTCCCCTGCATATAAATTTTACTTTGACTGGTTGGGAGATTACTTCAGAGTCGCCACCTATTACTAGGAACTGTTTTCTTTTATAAATCAGGGTTCTTTCAAAAATAACAATTTTCAAATCACCATTCCCCAGTAGAGTCGCCAATTTCTGTTGGTGACTCGGATGGGTCACAGATATATTACTGGAGATGATTAGATAGTACTTTTACTTCTCAATCCCTAGCGGAGTCACCAATTTCTGTTGGTGACTCGGATGGGTCACAAGATATAACCCTTTCTCAAATTTCGTCCCCAGCAGAGTCACCAATTTCTGTTGGTTTTTTCCCAGACTGGATGCTTATTCCCAGATTTCCCTACAAGGTAGCCATCAGTGATCAACAGGATCTCTGGGCCAAGGGCCAACAGTGTAAGAGATAGACTCTATATTTTATCTCCTCTTCTTCTTCAGGCTCTGCAAGACCTAGGGGGGTATTCCCTACTCAACATCCATGAGATACGTATACAAGGATTGGGATGCTATCAGAAAGAAGATAAGTCCTCCTATAAGTAGACCAAAACTGAAAGATAAGAGCAAAGGGGCTAGCTTTGGGCCTATTTGCAGTTGTAGATAGAGGACTGAGGATCCTAAAACTAATTCTAATGTCCTAATGGTTGTTTTAGAGTTTGATTGTGATTTTGAGTTTGGATACAAAGCTGGACATGGTTGTAACACAAACATGAAGCAAGATTGGTGCCTATCCAGGGCCTGGAGTCAATAGACATACACCTGTGAATGATCAGCATGAACAGCTAAAACTGGATTTCAGGGGGATATATGTGATACCTGCCTTACAGATATCTCCCAATACAGAGTGTTAAGTTATCTCTACTTATGGCATCCCTATTGCAGTATACCCTTCCCAATGTTCAACCTGAAAATAGTTTAATCTACCCCTTAAGTAGAAGTTAAGAGATCATACATTCAACACAGGAATTCTATGTTCTAGAGTCTCAAATATTGCTTAAATATCCAGACTCAGAAGAAAGATACATGCAATACTGGAGACAGAATTAACAAAACACATGCAAACATAGCATTATTCATACAAGATTAACCATGAAATCAGTGGATTCATGCCAAAACGTACAACAAGAGATACATAAACTCACAGGTTTAGCTGTGCAGAGCAACCAAAACAAACTGTATTGTGTTACAGAGCCAAAATGTTCAACTTTCAACAACCTAAAAATGAGTAACACTTCCTGCTTATAATAGCTAGAAAGTGTACCACAGTAATTAATTACATGGCTATAACAAAAAATCTGCCAGATACAGTCCTTAGAAGGAATAGCGCTCAGAAAATGTTAATGCAGCAGACAAAGGGGGGCCTTGAGCCACATGCCACTATCTGGAAGTCTTCATTCTCAATTAGGCAGCCTGATCACTTGTACCATCACCCATACTCCTACTACAGTCGCCATTAAGGGCCTCAACCACCCGCGGTCGCTTGAAAACCATCGCTGCAGTCAAAAAGAAGTTTCCTGCCAAAATGCTTCCTCGCAGGTTCAAAACATACAGGGGAATAATCCCACATTGGTGCCGCGGAGACAACTTTAGTATTTTAAAAATATGGCCGCATGCATACCAAGTGTCGAGCGCTTTTGCCGCGCTCGACACACATGCCTTCGTCAAAACCCATTGCTGTGACACAAACCATCGGCCCAACCCACGAATCCTTCGCCGACCTCATCAGTCTGGCCGATACAACACTACGCTCCCTTCTGTCGGCCAGACATAGACCATCGGGCTAGCCCTCCAGACCTCCACTGACAGACCAACTCTCACCGATGACCAAAAGAAACACATTTCCCCATCAGCCAGAGAAAGGCCATCGGAGCAACACCAAGCCCCTCCGCCGATGCACCAAGTCACCCCGACGAACGCAAACATACCTCAAATTACCATCGGCCAGACACTGCACATGTTACATCGACGAAGGCACAAAACACACCCCGTCGGGGAGACCTACCGCATCGGTAGAACTTGAAAAACTCCAACCGATAGGCCAAGCTTATGCCGATGAAGAGGAAAACCTAGGGTTTGAAAGAAGAAACCCTCCACACGCAAGCTCAATCTCCAGGCCAAAATGAGCACGAACACACCCCAACATTATTATCTGGCCACCTCCACCAAACAAGCTCACTACTCTTCTCTTTTTCATGGGTTTTGACCCACCACAATATGACCACCTCCACCAAAATGTCACATCATTTACATCAAAACCTATAGCCTATAAACACAAATATACCCCTACAACTTCATTAAAATTAACAATTTCCATTTGTTCTTCTCCATACTCCCCAACATTCAACATGGTAAAGGAATGGAAAACAATATAATCACAAAATGCAAATAAATTTACCTCTTCCTTCACTACTGCAATATTTCCTTCATCATCATCAGCTACAACCTTCATCCTCTCATCCTTTGTTGTGAGGTTTTTATCTACACCATCTACTCCCATCATCATCCTCATGTCTTCAACTGTTGTAACAAGTTTTTCACCTATAGCATCTTCTACAACCTTACACACAAACTTGCAACAACTGCATACAAATCTGCATCTTCATTTGTTTTCCTTCCATCTACTTGCAAATTCTTGCTCACCTTAGCAACAACAAAATCCCTATCAACTTCATCATAAAAAAATTCAAAAAAATTAAAAGTTACCTCTTCATTCTTAGTTGTTGTGGCATCCATCTTCTCACTCTTCACTACACCATTCATCTCCTTCAAATGTCCACTCAACCTAAACAACTTCTCTATCTTCTCACTTTGTTCCTCAAGAAATTCATGCTCCTCAACAAAAGTAAATCTGCAACATCCTCACACAAATCTACATGGAAATTGAAGACTTCTATGTATCTACTTTCCTCTTGCTCTACATCTTCCCTTACTTTCATCATATCAAATGAATGAAACTTAGAACTCTCAAGTTTTACATCATTTTCTTTTTCTACTCCAACTTCTTTTACATCATTTTCATTACACTATTAAGATTCTCAGGTTCATCTATCCAATCTCCCTCTAACAACTTGTCTATTTTCTTCATCTCTTCTTTCCTTAGAAGATCATTCTCCTCTTGGCCCACTTTCTTGTCAAATCTAGGGCCTTCTAACTTTGTCATCTATGATTCTCCATCTACTGCAACTTTCTGCTCTTCATACTTAGCTGCAAGTTCATTACCTTCTTCTTCTATCTTCTTATCCTCCAAAGGATATGTAGTCACTACTGCTACATCAATTCCAATTTCTTCATCCATGTCTTCCAAAAGACATGCCTCTGCTGTAATCTCCAAGGCTTCCACTCTTCTCAATTCTTTATGAATTGCCTCTTCTTCACATCATTGTCCCACATATTCCATGTCCTTCCACAGAATATTATCCACTGCAACTTCATGTTCCACCTTTTTTCTACCTTCAAGGGGACACACTACAGCTAGTAACTCTTTCCTCTTCCATTCTTTTCTCTCTTTAATTTCCTTCATTTCTGATTTTCTTTCCTTTTGGAATGTATGGGTTGTCCCCATATGCTTCTCCTTCCATGCCCCTTCTATTAAAGGGATACAACTCTTCTTCTCATCCTTTGCAACCTTGGTTACAATCTTTTCTTTCCTCTTGATCCTTTTGCACAAGAATCTCTTTTTCTTTTTCTTTTCACTCTTCTTATCTACTACCATCTCTTCTTTCTTCTCTTCATCCTTCAAAGGATTATTAGCCACTTCTCTTTCTCTATCTTAATCACCATTTTATGCAATTCTTCATCTTCCTCATCCTTTTCTTTCATACCTTCTTCATGACATGTCTTCACTGCAAGCTCATCCCTTGCAACCTCTCCATGCTACATAGCTTCCAATTTATTGTTGTATATGTTGTCATTGATGTCAAAATAGTGGTAATCATTGATGTCAGAAGAGTGGCCAGAGGAGTAGTCAAAGAGTGATGATAAGAGGAGCAGACAAAGGAATGATGATTAGAGGAGTTGTGAGGTGAAGGATATGGTGATGAAAGTCATAAGTATACTGTTGGATCAGTATCATCTGTACATAGTTGTACCTTATCTCCTAAAGTTCATGGATAGGTGAAAGTTGTCAATTTGAAGGATATGCTAACATGAAGAAGTTGTGGCTTCTTATTTTTTTATGACAAGAGCTGTAATTGTTTTCTATGGTGTTGTGAATGTTACATTCATTATTTCCTAATGAAAAGCATTGCATAAGATATGAAGGAAAGTATACAAGGTTTAAAATTGTCAAAGGCATAGGGTTTTGTACTGAAGGAGCTTCAAAGATTATAACACATTCTATCAAATGAAGATATGGCCTTGTGGTTTGGAGGTTAAATAGAGACAACTATGAAGTATGCTGGATCCTAATTTCAGATCATAAAAGTTACCATAGAGCATTTTAGAGCTAGCAGAGTGAAGATAGTAGTACAATGTTGTTACAGTTCAAAAGGTATAGCATAATGCTTTGCATTTCTCCACACTAGAAGATATCATATTGCAGCTTGGAGGATAGTTAGATACAAATAAGAGGTATGACATACTTAAGTTTCAAATGTTACAATGTACCATAGTAATTTCTAGAGTCAGCTAGGTAAGGACAAGTCATGTTGCTATTTAGGATTATCAAAGGGAGAAAGTAAAAGCCACCGCATTTCACCACACTATAATTTTTGGCTTTTCTATTTGAAAGATAAGTTCATATTGTCTATATGTTTTCCCAATTCAAGTTTCAAGTGTTGTGGAGTACTGCAAGTATGTTTTTCAATGATCTATTTCAAGACAGTGTAATTAGGCTGACTAAGGGATATCGACATCAGAGTCTGTATGTTTATGCTAGAAAGAAGATACATAAAATAGAGAAAGGAATGTATGAAAAGGTTTTTCAAATCATATAATGGTTAGTGTATGATCTGTATGATGTAATTTTGTGTCTCTAGTACCACTTTAGGTCTGGAGCTAATGCATGAAAGGATAAGTGTTTGCTGAGCCAACTTGATATGTTTGAGTGGTTACACCATGTGTTTGGAAGTGTGCGCCAATGTTGAGATGTGTGCCAAGGTAAAATAGGCCCTGTTGATCACTTGGTATGAAGCACATAATGGGATTTGATTCCTACATTATTGTAGTTGATCTAGGAGTTGACTTGTTTACTCATTGCACATTTCATGTTACACATTTCATTTAGGCTGACAAAGGTGAAGATTTGAAGACTTGCAGAGCATATAAATGAAAGATCATTTTTTTTTCAAAGGTAAAGAGTGTATGAGGATGAGTGAGTGAGCATGTGCAAGTGTGAGATTGAGTATATATGTGTGTGTGCAAAGAAGATAAATGATCCAGAAGTTGAGAAGGAAATTTGGAGACTATAATGAATAATTCATATTAGAGGTTTTGTTGCAAAAGTGTGTTGAGGATAGCAAAGTTGTTTGAGAAGAGGTGTTGTTACAAAGGTGATTGAACTAGCAGAATCTATCAAGTGTTTCGGTGTAGAAGTTGGAGCCTCTTCTTGTAAGTGTTGTAGCATTTTAGGGAGTTGTAGCTTCCTTTGGGTTGGAGCCCATAAAATTGTGTATCAGGGATTTGTAGCCTCCTTTGGGTTGGAGCCCATAAAATTGTGTATCAATGAGTTCTAGCTTCCTTTGGGTTATAACCCATAAAATTTGTTGTAAACCTATTTTTACTTGTGAGGCTTGATTTGGACAGAAGATCCAAGAAGCTTGCTCACCATGGTTTTTCCCTTCTAGGGTTTTCCATGTAAATCTGGTGTTGTGGTTGTGTGGCTATGTGATTGTGTTTTGAATTGCATAACTTAATTCATTATTTGTTTAAGGTAGTAGAAAGATATTATTGACAAAGTTTAATTGGATTAATCTGTGGCATATATTGATTCACCCCCTCTTCGTATATCAGAGTGTTCTAACAATTGGTATCAGAGTTAAGTTCCTTGGTGCAACCTAACCATTGAAGGAAGATCTTGGATTAGAACACATGGATCAAAGAGAGTCCTCTTCTTCTAACAAGGCACCACTATTTGATGGATCCAACTATGCCTTCTGGAGTGTAAGGATGGAAGCCTATCTTACCTCTCTAGGGTATGATGTTTAGAGAGCTACAATGGATGCTTATAGTGAACCTACTCATCTTATTACAGATTCAAATGAGAAGAACGTCCATGAAAACAATTCTAAAGCCAAGAATACTATCTTTAGTGGTCTAACCAATTAAGAGGTTGTGAAGGTAGTACAGTGTAGATAGCCAAGGACATATAGGGTAAACTCAAAAATATCTATGAAGGAAATGACAGTGTAAAGCAAGCATGATTACAAACTTACAAAGCTATGTTTGAAAATCTAAGAATGAAAGAAGAGGAAAACATTGCTAGCTATTTACTCTGAGTGGATGAAGCAGTCAATGGAATTAGAGGGCTAGGTGAAGAAGTGTCTAATTCAGTGGCTGTGAAGAAAGTGCCGAGAACTCTCACTCACAAGTTTGATTCAAAAGTCTTTGCTATTGAAGAAGTCAAAGATCTAAAAACACTTACCATGGAAGAGCTATTTAGGTTCGTCACTGCCTTTGAGATGATAAATAAAGTCTAAGGTACATCCAAAAGAGAAGCTACTTTCAAAGCTATGAAGAAAGAAGGAGCATCTAGTCCACATAGTTAGTCTGAGGAAGAAGAAGAAAACTTTGTGAGAAAGCTAAAGAAAGGTTCAGGCAAGTATAAAGCTAAGTTACCTTTCAAATGCTTTAAATGTGGAAGAGTTGGTCATTATGCTTCTAAATGTCCTCTTGGAGAAAATGAAAGTAGCAGCAAGGATTTGAAAAGGAGCAATTTCAAAATAAACCTCCTTTCCAAAGAAGACTACAACTCCTCAAATAAAATAGATCACTACTCATCAAATAATGAAAGAGAAGAGTCTTTATTCATGGCCATCGTAATCTCTGATATGTCTAACAAGACAATAGATGAAGAAGAATTTGAATTTAATTTTCAAGGTGAACTTATTTCTACTCTTGAAGACTTGGATTGTGTAAGGAAAGAGAACAAAGAACAAAAAAGATTTGATTGAAACTAAGACAAATGAATGCACAAATCTTGAGAAAGAAATCATTTCACTCAAAAAGGAATTGGAGAAAGAAAAGTTCAGATAACTAAATGACCCTAAAGAAGTAGATCTTTTTCTAGTCATGTCTCATGGAGGAAGATATGCAAGAGCCTTTCATGGAAGACAAATCTTCATAAATAGGTTCAATCATGCATTTTATGGTTATTGTTTTATCTGCAATAAATATGGTCATAAGGCTATGGAATGCAAGTCTAGAATGAATAGACAAAATTTTATAAGTAGGAATCCACTTACTTCACTAGTAGATATCAATGTGAAATGTCATATTTGCAACAATTCTAGACACATAGCAAGATATTGTAGAAGTGGATTAGAAAAATCAGAAACTCAGGTAGTAGACATTAATGATTGAGACAAGGAGAGTGACACTTCCAAAAGATAGGAAAAAAACAATAAGGTTAAAAATTTAATGATTGTCTAAACAAAAATTCATGCCTAAGGGAAAACAAATCCCTGGGTAATAGACAATGGATGTTCAAGCCACATGATAGGTTAGAAGAGCAAATTCATGAATCTTGTTAAGTGGAATGGTGGATCAGTCAAGTTTGGAGATAATACATCTACAAATATTTGTGGAAAGGGCACCATAAGCATTGATGGAAGATCTAAAATAGAAGATGTTAAACTATATGTAGAAGGAATTAAGCACAATCTTCTTAGTGTAAATCATATGTGCATCAAAGGATACAACCTCATATTTCATGAACAAGGATGTGAAATTAGAAGAGCAAATACTAGTAAATTGGTGCTAGAGAGTTCAAGGATAGAAAATAATTTGTACAACCTAAAGGGTGTTAATAGAATAAATTGTCTTCTAGGATAGATAAATGAATGCTAGCTATGGCACAAAAGGATGGGACATATCAACTTTGACAATCTTATGAAAATCAACTCCATACAAGCAGTAAGAGACATGCAAAAGGTTATCAATCTTGTAATCACCTTGTGTAAAGAATGTCAGATTGGGAAGAAGACAAGGATAATATTTAAGACCAAGGAGTATTCCTATACAAGGCCATTGGAATTGATTCATACTGATTTGTTTGGTCCTACCAAGACAAAGAGTCTCAAGCTAAGAGGTATTTTATGTTTCTTATTGATGATTACTCTAGAAGGGCATGGGTTACATTCTTAAAAGAAAAATTAGAAGCCTTGAGTAGGTTTAAGATTTTCAAGTCCATGGTTGAAAATGAAATGAATTCTAGAATCAAGTGCTTAACATCTAATAGATGTGGTGAGTTCACATCAAATGAGTTTGAGGAATATTGTGAAGAATATGGAATAAAGAGGTACCTGTCTACTCCAAGAACTCAACAAAATGGAGTAGTGGAAAAGAATAGAATTTTCCAAGAGATGGCAAGAAAAAATTTGAATGAAGCCAATTTGCCTAATGCATATTGGAATGAAGCAATCGATACTATTGTCTGTATTCTTAACAGAGGACAACCAAGAGTGAAGAACACTAAGACACCATATGAGCCATGGAAAGGAAGACCTACTTCTATCAAGTATTTCAAGATTTTTGGAAGCAAATGCTATATCAGATGAGATGAAGAAGGTTTTAGAAATTTTGACTCAAGATGTAATGAAGGAATGTTTCTTGGATACTCAACTAAAAAAAAAGCTTACAGATGCTACAATGGAAGATTGGGGAAAGTTGAGAGTGCAAATGTTAGGGTTGATGAAGAGTCACAACCATTCACACATGAGCAAGAAGACTACTATTTAGATGAATCTGCTTGCATAGAAGAAGAAGAAGAAGAAGAAGAGAAAGAAGAATAAGAAGAAGAAGAAGAAGAGGTTGAAGAGAAGGAAGAAAGCCAAGAGAAGGTCACTAAGACTCCTGCCAAGTATTTTCAGAAGAACCACTCAAAAGATCAAATAATTGGAAAAAAGAATGAAGGTGTACTGAATAGAAGAATATTTTCAAGGGAAAATGAATAGATAAACTTCTCTTTCTTGTATAAGATAGAACCTAAGACTTTTGTTGATGCTAGAAGGGATGAAGGATGGATCTAAGCAATGGAAGAAGAACTAAATTAGATAGAGAAAAATTAGACTTGGGAATTGGTGCCAAGACCCATAGACAAAAATGTGATAGGGACAAAATGGGTGTTTAGAAATAAATTAAATGAAGATGGAGAAGTGGTTAGGAACAAAGTAAGGTTGGTTTGCAAACGTTATTCACATGTGGAAGGAATTGACTTTGAGGAGACATTTTCTCTTGTGGCAAAAATGGAACCTATCAGGATGTTTCTTACATTTGTAGTCCAAAAGGACTTAAATTTATATCAAATGGATGTCAAATGTTCTTTCTTGAATGGTTAATTAGAAGAAGTTTATATAGAGCAGCCTAAAGGATTTCAACTATCAGAAGATCAGAACATGGTATGCGGACTTAAGAATAATTTATATGGTCTCTGTGAGGCTCACCCTTGTGCGACAGGTTTAGTTGCACTATTAGACCTAATTATATTGCTTCACCCAGGCTAAGGGTTTGGTATATGGAATTGTGACCTTGTCTGAGAGACAATATGGTGTTGTTGTGGATCCATTTATAAGGTGGTTGTGTTGATTTGAGTATGCGTAGGAGATGTACACCTTAGCTTGGATTGATGGTATATCACCCTCGTGGATGTGAGGCCACCTTTGTTGTACCTCCTGATTTGACTATGAGAATTGTTGTTTGGATTATATTTTGACATTTGGACATTTTGGGGACTATTGATCACCTATATTTAGACATTTGATGGCTTTATTTTGTGCTTTGTTTAGATAGATGAGTATTATATGATGATGTTATAACTTTCCATTCTAGATTATATTCTATGTCTATGATGGTGAATGTATTATAATATTTGATGCAATTGAACATTTGATTCAATGAACTAATTGAGTTGATAAAATATTATGCCAATTTATGATTTCATGATCCTGATTGTGTTATTGAAAGTAAAATTGATTTAGGAATAAAGTGAAATTTATCATGTGATTTAATTAAGAATGTATGAACTTGTGCAATCGTGTGTGTGTGTAATTTAATTTCTTTGTCTATGATATACATTGGGCTATTGATGTGTGCATGTAGTGTGCAGGTATTTACCATGGCTAATGGAAATTGGAGGTCATCAAAATCACCCTAAGTAATTATCCTTGTGAAGCCAACCTAGTCCCTAAGGTGGACAAAGGTTAATTGTTGTTTGACCATTAATTTAATGTGTTTATACTTTATTTTAATTTTAAATTTGAGTCTCTAAGGTTGACTTAGAATGGGTAGATGATGAGTGTCATCCATGTGTCATTTTCGTTCATAAGTTTTAAGGGCTTTTCAAATGATGTTATTGAGATTTTTAATGTTAATGTCATGTGTTTAAGGGTCCTAGGTCAAGTACCTAAGGGTTAGGTACCTTATAGACCTCAAATCATGAGTTTTAACTCATATTTGACCCCTCTTTTTAAACCTAGGAGTTAGGTGGCGAGATTAGCGTTTTGGGTTGAAGGTTGAGTGATTTGTCACATCCAATCCCACAACCCAAGGTTCATGTAAGGTATTGGGGGATTCCCAAGGGTCTCACATGTGTGAGCACACAATGTAAGAACCCTTGGGAAGAGAACCCCAAGTACTTCCCTCTTCTCCATGCCTCACACATGTGTGAGGAGAAATATGGGGAGATGTGCCTTGGAGAAGGAATGAGAGGTTCACTAGTGTCACCTCCCTACTCCTCCATATCTCACACATGTGTGAGAGCACTTGTTTGGAGTTGTACTTGTGAGAGTGAATGAGAAGGTGACAAGTGTCACCTCCTCATTCATTGGGAAGGGTTTTAAAACCCTATATATCTCCCTCTTGTAGAGGTGAGAAGTGTTCTTTCTTTTAGCTTTTGTTATTGATTTTTGGGAAGGAGCTTAGTCTTGGAGAGGAAGATTTTTACAAGGAAATTGGAGTTAGTTCTTGGAGGTCTTCACCAAACATCCTTCTTCACTTGAGACTTAAGAGGTAGGCTCTCAAGCCTACAACTTCTCCTTATGCTTGTTTATTTTGTATCTATGCATGTAGTTATGTTATGATTTGGTTTCATGTGATTTTCTTGGTGTTGTAATGGGTTATGGGTTGTAGTATTGAGCTATCCATGTGAGAGAGATCCCATGTGTTTCATAAGATAGGAGAAACCTCCTCGGTGAAAACATCTCCTTTGAAAAGGAGTTTTGTGTTGCAAGTATGTGCCTAATTCGTGTTGTCATTGATGTCAACATATCTGTATTGTAATTAGTGTCAACTAAGATCTTGTTTTGATACTTGATTGTAATGAGTTAGATTCTTTCTATTTTCTTATGAAAGTATTGAAGATCTAGATATTGAGGATATTAAGAAAATTTGCTCCTCCAGTGGAAACAGTGTGTTACAGAGTTTCTTGTGCACTATAGAAGAATAGTCCAGTAGATTGCTGTGCATTTCCTGAAAGATGAATATCTTTCTTTATGGATTGGAAGTTATTTAGAGGCATAGCTGAAGATGCTATGTTCCAAGTTTGAACCTCTGATATGAAAAATTGAGTGAGTTATGTTCACCAGAGTGAAAACAACTTTTTTTGTATGTTTGGCAGTGATAGGGAGAAAGTATTATGCTCCACATTCCTCTGCATTGAAGTATTTTGATTTGTGGTTCTAGAGTTAAGTCTGAGATGATGTTATGTGCCTTCAACTCCAATGGTTCATGATTTGGTGGTCTGCAAGAAATCTTTTCATTATGATAGTGGCTAGCAGTGTTGGCTATGTGCTCCAGTTTGAAGAATCTTCTCTACAGAGTGGTTAAAGGTACTTCATGTTTCTTATTAATGAATATTCTATGTGTGACAAAGGTTATGATCTGAGATTCAAAGACAATGGATTCAAGATAATGGAAAGCTTCAAAACTATGATTGCTACTGGTAAGAAGACCAAAGGTAACATCTATCAATTAAGAGGAACTAATGATTACTATTTATTAGCTCAAGCAGATGAAAGTTGGTTGTGGCATAGAAGGCTGTGTCATATAAATTTGATAATCTGGTAAAGATAAGTTTAGGTCAGACTGTAAGAGATTTACCAAAACTTGTGTGCAAAGGATATTATCAAATTGAAGGGATAGATTTTGAAGACTTTTTCTCCAGTAGCTCGTATTGAAGCAATCAGAATGTTTCTAGAATTTGTAGCTCACAATGATTTCAAAGTGTATCAGATGAATGTGAAGTTTGCATTCTTGAATGGTGAGTTAGAAGAGGAAGTCTACATTTAGCAACTGAAAGGATTCCAACTATCAAATCAAGGTGATATGGTATGCAGATTGAAGAAAGCATTGTATGGACTCAAGCAAGCTCCCAGGGCTTGGTATGCAAGGTTGGATAAGTACTTATTGCAGTTAGGTTTCAGTAAAGGAACTACTGATAGTAATCTTTATTTCAAGATTAATGGTGATCAAATCTTGATTGTTGAACTCTTTATAGATGATATTATCTTTTGTGGAAATGAAGGTATCTATATGAAATTTGCTGGTGAAATGTAGATAGAGTTTGAGATGTCTATGTTTGGTGAGATGAATTTATTTTTGGGTCTACAAATCAATAAATCAAATAAAAGAATCTTCATATCTCAGTCTAAGTATGTGAAAGAGTTGTTAAGGAAGTTTGGGATGGAAGATTCTAAACTAGTATGTACTCCCATGGTGACTGGCTGCAAATTGAGCAAAACTAATGAATCACCCAAGACTGATAAAAAAAAAAGTATAGATCCATGATTGGAGGATTACTCTATTTAACTCAAACTAGACCTGATATTATGCATGCAATTTATCTTGTTGCAAGATTTCAAGCTGATCCAAGAGAATCACATTTGATGGTAGTAAAGAGAATCCTTAGGTATTTAAAAGGCACTCTAGATCATGGTTTATGGTATCCAAAAGATAATGATTTTACTCTCAGTGCTTATACAGATGCTGATTGGGCAAGAGATGTTGATGATAGAAAAAGTACAAGTGGAGGTTCTTTATTTTTGGGAAATAGATTGGTTTCATGGCTAAGCAAGAAGCAAGATTTAATATCTTTATCAATAGCAAAAGCAGAGTATATTGCAGCAGCATGTTGTTGTACTCAAGTGTTATGGACAAAGCAGACTTTGAAGGATATAAGAGTTGTTTATGAAGATCTAATTGCAATCTTGTGTGACAATACAAGTGACATAAATACTTCCAAAAATCTATTGATGCACTCAAGAACAAAGCATATATCTATAAGGTATCACTTTTTTATGGAAAACATGACAAAGAATGAATTTAAGTTGGAATATGTGTCCACAAAGGATCATATTGCAAATATTTTCACTAAGTCACTGCCTAAGGATACTTTGGAGTATCTCAGGGAAAAATTAGGGGTCATTACCCCTCCATCTCTTAACTAAGATGCAAAGGAATGCATCAGTCTAGTTGTGCCCAAAGATTTACTCTTTGATCTAGATTGATGTTCTGGGAGCTACCTCTTAGGGGGAGTAGTTGAATAATGACAAAAGAGTTGGTTGCAGAAGTTCAATTTGATCAGAGAAGTAGAGTGCAAGTATGTGCCCTTTGCCATTGATGTCAAAGGGGGAGAGAAATCATGTGAAAAACTTAGAAAAGAAAAAAGTTCAGATATGTAAAGAGAAAGGGGGAGAATTGTGTCTTGATGGTCTTTTCAATTTTTCACATCATATGTTGCCGTCAATGACAAAGGGGGAGATTGTTGCAAGTATGTACCTAATCGGTGTTGTCATTAGTGTCAACTGTGCTCTTGTTTTGATACTTGATTTTAATGAGTTAGATTCTTTGTATTTGCTTATGAAAGTATTGAAGATCCAGATATTGAAGATATTGAGAAAATTTTCTCCTCCAATGGAAACAGTGTGTTGCAAAGTTTCTTGTGTATTGTAGAAGAACAGTCCAGTAGATTGCTTTGCATTTCCTAAAAGATGAATATCTTTATATGTGGATTGGAATTTATTTAGAGGCACAACTAAAGATGCTATGTTCCAAGTTTGATCCTTCGGTATGAAGAATTGAGTGAGTTATGTTAACTAGAGTGAAAATAGCTTTTTTTGTATGTTTGGCAGTGACAGGGAGAAAGTATTATGCTTTGCATTCCTCTACATTGAAGTATTTTAATCTATAGTTCTAGAGTTAAGTCTGAGATGATGTTATGTGCCTTCAACTCCAATGGTTCATGATTTGGTGGTCCACAAGTGATCTTTTCATTATGACAGTGGCTGGCAGTGTTGGCTATGTGCTCCAGTTTGAAGAATCTTCTCTACAGAGTGGTTAAAGGTTGTGCGATTGTTCTTGATGATTACAATGTACTTATGGATGTCTCTTGATCATGTTCCTACCTTTGAATTGATCCACAAAGAATAATTTGTATCATGGATGAAGTCTATTTCTTGAAGACCTAGTGTTCTCACCAATCTTGGCTGACTTGGTTGATTTCACTAATTGTGGAGATGCCTTGAAGATTGTCGAAGCATGTCATGGTGTGTAGAATTGTGTGAGTCCCAGCTAAGGTGTAACATGATCTACATACATCTTTAAATCTTTCCCTTAGCTAATTTATGTGTTAGGTCCAAACCTATTTTAATGTATGTTTTTGTAATGTCGACCTTGGAGATTGCTCCAACAGTTGATGAATGTATTGCCGACCTTGATGTACATTCCAAGGTTGATGACTTGTATAAAGACTTGTAATGTAATTGTGAAAATGGTAGTGTGTATGCGAATATGAAGAGATAAGTGCAAAGGTGTGAAAGAGCAGAGTAGAGAAGTTATATTGTGCTTCAATGGAACTAAACCCAGGCATGGTGTAGATGCTATTTAATCAGTTCACCATTTTTGGTAGTGAGCCGTTATTTGTAGTGAGCAATTTGGGCAGTGAGCCTCTATTTTTTGGCATTGTTATAACTCATATATTTTCTATGGGCTAACACACACTATGGTTTTTCTCGTTTAGGGTTTTCCACGTAAAAATCTAGTGTTTACTGTGTTGAATGTGTGATTGTGATTAAGTCTATGGTTCCATGCTTTCATGGTTAAATCCAATTATCAGTAATTGAGTAGTTGATGATTTATGAAGTTAAGTTTTTGTGACAACTGATTCACCCCCCCTCTTAGTTGTCATGTGTATTTCAACATTTTGATGGCTATGGCCATGTTTGTGGGAAGATTTGATGGTTTTATGTATGGAAAGAGTGCCTTGGTTATTTTGGAGTTAAAAGAGGTTTTGATAGAAAGAGGCTATGAGATTTGGGTGCTATGATTTTTGAGTACTTTGGTTTGGTTTGGCTTTCCCCTTTGGTTGAGTGAGTCCACTCTCTCTCCCTCAAAATCCATTTGTATGGATGTTATGAGTGTTCATTCTCCTTGGGTGGGTGTTCATGTGATTTATTGTGAGTGTGTGTGTTTTCATTGGAATCTCTTGTGTGTGTATGAAACCGGCTATTATGTGGGCCTCTTAGCTTGGGGATGGCTTGCTTGCAAGCCAAAGGTTGGGAGGTGAGCTTCCCTTAGCCATGGGAAGATGTTTGTTGTCTTATAGGTTTGACTCATGGAGATGAGCTTGAGAGAAGTCTTCATGAAGTGGTACTGTGACTTGTTTAAGTTGTAAATTAAGGTAGTGCAAATGCCTTGGCTCTTTTGAGCATTGTAATTGTTGGGTATGTGAGAGTAAATCTGTCTCTTGGGAGACCCTATTTTTTTGCAATGGTTCCCTTGTAAAACTATTTATTTCAATATGAAAATGAGTTTAAAGGAATTGCATTTTTTCCCTGCTTGGTTGTTATTTGTGAAATGAAATACTCTCTTTCTCTCTCTCATATCTACTCTTTTGTATTTTCTTATGAAAGAAAAAAAAGAGATCTCTATCACTTGCACCTATGTATTCAATATTGCATAAGATCACTTCTTAAACAAAAAAATATTAATAAATAAAATACATATATACATATATAATTGTATATATACAACGAAATCTATATATATAGAGGGCTTTTTCCCTATATTTTTTTTCTCAGCACACACACACACACACCTTAAAAATATTCTTCCTGAAAACAAAGAAGGATATTAAAATTAGTTTTATGATTAATAATAAATACTATTTCTTGCATTTTTAAAAATATATAGAAACAAAAAACAAAGAAGAGGGAAAATTGTTTGAAACTATTGATAAGATTTCTTGAAAAATAAATGCTTTTAATTCTTGTTTTTAAACTATTATTTTCAAAAAGGCCTTGGAGGGAAAACTAATTTAAACTTTAGACAGAGTACCATATTAAAAAAATGGAAACTTTGAACTATTGAAAACTATCAAAGATTAAAAATAGTAACATTAGAAAACTTTAAGACCATTGAGAAATAATCTTCCCATGAGGGAAGAGATTTCTCTCTCTTGCTTTCTTTCAACCTGCAATTAAAACTAAACTTGTGAGTGTCAAATGGGAATTTCGTGTGCTTTTATAAACCTAGATTAGGGATAGATGTGTTCCCTAATTATTAGGGTGTTTTAATCAACCTTTAGATCTTGATTGTTTTTCCTAAACTCACTTAATTGATCGTTTTAATTTATAATAAGGTTATATAGTTTGGATTGATTTATTGCTTTTTAATTTAATTTGTTCCTAGTTCATTTTAGAAATATTATGCTACCAAAATTTTCAGAGACCTGATACTTGGATTAGGATTTTAGGGTTGGCCAATTGAGTTAGGAAATGATGAGGAAAATTGGTTGAGTTGGTTAAATGATATATTGTATAGTCAAAGTTAAGCTTTCTCATTTCCTATTAGTTTAATTTGATTTTTTGAAGAGGGCTTTAAATTTATTTATTTCTATGATTAGATTATTGATGTTAGTTTATATTAGATTAAATTATAGTCCCTTTTAATTCTGCATTATACTTAATTTTAATTGTTAGATTATTCTAGGGTTAGGGTTTCAACTTAGGTCGAAACTAATTTTTTTGCTCACCTTCACCTAGCAAACCATAGGCATGGATCATGGGTGGAGACCACCACTCTTAGCGACACATGATGTGACACACAACCTCATAGTTTCTATCATCATAAAAGGGATTGCAAAAGGAGTTTAACATTATCCCGCATCTTGTTTGACTTTCCCGCCTTTGTGTGATGTGCCTAACATAGTTACAAATACAACCATGTTATGTGCATATGTCACTGAGCATGCATGTTGCGTGTGAGGGGGTTTTAGAGTTAGGATGTAATTTTTTTATATTTCATGTTTCATGACCACATGTAAAATGTGGTCATGACATTTGGTATCAGAGCCCAAGTTTCAAATACTAGGAATTCTAGATGTGTACAAGTGTTTGTGTTGGGCCACTTGTTGGTCATGCGTACCTAAGTCATGTGTCTAACTCTAGCTTTCTTAGCAATGAGTTCGTAAGACACCTTGCATGGGAATGACTAGTTTCCCTTGATTTTTTCTTTCCACTAACCCCCATGTATGACTTAGTGTCGTAGGTACTTGGGGAGTGTAATCACGATGAATAGAGTAATTGAAGGACCATGCAAGTCCTAAATTCAAGAGTTAGCCAACTTCTTGATAATTTTATCCTAAAGGGAGGTTAACTGTTTGAGTATTGCTAGGTGTTTCATTCTAGTAAATCTTTGCTGCTTGTCCTAGTTTAATGGTGTAATTTGATCCTTCTATAGAGATCATTGACAACCTATTTTTACCACACCCTTGGAAAGGTGTAATCATGGTAAAGTTATTCTCTTATGGTTACCTTGAAGGATTTCCCTAGTGAATGTTTGATTGGCATGTTATAAGTTTTGAGTGTCATCGCATCGTATGAGACTTACCCTTTTCTAAGAATGTTGGGTTGTGTTTACCCTACCATGTAGGAAGAAATAAATGTATTAAAATGGTACACTAACCTTGGACAAAGACTCATGTACCCTATTACGTTTATTCTCCACCATGTGTTGTTTAGATAATCTATGTATCATAGGGTAAGTTTTTATCTATTTTGAAGACCACTAGTTCGGATGCAAAGAAGTCATAGATCTATAGTTATCCTTTGACTTAGATATAGGATTAAGTTACCCTATTGGGTAGTTTTCACTTTAATAGTGGAAAAGAGGATAAAGATGGTATACTTTCTTATAAGAGTTGCTTTGGTACCCCTATCTTGAGGATGGGGTAGTGGATGTTAAAATAATTCATCTTGTAATACCTCTTATGGCTATCTTTTTGTATGCCTTTTGGTTGAGTGGAAGGATAGTAATGGCTTCAAGAACCATTTCTTAGTTTTGAATCTTGTGACACTTGTTGTGTCACATCAAATTAATCTCCTTGTATCATGTTGGTGTCTAGTGGTTAAATAGGATATGCACTTCTCTTAGCATCCTTTTGTAATGTGATATGATTTATTAAAGGATGGTACCTCATTAGTTGATGGTATACACATGGTGTATTTACTTGATGTTTGAACCATGTTATGAAAGTCAAGGAGTAAGATCTAGATGCAATTGTAATTCCCTAGTTGGTTATTAAATAAGAACATAATAGTAACTTGATCCCTAACTTGCCACCTTGTTTAGTTGGTTCTTTCTTACCTTTTTGACTTGTTAGGGTGATGAATTACACTTGGGAGAACCTTATATCTTTATGCATAGAAGGCTATAACGATGTTTTGTGATGGGCTATAGTAAAGAAAGTTAAGCTTTAATTATGCTTGTCATTTTGGGTTATTGTGAAAACCCTCTAGTAGTACTTTCTTGTCTTTTAATATGGGAGAATGCATTATATGCTTAAGTTGTTTGAGAAATTGATGTGACAAGATAGTTGGAGTGTGAACCCTTCTATCTTGAACCATTTAGTTTGTTGGCGTTTGAAAATTCAAGGGATGAGTCCCTTGTGCAACTAGTTGCACGATCCCATGATGGTGTTCATAATGAAATTGAATTAAATTATGCTATGGAATGAAATAATTCTAGGTGTTGGATTGAGTAGGGATTCACACACCTTGCTTTAGGATGATGAATGTGAATAGTCACTTGAATGGTTATCTTGGAAGTGTTTGGGATTGAAAGTAGGTGTTGGGAAGTTGAATTCATTTTGTGAGTAATAGTAAGATGGCAATGATACCTATTGGTAATTAGTGGATATGTATTGTGGACAACATGTGTGATTGACATAGATGTTTTCGTTGGGATGTTTTTGGGTGCATTATTGAAGGAAAACATATTGAGATCCCTACATGCCATTAAATTATTATTTATGTACCTGATTCTCCATGGGTACTAGGCTTGTACTTCTATCTTTATTTGACCCTTAGCAATGCATGAGGTTATGGGCATTATTAAGATAATGGTTTTAAACTTTGAGTTTAAATTGTGGATACTTTGGTTGGGGTTCCCAACTTTGTCACATAGGATTTGTGCTAGGATAGTTGACATGATGTTAGTCACTACTAGGGTTGGTATGGAATGGTTTCCACTCTAGTATCTTGGTATCTTGAGTGAGATTAGTTGTATGCATGAGCTGCTTTGTGTGTTCACAAGTTATGGGAGTAAGTTAGAGAATTTAAGATGGATTCAGTTGTATCCATGAAGGTGTTGGTATGTGTTCCTTGCTAGGAAGAACAAAAGGATCTTTTTCAAAGGTGGCTCTTAGGATACATGATTTTTGGCAATCATTTCTAGGCATGTCCTAGGTTGCATAGAGTATGTGGGTGTTCGTTTGGATAAGAGATTTCTTGGTCTTGGTTTAGAGTGTGACTACTATTCCTCTTCTCTCTCTTGAGACTATGTATATACATATGATGTTGTAATGTGCAATTTTGGTAACACCATTGAACATAATTATTAATTACTGATGAAATTTCATTGATTTCAAAACCAACAATATTGGGTTTCATTTCTTGGACTACTTAGCCAATTTACTTTCTTATAGTGCTCTTACCGCAAGGACTTGTTTAATCGTATTTCGATTTAAAATTTGAATGTTGAATTTGGCACCACTTTTGAATTTGAATTATCTTTTGAAATTTTGAATTTTTTGAATTTTATTCATTAAACATTGATTAAAAAGTTTATCTTTTACAAGCTTGTTATTTGGAGGATTTTCTCATTGTTGATACTACTGGTACATGTGTAGTGATGTGACATAGTCTACCCTAACCATAAGGGGTATTTAGTGAGAGGAAAAAATGGGGGATAGTTGGTCTTGGTTATGATGTCATAAAGCTGAGGATTGTAGATTGATTTGGTAAAGGTTGATCAAAATTCCTTATTGGCCTTGATCCATGTTGAGTAATACTCTGGTGCTTTCTCTTTTAGGAGGATAAATCCTTAAGCTAACAAGAGATGAATGCTAGAAAGGTTCAAATGAGTAGTCAAGTTGGGAAACCTTGAGATCCTCCTATTGTTATGTGGACCCACTATCCTCATGATATTGGATCCCTTGTTTGGAAGGCCTTGTGAATGATTTGTAGTGACATGAATGTTTAGTTTTTTGTTCCTTGACTCTAGGAACACATGGATGTGTTTTGGTTCTTATCTATTCTTTAAGTTCAATCTTGGTAGTCTAGTGGAGAGCTGTTGATAGAAGAGGTAGTCGAGACTTGTGAGTCTTGTGTGTATTGCATTGTATCTAAAGTGTTTTAACTTAGCATCGGTGGTATGGTGAGTTAAATGTGTGTTGAGGCTAGAAGAGGTATGGTATTTGTGACTAGTTGGACTACCCAATCTACCTTTTGGCTGTTTTTATGTTATCTTAAGTTAATTTAGTTATCTAAGAGAGATTAGAAATCATTTTGAGCTCACCACCTTGTTGGCATGATTGAAGGTGGGTTGTTCTAACCTACCTCCATGATAGCTTCTAGGAGGAAGTTTAACTCTAGGGGGGAGGATGTGACACCCACCCTTGTGTAGAAGGTTGATCAAAATTCCTTATTAGCCTTGATCCATGTTGAGTAATACTCTGGTGCTTTCTCTTTTAGGAGGATATATCCTTAAGCTAACAAGAGATGAATGCTAGAAAGGTTCAAATGAGTAGTCAATTTGGGAAACCTTGAGATCCTCCTATTGTTGTGTGGACCCACTATCCTCTGTTGATAACTAAGAGGGGGGGTGAATCAGTTATCCAAATTGTTTCTTCTTTTGAACTTTCTTATTAATCAAAGCAGCATTGAATTAAACAAACAAACATTATCATGAAATGAGAAACACATGACACAGTATTTTTGACATGGAAACCCAGTTAAGGGAGAAAACCACGGGGTGATTAACCCAAAGATTATTCTCTGTTAGAAGAATAAGGAGTTACAAAAATGGCACTTGCCAATTAGGGCTCACTACCCGAGCACACTGCTCACAAAGAGGCACACTGCCTACAAGGAGACACACTATCTACAAAAGAATGTTATACAATACTTGAACTGATTGGAAGCATCTACATATGCTGTAGTTCAGTTCCGGTTAGGCTCAGTACACTGATCTGCTGCACTTCATTTTTCTCTTCTCTTTATTCTGCTTTCCTTTCACATACCGGATCTCTCTGGCTGTTTCTGCTCTGCTCTACACTTTTTCGCATTCCACACTACACAACAACAACTTTTCACAACTGAATCCATCCTCTATATATATCCGCACTAGTGATTTCATTATCTTTCTAGTCGGCAACCGGAATAGTCTATCTTCTCACAAACTCTATTCTGTCGGCTGAATCCTTGCATACCAAGTAATGTGGATCAAGCATATACTTGTAGATATCATTAATCATGTCAGCCAAACATGATTCATGCCTTCACAACCTTTACCATCAACAGTAACACATCCAAAAAATAGTCTGATGTTCTGTCAGTTAGTTCTTCCTCTGTTCTCATTGTCACTCAGGAATCTGGTACTCAACTATTCATAACTTTTTCCTTGTCCATCACCGGAGGCTATATCCTTGGAATATACCACTCAAGGTAGTCCTCTTGACTTTCCCAAATCCGCACTGCACCAAGACACTTCCTCTGAGAGATCCAGACCAATCTGTCGGACCTTGCCACATGCTCTGTTCTTGTTCACCGGACCACAACAGTCTTCATTCTGGCTTCCGGTAGAGACACACCATGACTTGCGGATATGTGGGATGACCTTTGTTGCCATCAATGACAACAACCATGATTCCATATAGTGTTTCTTGCCAACAATCTCCCCCTTTGGCATTGATGGCAACACTTAGTGAAAAATGACTAAGTGTTTACACTATGCTCCCCCTTGGCTGATGCTCTATCTTTATATACAATTTCTGGAACTCCCCCTTGGTTGGATTCCTCATTTTTCACTGCTCCTCACTCTCCCTTTGACATCAATGGCAAAGGGTGAAGTCCGCACACCAAAATTTTCAAAAATTTTCTATACATAGCCGCATATTTACATACTCACATGAACTGAAGAATGTTTGCAAAAGATGTCTTCAGTTGGATCAGTTCTGTAGCCCAACTTTGCTTCATTCTATCCAAAATTGAAATGTGACCACTCAACAAAAATGCAAATGCATCTGCCCTTTTTAGATCTTTTGGATCACTTGTCTGGGCTGTGATTTGAGCTTCTGCTATGGCCTCATGCATGGCCTCTAGCTTAGGGACAATTAACCCCCTGAGCTCACTCAACCTGCTTATTCTATTTTTCCTTTCCTTCTCCAATTTCTTGATTTCACTCAAGACTGCAATAGTCTGACATTCTTGATTTGTTATAGAGGAAGAAAGAGGATCAAAACTTTGAGACAAGCTTAGTAGTGTGTCCTCTTGCTCTTTTATTTTCTTCTCAATGTCCACTGTTACCTTGGACTAGGAGATACAAAATTTGTATATTTCACCGCCATCCTTAAGAGCATTTTCTAAGCTCTTTATCCCAATGTTCATGTTTCTCCTATCATTAATGATCAAACCCTAAACCTCGGAGAACCTTTTATCCAGAAACTCCTTCCGGACCTTTTCTTTAGCTGATTTTTCTAGAGATTCAAAATGTGTACTAACACTGCTGACTAAGGTTTTGAGATTACTGGAAGAGGAGGCTGTGGGATCCTTCTGAAAAGATGGCATGATCTTTTCCAGCACTCCAGATGCTACCTCCATAAGCTCACAGTCTTCCATGTGAGATTTCAGTAGTTTCTCTTTGACTTTCTCATTTGCAAATGAGGCTATTTTCATTGTTTGCACCGGTGACAAAGAGTCAAAATCTAATGGTCCTTTTAGTAGGTCCGGTTCATCAATTTCTATAGTGGCTTTTGTCAAGAATTCTTGAACAGTTTGTGCAGTGTCTCTTGCCGGAGACAGATGTTTCTTCTCTTCTGCAGTTTTGTCCTTTGGAATCTTTTCTCCTTCCTTACTCTTACCACTTTCAGTTGTGGTTTTCTCTGTTGGGGTCTTCTCTTTCTCTACATCCTTGGTGCTGTCAACCTCTTTTTCTTTAACTGCTGCTTCTTTCTCCTATAGTTTCTCTTCTTCTTGGGATCTGGAGACTGTAGGGGAAACCGGAGGAGAGATGTTAGTCTGTTCAAGGGCCACTTCTTCCGGAGCAGATGATTCCAAGTCCACAGCTGTTTCTGCACCTAAGTCCTCTACAACAGGAAGATTAAACCTTTTGAAGGTTTTCCGGAGAATCTCTTCAGTGTCCTTGGCTACCTTGTCGGTCTCACCAAGCATAAGTTGATTCATCCTTGCTTTGCTCCTGAATTCATCCTTGCAGTCTTTGAATACCATGTTCATTGTTTTGTGATCAATTGAAGGATATAGCTGAATAGCTATCTGTTCTCTGATCTCAAGGTCTTTTGCCATGGCATTGTTCTTTCTTATTTCTAGTTCCTTCTCTAGACTCTTAGGAATTTCAGAGATAATCTCAATAAAAGCTTTATTGTAAATGTTCAGGTACCTGATTGTAGCTTCTTGCAGGATCTTTTGATCTGACTCATTGTAGTCATCATAGAATTCAGCTACTGGTTGAAGGTTCCCATCCACAGTGACTGATTTGACTACACTGTCTAGGGATAGAGTGGGCTTTTTAGCAAATTCCTCTGCCATTTCTTCCTTGTCTTGGCCTGTGGAGGGTTTCCCGGATCCTTTCTTCTTCTGCTTCTTTATTTCTTTTACTCCCTCATCTGACTCAGTTTCCTCTTCATCCTTTTGGCTTTCATAAGCCCTTGTGGCTTTTATCTTAGATCTTTTACCGGATGCCTGGACTTTCGGTTTTGAACTTTTGGTTGTGGGAGGTGCAGATCTTTTTGATGATCTGGTCCGGGTGGAAGTTTCAACCGGAACATTTTCTTTACTTTTCTTTTCTGCCTCTTTCTTTTCTTCCTCAGCCTTTCTCCTCTTTTCCCGGTTGGCATCAAGTGCCTCCTTTGGAATGCCTAGGCCTTGAGCAATATTCTCTACTTCTTTTCTCACCTTCCTTTTGATTTCCGGTTCTCGGAGTTCAACATGAATTTTGATACTTAGTTCCTCAAATGTTCTGAACCTTTCTGCCTTTGGATCTTTGGGCTGACTTAGCATGTGTTGAACATGCAGTTCCACTATCTGTTCATCCACTTCATACCCCATGGGCATGATCCATACAGTTCTTGGTTCTACTGCCTCCATTAGACACTGATCTGTTTCTACCATGAAGCATACTGTGTCTTTGTACTTTTCAACAAGGGATTGGGGTATTCTTTCTCTTGCATGCATCATGCTTTGGAAGTTCTTGAAATATCCCCATAGAGCTGTATTTCTTGCTTTAGCATCCCCAAGTCCATGCAAATAGTCTCTGATTTGGATGGCAACCGGTCTGTCATTCTGCCATATCCATCCATTGGATCTGGGAAGTTCATTCATGTAGTAAAAGAAGAGACAAAGGATCAGATTGCCATACTTGAAGGAGTTTTTCTTGTCCTTCTTAATCTTCTGTAGATTTTCAAAAAGTTGGTTTACAAGAAGCTCACACAAGTCATAGTCTGCATTCTCCTTTAACATTTGATAAGCTGTGTAGATTGCAGTTCCCGGTACTGAATTTTCCCTACTGGAGTGATAGATTTTGTAACCAATTATCATAGATGCAAATTTGACATCCGGTTCAGTGATGTCATCAACTGTCATAGCTCTCTTGTCAAACTTGGATCCGGTTGCATCACTAACTGTCTGATTTTTGACAGACTTGAGAACAGGTAATCCACCGGATGAGTGCAGACCGGTTACAGCCCTAATTGCATCTTCGGTGATCTTGAAGGGCTTGTTCAACCATAGGAAGTTGTCATGTACTCTACTTAGTACATACCGGACCCATTCATCTTCTTCAAAACAGGGGAAATGAATGCACTGTGCAAAGTGTTTGTCCCGGATGGCTTTGTACTGAGGTTTGATCTCAAAGGAGTCATCTATCAATTGTTTGTGATAGATATCCATCAGTTTTGATTCTCCAAAGTCTTCAAAATTCGCATGGATGTAAACCCTAATGTCCTTCGTATGTAATACACCATGCGGAACACTAGAGAAGGCTCCTAGTGGATCTACCTCCAAAGATTTGTATGGATGTTTCTTGAATGTGGGGCGAGGTCTATCAGAGATCTTAACTATATTCGGAGTAGCCATTCTTCAAAGATTTGCAGTGAGATAATGAAAATGGAGAATACCTTATGCGCCTTCAGTTTGCACGGAGTGGTTGGATTGATTTCTTTATGCAATGACTTCGGCAGGAGATCTTTGGTGTGCTTGATGAATCTTGTTGCAGAGCTCCACTTTTCACTTCTTCTTGAGTGCAGAATGAGCAAATGATTTATGAGAAATCCCTTATATTGCTCCGCAAACCCTAATATCTGATGGCAATAAATGCTCGACCTATATTATTCTGATTTGCCTTATTCGGATAACTTGAAGAACCGGATCAGTCCTGGTCTATGAACATCGTGTGGAACTTTCAATCATGAACAAATCGAGATGACACATTACAAGAACATCCCAAGCATTCTGTCTAGTCCGCAGAGAAAAATAATGTACTTTCGGATCTCTCTGGACCCTTTTGTAGTCCTCTGTCATTCCGGAGCATCTCCCGGAATAGGTCTTACTTGATCGATCACAACTTCTTTACATCTTCATGCGGACCTCTGAAATCTTGTCTGGATCATCTCAGGACTTATATCTTCAAACCCTTTACTCCGCATCTTGTGTCACATCCAGCACCACTTGATTGGCTGGGGGAACAGGATTTTCTTTGAGTCTCCCCCTGAGCCAGAGCTCACTTTTATATTTTCGGAAGGAATATCAGCACCAGAATCTGGTGCGGATCCAGTTTCTGTATTCTCTGAACTTTTCTTTACCCAAATCTTGCTCATCTGATTCCTAACTTCATCTGCATTCATCTTTTGTTTACCCTTGTCTTGATTCTGATTATACACCGGACCTCTTTTCTCCTGATTCTTGCTTCTGCAAACTTTTGCATTATGACCGGACCTATTACAGATTTGGCAAATAATATTTCTTTGCATATTTAACTGATAACCTCTTGATCTGCATTGATTAGCCATATGACCTACTCTATTGCATGCAAAGCATCTACCATTAAATGATTTGTTTATTTGCATATTTCTGCATTCATGAGACTTGTGTCCATACCTTTTGCAGTTAAAGCACTGTCCAGAGAAGGATGAATTAATCTGATTCATTCTCTTTCTGCACTGATTAGCTTTGTGACCAAAGTGGTTGCAGCTGTGGCAGTATCCATTGAAGGATGGATATCTTTGAGCATTGGGCTGTCTTACCGGAGATCTTCTAGGCCTATTCCTTGGATTTTCTGATCCAAAATTCTTTTGACCGGATCTGGAGCTTCCTCCTTTCTCATATCCCAAACCATACTTGTCATCTGTCCTCTTTTGACTTCCAAGAAGAACTTCAAGTTGAGCAGAACTTATCTTGAATTTCTCTTTATATTCATTTGTTGTTTGAAGGTCTCTTTTGAGAGAGACAATTTGATCCTCAAGTTTTTCTTCATTAGCTTTGGCATCTTCAAGATCAGATTCAAGATGTCTGGTAATTCTATCCATCTGATGGCATTCTTCTGATTTCTCCTTAAGAGATTGTCTTAGATTGTCTTCAGCTTTTCTTTTCTCTTCAATCTCTTGAGTAAACTTTATAACTCCTAATTCCATTTCATGTCTTACCATAATGACTTCTTTTGATAACTTTTCACATAACTTGGTTTTCTCAGTCAATTCTTCATTTGTATTGCTTTCTTCAGTTTGGCTTGCCAATTGTTGGAGCAGCTCTTTCTCTTTTTCATAGAGAGACTTAATTTGTCTTTTAGTTCTCTCATGAATTCATTAGCCTGTTTGAGTCTTTCCTTTAATTCATTGACTTCAGAATTTGACTGTTCAAGATCCTCAAGGGCAGTCTTGAGTTGCTCCCTTAAACCATATGCATCCATTTGAACTCCCAGATCTTCCTCAAGCTGTTAGGCTCTATTAGGAGGAACTTAGCTCTGATACCAATTGTTGATAACTGAGAGGGGGGGTGAATCAGTTATCCAAATTGTTTCTTCTTTTGAACTTTCTTATTAATCAAAGCAGCATTGAATTAAACAAACAAACATTATCATGAAATGAGAAACACATGACACAGTATTTTTGACGTGGAAACCCAGTTAAGGGAGAAAACCACGGGGTGATTAACCCAAAGATTATTCTCTGTTAGAAGAATAAGGAGTTACAAAAATGGCACTTGCCAATTAGGGCTCACTGCCCGAGCACACTGCTCACAAAGAGGCACACTGCCTACAAGGAGACACACTGTCTACAAAAGAATGTTATACAATACTTGAACTAATTGGAAGCATCTACATATGCTGTAGTTCAGTTCCGGTTAGGCTCAATACACTGATCTGCTGCACTTCATTTTTCTCTTCTCTTTATTCTGCTTTCCTTTCACATACCGGATCTCTCTGGCTGTTTCTGCTCTGCTCTACACTTTTTTGCATTCCACACTACACAACAACAACTTTTCACAACTAAATCCATCCTCTATATATATCCGTACTAGTGATTTCATTATCTTTCTAGTCGGCAACCGGAATAGTCTATCTTCTCACAAACTCTATTCTATCGGCTGAATCCTTGCATACCAAGTAATGCGGATCAAGCATATACTTGTAGATATCATTAATCATGTCGGCCAAACATGATTCATGCCTTCACAACCTTTACCATCAACAGTAACACATCCGAAAAATAGTCTGATGTTCTGTCAGTTAGTTCTTCCTCTGTTCTCATTGTCACTCAGGAATCTGGTACTCAACTATTCATAACTTTTTCCTTGTCCATCACCGGAGGCTATATCCTTGGAATATACCACTCAAGGTAGTCCTCTTAACTTCCCCAAATCTGCACTGCACCAAGACACTTCCTCTGAGAGATCTGGACCAATCTGTCGGACCTTGCCACATGCTCTGTTCTTGTTCACCGGACCACAACAGTCTTCATTCTGGCTTCCGGTAGAGACACACCATGACTTGCGGATATGTGGGATGACCTTTGTTGCCATCAATGACAACAACCATGATTCCATATAGTGTTTCTTGCCAACATCCTCATGATATTGGATCCCTTGTTTGGAAGGCCTTGTGAATGCTTTGTAGTGACATGAATGTTTAGTTTTTTGTTCCTTGACTCTAGGAACACATGGATGTGTTTTGGTTCTTATCTATTCTTTAAGTTCAATCTTGGTAGTCTAGTGGAGAGCTACCGATAGAAGAGGTAGTTGAGACTTGTGAGTCTTGTGTGTATTGCATTGTAGCTAAAGTGCTTTAACTTAGCATCAGTGGTATGGTGAGTTAAGTGTGTGTTGGGGCTAGAATAGGTATGGTATTTGTGACTAGTTGGACTACCTAATCTACCTTTTGGCTATTTTTATGTTAGCTTAAGTTAATCTAGTTATCTAAGAGAGATTAGAAATCATTTTGAGTTCACCACCTTGTTGGCATGATTGAAGATGGGTTGTTCTAACCTACCTCCATGATAACTTCTAGGAGGAAGTTTAACTCTATGGGGGAGGATGTGAGGCCCAACCTTGTGTGAAAGGTTTAGTTGCATTATTAAATCTAATTGTATTACTTCACCTAGGCTAAGGGTTTGATATATGGAATTGTGATCTTGTCTGAGAGACAATATGGTGTTGTTGTAAATCCACTTATAAGTTGGTTGTGTTGATTGGAGTATGCATAGGAGATGTACACCTTAGCTTGAATTGATGGTATATCACCCAATTGTCCTTGAACTAGATCCTTAGTGAATTAATGTGAGGCCACCTTTGTTGCAACTCCTGATTTGACTATGAGACTTGTTGTTTGGATTACATTTTGATATTTGGATATTTTGGGGACTGTTGATCCCTTATATTTAGACATTCAATGGCTTTATTTTGATCTTTGTTTAGATAGATGAGTATTATATGATGATGCTATATCTTTCCATGCTAGACTATATTCTACATCTATGATGATGAATGTGTTATAATATTTGATGTATTTAAATGATTCAATGAACTAACTGAGTTGATGAAATGTTATGTCAATTTATGATTTCATGATCCTGGTTGTGTTATTGAAATTAAAATTGATTTGGGAATAAAGTGAAATTTATCATGTGATTTAGTTAAGAATGTATGAACTCGTGAAATCATGTGTGTGCGTAATTTAATTGCTTCGGATATGATACACATTGGGCTATTGATGTGTGTGTGTAGTGTGCAGGTAATTTAAAGGTTAATTATTGTTTGAGCATGAATGTAATGTGCTTATGCTTTATTTTGATTTTAAATTAGAGTCTACTACAGTTGATTTAGGATGGGTAGATGATGAGTGTCATCCATGTGTCATTTTCGTTCATAAGTTTTAAGGACTTTTTAAATGATATTTTTTGAGATTTTTAATGTTAATTTCATGTGTTTAAGGATCCTAGGTCAAGTACCTATGGTTAAGGTACCTTATAGACCTCAAATCATGAGTTTTAACTCATATTTGTCCCCTCTTTTTAACCCTAGGAGTTAGGTGGCGAGATTAGAGTTTTGGGTTGAGGGTTGGGTGACTTGTCACATCCAATCCCACAACCCAAGGTTCTTGTATGGGCTTGGGGGGATCCCAAAGGTATCACATGTGTGAGTACACAATGGAAGAACCCTTGGGAAGAGAACCCCAAGTAATTCCCTCTTCCCCATGCCTCACACATGTGTGAGGAGAAATATGGGGAGATGTGCCTTTGAGAAGGAATGAGAGGTTGACAGGTGTCAAATCCCTACTTCTCCATATCTCACACATGTGTGAGAGCACTTGTGGAGAGATATTCTTGTGAGAGTGAATGAGAAGGTGACAAGTGTCACCTCCTCATTCATTGGGAAGGGTTTTGAAACCCTATATATCTCCCTCTTGTAGAGGTGAAAAGGGTTTTTTCTTTTGGCTTTTGTTATTGATTGTAGGAAAAGAGCTTAGTCTTGGAGAGGAAGATTTGTTCAAAGAAGTTGGAGTTGGCTCTTGGAGGTCTTCACCAAACATCCTTCTTCACTTGAGACTTGAGAGATAGGCTCTCAGGGCTTCAAGTACTTCTTATGATTGTTTATTTTGTATCTATGCATGTAGTTATATTATGCTTTGGTATCATGTGAATTTCTTTGTGTTGTAATAGGTTATGGGTTGTAGTAGTGATCTCTCCATGTGAGAGAGCTCCCATGTGTTGGGTAAGAGAGGAGAGAACCTCCTTGGGTAAAACATGTCCTTGAAAAGGAGTTTTTGATGGTTTTATGTATGGCAAGAGTGTCTTGGTTGTTTTGGAGTTAGAATAGGTTTTCATAGCAAGAGGCTATGATATTTGGTTGTTATCAGTTTTGTGTACTTTGGTTTGGTTTGGTTTTCCCCTTGAGATAAGTGAGTCCACTCTCTCTCCCTCAAAATCCATTTGTATGGATGTTGTGAGTGTTGAGTCTCCTTGGGTGGGTGTTCATGTGATTGTGAGTGTGTGTGTTTTCTTTGGAATCCCTTGTGTGTTTATGAAATCAGTTATTATGTGGGTCTCCTAACTCGAGGGTGGATTGCTTGCAAGCCAACGATTGGGAGGTGAGCTTCCCTTAGCCATGGGAAGATGTTTATTGTCTTGCAGGTTTGACTCACAAAGATGAGCTTGAGAGAAGGATTCATGAAGTGGTATTGTGACTTGTTTAAGTTAAAAATTAAGCCAATGTAAATCCCTTGGCTCTTTTGAGCATTGTAATGGTTGGGTATGTGAGAGAGTAAATCTCTCTCTTGGGAGACCCTATTTGTTTGTAATGGCTCCCTTGTAAAAGTATTTATTTCAATATGAAAATGAGTTTAAGGGCATTGTATTTTATCCCTACTCGGTTGTTAATTGTGAAATGAAATATTTGCTTAAATCTCTTTCTCTCTCTCTCCCTACTTCATATCTACTATTTTGTATTTTCTTATGAAAAAAATGGTATCTCTGTCACTTGCACCTATGTATTCAATACTACATAGGATCGCTTCTTAAACAAAACTTAAATAAATAAATAAATAAAATAAAAATATATATGTTTATATTAAAATTATAGTCATATCCATGTTTATCCTTACCCAATTGTAGTATTGGAAAAAAATAAAAAAAATAAAAAAAAATAAGAATAAAAATTTAGATACTTATGTCACAAGAAAATGTATTCTTGTTGGGCATATATATAAATAAATATTATTTGTTTTATTATATTCTGGTTTTAATTAATTGTTTAGGCTTTGTAAAAAAATAGACTAGAGAAATCATATATATATATATATATATATAATTTATTATAGTTACAAAAGTGCTTTTTAGTTACTAGTTTATATATTATAAATGCCACGATGAAAATCATTTATATCAATCTCCATTTTAGGTTTATGTGTTTTTTTTTAAAGCATAGAATAGAGGAAGTAAAGTGAAGTTTTTATGGTGGTTTGGGTGCTGTGTTGTTCTCTGATTGATATATATATAACCTACCTCTGTATATACATATAAATGTGCATATATAGAGCTTTCTATATATACAAAGTTTTGTGTATACATAGAGGGCTTTTTCCCTCTATTTTTTTTGCTTAGCATATATATATATATATATACACCTTAAAAATATTCTTCCTAGAAACAAAGAAGGGTATTAAAATTAGTTTTATCATTAAAAATTACTATTGCTTGCATTTTCAAAACTATATAGAAAAAAAGAAGTGGGAAAATTATTTGAAACTATTGATAAGCTTTATTGAAAAACAAATGCTTTTAATTCTTGTTTTTAAACTATTATTTCCAAAAAGGCCTTGGATAGAAAACTAATTTAAACTTTAGAAAAACTACCATATTAAGAAAAATGGAAACTTTGAACTATTGAAAACTATCAAAGATTAAAAATAGTAACATTAGAAAACTTTAAGACCTTTGAGAAATAATCTTCCCATGAGGGAAGAGATTTCTCTCTTGCTTTCTTTCAATCTGCAATCAAAACTAAACTTGTGAGTGTCAAATGGGAGTTTGGTGTGCTTTTATAAACCTAGATTAGGGCAAGATGCGTTCCCCTAATTGCTAGGGTGTTGTAATCAACCTTTCAAGATCTTGTTTGTTTTTCCTAAACTCACTTAAGTGATAGTTTTAATTTATTGTAAGTGAGAGGAACCTCCTGCAACAAAATAATGAAAATGCACGAAATAACAGAAATAGCAGAACATAGAAGGAATTTATTGATCGTAGGCCACTTCGAGGGGGCAACCTCCTTTGAGCAAGCTCAATACAATAAACTCGTGGATGCCTTCATTGGCCTCAACATATACTTATATACTAAGTCTAATCTAAACAACTATTACTCCCCATGAATGTGGGATAATACAATATACTCACTGGATGACTTACAAAGCATATGGGTCCAACAACAATATACTAACAAAGTAAAGAGAAGGGTTAAACATGGGTTCCTAACATCCCCTCCCTCTTAGAAAAGCTTTGTCCTCAAAGCTTAAGATGTGGAAATTGTTGCTGAATCTGAAGGAGTGGTTCCCATGTACCATCCTCTAGTTGCATTCTGTGCCACTGAATTAATACCTCTGTGATGGATCGAGAGCGAAGCCAACGAGTGTGCCTATTGAGGATGGCCTCCAGCTCCAAAATGATGGATCCTTTGTTATCCAGTTCTGGTAAAATAGTTTGTGCACTGATGTTGGTGCCAAGAACTTTCTTTAGACAAGAGACATGAAATACTAGATGAACGCGAGAAGGAGGAAGCTCCAATTTATAAGCAACTGACCCAATCTTCTAAAGAACCTTATATGGCCCATAGAACTTTGGAGCCAGCTTATGACGCCCTTTGAGTTGTAGGGAGGATTGCTTGTATGGATGTAGATGAAAAAAACCATATCAACTACTTGAAAAGTGCACTCAGGACGGTGCTGATTAGATTCTTGCTTCATTCGATTTCTTGCCATGTGAAGATTGTCCTACAAAATGTGAAGAATCTAATCTCAGGTTCAAAGAACCGTGTCAACTGCCTAAACTGGTGAATTGCTGGGGGTGTATGGAAGGAGCACTAGCGGTGCCTGACCATAGACTGCTTCATATGGAGTCATTTTAGATGTAGTGTGGCAGGAGGTATTGTACCACCATTCAGTGAGAGGGAGCCACTTTGCCCACTAATACTATTGTTCAGATGTGAAGCAATGAAGATAAGTTTCCAAACATTTGTTGATAACTTTAGTTTGACCATCTGTTTATGGGTGATACCCTGAACTCATCTTCAGTTTGGTGCCAATGTGGCAAAATAGTTCTATCCAAAAATGACTAGTGAAAGTTGCATCACAATCTGAGACAATGGAAGAAGGGATTCCATGAAGATGGAAGATCTGGTCCATGAAAATCTGTGTGACTGAGGAGGTGGTATAGGTATAGTTGAGGGTACAAAAATAACTATATTTGGAGAGGCGATCAACCACAACCAAGATCACTATCTTCCCTCTAGATTTAGGGAGCCCTTCAATGAAATCCATAGAAATATCTATCCAAATCCATGTAGGGATGGGCAAGGGTTTGAGTAATCCAGCAAGTTGTGTCGTTTCACCCTTGTTGCACTGGCAGGTATCACATTCAGCTACCATCTGTTGAATTGCCCTTTTCATTCCCTTCCAAAAGAAGTTACGCCGTGCCTGCTCATAAGTTTTGAGGAACCCAGAGTGCCCTGCCAATGGAGAAGCATGGAGTTCATAGAAGACAACTTGTTGAAGATCTGTGCTCTGGGGAAGCACTAGACGACCCTTATATCTCAGAGAATCACCATCCCAAGAGTAATGTGACACAACAAAAGAGTTATTGGCCAACTATTGGATGATTTGAGATAATGAAGAGTCATTGACATAGCCCTGTTGAACATATAACAACCAATTTGGAACAGGCATAGAAATAGCTGAAAGAGAAGCTTCGTCATCAAATGTGTGAGAAAGAGCATCCGCCACAATATTGTCCTTACCCTTCTTGTAAGTGATCTCATAGTCATAACCCATCAGTTTGCTAACCCATTTTTGTTGTGCTGGGGATGAGACCCATTGTTCCAGGAAATATTTCAGACTCTGGTGATCAGTCTTGATGCAGAAATGATTCCCTAATAGGTATGGTTGCCACTTTTGTACTGCATGCAAAATAGCCATCATTTCCTTCTCATATGTAGAGAGTACTAAATTCTTACCTGAAAGGGCTTTGCTGATGAACGCAATGGGATGTTCATCTTGAAGGAGAACAACACCAAGTCCATTGCCGCAAGCATCACTCTCAATAGTGAAGGTCTTGGAAAAATCTGGCATAGCTAGAACAGGTGTAGTACACATAGCTTGTTTTAATTTTTCAAATGCACACTCAGCAACATGTGTCCATGTAAAAGCATCCTTTTTCAACAGAGCTATTAATGGAGCTGCAATCTTCTCGTAATCCTTGACAAACTTGCAATAGTAGCCAGTCAGTCCCAAAAAATCATGGAGGCTCTTGAGTGTCTGAGGATGTGGCCAATTTTTCATGGCATCTATTTTGGCAGGATCCACACGAACCCCATGGGTTGAAACAATATGCTCGAGATACTCTACTTCCTCCTACCCAAAAACACATTTAGACTATTTTGCATAGAGATGATGATTAGAGAGAAGTTGTAGTACAAGATCTAGATACTAGCGATGCTCAGCCCATGTTTTACTATAGATGAGGATATCATCAAAGAAGACTAGAATGAATTTCCACAAGTAGGGCTAGAATGTTTTATTCATCAATGCCTGGAATGTGGAAGGAGCATTAGTGAGGCCAAATGGCATGACCAAAAACTCATAGTGGCCATCATGTGTGCGGAAAGCCATTTTAGGGATATCATCCTCATGAACCCAAATTTGGTGATACCCAGAACGAAGATCCAACTTGGAGAAAAAATGAGCGCCATGAAGCTCATCAACAATAGGAATTAGAAACTTATCCTTGATTGTGATGTGATTAAGTGCTTGGAAGTCAATGTAGAGGCGCCATGACCCATCTTTTTTCAGACAAGAAGAACTAATGAAGAAAAGGAACTGGTACTAGGGCGAATAATACCTTGCTTCAGTAAGTCCTGAATGAGAATCTCAATCTCTGTCTTTTGGTGAAATGGGTAGTGATAGGGCCTAATGTTGGGAAGAACACTTTCAGGAAGGAGTTGAATACGATGGTCCTCTAGTCGTGAAGGTAGCAATCCCACTGGTTCAACAAAGACACATGCATGTCTATCCAAAATTCATTGTAGATCCGAAGGAGTAGGGGAGACCACCGATGGTTGCATCTGAATGGAATGGAGCTGAGTGATGACACCATGTGAATTCTTCTTAAGGAGCTTTTCCACGTGATATGAACTAATGATGCTGAGAGACCCTGGTTATAAGCCCTTCAATGTGTGTTTTTGCCTATTGTCTAAAAATTGCATTCAAAGTTCAGCAAAATCCCATAAGATGGGTCCAAGTGTGTGTAACCATTGAGCATCCAAAACCACATCACATCTGCCTAAGGGCAGGCAAACATGTCAGAGCATAGGTTATAATATATGTCCAGAAGACTCTGGCTACTGTCTATTGTACATGGTTGAATGCTGGAGATTGAGGCTGAGAATTTTTTCATCCAGAACTTGGAGTTTGGTCTTGAGGGCTGCAAGTTCATCCTCCATGTTTTTTGCTCCTGCATGGGTGACAACCATAACCAAGATTTTTTTTGGGGGGGGGTGGGAATGGGTAGAAAAACAAAAATAGAAATCTTTTTAGTAAAGGAAAATTTGGATTTGGGAAAAACTCTGATGGGTAATTGGGGTTTGACTAGGTTTTCGACACTTTCTAAGGGACAGGGAAGCAGAAAATGGGGATTTCAGAAGTGGGGTGAAAGAATGAGAAAATTTGTCTAAGAGGGACAAAGGAGCAGAAATGGGAAAGGAACACTATGGCAAAATTTGAAGGCGATTGGGTGAGAATCGAAGAAGTTATGGTAAACCCTAAAAATAGACAAATGTGGGATTTCTAGCTTCGATAAATGGAATTTGGGATAGGGTCCTCAAGGAAGGAAATATGCAAAATGGAATTTTATAGGTTCCAGTGAATTTTCAGGGGAAACAGAGCTAAAGCAAGGAAGATATGGCAAAAAATAGAAATTTTTTTACTTTTTTTTTGGAAACGATCTGCAACGGGATCTATAACGGCTCTGAATAGGTGCAATCTACAATTTATCAGCTAGCAATAGATATAGACCCTAGGTATGTTCAGCTTCCTAAAGGTTCAGGGGATTCACTTAGCTACCAATGTTGTGTTGTTGATTGTTTTGATGCAATCATAACAATTAGTTAAAATTCACATAAAATGAACCAAAACTGACTTGAAAGATATGAAGGAATCGGTTAAGATTCACTTAATCCCAAGTTTAATATGGTCAGGTCTTGACCTGTTGGGCAAATCCAATTGGTCAATGTGAAGCTGTAATGTTCAAGGGGCCTTACGTAGTTTAGGGTTTCTTGTTGGGTTACTGGACTCAAACTATGCAAAAGATTAATAAATGTCTATATGTTGTTCATCCCTTTTGCATAAAAGTGTTACTTGTGCTGCAAAACTTTAAATAGTCTTCTCAGATTATTGCAGCTTTCTCCTCTTAAATATTTATGAAAACTGTCTACTTTTAACTCTGTTATGCATGCTTCTTTTCAAATATGAGACAAATTTCCTTCAAATTTCTACGTTTTAAGCTAAGTATTTTTAGACGGGTTGGAAAAAGTTAGAAAGATCCAATCTAAACTTCATTTAAATCTACCTAAGAAACTAATTGTTCTATTATGCACTATATAAATCATATAGCAATTTGATCAAATCCACAGACAAAAAACCTTAAATGTAAGTTTTGAGCATTTTCACAAACATACACTTAAAATTGCAAGCTTTCAAAGAAAATGTTTCAAAACACAATGAAGAGTAGGAGAACACTCAGAAGATAGATGCAGAACTCCAAATTCAATTGTATTAGAAACAAACAGTCATATAAGATTTACAATGTCAGAATGACTCTTAGCTTCATTGATCCAATTATAGAAAACTTACAAGCTTTATTGATATAGTAAGGAAGCTAGATGTTCCACACATTCCTTACTGTAGACATAGGTGACCTCCTTCTACTTCTAAACTATACTAAAATGCCACTTTTACAAATTCTTGCTACTACAAATTTCTATGTAGCCCCTGTGTAAAGTATTATAGTGTATCAAGGCACCATATATAGACTTTCTGATTGTCCTCAATACAGCCCAAAAAACTCTAGTCTAAACCCTGGTTCAAACCCCTGGTTACAATAATAAATGCTAGTGAACCAGTTTCCCAAAATACCTCTGAGCATACATCAAATCTGGGTGAAATATGCCCTTCTAGAAACCCTAGCAGCTTAATATTAACTTCTATGGTCTACTACAATAATGTCTTCAGCTACATTTTGTCCTCATCATTGAAGGCCTTTGACTTCTTCGCACTTCATCCTTTTCTTCCTTCTGCTTCCTCCGAGATCTGATCCTTTTTCCCTTCGTGATGTCATTGCCATTAAGTTTCAGCTCCTTCCTCAACTGCAAACCTGCAAAAACAAACAAGCAATAAGTATTATTTCATCAAATGAATAGTAGGAAACTAAAACATCTGATTAAATCAAGGTGTGACCGTGTGAACACATCAATCGGGTCTTGAATCTATGAAAATCACGCATTTAGAATGCATTTTTAACGTTTAAACTAGTTGAGTCAACCAGTGTTGACCGAAAATATGCACTCGGGCCCTAAATGCCCTTTAAATTTCCTCCATCGGCATAACATCGCCCATCGACACGGTAATTATTTTCTTCACCGATCGCTACACTCCGGCTGATGGCTTTGCTACTCTCTTCCCATCTATCGGCGTGTCCTTGGATATCTCCCGCCGATCATTATACTCTTTCTTTTTATCGGTATGACGCTCCTTATTGGCGTGAGCCTATCATTTCGCTCCGACCACTATTGTTTCACTGATAACCGTTATATCGGCGTAAGTCTTACCGAACAACCCCCATCGGCCCGTGCTTCGTTCCTATCAGCATAACACCACCTGTTGGTGAAAGGTTTATCATTTCACTCCGATGTTGTTTGTTATACTGATCACTCTTCATCCTTTTATCGGTGAAAGTCTCACCAATGCCGCTTCTTTTATGTTCTATCAGCATAACAACGCCTATCGGCAAAGGCCAATCATGTTACTCCGATAGTTATTCGTTTCACCGATCGCCTTCATCGGCGTGAGCTGGCTCTATCGGGGTGAGTGTAATGCTTTGTCCCGATCGTTAATGTTATACTGATGGGCCCTCACTCTTCTATGTTATCGGCGAAAGACCCCCCTATCGCCAAGACATAACCAAACACTGCCGATATTGAAAGTTATACTGACGAGCCCCTCTTCGGTGAGAAACTTCCCTTTAGGGAGACAATTTCAAACTCTACTGACACCAAATGTTATACCGATGGCCACAGTACTTCAGAGAGACTATACTCATCAGGGAGACAAGTAAGGCACTTCGATATTGTTAGATATACCGATGAGCGCAAGCACTTGCATCTGCATAATGTATATTTCATTGTAATATTATAATGTATGCATGAAATATACATTATGCCAAATATCAAATACAAGTGACATTATACCATAACCTCCCTGTGTCTGCCATTTTTATAAGTGCACCTATGCATTTTTCTTGCAAAACATACAATCATGAGATACAAAGTGGGTCCGAGACAACAATTCATTTTAACTTGAAACCACTTCAGATCCATCCTAGATGTATACACCATCAATAGGCAGGATATTAACAAACATTACCCTCCTCATCGAATGGGATATGACGGTGATGTCACCATCATATCCGGACCTCATTAAAAATGTGAAAAAATGATGTCACCATCATATTGGCAAGATCGGGGGATTTTATAATATCAGGGTGATATCGAAATATCAGGTCATGCATTATAACTTTGAACTTTACGATCCTGATGCTAAGGAATATGATCCCCCCTTCAAAAGTGATCTTCCTTCGGGAGATCAGGTTGTTGTCATTGTCTCATAGACTCAGTTTTATTGCTACTGTACTACGATGTCATTGTCATGTAGAAGGATCGGGGTGATTTGGAAACATCGGGGTGATATTGGAAATATGACCCGATATTTGAAATATCGGGTGATATTTCAAATATCAGTCCCCGCAAAACACATGCAGTTTCTTGACGGATAGTTTGGTGAACAAAATGACTTATCAGGTGATAAACCGATATCGGGTGATCCTTGGTAAAGTGATGGATATTTTGAAATATGACCCCCCCACCAAGATATCAGGTTTGACCAGAATTTGACTTGCCCTAACTTTCTCATTTGGTCAAATTTTAGGGTGATGTAAAAGGCAAATTTGCATGGAATTTCATCCTCTTTCACATGGTAAGCTTTTGGAGGACAAATTCAGACCTTGAGATTTGGTTCAGGTTTCAAGATCACAAATATCCTAACATTAAGCATATACATACCAACTGATGCATTTTTACCAAAATGATCATAACTTGTAAAATATGGCGAATTTCAAGATGATTCAAAAAGAAACCCTAGCTCATTTTTTAAATCCAACCATATTATGCCCTGGTACTAAAAGTGTATTTTTCCCCTATTTTTAACAAAGTTTGCTACTTTTACCCTCTTTTCCCTTTACCACCAAACAGAACAACAAACCAAAAGTGAAAAAAGCAAAGCAACAGCAGGGGTCCTCATTTTGCTAAGGAGTAAAATGGGGCGTGTTGTGAACATCACAACATGTTGTCTAATAGATTGCGTATTGGGGTAATACCCCTCACTCCATAGCTCAGGTAAAATTGATAACCGCGTTGCCACAAATGAAATCTCTTGGTTTACCTCACGGATGGGAACTAGTCAATCATGTAGGGGTTGTTGCCCTTTTCACTAGCAGGTCCTCTCAATGGGCCAGTTACTTCGGGGTTCCTGTGGTACTCCTCACAATGAGTTTTAGGGCTATGCCCAGGCACTTCCCACAATTAAGTGGATAGGTATTATTCCCTGATCCGAACCTGTAATTGAAATTAACAATACAGATGCAAAGAAAAAAGAACTAATGCAATAATCACAGCGCTTGGAGGCCACTGTGAAAAAAAATTCAGCAAAAATTCCACCCATCAAGCCCAAGAAAGTGCTCTAATACTAGATGAGAGGAACCTCCTGCAAGAAAATAATGAAAATATACGAAATAAAAGAAATAGCAGAACATAGAAGGAATTTATTGATCGTAGGCCACTTCAAGGGGGCAACCTCCTTTGAGCAAGCTCAATACAATAAACTCATGGATGCCTTCATTGGTCTCAACACATACTTATATACTAAGTCTAATCTAAATAACTATTACTCCCCATGAATGTGGGATAATACAATATACTCACGGGATGACTTACAAAGCATATGTGTCCAACAACAATATACCAACAAAGTAAAGAGAAGGGTTAAACATGGGTTCCTAACAGTAAGGTTATATAGTTTGGATTGATTTATTGCTTTTTAATTTAATTTGTTCCTAGTTTATTTTAGAAATGTTATGCTACCAAAATTTTTAGAGACCTAGTACTTGGATTACGATTTTAGGGTTGGGCAATTGAGTTAGTAGATATTGAGGCAAGTTGGTTGAGTTGGTTAAATGATATATTGTATAGTCGAAGTTAAGCTTTCATGTTTCCTATTAGTTCAATTTGATGTTTTGAAGGTCGCTTTAAATTTATTTATTTCTATGGTTAGATTATTGATGTTAGTTTATATTAGATTAAATTATAGTCCTTTTTAATTACACATTATACTTAATTTTAAATTGTTCGATTGTTTCTATGGTTAGGGTTTTGACTTAGTTCAAAACTAATTTTTTTGCTCACCTTCACCTAGGATATCCTACGGATGGATCTTGGGTGGAGACCACTCCTCTTAGTGATGTATGATGCAACACACACCCCCTTAGTTGCTATCATCATCGAAGGGATTGCAAAAGGAGTCCCACATTATCTCACATCTTTTTTGACTTCCTTACCTCTGTGTGGCATTCCTAACGTGAGTTGCGAATACAACAACGTTATGTGAGTATGTCACTGAATGCGCATGTTGTGTGTGAGGGGGTTTTAAAGTCAGGTTGGAAATTTTTTTTATATTTCATGTTTCATGACCGCATGTAAAATTTGGGCATGATAGCCTCAAACATGCCCCTAGGGCTTGGTATGCAAGGTTGGACAAGTACTTCAACAAGGATTCAAGAAAGGTACCTCTATGATGATTGTTAATCCTTGTCATGTAAATGTAAGCATGAAATAACATCCTTTTAGTAGTAATTCTCTTGGTGACATGTCTTTTCTCTCATCTTTTGTTGTTCCCCCCCCCTCTCTCTCTCTGTTGTCGACACTTTTCAACACTTTTCGATACTTGTCAATTTGAATTTTTTGAGATTGTGATCCTATTTCTAAGCCCTGTATGCATCTTGTAGGTGGGTTTTCACCTCTCCCCAGTATTTTTCATCTTCTCCACCCCCTAGAAGCCTTCTAGAGGTCCCCCTAACCATCTCCCACTTTTAGTTTTTAATTTCACTTAACCAATCCAAATCTCCCCCTATTATTTCTAGATCTCCTGTTGGGAGATCCTACTTTGCAATTGGAGATTTAGATTTCATAGATGACTGACCTATTTCCAGAGCCAGATCCCCTTCTTTTCTCCTCCTGTTCCATCTCCAATCATGCAATCCAACCCAAGTGTTCTCCTTAGTGGGCCATCCCCCGAGTGACCTGACTGGTGAAAGGGGAGACCCCTAGGTGACCCTTTCATGTTTTCAGCAGCATAAAAACTTGAGTTTTTAACTCGAAAAAGCTTTGTTTTCACCTATTTTTCTTCCTATTTGCATGGTATTTTTAGCCTAATATAGAGTTAACTATTTCATTTACCTACACATGCATAATTAGCTCTATTTTATCTTAAATTAATAGCTCATGCATTCTCATGCAATGTCATACACTCCTTCACTTCTTCTTGAGTGATAAGCTTTTATAGGGTAAATCACTCCAATTTTAGCCTAGATCACTCTTGAATCCTCTATGTTAACTCTCCAATTAAATTGAGTTAAGAATTCTTCTTTTTCACCTCTCATCCTTTCTTCTAACCTATAAATACCCCCTCCCTCAAGCACAAAGAGAGACAATTTCATTTGTGCATACAGCTCTTGCAAGTTATTGCTCTCCACATTCAACATTCTCATGCTCATATAGGACATAAGAGCCTTCTATTTTATTCATTGCTTCATATAGATTTCACATAAAGATCATCATGGGTCCATACGCTGCTGATATCAAGCCAAAGTGCTCAACAAATCTCTCATTGAGCTCTTTTTGCAAATCTTCAAAAGCTTCTTTTTCTTCTATTATCATCTTGTCACCAAGAGGATTCCCCGCTACTACAAGAGGATATGAAGTTGCTATCACAAGGATTTCTAAGGGTAGTGGAAGCTCATGCATCTCTAGGTTCCTTTATGCTTTCTTTCAATTTGTAGTAATTAGATATATAAAATTGCTATTGGGATTAGTAATCTTGTTGTTTTTTCCTTGATAGGATAGATAGACCTTGAATTCTTAGAGTAATTTGATTTCAAGTTCAGAGATTAATTCATTTAAAAAGCAATTTCCCTTTTCTTAGATTAATTTGTTCCAAATATTCAGAAAACCCCAAAAACATAGTCTACATTGCATTAGGTAAAATCATTATAGGTTGCATACATCTTCAATTCCTAGATTAGAAAAAAACATCTTAAATTGTAAAAACATTAAAAAAGGCACAAAAAGAAGTTTTACATTCATTTAGGCTTGCATTCATAAAAACCCAAAAAAGAAAAAAAAACATTAGAGACTTAGAGAATTGACAAACCCTTGATTCTTTCACAAGGTCAACACTTAGTCAAACCTTAGGTCAAAAAAACCCTAAGTCTAGTCAAGGTTAGATCATAATCACCTATCTCTTGTCTCGGCTCACAAATGTGCCCTGGATTAAGAGGTCAATGGGTGAGGGCAATCCTCGATGAGATAGAGGAAATCCACCCAAGACCACAATAGGACCCACTAGTCATCCAACAACAAGAAGCATTTAGACAACACTTAGTACAACAAGCATTCATACAACAGTTTGAAAGACAATGCCAACGTGATCAAGACATCAACAAAAACAATAGCTTACCCACACAAAGGTACAATATCAGAAACCCCAATAGGAGAAGAGTGACTAGTGACCCTTCAGGTCATACAGTTATCTTTACAACCATGATCATTGAACAACACATCTACACAAGTGCACAACAACATAGGCCCTAGGATGTGCTGACCCCTCTCTGCAAAGTCCAACTCTCCAATGAGTTAGACCACCCCCGTGTCATGCCTCCTCTCGACTGGCTACTTCCATGAGAGAGAAAGAGAGAGTGACATGGCAGTTCACCGCATGGCAAGGAGGGAAGGGTCTGTGTGCGTGCCAAAACCTGACTCGACAGTCCCAAGCCACTAACATCGCAATTTTGAGAATACATATTTTGGTAAACCTGACGTGAATTACAAAGCCTTTTGGTTATGGTGTGATGTAGTGAAGGTAGGAGAGTCCAATGAAAGACTGTTTGTTAGGAATTTGCAGGTCTAATTAAACCAATTCCACATAACCCAATAGGAGAAACAAGATGCTGAAACAAACCATAATGCAAAGATCAAATGAACAAGCAACAAGATAACACAAGATATACCCTGGGAAAACCCTTTGTAGGGAAAAACCCAGCCTCCAAAAGCATCCACACTCAAATGTATTATTCAACAATATGAAATTACAATACAATCCATGAGCCTCCATGAATACCCCTAAACCATCAAGCACCTCCAATGCAACCTCCATGTGTACAAGCATGAATCCACACATCACCTACCATGCTTCACAATATGCACTTCCAAGAGAGAACTCAATACAATGACAACCTCTCTCAAACCTCCAATTCACCTACAATGAAATAGCCAGCATTACCCAAACCACTAACCATGTACTTGCTTTTATAGACCAAGCTCACACAAATACAACTTGTAGTATTGGATAAAACCATGTGCCCCAAAAACCATGGTAACACAAAACCATTAACTTATAAACCCACTTGACCCCACATTTGACTATTGGTACTAACTTTTCCCAATAGATCAAATAATATAAATAATAATTAATTACTCTATGTGTCCCACACATAAAATAATTAACCCAATGTTACAATACAACTTATACAAGTGGTAACTAAATAAAATAGTACAATATTATGCAAGGTGTACAACACCTATCCCAACGTTCTCCCACTTGTTGTATACAATGCATAAGGGTCAATACATGAAATACATCATCATAGGAAAACATGAAATCACATGAATCTCCAGCATGCTATTGTGCTCCATCAAGATACCTGCAATAGAAGCAAAGTGACCACCATCTCAAGCAAGAACTCCTCTCATCCTCTAACATGCCACCTATGGATGAAAAGGAACATGCCAAGGTGAAGATGCATCAATCCAAAGAGCACAAGCATCAAATCTAAGTGATAACATAAGGCTCCAAGATGCTGTCAAAGGTAAAAAAACCCACATGACTAGAAATAGCACCCACAACATATTCTAATACATCCAATCATCCATACCTCATAGGTATCAACAACATCAATAAACTCATGCCAACAACATATTCAACCCATATACTGCAATAGCAAGCTCCATAAATAAAACCTGTCAATGAAGAAGACATGTATCTAGGAACTCCCACTGCATTGGTAATGTCAAATCTAAAAATAGATCCAAAGCATACCAAATCTATCAATCAACACTCAAACCAAGGTGTGGATAATCAATCAAGCCAAAGTAGCATCAAGAACAATAAGAATGATCAACACATGCATGATAAATTGCTGCATACTCTCTCACAACATGTCACCATAACTCTCCCAAAGTCCAACAATATCAACATGATCCTCCAGGAAGAAGCCATAAGACAAAGATAGAAAACTTGAAAATCATATTGTCCTTCTACAAACACCTTGAAGTGCTAAGTTGTGTCAAGTATGATCTCCTCTAAAACCCCAAATGAAAAGCCTCAACAAACCCAACCATTCAATCTCATAAGATCAAACTCGTAACCATTCTATAACTAGGAATAAGCCCAATCACATCTCCTAAACTCCTCATAATAAACATCATAAATCAAACCATACGAACAAGAAGATAACCATGTTAACATCCCTCAAATGAACCCTCCATAACCAATAACTTTAGCTCAAGATCCATATCTATGAGAAGATAAAGCATATAACAAAATACATCTAAAAGGATGGGCAATACCTCATAGATGATAAACTGCCGAGTAGACCAAGAGTGGGGTATAAGAATGCTCCTCTAGGATACACCAAGTCACAATGACTCTCTCCAAGAACAATCTCCTCTGGGTTCATAATGTACTCATGTCCATGTCCAAGTGTAAGGCTCCTTGCTCTATCTGCTGAAACCTCCAAAGAGTAACCGTCTCAACAAGTATCTCTAATCACAAGAGAACTCTAGCCTCACCTAAGTCTCCAAGTATTCATGAGCACCTATAACTAACCAATACATGCCAAAATCCAAATGCAACATAGCACAATCATGAAGCTATAAAGCAAATGACCTAAGTACTCAATACCAAGAGAACAAACAAGACCACTATCAATGCGCCTACTACACATCTGCATAATCAAGAATCTCATCATGATATCATGATCTAACCATCTCCTCGTAAGAAGATCACATGCAACAAAGCATACAATGATACATACATCGTGTCTCAAGAGAACCTGTATCATACCAAAAATCTAAACCGGTATCAAGAGTAAACCATGACATAATAACATCTCTAAAACAAGGATAACCATGTCATACTGACAAACCATAAACTCAACACCTCAACCAAAGACTCAAAGAAGTCCTCCATGGTGAACCAAGATGCCAACATCTCCAACCATATGAAGATAACCATCTCCTGTCACCTGAACTGAAAATGTCAAAGAACTCTCAAAACCAAGAGATCCTCCATGATACCAACATCCACTACAGAAGATCATCCATCACGTATGATGAATCCAACATGCTGCCAAAGCTCCCACTAAACAGTGATACCGAGCTATCCATGACAAAAAAAAAACCATCTTCTAAATGAAGATTATCCATGGCTCCAAACCAATCAAGGAATCCCACTGTAACATCAATAGCTCCCAAAAGGTCAAGTGAACCAAAATCCCAAACAAGAAGATAAAACCATCACTGTCAAAAGCTAACATAGAACCATGTATCCAATCTCTCCATGCCATCGTGATAAACATGCTGCAATTCCCAACAACCAACTATCTAGGCACTCTAATTATCCATCCTCTTATCCCAAAGAAATCATACCAATGCACAAATGACCAAAGACAAGGCCAACTGACAAAGTCTGCATAAACACTAAATCAATCTCGTGGATATAGATAGTCCACATCCGAGTCATCCCACTGTAGCCAAGGGGTAGCTAATCCACAAAACTACATAACTCATAAATCCAAAACAAATGTCATATGCAAACTCATCATCACACTAGTAAACTGCAAACTGAGATATCAAAGAAGACAGCCTGTAGACTCCAAGACTCAAACACCAAATCAACTCTAGATTCTATTTGTCAACAAGTCCACAAATGAATACCATAGTCAAGGAACTAATCAAGCATCTAGGAGATAAGAGCAATCCCCTAAAAACAACACCACAACACCACCTATAATCATGAATCGAACATCATAGCCCATACCTGTCGATCGCATACATGATCATGTCATGCCAATACAAAAGTGTAACTGTATATCCACGACACCATAATCATCATCATCATCATTGTACCTATACTCAACTCCCATTGAAATGAGACTCCAAGTCTCACACAAGTATCAACCATGTCCTCAAACTAGAACACAACCTGTACCTATCTCCATCAAAGTCACAACTCTAAAAAACACCTGTAAACCTGTATCAGGAAGCAACAAATCTAAAAACCTGCAATACCATACTGATGGTCTCATAAAAACATGTACTCCCACAAGTTTGTGCCAACAAATCCATCTGAATGCACCTGTAAATGCACTCTGAATCTCAGTCTCCTACAAGTGATCAAATAAGTATCAAACTCTCTCTACACACCAAACTAAAAATCTACATGATCCAAACCGTAGTACACTGCAAGAGATCTCCAACACCTATCCAAAATCTAAAATCTGATTCCATATGCGAAAGTTATGAGCATAAACCTGTATCGAAGCAATGCAGGATTCAAACATCAAATTTTGACACAAGCAGAAAAATTTGATCATGAAACCTATACCACTACATAGTTCTCAGAGAGAGCTTTTCGACACCTATAATAAGTCAAAAAATTGATACCATATGTGAACGTTATGCCCTCCAGAAGAAAAGGCACTCCGAGGGCTAAAATTGGATCCCTGGTGGGCCCCTGTACCATGATGATGTGGCATGTTGTCATTGCTGACATCATCACTGCTTACTGGGCATGAGGTGGCACTAATGTGGCACTAGGTTGGCATCATTTCATGTCTTCAACGGGCGTAGGTGGATTTCAAATGTTTTTCCAATTTGTTTTAAAACCACGGACCAAAACATTATACGGGGAGGGGGTTTGATTTTCTTTTAGATCCAAATAAAAGATATATATTGCTGTCATTATTTTATTTCACACCCCACCATCCAAAATCTTAAAGCAAGGTTTAAATAATGAAAAACTTTGTTTTAAAGCCCATTGGGCTAACCCCCACCATAACCTTTTAAAAAAGGTTTTTTTTTTTTTTTTGTTTTAAGAGATCCGTTAGGGCTGCCTTGGAATGGCCCAAAGGACGACGATGGGACCAGTGGGGCCATACAACTCTGTGCCGATGGTACCCACTGGTATCCTATGATTTACAAGTGTGGGGGTATGTTACCCCCTACAACATTTATTTATTTATTTATTTTGGTTTTCAATATCTTCCAAATGATTTTTCATTTCAACTATAATTTAAAAATCTTGATTTTTTGACAAACGATAGAATTTTTTTCAAATGTGCAGGAATTTTTTTTTTAAAAAATTAGGCATACCTCTGTGATCATACGGTTGTACTGACGTACAAGCAAACCAAGAAGGGGGCTAAAAAATTTTACATTTTGCTCTTGTGGCCAAAATAGGTCAAATTTTATATGAATCTTCATTTCTCAGGCCTCTTGGACTTAATGGCGAGGTCCATTTTGTCCCAGGAGATCATCTGTAAAATTTCCTCCTCAAAACCTCTGAAGCCAAACCTGAAAAACCCTCTTTAGCCATATTTTTTAATCACCAGATCTACAACATGCACAACAAATCTCCAATACCTAGAACCCCTAAACTATAATACAACCTGTACAAAACTTTGTAATGCCCTCAATCCTTCCATGCATTGCCATGGATTTCATTTTGAACCTGATCTACACACACAAGGGTTATACATATCCAGGGAGATCACACCTCCCTCAACCATAAATATGGCTCTGATACCAACTGTTAGGAATTTGTAGGTCTAATTAAACCAATTCCACATAACCCAATAGGAGAAACAAGATCCTAAAACAAACCATAATGCAAAGATCAAATGAACAAGCAACAAGATAACACAAGATATACCCTGGGAAAACCCTTTGTAGGGAAAAACCCAGCCTCCAAAAGCATCCACACTTAAATGTATTATTTAGCAATATGAAATTACAATACAATCCACGAGCCTCGATGAATACCCTTGAACCGTCAAGAACCTCCAATGCGACCTCCATGTGTATAAGCATGAATCTACACATCACCTGCCATGCTTCACAATATACACTTACAGTAGAGAACTCAATATAATGGCAACCTCTCTCAAACCTCCAATCCACCTACAATGAAATAGCCAGCATTACCCAAACCACTAACCATGTGCTTTCTTTTATAGAAAAAGCTCACACAAATATGACCTGTGGTATTGGATAAAACCATGTGCCCCAAAAACCATGGTAACACAAAACCATTAACTTATAAACCCACTTGACCCCACATTTGACTATTAGTACTAACTTTTCCCAATAGATCAAATAATATAAATAATACATAATTACTGTGTGTCCCACACACATAAAATAATTAACCCAATGTTACAATACAACTTATACAAGTGGTAACCGAATAAAATAGTACAATATTATGAAAGTTGTACAACACCTATCCCAACACTATCTAGCCTTGCATCCTAATCAACTAACACAATGATCATAATAGATATGCAACATAAGCTAATAACTAATCAACATAAAGATAGAAGATATTCATGAACACAAACACAAGATGTATCCTGGGAAAACCCTAATAGGGAAAAAGCTCATTCCTCTTATATTATGATCTCAAAACATAGTACATATGCCACTCAGGCTTTAACAGACACTAGGCCACAACCCAGGGTTACAAAACATTCATATAACAACATTATTTCATGATTTCCTTCTCAAGCCTCTCGATTCTCTGCTCTGCTACTTGTTCTTTTCGCTACTTTGCTCTCTACTTCATCTCTGCTTCTTCTTTAGATCAAAACACTTATGAATTTGCTTCATTTCTTCACACACTTGTTCATTTCCTCACTGGTTCTTTGTAAAAAATCTTTATCCCTCATTTATATCCTCCGCAAGCCTTCAAATCATTATCAAGTCAGCCTAATTGCAATGACTAGTATGAAATGTGTGTACATTGATATGTCAAACCTAAACATAAGGTATTACTCCGTAGGCACATAAAACTTCATGTAGATCTCCATGATGGTTGGCCAGGTCCTATATTTCATTGAATAATGTTCCTTTTAGCTCTGCAAATCATAGAATTTCTCCACAAGCCAATTAGACTCCACCGAACACTATCAGCTCTACTCTACGAAAATAAGTAAAGGCAGGTAATCTTTTGATAGAGATATCTTTCCAAAATCAAACCCAAATGACCTAAATTTTAGATATAATGTAGATGACTATGTCTAGATGCTAAGTCCAAAACCACAACCTTTGATATGTAAATGTAGTAGAATGTGGTAATCTCCAAGGTCGCTCTCTTGGTACTCTGCAACTTCATTGTTAACTGTCCGATTGATTGAATGTTTCTGGATGCTCTTGCTCAAACTCTCTGGGTTAATTGAAAAGTAAGCATCTTCACTTTGGTCTGTATTGTGTCAAAATCAATGTTGTTTCTTTGGATAGGTTTGGTGGTCTATTCATAGGTAGTTGCAACTACCTCAAGGTCAGCGGTCTGTTCAAGTCCACCCTGCAAAACTACCTCAAGTTCTTCTAAGTTCGGCATTCTATTTGCAATCCTTGCACTGCCTCAATGATCAGCAGTATGAGAAAGTCTTCCCTACAAGTTTCCTCAAGCTCAATGTCTGCTTCAATCAATTAAGAGTCCATCAATACATACTTACATCCTCTGGAACAATCATGTTACTTCTTTTTTGATATAATCAATACATTCCTGAATTTCTCTCCAACACTTTCTACTAATTTATGTTTTTAGATATAGTTTCTTTCACACGTCAAAATCTTAAAGTTTCTTCTCTGCATACACTGCTCCTAGATTGCCCTGTATTTCCTTATCCTTGTTTCCCTTACTCTGGTACACAAATTTTCTCCTCAGGTAGAATATCTTGTCATTTCCTCTTTTCTCTGCAATATGAATTTCCTTTTTCTGTGCTATGCTTCACACTTGTTCACATAAACTCTCTCTTGTACTATTTTCTCAGATGATTAATCTATAACATAACTCTTCTTAAGATCAATACTTTACCTTCTTTTGTTTTCTCTATCAAACTTAGTGAGTCAATTGGTTCTTCTTCCTCTGCATCAATTATTATTTCCTCCTCATTATCCTCTCTGGTAACAAGTTCTTGTTGACATTCACTGCTTGATTCTTTTCTCCTCCAAACTTGAAAACAAGCTCTTCTAAATGTTATCCTATCAAATCCTCTTTCATCTCTTTTGTATCCTTCATTATGATAAGAATAATGACTCCTGGCATTTCTCCCTCTGTAGTTTGAATTGTTGTTCTTGTTCTACTCTGCATAAGTTCTTCTTTCTCTATATCCTAATCCATATCTTTCTTTCTCTCCAACATAAGAATACTTCCATCTATACAATCTTCAGAACATACAAGTAACATGCTTCCATTTTGCTCCATCAATCCATCCATAATCCATCTGCATACAATCTGTCATAGGTTTTCTCCTCCTCATTTTATTCTAGCATATCTTTCCAAAATGATTCCTTAATCCATAGAACTTACAAGGGTATAGATCCCAACACAATTCCTTTTCATGTCCATGTCTATTACAATATGAACAATACATACCTCTTCTTCCTTGATTTGATTTGTTTGAATTTGCAACATCATTACCTATGTCATATCCAAGGCCTTCACTTCTTGATCTGATTACTAGTTCAATATGTTTTGTAATTCCTTGCTGATGCTTTCCCAATCCTTGTCCTTCATATCTTCTCTGTATGATTTTGAAACCAAAACCATCACCAACAATTGCAATTTTAGTTACACTATCATCTTCAATCTCATTGTCTAAAGAAACTTTTGCATCATCACATAAATCATTAGTATCACAAGAAACATCACAAAGTTTAGGGTTAGATCTCAGACTTTCATTTTCATTTTTGCATGCTACAAGTGACTTCTCAAACTGATTAACTTACTCCTTCAATCCTAATATTTCACTCTTATGCAAATTGTTTTCCTTTTTTAGCTCTTTGATATGCTCCTCCAGATCTTTGTTCCTCTTCTCCACCTTCCCAAATAACTTAAAGCCTTCTTCCAATTCCTCGAATCTCTTTTCAACATCCTCAAACAACTCTATCTTTGCCTCTAAGTCTTCATTCCTCCTTTTTACATTTTTTAGTTCTTCTTCAAGAGCATCATACTTGTCCTCTCCTAGTTCTTTCATCCTCTCCAACAATTTTGAATTGCACTTCTTGATTTCACACAATTCTTCTTCAAAAATATCCTTTTCGCATATTAGGGTTTCATTCTCTTTCTTCATCCTCTTTCCAATCTTCCCCATCAAAATAAATTAGATAAACAACTTAATTTGAAAAGATTACCCAAATCTTTCTTCCCTTGATCTTCTTCAATGGTGACACTTGTTACTTCTAGGGTTTCACACTTCTTTCAACACTATCTTCCTTCACAACCATCCCAGCAGATTTGTGACCAGCTCTGATACCACTTGATGCAGTCAAGGTAGGAGAGTCCAATGAAAGACTATCTAGCCTTGTAGCCTAATCAACTAACACCACTATCATAATGGATATGCAACATAAGCTAATAACTAATCAATAGAAAGATAAAAGATATTCATGAACACAAACACAAGATGTATCCTGGGAAAATCCTAACAGGGAAAAACCCAGCCTTTAAAACTCATTCCTCTTATATTATGATCTCAAAACATAGTACATATGCCAGTCAGGATTTTACAGACACTAGGATGCAACTCAGGGTTACAAAATATTCATATAACAACATTATTTCATGATTTCCTTTGCAAGCCTCTCGATTCTCTATTCTAGTACTTGTTCTTTTCTCTTCTTTGCTCTCTACTTCACCTCTACTTCTTCTTTGGATCAAAACACTTATGAATTTGCTTCATGTCTTTGTACACTTGTTCATTTCTGCACTAGTGCTTTGTAACAAATCTTTATCCTTCATTTGTATCCTCCGCAAGCCTTCAAATCATTATCAAGTTGGCCTAATTGCAATGGCTGGTATGAAACATGTGTACACAGATAGGTCAGACCTAAACATAAGGTATTGCTCCACTAGCACATAAAACTTTGTGCAGATCCCCATGAAGGTCAGCTAGGTCCTATACTTCATTAAATAATACTCCTTTTAGCTTCATAAGTCATAGATTTTCTCTGCAAGCCGATTAGATTTCACTAAACACTGTTGGCTCTGCTATGTGAAAATAGGTCAAAAATAGGTAATCTTCTGATAGCGATTTCTCTCCGGAATTGAACCCAAATGATCTAAATTTTTAATATGTTGTTGATGAATAGGTCTAGATGCTAAGTCTAGCTCCATAGCCTCTGATATGCCAATGTGGTAAAATGTAGTATTGTCCAAGGTCACTCTCTCGGTACTTTGCAATTCACTATTAACTATCCCAATTGTTTTGAATGCTTCCGGATGCTCCTGCATCATGTTGTTTCCATTCCCATTACTTTTATCTCATCATCACTATCACATACACTGTCAACTTCACCACATATTTTGGTGAACCTAACGTGAAGAGAAAAAACTTGTGTTTATGTTTTTCATGTTCCAAACATGCAGATCACATCAAAACCTTAAATATTCAAAACTTCAAAACAACAATCTTCAAGCATTTTTACTTTATTCTTCATAGTCGCTTCTTCCACTTCAACTTTTGTCACCTTCACCATCATCCTTTCCATTTATTTTGTGGTGTCTACAGCACCCCCTGAATGTGATGAAACCTAATATAAATTTAGGGAATGTTCCCTTTAGAGAACTAGAAACTCCTTCCTTCAATAGGTATGTGCCACCTCACCCAAATGCACTGATCACAAACTGCTATGATTACAAAGACTTTGACTATGAACAAAACCAAAGAGAACCCAGGCATTCTTTGTCTTTTAACAACCCTACATGGGAACACAACCCTACCATACCAAATGTGCATCATAAGGCTAGGAGAGTTCAATTAAGGTAAGAAATACATCGACCTAATCAACCTTCCACAAGTACCTCTAGTACTCATCTTGATGAGGAAATAAAAAGGTTATAAAGACACTTGCAAGAGGCAAGTGACACTCAAGAAGCATTAAAAGTTGTCATGTGAGAAGAACAAAGAGACAATGCTATGTGAGAAGAAGTGCACCATCATGACAATACTCAAAGAGAAAACCCTAGAAATGAGGAAGCACCTAGAGCGGCCACTCTTGTAGACCTAATTGCAACTCTAGTGCAAAGAATTAGAACCTTGCAAGTAGAACAAGTTGCTCCTGAAAGAAGACAACAATCCTATGACAACATTCAAAACAATCAAGACCAGGTGGCATCTCAAAATCCCCCTATCTCAACTATTATTTGAGAAATACAAGTAACAATACATATCTAAATGGGAACCCTCTTGTTTAGAATAATCCAACAATGTTGGGAAATCATGCAAATTAGATAGTGGGTTACCAAAACCATCCTACAGGGCTGTTTTTGTCAACCTCCTAATCACAAAGTGTCTTTCTTAGGACATATTTGGAGTATTTAAAAGAACCACAAAATTTAAACATAAGAAGTTTTTAGTTTCCTCGATCGTTACCTAATCTCCCAAAATTCAAGGAAGAAGGAGATCTGAATTTCCATATCAAAGCTTATACCACTACAATAAGAGATCTCCTCCCTTGGGATGAGGTTGTCACTAAGATCTTTCCAAAGACCCTTGAAGGAATAGCTTTGTACTGGTATTATTATTTACCAGAAGCTTCAATCCACTCATTTAGACAACTGATAAAAGAGTTTGTCATGGCATTTGACATGAACAAACTCATCAAAACATGGATCAGAGAATTCCTGATCATGAAACAAGAGCTGAGTGAATCTATAGCCCACATTCTTACCAGATGGAGACAAGTCCTCTATTCCTCAACCAGTACCCCAAACATGGACCATCGTGAATAATGTGATCTTTTCTTACATGCCTTGTGTTGGAAAAAAGGTAGATAACTAAGAGGTGGGTGAATCAATTATCTTAAATATTTAACTTTTTGTTCTTCTTTAACAATTAGCACAGCATCAAAACATATAAGCATACATAACCATGAGAGAAGAAATAAAATCAACACACATAACACAATGATTTTGACATGGAAAACCCTATTAAGGGAAAAACCATGGGGTGACTAACCCAAGATTGTATTCTCTATTAAAAGAATAAGAAGTACAAAATGGTACTTGCCAATTAGGGCTCACTGCCTGAGCACACTGCTCACAAGAGGCACACTACCTACAATAGACTCACTATCTACAATGTTTATGGAAGGTAACCAAGTGTTTTGAATTGAGATGAGGCATCCACATATGCTGAGGTTTAGTTCCAGTTAGGCTCAATATACTAATCTACTGTACTTCATTCTTCCTCTATTTTAGTGCTGCTATTCTGTCACATACCGAACTTGTATTCCTACTTCCACTCTACTTTCTTCCTTTCTTTGTACACTTTTCACACACTTCTTCATACCAAAATCCATCTGGTATATATATCCATATCAAGAATTTCAACATCTTTCTAGTTGGCAACCAGAATACTCAAGAATTTCCCAAACTCTAGTCTGTCGGCTGAATCCATGCTTACTAAGTGATGCGTATCAAAGAGATAGTTATAAAAGTCATCAATCATGTTGGACAACCATGAATGATCTCTTAAGTAGCTTGATCACCATCAATTTCTCATCCAGATTAAAGTCTGATGCTCTGCCGGTCAGTTCTTTCTCAGTCTATTCTACCTGTCAGGAACCCAACACTTAGGTGCTCATATCTTTTCACTCTTTCATCATTGGAGCCTCAATCTCTGGAATGTGGGAGTCATGGTATTCCTCTTGACTTCCCCAAGTCCACACTTTGCTGAGATACATCCTTTGAGAGATCTAGACCTGATTGTCAGACCTTGTTGCATGCTCTATTCTTGCTCACCGGACCAAGATACTCTTCAATCTGACTTCCGGTATAGACATACCATGTGTTACAGATGTGTGGGATGAACTTTGTTGCCATCAATGACAACAATCATGAATCCACATAGTGTCTCTTGCCAACAATCTCCCCCTTTGGTATTGATGGCAACACTTAGTGAAAAATGACTAAGTGTTGTAGTAAACTCGCTCTTGGCTAATGCTCTTACTTATGTACACTTTTACCGGAGCTCCCCCTTAGCTGGATTCTACATTTTTCACTACTCCTCACTCCCCCTTTGACATTAATGGCAAAGGGTGGTATCCATACACCAAAATTTGCAAAAACCAACCTATACTTGGCCGCATAAGTATATATACATGCTATATTTACATGTACTTAAGTATATCTACAAAAGTTGTCTTCAATTGGACAAATTCTATTGTCCAACTCTACTTCATCCGGTCCAAAATTGAGATGTGACCACTTATCAAAAATACAAAATCTTCTGCCCTCTTTAGGTCTGTCAGATCACTGGTCTGGGTTGTGGTCTGAGCATCAGTTAGGGCCTCATGCATGGCTTCTAACATAGGGATAATTATCTCTCTAAGTTCACCCATCCTACTTATTATATTCTTCCTTTCATTTTCAAGTTTCTTTAGTTCATTTAGAATGACAATAGCCTAGCATTCCTAAATTATTATGGATGTGGTGAGAGGATCAAAATTTTGAGATAAACTTGATAGTTTACCTTCTTGTTCTTTCACTTTCTTCTCAATATCCTTTGTCACTTTAGACCACGATAGACAAAATTTATATATTTCTCCACTATTTTTAAGAGCATTTTCTAGGCTCTTTATACCAATATCCATATTTCTCCTATCATTTGCTATGAGTCCTTGTACTTCAGAGAATCTCTTTCCCAAAAACTCTTTCCAGACTTTCTCTTCTGCTGATTTCTCCAAAGTATCAAAATTTGTGCTAATAGAATTAACAAGAGATTTCAAGTTACCAAATGAAGAGGCTGAAGGATCCTTCTAGAAGGATGGCATGATCTTCTCCAACACACCAGATGCAATCTCTATCAGCTCATAGTCTTCCATGTGAGACTTCAGAAGCTTTTCTTTTACTTTGGCTTGAGCAAAAGATGCTACCTTCATTGTCTGGACTGGAGAGAGAGTCAAAATTGAGTGGTCCTTGAAATAGCTCTGGTTCATCTAATTCCATTATTTCTTTGGTGAGGAAGTCTTTAACTACTTCTGCAGTGTCTCTTGCTGGAGACAAAGTCTTCTTTCCTTCTGTAGCCTCAGAACTGTCACCTAGGGTCTTCTCTGTTTGATCTTCTTCTCTTCACTTTACCTCTTCTTCTTGACTAATTTTCTCTTCTTTTCTTTCTTCGCCTTTAGTTCTAGAGTCTGCAGGGGGATCTGGAAGAGAGAAATTTTCTTCCTCATGGACTTCCTCTTCTAGAATAGAGGAATCCAAGTTCTTAGTCCTCTTCTCACCTATCTCCTTTGACTTTTCTGCAATTTTCTCAGTAGAATCTTCCTTTGATGTATTTAGTTCTTCGATATCCATGGCAGAAGGTTCATCACTTATGTCCTCTATAATAGGAAGATTGAATCTTTTAAATGCATTCTGGAGGATGTCTTCAGGTTTCCTTGGCAACTTGATCTGTCTCTCCAAGCATAAGTTTTTTTATTCTTGCTTTGCTTTAGAACTCATCCTTGCAGTCCTTAAAGATCATGTTCATTTGTTTTGGAGTGATGGAAGGATAGAGTTGGATTGCAATATGTTCCCAGATCTCAAAATCCTTTTCCTTGGCATTATCTTTTCTAAGCTCAAGTATCTTCTCTAAACTTTTGGCAATTAAAGAGATGATTTCAATGAATGCTTTGTTATAAATGTTTAGATACTTAACTGTAGCTTCTTCCAAGATGCTTTTTTCTGAGTCACTATACTCATCATAAAATTTTGTCATTGGTTGCAGATTCCCATCTATAGTGACTGCCTTGATGACATCATCAACAAAAAGAGTAGGCCTTTCAACAAATTCTTCTTCTTCTTCTTCCTTTTCTTTACCAGTAGAGGATTCCCCAGATGTCGTCTTCTTCTTCCTCATTTTCTTAATTTCCTCATTGGTCTTTGTTTCTTCATCATCCTTTTGACTTGTATAGGACCTGTGGCCTTGGTCTTTGTCCTCTTCTCTCCTTTTCTAGATGTCTTTGCTTCCAGTTTTGAGGCTTTTGGGTTTTTAGAGGTGGCAGGTGCAGAGCTCTTTAAGGATCTAGTCCGAGAGGGGGCTTGTACCAGATCACTTTCTTTTTCTGTATCTTGTCTCTCTCTCTCTGCTCTTTCTAGTTTCTCTCTATTTGCATCGACTACCTCTTTTGAAATGCCATATCTTTTTGTAACTTCCTCTACTTCTCTTCTCACTTTTCTTTTCATCTCCGATTGTCTTAGACATGAATTTTCACACTCAATTCTTGAAAGGTGCCAAACCTATCTGCCTTAGGGTCCTTAGGCTGACTTAATAGGTGTTGGACATGTAGTTCCAAGATTTTCTCATCCACCTCATAGCCCATTGGCATAATCTAGACTATTCAGAGCTCTACTACCTCCATTAGGCACTGATCAGTGTCTATCATAAAACATACTATATCTTTATATTTTTCAACTATTATCTGAGGAATTCTTTCTCTGGCCTACATCATACCTTGGAAATTCTTGAAATATCCCCAGAGAGATGTGCTTTGAGCCTTGGCATCACCAAGCCCATACATATAATCTTTGATTTGTATGGCAACCGGTCTTTCATTTTGCCATATCCAACCACTTGTTTTGGCCAGCTCATTCATATAGTAAAAGAAGAGACATAGTATTAGGCCACCATACTTGAATGAGTTCTTCTTATCCTTTTTAATTTTATGCAAATTTTCTAACAGTTGGCTCAAAAGAAGCTCGCATAGATCATAGTCTGCATTTTTCCTTAGCATTTCATATGCAATATATATAGCAGTTCTGGATACTGAATTATCCCTATTGGAGTGATAGATTTTGTAACCAATTATCATAGAGGCAAATTTGATAACCGGATCTATGATGTCTTCTATTGTCATTGCTCTCTTATCAAATTTTGATCTGATAGCCTCACTTACTATTTGGTTCCTAACTGATTTGAGAGCAGGCAACCCACCAGATCAGTGTAAGCCAGTTACTGCCCTAATTGCATCCTTTGTTATTTTGAAGGGCTTCAACAACCACATGAAGTTATCATGTATTTTACTGAGAACATATTGGACCCATTTATCTTCTGCAAAATAGTGGAAGTGGCTGCAATGCCCAAAATGCTTATCCTGGATTGCCTTGTATTGAGGCTTAAGTTCAAATGTTTCATCTATTAATTTCTTGTGATAGATATCCATTAGCTTGGATTCCCCAAATTCCTCAATGTTGGTGTGAATGTATACCCTAACATCTTCTATGTGTAGAATCCCATGCAGAATGCTTGAGAATGCGCCTAGAGGATCAACTTCTAGGGATTTGTAAGGATGTTTCTTAAACTTAGGGCATGGCTTATCAGTGATCTTAACATTTGGAGTAGCCATCATCCAAAAGATTTAGAGAGAGATGTTCAAGAGCGGAAATACCTTTTTACGCTTCTAGGATTCATGATATGAGTTGAAAAGATGGCTAGTTGAATTGAATTCTACAATTGATCCTTGAGAGGGTTGAAGCAATCTTGTTTCCGAGCTCTTTCTTTCTTCTTCTCGAGTGCAAATGTGCAAATGATGAACAAAAAGAACTCTTATATTTATGCGCAAACCCTAAATTCATATTGCAATAAATGCACAACTTAAGTCATTCCAGTTTCCTTGTTCTGAGAGAGATTTTTTCAGATCACTGAGATGCACTTAGAACTATTTTTAGTGATGATTTACAATGTCTCTCCTTTCCTCAAATCATCCCATTTATCCGCAGATCAACATATTTCAATTTAGAATCACACTGGATCAAACTATGAAAATCCTATGGCTATCAAACTAGATCATTCTTGGATGATTAAAATCTTCAAAGCTTCTTGCAGATCTTTCATATTTTACCGAGGGTTACTTTAGATATATCTCTTAGAACCCTTTAATCCACAGCATTCCATGTGCCAAATTTAGGCACCAATTGACTAGCTGGGGGAATTTATTTTACTCTGTGACTCACCCTGAGCCAGAGCTCATCTAATTTAGTTTCCAGAAGGAATATTAGCACTAGATTGTGGTGCGGATCCATTCCCAACATTTTCTATATTTCTCTTTACCCAAATCTTGTTCATCTCCCTTTGAACTTCATCTGCATTCACTTTTTCTTTTCCTTTGTCTTGATTTTGGTTATGATGCACCTGACCCTTTTTACCCTAATTCTTACTTCTGTAGAATTTGGCAATATGACCGGATCTATTGCAATTGTAGCAAACAACATTTCTTTGCATTTTTTGCTAATATGCTCTTGATATGCACTGATTAGCCATATGTCCCATTCTATTGCATGCAAAGCATCTACCATTGAATGAAGTGTTTATTTGCATATTTCTACATTCATGAGATTTGTGATCATACCTTTTGCAGTTAAAACACTATCCAAAAAAGGATGAATTAGACTGATTCATTCTTCTTCTACACTGATTTGCTTTATGACCGAAGTTATTGTAGTTGTGACAATATCCATTGAAGGATGGATATCTTTGAGCATTTGGTTGCCTTACCGGAGGTCTTCTAGGTATGTTCCTTGGATTTCCTAATCCAGAGTTCTTTTGACCAGATCTAGAGCTTTCACCTTTCTCGTACCCCAGGCCATGCTTATCATCTACCCTCTTTTGGCTTTCAAGAAGAACTTCAAGTTGAGCAGAGCTTATCTTGAATTTCTCTTTGTATTCATTTGTAGTTTGAAGATCCCTTTTAAGAGTGTCTATCTGATTCTCAAGTTGTTCTTCATTATCTCTAGCTTCTTTGAGATCAGATTCCAGATGCCTGATTATTCTATCCATTTTGTGGCATTCTAACTTTTCTTTGAGAGATTGTTTTATATTATCTTCAATTTTTCTTTTCTCTTCAATTTCTTGGGTGAATTTCATAACCCTTGATTCCATTTCATGTCTCACCATAATGACTTCTTTTGATAGTTTCTCACATAACTTGTTTTTCTCAATCAGATCTTCATTAGTATCATTGGCTTCACTTTGACTTGATAATTGTTGAAGTAGTTCATTTCTCTTCTTCATAGAGATACTTAGTTTTTCTTTGAGTTCATTTATGAAATCATCAGCTTGCTTGAGTCTTTCCCTTAGGTTATTGACTTCAGAATGAGACTGCTCAAGATCATCTAGGGCAAACTAAAGTTGTTCCCTCATACCATACATATCCATTGAGATTCTAAGATCTTCCTCAAGTTGTTAGGCTCTGTTTAGAGGAACTTGGCTCTAATACCAGTTGTTGGAAACAAGGTAGATAATTGAGAGGGGGGTTGAATCAATTATCTTAAATATTTAACTTACTGTTCTTCTTTAATAATTAGTGTAGCATCAAAACATATAAGCATACATAACCATGAGAGTAGAAATAAAATCAACACACATAACACAATGATTTTGATGTGGAAAACCTTGTTAAGGGAAAAACCACGGGGTGACTAACTCGAGATTGTATTCTTTGTTAAAAGAATAAGAAGTACAAAATGACACTTGCCAATTAGGGCTCACTGCCCGAGCACACTACTCACAAGAGGCACAGTGCCTACAAGAGACTCACTGTCTACAATATTTATGGAAGGTAACCAAGTGTTTTGAACTGAGATGAGGCAACCACATATGCTGAGGTTCAGTTCCGGTTAGGCTCAATATACTGATCTACTGCACTTCATTCTTCCTCTATTTTAGTGCTTCTATTCTGTCACATACCAAACTTGTATTCCTACTTCCACTCTACTTTCTACCTTTCTTCGCACACTTTTCACACACTTCATACCGAAATCCATCTGGTATATATATCCACATCAAGGATTTCAACATCTTTCTAGTCAGCGACTAGAATACTCAAGATTTCCCCAAACTCTAGTCTGTCAGTTGAATCCATGCTTACTAAGTGATGCATATCAAAGAGATAGTTATAGAAGTCATCAATCATGTTGGCCAACGATGAATGATCTCTTAAGTAGCTTGATCACCATCAATTTCTCATCTGGATTAAATTCTAATGCTCTGTCAGTCAGTTCTTTCTCAGTCTATTCTGCTTGTCAAGAACCCAACACTTAGGTGCTCATATCTTTTTACTCTTTCATCACCGGAGGCTCAATCTCTGGAATGTGGTAGTCATGGTATTCCTCTTGACTTCCCCAAGTTTGTACTTTGCTGAGATACATCCTCTGAGAGATCCAAACCTGATTGTCAGACCTTGTTGTATGCTCTATTCTTGCTCACCGGACCAAGATACTCTTCAATCTGACTTTCAATATAGACATAGCATGTGCTGTAGATGTGTGGGATGAACTTTGTTTCCATCAATGACAACAATCATGAAGCCACACAGTGTCTCTTGCCAACACCTTGAACAAAGACATGAGAGAAGATGTTTAGAAATTACCCTACAAATCCTATGAAGAAGCATTAGAAAGTGCTTTGAGTATTGATCATGCCACCATTGACAGTGGCTGAAAAACTTATGACACTAATGGAAGACTCAAAATGCCAAAAGCAATTGAAACGTCTCCCCAAACAAAGATATCAATGTTGTGAAGAACACTCCCAATAATGACAACTGGCAAAAAAAAGGAAATCAAGGATCAAGTCATTACTCTTACGATCCCAATACATACTGGTAGTTCCACGATACAAAAGGTCATGAAACAAAAACCTATTATGGATACAACAAAGCCATCTCAAAACTTACTCTGGACCAACAACACAACTTCCTCACACTCCTTCAATCCTAGAGAAAAGAGAAGGAACCTCAAAATGAAAAAGGGTAGACCAACCAGAAAAGCTCCAATCACATTGAGTTGAACCAAGAAGTGTTTGTGATTCAGGAGGAAGAACAAATAGACCAAAGAAAAAACATCTTCTTGCAAGTAATTAACTTGTTGAGAGATTACCCCACACACTGAAAAACATTCATGGAAGTATTAGAAGTGGGATTCTCAACACAAGAGGAGCCAACTCCCCTCACCTTTGATATCTCAAAAATCCCTAAAGATAAAGGAAGTGAACAAAGGGATTTATCATTATACATACAATCTCTAGTCAAATAGGTTATCATAAAAAAGGCCGTGGTGGATGAAGGGTCAACAATCAATCTCTTGCCAATGTCAATCATGTAAATGATGGTATATAGAAAGATAGGTATAAAGAAATAGATTGCCACCTTGAGGATATATGATAGCCATGACATCCAAATAGTTGGGAAGATTGGTCTACCGATCACTCTCACACCCAAAACCATCTCCACAAATTTTTATGTTATCAATAAAGAAAATAATTACAATATGGTCCTCAGAAGACCTTGGAACCATGGCATGAAAGCTGTGGCCTCTACGTTGTTCCAAGAAATACATTTCCACCAATTGGGAAAAATTTGTGTTGTCAAAGCAAATCCTGATCCTTTCAGTGTTTTCAAGAAGGAACGTGAAGAGAAGGATAAGAAGCTATAAACACAAGAGCAAGTCAAAGAAGAAACTCAAAATTCTCATCCAAACATAAGTACTCTCAACATATCATATCAAAGCATGGATGACCTTAGAGAATTTCCCTTCAATCCTCATACCACTAAGCCTCACACTTCATTTTCCCTAGCAGCCATCCCTGCATAAATGAGTATGATGTTAAGAATCTTTCAATTGGAACAATAGAAATCATTGAAGAAGGGGAAGAAAAAGAGGAAAAGCAAAAATTAACTTATGAGTTTGTAGAAACATCCCAATCACAAAGCAATCAAGACCTATGGACTTTACATTTTGATGGAGCCAGTTGTAAAATAGGGATAGGAACATGAATAATCCTTAAATCCCCCAAAGTAAGAGTCCTCCCCTTCACTTTCAGGTTGTATTTCTTTTTCACAAAAAATATCGCTGAGTACAAAGCCCTCTCCCTAGGAGTCATGTTAGCCATGAGAATGGGAATAAAGAGAATCTCTACCTTTGGAGATTCCCAATTGGTGATTAACCAAGTTGCAGAGAAGTACACAATAAAATCAGAATGAATACGACCTTACATTGAAACCATCAAGAAATTGGTTTAGTTCTTTGACTTTTTTTCCATCAAAGCCATACCCAGAGAAGAGAACCAAGTAGCAGATTCAATGGGTACATTCACCGCACTATTTTTTCCACATGCTCAACTTCAAAACTTGAAATACATTATGTCAACTTGTGGAGAACTATTGTTGGAAAGTGAAGAATTACCAAGCATTCTAAATTATGCTACGGATTAAACAGAGAAACCAACTCGAGACTATGCTGAGAATGATGAAGCCATCTTAGAATATCTACATGCTTATGATGGCCTCCAAAGAGTATACCACAAGAAAGGATACATGCTCCTCCCACACCCAGAAGATTATTTTGGAAGTGAAAAAGAAATCCTCCAGATCGAAGCAAATTCAGATTTACCACCCGCCCCTTAGAAATTTGAAGAGGGACATCCATTGCTAATTGGAGATACCATTGACATCAATGTAGGAACTCCTAAGAAACCAAAAATGTTAAAATTGGGAGGGGAGTTAAATGATGAAGAATTGGAAGAATACATTGAGTTCCTTATTGAATATTTTGATGTCTTTTCCTAGACATACTCGGACATGCCAGGATTAGACCCAAAAATTATGGTACACAACTTAGTAATGAAACTTGATGGAAAACCCATAAAATAGAAATTGAGACCCATAAAGCCTCAAGTAGCTGAAATGGTAAAAGAAGAATTGAAGAAATTGTTGAATGTTAGCTTCATTAAACTAGTGGATTATTCAAGTTGGGTATCAAACATCGTACTAGTTTTAAATAAAAATGGAAAAATTTAGACATGCCTTGATTTTAGGGATATCAATCAAGCTTGTCCAAAAGATGAGTTCCCCTTGCCATCCATAGATCAAATTGTTGATTTGACCATAGGATATGAAGTATTCTCTCTTATGGATGGGTTCTTGGGATATAATCAAATCAGAATCTCAGAAGTAGACCAAAAAAAACAACATTAACCACCCCTTGGGGAACATTCTATTACATAGTCATGCCGTTCAAACTAAAAAATATGGGGGCTACCTATCAAAGAGCAATGAAATACATCTTCCATGATTACATTCACAAGATAGTATAGGCATACATTGATTATCTTTTGGCTAAGTCAGAGCAAAGATCAACACATGTGGAGGATCTTCGCAAAATATTCAATCAAATTTGAGAGTATAATGTGAGACTAAATCCTGAGAAGTGTGTTTTCAGAGTCATGATAGGTAAGTTGTTGGGTTTCATTGTTTCATGAAGAGAGATTGATGTAGACCTAACAAAAGTTAAATCAGCCTTAAATGCTACTCTACCAACAAGTGAGGAGCAGTAAGGACTTTCTTGGGACAACTAGGTGCCAGAAGGCATTTTATATCAGATATGACTTTCAAAATTCACCCGATTAATCAATTACTAAAGAAGAAAGTCGACATAACTTGGATTGTAGAGTGTAAAAATGCATTTGAGCAAGTAAATAAATTCTTGTTAACTCCACCTATGCTAATTCTACAAAAACATGACAAACCTTTCATCCTATATTTTAGAGCAACTGACATCTCTATAGCTTGCATGTTGGCTCAAGAAGATGAAGGTGGAAGGGAAAGAGAAATATATTTCATAAGATGAACTTTGCTAGAATATGAGAAGAACTACACTCAAGATGAAATAGAATGTTTGGCCATAGTCTTCGCAACTCAGAGACTACGACATTACATGTTGAACTAGGAAACCAGAGTCATGATATGATCTGAACAATTAGGACATTCTCAAACCAACCAATGTTGTCAAGAAGGGCTAGCTAGTTTGTAACATTACTAAGTGAGTTTGAATTAACTTACTTCAATCAAAAGTTGATCAAAGGACAAGTGATAGAAGATTGACTAGCAGGCAACTCAGGTCCACAAGAGGAACCCATAAACAAAGACTTCTCTGATGAAGAGATTTATGTAATTGATCTTGAGAAATATGTTGCTTGATACTGGTACAGAGATATTGTGAACTACCTTGCAAATAAAACTTACCCCAAAAACATGACTCCCTTAGGAAAAAGATGCTTACGTGTCCTCATTGCAAGCTATGTCTTGATCGATGATGTGTTATACCAAAGAGCTTTGGATGGGATGTTTCTTTGATGTGTTGAATAAGAAGAGGCACATAAAATCCTAGAAGAATGTCATAGTGGAATCTATGGTGGACACTTTCGTGGTCATGCTATAGCAAGAAAAATACATCGGTTGGGTTATTTCTGGCCATGTTTATAGGGGGATGCAATTAAGTTCATGAAAAGATGTCAAAATGTCAAGCCTATGCACATGTCCATCACACACCAACAAGAGACTTGCAGCCCATAGTTACCCCTTGGCTCTTTTCCATGTGGGGGTTAGACTTGGTGAGGAAGATATCTCCCCATCAACGAATGGACATTTGTTCATCATCACTACAACAAAGTATTTTACCAAATGGGTAGAGGCCATGCCTCTCACTACAGTTCAAGGACCGTAATAGCCAAATTCATATTAAATCAGATTATTTGCTAGTTCAGGATTCCTGATGAAGGGGGTAAATCATAAAACACACAATAACAGAAATTACACATAGAAAATAGAATGATATTTTATTAATATGGGAAAAAAATTACATTACAGAAGCTCAAATACAATAAGAGGATGAATCCCCTATAGACTGCAACACATTATAGCTCCCTCTCTCAAAACTTTGGAATCTTCAGCCTTCTATAATTCCCAATTCAACTAGGGTTTCTAATTTCCCACCTTTCTTGACTCTACACCTTCCCCCTTAACTCTACTACCGTAAGGGTTCCCAAAAATGGTTATATATATCCCTTTTTGGTGAACACCAGCTTAATTTCAAAAATTGCATCTCCCTCCAAAAATAGGTCAACTTTGCCGAGCCATAACTTTCGATCCGACCGTTGGATTTTCAATTATAATACCTTTATGGAAAGCTCTCAAAAAGATGATGGAGGGCAAGTAGTATTGATAGGTAGACTACTTGGGTTTCCCACCAAATTTCAGGCCCATCCAGAGCTTCTAAGTGCCTCAAATTTGACTTTGAATATTTCAATAGGATATTTGGAATTTGAAATTTTAATATCTCACAAATGACAAATGATATTGAAGTGATTTCTTCACCATTAGCTTCAATTCACCATTCTGGAGGTCCGTGTAAAATTTTGTATCCAACCGTGCACAAATGCAAACTTACTAAAAATAGTAACCTTGCCAAATTTAGCCCTTATTGAAAAGAAATAACACATTGTTTTTATTATTATTATTATTATTATTATTATTATTATTATTTTGGTTGATGCAAGATTGTTCTTACACCTTGGATGCTCCTACATCAGACACCCGGGGTAATTTGAAAAGTGACCCTGTCACTTCTCATGTGTTAGAGGGAAACCAAAACAGTTAACCTCAGTCTTAGATAACCATGATGAATCTTCAATAGGCCTTCCTTTCCATTTCACAAAGTATTCTATATAATGCCTATTTCTTGTACTCTTACCCACACGGCTATCCAGAATGCCCTCTATCTCCTCCTTCTCTGAAGTAGATGCTGGAATGTCCCACTGTGTTCCTTTATCAAGTCCATCATCATGATACTCTGTCAGATCTGAAATGTTGAACACTAGTGAAATATTGATGTCATTAGGCAACTCTTCCTCAAATGCATTTCCTGAATCGTGCTTCTTCAGGATTCTACATGGTCCAAATTTCCTCATCTTCAGCTTATTATATATACCAACTGGAAATCTTTATTTTCTCAAGTGAACCATGACTTCATCACTCTTCTAAAATGCCTTATGCCTCCTCTTCTGATCTACCTTAGCCTTGTACTGAGAATTCATCTTATGGATATGCTTTCTTACCTCTTCGTGCAAATTCTTCATGTTCTCAGCAAAATTTTCAGCTTTGGCACTACTCTTCTCCCCCTTATCCATCCTCCTCAATTCAGAAGCAGTTCTTGGGCTTCCCCCATACACAACCTGGAATGGAGATTTACCTGTGCTCCTATTGACAGAATTGTTGTAAGCAAATTATGCCTGTGGTAAAATCAAATCCCATCCCTTGGGCTTATCTCCTACTAAGCATCGTAGCAAGTTACCCAAACTCCTATTCACCACTTCTATCTCTCCATCAGTCTGTGGATGGTGTACAGAACTGAACTTCAAATCTATCTTCAACTTCTTCCACAATGTCCTCCAAAAATAACCAACAAACTTGGTATCTCGATCTGAAACTATGCTCTTAGGTAGACCATGTAGTCTCACCGCCTCCCTAAAAAATAACTCTGCAATGTGAATAGCATCATTAGTCTTCTTGCAAGAAATAAAATGGGCCATCTTTGAGAATCTATCCACCACCACAAAAATAGAATCATGCCCTCTCTATGTCCTTGGTAAACCAAGAACAAAATCCATACTAATATCATCCCATGGCTTCTCTGGTATAGGTAAAGGCTGATATAGCCCTGTATTCTGACTTGTTCCTTTTGCCATCTGATACACTCTGCAACTCTGCACAAATTTCCTCACATCTTGCTACAATTGTGGCTAGTAATAATGTTCACCAACAATAGCAATGGTCTTATCTCGACCAAGGTGTCCAGCTAATCCTCCACTATGCTTCTCCTTAATCAGGTTCTCTCTCATGGAACTCCTCAGAATGCACAACTGGCTTCCTCTAAACAACATGCCATCTTAGATTATGTAATCCAACCATTTTGTCCTATCCAAAGTAATAGGTTCCAAACAAGCTTTCCAAGCCTCTATAAAATCTAGATCTTCAGGATATAAACTTTTGAGTTCATCAAACCCAACAACCTCTATCTTCATTTCTGTCAACAAATTTCGCCTTCTGCTCAAGGCATTTGCAACCCTGTTGGACTTCACACTGTTGTGCTTCAAAACAAAAGTATAACTCTGCAAAAAATCAACCCATTTTAAGTGCCTTTGATTTAACTTTCCTTGACTATTAAGATATTGCAAAGCTTGATGATCAGTATATAAAACAAATTCTTTTGGCAACAAATAATGTCTCCATTTCTTCAAATCCTGGACTATTGCATAAAACTCTTGATCATAAACAAAATACTTTTTCTTGGCATCATTAAGCTTCTCACTAAAATAGGCAATGGGCTTACCTTCTTGACTTAGAATAGCTCCTATACCACTACCACTAGCATCACAATCTACTTGAACTACCTTATTGAAATCTAGAAGTGTCAACATAGGTTGTTCTATGACTTTCTTCTTCAATGTATCAAAACTCTTGTTTGCTCCTTTAGTCCATCTAAACTCTTTTCTATCCCCTCTCATTGTCTCAGTTAGGGGTGCACAAATTCTACTAAAATTCCTGATAAACTTTCTGTAAAAACTTGCCAAACCACGAAAAGATCTTACCTTGAAAGCACTCCTTGGTGTAGGCCATTCAATGATAGCCCTCACCTTCTATGGGTCCATCTTAAGACCTTCCTTTGAGACAACAAATCCCAGGTATACCAACTCCTTCTTTGCAAAACTACATTTCTTCAGATTGATCAACAACTTCTCCTCCCTCAGCTTCTCTAAAACTCTTCTGATATGTATCAAATGCTCATCCCAACTCTTACTGAAAATCAAAATGTCATCTAAATAAATAATAACAAAACTTCCCAAAAATTCCTTCAGTACCTCGTTCATGAGCCGCATGAATGTGCTCAGTGCATTGGTTAGCCCAAATGGCATGACTAACCACTCATACAAACCCTCCTTTGTCTTGAAGGCTATCTTCCATTCATCTCCTTCTCCGATTCGAATCTAGTGATACCCACTCTTCAAATCAATCTTTGTGAAGTACTTGGCTCCACTCAAACAATCCATTATGTCATCCATTCTCGGCAATGGAAATCTGTACTTGATTGTGATCTTGTTGATGGCTCGGGAATCTGTACACATCCTCCACTCTCCATCTTTCTTTGGTGCTAGTACTGTAGGTACCGTACATGGACTTAGGCTCTCCCTTATCAGTCCCTTCCTTAATAGCTCATGAACTTGTCTGTTCAACTCTTCATTCTCTACTGGAGTCATTTTGTGGGCTTCCTTATTTGGCAAACTAGCTCCCGGTATCAAATCTATTTGATGACTTATCTTCCTCACTGGTGGTAAACCTTCTAGTACATTATCAGAGACAATATCTTGAAATTCTTCCAACATTTCTGAGACTTCTGCTAGTACATCTTCACATTTCTCTTGACTAATCTTAGGAATCAATGCAAAGCAATGACGCTCATGCTTCATACCCTCCAAAAACTTTCTACCATCTACCAAGAAAATTCTAGCAGTACTAGATACCTTTTCTTCCACCTCCTTTAAGGGCTTCAACTTTTGACGGACTCCATCCTTTGTTAGGGAGTATGTGTTTGCACGGCCATCATGGACATCACTCCTATCATACTGCCACGGCCTCCCCAATAACATATGACATGCATCCATCGGTATGATGTCACACAACACCTCATCATGGTAGTCACCAATCTTGAACTTCACTAAACATTGTTCATTAACCAAAGCTCTATGGTCCTTCTGCAACCATTCAATCTGGTATGGATGCAGATGCTTTCTTCTTGTCAACTTCAACTTGTCAACCATCTCCTCTGAAACAAGATTATCAGTGCTTCCACTGTCAATAATAATATCACAACACTTACCTTCACATTTTCACCTTGTACGAAATAAACTCTTCCTCTGATTGGGTTCTTTCTCCTCATTCAACAAAGTTCTTCTGACAACTAGGGTTTCTCCCCTTTCTACATCTTTGAAGCGCTCAGACTGTGCATCTTCATCCACATGTGCAACTCGTGCATTACCTTTAGGTCTTCTATTCATCCTTCCTTGTTGTTGCAGACACTCGTATGCTCGATGCCCTTCTTCTCCACATTGGAAACATGTTCCTCTGAAACCTCCTCTTCTAGGTCCTTGCCCAGGTCTACCTCTTCCTCTTCCTCTTTTCTCACCATTATTCTGGTCACGAGGGCGATAGGTATTATCTCCTCTCTGATTTCGATTGGTTCTAGCTTCTTCACTTTTCTTTGGATCTTCATTTCAGCCTCCATAGGGTCTTCCGCCAGTCCTTCCACCTTGACCTCTTCCCCTTTGCTTGCTTTCAAATCTCTTATTCAACTTCTCTTCCACCTTCAGGGAAAACTGGTACACATCTTCTATGGTGGTCATTCTGACTAGGCTCAACTCTTCTTGAATACTTGGCCTCAACCCATTAATGTAATGGGCCACCTTCTCCTTGTTGGCCTCTCCATGGCCTATCCTGATAGTGATCTTATAAAAATCTTCTGTATACTCCTTAACAGACTTGTTACCTTGCTTCAATCCTTGCAGCTTCTTCAACAACTCCATCTCATAGTCCACAGGAATGAGCTGCTTCTTCAATTTCTCCACCATCCGATCCCATCTAGTAATCTTTTCTTTTCTTCTTCTATTTCTCTCTAACTAGACCTCCTTCCACCAAATACTGGTGTGGCCCTTCAAATTTGTCTTTGCAAACTTGACCCGTTCAGGGTCTTCCACATCTTCATACTCAAAATACTCCTCCATATCATTGATCCAATCAATAAGTTGTTCTGGATTCAAATCTCCAGAATAGGTAGAAACTTCAATCCTGGCCCTCTTTCCAATCTTTGAAGTGGCCCTCAACAACCTAACTTCTGCAGGATCTCCCGCAACTTCTTGTTCTTCCTCAGATAGCTCTTCTTCAGCTTCATCTTCACTTTCCTCTCTCCTTCTCGGCTCGAACCCTCTTTGCAGCTCCTCTTGCAATGCATCAATTTGTCTTTGCAGGGCTCTAAAACCCTCTTCTGTCAAAGCATTCCTCCCACCATGGTTTCTTCATGGAGATATCTTGATCTATGCAGCAAACCCACAACCTCAGGTCCTGGTGCAAATTGCCTCACAGTTGGCGATCTGTCTACACACTCAGGAACCCTTGCTCTAATACCACGTGATGAAGGGGGTAAATCATAAACCACACAATAACAGAAATTGCACACAGAAAATAGAATGATATTTTATTAATATGGGAAAAACATTACATTACAAAAGCTCAAATACAATCAGAGGATGAATCCCCTACAGGCTACAACACATTATAGCTCCCTCTCTCAAAACTTTGGAATCTTCAGCCTTCTGTAATTCCCAATTCAACTAAGGTTTCTAATTTCCCACCTTTCTTTACTCTACACCTTCCCCCTTAACTCTACTACCGCAAGGGTTCCCAAAAATGGTTATATATAGCCCTTTTTGGTGACCACCAGCTTAATTTTGAAATTTGCATCTCCCTCCAAAAATAGGTCAACTTCGCAGGGCCATAACTTTCGATCTGACCGCTGTATTTTCAATTATAATACCTTTTTAGAAAGCTCTCGAAAAGATGAAGTGCAAGTAATACCAATAGGTAGACTACTTGGGTTTCCCACCAAATTTCGGGCCCATCTGGAGCCTCTAAGTGCCTCAAATTTGACTTTGAATATTTCAATAGGATATTTGGAATTTGAAATTTTAATATCTCACAAATGACAAATGATATTGAAGTGTTTTCTTCACCATTAGCTTCAATTCACTGTTCTGGAGGTCTGTGTAAGATTTTGTATCCAACCGTGCACAAATATAAACTTACTAAAAATAGTAACCCTGCCAAATTTAGCCCTTATTGAAAAGAAACAACACATTATTATTATAATTATTATTATTATTTTTTTGTTGATGCAAGATTGCTCTTACACCATGGATGCTTTTGCATCAATTCCCCAAGTGATAGTGATAGATAATGCATCATCATTCAAAAATCCACAAGTGAGAGAGTTATGTGAGAGATTCCACATCAATCATAACTCTCCCTCATTTTTTTATCCTCGAGGAAATGGACAAGCAGAAGCCACAAACAAAACATTGAAATTGATATTGGTCAGAATTGCAAAGGACTCCAAAAGAGACTGGCACTTACAGTTATACCCAGTTCTTTGGGCTTACATAACAAGCACAAGAACTTTGATTGGAACCACCCCTTATGCCCTCACTTTTGGGTTAGAGGTAGTGTTTCCATTGGAAGTGGAATTGCCCAGATTAAGAGTGTCATTGCAAGGCCTGTTGGATAATGAGGAATATCGAGCAGTAATATTAGCTGAGTTAGAGATGATGAACGAAAAATAATTAAGAGTTATTCAAAGACATGATTCCTATCTTGCAAGAATGAAGAAACAATATAACAAGAAGGTTGTCCCAAGACCTTTTCAGGTGGGAGACTTAGTACTTAGAATTGACAACTTAATCAATAAAAGAGCTAGTGAAGGATGCAAGTTCAGACCCAACTGGATCGGTCCTTACATGGTTAAAGAAGATGTCAGAAATGGTACCTATTTCGTATGCACAATGGAGGGGGAAAATTTGGCGAAACAATCAATGCCTTTCACCTCAAGAAATACTATGTCTAAAAATCATAAAAATCATAAAACATAAAAATACCAAAAAAAATCAAATATTCCAAAAACACCCAAAAAATTATAAAAATATAAAATATAAAAAAAAATTGCTTCTTACATTTCAGTATCATTCTATTCATCTTGCATTATAGTGAATGACTTGCTCTTATATTATTTTCATTTTATTAAGGATTTAAATGTTTCCTAGGTATACATGATCCTTTCAAGTCCTAGAGATTCCCCATTTTCACAATCTCCATGTCCCTTTTCATTCCTAGTGATTCTAATCAAAGCCTGGCTCGTAGATTTACACTGATCCTAAACTTAATGAGGCAAGATGTTAGGTCTAAGAAAATTTAGTATTCAAACCTACAATGTTCAAAAAAAGATTCCAAGTAGACCTTCCCAATTCTTCCCTAGTAGAAGAGAAGTCTGATTGGATTACAAAAACTTTAGGTGGCACTTAGCCCCTTATCTTTCCTGGCCAAAAATGTCAAGAGGATCAAAACTCTGAAGGAAGCAATCTAAAATATGAGTGAATAAAAAAAATGAGTGATCAAAATAAGAGTGTTGAGAAAAGTGAGTATTGAGAGATCAATCTACTGCATATCCAGAGTTCCAAAAGCATTCATTTCATAAAAGTTAAAAAAAAAAGAGAAAATCAAATGAGGTATTTTAGAAAATACAAAAAAAAAAGAGAAAAAGCAAAAAAAGAGAGATATAAAAAAAAGAGTGAAAGAGAGAACATTGTTGAATGTCCATACTCTTGGGTGGAGATCAATCTAAGCTCCAAGCTTCAAGGTGACATTCTAATAGAGGAAATAAAAGAGAAAGGTACAAAGCACACACATACACTAGCTGAGTGAAGCCAAGAGTCTGGTAGTCTTTAGGATCATCTTCTATCTAGGGACACTAGTTCTTTCCCATTTAACCTTTACCCTGGGTCTATCTTGCTTGCCATATATGATCTAAGTCTAGCGAACATCAATAAAATTTGTTATTTGTCTAAGTTGAAATCTCGTCAGATTGTCTTATCTAGATAAGGATCAGTGTTTATCCATTTGTTGCAAGTATGTGCCAACTGGTACTTTTATTGATGTCAACATGATTGTGTTCTCATTAGTGTCAACTGTCTTAAGATAATTGTTGATTGAGTTGTCATGTCAAGGATACTGTTTGAGATTTTGCTCCACATTTATTCTATGTTAAAGACTAGAGTATGAGATTTGGATATGTTCCAAATAAATGTTTGAAGATGCTAAATCCAGAAGTTGGTGGTCTGGATCGCTGTACAGTGGAAGTCACGTTCACCAGTTTGAAGACTATATTTGACAGGGTTTCTAAGTTCTGTAGAGGTGTCTGGGAGAAAATATTTTTCTCTGCATTTCTCTGCAAAGTGGTTTTAGGTGATGTAGTTCTGGACATATGTTCATAGTGTTCTTAGCTATCTTCATTCCAAAGGACTTGTAATTTGGTGCTCCAGAATGCAAGTTTTTGTGTAGTAGAGTTTGATAGTGTTATTTATGAGCACACAGTGAATCCCCCTCAAATGAAAAGTGTTGCGGATCTTTTTGGTGATTCTCCAGTAATTGAAGGTTGTCCATGAATGTCTCCAGATCATGTTGAAGTGTCGTGGTTGATCTATAAGTCATGCGAGTATTTGTGGAAGTGTGTGTCTAAGTGTTCTTAGTGTTTACACTAGTTCTAGCCGACTTGATTATTTACACTTGTTGCTAAGGTGATTCATGGATTGTGGAAGTATGTTGAAACATGTGAAGACATAATTGGGCCTAAGCTAAGCCGTGAAGTATTCATCCTTCATTCATTTGCTCTGCAAGTTTGTTTAGGGCTAGACCTAATCTAAATTATGTATGTATGCCAACCTTGGAGATAGTCCCAATGATTGTAGATTGTAATGCCAACCTTGATGAATGTTCCAAGGTTGATGATTGGTATAAATATATGTAATGAATCTGTGAGTGATGAATGTGAGTGCAAAGATGTGAAGATAAAGTGTGTGTATTGTAAAGGCAAGAAAGAGAGATGTATTGTGCTTCAATGGAACTAAACTTAGGCATGTTGTAGATGATATCAAATTAGTTCATGGTAGTGAGCCACCCTTCCTAGTAGTGATCCACCATGGTAGTGAGCCACCTTTTCAACAGTGAGTCCTTTTGGGTAGTGAACCCTGGGTAATGAGCCCTAAGGCAGTGAGCCTCTTTTGTAATTTGATATTGTTACTGCATTATATTTTGAGCTAACACTCACCATAGTTTTTCCCTTTTTAGGGTTTTCCACGTAAAAAATCTAGTGTTCATGTGTGTATTGTGTTGATGTGTTTAAACTCTATTTCTGCATTTCATGTTTAACCTTCATAACAAATTAAGCATTTAAAGTAAGTAAATGTGAATGTAATTTTGTTTAAGAGGATTTGAAGTTTTGTTACAATTGTTTCACCCCCCTCTCAGTTGTCTTGTGCCTTCAGCAATTGGTATCAGAGAAAGGTTCCTTGGAAGAAATCCTAATAGCTTAAGGTAGATCCGGGATGGCACACAAGAAAGACATTCCTTAGTTTGATGGATCTGACTATGCCTACTAGAAGGTACAAATGCAAAGTTATCTTATTTCTATTGGTTATAACATCTAGAAGATGGTTAAAGATAAATACACAGTACCTAAAAATGGTCTGCAATTTGATGAATGAGATTAAGGCTTATGAGATTAATCACAAAGCTAAAAATGCTCTATTAAATGTTTTGTAAAACATTGAAATGGCAAAAGTTGTGGATCTGGAAACTGCCAATGAGATCTGGGAGAAATTGAAAAACATCTATGAAGGTGATGAATCTATCAAGAAGGTTAAGTTGTAGAACTTGAAGACCACACATGAAACCATGTGAATGTCTGAAGATGAGAACATAACAAGTTACATACAAAATATTGATGAAGTTGTCAGTAGCATCAAGGGTCTTGGTGGAAAGTAGATGATATGGATGTTGTAGATAAGATACTCAGAACTCTTCCCAAATCTTATATTTATAAGGTATTTGCCATTGAAGAATTGTTTGATATGGGCAAGCTTTCAAAAGATCAATTTCTTGGTCACACTAACTACTTTTGAAATGAGGGAATTTGGTACTATTGATGGCCCTTTGAAAATTGAGACTGCTTTTGAAGCCAAGGAAGAAAAGAATGCTAAATCATATAAGTATGCAGTGGACTCAGATGAAGAAGACCTTGATGAGCTTGAGGCAACACTTGTAAGTAGGATGAAAAGAGGTAGTAGAAAGTTCAAAGGTAAGTTACCCTTCAAATGTTTCAGTTGTGGTAAGATTGGTCATTATGCTTCAAGGTGTCTAGACAGAGCTTTGAAAAACAAGAACAAAGAAGGTAGAGGCAAGATGGTAAGAAAAAGTTACTATGATAGAGAAAATGATGGTGTAACTGATGATGAATCTAATTTTGAAGATGGTAATGCTAGTAAATGCTTGTTTATTGCCCTAACAAAAGAACCTATTTCTACTAACCTTGCAAGTTGTGTGAAGGAAGGAAGTCCAAGAGAGTTGTCTGCATTTCATGCTAAAAAGGAAGATGAATGGATCATTGACAATGGATGTTCAAATCAAATTATAGGAGATAAGAGTAAGTTTGTTAAGTTTGAAAAGTATGATGGAGGACTAGTTAGGTTTGGTGATGATGTAGCTGGTAAGGTTTGTGGAAAAGGATCAGTTACTTTTGATGGAAAGCATAATACAAATGATGTTCTTTATGTCAAAGGCTTAAAGTATAATCTTCTAAGCATTGGACAAATGTGTGACAAAGAGTATAATCTAGTGTTTAAGGACAATGGGTGTGAGATAAGGAAAAGATCCAAAACTATAATTGCTACTAGTAAGAAGACCCATGGTAATGTTTATCATTTGAAAGGTATTGATAATTGTTATTTGTTGGCTCAGACAAATGAAAGTTGGTTATGGCATAGGAGAATGTGTCACATTAACTTTGACAATTTGGTAAGAATAAGCACAGTCTAAGCTATGAGAGACCTACCTAAGATTGTGAAGCCTACCAATGCTATATGCAAAGAATGTCAGTTTGGGAAGTTAACAAAGACTACTTTCAAGAGCAAAGAACAATACTCTACTGATTTTCTAGAGTTGTTGCATACATCCTTATGTGGCCCTACAAGAACAAGAAGTCTAAAAGGTGATAGGTATTTCATGCTTCTTATTGATGAATTTTCAAGAATGGGTTACCTTTCTTAGAGAAAAATCGGAAGCCCTCGACAAGTTCAAAGCATTCACAGGTATGGTTGAAAATGAGTTGGATTTGAGAATCAAGTGTTTGAGATCTGACAGAGATGGTGAGTTTACTTCAAATGAGTTTAATGCTTTTTGTGAAGAACATGGAATAAAGAGACATTTGTCTGCTCCCTTGACTCCTCAACAAAATGGAGTGGTTGAAAGGAAGAATAAAACTATTTAAGAAGTTGCTAGAACTATGATCAAGGAAGAAGACCTACTAAAAGTATATTGGAAAGAAGTAATACACACTATTGTCTACATTCAAAATAGAGTGCAAGTCAAAGAAAAAGGAACAAAGACACCTTATGAGTTGTGGTATGGAAGAACTCCTACTATCAAATATTTCAATGTTTTTGGAAGCAAATGTTACATCAAAAGAGATGGAGAATTAAGAAAGTTTGATGCTAGATGTGATGAAGGTATATTCCTTGGGTACTCTACTAAGAGTAAGTCTTACTAGTGCTATAACAAAAGATTAAGAAAGATCATTGAAAGTACAAATGTGAAGGTAGAAGATATTCAGAAAACCTCAGAGCCAAATGGATATGAGTCAGATGGATCTACTGATATAGAGATAGTTGAAAAAGACAAAGACAAGGAAGTTTAGACTAAAGTGAAAACTGCTTTGGAAGAAGAAGTTCAAGTTGAAGCTCCAGAAAGAATTCCTAAAACCACCAGGTATGTGCAAAGAGATCATTCTGAAGATCATATTATTGGTGATAAAAGGAAAGGTGTATTGACAAGAATCGGAGCTGTAAAAGAATAAGTAAATCTCTATTTACTCTCAAAGGTGGAACCTAAAATAGCAAATAAAGCATGCAATGATGAACATTGGGTCAAAGCAATAGAAGAAGAACTAATGTAGATTGAGAAAAACAAGACTTGGGAACTTGTCTCTAGACCTACAGACAAGAATGTGATTGGAACAAAGTGGGTATTCCAGAACAAGTTGAATGAAGGTGGAGAAGTTGTGAGAAACAAGGAAAGACTTGTGTGGAAAGGCTACTCACAGGTGGAAGGAATAGAATATGAAGAGACCTTTTCTCTGGTGGCAAGACTAGAAGCTGTCAGACTATTTTTGGCATTTATAGCACATAAAAATTTTAAGGTATATCATATGGATGCAAAGTCTACTGTCCTAAATGGTGAATTAGAAGAAGAGGTCTACATAGAACAACCGGATGGTTTCCAGCTATTAGACAAACCATATATGGTATGCAAGTTGAAGAAGGCTTTGTATGGATTACAACAAGCTTCTAGAGCTTGGTATCCAAGATTGGCCAAGTACCTATTATAACAGGTATTCAGTAAGGGGTCCACATATAGTAATCTATACACTAAGATAAGTGGAGACCAAATCTTGATTGTTGAGGTCTTTGTTGATGACATTGTATTCGGTGGAAATGAAGGTATGTGTAAGAAGTTTGCATATGATATGCAAAAAGATTTTGAGATGTCTATGTGTGGTGAAATGAACTTCTTCCTTGGACTAAAAAACAATCAAACTAATAAATGTATTTTCATTTCTCAATCCAAGTATGTTAAAGAGTTGTTGAAGAAGTTTGGAATGGAGGTCTCTAAACTGATATGTACTCCTATGATTAATGGTTGCAAGTTGAGCAAGAATGATGAATCTCCTAAGGCTAGTCAGAGAAAGTATAGATCATTTATTAGAGGGCCGCTACTAGATCGTTTATCATGCATGTAGTCTCTCTTGTGGCCAAATTTCAATCCGATCCTAGAGAATCACATGTTGTGGTAGTAAAGAGGATATTCAAGTATTTGAAGAGCACTTTAGATCATGGTTTGTGGTATCCTAAGAATAATGAATTTTCTTTAAGTTCCTATATAGATGCAGATTGGGCTGGATGTGTTGATGACAGGAAAAGCACAAGTGGAGATGCATTCTTCCTTGGAGATAGGGAGGTGTCTTAGCATAGCAAGAAACAAGAATTACTTTACTTGTCTACTACAGAGGTAGAATATACTACTGTAACATCATGCTTCACTCAAGTGTTGTGGATGAAACAAAGTGAGGTCTAGGAACTATGAATTGACCCTCAGGAGCATCATCAACATCATCTGAACTATTTTCTTATGCATTCTCTATCGGCCCCTTGTTTGATGAATCATCCCCATCAGGAACATAGTCCTCATCAATAGAGTCTAAATCATTAACCACAATCAATGCTCAAGAAGGAGTCCCACTCCCTCCCCTCTATCCTCCTCCCAAAGTCCTAGAAGCTTTGGAAATGAAAACTCTAGGAGTCAAAGGGGTCCAAGTAATAAATCTCTAGCTAATCTCACATGTCTCCTAGACAGATTTGTAGCAAGTAGGTACTAGGCGTAACTCCTTAGGGGAATCCTCACCAAATTACTACAGGACATTCTCAACATGATGAGCCTCACCTAGACCATTACAATCTAAAATCTCTGATACACCATTGCAGTGCTCCCTTTGTTGGACTACACCAAACAACTAAGAGGGGGGGTGAATCATTTGTCCTAAAGCTTTTAACCAATTATGATCTTCAACTATCAATTACTTATATTTTGATATTACCATGAAAGCATAAAATGTGAAGCTCAACACAAAAGCATAATGAACATAGGAGACACTAGATTTTTATGTGGAAAATCCTAAATGGGAAAAACCACAGTGGGTGTTAGCCCACAGAAATATATAAGTTATATCAATATAGAAAAACAAAGGCTCACTACCTACAGGGCTCACTACAAAGAAGGGGTCACTGCCTATGGGTGGCTCACTACCAAAGGGAGGCTCACTACCAAAAGGTTGAACTGACATAACAACATCTACTCCATGCCAAGGTTCAGTTCCATTAAGCACAAATACCTCTACTCTGCTCTGCTACCTTACTTCACTTTTATCTTTGCATCTTCACACTTGGATACATTTTCATGACTCAATTACAAGTATTTATACACTTCATCAACCTTGGAATGATCATCAAGGTCAGCATTACAATCATCAACTGTTTGAACAATCTCCATGGTCAGCAAACATACATGACATCATAATAGGTCTGGACCTAAATAGATTTACAAAGAAAAGAAATGAATGTGGATCATGTCATGCCTTAGCAAGGACTTAAACACAATCTTCTTCACTACAACACACTATCACAATCTTCGATGCATCTCTACAGATGATGAATTCAACCAGGTTAGCCAAGATTGATGTTAACACAAGTATTCTCAAGAACACACTTCATGCACGATCTGAATTACACCTTGCAGACCAATCCAAATGTAGGAGCATGATCAGAAGACATCCACAAGCATATTGTAATCACCAGGAACAACCACATGATCTCTAATCACTCTAACAATAAGATTCTTCAAATTGGAGTACAAGAAGAACACTGTCAGCCACTGTCATGAGTAAAAGATAGCTTGTGGACCACCAAATCAGGAACCATTGCATTTGAAGGCACTTAACATCATCACTGACTTAAGTCCAAAACCATTGACCAAAATGGTTCAATGTAGAGGAATGCGGAGCAAAACACTTTCTCCCTATCACCACCAAACATACAGAAAAAGTTGTTTTCACTCTAGTGAACATAACTCACTCAATTCTTCATATCGGAAGCTCAAACTTGGAATATAACATCTTCAAACAGGCTTCTAAATAACTTCCAATCTGTAGGCAAGGCTATTTATACTATAGGAAATGCAGAGCATTCTTCTGGACACTTCTTCTGCATGTAATGCAATGTTTCTACTGCAACACATTATTATCATTGGAGGGGCTAATTTTCTCAATATCCTCAACAAAGTAAGAGTACAGTTAACACCAATCACAAAACATATATGTTGACATCAATGACAACACCGATTAGGAACATACTTGCAGCAATCTCCCCCTTTGTCATTGATGGCAACATATGATGTGAAAATTTGAAAAGACCACCAAGACAAGATTCTCCCCCTTTCTCCTTACACATCTACATTCTTTCTCCTCCTAAGTTTTTCACATGATTTGTCTCCCCCTTTGACATCAATGGCAAAGGGCACATACTTGCATGTTGCTTCTCTGATCTACTTACTTTATTAGACCCATCTAGCTACTCCCCCTGAGAAGTAGCCTTCAAAATATCAATCTAGATCAAAGAATGACACTTTGAGTGCCACTGGATTGATGCATTTCTATGCATCTTAGTTCAGGGTAGGAGGGGTATTGACCCATAACTTTTCTCTGGGATACTCAAAGGTATCTTTAGGTAGAGGCTTAGTGAAAATGTCTACAATCTGATCCTTTGTGGACACATATTCCAACTTTACTTCATTCTCTGTCACTTTTTCTCTCAAAAAGTGATACCTTATTGATATGTCCTTTGTTCTTGAGTGCATCACTGGATTCATTGGGATGTTTATGGCACTTGTATTGTCACAAAAGACTGCAATTGGATCTTCATACACAACTCTTATATCTTTAAAAGTCTGCTTCATCCATAATACTTGAGTGTGCTGCTACAATATACTCTACTTCTACTATTGACAAAGATATTGAATCTTGTTTCTTGCTTAGCCATGAGACCAATTTATTACCCAAGAAAAAGGCACCTCCACTTGTACTCTTTTTGTCATCAACATCTCTGGCCCAATCTACATCTGTATAAGCACTGAGAGTGAAAACATTGTCCTTTAAATACCATAAGCCATGATCCAAAGTACCTTTCAAATACCTTAGAATTCTCTTAACTGCCATTACATGTGGTTCCTTTGGATCATCTTAAAACCTTGCAACAAGACAAACTGCATGCATAATATTAGGTCTTGTTTGAGTTAAATTGATGCAGCACACAACATACACTCAATACAATTTTTCTATTAATCACGTGAGAGCCAGATATTTGAAGGTTGGAACATAAAAAAAACTTCTATTCATCAAATTTGCTGCTACAATGAAAGAAAACTCTCTTATATCCAAGAAAACAAAAAAACAAAAAATTACTTTTTTTGGCATATTTCAACAATTGTCAGATTTTGCCATTTTAGGTAATTTTACAATCATATCTTGAGAATCCATTTTTTTCCCAAAAGCTTCCTAAAACTAAGGTAGGACAAAATGCCAACTAATATTCTAAATTTGAAACATGAGTATTGATTTATTACAAAAGCAACTTTTTAAAAATCTAGAAAAAAACACTAATTTGTCATTTTGAGGGCCAAGATGAAAGTTTCAAGCCCCAAAAAAGTGCCAAGACAAGGTCCAACCAACCAAGGTGGGTTGGAAAACCACTGCCCACCTCATAACACATCCACCTATAAAATTTCGTGGAAAACCCACATCTAAGTCAAAAGTTATGACCTCCAGAAGTCCTTGCATCATTCTCCTCTGGTTGAAAAGAACGCAGCTCTTGCAAGTGAGTGTCTTCAAAATGCAACCACTTGACTGGATCCAATCGCTGCACTTCCCACTCTGTAATCTATGTGCTATTTGTTGGTGGCAATCCTTCTCACTGTATTAAATACTTGTTGTACTACCCTTGCCAAGTGTAGATAGTGTTCTTATCAAGAACCTGTGCAATCTTATCCTTCTTCTTATGGGGAATGTGGTGGTACCATGCCACTTCTGGTTGACTATCTTCAACATCATCCTCACCATGGAATGCATATAAATTAGAAACATTAAACACATGAGAAATATCGAGATCATCTGGTAAACTGACCTCATATGCATTATCATTGATCTTCTTTATAATTTTGCAAAGACCAATTTCCTGTACTTCAACTTGTGGTATGTTCCAGTAGGAAACCTCTCTTTTCTCAAATATACCATCACTAAGTCACCTTCATTGAATGTCTGATGTCTCCTACTAGTATCCACTGTATTCTTGTACCTCTCATTACTGTTCTACAACTTCTGTCTCACTTCTTTCTACAATTGTTGAAGGTGTTCTGCAAATGCTTCCCCATCATCACTGACCCTATCTTTCATTGGTATCTGTACCAAATCTAGAACACCCTAAGGATTCCTACCGTACACAATCTGGAAAGGGGACTTTCCCATTGATCTGTTAATGGAACTATTATAGGCAAATTCAGCTTGGGGTAATGCCAAGTCCCATTGTTTTGGCTTTTCTCCAACAATACACCTCAACAAATTTCCCAGACTCCAATTGACTACCTCTATTTACCCATCCATTTGAGGATGATACGCACTACTAAACTATAAATTGGTCCTCATCTTCTTCCATAAAGTCCTCTAGAAATGACTGAGGAATTTGGTATCCCTATCAGAGGTAATAGTCTTTGGAACACCATGTAGTCAAACAACTTCAGAAAAAAATAACTCTGCTACCCTCGTTGCATCATTAGTTTTCTTACAGGCAATAAAATGAACCATCTTGGAGAACCTATCAACAACTACAAAAATAAAGTCATTGCCTCGTTGAGTATGTGGAAGTCCCAACACAAAGTCCATGCTCAAATCTATCCATGGTGCAGTTGGTACTGGTAATGGCATATACAACCCTATATTTTGTGAATGTCCCTTAGCCACTTGGCAGATCCTACACCTTGTTACATATCTAGTTATATCCCTTTTCATCTTTGGCCAGTAATATTTATCTTCTATCAAGGCTATTGTCTTGTCCTTTCCAAAATGTCCAGCCAACCCACTACTATGAAATTCTCTGAGAATGTTTTGCCTCATAGAGCCAACTAGTATGCATAGTTATTTTCCTTTAAATAGATACCCATCTTGTAGAAAATATTCACCCCTGAAGTGATCCAAGTTACTAGATACTGGTGCCTTCAATTGTTCCACAATCTCCCAAAAATCATCATCAAACTCATACAATTTTTTTATGGAATCAAAACCAATCACCTCAGTTTCCATTGTGGTCAAAAGTGCAACACGCCTACTTAACACATCTGCAACCTGGTTTTGTTTTCCAAACTTATGCTTCAACACAAAATTGTAACCCTGTAAGAAAGAGACCCAATCGGCATGCCTACTATTCAACTTTTTCTATGTGTTCAAGTATCTCAATGCAATATGATCTATAAACTGTAAGGAAAGCACAGGTGCGGAAAACAACTTCCCTAATGTTAATTCCCAGGGGACAGTGTAGACCAGTCACTTTTTAAAATTACAATAACACAGATGAATACACAAGAGAAACCAAAATAGACAATATTTAGAACACAGACACACAGAATTACGTGGGAAAACCCTTATGGGTAAAAAACCCACCACCACAAGAAAACAATCTTTATTACAGTAAGATATACAGTTACAATAAAGAACTCAGCTTCTTGCTCAGGTGTTTGATTCTCGACATCATACACTGTTCATCTCCCTGTACATTTACAGAACGAACCTTTATTCAAGTCTCATCATCATAATACCAACGACACCTATAGACATATCATTCTATTTCCAATCTGCAAGAACAAGAATCGTTACAGACTTCTGCTCTAACTGATAGAACAAATTCCTCATACGTCGCTGCCATCTAACCGTCGCAACGGTTCACATTTCAGTGAGGCGTTTAGTCCCACATGTACCAAGTCGCAAAGGACTTTGCAGTTTATAACCGCCAACAGGCGAAAGAGTATTGTTAGCAATTTTGTTGCCGACAATACCAAGCCTCCAAGTCCATCGGCATAACAACTCCCATCGGCCCTCAGACTTCACCTCCCACCGATGAGCATTGTCTCCCCGATCACCAAGGTTACCATCGGTATGACATTCTCCATCGGCAAAAGATCTAGCCCTCGCTCCAACAGAGGTTTGTCTCACCGATACCAATAAGACTTCCATCAGGATGTCCGCAGTACATCGGCCCAACACCTTTAGCCGACGGGTATTCTCTTGCCGATAGACATACGCCATCGGAGTGACTACTCCTGTCGGAGTAACTCTACAGTGTTTGGCCGATAGGCCTTGTCTTGCCGACGACCAACCCGTAACCTTCGTCGGAGTGACTACTCCTGTCGGAGTAACTCCACAAAGTTTGGCCGATAGGCCTTGTCTTGCCGACGGTTGAATGCTTCCATCGGGGTGACACTCAGCATCAGACAAACCTTCGATGCTTATTCCGACGGCCCTTGTCTCACCGATGCCAATGGTCTTCAACACGGTCCTGCCGATAGTGCTTCATCACAGCGATGCCGACATCGCATATCCTCAGACCAATGAACCAAGGAACAGTTGAACTAAAATTCATTGAACCTACCAAATGAACTCTAGAAAGGTTCAACAAAGAGGTTCAAACAAGAGGTTCAACGAAGTGGTTCAAAGCATAGGTTCAACTAAGAGGTTCAAGTAGTAATTTGAGACACAAGTTCTCTTCAATCTCCCACTTGTCGAAGATATTACTGCTACCTCTTAGTCCTCATTCGATTATTGAGAACTATGGGCCCGAAGACCCATTTCATTTGAGCACCATTTGAACTTGGCTGTGTTCACTGGTTTAGTTAAGGCATCAGCAACATTTTCCAAAGTGTCAACTTTTTCCAGCTTCACCTTCCTGTCTTCCACCATATCACGAACAAAGTGATATTGGACATCAATATGTTTTGTCCTAGCATGAAATGTAGGATTCTTTGCCAAACATATGGCACTTTGACTGTCACAATGAATTTGTATTTGCCCTGCATTAAAACCAACATCAGAACACAACCTTTTCAACCAAACAGCTTCTTGGCATGCACGAGTGGCTGCCATGTACTCTGCCTCTGTTGTGGACAAAGTGACTACAGCCTGTCGCTTGCTCATCCAACTGATAGCACCACCATGTAACATGAACACGTATCCACTGGTGGATCTCTGACTGTCAATGTCCCCTGCCCAATCAGAATCAACATATCCCTGAATACTGATAGATCTCTTAGACCCTTCTGAGTTTCCATGATAACAAATAGCATAGTCAGAAGTTCCCTTCAAATACCTCATAACTCTTTTCACAGCATCCCAATGTGATCTGCCTGGATTCGCCATAAATCGGCTCAAAACTCCCACTGCTTGGGCAATGTCTGGTCTGGTACAGACCATTGCATACATTAAACTGCCAACAGCACTTGCATAAGGTACTCTCTTCATGTCATCAATTTCATTTGAAGATTCTGGACAATCTTCAACAGATAATTTCGTTCCCTGCAAAACTGGAACAACTAACTATTTAGAATCAGACATATGAAACTTATCAAGAACATTGGTAATATACTTCCTCTGGCTAAGCCAAATTTTTCTCTTAGATCTGTCCCTTTTGATCTCCATTCCCAGAATGTACTTTGCTGCCCCCAGATTTTTCATTTCAAATTTCAAGGACAACTGAGATTTTAATTCTGAGATCATCCCCTTACCATTGCCAATGAACAACATGTCATCCACATATAGTGCAATTATAAGAATCTGGTCACCTTCAGTTTTATAATAGACACAATGATCAGATTTAGATCTCACATACCCCAAGGATAAAACATACGTATCAAACTTTTGATACCACATTCTGGGAGACTGTTTCAAACCATAAAGAGACTTTTTAAGTTTGCATACCAGATGTTCTTTACCTTTTTCCACAAAATACTCTGGCTGAGACATATAAATTTCTTCTTCAAGGTCTCCATGAAGAAACGCTGTTGTCACATCCATCTGCTCAATTTCAAAATCATATGCTGCTGCAAGTGACAACAGAAATCTAATGGATGTCAACTTAGCTACAGGAGAAAAGATTTCTCCATAATCAATACCTTCCTTTTGGGAATACCCCTTAGCAACCAGTCTTGCCTTGTACTTCTCAATACTACCATCTGGACCATATTTCTTCTTAAATACCCACTTACAGCCTACAGGTTTTCTTCCTTCAGGCAAGGGCACCAGATCCCAGGTTCCATTCTTCTCCAATGATGTCATTTCACTATGCATGGCTTCCAACCAGGAATCTGAATCAGGTACACTAATAGCTTATTTCACAGTCCTAGGTTCATCAGTATTAGTAAGTAAAGCATAGGCACAAGTTGAATCAGGTACTGAAAATCCATACCTATTTGGTTGTCTTCTTTCACGTGTAGATCTCCTCAAAGGTTGAGGTGCAGGTTCAGGTTCTTGCTCTGGATCAGAATCTTCGGAGCTACTTGAACTCTTATCTGAACCATCTACACTTGGTGCTTGTTGTTCCTCTTTTACAGGAGTCAGAGGAACATTCACAACACTCTTTTCTTTCTTTTCTTCTGTCTTTTCTGGCTGAGGATCAACAACCAATGGTTTCAGCTCTCTGAAAATTACATTCCTGCTGTAGATTACCTTTTCAGTTTCAGGATTCCAAAGCTTGTATCCTTTAATACCGACTCCATAGCCAACAAAGATACATTTAACTACCTTGTTATCCAACTTAGATCTTTTAACTTCAGGAATATGAGCATATGCCTCACAGCCAAAGACTCGAATATGTCTTAGAGAGGGCTTCTTACCAGACCATGCTTCCATAGGTGTCTTATCAACCAATGCTGATGTAGGAGAACGATTCAGCAAGTAACAAGCTGTAGCAACTGCCTCAGCCCAGAACTTCTGTTCAAGACCAACATAACTCAACATACTTCTTGCTTTCTCCATCAACGATCGATTTAACCTTTCAGCAACTCCATTCTGTTGTGGAGTATAAGGTGTAGTTTTATGCCTTTTAATTCCATGGTCTACACAATACTTATCAAAATCCGCATTGCAATATTCACCACCGTTATCTGTTCTCAAGCATTTTAGTTTTCTACCAGTCTGATTTTCCACAAGAGTTTTAAATTCTTTAAATCGACTGAACACTTCTGATTTGTTTTTCAAAAAATATACAAATGCCCTTCTTGAATAATCATCAATGAACGATACATAGTATCTTGATTTAGATAAAGAAGGAACATCAACTGGACCAAAAACATCAGAATGCACATAGTCCAGAACACCAGAAGATTTTTGAGAACTAGAGTAAAATGAAACACGGTTTTGCTTTCCATATATACAATGTTCGCAGAAATCGAACTCCAGATTACAATCAATCAGCCCATCTACCAGATTTTTGTTTTTCAAGGTTTTTAAACCTTTCTCACCTATGTGACCAAGTCTATGATGCCAGAGCATTGTTTTCTCTGCAGGAAGTTTAACTTCCATAGAATTTACGTCATGTGTTACAATAGTAGCCTTTTCAGATTTTGCAGAGACATTATTACAGCACACTGGTTTAGCATCTAACCTATACAGAGTTCCAATGCGTTCACCTTTTGCCAGAACAATAGAACCTCTAGTCATCTTACAGCCACCATTCACAAAAGTAACTTGCACTCCAACATCATTAAGTTTACTAACAGAAAGTAAATTTCGAGCCAGACCTGGTATATGAAGAACTTCATTCATTCCCTTTATTCTGCCATCCAGGAACTGGATTCTGACTCGACCTCGGCCAACAATTTCCAGCGTTGAATCACTAGCCAGGAACACCTTGCCACCAGCATAGGGTTCATACTTCGTGAACCACTCTCTATGAGATGTCATATGAAAGGATGCTCCTGAATCAATCAGCCAAACATCTTCAGAAGCAGGTGTTGCCAGAGCAGCAATGAAAGCATCAGCATCACTGTGTGAAGACTCAGAGTCAGAGAAGTTCTTCTTCTTTTTCTCCTCTTTGCAGTCTTTCTTGACATGACCTTTCTGTCCACAATTCCAGCACTTCACCTTGGACTTCTTGCCAGGAGATTTTGATTTCCCCTCTGATTTGGACTTAGACTTCTTGTCCTTCTTCTTGCCTCTTTCCTTTAATCTACCACGAACTGACAGAGCCTCTTTGGCCATTCCAGAAGATTTCCTCCGCATCTCTTCAGACAACAAAGAGGCAACAATAGTTTCCTGAGAAAACGTAGTTGTTGTACTTCCAATAGCCATCACCAGATGGTCCCACGAGTCAGGTAAGGAACATAACAGAAGCATACATCGATCTTCCTCTTCTATTTTTACACCTATAGATGTCAACTGAGCAACAATCGTATTGAATGCACTCAGATGTTCTGCTACAGATGCACCTTCATCCATCTTCAGAGAATACAATTTCTTTCTGAGGAAAAGTTTATTTACCAAGGACTTGCCCTGATAAATATTATTCAACTTTTTCCACAAATCACTTGCAGATTTCTCCTCATGGATGTTCAATAGAACAGAGTCAGATAAACTCAGTCTTATCAGTCCTTTGGCTTTTCTGCATATCAGTTCCCAATCTTCTTGCTTCATGCCTGTAGGTTGAACTCCAGACACAGCAACCCAAAGATCTCTATAGACTAACATGTCTTCAACTTTAAGTTTCCACAACTCAAAGTTTGTGCCATTGAATTTCTCAATGTCTATTTTGTCTGATGTACTTGCCATCTCTATTTAATTTAAAAAATAACTTTCTACAGAACTCCCACACAACAGAATTAACACAAAAAACCCAAACTACCGACAAGGATAACACAACGGGCCAGGCTCTGATACCACTTGTAAGGAAAGCACAGGTGCGGAAAACAGCTTCCCTAATGTTAATTCCCAGGGGACAGTGTAGACCAGTCACTTTTTAAAATTACAATAACACAGATGAATACACAAGAGAAACCAAAATAGACAATATTTAGAACACAGACACACAGAATTACGTGGGAAAACCCTTATGGGTAAAAAACCCACCACCACAAGAAAACAATCTTTATTACAGTAAGATATACAGTTACAATAAAGAACTCAGCTTCTTGCTCAGGTGTTTGATTCTCGACATCATACACTGTTCATCTCCCTGTACATTTACAGAACGAACCTTTATTCAAGTCTCATCATCATAATACCAACGACACCTATAGACATATCATTCTATTTCCAATCTGCAAGAACAAGAATCGTTACAGACTTCTGCTCTAACTGATAGAACAAATTCCTCATACGTCGCTGCCATCTAACCGTCGCAACGGTTCACATTTCAGTGAGGCGTTTAGTCCCACATGTACCAAGTCGCAAAGGACTTTGCAGTTTATAACCGCCAACAGGCGAAAGAGTATTGTTAGCAATTTTGTTGCCGACAATACCAAGCCTCCAAGTCCATCGGCATAACAACTCCCATCGGCCCTCAGACTTCACCTCCCACCGATGAGCATTGTCTCCCCGATCACCAAGGTTACCATCGGTATGACATTCTCCATCGGCAAAAGATCTAGCCCTCGCTCTGACAGAGGTTTGTCTCACCGATACCAATAAGACTTCCATCAGGATGTCCGCAGTACATCGGCCCAACACCTTTAGCCGACGGGTATTCTCTTGCCGATAGACATACGCCATCGGAGTGACTACTCCTGTCGGAGTAACTCTACAGTGTTTGGCCGATAGGCCTTGTCTTGCCGACGACCAACCCGTAACCTTCGTCGGAGTGACTACTCCTGTCGGAGTAACTCCACAAAGTTTGGCCGATAGGCCTTGTCTTGCCGACGGTTGAATGCTTCCATCGGGGTGACACTCAGCATCAGACAAACCTTCGATGCTTATTCCGACGGCCCTTGTCTCACCGATGCCAATGGTCTTCAACACGGTCCTGCCGATAGTGCTTCGTCACAGCGATGCCGACATCGCATATCCTCAGACCAATGAACCAAGGAACAGTTGAACTAAAATTCATTGAACCTACCAAATGAACTCTAGAAAGGTTCAACAAAGAGGTTCAAACAAGAGGTTCAACGAAGTGGTTCAAAGCATAGGTTCAACTAAGAGGTTCAAGTAGTAATTTGAGACACAAGTTCTCTTCATAAACAATACAAACTCCTGGGGAACTAGATAATGTCTCCAATGCCTCAATGCTTGAACAATTGCATAAAATTCCAAATCATAAGTAGAATAATTCTTTCTCGCTTCATTCAACTTTTCACTAAAGAAAGCTACAAGTTTTCCAACTTGGCTAAGCACAACACCTATTCCCACATGGGAGACATCACATTCTACTTCAAATACCTTATCAAAATTTGGCTATGCAAGTATAGGTGCTTCTATTACCTTTTGCTTCAAGTACTTAAAGCTCTCCTCAACATCTGTGGTCCATACAAACTCCCTTCCTTTGGTGCAATCTATTATAGGGCTACAATACTACCAAAATTTTGAATAAACTTTCGATAGAAAGTGGCCAAGCCATGAAAACTTTTTACCTCTGTGGTGTTGCTTGGACTAGGCCATTCTATAATTGCCCTGACCTTCTCTAGATCCATTTTGACACCATCTTTAGAAATGACAAAGCCTAAAAAAACCAAACTGTCCTGCATGAACCTACACTTCTTCAAATTGGCATAGAGCTTCTCCTTCCTTAACACACCAAAGATGATCCTCAAGTGTTGTAGATGCTCTTCTCTGCTATTACTAAATACCAAAATATCATCAAAATAAACTACCACAAACTTACCAATGTAAGGGCATAGTATAGTGTTCATCAATCTCATAAATGTGCTAGGTGCATTTGATAACCCGAATGGCATAACCATCCACTCATATAATCCATCTCCAGTCTTAAAGGCTGTCTTCCACTCATCCCCTTCTCAGATCTAGATTTGCAGGTAGCCATTTCGTAGGTCAATCTTGCTAAAATATTTGTCCCCTGCAAGGACATCCATCATGTCCTCCATACGAGGTATAGGAAACTGATACTTGATGGTAATCTTATTAATTGCTCTGCTATTAGTGCATATCCTCCATGTTCCATCTTTTTTGGGGGTCAACAATGCTGATACAACACATGGGCTCATGCTCTCTCTCACCACACCTTTACTTATGAGTTTTGTTACTTGCTTATTCAACTTTGCATGTTGTGTTGGATTCATCCTATAAGTTGCTTGGTTGGGTAGAGTTTCTTCTGGTATCAAATCAATATGATGCTGAATATCTCTCTTTGGCAATGGACCATTAGGTAATTCATTAGGCACAACATCAACACATTCTTTCAATAGCTCTGCTACTTCTGGGGGAATTGAAATGCCTTCCTCTTCACCTTTTTTCACTACTAATGCATAACAACACCCTGTCACCTTCATTTATTTAACAAGATCTCTTTTAGACAACATGGTCTCACCTTTTCCTTCATCCTTGAGAGGCAACAAAATCACCTTAGAGCCATCTTTCCAAAAGGTGTATGTGTTTTTCTCTCCATCATGTATGACTTTTCTATCATACTGCCATGGCCTTCCCAATAACACATGACAGGCATCCATTGGGACAACATCACACCATTTCTCATCCTGGTAGATCTTCCCTATGCTAAACTTAATTAGGCATCTTCTATCAACAATGACTTCATTTCCCTTTTTAAACCATGCAATGTGGTACGGATTAGGATGTTTTTCACAGTGTAAATTCAATTTGTCTACCATTTCTTTAGAAACCATATTTTCACAACTACCTCCATCAACAATAACTTGACATACCTTGCCACCCAAAGTGCATCTAGTTTTGAAGATATTGGTTTGAAGCCATAAACCATCAGAACTTCTGGCTTGTGTTTTCTCCTCGAGAATAACCATTGCTCTTCTCATCATGAGACTTTCTCCCACATATGGTGGAACCTCTAGTTCCGTCCCTTCCACTTCATGCTGCATTTGAATCAGGTTCACCCTAGGTTGTCATCCTTGATTTCTTTCTTTCATGTTATAATTTGAGCATTCAAATGCCCTATGACCTTCTTCTCCACATTTGAAACAAGTGAAAGGCCTTCTCTAGTTTTCCCATCCTCTATCGCTACCATAACCTCTACCTCTTTGAAATCCCCTTCCTCATTCTTGATTCAGAGGATCTTGTTGATTATCTACTTGTTTTTCCAATCATTGGGATGAATCTCCCCTACCATAATTTGAACCTCCTTGAAATGGGGTTGATGTACCCCTTCTTCTTCCTCTATTCCTCTGATGGTATTGTCTGTTTTGTTTTTCTTCAACCTTTAGAGCCAATTGGTAAGCTTCTTCCATACTGTTGAGTTGATGCATGCTTAATTCTTCTTGAATAGAGAATTTCAGGCCATTCACATATCTAGCAGCCATCTGTTCATCAGTTTCTTGATGCTCTATATGTATAGACAATGTATAAAACTCATTTGTATAATCTTGCATAGAAGAGAGGTTTTGCTTTAAATTTTGAAACCTATGAAAAAGGGTTTACGCATAATCTATGGGCAAAATTTTTTCTCTCAACTTCTCCATTTTATTCCATATCCTGATCTTATCCTTTCCTTTCCTTGTTCGTTCCTTTTGAAGAGGATCCCACCAAATCATTATATGGCCCTTTAATTTGGTGCATGCGAATTTCACCTTCTTTTCCTCTATCATGGATTTCCATTCAAAAAAAATTCTCATATCATTCAACCAGTCTATCAACTCCTCTGGTTTAAGACTACCTGCATAATCTGAAACATCTACCTTGACCCCTTCATTTTTCCCTTCTAAGGCCCTGAGCATCCTCTCTTCAAAACTCATGCCTTCTAATTCTTCTTCCTCATGTTTTCTATCTTGATCTGCACCTCCTCGACCTATCTCTTCATCAGATTCGTCTCCTCCTCTACCCAGTCTTTGGTTTTCCATCTGTGTTCTAAGTTTTGCTACTTGCCTTTGTAGATTTTGCATTTCTCTATGCATCTAGACAAGACCGCCTCTTCCTCTTCCTCTCCCAACCATCTTCTTGCTTTGATACTAGATGATGCAGCACACAACATACACTCAATACAATTTTTCCATCAATCACGTGAGAGCCAAAGATTTGAAGGCTGGAACATAAAAAAACTTCTATTCATCAACTCTACCACTACAATGAGAGAAAACCCTCTTATATCCAAGAAAACAAAAAAACAAAAAAATTACCTTTTTTGGCATATTTTGACAATTGTCAGATTTTGCCATTTTAGGTAATTTTACAATCATATCTTGAGAATCTAGTTTTTTCACAAAATCTTCCTAAAACTAAGGTAGGACGAAATGCCAATTAATATTCTAAATTTGAAACATGAGTTTCGATTTATTACAAAAGCAACTTTTTAAAAATCTAGAAAAAACACTAATTTATCATTTTGAGGGCCAAGATGAAAGTTTCAAGCCCCGAAAAAGTACCAAGACGAGGTCCAACTGACTAGGGTGGGTTAGGAAACCACTGGCCACCTCATAACACATCCACCTATAAAATTTCATAGAAAACCCACATCCAAGTCAAAAGTTATGACCTCCGAAAGTCCCTGCATCATAAATAAAGCAATCCTCCAATCATGGATCTGTATTTTTTCTAATCAACCTTAGGTGATTCCTTAATTTGTTCAACTTGCAACTGTTAGGGTAAAATTGGATAAACAATGAATATGCAATGATAAACAATATCAAATACCCAAAACTCAATAGAATAGTGAACTAAGAAGATTAAACCAAATAAGCAATGAATCAACAAATGAAAACCTTCCATAGATCGAAACTTCCATTATTGCCTATCAAAAATTGTCCTTATGTGTATGAAAAGGGGCCCTCAGTGAGTGCACTTCTTTGCTTTGTCAAGAATGTCGATTATGAATGGATGTGGGATATCGCAATGAAGAGAAGCTTCACAATGAGGGTTGTAGTGCGTAGTGCGTAGTAAAAAGCATGATCACAAGCAATGAAGGAATTGGTGCCAAAGGCCCATTGTAATTCTTGCAGAGTAACAATACTTAAAGCTTGTATGAATAGAATGGAAGAATGAGTTTTCTTTTATAGATTTTGGAGAAATAAGATCAATGGTATAGAGAGAATGAGAAGATCGACAATTGAGAATAGTTGAGGAACATGCAACAAATAAGAAGAAGACAAGTGTCACACAAAAGCTATTTTATTTGAGTTAACTACTTTCTTTTCTAAAGATAAGACATGCTTTTCATAAATTAGAAAGTTTTTTTCTAATTTAAGAGAAATTGATAAAAACAAGGTTGATTGAATAGATAACTCAACTTTAAGATTTGCTTTTGCATAATTTGAGAGAAATTAAATAATAAATTATTCAATTGTGTATGCATGGAGAAGAAGACTTATTTTTAGAAGATTTGGAAGATATTTGAAGATAAGAAAGCAAATTAAATAAATAAATTTATTTAATTGTTTTGCATGATTTGGAGAATAAATAAAATATTTGATTTATTTTATTTTTGGAGATTGAGAGAATTTAAATAAATTTGATTTGATTTATTTAAATTTGGAAGAATGAATTTGATTTAATTAAATAATTAGGAATTATTTAATTGTTTGGAAGAATTTTAATTAAATAAAGGATTTTATTTAATTTTGACTTTAGAAGAGATAATTAAATATTTCGATATTTAATTAACTTAGAAGAATGTGAATCAAATAAATAAATTTGGTTATTTATTTATTGATAGAAGAATTAGAAGGGAATAAATATTAAGAATATTTATTTAGACTGAATCGTGTCATTTTTAGGCGTATACATTTTGCCCCTCTTTGATGCAATGCAGTTTACGGCGTTGCTTCAAAGAATAAATAGTCTGATAATGATACATGCCCCAATTTGCCCCTGGTATAGGTTATGACGATAGGATGCCCCCTTGGGAGATTGGACGAGAAAAAGGCAGAAGGCGAGAGACAGACAATCTCACGAAGACAAAGGGAAAACAAGGTTGGGTTTGAAGAGAATAGGACGCATTTTAGAGAAACAGGAAAGAAAACTAGAAGAAACGGATGCGGGAAGTAGTTGTAGTCACCACATAGCCAAATTAGGGTTTGCATGCTATATATAGGAGCTGGGTCCACAAGACAATTCATTTGCACACTTGTTTTTGTTGGATTGGTCTTGGAGAGCTTAGAGTAGCATGGTAGCTAGAGAGGTGGACATTCCACGCGAGGAGTATCGATTCGAGCGTGTTCGTCAATTCGACTGGCCAGTAGAGGTAGGACCCCCGGTATGTATCCTAAAAAACTTCTCCTAGGGTCGATTTAGGTAGCAATAAATGCTAGGAGAAAAATAGGTAAATAGAAGTGCAGAAATGTAGAATGACACATATGTAGCGTGAAGCGACACATATGTATTTTTACGACGTATATGTTGAATAGAGCGGCGCATAAAACAATGCATATACAGAATGTTGCGGCACATATATCGGAACTACGCATATGTAGAGAACTACGACACATGCATGGATTGTTGCAGTGCATTTGCTAGAAATGGTACATAGGTCCAGAAATGATGCTTTTGTTAAAAAGCGGCGCATGTACCACTTGTTGTGGCACATATGTCATAGATAGGTAGACTACTTAGCGAAATTGACTCGATTGGTGTCCTGTTTGACACGTCAATCGATAAGCTATCTTTGAGATTGCAGGAATCTAGTCAAGAGATGTAGTTTGCTATTTTGATCAATTTGAAATGCTAAGTTAGTTGACATGTTTCTATGGATATGTTGAGTATGGTACTTGCATCTTTAGGTTGACGCCTTGCTTTGCGTGCTTGCAGGAGGAGATACGGGATACGCTGCAGTCTAGGGAGCAGTTCCCTATGCCTTTGTTGCAGAGATATATGTTGACTGAGATAGACAAAGAGGCACTTGGCGCTATGGGATTCGATTATATTTGCTTCATGCCTAAGGTGTGGGTGAACTGTGGCCTGTTGACTGCTGTTATGGAGAGATTCGACAGTGAGGATGGGACATTTCACTTCCTGACTGGAGAGATGGCCATGACACTAGAGGACATTTACAAGATTTTGCATTTGTCGATTGATGGCGAGCTTGTGGAGTACAATCCACAGAGAGGTACAGGACTCGCCGAGTGCAGGTGAGTGTTTGATGACCCAGAGTTGGTTGGATAGGTCATCCCGTGGCAGGATATTCACGATTACTACAACTACTTCCCTGGGATTGTAGCAGGATTGATCAGAGGCATTGTATGCCTTGATAGGAGATCACATAGGTTCCCCATTGGATAGGGTAGGATCATGGAGAGGATGGTGACATAGGGCACCCGATATGCTTGGGGTGTCTGTTTGCTCGCCCATCTATACCATGATATGCATCAGGTGGTATACCATAGGAGCACAAGCCTGTCTGCAGGTGTATCACTACTACAATTTTGGCTATGGGAACACATAGCGATCATGAGACTAATATGTGTCTTTGCGAGACAGAGGGGAGAGCCATATAGCTATGGCTATGCAGGAGTGATTTCCCAGCATAGGCTGGGGAAGCTAGAGTACTAGAGACATGCTTTGGATGGAGTAGATAAGGTCGTCTGGCAACCATATCTAGACTGTGAGTCATGGGATGACAAGGCAGACGAGTTACCGTATTGCTTTCAGACAAGATGGCTGATAGGGCGGACCCGCCACATACTAGAGAGGCAGATTGTTGGCAGAGTACTGAGATAGTTCGGCAGGAGGCAGGGCATGCCACAGGGGCAGGCTTGGTTTGCACAGACACACACGGAGAGGGTCAGATGGGGACCGATGGCATCCTATGAGGAGGCCCTGGTAGAGTTTCGACAGACACCTTATGTCACCTGGGACATGAGGAGGCAGATAGCAGACACTGGGACATCACAGGATTATGAGGATTGGTTTGCCGAGCACCCATTCCTGAGATATTCAGGACCTGGGGTGTTGGTTCCTCGCATAGATGAGGTAGACTTAGACGATGAGGGTCAGGTTGGCTAGAGGAGGAGGAGGGTGCGAGGAGAGGAGGACAGATAGGGGTAGAGATGGAGGAGATGACGGAGGAGGGGGAGGAGGTGGTGATGATGGAGGCCAACCTAGACAGAGGCAGAGGGTTGCGGAGGGACCAGGGGTTGAATAGAAGGTACTACAGGAGGTACTGCAGGTACAGTGAGGACATATGCCACCACCTTAGTAGGTGGCACAGCAGTAGGCGGCACAACAACAGGTGGCACAACAGCAGGTGCCCTAGGGTCGAGCATAGGCAGATGTCCATGAGAGGACTATAGCTACATTGAGAGGGTAGGTTAGATAGCTGCAGGCCTAGCTTAGGAGAGTTGAATCCCTATGAGAGATAGATGCAAAGTACATTGCGGGTCTGACTAGAGAGAGGGACATGGCAGATGCTCAGATATGAGTTATCTAAGTGGAGAGGGATAACAAAGTGGCAGCCTTGGGGACAGATGTGACGAGTAGTTTCCTGGTTAGGTAGGTGCAGCAGGCACAAGCATAGCAAGTGCAAGCATAGGTAGAGCTGGCACAGGTGTGAGGGCAGCTAGCACAGGTACAGGGTGAGCTTGCCAGGGTGCAGGCTTAGACACAGTACTACCGAGGACTATACCATGGTGCGGTGCCAATTAGTTAGAGGGCTCCGAGCTATAGGAGTCAGTCTATGGCTTCACAAAGAGTAAGTCCATTGAGGTCAGGGGTCTCTATGATGGGCCCACAGTAGCCTGAGGCCAACAAAGGAGGGGGAGACACTGTTGGTAGCAGTGATCCACAGTAGTAGGGGTAGCAGCGACACTCAGACTTTTTTGGATCCTATGTACCTTTTGATGGCTCAGATAGCCAGATAGACTTGTACCATTTTTGTATATTGAGACATGTATCACCATCCGTTGGGATGTACTTATTGTATATGACACTAATTTAGAGACAGACACTTTGATATTGTACATTTGGACATACTTTATGACACTTATATGATTATGCAGCTAATTTTGATGCTTTCTATATGTATGAGTTTATGATGCATTTCTATTGTATGATGCGATGTATGTGCCTATCTAATGCAGATTTATATGTTTTACTTGATGTTATAAGATGTTATCTGATGCAAATTTTTGACATGATGTTTATGTGATGCTATATGACCTACATGCAGACTTAGATGCTTTACTTGACATGTTTCTAATGTGTGTGAATGCAAATGGTATCTATATGATTATGCAACTTATGTGATGCACTTTATCTATGTTTTTGGTTTTTTTCTGTCTCGACACTATATGATGATTGTACATGGATAACCTAATGCACTCTATTATGTATGCAACTGATTTAATCATGTAAATGACTATCTCATATGTTATGATATGCAACTATATGCTCTATTTTTGTGATGTCCAAATGTACGCTATCGAAACAGAGATGATGGAATGACAGATAGAGGATTGATTGAGAGACTGAATTGGTAGAATGACTCACAAGCTTCACTTTGTATTGTTAATTTGCATTGTTTTGGATCATTTATTGCATGGGATATGGATGGATGGATGTATAAATGGATGTATAATGGATGGATTTGATTTTGACATCTTAACGGTGCAAGTATTTTGAAGTGCCTATTTCATCATTGGGCATTTTTTTTTTTGGGTACTTTTTCTGAAATGTGGTAAGTTAATCCAAGCATCTAGGTATAATTGAACCGATATGACCTAAGCATTGCTTACATGGGTTTTAATTTAGCAAGTAAATACAATCATCGAGGTATAATTAAACTAAGATGATTTGAGTACTTCTTGCGTATCAACAAACAAGGATTGCCCCCATTCATGTTAGACCTTGGATTCCTCGATGATATTTTGTCGATCATGCCCTTAGACAAGGTTTCACATTACTAAAGTTTAATCCACAAAAAACAAACAAAGAAAATAATCATGCCCCCATCATAGCATCTCTAGCTTTTGGCATCCTCGAGTAGCATAGAAAGACATGATAGCGTAAATTAAGACTCTGTATTTTAACCATGTTTCCAATCCACAAAACATTTTTGCATTTACATGTGCTTGTTTCTTGCCATAATTTGGGTAAAATCATTTAGAAGGCCTTAGGAGTTTTTCTGCTTTGCTTTGGATAGATTAAGTGCCTTGTATCAAAAGTTTTGCTTAAAGAGTAGGTTTTGCTTGTGCTTGCTTGCTTGGTGAGAAAATTTCCCAATCCTTATTAGTGAGATGGACCCTAAGGGACTGACCTAGTGCCTCGGGGACTCATTGCTAAATAGCCTTGCCTACATGACAACACAGAGGCAACGTAGTTTGGGGTAAAGCCTAATGGCCCATGGATGGACTAGAAGAAAGATGACAAGAAATGGGATGGATGTGATAATGGAGCCTCAGGGGTACATTTAGAAGAATGGCCTTGCCTATGTGACAACGCAGAGGCAACGTAGTTCACGGACTTGGATCATGGATACCGACGAGAGACACTATGCTAGGCTGACACGATGGATACGGTATGGGATAGAACCTTGGTTGACAAGGCCAACAAAGAGATAGAGTATCAAGCCACGATAGGTTACTGTCAAGATTTTATTATGGGAAGAATGGACTCAAGGTGATTGGTTTCCCAAAGATGGAGAAGGTGGTTTATCACAAGTAACACCTATTTGCCAAGTTTTCACCACTTGCTTTTATTTGCATGAAAAGCTAGAAAGTATACATAATGCCTGTTTGCTAGGTTTTCATCATGATACCTATCCAAGGTGCCTGTTTGCCAGGTTTTCACCAAAGGACGATTTTTTTGTATTTTTGTATTTTTTTAATTTTTTTGTATTTTATGCCCCCCTTACATTAGGGTTCTCCTAGGTATAGAACTTGCGAAGATGCATGCTATTGATTGGGTCATCAAACAGAAAACCCTCTGATGTTGCCAACTGATATGCCCCCAATCCCTAAGTAGCTACAATTACATAAGGCCCAAGCCAGTTGGGTTTGAACTTGCCCTTTTTTCCCTATCCTATTGATTGCAGGGATTTTCCTTAAGGACTAGATCTCCAACTTTGAAGACTCTTAGGTGAACTCTGTGGTTATAGCTTTGTGACATCATTTGTTGATACACTTTGAGATGGTCAAAGGCTTTCTGTCTCCTTTCCTCTAGCAACTCTAGTTCTTGCAATCTGGAGACTCTGTATTCTTCATCTGATATGAGACCTTTTAATGACACCCTGAGAGATGGTAATTCAATCTCAATGGGAAGGATAGCTTCTGAGCCATAGAAAAGGGTGTAAGGTGTAGCACCTGTGGGAGTACGTATACTAGTTCTATAGGCCCACAGAGCGAGATTGAGTTGGATATGCCAATCACGGCCAGCATCATTGACTGTTTTCTTGAGAAGTTTCAGGATGGTCTTGTTGGATGGTTCAGCTTGACCGTTACCTTGGGGGTAATAGGGTGAGGAGAAACGGTGTTGGATTTTGAATCGGTTACAGAGTTCTTGGACATCCTAGTTTTTGAAGGGTCTTCCATTATCTGTGATAATGGATGAAGGAATTCCGTATCTACAGATGAGGTAATTCAAGATAAATGAGGATATTTGCTTACCTATGACAATGGTGAGGGGAATGGCTTTAATCCACTTGGTAAAGTACTCAATGGCATTTATGATGAATTTGTGGCCATTGGATGAGGGTGGATGGATCTTTCCCACAAGGTCAAGTCCCCATTGGCAAAAGGGCCAAGGTGTCATTAAAGGTCTCAACTCTTGAGCTAGTGCATGTATCAGGTTCCCATGTATTTGGCACTGCTTGCACTTCTTGACAAGCTGATATGAATCTGTTTCCATGTTCAGCCAGTAATACCCTAAACACATGAGTTTCTTGGCTAAGGAAGGACCGCTAGAGTGTGTCCCACAAATCCCTTTATGCACATCTTGTAAGGTGGTTGTGGATTCTTCTCATTCTAAACAACAGAGTAAAGTACCATCTAGACCACGTCAGTATAGGGTATTGGCAATAATGGTATAGCGAGAGGTTTGGTGTATAAAGGTTCATCGTTGGTTTGAAGATAGGTCAGGTGGGAGAGTGTTGTCCTTGAGGTAAGTATAAATCTTACCATACCAAGGTGAATCAGATCCAACTAAAAGGCATATGGTATGGTTTTCAAGAAGATCATTAGCTGGTTGCCGAATAGTTTCTACTAAGAACTTGTACCGTGACTCATTCTCTGGTATCTCAAGAAGAGAGGCAATGGTTGCCATGGCATCTACTTCTTTGTTCTCAATCCAAGGTATTTGCTCAAAAGAGATGATCACAAAGTATTCCTTAAAGTCATCGACCATCCGTTTGTAGGGGACAAGTTTTTCATCTTTGGTTTGGTAATCATCATTGACCTGATTTATCACTAGTTGAGAATCACCATAGACATGTAGCTCTTTGATTTTCCACTCTGTTGCCATCTTGATACCAATGACTAGGGCTTCATATTCAGCTATGTTGTTGGTGCATGGGAATAGCAAATGGTAAGACTTCGAAATGGTGTCGCCATGAGGAGTTACAAACAGGATTCCTGCCCCTGATCCATGGTTTGTGTAAGACTCATCAAAGTAGAGCTTCTAGGAATGTGTTGAGATTTTGAATAAGGATTCATCTGGAAAGTCAAATTGCATTGGTGTGGTGTCCTGTAGGGGTGCATCTGCTAACTGATCAGCAATGACTTTCCCTTTGATAGCTTTTCTATCTACATACTCAATGTTGTATTCACTTAGGAGCATGACCCATTTGGGTAGGTGACCTGTAAGAGCTACTTTGCGTAGTAGGTACTTCAGTGGATCTATTTTTGCAATACATTTGACTGGATGCGTAAGCATATAATGTCAAATTTTTTGGGAAGCAAAAACTACCGCAAGACATGATCTTTCTATTTGTGAGTATTGCAACTCATAGCCCACTAATGTTCGACTGATATAGTAGACAGCTCTTTCTTTATTCTCATAGTCTTGTTGTGTTAGAAGAGCCCCAAGAGCTATAGGTGTAGCAGATATGTAGAGTATCAATGGTTTCCCTTGGATAGGAGGCATGAGAATAGGTGGATTCATAAGGTACTCTTTCAGTTTGTTGAATGCCTCTTCACATCTCTCATCCCATCTGAATGGAATGTTCTTGTGCAGGAGATGACTGAATGGTTTACACTTGTCTGCTAGCTGTGATATGAATCTATGGATTGCCTATAGCTTGCCTTGTAGTGATCTTAGTTGTGTAAGAGTCTTGGGTGGTGGCATGTCCATGATAGCCTTAACTTTGGCGGGGTCCACCTCAATTCCATTTATTGATACAATAAAGCCTAGAAGCTTGTATGAGGTGACTCCAAACACACATTTCTTTGGGTTCAACCTGACTTTGAATTGCTCTAATATCTGAAAGACCTTCTCTAACACATCCAGATGTGATTCCCTTGTTAGTGAATTTGCTAGGATATCATCTACATAATCTTCCATGGTTACATGCATCATGTCATGAAATATAGTGGTCATAACACGCTGATATGTGGCTCCTGCATTCTTTAGCCCAAATGGCATGACATTCCAATAGAAAGTGCCCCATGGACAAGTGAAAGATGTCTTATGCTGGTCTTTTGGTGCTATCCTAATCTGATTATATCCTGAGAAGCCATCCATGAGAGACAACATGGTATACCTTGCTGTTAAGTCAACTATGATATCTATATTTGGCAACAGAAAATCATCCTTGCAGCAAGCTTTGTTTAGATATCTAAAGTCATTACATAGTCTGACTCTGTCATCTGGTTTGGGCACTGGTACAATGTTGGATATCCACTCTGGGTAGTTTATTTCTCTGATAAATCCCACATCCAACAACTTCTTTAGTTCTTCTTTGACCAATAGTGCTATATGCAGATGCATCTTTCTAAGCTTTTGTTTGACTGGTTTCACACCTGGATCTAGTGGAAGATGATGCAAGATCAAGTTTGGGTCTAGCCCTAGCATGTCTGCATATGACCAAGCGAAGTTGCCTCTCTTTTTCTTGAAGAATGGTATAAACTTTGTCTTTTCTGGTGGGGTGAGAGATTTAGCAAAGTGAATGATCTTAGGCTGTTCCTCTATTCCAATATTAACTGGCTCTGTAGGTTCCACAACAATCTGAGACTTCTTCCGGTGCATGTCATTGGGGAGAGTGTCAAGTCTTCCATCGTTAGGTGCCACAGTTGGGTTTTCACCTTTGGATGCATCCTTTCTTTTTACTATTTCAGGATCTGACACTACCATAGAATAGTTTTCACCATCAGATCCAATTTTTATTTTGATATTTTTGCGATTGGAAGGCTTGGCACCCTCTCCAAAATAAGCCATGGTATTAAGTTCAATAGTGAAACCAACTTTATGATCTCCTTTGGGTAGGTGGTCCCTAAGTTCCATATAGTCAATATAGGCGTCACCATTTTGGAACATATCTAGTTGAGGGGTTCCTCACAGATCCCAGTTAATGAATTCAGGATACACAAGGGGGAGGGAGTCAGAGGATAGATCTGATTCATTGATGGTTTGAATGGATATACTACGAGTATTGGTAGGGGGAGTGTTTGGGATGGTACTTTCCTCCAAATTGTTTATTGCGATAGAACTTGAACCTTCCTCAAAAGTTGTATTCTCAGAGATAGGCAAATCAAACTCTAGTGGTCTATTCGGTAGCATTTGTCCCTCACAGTAGGGGCTATAAGTTTGAATGGCATCACATTCTTTGTCGTTGTAGGAATGCTTTGTCAACTCATCCCACTCATACTCATTAGAATCTGTGTCACTGTCCACTTGGAGTGTATGTATCATTTCCACAAGACAAGTATTTTCCTTAGCTTTGTCCTTACCTTTATATCCTAGGCCATTTGTATTTCTAGCCAATGAGGATGAAGAAAGTTGAATGGGTTCTATGATTCCTTCTTTTCTTAGGCTGATAGGGCCTTGTCCCTCATAACCCATTCTATGTAGGATAGCTTCACCTCACCCATAGAGTTCTGTTGGGAGCCTAGGTGGTTCCTGTTGTATGTTCTCTTCTTCAGTATAAAGCCATTGTAGGACATCTCTTTCTTTTGTTTCATCCGATAAGGTCCCCCATTTGATAAAGGGAGCTGTGGAAGATATAGGAGGAGTAGATGGCTTTGGAAAGTGCTTGGGTCGACCAAAGGATCTAGGAGATAAAGGTATTTTGGCTAGATTGAGGTTGTGCTCAATGGAGTATTCCCCAACTCTAGTTTCTTTGATGGTAATTTTCTGCTTTTTGGGCCTTGATGAGGAAGCTTCAAAGGTATGGTCTTACTGTGGGATAGGGGATGTAAATGATCTATTATTTGGTATGATGCAATCAGGTTTTGAAAGGATAGAGTTGCAATGCTGGAAGGGGTCAGGGTCTCCTTGGATGGTAACTTGCTTGCCATTGTGTGGGAATTTTATGCATTGATGATAAGTAGAGGGCACAACTCTCATGGCATGAATCCATGGTCTACCTAGGAGAATATTATAGGTGAGCTCCCTATCTAGGACTTGGCACACTACATCTTTTATGATAGGTCCCACTTGTATGGGTAATACCACTGTTCCCTTTGTAGTTCTCTCCTCTTCATCATAGGCTTTGATAGTAATCTTCTTCCTTGGATCGACGACATTTTTAGAGAACCCCAATGTAAGGACTAGCTTTAACATGCAAATATTTAAATTGGCTCCACCATCAATGAGAACCCTCTTGATGCGGTGCTTGTGGATGAAGGCAACGATATGTGGAGGGGTGTTATGGGGTTGAGACACAGAGAGGTCATCCTACTTGGTAAATGATATGGTCCTTGAGGAGGTCAGATTACCTACCATGGCCTGAAACTTCTCTTGGGCCAAGTTAGTGGGGATGGTGGTTTCCACTAAGGCTTTATTGAGAATCTCCTTATGGGAAGGAGATAGATGCAACAAATCCAAGATAGAAATGTGGGCTGGAGTCTTCTGTAGTTGGTCTATGACATTATACTAATGGAAGTTGGACTGAGAAGACAACCTTGGAGGGATGGTATTAAACGTGACTTTACCACTGTGGGTAATGATACTACAACCAGTTCTGTTAGGTTCAGATTGTTTATTGGGTGTGACCACATTGATTTGTGGGACATACTCAGATAAGAAATTGATGGTGTAGTCGAATGGTACACTTGCATAGTTGGCATTACTATTCCCACTATTCTGATTTGGCCTATTGCGGTTGTTGTTGTTGTTACCATTGTTGTTATTGCCATGGTTTTTGTTGCCGTTGTTGTTATTTCCATGGTTGTTATTGTTGTTGTAGTTATTGCCATGGTTGTTATTGTTATTGTATGGCCTATTGTGATTGAGAAGTGGATACCTGTAAGCCACATGCATCTCATTGGAGGTATGTTGTTGGGTTTCTCCTTGATTTTGATCAAGCACATCTTGGATAACATGTTTGAGATGGATACAATTGTTGGTAGTGTGTCCCCTTCCTCTATGATACTCACAATAGTCAGTGTCTTTCCAATAGGGAGGTTTCATGATAGGCTCATAATCACTTGTTGGCAGTAGAGAGATTTTATTGTTAGCCAATAACTTCCATAATGTAGATTCTTGGGACTCACCTAACGATGTGAACTTTCACCTTGGATTTGTATTGAACCATGGTCTTGGCTCTCGAGAGAATTGTTTGTTGGGCATAACATTGCTTGCTTCTCCTTTGAGAGTGAATATGGGTTGTTGCTTGGGAGCCGCCACCTTGGTGTCCACTACTCCATCATTGACAACATTCTTATTCTTAGTCCAAAACTTTAATTTGTCAGTTGTATAGTTGGAGGTAGGTGTGTCCTTGTATAACTTGATTTGCCCCTTAGTGATCATAGCTTTTTCGATAAACAATCTCATTTCGATGACTTTTGAGAATGATGTAGGGCATTGTATTTGTATTTGATAGCCAAGATCGGTGTTGAGGTTATGGACAAACATCTCCATTAGTTGCTTCTCAGGTATATCATATGAGCACTTGCTTGCTAGTTGTCTCCATCATTGTAGGAAGGTGGAAAATGATTCACCACCCTTTTTTTTGGTGTTGCATAGATCAAGCATAGAGACTTTATGTTCAATGTTGTAAGAGAAATGAGTGATAAACTTGTTGACTAGCTCATCAAAATTTTTGATGCCCGGTGGAAGCCGTGAGAACCACTCCATAGCTTGATTGCCTAGAGGTCTAGGGAATAGTCTCATTAAGTCTCATTGTGAGCTACCTCTAAACATGCTACGTTGAATTCCCTAATGTGATCTCTAGGGTCCCCTTTCCCTTTGTACTTGTCAAACTTAGGAACTTCGAATCGATAGGGAAATGGTTTCATGACCAAGTTTTTATCAAATGGGTATGGTGCAATATCTTCCAAGGAGTAGTTTTTGGTGTTTATACCTATCTTGAGATCTGACATTTGTTGCTTTAGACCCTCGAGTTCTTTCCTCATTTCTTCTATGGGAGTACTTTGGTCTATGGTTTTCTTTCCTCTATCTTTCGCGTTTGTGTCTAGGGTTTCCTTTCCCTTTTCACGATCATCCTCTATGTTTTCCAGGATTGAGTTTATATTGAAATCCTTGGGCAATTTAATTCCAAGACTAGAAAGATGATAGAAATACTTGTGAGGGTTTTCATGGAGCACTTTCTCTACTAAGTGTTAGAATTTCCAATCTTGGATGCTTCCTTGATAGTCTTCATTAGAGATTTCCTCATCACTATCGTGAGGTGAGAAGATGTGGTTGGATGACCCGACCATTTCAAGTTGTTTTTGGTATTGAGATCTAGTAAGAACCATGCAAGGTGACGTAGGACGAGGTGGAATTGGACTAGAGATTTTGGTGAGGTACTGGTGGAGACTGTTGAGAATAGGATACTTATGACAAGACTTGGACAAAGGGCTTTCTCGATCAATGATTCCAAGTAGGATGGCTGATACAAAATGGCAGCCACTAGTAAGGGTACTCGATACCTGTCTTACTGTGTAGGGACTAACCATGTGCCAAAACCACTAGCAAGGTTCTGTGACCTACTAGGTTTACTTGAATGCAAAGTGATACGAAAAAGGGGCCTATGCTGACTTGATACGGGATAGTTTTGACTTTGGACTAGAAAAGATTTGATAGAAGATGAATGGGATGACCAATGAAAGAGAGACTTTGGGATGAAATGGATGGAAAAATTGACTGCAAGGTGGACTCTGATCTCTGATCCTAAAACTAGACTGAAATAGGTACCCAGAACTGGTGAAATTTTTCTCTTGAAAACTGTGCAAGTGCTCACTATCATGAATGTGCCGAAACAAATGTGCTACAAAAATGGATAAATGTGCCAGACTGGTAAAATGCAAAAGCATTTTAACAGGAGGTAAAAGTATTGTGGGTCAATGCAGATGCGCCGCTCTGGATTTTTTTAGTGTTTTTTGCAATTTTTGGAATTTTTCGATGTTTTTGGTACTTTGGTTTGCAAGAAGGTCCTTCTGATCTTTTTTTTTTGAATTTATGGCAAGAAAACACAGCAAACACAGAATATTTTTATGGTTTTTTATTTTTTTTTTGCAATTTTTTGACTCTTTTTGGACTAAAAAGAAAAAAATAAGAACAAATCCTAGGCTCAAAATGGATTATAAGGGATTTTGCCCACTAGAACAAAAGGTTTTTAATGAGGGAAACTGTTCAAGTGTTTACACATGTGGCAGCACTACTCTCCGTTATGGAGTCTCCCAGTTGCAAGGGTTGCACCTTGGAGGGTTTTGGGGGAGGTTGGTTGTCAGTGTAACACAACTTCACTCGTTATTTGAAGCTTTCACTCCAAACACAATTTATTTATAGTGGCTTGGAAGGGCTTGACATCTAGCTTGTTACCGCTTAGGGTTGTTCCTACTTGGATAAGCAATATCCAAGAGCATGCCCCTCTAAAGGAAAAACACATGCAAAAATGATACTTCTAGCATTTTGGTCAACCAAGATAGGGGAGAGCGTAGGCCTGGTATCATTCCCAAAAACATAGTATACAGTGGTTCTTTTCCCCTAGTTAAAATGAAAAAAAACTAGATGAGCTATCTACTTAGGCAAGCACAGAATTTTGAAGTGATTTAGCAAGATAGCAATAGTTCAGTTTTAACTAAGATAGCAATGGTGAGTTTAGTTTTAATCCACCTAGCACGAATTGTTAACATTGAAATGATGGTCAATCGAGATAGCAATGGTTCAGTTTTAACCAAGATAGTAATGATGAGTTTAGTTTTAACCATGATAGCACAAGTTGTTAACTTTGAAATGATGGTTAATCAAGATAGTAATGGTTTAGTTTTAACCCAAAAAGCAATGATGAGTTCATTTTTATACCAGATAGCAATAACTTTGAAAAGATAGCAATGTTGCAATGCAAGATAGCAATGATCCAATTACCTTTTTCCTAGTTAAAAACTATGTGAGTTTTTGCATGAGCATCTATTTTACTATCCTCTTAGAAATTGAAGTGTGAGCTAGCAAAATACAACTATATGAAACTAAACCAAAACCTAACCTGCAAAACAAATCAAGGGTATTTCTTTAAAGATGTCAGCGTTAGTGGAAACCTCAAGAAAAAACCCTATAAATCACGGTTAAGAAAAATGTGCCGTTTCAGAGATTGGATGCGCAGAAATAGTCTACAGAAGCATAGTAATACGTATGCATCGTAACAGAGCTTATAAGTGCTGCAAGAAAGTGTATATGTGTAGTAAGAACAGAAGCACTGTGATAGGTTATGAAAGCACCAAAACAATGAATGTATGTGCAGCAGAAATAGATGCACTGTGACAAGTTGTAAATATATCGAAATAGTGAATGTATGCGCAGCAGAAACATATGCGCTGTGACAGGTTGTAAATACATCGAAATAGTGAACGTATGCACCACAGAAATAGATGCACCATGACAGTTGATAGATGAGTGTTAGGAATTGAGGTATGTGCTGTTTCCTCCTATGTATGGCTTTCTAAACACAAAAACTTAGTTTTTGGTTAAATTTGGGGCTAGGCCCCATGGTGGGTGCCAGAAATGTTAGGGGTAAATTAGATTAAACAATGAATATGCAATGATAAATAATATCAAATATCCAAAACTCAATAGAATAGTGAACTAAGAAGATTAAACCAAATAAGCAATGAATCAACAAATGCAAACATTCCTTAGATCGAAACTTCCATTGCTGCCTATCAAAAATTGTCCTTGTGTGTATGAAAAGGGGCCCTCAGTGAGTGCACTTCTTTTCTTTGTCAAGAATGTCGATTATGAATGGCTATGGTGATATCGCAATGAAGAGAAGCTTCACAACAAGGGTTGTAGTGTGTAGTGCATAGTAAAAAATGTGATCAGAAGTAATGAAGGAATTGGTGCCAAAGGCGCGCTGTAATTCCTGCAGAGTAACAATACTTAAAGCTTAGATGAATAGAATGGAAGATTGAGGTTGCTTTTATAGATTTTGGAGAAATAAGATCAATGGTATAGAGAGAATGAGAAGATCGACGATTGAGAATAGTTGAGGAATGTGCAATGAATAAGAAGAAGGCAAGTGTCACACAAAAGTTGTTTTATTTGAGTTAACTACTTTCTTTTCTAAAGATAAGACATGCTTTTCATAAATTAGAAAGTTTTTTTCTAATTTAAGAGAAATTAATAAAAACAAGGTTGATTGAATAGATAACTCAACTTTAAGATTTGCTTTTGCATGATTTGAGAGAAATTAAATAATAAATTATTCAATTGTGTGTGCATGGAGAAGAAGACTTATTTTTAGAAGATTTGGAAGATATTTGAAGAATTTGAAGATAAGAAAGCAAATTAAATAAATAAATTTATTTAATTGTTTTGCATGGTTTGGAAGAATAAATAAAATATTTGATTTATTTTATTTTTGGAGATTGAGAGAATTTAAATAAATTTGATTTGATTTATTTAAATTTGGAAGAATGAATTTGATTTAATTAAATAATTAGGAGTTATTTAATTGTTTGGAAGAATTTTAATTAAATAAAGGATTTTATTTAATTTTGACTTTAGAAGAGATAATTAAATATTTTGATATTTAATTAACTTAGAAGAATTCGAATCAAATAAATAAATTTGGTTGTTTATTTATTGATAGAAGAATTAGAAGGGAATAAATATTAAGAATATTTATTTAGACTGAATCGTGTCATTTTTAGGCGTATACAACAACTAGTCACCATGGGAGTACATACCAGTTTAGGGTCTTCCATCCCATACTTCTTCAACAACTCTTTCACATACTTAGACTGAGATATGAAGATTCCTTTATCTGATTGATTAATTTGTAGACTCAAAAAGAAATTTATTTCACCAAACATGGACATTTCAAATTCACTTTTCATCTCACCGACAAAATTTATGCACATACCTTCATTTCCTCCAAAGATAATGTCATCAACAAAGACCTTAATAATCAAGATTTGATCATTATTGATTTTGAAATATAGATGTCTATCTATAGTACCTTTACTAAATACCAATTGTGATAAATACCTATTTGACCTTGCATATCAAGCTCTAGGAGCTTGTTTGAGTCCATACAATGCTTTCTTCAACCTGCATACCATATCACCTTGATTTGACAATTGAAATCTCTCTGGTTGCTCAATGTATACTTCCTCTTCTAACTCACCATTCAGGAAGGCAGATTTCACATCCAATATTTGTGAGCTACAAATGCCAGAAACATTCTAATTGCTTCAATCTGAGCTACTAGGGAAAAAGTTTCTTCAAAATCTATCCCTTCAATTTGAGAATATCCTTTTCATATAAGTCTTGCTTTATTCCTTACAACTTCTCCATTTTCATTCATCTTATTCCTGAAGACCCATTTAGTTCCAATAACAATTTTGTCAGCAGGTCTAGGAACCAATTCCCAAGTTTCATTCTTCTCTATTCGCAATAGTTCTTCCTCCATTGCCTTTACCCAATTTTCATCATTGCATGCTTCATTCACAGTCTTTGGTTCAACCTTTTAAAGAAAATAGTAATTGACTTGTTCCCCTGTAGCACTTCTCCTTGTTAGCACACCTTTGTTTTTGTCACCTATAATCTGATCTTTAGAATGATTGATCTTCACATACCTGGGAGTCTTGACAACACTTTCCAGAGACTCTTCTTCATCTTAACTATCTTCTTTCTCATCTTTTTCTTCATTCATTATAGTCATAGGTTCATATGGTTCATATTAATTCAAGTCTAATATTTTTTCCTTGCCTTCATCTACCTTTACATTTGCACTTTCAACAATCTTTTTGAACCTTTTTTTGTAGCATCGGTAGGCCTTACTCTTCATAGAGTATCCAAGAAAGATTCCTTCATCACACCTTGCATCAAACTTTCCTAGATCTTCATCTCTCCTAACATAGCATTTTCTTCCAAAGATTTTGAAATACTTCACTGAAGGAATTCTTCCATAGCATAATTCATAAGGAGTTTGAGTACCATTACCTTTGACTTGAATTCTAATTTGGATGTAAACAACAGTATAAATAGCCTCTTTCCAAAAAACTTTGGGTAGATCTGCTTCCTTCATTATTGTTCTAGTAGCCTCTTGAACTGTCCTATTTTTCCTTTCCACAACTCCATTTTGATGAGGAGTCCTAGGTGCAGAAAGCTATCTTTTTATCCCATGATCTTAACAGAAAGTGTTGAATTCATTCAATGTGAATTCACCTCCTCAATCAGATCTCAAGCATTTGATTTTCAATTCTATTTCATTCTCAACCATTTCCTTGAAAGATTTGAACTTCTCTAGGGCTTCTGATTTGTCTTTTGGAAAAGCAACCCAAGTCATTCTAGAATAATCATCAATAAGCAACATAAAGTACCTCTCACCTTGTAGAATTCTCACCCTTATAGGACCACAGAGATCTGTATGCACTAGATCCAGCAAATCGGTAGAGAATTGCTCTTTGTTCTTGAAACTTGTTCTTGTATGCTTCCCTAACTGGCATTCCTTGTAGACTATGTTGGGTGGTTTCACAAGTTTTGGTAAATCTCTCACAATCTGACCTAAACTTATCTTTACCAGATTATCAAAATTTATATGACACATCCTTCTATGCCACAACCAACTTTCATCTACCTAAGCCAATAAACAATAATCATTAGTTCCTCTTAATTGATAGATGTTACCTTTTGTTTTCTTACCACTAGCAATCATAGTTCCAGAGCTTTCCATGATCTTGCACCCATTTTATTTGAATATCATATCATATCCTTTGTCACACATCTGACCAACACTCAAACGATTATGCTTCAAACCCTTCACATATAGAACATTATTAGTATTATGCTTTCCATCAAATGAAATAGATCCTTTTCCACAAATCTTACTAGCTACATTATCTCCAAACCTAACCAGTCCTCCATCATACTTTTCCAAGCGTACAAACTTATTTTTGTCACTAGTCATGTGATGTGAGCATCCACTATCAATAATCTATTCATCCTTATCCTTCTCAACCTGATTAGCTAAAGCACTTTCTTCCACTGGTTTTTCTTCCTTCAAACAACTAGCATAATTAGTAGACATAGGATCTTCTTTAATAGCATAAACATGCATTCATTTGCACTGGTACTAGCATCATCAGATTCATCATCAGTCATTCCTTCATCATTAAAATCTCTAACATAGTACCATTTCTTTGGAACTCTAGGCCTGCTCTCATACTTTTTCTTATTTCTTTCAATTCTTTCAGGACATCTAGAAGCATAATGTCCTACTTTACCACAAGAGAAACACTTGAAAGGTAATTTACCTTTGAACTTACCAAAACCTCTTTGCAGCCTTTCAACAAAATTAGCTTCAATTTCATCAAAGTCATCATCCACTTTATATTTCTCAGCTCTGGAAATCTTTTCTGAAGTACTAACTTTAAAAGTTGATTCAACTTTGGGCAGGGCATCACCAAATTCTCTCATCTCAAAGGCTATAAGCTTTCCAAGTAACTGATCTTTGTCAATATTTTTCACAGTCATAAATTTTTCAATAGAAGCTACCTTGTGACTATAGGACTTTGGTAGTGATTTGAGAATTTTCATTACAACTTCCTTATCATTGAGAGTTCCTCCCATACCTTTTATTCTAGTAACAATTTCATCAACTCTTTGCATAAATGTTGTTATATTTTCATCTTCATTCATCTTCAAACCCTCATATTTCACTTTTAGGTTTTGTAGCTTAGCTTCTCTTATAGAATCATCTACTTCATACAGGTTTTTTAGCCTCTCCCATACCTCATTTACAGATTCAAGGTCCACAACTTTTGTCAACACTAAGTCACTTAGGGAACTTAACAAAGAATCCTTTGCTTTGACATCCAATTCATATTCTTTGATATCATCCTTAGTTATCAAGAAACCTTTAGGCATGAAAAATTGTGACTCTGTAGCTAGCCATACTTTATAACCAAGACAGAGCATATGGATTTTCATTCTCACCTTCCAAAGAGCCTAATTTGTCCCATCAAAATGCATAGCTTCCTTCTTATAAGACATCCTAGATCTTCCTCAAGTTGTTAGGCCTTCTTTAGAGGAATTATCTCTGATACCAATTGTTGGACTACATTGAACAATTGAGAGGGGGGTGAATCAGTTGTCCTAAAACTTTTAACCAATTATGATCATCAACTACCAATTACTTATATTCTGATATAACCATGAAAGCATAAAATGAGAAGCCCAACACAAAAACATAATCAACACAGGAGACACCAGATTTTTACATGGAAAAACCTAAAAGGGAAAAACCACGGTGGGTGTTAGCCCACAAAAATATATAAGTTACATCAATATTGAAAAGTAGAGGCTCACTGCCTATAGGGTTCACTGCCCAAATTGTTCACTACAAGGAAAGGCTCACTGCCTATGGGTGGCTCACTACCAAAGGGAGGGTCACTGCCAAAAGGTTGAACTAACATAACAACATCTACTCCATGCCAAGGTTCAGTTCCATTGAAGCATAAATACCTCTGCTCTACTCTGCTACCTTACTTCACTTTTATCTTCACATCTTCACACTTGGATACATTTTTACGATTCAATTACAAGTATTTATACACTTCATCAACCTTGGAATGATCATCAAGGTTGGCATTACAATCATCAACCGTTGGAACAATCTCCAAGGTCAGCAAACATATGTTACATCATAATATGTCTAGACCTAAACAGATTTACAAAGAAAAGAAATGAATGTAGATCACCCCGCACCTTAGCAGGGACTTAAACACAATCTTCAATGCATCTCCGCAGATGATGAATTCAACCAGGCTAGCCAAGACTGATGTTAACACAAGTATTCTCAAGAACACACTTCATGCACGATTTGAATTACACCTTGTGGACCAATCTGAATGTAGGAGTATGACTAGGAGACATCCACAAGCACATTGTAATCACCAGGAACAACTACATGATCTCTAATCACTCTAACAATAAGATTCTTCAAACTAGATTATAGGGACCATACTATCAGCCACCATCATGAGTAAAAGATAGCTTGCAGACCACCAAATCACAAACCATTGCATTTGAAGGCACTTAACATCATCACTGACTTAATTTCAGAACCGTAGACTAAAATACTTCAATGCGAAGGAATACGGAGCAAAACACTTTCTCCATATCACCACCAAACATATAGAAAAAATAGTTTTCACTCTAGTGAACATAACTCACTCAATTCTTCATACTAGAAGCTCAAACTTAGAATATAACATCTTCAAACAGGCTTCTAAATAACTTCCAATCTGTAGGCAAGGATATTTATTCTACAAGAAATGCAAAGCATTCTTCTGGACTATTCTTCATGTAATGTACTGTTTCTACTACAACACATTGTTATCACCAGAGGGGCTAATTTTCTCAATAACCTCAATAAAGTAAGAGCATAGTTGACACCAATGACAATAAAGATATGTTGACATTAATGATAATGCTGATTTGGCACATACGTGCAACACCCTGATCTCATCATCTTGTGACCATTCTCCTTGCATGTCTAGGTAAGGATCAAAAATCATATCTATATCAGTAAGAGTAGCCACAACATGCAAATAAATATCAAAGTGGCCCACCTGAACCCATCTAGCTACTCTCAGTAATTGTCTGTCAGGAATTAGAACAAGTTTTTGATAAGGCATGATGTGCTAAAAAATCCAAGTCATAATCAAGGAGGAATGGTTGAAAGAAAGAGCCCTTTGTCATGCGATATGATAGAAATCCCCATATACCATGGCCAAGATTTCTGGCCCCCAAGTGTAGACTCTACCCTAATCAAGACCGTGTATAATTGGTGTCTAGCACCATCTCAAACAAACCAAGGCCTTGTCTCCAGACAGAGTTGATGCAATCAAACTGATCAGAAACTTCCTCAAGTGAGGAATACGAAGTCGTGGCATAGAGGTAAGATGAACACCTGTCTGATCCTTGGGATGACTCACTCCCATGAATTGTGCCCAAGAAGCCTTATCCTCGAAGGACTCACTAGCTAGTAGGACAAGAGGGTGCCCTCTAAGAGGAACCCCTAGAATGCAGTAAACATCGAATGGAGTGATGGTCCACTCTCCTCAAACCTACGGGAACTTCAAGGTGTTCCTATCCACATCCCAATATATCAAGATATGATAACAAATGTGTGCCATAGGATGAACAATTGGCACATGGCAAACTCTAGCTAAGCCCACTCTCCTCAGAATAGAAAGCTCATTAGTATTTAGTGTTGCAAACATCTCTGAGAGCCACAACTACTCTCTGCAAGAATTCTATCGAATGCATATATCTACAAATTAGAAAAGAACTTTAGATTAGATCTTGTCAACTCGTAAAAATCATAAAAATCATAAAACTTAAAGAAAATCAAACATGAAAAGCATATAAACCATCAAAATTGCAATAAAAAAGCTGATACAATAGTCAAATTAGATCAAAATAGAGTGAAGTAAACATTATAAAGCATCAAATTTTAATTAGAAATGATCAATCAGGGTCGCCCCTTTCATCAGTCCCGATCTCCCCCTGGGTGACCTAGATGTCAGAAGGATCTCCATCGGGCGATCCTATTGTTCAATAGATCTCCCCTTGGGTGATCTACCCAGAAAAAGGGGCAACCTTATGTGGTGATCCGCCAAACTAAAAACACTCTAAATAACCTGTTTCTTAGCCAATTTCAAAAAAATGAAAGACTAATCCTACTCTAAATGACGACACAAAGATAATGCAACAAAGAAAATCATCAAAAATGGAAAATTTCAAGAGACTTTTCACAAAATTCAACCTATGGTTTAGAGAAGAGTTTTTCACTATTTGCATACCTAATTCTTAGCAGTAGAAGATGTTGGAATTAGTCTAGACAACTGAGAGGGGGGGTGAATCAGTTGTCTCACAACATTAATCTTTCCTTCCTTTTAATCTTCTTCCTCAACTTACAAATAGATTAATGATGTAAACATTAAAGAATGAAATAATAACTCATGAGCATAAACACAATTAACACACTTGACACCAAGATTTTAACATGGAAACCCAGTTAAGGGAAAACCATGGTGGGGGTTAACCCACAAGATTTGTACCCTGTTAAAAGTACTTAGAAGAAAAGAGAAGGCACATGCCTTCGGGCTCACTACTCAAAAGAGGCTCACTGCCTATAGAATTTATGTTTAACACATAAAGAATTAACTAATAAATAGCATCTTCTTCATGTCTGGTTCAGTTTCATTGAATGATCACAAAACTTCTGCTCTGCCCTAAATACTTCTTCTCTAACTCTTCATCCAAAATAACTCTTGTTCTTTTTCTTCTCCTCTCCTCTAGTCTGCCTTTGATCCTTTCTTTGGATTTTATTATTTTCGCACAAGGATGATATTCCACAATTCAACTACACACCTTTATATGCTTCATCAACCTTGGAATAAACATCAAGGTCAGCTTGACTTAATGCAGATCACTATAATGTCAGCCAAACATATCTAAGACTTGAATCTACCTCCAACAACACGCCACACTCTAGAGAATTGCTCTTAGATCATCTGCAACATGCTTGAGTCATCCGGTCGGCCAAGACTAGGAAGAACAACAACACCAGGAGGGAAATCTTCAATAACAGGCTCAAACCTCAATGTGGACCTCCAACACAGTAGCCACATGATCCAGAGATCCCCACAAGCACATTGAGTTGAACAAAAACATCTGTACTCCTCTAAAACATCAGAATCACTTGCATCTTCATCTGGAACCTCAAGAACTCTATCTGTCATGACTGTCACACCAGAAAGATTGCTTTCGGATCTCCAAACCATGAACCACTTGAATGGATGATACACACTAACTTCCCAAACATGCCTCTAGATCTACAGATCATCATTTTACATTTTCAGAACAATCTAGACCTCTTTCCTATCACTCTGTCTTCTGAACACTACAAAACTAGTTCTACTCAAATAGCCATAGCTTCTTTAAATCTTCATGCGAACCCTTCAAATCTTAACTATAGCTTCTTCAGACAATCCTCTACTTGGCAATATGGTTTGCATACATTGATGCTCATTAACTTTTTCAATATCCTCAACATTCCAGTCTTCTAAATAGGCAACAAAATAGGTTATAGTTGATACCAATGGCAACAAGGATATGTTGACATCAATGACAACACCACTTAGGCACATATTTGCAACAATCTCCCCCTTTTTCATTGATGGCAACATATGATGTGAAAAATTGATTCGATCATCAAGACAAGACCTTCTCCCCCTTTTTCTTTTCACTTCTACAATCACTTTCTTCACTGCTCCCCTTTCATCAGCAATTAGTTTTTCATATGTCTTCTCTCTACCTTTGACATCAATGGCAAAGGGCACATATTTGCAATCTCTTTTTCACCCCTTTTGTTTCAGACTAATCTCAAAAGTGCATACTGTGAATCAATCTGAATCACAAGATGTGACTGTGAATTCCACCGGACTGATATACCTTAGTGCATCTTAGTTCTGATCAGGAGGGGTAATAACCCCCAACATCTCTTTAAGGTACTCAAAAGTATCCTTGGGAAGAGGCTTAGTGAATATATCCACAATCTGATCCTTTGAAGGCATAAACTCCAACTTGACTTCATTCTCATTCACCTTCTCTCTCAAGAAATGAAACTTGATGGATATGTGTTTTATTTTTGAATGTAACACCAGATTCTTTGAGATGTTTATTGCACTTGAATTATCATAGGAAATTGTAATAGGCTCTTCAAACTATCATAGGAAATTGTAATAGGCTCTTCAAACACAATTCTGATATCCTTTAGCATTTTCTTCATCCACAAGACTTGATTGCAATTTCATGCTGCTACTATATACTCTACCTCTATAGTAGATAGAGATATTGCTCCTTACTTTTTTCTCATCCAAGAAACTAGTATCCTTCCCAAGAAAAATGCACCACCACTAGTACTTTTCCTATCATCCACATCTCCTACCCAATCTACATTTGTATATGCATGAAGAGTGAAGTCATTGTCTTTTGGATACCACAAGCCATAATTAAGTGTTCCTTTGAGATATCTGAAGATTCTTTTCACTGCTACATGGGATTATTTAGGATCAACTTGAAATCTAGCAACAAGCCCAACTGCATTCATGATATCATGTCTGGTCTGAGTCAGATAGAGCAATCCTCTAATCATTGATCTATACCTTTTCTGATTTTCCTTAGGAGAGTCATCATCTTTACTCAACTTGTATCCAGTTACCATAGGTGTACCTACTGGATTTGAATCTTCCATTCCAAACTTCTTCAACAATTCTCTCACATACTTAGACTGAGATATGAAGATACCTTTATCTAACTGAGTGATTTGCAAACCTAAGAAGAAATTCATCTCACCAAACATGGACATCTCAAATTCACTTTGCATCTGATCATAAAATGTTTTGCACATGCTCTCATTTCCAGTAAAAATGACATCATCAACAAATATCTCAATAATCAGAATATTCTCATGATCAATCCTGGAGTAAAGATTACTATTAGCAGTGCCTTTGTTATATCCTAGATTTAGCAGATACTTATCTAATCTTGCATACCAGGCTCTTGGGGCTTGTTTGAGTCCATATAATGCCTTCCTCAACCTGCAGACCATATCTTTCTGATCAAACAACTGAAATCCTTCTGTTTGCTCAATTTAGACTTCCATATAATTCTCCATTTAGGAATGCTGACTTGACATCCATCTGATAGACCTTGAAATCTTTATAAGCAACAAATGCAAGAAATAATCTGACTACCTCTATTCTTGCCACTGGAGAAAAATGTTTCTTCAAAGTCAATTCCTTCCAGTTGAGAATATCCTTTGCATACCAACCTTTGTTTGTTTCTTACAACTTTACCATCTTCATTTAGTTTGTTCTAGAAGACCCATTTAGTTCCAATCACATTTTTGTCCTCAGGTCTAGAAACAAGATCCCAAGTGTGATTCTTTTCAATTTACATTAATTCTTCTTCCATTGCTTTTACCCAGTTTTCATCATTATAGGCTTCACTTACTGATTTTGGTTCAATCTTTGAAATCAAACAAATCTCTTCTTGATCTTCAACAATTCTTCTCCTAGTTTGAACACCTTTATTTCTATCTCCTATGATCTAATTTTCAGGATGATTCATCCTTACATACCTGGGAGTTTTGGGATTTTCTTGAACTTCTATTTCTTGACTTTGTTCCTCAACTTCTGTATTATCCTCTTGAGTTACTAGATTTTCTGGATCAATCTGAATCTGAATCTAAGTTTGCAGTTGCCTTTTTTGACTTGGATTTTCATCTTGATTAGTTGAATCATATCCGCAAGACTTGGAATGTCCTTCTTTGCTCTCATCAACTTTGACATTAGCACTTTCAACAATCTTTTTCAACCTCTTGTTAAAGCACCGGTATGCTTTGCTTTGAGTAGAGTAACCCATAAATATTGCTTTATCACTTCTTGCTTCAAACTTACCTAGATCCTCATCTCTTTTGATATAGCATTTACTACCAAAAAATCTAAAATATCTCACAGTAAGAGGATGACCTAACCAGAGTTCATAAGGGGTCTTACCAGAATTGCCTTTGATCTGCACCCAGTTAAGAGTGTAGACAGTAGTACTCACATCTTCTCTCCAATAAACTTGTGGAACATTTGTTTCCATCATCATGGTCCTGGCAGCTTCTTGAATGGTCTAGTTCTTTCTTTCTACAACTCCATTTTGCTGAGGAGTCCTAGGAGCAGATAACTATCTTTTTATTCCATGCTTTTCACAGAATGTATCAAACTCACCAGAGGTAAACTCTCCACCTTTGTTGGATCTTAGACACTTTATCTTCACACCAATCTCATTTTCCACCATAACTTTGAACACTTTGAATTTGTCAAGAGATTCTAATTTTTCTTTTAAGAAAGTTACCCACATCATCCGGGAGTAATCATCAATTAGCAACATAAATTATATGTCTCCTTGCAAACTCCTAATTCTAGCAGGACCACATAGATTAGTATGCACAAGTTCCAATCATCCACTTGAAAATTGTTCTTTACTTTTGAATGAAGTTTTGTTCTATTTACCCAATTGACATTCTCTACATATGCTATCAGGTTTCATAGGTTTTGGAAGATCTCTCATAGCCTAAGTAGAACTTATCTTGACAATGTTATCAAAATTCACATGACACATTCTCCTATGCTACAACCAACTTTGATCTGTCTAAGCAATCAAACAACTTTTGCCAGAACTACTTAAATGAAAGATGTTACCTCTAGTTTGAGTACCAGATGCAATTTTAGTTCTGGAGCTTTCCAAGATTTTGTATTTACCATCCTTGAATCAAAGATCATAACCCTTGTCAACCAACTATCCAACACTGAGAAGATTATGCTTCAGTCCCTCCACATACAGAACATCATTGGTGTTATTCTTACCATCAAAAGAGATGGATCCTCTGCCATGGATTCTACCAGCTGAGTTGTCTCCAAATTTCACAATTCCACCTTCATATTTTTCAAAGCTTATAAACTTACTTTTATCACCAGTCATATAATGAGAACATCCACTATCAATCACCCATTCATCCTTTTCAACAACTTGTGCAGCCAAGGCACTTTCCACATTTGCACAGCTAGCAGATTTAGTAGACACTGGATCTTCTTCTTTGATAGCAATGAACACCCAATCATCTTTAGTGGAACCTCCATGATTAGATTCATCATCTGTGACTCCTTCTCTAGCTTCTTGGACATAGTAACATTTCTTCTGACCTTTATATCTATTAGGGTTTGGCTTTGAAAATTTCTCTGGACATCTTGAGGTAAAATGACCAATCTTATTACAAGAAAAACATTTGAATGGCAACTTTCCTTCATACTTACTGGATCCTCTTGGCATTCTTTTGGCAATAAGAGCTTCAAGTTCTATAGACTCAATTTCATCATCTTCAAGATCCTTTCTTTCCTTAGCAAATCTGTTTGATCTTGCTGAAGAGCTTTCCCCTGGATCATATCTTTGTTTTCCATATACATTGGCCTTAAATGTAGATTCAGACTTAGGAAGATAATCAATAAACTCACTCATTTGAAATGCTGAGAGCTTACCAACTAACTGATCCCTTGTAACAATGGTCATTGTCTTGATCTCTTCAATGGCAGGAGCTTTATGCTTGTATTCTATAGGTAAGGATCTGAGCACTTCTTCTAATACTCCACCAGCATTTCTAATATTGGTCACTAGTTCATTTACTTTCTGCATGTAGGAAGTAATGTTTTCATCTTCACTCAATACCAATCTTTCATATTTACCCTTCAGGATCTGTAGCTTGGCACATTTGACATATTTGTCACCTTCATACATATTTTCCAACTTTTTCTAGATTTCATGGACAATTTTCAAATCTAGGACATTTGCCAATTCTGTATCAGTCAAGGCACTCAATAATGCTTCTTTGGCTTGAATATTGCTTTCAGCTTCCCTAAGTTTGTCTAGAGTAGTAGGGCCATTCTTCAGAATCTCATACTCATTCTTTGTTATTGACCAAAAGGCATCACCCATACATTCCAAATGACACTGCATGCATACCTTCCAAAGGGAGTAATTAGTTCCATCAAATCTCAGACTTTCCTTCTTATAAGATGGCATCTTGGATCTCCTTAAGTGGTCAAGGTTCTTTTAGAGGATCTGGCTCTGATACCAATTGTTGGAATTAGGCCAGACAACTGAGAGGGGGGGTGAATCAGTTGTCTCACAAAATTAATCTCCTTCCTCAACTTATAAATAGATTAATGATGTAAACATTAAAGCATGAAATAATAACTCATGAGTAGAAACACAATTAACACACTTGACACCAAGATTTTAATGTGGAAACTTGGTTAAGGGAAAAGCACGGTGGGGATTAACCCACAAGATTTGTACCCTATTAAAAGTACTTAAAAGAAAAGAAAAGGCACATGCCTTTGGGGTCACTTCCTAGAGCTCACTGCTCAAAAGTGACTCACTACCTATAGAATTTATGTTTAGCATAGAAAGAATTAATTGATAAATAGAATCTTCTTCATGCTTGGTTCAGTTTTATTGAATGCTCACAAAACTTTTGCTCTGCCCCAAATACTTCTTCTCTAACTCTTCATCCAAAATAGCTCTTGTTCTTCTACTTCTCCTCTACTCTGCTCTCCCTTTGATCCTTTCTTCAGATTTTATTATTTTTGCACAAGGATGATTTTCCACACTTCAACTACACACCTTTATATGCTTCATCAACCTTGGAATAACCATCAAGGTCATCTTGACTTAATTTCGATCACTATACTATCGGCCAAACATATCTGAGACTTGAATCTACCTCCAACAACATGCCATGCTCTAGAGAATTTCTCTTAGATCATTCGCAACATGCTTGAATCATCCGGTCGGCCAAGACTAGGAAGAATAGCAACACCAAGAGGGAAACCTTTAATAATGGGCTCAAACTTCAATGCAGACCTTCAACATAGTAGCCACATGATCTAGAGATCCTCACAAGCACATTGAGTTCAACAAAAACATCCACACTCCTCCCAAACATGAGAATCACTTGCATCTTCATCTAGAACCTCAAGAACACTGTCTATCATGACTATCACACTAGAAAGATTGCTTTCAGATCTCCAAACCATGAACCACTTGAATGGATGATACACACTAACTTTCCAAACATGCCTCTAGATCTGTAGATCATCATTTTACATTTCTGGAACAATCTGGACCTCTTTCATGTCACTCTGTCTCTTTTGAACATTGCAAAACTAGTTCTACTCAGATGGCCATAGCTTCTTCAAATCTTCATGTGAGCCCTTCAAATCTTAACTGAAGCTTCTTTAGAAAATTCTCTACTTAGCCATATGGTCCACATACATTGATGCTCATTAATTTTCTCAATATCCTCAACATTCCAGTCTTCTAAATAAGCAACAAAATAGGTTACAATTGACACCAATGGCAACAAGGATATGCTGACATCAATGACAACACCACTTAGGCACATATTTGTAATAGAAGAAGCAGCAGCCATCTTCATAATCTCCTTAGCAATATCTACCCATTGACTACTTACATGATTAATTTTGTCACCGATTCACCCAAATTTCACTAATTTGCTTATACTTTCCTCCTGCTTAGCTTAGTTTCTTTTATGCATTATTAGATTAGTTTTTCCTTTTATGCATCTATCATGCATCATTTTATGTGTATTCAGTCCTACAGGTCTCATCGACAAAGGCAAACAACTAGTCAAACTCTCATGATCTATGGTAAGTTCATCGTTTTAGTTTTCATTATTCATTTTGGTATATTCAGATGCTAGACTAATACTAGTTATTACAGGTACAATTGTGGGAAAATTGACAATAGGTAAGGCCTAGTTCAGGAATAGTACCTACCTTTCATGTAGACTACCATCCCCAAGGGGGTAAATATGTAAGCACTAAAATCATGTACAACCTCCATGAGGGCCCCTATGATGATTGCTAATCCTTGTCACGTACATGTACACATGAAATAACATCCTCTCAGCAGCAATTCTCTTGGTGACATGTCTTTTCTCGTCTTTTATTTTTTGCCCTTTGTCATTTTCTCTCTCTCTCTCTCTCTATTGTCAATGCATTTTGACACTTTTCACCACTTCTTGATTTGTATTTTATGAGCTTTTGACCCTATTCCTAAGCCTTTTATGCATCTTGTAGGTGAGTTTTCACCTCTCCCTAGTGTTTTTCATCTTCTCCACCCCCTAGAATCCTTCTAGAGGTCCCCTCCAGCCATCTCCGACTTTTGATTTTTAGTTTAACTCAACCAATCCAAATCTCCCCCTATTATTTCTAGATTTCCCACTGGGAGATCCTACTTTGCAAGTGGAGATTTAGATTTCCACACATGACTAGCATGTTTCTGGAGGTAGATCCCCTTCTTTTCTCCTCCTCTTCCATCTCCCATCTTACAAGCCAACCTAGGTGCTCTCCTTAGTGGGTCACCCATGGGTCACCCCCTGGATGACCCAAGGTTGGCCCCAGGTGATCTGACTGGTGAAAGGGGTGACCCTATTGTGTTTCTAGATATAGAAAAACTCAATTTTTGAACTTGAAAAAGGTCTATTTTTACCCATTTTTCTTCTTTCTTGCATGGATTTTCAAGCCTTATATAGAGTTAACTATTTCATGCACCTACACATGCATAATTATCTCTATTTTGTCTTAAATTAATAGCTCATGCATTCTCATGTACTCCTTCTTCACTTCTTCTTGAGTGATAAGCTTTTACTAGGTAGATCACTCCAATTTTAGCCCAGATCACTCTTGAATCCTCTATGTTAACTCTCCAATCAAATTGAGTTAACTCTTCTTCTTCTTCACCTCTCATCTCTTCTTCTAACCTATAAATACACAAAGCTCTTGCAAGTTATTTCTCTCCACATTCAACATTCTCATGCTCATACAAGACATAGGAGCCTTTTATTTTGTTTGTTGCTTCTTCTATCTTTCACATAAAGCTCATCATGCCTCCATATGCTACTCATATCAAGCCACAGTGCTCAACAAATCTCTCATTGAACACTTTTTGCAAAGCTTCAAAAGCTTCTTTCACTTCCATTATCGTCTTGTTGCCAAGAGGATTCCCTACTACTATAAGAGGATATGAGGTTGCCATCACAAGGATTTTTGAGGGTAGTGGAGGCTCACGTGTCTCCAAGTTCCTTTATGTTTTCTTTCAATTTGTTGGATTTAGATAACTAAAATTGCTCCTAGGATCAGTAATCTTGTTGCTTTTTCCTTGATAGGTTAGACAGATCTTATATTCTTAGAGTAATTTGCTTTCAAGTTCATAGATTAATTCATTTAAAAAGTAATTTCCCTTTTCTTAGATTAATTTGTTCTAAATATTCAGAAAACCCCAAAAATATAGTTTACATTGCATTAGGTAAATTCATTATAGCTTGCATACATCTTTCAATTCCTAGATTAGAAAAAAGTATCTTAAATTCCAAAAAGGTTAAAAAAGGCACAAAAAGAAGTTTTACATTCATTTAGGCTTGCATTCATAAAATCCCCAAAAAGAACAAAAAACATTAGAGACTTAGAGAATTCACAAACCCTTGATTCCATCACAAGGTCAACCACAGTGAAACATTGGTCAAAAACCTTGGTTCTATCACTAGGTCAAACAAGGTCAATACTATCACATCTAATTTTTATGGACAATATAATTATTCTAAATTAGTGAACAATTACTATGATTGACTTTTACTTTAAGTAATTCTATATGTGTGAAGGTAATTATCATGAAGTTATATTGGTGAAAATTTGAAAAATTAATTTAAATATTAGATATTATCAATGTGATTGTAATGTTTCTTCGGCTATGTTTTGAGGCACTAACCTATTGACATCAAGTTGAGTGTGAACGAATGTAGGTACTCGTCGAAGACGAGAACATGGTTGAGGTAGAGGTGTTCTAGCCACTTGGCAAGAACTGTTTGGGATGGTTAACCTTGATGCAATCACACACTCATGTAGTTTCATATGCATTTTCAAATGGATTATTTTTATGCATCAATATGTGGTTAATAAATGTGATTGATGGTTTAAAATTTAGAAAATATTGTGTTTTCAATTGCTACAATAGTTTACTTTAAATACATTATTTTATTAAATTGTTGTGATGATTAAATTTTAATGGTGTATTTAAATTAGTGTAGCAAAAATAATTTAAATAATAAAATAGATAAGTGCTTTTCTATTTCATGATTATAGATGTTTGGAAGACAATATGTTAATTTAGATTTAAAATATATATATAATTTGATATTTCACTTCTTGATTTATTTAAAGTGATTGTGTTTTTATAAAAATAGTTAAATTATGTTAAAGATATCATTATTATATTTAGAATTTTTTAATTAAAAGAATTAAAATCAACTTACTATCGCTCATGCAACAAAAGGATAACAAAATAGTTGTTATTTTAAATAAAATAGAAATTGTGAGATTTTTAATTGGTCAATTCTCATGCAAACTGGAGTATCGACCAGTTATAAAAAATATTTAGTCTTCAAACCTAAAATAAAAATGCCAAAATTAAGGGATGCTTTTGAATAAAAAGGAAAAATGGGCAGAAGAATTGGGACCATGAAATTGGCAGCAGAATGAGAAATATATTTTCTTCTGAGCACTAAAAGATAGGAAAGGAAGTTTGTGGATTTAGAGCAACAGGACATAGTAGAAGGTAGTGATTGGGGTGGCAAGATCGACCTCCACTCAGGAGAAACTATCCAGGTACTTTCCTTTATATTTATGCAATATTTGATGATTGTTATGGTTGCTAAAACTTAGTAAAATCAGCCTATGCTATGTTCTTTTCTGGCCTGCGATCGGTCTTCTTCTATTTTGTCCTTTGACTTATTGTGTACCAACCTTTCTTACCATAGTATCAGCTATGTATTCTTCTCTCTTACCAAGCATCGACCTACTATTAGAAACATTTGAAATTCTTTTAAAAATCTGAGTGACTTATCCTTATTTCATTCCTATCACCAATCACTTTTAAACTGCAAATGCTAATATTGGATCAACTTGTTGATTTATCTCATAGACTTTGTATTCTTTTTTTTTGGATTGAATGCTAAGAGATCACCTCCTTCAGACTGTCACCTTTAAACTTTCAAATGAAATCTAACACTCCCAGTCATTGATCAATTATTCTCTATCAGACATAAGGGATACACCCTTTACTTTTCTATGTGAATGAAAGATTCAGTCTTTATTTGGAATCGACCTATTCTTATGATTAAAAACAAGGTGTAAATAAATTCTTTAAACTTAGGTGAAAATAAGGGATTCCTATAGCTGACTATTCCTTTATTGGTTATTGTTTGAAATGTTATCTAAACATTATCTTGAATGATAGAAAAAAAGTTATGAAACTCTGTCCTATATTTTATTTTATTCAGTTATAGTTCCTATTGCAACTGTGATAGGAAGACTTTTTTCTTGATTTTGGATTTCTTGTCACAAAAATGACAGCAAAGTCTGAATGTTATATAAAATTATTTTGTTATAAAGATAAATGGACTAAGATAGTTCCTGTCATAGATATAATAGTAGGATTGATTAATAAAACTTAGAATGACTATTATATGGCGAATTATTATTGAAATATGGATTGTAAATTATATCAATTTGATGAAACTTATGGGTGTAACTATATGAACAAATTGATGGATTATTGCTTGGAAAGTGTTTTTCCTTGATTAGAGTTTTGGGAAAGGGATTTGAAATGATTTGTTTTATTATATTTACTTGATCTTGAGGAAAGATAGAGACAATATTTGACATAAGTATGCATGAAACCTCATTGTATGAGAGTGGAGTAATCAAACCTCATTATTTGATTTTATTTCTTGGATTATGAAACAATATTTGGATATGAAGTAAAATCATTAGTTTCTACAATCTATTTAAACCATGGAAATATGAATTGAGAATATAATCAGATTATGAAATCTATATTGCTTTATGATGTTCTTCATTACTACTTGATCGAAAAGTGTGCTTTCTTTATTAGCGCATGGGAAGGGATTAGAGGTGGTTATAGGTGATTTTGATTTATTTATTTTTTTATTGAATTATTTATTTATTGATTTATTAGGAAAAGAAAGTAGATTCTTTTATTAGGCATGATGTCTTGGGGTTACTTTATGGGCTAGGATGTTAAATGTGGATTATCAGAGATGGCTTTTCCTCTTTTTGGGAATTGAACTGGGTTACTATGTTAAAGGATTAGATCTAATTGAACTAACATTGAAATAGATGTTTATATTGTCTAGCAAACTTATATATATCTGCCAGATCTTATTGTGAGACAATCTGCTTTTCATTATTTAGAATTGCACATTCAAACAATAGGGTTGCATCGGGTGTTCCCTCCTACCAGTTCTTTCTAGGTAGCTAGACATTTCATGCAGGGCTAGGTTTCGTTCATTTCATGAAGGGATCTAGGGAAGTGTAATTGCTTCATGGTTGGGTGGAAAAGCACCTGATCCATGTTCTCGTCTCTCGGCTCGCAGGTGGTGGACCACTTGGTTTGTGAGACTGATGAGTGTATTGATTTATTTATTCTTGTTGTACATGATTATTGTATCTTGATGATTGGATGTATTATGGCATGAATGCCCATGGACTTTGTATATGATTTTATAGTGCTTTTTCCCAAGATGAGCACATGAATTGTAAGATTTAATAACTTTATTTGATTTATATTGATGAGATTATCTTTTGCAAGATTTAATGATTCTTATGGATTCTTATTTGTGAGGTTTCTCTTTTGTGAAGATTTATTGACTTTATTGAATCTTATTTATGAGACTTATCTTTTACTTGCAACATTGTAATTAAGCAGATTTATTACACCTTTTTCATCTTTTATATTATAATTAAGCAGATTGATTACACCTTTTTATCTTTTGTAGATTATTTCCTTCATTTTACTTCATTTTACTTTTGTGATGGTTTGAGGACTTTTACAAATACTTAGTCAAACCTTAGGTCAAAAAAACCCTAAGTCAAACCTTAAGTCTAGTCAGGGTTAGCTCACAATCGCCTATATCTTATCTCATCTCATGAATGTGCCTTAGATTAAGAGGTGAGGTCCTTGACAGGATAGAGGAAATCCATCCAAGACCACAACAAGACCCTCTAGTCATCCAACAACAAGAAGCATTTAGACAACACTTAGTATAGCAAGCATTCATACATTAGTTTGAAAGACAACACCAACATGATCAAGACATCAACAAAAATAATAGATTACTGACAAAAAGGTGGACTATCAAAAACTACAACATGAGAAGAGTGACTAGTGGCCCTTTGGGTCATACATTTATCTTTACAACCATGATCATTGAATGACACATCTACACAAGTGCACAATAATATAGGATGTAGGACATGCCAACCCCTCTTCACAAAATCTAGCTCTCCAACGAGCTAGACCACCCCCGTGTCTTGCCTCCTCTCGACTGGTTACTTCCATGAGAGCAAGAGTGACATGGCAGTTTGCTCTGTGGCAAGGAGGGAAGGGTCTGTGTGTACCAAAATCTGAATTAATAACCCTAGGCCAATGATGTCATGATTATCAGTGTATAGTACCATAGATAGCAATCTATATATCAAAATTAAGAATGAACAAATATTGATACTTGTGGTATATAAAGATGATATAATCTTTGGTGGAAATGATGAAATGTGTAAGAATTTTGTAGAAGAGATGTAGGACTTTGAAATGTCTATGATAGGAGAGCTATCATTCTTTCTTGGACTCCAAATTACTTAATCAAATGAAGGTATATTTATCTCTCAAGCAAAGTATGTCAAGGAGATGTTGAAAAAGTTTGGTATGGAAGATTGCAAGCTTGTGAGTACTCCTATGGTAACAAGTTTCCATTTGAGTAAAGATGATAAGTCACCTCAGGTTGATCATACTTTATATAGGTCTATGATTGGGTGCCTACTATACTTAACAACATCAAGGTCTAACATTATGTAACTTATTTGCATGGTTGCAAGGTTTCAAGCTGATCCAAAAGAAACACATGTAAAGGCAGTCAAAAGAATGTTTAGATATTTGAAGAGAACTCTATTGAAATACATAAGACAATTGAGAGGGGGGGTGAATCAGTTGTCACAAAAACTTAACTTCATATGAATATCAAATCATCGACTACTTAATTACTGATAATCAGATTTAACCATGAAAGCATGAAACAATAAACTTAATCACAATCACACATTCAACACAGTAGACAGCAAATTTTTATGTGGAAAACCCTAAAAGGGGAAAACCATGGTAGGTATTATCCCACATAAATATATGAGTTATAACAATACCAAAAAATAGAGGCTCACTGCCTATAGGGCTCACTACCCAAATTGCTCACTGTAAAGAATGGCTCATTGCCAAGGGGTGGCTCATTGCCAAAATGATGAACTAAATGAATAGCATCTACATCATGCCTGAGTTCAGTTCTATTGAAGCACAATAAAACTCTTCTGCTCTGCTCTACTTTTTCACTTCACACTTGTCTTCACATCTTCGCATCATCCACACTCAAATACAAATTCATTACATATATTTATACAATTCATCAACCTTGGAATATACATCAAGGTTAGCATTACAATCATTAACCATAGGAACAATCTCGTAGGTCGTCATTCATACATATATCAAATTAGGTCTAGACCTAAATAACACACACCACAAAAGAGTAATGACATAACGTATTACACCTTAGTTTGGACTTAAATCTATCCAAGCATGCTACACATCACTTAAACATTCATCAAATACATCTTCTTGATCACTGCAATTAAATAGGTTAGCCAAACAACATAAACTGGGAAGATTCTCGATCATACACTTCCTCAATCACAATCATAACAAGTGAACCTTGTGTGATGCTTTAACATGATCTTGACACATCCATGAACAACATAAATTTTTCTGAGAGAAGATAAATCCATCCGCAACAGATCTCAGTTGGAGATATTTGAAGACAACAAATATCACTTGAACTTAACAACTTTCACCTAAAGTATAACACCACAAACTTGTCTTTTGGAGCACCAAATCACAAATCCTCTAGAATGAAGATAGCTAAGGACTTTATAATCTTAAGTCCAGAACTGCAAAGCCAAATTCCAATCTGTGGGGAAATGTAGAGCAAAACATTTTCTCCCTGTCACTCTACACACATTGCTAGACATAGTCTTCAAACTGGTGAAAAGATCTTTTGATTCACATCGTTCTAGACCTCCAAACTTAGGATTTAGCATCTTTAGACACTTCTCTAAATCATATCCCAATCTCACACTATGGTCTTCAATTTTGAGGAAATGCAGAGAAAACACTACATTGTTTTGGGAGATAAAACAATCAAACACTGTTCAAACTCATCCAAATAACTTTCTTAGATGTTGACCTTAGGTGTTGACATCAATGATAACACTTACTACTCATACTTGCAAAAAACTCCAGATTTTGACTATGTTATTTAAAAGGTAATAATTTTTCCTTGAGTGCATATACTAATGTAGATTGGGTTGGCAGTGGGAGTACTAGTGGTGGAGCTTTCTTTTTGGGAGACAAATTGATCTCATGGTTTAGTAAAAGGTAGGATTTAGTTTCCTTATCAACAACAAAAGTAGAGTATATAGCTACAACATCCTACTACACTCAAGTATTTTGGATGAAACAAACATTGAAGGATATCAAGGTAATGTATGATGAGCACATTCCTATCCTATGTGACAATACAAGTACTATCAATATTTCAAAAAATCTAGTGATGCATTCTAGAACCAAGCACATATCCATCAAGTATCACATTTTAAGAGAAAAGGCTGCAAATCAAGAGTTAAAATTGGAATATGTACCTAGAAAGGATTAGGTTGCAAACATCTTTATAAAGGCACTTTCTAAGGAGACATTTGAATATCTTAGACAAAAGTTAGGGGTTGTTACCCCTCCTTCTAACTAGGTACACAAATGATGTATATGTCCATGGGGAGTAGTTCAAGATATATTGATTATCCTTGGATTGATGGTGGCTACCTCTCAGGGGGGGCAAGTAGATAAGAGACTTAAAAGGATAACAAGGATTGCACAAAGAGGGGGAGATTGCATGTTTTTGCTGGTAGAGAGGAAGACCACTAGTCCTACTTCCTTGATGTCAAAGCGGGAGAAAAATTTATATATCAGGTTAGTGTAACCATCAGTGACAAAGGGGGATATTGTTGCATATGTTGACATTGATGTCAAAACAGTGGTAATCATTGATGTTAGAAGAGTGATGATCAGAGGAGTAGACAAAGGAGTAATGATAAGAGTAGTTATGATGTGAAGGATATGGTGATGAAATTCATAAGCATACTATTGGATTAGTATCATCTCTACATAGTTGTACCTTATATTCTAAAGTTCATGGATAGGTAAAAGTTGTCAAGTTGAAGGATATGCTGACATGAAGAAGTTGTGGATTCTTGTTTTCTAATGAAAAGAGTTGTGATTGTTGTCTATGGTGTTGTGAATGTTTCATTCATTGTTTCTTGATGAAAAGCATTTCATAAGATATGAAGGAAAGTGTACAAGGTTTAAAACTATCAAATGAATAGAGTTTTGTACTAAAGGAACTCATAAGATTATACCACATTCTATCATAGGTGAAGATATGGCCTTATGGTTTGGACAGAGACATCTATGAAGTATACATAATCCTAATTGTAGAGCATAAAAGTTACCATAGATCTTTTTAGAGCTATCAGAGTGAAGACAATGGTATATTGTTGTTACAGTTTCAAAGGTACAACATAATGCTCCATATTTCTCCACACTAGAAGATATGATTTTGCGGATTGGAGGATAGTTAGATATAGATAAGAGGCATTGTTATCACATAGAATTGCACCCTATTTGGAGAGAGTCCAAGGATTCTAATGACACAATGGGAATGATCTCAAGGTGTGGGACCTTGCAAATTGAGATCATACCTCCATAAAAGGCTGGTTCCTCACTCTAAGCCTAATGCTGAGAGAAAACTATCTAAACCTAGTGCTAATGCTTTTAGGGGGAAAAGGGTTAGAAGGAAATTGAATGAAAGGGGTGATACACCAGATTTAGTGAGTGATGATGATCTTGGAAGAGACATAATAATGATCTCAATCATGGAGGGAGTTCACACAGACTTATAGGACTGATTGAGGCTTCAGTATGAAGGCCTGACCTATAGAGGAGTTATTTTACTCATAGAATAGATCACAACTTCAAGTAAAACACAAAAATCAGAGCATAAGAGAGGTAAGATATCATGTATATATTTATCATGAAGGCTAGAAACCATTACAACACAAAATAACCAGTAGCAGATAAAGACACTGTATAGCTAATTGCACTCATTGGTTGATTAATCAAAAGATAGCAGAGGCCAAGATTTAGGTACAGTGAGTTACATTCCAATAACCCTGCAATTACACTAAGATGTCTGACTACAAGAAATTCAGTAGCATAACAACCCAAAATTGCCATCTCCTTTTTACATCTCTCAAAGATGCATATATAGAATTTGAGCACTTGACCTAATTAGGTTACAATAAATTGCCCCATGGGCTCTGTTAGAAAATATCTCACCAAAAGGAATGTTGGCCTGCAAGAATTCATTGCAGAAAATATCTGGATCCTAGAGTAGACGGGAGATATTTCTCCTTTAATGCGAATAGCTGAGTCATTGATCTACAACAATCAATGTAGTGAATATTTCTTAAGGGGAAGTTGAGAAGATTGGATCCACATTGAAGGAAGATGAGACAAAACCCTAAGCAAAGCTTTTACAACACTTTAGGTCCTTGAACCCTTTGAATTTCTGCATCTTCATCACTTGAAACCTTTGAATAGTTAGACTCTACATTTTACCGCTTTGGGGATGATTGGTAACCTTTCTTTAAATTCTAGTCATTGATGAGATTTGCTTTAAGAGATCAATGGCCACCAGGGCTTCCTTTTAATTTTCCTTTACCTTGCAGACATGTGTCATCATCTCGCAGTTGCACAATGAATCTTCTGTGCAGACAAGATTCCTCTGGGACGTTGTACCACCGTTAGATCTTTTAAAACTGTGGCCCCACCTCTTTATTCTTTGATACCTTCCACATGGTGGGAATCAGTAGCATATTGGGGCCTCCATCCAAAGATTTGCTTCCTTTGATCTTTGCAAGCTGGAAAGCTGCAATGTGTCCCCTTGAGTTAGATTGACGGTCGCCAAGCATTCCATCGCTAGCCACTGTACTTTAAAATTCCTTTACTAAGATGAGGCCACGTGCCACCTCATCATAGTCACATGAATATTATTTTTTGGTAGGATTCCCTTATGCTCTTATGCAAATGCTTGATCCTGGCCCTCCTACAGTCTTCTATTACTGAAACATGGCAACACTTGAGAGCCTCAAAACTAAGACAGATGGTAGACTGGCGTGCCTTCAAAAGCTTCTTTTGTTTCTCAACCTTCAATCACCCATGGAGGCAACACATGGCACACTGCTACACTTAGAAACCTTAGATATGATACCTCGGGGCCCACCATACTGTACCTCAACACCTGGTGGTGTATGATTCATTAAAGTCTTCGACAGTTGGTGCTTTGTCACAGCCATGCAAAGGTATGGTGATGTCATTGATGACACATTGTGATGCTGCAATAAGCAGCCATATGGCACACTTGGGCCTTGAAAGACTTAAGGCTTATTAGAAAATAAGACATGGGCTCTTGGCGGTGACTTGACGGATGGGGCCGATAAAAGAATGACCTACCTAGACTCAAAGTTACAACTTGAAGGATCCTCATGGCAATAGCAAGTCAACAGGGAATTATAACAAAAACCCGTGGGGATTGCAAAATACTTTTAGGGTTTCCTCCTTCTATTTAGGCTTTCTCTAATCAGATTTCTTTGATAGATGGAGTGGAACAAGAATATTTTGGGGCTAAGAAAAATATCACAACATTTTTTGCAACCTCTCAGGGATGTTTGCATGCTAAACAAATTGATCAGTGGCCTTAAGCATCCATTGGGCATGGAGTCAAAAAAGAGGGGCATGAAATAGGTCAAGACAACTGAAACCTGCCTCTAGAACACAAAAAAGGGGAGAGGCCTGTATTCTCCTAATGACAATTCAGCCTATGCAAGAGCACTTATTGAAGGGAAACCTAAACTAAAATAAAATCTACTCTAATCCTAAACTGACTAATCAAGGATAACTTTAAACAAAGCCATTAACTGGTTCTTGAAAGTAGCTTCCCTTCCTTCACAATTTACAATGTTTCTCATGCATGTGGGTAGTTTAAAAGAGGTGAGGGAGGGATGGGCATACAACAAATTGATAAAACACTCCCCCCCAAAAGGAGATAAACTCACCTATCTGCCTGGACTAATTGTTGATGATGCTAGCTTGTGGTGAATAAACGTGTTAATCCCACTCATTTTGATGCTCAACTTCATGCTTAGGGGTAAGCATGACAAGTGGTGACTCTTCTTGATGTGTCTCTAGCTGGGCTAGATGTTTGATAGGGTATCCCCTTTAAGTGATATGCAAATCATCATGGATGATCTCATGTCTCTGCTTTGACTCTGCAACCTTCTACTATTGATTGGAATGCTCTGGCTCTTGTATCTCAAATGGAGGAATTACTGCTTCCTTCATCTTCTCAAATTGCTCATGGTTTACCTCATCTAGAGGCATTGATTTACTATCTAAGTTTGAGTAGATAATATCAAGCTAATCCTAGAAATGAGCCTCCTTCAAGTCCTCTATACTTTTTAGTGCATGACTACTCATATGCTCTTCTTTATGGACTGGGATTTCACTATCAAGCTAGGCCTCAACTTGAAACAATTTGTCATTATTTTCATTACTCTCTTGCTATTGTGTGGCCACGACTAGCTGCCTATCCTCTTCATTTTCAATACAACTAGGTAGCTCATGAACTAGGGCAACATATCCACCTCTGGAGTGACCTAAGCAATCTTTTCCACTATGCCTCTATCTTTTGACTACAACTTCTTTGGATTGTGCTCAAGTTGCCTCTGCAGCTAAAGGTTTTCCCCATGCACTCTTTGCACTTCAACATTGTTTGCTTGATCGGATGCATGAGAAAAGGCTTCAAAAGAACCAAAGTCTAGAGGATTCAACCCCTTATTTGGTCTAACAGTACTCATAGGTGCAATAGGTTCAAACAATTCTACCTCTGTGAGTGTAAGAACAAACTACTCCTCATTAGTTTTATCTTCTTCCACCTCATTTGGCTCATCTTTACAATTAGTTTAGTATACAACAGGTCCACCCTTGAAGATTGAAATAGCATCTGGGGAAGAGGCCTAAAAATATTCATGAATTTCTTAGAGGGGAGACGGTTATAGACAAATTTGTTCCTAGGGAATGATAATTTGAGTTTGCACAGGAACAGGGGCTTGTGGAGAGAGAGAGGCTTTCAAGCCTGGGAACTTGTGGAGTCAAGGTTGCTCTTCCAACTTAGCAATTTCATCATAACTGTCCATGCCAGATTTAGCTAATAAGGGGATTTGAAAGGGATGCAAATAGGAAATAGGGGGCTGAGGTTGTGCCAGAATAGGCTCTTGTGAAGGCTGAGGGCCTCTAAAACTTGGGATTTTAAAACTAGGAAGTGGTTTTGGAAGCGTAGATGGATTATCTTGCCTAAAGCTTGAGATTTTAAATTTGGGGGCTGCCTCTGAAACATGATGAACATGTGCAAAAGAAAGGGGATGCTTGAAGCTAGGAATGGGTGGAAATGCATGAGCTAGTTGCCTCATCTAATGCTCATGAGCCTATTCAAAGCAATGTTTTCTTGAAAAACCCTTTCTTGTGTCTCTCATTGTATTTCACGTTCTAACATTTCTACAAATTCATCAACCTCCCTATTTAGATCTAGGCACAACTCCTCGAGATCATGCATGTTTATGATGCTAAGATCATAAAACCATTGAGGCTAGCTATACCCTCCTTCTCCCTTTTTACCATCCAAAAGTTTGTCAAGCTTTAGGAAACTACTCATAAGCTTATTGAATGCATCAACATTCATAGGGGTAACATCTTGGGATGAATTAAGAGGGTAGCTGCACTGGCTAGGATCAAAGTAGTCTTCTTGGGGTTGATAATAAGCATTATTAGGCTACCAAGAATGCATATCAGGGGTGGGTGGGAGGTAAGAATTATGGAGATATTGATATTCTATAGTGAGAGGGTCGTATGGCATAAAATTAGAGGCATTTGGGGCCTAGTATTGCTGATATGGGGACCAATAGCCTCTATTTGGATCAAGGGTAGGGGATAGCCATGGTTCCCATAAAATTTTGACATTTTATAGAATCTAAATGCTGGATAATCACAAAAATGTTAGAATTAGAGAAAAACAGGTCTGCAACTAGAGAGAAACTAGATATATACTAGAGAGGGAGTCGCCAGGTGATTGAGATGCTTCTAAAAGCTGAAAAGACTAGAAAACCCACTAAAATCCTGATCTTTGATGAAATTTTAGGTGCTTGGGCTACTTTCACCAATAGATTTGATTAGTAGAGTCACATGGTGTTAGAGAGAGGACCTTGAATGGAAAAATATGCTAAAAAAACATACTAGATCCTTCAATCGATGATAAAGCTCATCAAGCTTGTCCCACCGGGCATGCCAAAAACTATTATCATATAGAATTACACCCTGCTTGGAGAGAGTCCAAGCATTCTAATGACACAATAAGAATGATTTCAAGGTGTGGGACCTTGCAAATTGAGATCAGACCTCCAGAGAAGGATGGTTCCTCATTCTAAGCCTAATGCTTAGAGAAAACTATCTAAACCTAGTGCAAATGATTTCAGGGGGAAAAGGGTTAGAAGGAAACTGAATGAAAGGAGTGATACACCAGATTTAATGAGTGATGATGATCTTGGAAGAGACACAACAATTATCTCGATCATGGAGGGAGTTTGTACAGACTTATAGGACTGATTAAGGCTTCAGTATGAAGGCCTAACCTATAGAGGAGCTACTTTAATCACAGAATAGATCACAACTTCAAGTAAAACATAGAAATTAGAGCATAAGAGATGTGAGATATCATGTATATATTGATTATGAAGGCCAGAAACCATTACAACACAAAATAACTAGTAGCAGATAAAGACACAGTATAGCTAATTACACTCATTAGTGGATTAATCAGAAGACAGTAGAGGCCAAGATTTAGGCACAGTGAGTCACATTCCAATAACCCTACAATTATACTAAGAGGTCTGACTACAAGAAATTTGGTAGCATAACAGCCCAAAATTACCATCTCCTTTTTACATCTCTCAAAGATGCATATATAGCATTCAACCACTTGACCTAATTAGGTTACAATAAATTGCCCCACGGGCTTTGTTAGAAAATATCTCACCAAAAGGAATGTTAGCCTCCAAGAATACATTGCAGAAAATATCTAGATCTTAGAGTAGATGGGAGATATTTCTCCTTCAATGCAAACAACTGAGTCATTTAACTACAACAATCAATGCAGTGAATATATGTTAAGGGGCAGCTGAGAAGATTGGACCCACATTAAAGGGAGATGAGATAAAACCATGAGTAAAGCTTTTACAACACTTTAAATCCTTGAACCCTTTGAATTTCTACATCTTCATCACTTGAAACCTTTGAATAGTCAAACTCTACATTTTACTGCCTTTGGGATGTTTGGTAATCTTATTTAAATTCTAGCCATTGATGAGATTTGCTTTAAGAGATCGATAGTTGCCAGGGCTTCCTTTTAATTTTCCTTTACCTTGTAGACATGTGTCATCATCTCGTAGTCGCACAGTGAATCTTCCATGGAGACAAGATTCCTCTATGACACTATGCCAATGTTAGATCTTTTAAAACTACGGCCGCACCTCTTCATTCCTTGATACCTTCCACATGGTGGAGATCAGTAGCATTTAGGGCCTCCATCCGAAGATTTGCTTCCTTTGAGCTCTGCAATCCAAAAAGTTACCATGTGTCCCCTTGGGTTATATCGATGGTTGCCAATCATTCCATTGCCAGCCACTGTACTTTAAAATTCCTTTATTAAGATGAGGCCATGTGCCGAATCATCGCAGCCATACAACGAATATTATTTTTTGGCAGGATTCCCTTGCATGCTTGTGCAACTGCTCAATCCTAGCCCTCCTACATTCTTCTATTGCTAAAATGTGGCAACACCTGAGAGCCTCAAAACTGGGATAGATAGCAAACTGGTGAGCCTTCTAAAGATTCTTTTGTTTTTGAACCTTCAATCACCCGCAGAGATGACACGTGGCACAGCCACTGCACTTAGAAACCTTAGATATGATACCTCAGGGCCCACCATACTATACCTCGACACTTGGTGGCATATGATTCATTGAAGTCTTCGACAGTTGGTGCTTTATCGTAGCCATGAAAGGGTATGGTGGTGTCACTGATGATGCACTGCGACATTGCAATAAGCAGCCACATGGCACACTTGGGCACGAAAATACTTAAGGCTCATTCGTGTTTAGGTGAAAATTTGGATTTGTTTAGTTTAGTGTTTAAATCCTCCTTTCACCCTTTACATTCAAGGACCTTAGGATTGAGTGGCAGAGCACTATCAGGTCCTTGGTCACTTACAAATGTAGGCAAGCTTGGATTAGGGTGTTTGATTATCAGTTTTCCTTCTCTTATGCTCAATTATCCATCAAAAGCCTAATTATGCAAATATGGTAATAAACAGATGAATAACAAAAACTGCCTCTGCAGAAAGCTATAAAATTACAAATGACTATGCACCTCTTTTCAGGGTTCTGAGACGAAAAAGTCAAGGACAGAAGAGTGGGCACCCAAGTCCAGTACCTTGCTTTTTGTCAGGATCTACAGACAAGATCTGCAACATGTTCTTGTTGCACCGAAGGTTTTTCTATCATGAAACTTTGAGGACTAATGAGCGGGCGTCCAAGTCTAGGGTGCCCATTTTCCTATTGTTCTACAATTCTAACACTCCAACATGCCCTCCTGCAACTTCACTTTGTCTGCATCATCAACCTGTAACCTGCAATCATAAAACTTTGGGAGGGAGTTGTGGTGTTTAGGATATTGCCTTAGTCAAGCCCCAGAAGGACACTTAAGTCTTCCAAACACCTTTGTCAGATAGAGAGAGCATGCCTAGGGTGGTAGAGGCAAAAACCAAATGAATAATGATCACAAACACAATAAATGTCACCTTGTAGTGAAGATCTCATGGGAGGAAGATGCTCTTCATTCCATGGGGAAATGGATGCTCAAATCTGCAAACACAAACACATAGACCAAACAAATCTACTCTTGCAACACAATGAAAACCTTGAATCACCTTGAGAATGCATGAACATCACAATTGCCATCTAGTTTCTAAATAAATGCCTAAACATGTTTTTATATGCAACTACAAACACTCCCGCCTAGAATTTCATAATTCAAACTTACTCTGTCGGCATAGGACCCAAACAACGGTCACAAGCCGATACCCAAAAACTGGGACTGCCCAAAAATAGGGCAGGGCTAGGGCACAAGCGCCCAAGTTCTCCCACCCATTTTGGGTAGGGGTCTATCTCAAGTAGTCCCCCTAGGTCTTATTTTCCAAGACACTTAGGGGTTTTCTCATCGGGATGTTGAAATATGACGTAAAATGTCCTAAATACACACTAGAGACCCAGGATCTAAACCTAAATAGGGAAAATCCCCCAAGGGGACATTTTCCAACGTTACATTTAGCCTCCACTTTAATTTATGTATAAACGTAAGTTAAATACATGCATTAAAGTACAATCACAAACACAACAAGCACACCAAGCACAGAGAAGACATGCCAATCACATAGAAAATAGTAACATGCATGCAAAACATGGAGAAGATAATTATAGTCATGCAGAACATGGAGAAGACAACAAATGCATAGCAAACATATTAATGCATGGAAGACAAGCATGATTATTTTCTTTTCTTTTTCTTATATATATGAAATGCAGATGCAAATAATGGAAAGTAAACAAACCTTCGATAATGCAAGAAGCACTCATCGCGATGGTCTTTAAACTGCATCTATGGGGCAACACACACAAAACCTCCCAAAATGTAGGAAGCACTCATCGTGCTCGTCTTTAGACTGCATATGGGGTAAGAAACACGCCACACAAAGCAAGCATGCCAAACACACACACTTTGAAGACATGGTGAAAACATAGTGGACAAGCGATGGAGTGTTCTTATTTCTAGGCTCAACACCATCTCAGGCACATTATAGGCACACACTGATGATTGGGATTCTCGACAACAATCACCTAAGACACACTTAAGGGTTGAGTTAGACATAGAACCACTCCTCGCCTCAGCAGAGGACTTTTGAAAATGATAGGATGATGCAATCTGCTCTGAGAAATACACCATCCCCGCCTCTGCAGAGGGATTAAGATAAAAAGGATATACACAATATCGTGCCTCCGCAGAGGGCTTACATGATTGATTGATTGATTGTAAACAAACTTAGGATGTAGGAAGCACTCATTGAGCTAGTCTTTAAACTGCATCTGAGGACAAGCACATAGCTAACATCTACAATAGACATCTTACCTTATATATGCCCCCACCTTAAGGTGGTTGATATCATGCATCGATCAAGCACGTTAAGGTAGGAAGAAAACATGCAAGGGAACACAGAATTTCACAAAGCCCATGCCCCCTAGAGGTGACATGTACTTTACAATCACCAAATGTTCCCACAAACACATCCCTGCAAGAAACATGTTAGTGTCTACAAAATCATGATAAACAACAACAATGCATATGATTAACCACACAAAGAGCCAAGGTTATACCATAATCGTGGGGCTATATCACGAAGCTCTTTGAATCGAGTACCACCAAGGCTAGATTCAAAGACAAACAAAGGTACACAGAGCAACAGTATTGTTAAGGTTTGTAAATGAGATAGAAACATCATCATAGTCACTACGTGGAAAGCATGAGTTCTTCCACTAGCCAAATGTCGGATAAAATATACAACCCCATCATCATATTAGGAATTAAGTCCATTTTTTTATTGCTCTTGAAAGGGACACTAGGTCCGCATCAATATAAATGTTTTTCATCATCCGTCTGCTAGATAGGAACACTAGAGCAAGGGAAACAATAAATAAGAGAGGAGAAACAAGTGTCTTAGGGAAAGTCATGTAGGAGGGTGTCCCAAGTCACCATCCGCAACGCTATGTCCATAAGACACAACACTCAATAATGAAATCAAAGAGAGAGGCAATATAGAAGAATGATGGTACAAATAGAAGGTCACAATAGAGGTGATCTCCTAGAATCCTGGACCTTACAGGAGAATTTGAGGTCATCTCAGGAAGCTTAAACAACACATAACACATCACGAGGGAAGCACATCATGAGAGAGATAATGGGTTAGAGATACTTACCTATATGATCTTTCTATCAGATTTTTGAACTTGTGAACCTCTTGGAGAGGTACTCGATCATGTTGAGTGCAAAATTTGAGTGGTTCTTATGAGAGTTTTGTTTATTATCACATGATACTTGCTTTGTAACTCCTTGTGTAAAAATAACTTTTTATTGCTTATGAGGAGGGGAACTACTATTTTCTCTAACTGCAAATAGTCGTCTAACTCTTTTTTGATTTTTATCAAGTTTTCTTTGTTGAATCTTTCTAGCACAGTAATGGGAATCATCCTGTACCATCTACTCATCTGTATTAGTTGTTGTTTTTGCTTTTCTAGTATATTTTTATTATCTCCCAATCCATATAAGGATAACAGAGGATGAACCTCAACATAAATTCTATTTCTTCATGGATGAGGTCGATTGCCCACTTGTTTCTTATCTACTTCAATCATTCCCATGATGTTATCATAGTCCAAGTAATCATCCTCATCTACTTCCACTAAATCTTGTTCCAACATATTGGTTTCAATATGCTTAGGGAAAGGATTAGTGAAGATTTGTAAGTTCTAATTTGGTGGAGCAATCGACTTGTTTCCATTATCATTCACACCCAATACATGGATGACATTTGAATCAATAAGGTCATGTATCTCATGTTTAAGATGCATACATCGTTCAGTGTCATTCCCTCACGTCGATGATAATGACAAAAGGCATTAGCATCGAAGTAAAGTCCTTCTTTACTAGGATCAATAGGCTTGATCGGGGGAAGCTTTGAAATGTTGTTACTCACAGCTTGGTTAATGATGGAATGGTAAGACTCAGATATCAGAGTGAACTTTATTGGTTGATATGATGCTTTCTTTGGATTGGTGATCGCTGAAACATTAAAAAAGTTGTTCATATTCTATCCATTAACCTTGATGAAGCTCCTATTATTACTGTTCCTCTCAAATTTGTTTTGTGATGATCCACCTGTGGATTGACCAACTTGAGCTGATGAGTTTTGGTTTTCATACAGACTAGACGAAAGTTGATAATCATGAAGGGCGATGCATAAATGTTGAAAGGAGTTATACTTCATCAAGAGGATCTTATCACGAATATTAGGTTATAGATTTGTAATAAATATCTTCTGAACATCATCATCTTTCATCTGATATTGAATCTGTGCATAAAGCCTTTGATACCGGCTAATGAATTCAGTCAACTTCTCTTTCAGACCTTGTTTGCATTGAACTAAGTCAATAAGAGTGACTTGGGGTCTGATATTTTCTTGAAAATGTTGTAAAAATTGATCAATCAACTGCAAAAAGGAGTTTATTGAATTTGGAGGTAGAGAGAAAAATCGTTCTAAAGCTGTATCTTTGAGAGATCATGGGAAAAGTTTTGCCAACAAATCCTCTTCAAAGTAAAAATCACTACATATAGCTGTAAATGCTGCCACATGAATATTAGGATCACCTTTTCCACCATATTTTTCAATACGAGGAGTCTCAAACATCTCAGGGATATGGGTTCTCAAGATTGCATAGGAAAGGGCATTACAGGCATGATATGTTGTGATGCAGAGGCATCCACACTAAAACCTTGACATACAGCATGTATGTCTACAACCCTTCATCATCATCATATTTCTGTTAACACTGTCAGCATCATCATATTTTCTCTGCCGACCGATATCCTCCTGCAGACAAACCTTCGACCTTTCGCATGTCAGCAACATCATCATATTTGGCTATCGGCAGCATCATCACATTCGGCAAGTGCAAACATCCTCTTGATGTTCACTGTTCATCTTACCGCCAACTGCTTTCTGCAGCATCATGATGTTCAACATCATGTTCATCAGCAGGATATAAAATATCTGGTTCCTCCCATATATCCTGATGACGACACTTCACGCACCTTTCCTTCGATGCTTACATCACCCCGATATCCGACTACTTAAACAACAGCATCAGGATATGACTTATCCGGTCATATTGAAACATCCTGATGATGATCCTCAACTTTATGCTGATGACGAATATTCTGTCGAATATCCTCCTTCCGATCCACTTAACTCCTTGATGCCTTATGCCGATACCAAAATACTTAGGGTCAGCAGGATAAACCTTTATCGGGTGATATTTCGGAATGTCCTGATGACGATTATCCTGATGACGATGACGTCATATGCAGCTCCTTCAATATCCTGCTGTCGGCCAAACATAACATTATCGGCCCGCGATGGTTTTATCAACCTGATCTTCTACCTTATGCCGATACGCTCCTCCTCGGCAACACCTGATGATGATCACCCCGAAACGCATTCACCTTATGCAAACGATTGCATCATGCTCACCTCCATCTACTTGGATGACGCCCGAAGTAACTGCAAGATATACATAGCAATATCCTGATGATGCCGTTTTGACGAATTTCCAACCTTAGCGAATTTTGATCTGCCGAACCTCCTGAGGTGACCCGATCTACTTCCTGGACAACTTTCCAGACTCTAACAACCAGCACGACCTAGCACATACCCATGCTAGGGTTCTCAACACATCTCGACTACGATCCTGCACACCTGCATGCAAACAAACAGAAAATGCAAACTAAACCCTAAACTATTGTACATGGCCATTCCACCGATTTGACAAATCAACCGGTGGAATGGATCAGCGAATCCATGCAACCACCAAAACAACAACATGATTACACAATGGAATCCAAAACAGAGAATTGACACAACAGGATCTCTTTATTGATTTGAAAAGATGCAAATACAATATTTTGTCTCTCTCTCTGTCTCACTCTGTCTCTCCTCTTCAATGCAATATCTAAAATCAACCGATCCTAATACATAAATAGGATCTGCTTGCGAGTACTACCACTCGATTCCCAGCGGCTGGGAGCTTCCAAGCGGCTGGGAGATCCCACCGAACAAACAAACTATACAGCTATCATCAGCTGTCATAACAAACTACCTAAAAATAGAAAAGCACGATCAACTTGGACCTTATTACATGCATTGGTCTTATAAGACCTTCTTGGAAACATTAACAAGACTTAAACTAACTAACTACCTCATGGAGGCCAACTGTCAGGTAGGTGCTCTTGCACCATACTCCCCAATAGAAAAGAACTCATGTCCCATGAGTTAGGATGTGGAAGTCCTCCACCTTTACACTTTGCCTTTGCAGTGTCTTGACCTATTCCAGCTTTGTCCTCTGCTGTCTCTCGGCTGCTCCAAGACTTCTAAACTGTAACTTGCTTTCTTGCAAGTAAATCCTCATGCCTGTCAATGTAGGCCCTTCTCTCACATACCTTGTGTTTGTCAGGTTGTCTGACTAGAACCTCTGTCTGAACTGCCTCTTGAACTTCTGCAATGTTCAACTCTGTCTTTATTTCAACTTTTATAGGACAAACAATAGTCCCAACTATGACAACATCCTTGTCATTCCTCTCAATTGGTTGCTGTTTGCAAACCTGTTTCTGAACCTGCTGCTGACCTCTGTCAGTCAAAACTGAAACTATCTTCAAACTGTTGTCCTTAACAACTCCTTTCCCTGCAGTGTCCTCAACTGCCTTTATGCCTGCTGCTATAGGCATCTGCACAAATTCCTTCTTTCCCACTAAAATGATTTTGGCTGCCCCTTGTGCTACAGCATCTTCCTGCAATGGCATCAACATAATAGTCTTTCCATCTTTCTTGATGGTGTAGGTATTAGCATACCCATCATACAGTACCCTCCTATCAAATTGCCATGGCCTACCCAACAGTAGGTGACAACATTCCATGGGCAAAATGTCACACAAAACTCTATCCTGATATGCTCCAATCTGAAAATCCACATATGCCTGTTCATAGACAAAAAGTGATTGACTATCACTCACCCAAGATGCCTTGTAAGGGTGTTGATGTGGAATCCTTTCCAAATGCAGTTTATCCACCATTTCCTGAGATACCATGTTGTCTGTTGAACCAGTATCAATGACAACCTTACATACTTTACCTTTGCTCTTGCATGTGGTCTTGAAAAGAGCTCTTCTTTGCATCATATCCTTTGATGTCTGCAAACTAATTCTCCTTAGCATCAATGCTTCTCCCTCCTCAGGATATCCATAATTGTCAGGAACTCTATCTTGATAAGTGTTTAAACTTTGTACACATTCCTCTACTTTCTCTTCTTGCACAAGTTGTGCTCTCTTGTCATTCGTTCTATCATTTCTGGATGATGAATCTTTGCTTTCTGGACATTTGAAAAATGGATGACCAAACTCACCACAGGTGTAGCACTTTCCTGAAAATGTAGTAGAACCTCTACCACCTCCAAATCTGCCTCTATTACCTTTCCATCCACCTCTAAAATCAGACTATCCTTGTCCTTTACCAGTGTCTTCTTGACCCTCATTGGTTTGCCTTGTTGTAGGGGCTAATCCTCTTCCCCTCATATTATTTCCTCTTCCTCTCATGGACTTATCTTGTCTCCTATTCATCTTTTCTTCAATCCTGATTGTCATTTGGTAACAATCCTCCACACTCTTAGGGTTAGCTAAAACTAACTCATCCTGTATGTTCAATCTCAAACCAGCCAAGTACCTAGCCCCCTTTTCTACCTCATTCTCATGATGACCAGATCTCATAGTCAATTTATAAAACTCCTCAGTATATGCCTTCACATCCATTTCCTTCTGCCTTAAAAATTGCAGCTTCTTAAACATCTGAATTTCATAATCCTTAGGCAAGAATTTACCTTTGATCCTTGCTACCATTTTATCCCATGAAGTGATCTTTGACTTTCCTTGTTTCCTTCTCTCGGATTGTACATAATCCCACCATACCAAAGCATGACCTCCTAACTTGGTCTTTGCAATCTTTACCTTCTGATCCTCAGCAACATCTTCACAATCAAAGTGATTATCAAGTGCAGCAATCCAATCCAGTAACTCATCTTCATTCAAACTTCCATTATACTTGGAAACATCAACCTTTACCTTAGGTTTATCACTCTGCACTGCCTTTAACAGTTTTGCAAATCTCTGGTCTTCAGCATCCAGATCTTCAGCTACCTCTTCATACTCTTCAACAGCATCTTCATCTTCTTCTGATTCACTGTCGTCCACTTCCCTCTTTTTGTTCTTCTCCAAGGCTACAAGCCTGGCTTGAAGTGCTTCAGCAAGCTCCTTCATCTTCCTCATCTCTCTGGCATGTTTTTCCTTCATCTCCTGCAATTTCCTTGTAGTACCATTACCTTTTGGAGGCATTTTGTCAACCTCTCACTCCTCTACCTCTGTCTTTTCAGTGACAGAATCAACACACAACAGCCCAGACCTTTTGCTGAGCTCTGATACCACTATGATGCAGAGGCATCCACACTAAAACCTTGACATACAGCATGTATGTCTACAACCCTTCATCATCATCATATTTCTATTAACACTGTCAGCATCATCATATTTTCTCTGCCGACCAATATCCTCCTGCAGACAAACCTTCGACCTTTCGCCTGTCAGCAGCATCATCATATTCGGCTATCGGTAGCATCATCACATTTGGCAGGCGCAAACATCCTCCTGATGTTCACTGTTCATCTTACCGCCAACTGCTTTCTGCAGCATCATGATGTTCAACATCATGTTCATCAGCAGGATATAAAATATCTGGTTCCTCCCATATATCCTGATGATGACACTTCACGCACCTTTCCTTCGATGCTTACGTCACCCCGATATCCGACTACTTAAACAACAGCATCAGGATATGACTTATCTGGTCATATTGAAACATCCTGATGATGATCCTCAACTTTATGCTGATGATGAATATTCTGCCGAATATCCTCCTCCGGATCCACTTAACTCCTTGATGCCTTATGCTGATACCAAAACACTTAGGGTCAGCAGGATAAACCTTTATCGGGTGATATTTCGGAATGTCCTGATGACGATTATCCTGATGACGATGACGTCATATGCAGCTCCTTAAATATCCTGCTGTCGGCCAAACATAACATTATCGGCCCGCGATGGTTTTATCAACCCAATCTTCTACCTTATGCCGATAGGCTCCTCCTCGGCAACACCTGATGATGATCACCCCGAAACGCATTCACCTTATGCAAACGATTGCATCATGCTCACCTCCATCTACTCGGATGATGCCCGAAGTAACTGCAGGATATACACAGCAATATTCTGATGATGCCGTTTTGACGAATTTCCAACCTTAGCAAATTTTGATCCGCCGAACCTCCTGAGGTGACCCGATCTGCTTCCTGGACAACTTTCCAGACTCTAACAACTAGCACGACCTAGCACATACCCATGCTAGGGTTCTCAACACATCTCAACTACGATCCTGCACACCTGCATGCAAACAAACAGAAAATGCAAACTAAACCCTAAACTATTGTACATGGCCATTCCACCAATTTGACAAATCAACCGGTGGAATGGATCAGCGAATCCATGCAACCACCAAAACAGCAACACGATTACACAATGGAATCCAAAATAGAGAATTGACACAACAAGATCTCTTTATTGATTTCAAAAGATGCAAATACAATATTCTGTCTCTCTCTGTCTCACTCTGTCTCTCCTCTTCAATGCAATATCTAAAATCAACCGATCCTAATACATAAATAGGATCTGCTTGCAAGTACTACCACTCGATTCCCAGCGGCTGGGAGCTTCCAAGCGGCTGGGAGATCCCACCGAACAAACAAACTATACAGCTATCATCAGCTGTCATAACAAACTACCTAAAAATAGAAAAGCACGGTCAACTTGGACCTTATTACATGCATTGGTCTTATAAGACCTTCTTGGAAACATTAACAAGACTTAAACTAACTAACTGCCTCATGGAGGCCAGCTGTCAGGTAGGTGCTCCTGCACCATGTTGGTAGACTAGGCTGCGAAGAATTTGTCAAATTTGTTACATTTTGTTGTAAAGCATTCATGCCCTGTAAAAGTTGGTTTAGGATGGCATCATTGGGAGATGCGGTTTGCTACAAGGAATTGGAACTAAAGTGAGGAGGTGATTGAACTTGAGATATAATAGGTGGAGGCTGTGAATAGGTTAACAGTGGTTGAATAAATGGTAGGTGGTAGGTGGTTGAGAATAACTATATGTGATGGGAGGTTGAGAACATTTATTCATAGGAATGGTCACATTATGGACCAAGTTCTAATAATCAAAACCCACAGCTTTGTAATTAGTGCCATTAGATACTCCAATACCAGTGGTAGAATTATTATAAGCATTTGCATCAGTTGTTAAGATTGTTGATGTAAAAGTAGATATTCTTATAGTCGATATAAGTGCCAATACTTGAGTACGAGATGGTGATAAATTTTTTTAATCACTTGTGTACATTTGGTCATTGGCATAATGTTGGTTTGTACAATATGTGCTAGACCATGAATTTCATTTACACCATCTTGTCCCTCTTTTATCAATTCTCTTATGTTATGAATTGTAGGAACAACTTCTTCAGCTTTTCTCTCATTTTCTGTAAATGATTGAAATTGGGCTAGCTCTTTATCCAATTTTTCTATTTTCTCATCAGATACATATCCTATTGCCTCAATAGTGTCATCAACATCATGCAAAGTTTGCTCTTCCATTGCACTTGTAATGGGTGTAATATCTTGTAATCTCTCCTTTTGTAATGAAGGTGTTCAATGTGCCAACTTCTTCAAGAGCACTAGATCCCATCTGTCTTATGCTTCTTCATAAAGGAATATTTTTATTAGGACAAGAAGTTATTAGACTCATGCAGCAATATGCTCAAATTTTAGGTGCGAGCTATGTTGTAAATGCTTGATTTTTTGTACTTTTTCAATGTAAATGAATGAAACAAAGGGTTTTGTAAGGATTTTGATCAATGGTAGAGAATTATATGTCTAAAATCAGTCCAAAATAGAAACAAGATCCTTCACAACACACTCTTGATGCAAATCTAAGATGACGATAAGTTAAAATATAGTGAAAATGTGTCAAAATATGTAATTTATTCACCAAATCTTGATATAAAGGAGCATGACAAAGGGTTTTGTGAGGGAAATGATGATGAAAAGAAAAATATATCAGTTATAATAGCAACATAATGTCAAAATATCTATCACAACACACGTTTAGTGCTCGTCAAACCCTAGTGAAAATATAGCAAAAATAGGCTATTTTTCACGGTTTTTCAACTCCAAGACCTAGAAAAAGGGGTGTTGTAATAAATTTTAAGAGGTGAAGAAAATAAAATCAATTATATTAGTCACCTCAATCCATAAAATTTGTCACAACACACTTGGAGTGCAAACTAGGCCAAACCCTAGGGCAAAAATAGCAAAAATGTGTAGTTTTTCACCAAATTTTCAATACAAGAGCCCGATAAAAGGGTGTTGTGAAGATTTTTAGGATGGGAATCAAATAATAACCCTAATAAAAACCAATTAGTGTAAAAATATTTTTCACAACATGCCTATGGTGCAAATTTAGAGAGTCGATAAGGCCAAATCTAGTGAAAATCGATGTTTTTCAATTCCTAGGTTTGAGATCTTGACACAAAATGCTATATGAATGTAATGAAGTCTGATTTATGATGAAACTGAAGTGTAATAAGATCTAAAAATTAATTCCAATCTCTAATATGCCAAATGCAAGTGCAAATTTAATGAAAATGCATGAAAATTGCTAGTTTTTTATTGAAATTTTCTATGCAAAAATGCAAATATTTGAATTGTAAATACAAATTTCCACCAAAATGCAAGACTACAGCCAAATGAAAGATTGAATGAGTCTCTAAAATCAGTATAAAAATATGAAAGAACATTTTTCCTACTAACCCTAGATTTTGGAATTACTAGGTTATATAAAATTTGTCAAAATTTCTACAAAACCCTGGCAATTGTATGATGAAAATGCTATACAAATTATTGTATTTTTGTAATTTTATGTATTTTATATCAAAGCTGATGCAAAAAAAATAAATTAGGAAAAATTAGAATGAATTGATGCAAATTAGAAACCTATATGAAAATGCAAGTTAGGGTTTCCAAATTCTTCTAAATTTTTCAATTTTTTAATTTTTTTTTTGTAATTTTCTCAATGCAACAAGATGAATGACTATATGAATGAATGAAATCAATCCCAAATCTGAAGACAAACACTCAAAAAGTTGCAATTAAGTCCAAAAACATGGGTTCACCAAAATGTTTAGGTGAAATTTTGGATTTGTTTAGTTTAGTGTTTAAATCCTCCTTTCACCCTTTACATTCAAGAACCTTAGGATCGAGTGGCAGAGCACTATCAAGTCCTTGGTGACTTACAAATGTAGGGAATCTTGAATTAGGGTGTTTGATTATCAATTTTCCTTCTCTTATGCTTAATTATCCATCAAAACCCTAATTATGCAAATACGGTAATAAACAAATGAATAACAAAAAATGCCTCTACAGAAAGCTGTAAAATTACAAATGACTATCCACTTATTTTTGTGGTTCCAAGGAGGAAAAGTTGGGGACAAAAGAGTAGGTGCCCAAGTCTAGTGCCCTGCTTTTTGTTAGGATCTACGGACAAGATCTATAACTTGTTCCTGTTGCATCGAAGGTTTTTCTGTCATGAAACTTTGAGGACTAAAAAGCGGGCGCCCAAGTCTAGGGTGCCCTTTTTCCTATTATTCTACAATTTTGAAACTCCAACATGCCCTCCTAAAACTTCACTTTGTCTGCATCATCAACCTATAATCTGCAATCATAAAACTTTGGGAGGGGTTGTGGTGTTTAGTGATGCAGAGGCATCCACACTATAACATTCGCATATAGCATGAATGTCTGTAGACCAACCTCATCATCATCATCTTCGCCATCATCATCATATTCCCTAAAACTACCAACATCATCATATTTCGGCTTTACTCTGTCAGCATCATGTTTCCGAAAACCAACAGCATCATCATATTGCGGACACTCGCAATCATCCTCCTGCCGACTACTATTCACCTCCGCTTTCCTCCTAACATCATCATCATGATGTTCAGCGGGCGCACACATCCTCCGGTTGCACTGTTCATCGGGCTCGAAACACTATCGTCATCATCATGACCTTCGACACTACCTTCGTCAGCAGGATATTCAACATCCGGTTGCTCCAAATATCCTGATGACGATCACCTTCAGCAGCTTACCTTCGACGCTCCGCTACCCGACGATACAAGCAACAGCATCATGATCTACTTTATCCGGTTGTCTTCGAAACCTCCTGATGATGCTAATACAACCTTCTGCCACGGACTTCTGCCGATACCTTAGCACTTTAACGACGGCAGGATAAACTCGCATAAGGGGGGATATCTCAATATCCTGATGACGATGACGTCACCCAATATCCTGATGACCTCTTCAACACTTAGCCAAAAACACGAACTTTCTCTTCCGCATCTACTCGCGATATGCGGATGTTTGGCACTCCCGATATGATGATCCTGATGCCGATACACTCCTCGGCTCCTCCTGCTGATGATCACCCCGACGAACTCACACTTCATGCAATCGACAACATCATGCCGATCTTCTCCACTTATCCAGATGACGATGTCCGAACTGTCTGCAGGATATTTGCAGAAATATCCTGATGATGCCGTTTTGGCGAACTTCTTCAGTTAGCGAAATCTCACTTCGCCGATCCACCAGGGATGACCTGATCCAACTCAGGGTGATCTTCCAACTCCAGTTTATCAACTTGACCTAGCACATGAGGATGCTATGCTTCTCAGCATCTGTCGATCGCGATCCTGCACACCTGCATGTAAACAGAAAACAAACTACAATCTAACCTACTGTACATTACCATTCCACCGATCAGATGAGTCAACCGGTGGAATGGATCAGGAAATCCATGACACCCTCTCAAACCAGCAGATCAATCAATTAATGGAATGCAACCAGAGCAAGAACACAAACAGGATCACTTTATTGATTTCAAAGATGCAATATAATATGATCAATCTCTCTCTTAATCTCACTCAAGCTCGATCGATGATATCTGTCTCTCTATATGCAATATCAAACGATCTCATGCTTATAAAGATTTCCCTACGAGTACTACTGACCCGACTCCAAGCGGCTGGGAACTCTCCAAGCGGCTGGGAGATCCCACCGAACATACATCATGACAGCTGTTATAACTAACTAGCTAAAAATAGCAAAAGCCTGGTCAGCATGATCTTATCCTGATCAGCATGACCTTATTACATGCATTTGGTCTAACAGACCTTCTTGGAAACACAAACAAGACCTAAACTACTAACTGCCTTATCAAGACCAGCTGTCAGGTAGGTGCTCCTGCACCATTTAGGAGCTTGCCTTAGTCAAGCCCTGGAAGGACACTTAAGTCTTACAAACACCTTTGTCAGATAGAGAGTGTGTGCCTAGTGGGGTAGAGGCAAATACCAAATGAATAATGATCACAAATACATAAATTTCACCTTGTAGTGAAGATCTCATGGGAGGAAGATGCTCTTCATTCCATGAGGAAATGGATGGTCAAATCTGTAAACACAAACACATAGACCACACAAATATGCTCTTGCAACATAATGAAAGCCTTGAATCTCCTTGAGAATCCATGAACATCACAATTGCCATCTAGTTTCTAAATGAATGCCTAAACATGCTTTTATATGCAACTACAAACACTCTCGCCAATAATTTTGTAATTTAAACTTACTGTGTCAGCATAGGAGCCAAATAATAGTTACAAGCCAACACCCAAAAACTAGGACTGCCCCAAAATAGGGCAGGACTAGGGCATGGGCGCCCAAGTTCTCCCCCTATTTTGGGCAAGGGTCTATCTCAAGTAGTCCCCCTAGGTCCTATTTGCCAAGACACTTAGGGGTTTTCTCATTGGGATGTTGAAATATGATGTAAAATGTCCTAAATGCACACTAGAGACCTGGGAGTTACACCTAAAGAGGGAAAAGCCCCCAAGGGGATATTTTCTAACATTATAATTTAAAAATAAGCCACGAGCTCTTGGTGTTGACTTAATGGATGGGTCTGATAAAAGAACGACCCACCTAGACTTGAAGTTACAAATTGAAGGATCCTCACGGGTGATAGCAAGTCAATAGGGAACTATAACAAAAGATCATGGGGGTTGCAAAAGATTTTTAGGGTTTAGGGTTTCCTCCTTCTATTTATACTTTCTTTGATCATATTTGTTTGATAGAAAGAGGAGAATAGGAATATTTTGGGGCCAAGAAAAATATGACAACAGGTATGACATACTCAAGTTTCAAATGCTATAATGTATTGCGGTGATTTCTAGAGCCAGCCACGTAAGGAGAAGTCATGTTGCTATTTAGGATTATTAGAGGTAGAAAGTAAAATCCACTGCATTTCACCACACTATAATTTTTAGCTTTTTTGTCTGAAAGATAAGTTCATATTGTTTGTATGTTTGCTCAATTCAAGTTTCAAGTGTTGTGGAGTACCACAAGTTTTTTTTTCAATGATCTATTTCATGACAGTGTAATTAGACTGAGTAAGGGATATCAACATCAGTGTCTATTTGTTTGCACTAGAAAGAATATACATAAATAAAAGAAAGGAATGTATGAGAATGTTTTTCAAATCATATAGTGCTTAGTGTATGATTCACATGATTTTATTTTATGTCTCTAGTACTGCTTTAGGTCTAGAGCTAAAGCATGAAAGGATAAGTGTTTTTTGAGCTGACTTGATATGTTTGAGTGGTTGTGCCATGTGTTTGGAAGTGTGTGCCAATGTTGAGATGTGTGCTAAGGTAAAATAGGTCTTGTTGATCACTCGGTATGAACCACATAGCATGATTTGATTCCTACATTACCACAGTTCATTTGGGAGCCGACTTGTTTAGTCATTGCACATTTCATGTTACACATTTCATTTAAGCCAAAAAAGGTGAATATTTGAAGACTTGTGGAGCATATAAATGATAGGTCAAGTTTGTTGGAAAGGGAAAGAGTGTATGAGGATGAGTGACTGAGCATGTACGAGTGTGAGAGCGACTATATGTGTGTGAGGAAGAAAAATGATCTGGAAGTTGAGAAGGAAATTTGGAGACTATAATGAATAATTCATAGTAGAGGTTGTGTTGTGGAAGTGTGTTGAAGCTAGCAGAGTTGTTTGAGTAGAGGTATTTCTATGGAGGTGAATGAACCAACAAAATTTGTGAAGTGTTTTTGGTGTAGATGTTGGAGCCTCTTCTTGTAAGTTTTTCAAGTGTTGTAGCACTTTAGGGTGTTGTAGCTTCCTTTGGGTTGGAGCCCATAAAACTGTGTATTAGGGAGTTGTAGCTTCCTTTGGGTTGGAGCCTATAAAATTGTGTATCAGGGAGATGTAGCTTCATTTGGGTTGTAGCCCATACAATTTGTTGTAAACCCATTTTTATTTGTGAGGCTTGATTCGGACAGTAGATCTAAGCAACTTGCTCACCGTGGTTTTCCACTTCAAGGGTTTTCCACGTAAATCTGGTGTTGTGGTTGTGTGATTTTGTTTTGAATCACATTTAACTTACTTCATTATCTATTTAAGGTAGTAGAAAGATTTTATTGATAAAGTTGAATTGGAATAATTTGTGCAATATAATGATTCACCCCCCTCTCAGTATATGAGAGTGTTCTAACATTTATCACATCTCTCAAACAATTTGACAATCCTCTCAATCTTTTCAATCATCTCTCTAAGGAATCCCTTCCTTTTATATTGTCTCCAACCATCCCATATGATGGGCTTCCACACATATATCTTCATCTCATCTTTTGTTGTAATCTTCTACCTTCACTTTCACTTACCCTAAAACCTATAAGGACAACTCTTCCACGATTACTAGCTCTCAATTGCTCAGGACTTCACCAACCTGCAATAGTTCTCACATGAGATCTTCTCTATTGCTATCTCTACCCACATGTCTTGGTGTATCCTCTACACTCTTAGGACCTTCTTGCTCTGATACCACTTGGTGTATGTGTGTACTCCCCTCTTGCAAAAACTCACACACAAAACCAAAAAATCAATCTCTCCCTCTCAACAAAACATAATTTCACAATAGATATTGCTGTAGACACCTAAAATTGGCTTACTCTGCAAACCAGTTTCCCATACCTCTACACCAATTTATCCCTAACCATCTGTCTATTCCTTGTGATCAATTAGTTCACTTAATTTATCACTAAACCTTACAACACTATCCTCATCAATTAAATAAATATTTCTAATATTTATTTAGTTACCTTTTGTCCATTTCCCTAACCCCTGTTAATTAGATAAATCATACTTATCTAATTGATCTACCCTATTGATCAATCTACCCTAGCCTACCTATCCCCTAGACCGAGGTTAATTAAGCTAAACACTCAATTAACCTTGCTTATCCCCTTCTTCCATACGCCTTTGAATAAAAATCAATCTTTTATTCAAATGGTCAAATCCCCCTTACCCCTCATTTATCATTCTCTTACACATGTAAGAGTACCATCTTCACATTCCCACATAAAAGTGAATTTTTAATTCACACTCCCCCATGAGTTGAATTAAAAATTCACTTGTCCTATCCACTCTTCCCAAAAATGAATCTTTAATTCATTTTAATCCTCGACACCTTTCCCCATGTGAATTTAAAATTCACTTTTAATGAGAGCCCCCCAATCCCATTGACCAAGTTTTAACCCTTGATCTTCCTCATCCACTCTCCTTGTGACACTTGTCACAAGGCTATGGCTTCAATCCTAACCCTAACTCTCATTGATTCCTAGCCCTTGATCTCATCTTTCAATCCTCACCCTCCATCCTCCTCTCAGAAAATCTATAAATGAAACCCTCTCCAAGCCATTTGAGAGAGACTCCTTCATGCATCAAACCTCTGCCAAAATCACTCCACAATCTCCTCATCTTACCATCATAATGTCAAAATTATCCCTCAGCGCCCTCTAATCTATCAATCCCCATCTCATTTACATTGTGTTGAGCACTTGAGCAATCCACATTAGTCATTCTAATCATGGGTAAAATCTGAGGAGACTAATCGGGTGCAACTCCTTCCCTATTGGATTTGTGAGTTCATTATGAAGGTATAATCATTTTGTATTTTGTATTTGATTAGTATTTTAATCTTCATTTTATTCTCACTTATTACATTGGCACGCCCAGTCTTAGATCATAATCATCATTTTATGAAGGTTTTGTTGTCAAAATCTTCATTTTCTAACAGTTTTTGTGTGAGTTTTGTGGGTAAACTGTTATAGGTTGCAGCTTGTGCTGAAATTGACCTCACCGTTGTCATCAGAACACTGTTTCTGAGCTTTTTGACAGTAAACTCGACTATGTTCGATGACAGAAAATTTTGAAAATTTTTTAGGGTACAATCTGTATAGTATAGATCTGTACAATATGGATCCGTACCATATGAATCTGTGACCCCTGCTGTGCTAATTGGTGCATTCTTTGTTTTCTGCCATCGTTGGTTTGTAGGGTTGAGTTTTTCATTTTGCAGGGTTAATTTTGTTGGTTTTGCAGGTCATTTGTTTATCCTGCCACCACCAAACCTCCTGGTCGCTGCCATCCCCGCCACCACTGCTGCTGTTGACAAACACCTGAAACCCTTATATCTCTCGTTGCCACCCCCAAAACCCTCAGCCTCCTCCTCGCCCCCTGCATATACCCTAGGTCACCACCGTTTGCCCAGTTGACACCCTCCGCCAGTCACTTCTCCTGCGATTTCCTCTGCCAGTCGCTTATCTCGCTTCATCCAAACCTCCTGCTAACCAGTTGCCGCCTGCAACCTCTCGACCTCTGTTGCCTGCATCTCCCCATCCTTTGCCACTGCTCTACCCCTAAACCTGTCGCCACTAGGTCGACACCTCTGATTTCCCCCTGCAGCTATGACCAACACACCAATTGCCACTCCTTATTGATTTCTGCTCCCGTCGCCACCACTCCTCCACCCCCAGTGTTTCTGATGCCTCTTGTGGTGGAGAACATGCCCGCCGCCACCGCCTCTGTCGACCCCCAGTCAACACCTCGCAATGCCCAATCGAGACCATACCTGCCACTCCTTACCCCAATCACCACTGTGTAGACCTTCCTAGCTGACCTCTATCCATATTTCTCATTCCTCCTGCTGCTCAACCTCCCTCTTCCCTCTGTGGAAACAATTCACAGAAAAAGGTAACTTTCAGAGCTTCGTCGCCAACAATACACAACCACCATCCACCTCCGCTTATCTCGCTACCTCTGGCCATCTCCCACAAATTACCGGTCAACCAAACCCTAGACATAGTTTGTCTTAAACCCTAATGGAGCCCTAACTTTAAGCCATAATAGACTTCAAAGTGAGGTCATATTAGCGACCGAGGGGGCTAGCCCCTCCCTTATTCCTCTTTTTTCGATTGGTTTAACCCCTGGTCACATGGATGACCAGGGGCTCGCTTAAACATTGACTACTAAAAGTTTCCTAAACTACCAGGAGTTAACTCTCAGCATGTGACCAAAAGGAACTAACCGCTAACATTTTTTGCAAAAAGAAGGGTTACCTCTTGTGCCTCTACATGCCATAATCGGCATTTTTTTTCAAACTCACACAACTTTCGCATACGGAGTCAAAAATTTGCAAACAAGGACTTTCCAGAAAGATGACAAGGCAAACTATGCATTTGTGAGGAAATTTTCAGGTGAATGTACCGTTTTGAACACTTTTTTGTAGTCAAAGTCAAACATGCTTCAAAACTTCAAATGCTCATATCTTTTATGTTTTTGATCAAATTTTTTGCACATTTTTTTTCAAATCGCATGGAATTTCATCTAGAATCTGTTTATGCACTTCATTTGTCTGTATCTATTCATCTTCATCATATTTTTATCAGATTCTTGATTTTTGCATAACGATCATCTTGGCTAGTCTACTTGCTCCATTTTTGTTCTTATGACTTGCAGGTGATCATTCGAGGTTGGAACAACATCAGGAATAGCATATACAGTAGTTTGGACAGCGAAAACAATCCAAGTACATCCATTCTAATCTTTCATCATAATCTTGTTTGCAAACACACTTCAATTTGGGACATAAAATGAATCATTGTTTGCATACACACCTCAATTTGGGCTCATAAAACAAACATATGTCTTCATCACATATCAAAATTGGGCTTAAAATGAATAATTTGTCTTCAATCACATCTTGAAATTTGGATTTAAAAAGAATCACTACTTGACGTGTCTTCATCACATTTCATTTTTCTAAGGGATAATTTACAAGTGAGAGTGTGAGTCAAGTGGGTGTGTGTATGCTCTCTCCTCACACCGCAAGGTGACCTTGGAGATCAAAAACACCTCACTTTGATTTGCTTTTGTTTATCCCTTCCTAGGAGGCTTGCTAGGGGATTTCATCACCCCTAGGGATGACCTCATCCGAGGCTGAATCGAAAGACACCCTCATTGAAATCAGAATCTTGTCACTCTTGGCTAAGCCCCAAAGAACTTTCTACCTTTGGGAAGTGAAGGTGAAGGGTGGGTTACCCTCTTCTCCCAGCTGTGTGACAGGATTTCACTTTCAATTCTTAGTCAACCTCGTGTAAACATTGCCCAAACCTAATTGGCCATACCCCATCAAACTAGACATTAGGGCATGTTGATGTGTCTTGCATGTGTGCTTGTCTAATCATCATCATATTCTTCCAATTCAAATTTCAAAATTGCTTGTGTCTTGTGTGAGTGCTTCATGTTTGTACAAGTGTGATCATTTCATTAAACATTGCTAAATCAAGATAAACATCAAATACATAAGACAAGTCATTCAACTCAGTCTTCCAACACATTCAAATCCAATCACATTCATCCTAATCACCCATTTCTTAGCCACTTCATTCCTAATCACATCCAAGTCATACTAAATCAATACTAATCACATCCTTCTCACTCTACATCATCAAATCATCATCATTCTATCCAAATCATTATCCAATCAACATCATTATCCTCATTCTTATCAAATCCACCTAAATCTCAATCATCCCTAAGCACATCCTAGTCACAACTCCATCCTTCATCCTCATCCTATCGACATCATCCCAATCATTCTCCTAATCAACCCTAATCATTCCATATCAAACCTTAATCCTATCCAAGTCATTATCACATCACATCAACATTATTATCCAAGCCTCCCAACATTTATCAAAATCCAAATCCTAAGAACACAATCAAAAGTCAAGACCTTAATTGATCCCCTAATCAAATCAACACATCAACCCTCTTGCTTACGATCATTAGTCTATCAAAAGAATAGAGAATCATCCAACACAAACAAATCAAATCAAATCATCTTAAGGACTTGAAATTTTGATCCCACCATCACAATAATCCATTATCCCCCATCATCCCATACCATCTCCAACAAAATGGATCTTTATGAAACAATACAACAATTACAAAGATGTAGAAAAGTCTATGAGAACATGGATCCTAATGCTAAGGAACAATTCAAAAATGACATTAAAGATATGCCCTTAGCACACCTCATCATTGGAGAATCCCAATCCTCTATCCAACCTTCATCATATCAACAAACATCTTACACATCATTCCCATCCACATCATATCAATCTTCATTCTTTGAACCTTCATAGCAACCTACATCTTACATATCCACTCCATCAACCTCATATCAACCTTCAACCTCGTATCAACTTCCATCATATCAACCTTCCACATCCTACATATCCACACCATCAACCTCATATCAACCTTCATCATATCAACCTTTACCCTCATATCAATCACCATCCCCTTACACATCCATGCCATCATAGTTATCCAATCAACCAATACCTCCAACTTATCCATTCCCCAACCTTTGTCATGCTAACTTTGATCAAGGGAACACCAATCTAGCACACCTCATATCTGAAATCCAAACCTTGTATCAACAACCAAATCCCCCATCCCCTAATCCCCATCCACCAATCCTCCCATCATAATATCCCTCCAACCTTATCAACCTTAATCCATCACCTTATGTATCTCCCACTCCAAATATCCCTATCACCCATCCACCATCTAATCCACCATCAAATCTTCCAAGTCCCAACACTATCACATCCAAAGAATCCTTGTGGGATTTCCTCTAAAGAACATCACCTAAAAATGAAAGCAAAGCAAAGGAATCCCCCCAATCCCCCACCCCTCCAACACCACCATCTAATCCAACACCTATCCTTGAACCTACCCATGAACCATCATTACCTAATTCTATCACCCACCTATCCAATCCCAATCCTAACCCCACATCATCCACCATCATTATCCATCCATTACATTGTTCTTCAACCCATAAACTCATGAAGGATACCATCCATTAGCTATTAGCAAGGAATCACACACCCTCATGCAATCCAACACCCACCAAACCTCTTGAACAATCTCCTATTATAACTCAAGAACCATCATGCAGCCATGTTCAAGAACACATAAGTCAAGCACCTATCACATCCATCCAAGCACCCATCACATATATCCAAGTCACTCCCACTTCTATCCAACCACATGAGCTATGTCAAGAATCAAATCCAAAGCATGATGAAACATCAACCCCCTCTTCTAATCATGATCTAACCATCCCATCTAATCCCATCCCTGATCCCCTCCTATCTATTGGTCATCTTATTGATCTCACACCATCTTCTACCACCCCTTTACCATCCCCCATGAATCCTTCACCCCCATATTCCAATCCCATCCCAAATCCATGCTCCTATTCACTTGGACACAACACTTCCATCTGAGGTGACTCCCTGGTAGGAGGTGAACAACTCCCATCCACCACTTATCTTTCTCCAACCAATAATGGACTTGGGTCTTGTTTCCATAGCAACAAACATCCCATTGCATGTCTCATGCTCCAACATATGAACTATCAAGGCAAAGGCTTAGGCCTTCATGAACAAGACATCTTGGAGCCCATCCACACCACATTCCATCCATCCTCACATGGCCTTGGCTATACACTCCAACAAAAACAATCTAAACATGTTGATACCATCCACCCACCTTCTAAAATCCATTCATCCAATCTCAAACATGGTGCATCTCATCACACCCCCAAAGCATATGTCACCATCTCACCTCCATCATCCTATCATTTGCAAAAGCATGTGACCATCCATCTCCCTCCATCAAATTTACCTCCACTTCTTCCAACTCCAAATATTCCTATCAAATCCACTCTACCTCCTATCCTACCAACTCCTAATATCCCCATCCTCAAATCTCCTCATCCATTTATCCATAAATCCAGTTTTTACTCCACCCATAAATCCCCTAAAATCCCCAATCAAGACCAACAAAGGCACACATCTTTCAAATATGAAGCTCCCCCCAAATCCATGGGATTCAAAAATTTGAATGCCTCAACTCATAAAGAACAAAAGCCTAAAGCTATTATCCCTTCCAATCCAAATGAGAAATCAAAAAGGCTATCAAAGCCCACACCATCACAAGAAAAAGCAAAAACAAAAATGGTGTGGGTCCCTAAACAAAGATCACTCAACTCTAATGAGGCATCCACCTCCCAATCCACTCCAAACTCCCAAACATCTTGCTTCACATCTAAAAATCCCATAATTCCTAAGTCCATTTGGGTACCTACAATCCCAAATTGACCATCCACAAATCCCCCATCCTGATCCCCGTTACTCCCAACTCCACATCCAAAGTACAAGCTTCCAAATACATCACGGTGTGTGCAACCATTGGTCTTGGTTCCCCTCCACCACTTAACATTCCCATATACTCCCATCTCTCCATCTTTCATTCACTATCCTACATATCTTCCCCATCACCTTCCTATGGTCCATGCTTTTGCATTATCCACATCATAATCCATTATCCACCATCCATTCCATCTTCTCCTATCTACCAACAATCCATGCAATCATAATCCAAAATTCTATCCAACATGGGACCATCTTCTCCTTGCTATGGAAACAGACACTTGAGTCCCCATTCCTTCAAAAAGCAAAAAAAGCAAAAAATCAAGAAAATAGTAAAGAGAAAAATCCATCCAATGGTGAAAACCACTCCTTGTGGCACCTTGGGCAAGTACCTTGATGAAAACCCCTTGTGGGCGTCATGCGTAATCTCTTCTCCATTTATTTTGTATCCCTACACTTGGGGGCAAAACCATATCCTTCATCCACATCCATAATATCCTTTGCACGTCTTATCCACTATCTTATCCTAATCCACCATCCCCTCTTTATCCTATCATTTCCCATCCATCCTATCCATTATATCTTTCTTTTCCCATCTCCCACCTTAGATCTTGATAAAGACAAGGGGAAAAATATCAACAACATGCTTTGGAGACCTCTTGGCATACTCCCTTTCCAAGTATATCCTCCTTTCATCTACTACAAAGTCCATCCATTCAAACATGAACACATCATGCAAAATTCTAAGCATTGGGGCATAGATTCCTTGCAACCTAGCCCTTGGAGAAAATCCTACAACCCCCCATCCATATATCATGCATACCTATCCTATCCTTCATCCCTATCTTCCAATCCATCTATCATGAATCCTCCTCTCTATCACCTTCCACTGACAATCCCTCCATCTACTTATCATGTATCCCTACTAGATCCTATATCCCCTATCCTACCCCTTATCTGCATGTATCTATCCATTTCTCACACTCTCCTATCCATTATCCTTTCATTGCCAATCCCCCTATCCAACCCCATCACCTTCAGCTCTAGACTTGGTGTTCCCTTGTCATTGGTATCTAGCACAAAGGTTACCTACATGAAGGCCAATGCAACCATCTCATAATAAACCATTTCTTTTCCAAAAAAAAAAAAAAATCAAAAACATCACAAAAAATCCAAAAATCCAAAAACATCAAAAAAATCAAAAAAATACCAAAACAATAGAAAACACACAAAATTCCAACAATAATTTATCCATCACAAAATCAACATCGTTCCATCAACATGTCATCATCTTCCAACACAATCCTCCAACACATCCTCTTCAAACATCATCACATCTATCCTCAATGAGCTTACACTAGATCCAAGCATCACATTACCTATCAAAACATCATCCCTTAATAAAAAATCATCAACTATCAAATCAACATCAACCACAACTTGTCACTATCATATCTTGAGCCAATCTTACAACATCAACCAATCATGATCCAATCATCCATCAATTCCTGCCTTAGGATATATCATTCCTACAATAGGCATAATCTATCAAATCATCATCCATCTTGGCAAACAATACAATGGTTACTTGTTTGGTTCGTTGGTCTTTTTGTTTTTGATTTTTATCTTTTGTCCTATTCAAAGATCACATCAAAGCTACCTTGATCTCACTATATCATGGTATGTGGTGAAAACATCTAGAATGGGGCATAGTCTTGCTTTTCTATGCTATGCTTGTGGGTTGGTTTCATTACTTCAAGCTAGTATTCATATCTTGTTGATCATAGGGTCGGTTCTAGCATATTGGTCTCCTTATGCATCTAAGGTTCATCATACCTTTTGTATATTAAGGGCATATGCTATGAGTCCCCTTCCCTCGTCAGGACAAGGTTGTACTATCTTGGGCATGCATGAGATCATCCCTTTGTCTGTGTGTCTAGTCCATGCAAATGTTGGATAAACACCATCACCTTGGTCTTCTATACCTTGGTGAAAATATCCACTTTGCTATATCAAACCTAGGATTACTCTAAATCATTTTCAACACAATGATCACCCACCAATCAATCTCCCACCATCATCATCCTTTCATCTCACCACTTATCCTCCAACCACTCTCTTTCATCCATTTCAAGAGCACAACCGTGTTCTTGCAACCCACCTATCCTCTCGAGGGGGCATCACCCTTACCAATTATCCCCAAACCTTACCCTATTCTTCTAAGCCAAAATGTTTTTTCTATCCAATCCAACTCTATGTTTTAACTTCTTTGAAATGATGTTACTTAGCTGCAACACCATCTCAAAGAGGGGCAAATGTAGACACCTAAAATTGGCTTGCTCTGCAAACCAGTTTCCCATACCTCTACACCAATTTATCCCTAACCAGCTGTCTATTCCTTGTGATCAATTAGTTCACTTAATTTATCACTAGACCTTACAACACTATCCTCATCAATTAAATAAATATTTTTAATATTTATTTAGTTACCTTTTGTCCATTTCCCTAACCCCTGTTAATTAGATAAATCATGCTTATCTAATTGATCTACCCTATTGATCAATCTACCCTAGCCTACCTATCCCCTAGACCGAGGTTAATTAAGTTAAACACTCAATTAACCTTGCTTACCCCCTTCTTCCATACACCTTTGAATAAAAATCAATCTTTTATTCAAATGGTCAAATCCCCCTTACCCCTCATTTATCATTCTCTTATACATGTAAGAGTACCATCTTCACATTCCCACATAAAAGTGAATTTTTAATTCACACTCCCCCATGAGATGAATTAAAAATTCACTTGTCCTATCCACTCTTCCCAAAAATGAATCTTTAATTCATTTTAATCCTCCACACCTTTCCCCATGTGAATTTAAAATTCACTTTTAATGAGAGCCCTCCAATCCCATTGAGCAAGTTTCAACCCTTGATCTCCCTCATCCACTCTCCTTGTGACACTTGTCACAAGGCTATGGCTTCAATCCTAACCCTAACTCTCATTGATTCCTAGCCCTTGATCTCATCTTTCAATCCTTACCCTCCATCCTCCTCTCAGAAAATCTATAAATGAAACCCTCTCCAAGCCATTTGAGAGAGACTCCTTCATGCATCAAACCTCTGCCAAAATCACTCCACAATCTCCTCATCTTACCATCATAATGTCAAAATTATCCCTCATCTCCCCCTAATCTATCAATCCCCATCTCATTTACATTGTGTTGAGCACTTGAGCAATCCACATTAGTCATTCTAATCATGGGTAAAATCTAAGGAGACTAATCGGGTGCAACTCCTTCCCTCTTGGATTTGTGAGTTCATTATGAAGGTATAATCATTTTGTATTTTGCATTTGATTAGTATTTTAATCTTCATTTTGTATTTTGCATTCTTTCTTTTCTTTCATTTTTAGTTTAGTTCAGTCATTTGTAGTTTCATCATTTTGTATTACACTTTGCCATATCTTCAAATAAGAGCATGCAGAGAAGGACATAGTATCTTCATAATGTCATCTATATCATATTCAGATTTCAAGTGATTTGGATTTGTTTCTAGAAAGTTATTGCTAGTAGAAGTTCATCAATTTTCACATAGCAGAGCATTCATATAGTCAATTGAAGGAGAAGGTTTACAGAGCACTTATGTGACTTGTGGATCCAAATGGAACATCAGACATAGTACATAATGATCAGATAGACCTTCCTTGAGGTCCATACCAAGTTTCATCCATTTTTAGAGTAATGCAATGTGTTGTAGGCTAGCCTACTTGTTTCTACATGTTACATCTTTCATTGGAGTTTGTAACCTCTTGTGGCCGACAGAGAGGATTCTATCAGCCTAAAGATGATATTTATAGATCTCTTACATGTGTTAGGAAAGTAGTTAGTGATTATGATAGTTTATAAATGATATTTTATTCTGGAAATGCACTTCAATGCCATATCTTACATATCTATTGTAACCTGGAAAGCAGTCCTATGAGCCCTTTGATTGTAGCCCGCATGTTTTTGGCATTTGAGCATTTTAATTATTTGATATACTGAATATATGAAACTGCCATTGCATTCTATATTTGTGTTGTTTCCATTGTGTTTACTCTAGCTACATGGTTGGACAATAAATTCTTTGAACCCTCCTACCATGACTGCACCATCTTTCCTCCTAAGGTCAAATTCTCTTTGTGTCAATTGTTGGGATATGGTGTTGTACACCATTGCATAATTTGATATATTTTATAATGTTGTAATTAAATAATTATTTAGTTATGATGCACCTATGTGGTGTGGTTAGTCACACTATACAATTATTTGGGACCACTTTATGTTGTATTGTAACATTGGGATATTATTTGTATTATTTGATTAATTGGGAAAAGTTAGTACCAATAGTCAAATGTGGGGTCAAGTGGTTTTGTGTTACCCATGGTTTTGGGGCACATGGGTTTCTCAATGTAATGTGTGAGCTTATATTATAAAAGAAAACACAATGTTATTATTTGAGGTTGGTTGGATATTTCATTGTAGGTGAACAAGAGTTTTGTGAGAGGCTGTCATTGTATTGAGCTCTCTCCTGAAAGTGCGGATTGTGAAGCATGGTAGGTGATGTGTGGATTCATGCTTGTACACATGGAGGCTGCATTGGAGGTGTTTGATGGTTTAGGGGTATTCATCGCAGCTCAGATATTGTATTGTAATGTTTCATTGCTAAATAATACATGTGAGCATGGATACTTTTGGAGGTTGGGTTTTTCCCTGCAAAGGGTTTTCCTAGGGTATATCTTGTGTTCCCTTGTTGCTTGTTCATTGATCTTTTGTATTATGGTTGTTTCTGCATCTTGTTTCTCCTTTTGGGTTATGTGGAATTGGTTTGATCTAACCTGCAAATTCCTAACAGTTGGTATCAGAGCCATGTTCATGGTTGAGGGAGGTGTGAACTCCCTAGATGTGTATAACCCTTGTGTGTAGATTAGGTGCAAAGAATCCATGGAAATGCATTGAAGGATTGAAGGCATTACAAGGTTTTGTGCAAGTTGTATTGTAGATTGAGGGTTTTGGGTATTGGTGATTTATTGTCCATGTTGCAGATCGGGTGATTGAAAAATCATGGCTGAAGAGGGTTTTCAAGTTTTGGCTTCATGAGGGTTTTGAGGAGAAACTTTCACAGATGACCTCTTGTGACAAAATAGACCTTGCCATTGAGTCCAAGAGGCCTGAGAAATGAAAATTAATATAAAATTTTCCATGGTTTGGTTATTGGACAAAAATGCAAAATTTTTTACCCTCCCAGGTCGATGGTATGGCCATACAGCCTATCATAGTCTACAAGGTACACCTGATTAAAAAATTATTATTAATCATACACTATTATTTTTCACTATAGTTTGAGAAGAAAAATAAAAAATTTTAAAACTATAGTTGAAATAAAAAATTTGCAAAGACTGAAAAAACAAAATAAAATTCTAAAAAAAATTAAGGGGGGGCAGGTACCCCAACCCCCTGCACAGGCACTAAAAAAAAGGTATTGGCAGGCACTGCAAGCGTAGAGCTAGTCAGCCCCGCCAGTCCCTTCATTCCTTTGTCGTTGGCCATTAGGCCGACGCCCAGACCGCTCCTTGTGGGCATTTTTTAAATATAAAAAAAAATTGTTTAAATTTTTTTTAATATTAAACTTTTCTGGTGGGTGGTGGAAAGAATTAAAATGACAGTGATATCTTTTGTTTTTTTAATTTGGGATTTATAAAAAAATTTAAACCCTCTTTCATATGCAACTTGGAGTCTAATGAAAACTTAAACAAATTTAAACCCATTTGGATTCCGTCGGTCAAAGATATTTGATGCCTAGTCAAACGCAATGTTAGCACTACTGCCCAGTCACACACAGTCAGCATTTGCCAAGTCAGCCATGGCATCAGCAGTGTACTAGGGCCCACCAAGGGTCCACTTTTAGCCCTAGGAGTGCCTTTTCTTTAGGGGGGCATAAATTTCACATACGATATCTATTTTTTGACTTCTTGTAGGTGTTGGAAAGCTCTCTCTGAGAAATATATAGTGGTATAGGTTTCATGACTAGATTTTGTTGTTTGTGTCAGAATTTTTTGCCTGAATCCCACATTGCTCCGGTATAGTTTTATGCTCATAAATGTTACATATGGAATCAGATTTTTGATTTCGAATAGGCATTGGGGAGCTCTTATAGTGTACTATAGTTTGGATTGTGTAGATTTTTAGTTTAATGTGCAGAAAGAGTTTGGTACTTATTTGATCACTTGTAGGAGCCTAAGATTCAGAGTGCATTTATGAGTGCATTTAGATGGATATTTGGGCACAAACTTGTGGGAGTACTTTTTGTTATGAGACCATCAACATGGTCTAGCAAGTTTTCAGATTTGGTGCTTCTTGAGACAGGTTTATAGGTATTTTTAGAGTTTAAACTTTGATGGAGACAGGTACAAGTTGTCTTCTGGTTTGAGGACATGGTTGATACTCGTGTGAGACTTGGAGTCTCATTTCATTGGGAGTTGAGTACATGTACAATGATGATGATGATTATGATGTCATGGATATGTAGAGAGACTTTTGCATTGGCATGACATGATCATGTATGTGATTGTCAGGTATGGGCTATGATGTTTGATTCATGATTACATGTGTTGTAGTGTTGTTTAAGGGGATTGTTCTTATCTCCTAGATGCTTGACTAGTTCTTTGACTATGGTTACTCATTTGTGGACATGTTGGCAAATCAAATCTAGAGTTGATTTGGTGTTTGAGTCTTGGAGTCTACAGGTTGTCTTCTTTGATATCTCAGTTTGTAGTTTACTAGTGTGATGATGAGTTTGCATGTGACATTTGTTGGATCTACGAGTTATGTAGTTTTGTAGGCTGATCACTTATTTAGCTATAGTGGGATAAGATCGATGTGGATTGTCTATATCCACCAGATTGATTCAGTGTTTATGCAGACTTTATTAGTTGGCCTTGTCTGTGGGAATTTGTGCATTGGTATGATTGCTTTGGGATAAGAGGATGGATGATTAGAGTGCCTGGATAGTCAGTTGTTGGGATTTGTAGCATGTTTATCATGATGTCATGGAGAGCTTGGATACATGGTTTTATGTTAGCTTTTGACAGTGATAGTTTTGTCTTCTTGTTTGGAGTTTTTTGGTTCACTAGACCTTTTGGGAGCTATTGATGTTACAGTGGGATTCCTTGATTGGTTTGGGGCCATGGGTAATCTTCATTTAGGAGATGGTTATTTTTTTGTCATGGATAGCTCAATATCACAATTTAGTGGGAGCTTTGGCAGCATGTTGGATTCATCATACATGATGGATGATCTTTTGCAGTGGTTATGGGTGTCTTGGATTATGATTCTTGTTTTAGTGAGATTGCTTTGACATCCTAATTTCCATTGTTAGTAGATGGTTATCTTCATATGATTGGAGATGTTGACATCTTGGTTTACCATGGAAGACTTCTTCGAGTCTTTGGTTGAGGTGTCAGGTTTATGATTTGTTAATTTGACATGTTTATCCTTGTTTAGAAATGTTGATATTGTTTCTTGATGGGCTCTTGATTCTATATTAGAGTTTTGGCATGATGTAGGTTCTCTTGAGATAGGATGTATGCATCACTGTACGCTTTGTTGCATGTGATGTTCTTACGAGGAGATGGCTAGATAATGATGTCATGATGAGCTTATTGATTATGCAGATGTGTAGTAGGAGCATTGACAGTGGTCTTGTTTGTTCTCTTGGTCTTGAGTACTTTGATCATTTGCTTGATTACTTCATGATGGTGCTATGTTGCATTTGGATTTTGGCATGCATTGGTCAATTACAGGTGCTCATGGATACTTGGAGACTTAGGTAAGGCTGGAGTTCTCTTTTGATTAGAGACACTTGTTGGGATAGTTACTCTTTGGATTTTTCACTAGATAGACGGAGGAGCCTTACACCTAGATATGGATGTGAGTTCATAAATGGACCTAGAGGAGATTGTTCTTGGAGAGAATCTTTGTGACTTGGTGTATCCTAGAGGAGTGTTTTGATTCCCTACTCTTGGTCTACTCAGTGGTTTATCATCTATGAGGCATTGCCCATCCTTTTAGATGCATTTTACTTTATGTTTCATCTTCTCATAGATATCGATCTTGAGCTATAGTTATTGGTTCTAGAGGGTTCATTTGAGGGATGTTAGCATGGTTATCTTCTTGTTCAAATGGCTTGATTTATGATGTTCATTATGAGGAGTTTAGGAGATGTGATTGGGCTTATTCCTGGTTATGGAATGGTTAGAGAGGCTTAAATCCATGTTGGTTACATGTTATACATGTTTATTTGATCTTATCAGATTGAATGGTTGGGTTTGGTTGAGGCTTTTCATTTAGGGTTGTAGAGGAGATCATCCTTGACATAGCTTAGCACTTTGAGGTGTTTGTAGAAGGACATTATGATTTGCAAGTTTTATCTCTTTGTCTTATGGCTACTTCTTGGAGGATCATGTTGATATGGTTGGACTTGGGAGAGTTATGGTGACATGTTGTGAGAGCATATGCAATGATTTATCATACATGTGTGGATCATTGTGATTGTTCTTGATACTACATTGGCTTGTTGATTAGCCACACCTAATTTCAAGTGTTGATTGATAGACTTGGTATGTCATGGATCTATTTTTAGATTTAATATTACCCATGCAATGGGAGTTCCTACATGTATGTGTTCTTCATTGACAGGTTTTATACATGGAGCTTGTTATTGCGGTATATGGGTTCGATATGTTGTTGGCATGAGTTTATTGATGTTGTTGATACCTATAAGGTATGGATGGTTGGATGTATTAGCATTTGTTGTGGGTTCTATTTCTAGTCATGTGGGTTTTTTACCTTTGACAGCAGCTTGGAGCCTTATGTTATCACTTGGATTTGATGCTAGTGTTCTTTGGATTGGTACATCTTCATCTTGGCATGTTCCTTTTCTTCCATAGGTGGCATGTTGGAGGATGACAAGAGTTCTTTCTCGAGATGGTGGTCACTTTGATTTTCTTGTAGGTATCTTGATGGAGAATGAGAGCATGCTAGAGATTCATGTGATTTTATGTTTGCCTATGATGATGTATTTCATGTATTGACCCTTATGCAATGTATACAAGAAGTGGGAGAATGTTGGGATATGGTGTTGTACACCATTGCATAATTTGATATATTTTATAATGTTGTAATTAAATAATTATTTAGTTGTGATGCACCTATGTGGTGTGGTTAGTCACACTATACAACTATTTGGGACCACTTTATGTTGTATTGTAACATTGGGATATTATTTGATTAATTGGGTAAAGTTAGTACCAATAGTCAAATGTAGGGTCAAGTGGTTTTGTGTTACCCATGGTTTTGGGGTACATGGTTTTCTCAATGTAATGTGTGAGGTTATACTATAAAAGCAAGAACAATGTTATTATTTGAGGTTGGCTGGATATTTCATTGTAGATGAATGGGGGTTTTGTGAGAGGCTATCATTGTATTGAGCTCTCTCCTAAAAGTGCAAATTGTGAAGCATGGTAGGTGATGTGTGGATTCATGCTTGTACACATAGAGACTGCATTGGAGGTGCTTGATGGTTTAGGGGTATTCATGGAGGCTTAGATATTGTATTGTAATGTTTCATTGGTGAATAATACATGTGAGCATGGATGCTTTTGGAAGCTAGTTTTGTCACTGCAAAACATTTTCCCAGGGTATATCTTGTGTTCCCTTGTTGCTTGTTCATTGATCTTTTGCATTATGATTTTTTCTGCATCTTGTTTCTCCTTTTGGGTTATGTGGAATTGGTTTGATCTCACCTATAATCCCTAACTGTTGGTATCAAAGCCATGTTTGTGGTTGAGGGAGGTGTGAGCTCCTTGTATGTGTATAACTCTTGTGTGTGTAGATCAGGTGCAAAATAGAAGCCATGGCAATGCATGGAAGGATTAAAGGTATTGCAAGGTTTTGTGCAAGTTGTATTGCAGATTGGGGGTTCTAGGTATTGGTGATTTGTTGTGCATGTTGCAGATCGGGTGATTGAAAATCATGGCTGAAGAGGGTTTTCAGGTTTTGGCTTCATGAGTGTTTTGAGGAGGAACTTTCACAAATGACCTCTTGGGACAAAACAGACCTCGCCATTGAGTCCAATAGGCCTGAGAAACAAAAATTCATATAAAATTTACCATGGTTTGGTTATTGGACAAAAATGTAAAATAGTTTACCCTCCTAGGTCGATGGTACAATCGTACGGCCTATCGCAGTCTGCAAGGTATGCCTAATTAAAAAAAAAATTATTATTCTAGCACTATTATTTTTCACTATAGTTTGAGAAGAAAAAATAAAAATTTTAAAACTATAGTTGAAATAAAAAAAATTGCAATGATTGAAAAAACAAAAAAAAAATCTAAAAAAATTTAAGGGGGGTGGGTACCCCCATACCCCCCCTACACAGGCACTGCAAAAAAGGTATCGGTGGGTACCACTAGTGTAGAGCCATTCAGCCCCACCGGTCCCTTCATTCCTCTGCCATCGGCCATTGGGTCGGCGCCCAGACCGCTCCTTGTGGGCATTTTTTAAATATTAAAAATTTTTGTTTAAAAAAAAAATTATATTAAACTTTTCTAGTGGGTGGTGGAAAGAATTAAAATGACAGCAGTATCTTTTTTTTTTTTAATTTGGACTTTATAAAAAAATTTAAACCCTCCTTCATATGCAACTTGGAGTCTGATAAAAACTTAAACAAATTTAAACCCGTTTGGATTTTGCCAGTCAAAGACATTTGATGCCTAGTCAGATGCCACGTTAGCACTACCACCCAGTCATGTATAGTCAGCATTTGCCCAGTCAGTGATGATGTCAGCAGTGTACGAGGGCCCACCAGGGGTCCACTTTTAGCCCTAGGAGTGCCTTTTCTTTCAGGGGGCATAACTTTCACATACAATATTAGTTTTTTGACTTCTTATAGGTGTCAAAAATCTCTCTTTGAGAACTACACAATGGTATAGGTTTCATGACTAGATTTTACTATTTGTGTTTGAATTTGGTGCCTAAATCCTATATTGCTCTAGTACAGTTTTATGCTCATAACTTTTGTATATAGAATTGGATTTTCAATTTCGGATAGGCATTGGAGAGCTCTTGCATTGTACTACAGTTTAGATCATGTATATTTTTAGTTTAACGTGCAAAGAGAGTTTGGAACTTCTTTGATCACTTGTAGGAGCCTGAGATTTAGAGTACATTTATGAGTGCATTCAGATGGATATTTAGGCAAAAACTTGTGGGAGTACTTGTTTTTATAAGACCATCAATATGGTATAGCAAGTTTTTAGATTTGGTGCTTCCTGATACAGGTTTACAGGTGTTTTCAGAGTTTGGACTTTGATGGAGACAGGTACATTTTGTCTTCTAGTTTGAGGACATGGTTGATACTTGTGTGAGAAATGGAGTCTACTTTCAGTGGGAGTTGAGTACAGGTACAATGATGATGATGATTATGGTGTCATGGATATGTAGACACACTTTTGCATTGGCATGACATGATCATGTATGCGATTGACAGGTATGGGCTATGATGTTCGATTCATGATTACAGGTGGTGTTGTGGTGTTTTTTTAGGGGATTGTTCTTATCTCCTAGATGCTTGATTAGTTCCTTGACTATGGTTACTCATTTGTGGACTTGTTGGAAAATTGAATCTAGAGTTGATTTGGCGTTTGAGTCTTGAAGTCTACAAGTTTTCTTCTTTGATATCTCAGTTTGCAGTTTACTAGTGTGATGATGAGTTTGCATGTGACATTTGTTTGGATCTACAAGTTATGTAGTTTTGTAGGTTGATTACCTATTTAGCTACAGTGAGATAACTTGGATGTGGACTGTCTATATCCACTAGATTGATTTAGTGTTTGTGCAGATTTTGTTAGCTAGCCTTGTCTATGGTCATTTGTGCATTGGTATGATTTCTTTCAAATAAGAGGATGGATGATTAGAGTGCCTAGATAGTTGGTTGTTGGGATTTGCAGCATGTTTATCATGATGTCATGGAGACCTTGGATACATGGTTTTACGTTAGCTTTTGATAGTGATGGTTTTATCTTCTTGTTCAGAGTTTTTTGGTTCACTAGACCTTTTGGGAGCTATTGATGTTATAGTGGGATTCCTTGATTAGTTTGGGGCCATGGATAATCTTCATTTAGGAGATAGTTATTTTGTTGTAATGGATAGCTCGGTATCATGGTTTAGTGGGAGATTTGGTAGCATGTTGGATTCATCATACATGATGGTTGATCTTCTGTAGTGGTTGAGTGTGTCTTGGATTATGATTCTTGTTTTAGTGAGAGTGCTTTGACATCCTGATTTCCATTGTTAGTAAACAGTTATATTCATATGATTAGAGATGTTGACATCTTGGTTTATCATGGAAGACTTCTTCGAGTCTTTGGTTGAGGTGTCGGGTTTATGATTTGTCGAATTGACATGTTTATCCATGTTTAGAGATGTTGATATTGTGTCTTGATGTGCTCTTGATTCTAGATTAGAGTTTTGGCATGATATAGGTTCTCTTGAGATAGGATGTATGCATCATTGTACACTTTGTTTCATGTGATCTTATGAGGAGATGGCTAGATCATGATGTCATGATGAGCTTCTTGATTATGCCAATGTATAGTAGGAGCATCAACAGTGGTCTTGTTTGTTCTCTTGGTATTGAGTACTTTGATCATTTGCTTGATTACTTCATGATGGTGCTATGTTGCATTTGGAGTTTGGCATGTATTGGTCAGTTACAAGTGCTCATGGATACTTGGAAACTTAGGTGAGGCTAGAGTTCTCTTTTGATTAGAGACACTTGCTAGGACAGTTACTCTTTGGAGGTTTCACCAGATAGACTGAGGAGCCTTACACCTGGATATGGACGTGAGTTCATATATGGACCTAGAGGAGATTGTTCTTAGAGAGAGTCTTTGTGACTTGTTGTATCATGGAGGAACATTCTCATTCCCCACTCTTGGTCTACTTAGTGGTTTATCATCTATGAGCTATTCCCCATCCTTTTAGATGCATTTTACTTTATATTTCATCTTCTCATAGATATCGATCTTGAGATACAATTATTGGTTTTGGAGGGTTCATTTGAGGGATGTTAGCATGGTTATCTTCTTGTTCATATTGCTTGATTTATGATGTTCATTATGAGGAGTTTAGGAGATGTGATTGGGCTTATTCCTAGTTATGGAATGGTTATGAGTTTGATCTAGCTTGATTATAGAGGCTTACATCCATGTTGGGTACATGTTATATAGGTTCATTTGATCTTATGAGATTGAATGGTTAGGTGTTGTTGAGGATTTTCATTTGGGGTTGTAGAGGAGATCATAATTGACATAGCTTAGCACTTTGAGGTGTTTGTAGAAGGACATTATGTTTTATAGATTTTCTCTCTTTGTCTTATGGCTACTTCTTGAAGGATCATGTTGATATGGTTAGACTTGGGAGAGTTATGGTGACATGTTGTGAGAGAGTATGCAGCGATTTATCATGCATGTGTGGATCATTGTGATTGTTCTTGATACTACATTGGTTTGTTGATTAGCCACACCTTGGTTCAAGAATTGATTGATAGTCTTGGTATGCCATGGATATATTTTTAGATTTGACATTACCCATGCAGTGGGAGTTCCTAAATGTATGTGTTCTTCATTGACAAGTTTTATACATAAATCTTGTTATTGCGGTATATGGGTTGGATATGTTATTGGCATGAGTTTATTGATGTTGTTGATACCTATGAGGTATGGATGGTTGGATGTATTAGCATATGTTGCGGGTGCTATTTCTGGTCATGTGGGTTTTTTACTTTTGACAATAGCTTGGAGCCTTATGTTATCACTTGGATTTCATGATTGTGTTCTTTGGATTGGTGCATCTTCACCTTAGCATGTTCCTTTTCTTCCATAGGTGGCACGTTAGAGGATGACAAGAGTTCTTTCTTGAGATGGTTGTCACTTTGATTTTGTTGCAGGTATCTTGATGGAGCACGAGAGCATACTAGAGATTCATGTGATTTCATGTTTTCCTATGATGATGTATTTCATGTATTGACCCTTATGCAATGTATACAACAAGTGGGAGAATGTTGGGATATGGTGTTGTACACCATTGCATAATTTGATATATTTTATAATGTTGTAATTAAATAATTATTTAGTTGTGATGCACCCATGTGGTGTGGTTTATCACACTATGTAATTATTTGGGACAACTTTATGTTGTATTGTAACATTGGGATATTATTTGTACTATTTGATTAACTGGGAAAAGTTAGTACCAATAGTCAAATGTGGGGTCAAGTGGTTTTGTGTTACCCATGGTTTTTTCAATGTAATGTGTGAGCTTATATTATAAAAGAAAGCACAGTGTTATTATTTGTGGTTGGCTAGATATTTTATTGTAGGTGAACGGGGTTTTTGTGAGAGGCTGTCATTGTATTGAGCTCTCTCCTAAAAGTGCAGATTGTGAAGCATGGCAGGTGATGTGTGGATTCATGCTTGTACACATGGAGGTTGCATTGGAGGTGCTTGATAGTTCTAGGGTATTCATGGAGGTTCAGATATTGTATTCTAATATTTCATTGGTGAATAATACATGTGAGCATGGATGCTTTTGAAGGCTAGGGTTTTCCCTGCAAAGGGTTTTCCCAGGGTATATCTTGTGTTCCCTTTTTTCTTATTCATTGATATTTTGCATTATGGTTGTTTATGCATCTTGTTTCTCCTTTTGGGTTATGTGGAATTGGTTTGATCTGACCTATAAATTCCTAATGTCAATATGAACATATCCTCTCCTTACCCTCACTCTACACAACTTCTATATAAAAACTCACTTTGTTCTTCATTCAGAGGCCGACCCCCTTCACTCTGCTTTCTTCAATGTTACCAAATGACCATGTTCTTTGTTTTTCTGCCTTGGGTTGAGGTCCTATGCAACACATCTCTAACTCTTTTGCTTTCTCTGCATCTTCTACTCCTTTGACAGTGCCTTCTTCAGAGCCATACATTGGTTTTTATACTACATAACATGACAGAATGAAAAGACCAATTTTGGTCATCCTTGAGGATTTGAAATGTTGCTGCTTACAAAGAACTATAGCTTTTTATATTTGTTTTGTATAGATGTGAAAAAATATTTTCACACTCCCTATCCGAGAAGTAGAAGGGACATACAAGTTAACAAAAGGAATTTGAAGTTTGATTTTAAATCTGAGTCAAAGACTCCCATGCTCCTTAGCTCCACAACCTTATTTTTGTCTTTGTTTCTTGCAAATGGCATGAAATATTAATTTTTGGCAAAGGTAAATACTCTGTCCCATTCCACAATGGCATTCTCTATTTACCACTTCATGAAATCAACGCTAAATATCCAAGTTTCTATGCCAAAGCTGAGCACCTCAAGAAAATATGGATAGATTTCAATAATTTCCTTCATAGAATGTGATGAAATATATCCTTCCACACTGGCATGAGAATTAACAGAAATAATGTGTAGACACCCAAATTTGTCCCAAATTTGTCCATGTCATACAACACCTAGTCAAAAGCATTATTAGAGACATCATGTAACATTTTGTCCTAATCCCACTCTTAATTCAACTTATCTAAATTTCTAATTAATTAAATGAATCTTATTTATTTAATTAATTTCCCATCATAATCCCACCCATCCTAATCACGTAGCCAATTAATTAAATAAATCTTATTTATTTAATTGATTTTCCAAGTAATTCTCAATCCTCACCTCTCACCACATTTCAACACTTGTCCACTCTCACTTGAGTCATGTGTGGTAGTACAACTTTCATTTAATATCTTTTTTGTGTACACGATCACACATGAGATTTATCCTCCTTTGTACACTTATCACATGACTACATCTCCCTTGAAGAGTGGGAATAACTAATCAATCCTAGCCGTCCACATAATTCATTTACCCTTTTAATCTCAACCATCCATTCAAATCAACCCTTGCCTATAAATTAGCCCTCTCACAAGCCATTTTATATGCATTGAGTTTGAGTATCCTTATGCTATTGAAATATCATTAGAGCCTTTGCATCATTCATCTATCATCCATAATCTCTTCATCTATCATCTTTCCATCTATCATTTTCATTCTAATGTTATGTTGCCGAATTAAGCAATCAACATATCAAATCAATCGATCAATTCCATCTTGCATCTATCTATTTGAGGTATTGAAGATTTGGATTAGGTAATACATTGTATTGTTTTATCATTTTTATTTATCCAAATTTTTCATTATACATTTTAGTGAACCTATCGTGAACATGCTCCAAATATCTTGTGAGGCCTACTTTTTCATTCCCTTATATTTGACTACTTATTTTACTGTTGATGATACATTTAGACTTATGGGACTATTGATCTTGAATTTTCAGACTATTAGACTTTATGATGTATGTGGATTTGTTATGCTTAGCATGTTTATGATGTGTTTAGACCTGGATATTGATTCACTGATGATGTTAGACATATGGTTTATATTATGATGTTATTGGGAAACCATTCATGTGATGTTAGTTAGAAATTTGTTATGTGATTCAATCTTGGGGATGGATGTTTGAAATGCAGAATTTAGAATTTAACTATAATGTGATTTCCATGATTCTTCTATGAACATGTGATGTTGTATGTGCTTGTTTCACTTTGCTTTGGCTATCATATACATGTCAGATTAACATTTCATTTGAGTGCGTAGGTGTTTCTAACAAAGCCACAGAAATTCAGAGATCATCCCACACACTGTGTTGTTTTCCCTTATGAAGTTGATCTAGTTCCAAGATCAACTATGTATTGCATGATGAATTTTTGTAATGTTTGTATATGGTGTCCTTTGGGCTAGGTCTACCCTTTTTCAGTTGATTGTATTATGGTGTTGTAAATGTGTAATGTTTATTTGACTCAATTTTTGTTTTATTTTTTTTGTGACCCCTTTTCATGTGATTTTCTACATCCTAAGGTGCTAAATTTGGGTTAAATTTGACCCTGGGTTGTACCCCTAGGGTCTAGGGCTCATCTAGGCTTGTGTAACCCTAGGTAAACTTCCATTTGGTCACTTTAACTCCACCCTGAAGTAAAGTGACGAAAATGGAAGCTTGGGAGGGAGAGGATGAGTGGGTCAAACACTCAACCCTTCCTTTCCCATTCCCTAGGTTGGGGGAGTCCACAAGACCCCTTAATTGTGGACTTTACTCCAATTCTCTCCCACAATTGGTGAGGGTACCTTGGGGTTGTGTGGTCCTTCTTAGGAGGAGAGGATTGGGGCACATGTGGCACCCACTCCCTCTTAAGCTCCACTTTTCTCTCCCACATGTTTTAGAGAGGACAAGTGGAAGGGAGAGAGACTTGGTGGATGGGTGAATGACATGTGTCACCACCCATTCCAAGGGTCTTGCTTGTAGTTGGGAGGAGTGAGGAGGTGACATGTGTCACCTACCCATTCCTCAAGGCTCATGAGAGGAGTTAGAGGAGCTCTTCTCAACCATCTCCCAGTTGGGCTCTATAAGGTAGGAATTCAAGGCTAATGCCTTCCCTTGTGTTTTTATTTACTTGTGTGATGCTATGTGTGAGTTTCCATTTTGAGTTTTTACTTCTTGTTATGGGGAAAAAGTGTAAGGGAGTTGTAAGAGCCTCTCCTACTTGGGAGAAGATACTCAACATGTGTGGGGTGGGGGAGGATTGAACCTCCTCGGGGTCACATCCTAGATTTTGTGGAGTTGTAGCCTTGAGGGCAATATGTGTATATGTGTAATATGTGAAATGGCTTGAGAGCTAAAAGAAAGCTTTGTGAAACTATGTTTAGAAGTGTTGGCTTGAGACCTTGAGAGGTATTTGTATTGGGAAGTTTTGGAGTGGCACTCTTGAGTTGAGTGATGTCCACTCCCCTACCCCATTGAACTCATCTTGAGTGAGTTCTTGTGTTGTGATAAGCCATGGGAGTAAATTGTTTTTGGGTGTTGAATGCAATGTTATGTTGTGGTTTGAGTTTTCCTAGTGTGAGGATGACCTCCTAGCTTGGGGGTGACTCATGAGTGAGTCAATGGTGGGGAGGAGAGCAGTTTGTTGTGGCTTCTTCCCACTCCTTGTGTTATTACAGGTTTTTGAGCTATGAAGTGCAGGAGAAAATGAAGCTTCCACCTTGTGTTGTCATTTTGAACTCAATAGAGGATATGGCCAAGTTTGGCCTTATGTAAATGTTATAGTTAGAAGAGAGAAGGAAATCTTCCTCTCTTGGAATGTAAAGTTCTATAATTTAGTTGAGATGTGTTTAAACTTATTGCACTTGGAAGTAAAAGTTTATTGCTGATTTTAGTTGAATTGTGAATGAAGAAAAAAAAATATAGAGTAATAAAAAGATGATATGGTCTTACTGCCACTTTATTGCATGAATATTTTTAAAATAAACAAATAGGAAAGTTGTTTTATTGATGAGAGACAAAAATGAAAATTTATATTTTTCTTATGAAAAAGAAATTTAATTGATGTTATATATTAGAAGTATTTAATTAAATGCATTTGTTTCTTTAAAAAAAAAATACAATGAATATATTATTTAAAGAAATGTTCATTTCCTTTATATAGATTTGATATAAAAAAAAAGAAAATATATGTCTTTTGCTATTTGTTTTTAAAAAGGAAATTCTGTGTGTTTTTAGAATGGCAAACAAAAAAATTGAAATTGTAGTTATTTCAAGTATATTTATATAGAAAAACAAAGTATATATATATATATATATATATATATATATATATATTTGTGTGTTTATATTTCATATATTTAAATTTAGGTTCTTTTTATTATACTGTTGAATTAAAAAATAAATAGACTATTATATATACGTTTATTTTGTTATATTTTATTATAAAATAAATTGTAATAAAAAGTAGCCTCCACAGAACACATCGCCCCTCGCCCAACACTCCTCGCGGTCCCTCCAAACCCTGCGGTCGTCCCTCCTCTGCCACTCCATAGTCACCACACCTCCGCCACAGTCCGTCGACCAACATCGCTGCCCCAGCAATGCTACTCTCCCCTTTGGCCCCTCTGTGGGCAGTAAACTCCACCCTACAACACATAAAATTTACACATTTAATATATATATATATATATATATATATATATATATATATATATATATATATATATATATATATAAATGCCTAGCATATTCACTACTTGGTGTGGCCATGAATGGTCCTCCATTAAACCTACAAACACAACCCAAAACGAAATGAGAGAAGAAAAAAAAATGAAGAGAAAAACAAACAAGGAGAAAAGAAAATGAGACTTAAAAAAATTAGGGTTAGGGCTTTTTGCCCTTAAGGAAATTATATTTTATTGTTGGAGAATTTTAGGGCAAGGTAAATTTAAAATTCATTTTTAATATGACTTCCACTCTTTTTATTTTGTTATTCATTTGTTTTGTGTTTTTATTTTAAATTGGGGTTTTGGAATAAATAATGAATGGATAATTTTTATTCTTTTGGGGAGTGTTGTGTTTAATTGTAGTGGTATGGTAATATTCAAAATAGTTTGTGACTAGAGGGAATTGATCGTTAATTAACCTTAATTCGACTATTGAAGGGGAATTTTTAATTGTTTTATTTAATGATTACACCAATTTAAATATGGAGATGTATTTATTTTAAACAATTTAGTTAATCCTCTATTTGCAAACCAAATCTGACGGGGTTAATTCTAAGCTGGATTTTTATTAATTTAATAATTCCTTTTTAATTATATCTAGAATGATTTTATTATTTTAATAAAGATGTCATTCAAACCAACTTGGAAACCTAGTAAACTATCCAAATGAAGTTAGTATAACATGTTCCCGTAATCTAGTCTAGACCAAGAAATTAGGAATAATATAAAGGATGTAGTGATAACTCTGATTGATAGAAAATGTGAAGAAGAACAAATTGATCGAGCTTTGTTGAAAAATGTGTTAAATTGATAGAAAATGTGAAGAAGAACAAATTGATCGAGCTTTGTTGAAAAATGTTTTAAATATAGAAAACGTGAAGAAGAACAAATTGATCGAGCTTTGTTGAAAAATGTACAATTAAGCTATTTGACTGATCTACTAATTTAACTGATGTTAAATAGGTAATTTAACACCAACCCAGTAAACTTTCGATCAAAATTAGTTTTATTATAATAAACCCTAATCACGCCTGTGAGGCATTATGCTGCCAGATTTTTCCAGAATTTAGGGTTTAGCTAGGTTAGTGGAATTTAACCTTGCTTAGGATTAAATTATTATTTTTTTTCCAGTTATTGACATTAGGTTTTGGTATTAAATTATATTTTCTCATGCACTTGAATTTGGATTTTGATTTAGACTTACGTCAAATCCCATCATTCACATAGGTTAACTTAGGGTTTCGATCATTGATCCTAATCCTCTAGGCAATGTTAATCACGTCGCATCAACCCCCTAGTTGGCCTTCATTGTGAAATGGTATGTGCATGTGAATGCATTACCCCACATTCAACTGTCATGTTTACGCCTTATGCGTAACACCACCGAGCACGCTTACATATGTGAGGGAGTTTCTAGGGAATCATGGTAAAATTTTTGATATTTCGTGTCATGACCACATGACAAATGTGGACATGACACATGTGATGCATGTCATGACCGTATGGGAAAATGTGGGCATGACATTTGGTATCAGAGCCTAAGTTTAAACACTAGGCTTATTTGGGCACGTTACTTATTCTATAACTTTGATTAATTAGTGCCTACCTTGTTTTTGTAGGATGCCTCCCTAGTGTAGGAGCACCCCTTTGAAATGAAGAATAAGTCTAATTATAGTATGTTTTACTTTGTGATGTAATAAGGTCCATGTGACCAATTCTTATGTTTTAAGTCAATCTAGGGTTATGTGCAGCCGGTTATAGTTTGTTATGCTAGCTGTCCTCCCAGCCGCTGGGAATCATTTATGTACTACTCATGAGGAGTAGATATATTTTCCCTAGCTCAGATTGTTGAAATATAGTGGATAGTTTAGCGTTGCATATGTAAAATAGGGGACATTGTGTTTGGAGATCAGACTGAGCATTGTGGTACAGTGGGACTGTGAAGCCAGATATTTTTATGCATTTCTGATATTGGAATAAAGAAGATCCCGTTGTTTCATTTTTTTGATTTTTGATCCATCTGTGTGATCATATTTCCTATTTTGTAGTTGGGATGGAATCATTCATCCATTCCACCAGTTCATTCTCTGAATCAGTGGAATGGACATGTACAATAGTTTAGTTTGCAGTTTCTATTTTTTTGTTTTTGCATTTCATGTTTTTGGGATCGAAATATCGCATGCAATGAACAAACCTAGCATCCTCATGTGCTAGGGTTTATGAGAAAGAATTCTATGTCAAAATTGCCAAGTGAATAGATCAGGTTGAGATCAGGGTTTTCGGTGCAAGTTTGTGAAGGCATCGGCGTGAGAAGAACCATCAGGTTGAAAAGTTTTCATTGCACTGACAAGGGGCACTTTCACTGATTGGGGTGATAAATACAAAGTGTCATCAACGAAGAGTCTATTGGTGTAAGCCATAGTATCGGCTAAGCAAAGTTGAGACTCACCGATGTGGAAAGTCTTACTGATGGCAAGTTGATGGTCGGCGCATCAGCATAAGATATACTATTGACAAAGGAATGAAATGTTCCACTGACGGTGTTAGTCACACTGATGCATCAAGTCTGAAGGTCCATCGAAGTGACCAAAGGTATTGGCATAAGTTTCATTAGTGTCACCGACCGTATATGTCACAGCGACAAGTGTGAAGTGAAGAGGGGTTAGTCTATCGGGTAGAGATGTGGGAGGTCACGCTGACGAAGAAATTGGCGTTAAGTGTATCGACATGAGTTATGCAGTCAGGGAGACATTACACCTAGCGGCTGACGAGGTTTTTGTTGCTGATGGTCAATAGGCAAAGTGTGTGCATCGAGGAGAGTTGGTGAAAAGTCTAACCGATAGATATGTTGAGAGGTGAGTACCGGCGTGAAATGTGTTATCGGTGTGAAGGAAATTAGTTCGACCGATAGAAGGTAGTCTTGCTGATAGGCAATAAGGTGAAGGATATCCATCGGTGTGAGGGGGACTTTGGTGTGATGATCTCCTTGTGTGCCGACAGCAATTGTTAGGCCGATAACATGTATCAGAGAGACATTGTGGTAAGTCATGCCGATGAGATAAGCAATATCAAATTCCACCATTAGAGTATGTTTCTGGTTGTGCCTCTGCATCAAGTGGTATCAGAGAAAAGGAAGAATCTTCTGGGAGGATAAGAAGATAGTAAGATGTCAGATGAAGAAGGAACATCAGAGATTTTGGCAAGGATGACCAACGCTGAGTTGGCAGTTTTGGTAAAGAAGTAGATTGTAGAAAGCAAAGTTGTGAAGGCTCAGAATCAGGCATTGAAAGATGAGTTGGAGAAGTTGATGGACAAAGTAGGTTCTAGTAAAGAAGAAGATAGGGACGAAGAGGAGATCCCTAGGTGGAACGAGGTAGACATTCCTACAGACCAGAGACCTTTGATTAATGCCCTCAAATCCATGGAGAGGAGAACCATGGATGTGAAACTGGATTTGCCAGTGTTTACAGGAAAGATAGATCTTGATTCAGTGATGGAGTGGATAGACTCCCTAAATAATTTCTTTGAGACAGAGGAGATACCAAAACACCAGAGGGTAAAGATAGCCCAATCAAAAATGAAAGAGGCTGCATTAACTTGGTGGAATTTTGTCCAAGATGACAGAGTACAAGAAGGAAAGCATAGAGTTGCTACATGGAAGAAGATGATGGCTTTAGTGAAAGAGGCCTATGTTCCATTGGATTACAACATCCAATTGCATAAGAGGAAACAAAATTTGAAGCAGAAGGAGCTAGATGTCAGCTCATATACAGAAGAGTTCATGAAGCTTTGTGTCAAGACAAAGGTAAAAGAGAGTGAGGAAGAAAAGGTAGCCAGATACCTTAATGGATTGAGGTTCAACATTCAGGAAGATTTGAATCTGCATAACCCAGATACAGTTCAGAAATGCTTTCAGTTGGCATTGAAAGTGGAAGAGAAGCTAAAGAGAAGACAAGAACAGAACAGTAGGGGAAGAGGAAAACAACAAAGAGGTGGAAGAGGTCCTTTCAGAGGCAGAGGACATGGATTTGGATATCAGGGAGAATCCAGTCATGACAATAGCAAAGGAGATAACAGTCAAAACCAGAGAGGAAGTTACAATCAGCAAGGAAACTTCAGTGGCAGAAGACCTTTCAGAGAAAGATCCCAGGGCAAAGGATCTATCAGATGTTATAACTACAATAAAGAAGGCCATATAGCTAGCAGATGTCTAGAAAAGGCAACAAGTTCTACAGGAGAAAGGAGAACAAATCTGATCCAAGAACCTGATAACCAAAGTGCAACAAGCTCGAATGCTTTTCAAAGTGTGAATGCTCCTGACAACTATGGATATCCAGAGAGTGGAGAATCTCTGATGATGAGAAGAACAATGACCACCATGAAGGTACCTAACAAAGAACCCCCACAAAGAAAGTCTCTTTTTAGAACTACTTGCAAGGTAGGAGGAAAGGTATGTAGAGTTCTAATTGATTCTGGTTCTACTGAAAATTTTGTGTCTGATGAAATGGTAACAAAGCTTAAGCTTAGAAGATTGCCTCACCCATCCCCATATAAGGTCTCATGGCTTACCCAAGGTCAGCAAACAGTTGTAGAAGAGCAGGCTTGGGTAGAATTTCAGATTGGATCATATAAGGACAAGTTATTGTTTGATATTACCAAGATGGGTGCTTGCCATCTCTTATTTGGAAGACCATGGCAGTATGACTTGAAGGCACAACATAATGGTGTTAGGTACACCTATACAATCACCAAAGATGGTATGGTGATAGAGTTGATCCCAAGGACAGAGGAGGAGAAATCAAAAGGAAAAGAGGTGAAGGTAATGCTGATGGAAGGAAAACAATTCATGAAAGAAGTAGCAGTAGAAGGTGCAGTTGTATATGCCCTAATTCTATGTCTCACAGTGAATAGAGAACAGCAGTAAGAAGCCAAGAAAGAGAAGAAGCAGAGGTTTATAGACCTAGCTGTCCAAGAGCTATTGGATAAATATAAAGGCATCATCTCTGATGGAATGCCAAGATCCCTACCACCTGTAAGGCATATCAGCCATGGCATAGATCTAATCCCAGGATCTACACTTCCAAACAAGGCAGCATATAAGCTAACTCCAGAATACAATGCAGAAGTAGCAAGACAAATTGAGGAATTGTTAGACATAGGTCTGATTGGTAAAAGTTTAAGCCCATGTGCAATACCAGCTGTACTAGCACCAAAGAAAGAAGGCACTTGGAGGATTTGCATGGATTCCAAGGCTATTAATAAGATCACAATCAGGTATAGGTTTCCAATACCTAGGATAGAGGATTTACTTGACTGTTTGGGAGGTGCTAAGTATTTTACAAAAATAGATTTGAAGAGTGGTTATCACCAGATTAGAATTAGGCCAGGAGATGAATGGAAAACAACATTCAAAACCAATGAAGGGTTGTATGAGTGGAAAGTTATGCCTTTTGGTTTATCTAATGCACCTAGTACTTTTATGAGATTGATGAATGAGGTTTTGAGAGAATTCATGGGCAAGTTTGCCATAGTATATCTAGATGACATTAAGATTTTCAGCAATACTAAGGAAGAATATCTCAGGCATATAGATTTGGTTCTCAAGAGGTTACATGAAGAACAACTGATGATAAATTTAGACAAGTGTTTGTTCATGCAGGAGGAGATCACATATTTGGGTTTTGTCATTTCACAAGGTAAGTTGCAAATGGATAAGGAGAAGGTGAGTGCCATATTATCTTGGCCAACTCCAAGGACTATGAATGATGTTAGAAGTTTTCATGGGTTAGCAACCTTCTACAGAAAGTTTATAAGAGGGTTTAGTCATATTTGTGCACCCATGCTTGATACCATAAAAGGAGGACAGAAGTGCAGATTTGCTTGGACTAAGGAAGCAGATGATTCCTTTGAAACATTGAAGAAGAAGGTGGTACAACAGCCAGTCCTAGCACTTCCAGATTTTAACAAAATCTTTCAGGTAGAATGTGATGCATGTCACATGGCAATTGGAGCAGTACTCAGCCAAGAAGGTAGGCCAATTGCATTTTTCAATGAGAAGCTCAATGATGCTAAGAAGAGGTATTCATCATATGATTTAGAAATGTATGCTCTAGTTCAGTCACTCAAGAAATGGAGGCATTACTTGATGCCCAAAGAATTTATAGTATTCACAGATAATCAGGCTTTAAGTTTTATAAATAGCCAGGAAAAGTTGAACCACAGACATATGAAATGGGTAGAAACTCTACAAGCTTTTACTTTCACATTGAAGCATAAGAAAGGAGTCAAGAATAAGGTAGCTGATGCCTTGAGTAGGAGAGCTCTAACAGTCAACCAGATTCAGTTGGAAAGTGTTGGAATTGATTCATTGAAGACCATGTATGATGATGATGAAGATTTTGGAGAGATATATCAGGTATGTACTTCTTTTGGAGATAAATATCATGCTGAGTTCTCTGAATTCCTGATCCAAGATGGATTGTTGTTCAAAGGTGGACAATTGTGTATTCCAAGGTGTTCTATGAGGTTGAACATCATTAAAGAGAAACATTGTGGAGGTATGGCAGGACATTTTGGCTTGGATGAGACTCTTGATCTTGTCAGAAGACATTATTATTAGCCTAAGTTACAATCAGATGTTAGAAAATTTGTCGAGACATGTGTGATATGTCAGAAAGCCAAAGGAAGATCAACTAATGTAGGTTTATATCATCCTTTACCCATTCCTTCTAGACCATGGGAAAGCATAAGTATGGATTTTGTGTTGGGTTTACCCAGAACAAGAAAGGGATATGATAGTGTTTTTGTTGTAGTGGATAGATTCAACAAAATGACACATTTCTTGCCATGCAAAACCACTGCTGATGCTTCATATATTGCAGATTTGTTTTTCAAGGAAATAGTAAGGATACATGGATTGCCATTGAGCATAGTGTCAAATAGAGATGTGAAGTTTATTGGTCATTTTTGGAGGACTCTGTGGAAGAAACTTGGAACAAATTTGTCTTTCTCATCCGCATATCATCCTCAAATGGATGGACAGACTGAAGTAGTAAATCGTTCCTTAGGGAATTTTCTTAGATGTTTGACAAAACAACATGGAGACAAGTGTGATAATACCCTATCTCAGGCAGAATTTTCCTATAATGATACTGTCAATAGAAGTACAAGGAAATCACCTTTTCAAATAGTGTATGGTATGCATCCACAAGGTATTTTAGAGCTGAGAGATCTACCTATAGGAGATTCTATTAGTGTAGATGGAGAAGCTTTTGCAGAAGCCATAAAAGAGGTACATGATCAGGTCAAGAACCAACTCCAACAAACTACCTTGAAGTATAAGAAGTATGCTGATAAAAAGAAGAAAGATGTACAGTTTGATGTTGGAGATTTGGTTTGGGTCCATTTGACAAAGGAAAGACTTCCTAAAGGCAAATATACTAAACTCATGCAGAGGAATATTGGCCCATGTCAAATTTTGAGAAAGCGTGGATAGAATGCTTATAAGATCCAACTTCCTTCAGATCTTGGAGTATCACCTATATTCAATGTGTGTGATTTAACTCCATACAAGCATAATCCAGATGAAGAACATGACACATTCCAGAATACAGTCACTGATGACATTCCTAAACATGATCCACCTCAGCTGCAGAAGATTTTGGATACAAGAGTAAGTAAGCAAACAAGGAACAAGGAGTATTTAGAATATTTGGTGTCTTGGCAGGGAAAACCTGATTCAGAAGTAGTGTGGATGACTAAAGAACAGATCAACAAACATGGCATAGATTTGCAAACTCTCATCTCAAGTGGGCTTGAGATTTCTTCTCTCAGGGAGTATGGTGCAGGAGCACCCCTTCGAAATGAAGAATAAGTCTAATTATAGTATGTTTTACTTTGTGATGTAATAAGGTCCATGCGACCAATTCTTATGTTTTAAGTCAATCTAGGGTTATGTGCAGTCGGATATAGTTTGTTATGCTAGCTATCCTCCCAGCTGCTTGGAAGCTCCCAGCTATTGGGAATTGTTTATGTACTACTCATGAGGAGTAGATATATTTGATCTAGCTCAGATTGTTGACATACAGTGGATAGTTCAGCGTTGCATATGTAAAATAGGGGACATTGTGTTTGGAGATCAAACTGAGCATTGTGGTACAGTGGGACTGTGAAGCCAGATATTTGTATGCATTTTTGATATTGGAATAAAGAAGATCCCATTGTTTCATTTGTCTGATTTTTGATCCATATGTGTGATCATATTTCCTATTTTGTAGTTGGGATGGAATCATTCATCCATTCCACCAGTTGATTCTCTAAATCGGTGGAATGGACATGTACAATAGTTTAGTTTGCAGTTTCTATTTTTTTGTTTTTACATTTCATGTTTTTGGGATCAAAATATCACATGCAATGAACAAACCTAGCATCCTCATGTGCTAGGGTTTAGGAGAAAGAATTCTGTGTCAAAATTGCCAAGTGAATAGATCAGGTCAAGATCAGGGTTTTCAGTGCAAGTTTGTGAAGGCATTGGCATGAGAAGAACCATCGGGTTGAAAAGTTTTCATTGCACCAACAGGGGGCACTTTCGCCGATCAGGGTGATAAATACAAAGTGTCACCAATGAAGAGTCTATCGACATAAGCCATAGTATCGGCTGAGCAAAGTTGAGACTCGCCGATGTGGAAAGTCTTACCGATGGCAAGTTGATGGTCAGCAGCGCATCGGCATAAGATATACTATCAGTGGAGGAATGAAATGTCCCACCGACGGTGTTAGTCACACTTATACATGAAGTCTGAAGGTCCATCAGAGTGACCAAAGTTATTGGCACAAGTTTCGTTGGTGTCACCGACGGTATATGTCACAGCGACAAGTGCGAAGTGAAGAGGGGTTAGTTTGTCAGGTAGAGATGTGGGAGGTCATGCCGACAGAGAAATTGGCGTTAAACATATCGGCATGAGTTATGTGGTCGGGGAGACATAACACCTAGCGGCTGATGGGGTTTGTGTTGCCAATGGTCAATAGGCCAAGTGTGTGCATTGGGGAGAGTTGGTGAAAAGTCTGACCAATAGATATGTTGAGAGGTGAGTATTGGCATGAAATGTGTTATCGGTGCGAAGGAAATTAGTTTGACTGATAGAAGGTAGTCTTGCCGATAGGAAATAAGGTGAAGGATATCCATCGGCGTGACGATCTCCTTATGTGCCGACAGCAATTGTTAGGCCGATAACGTGTATTGGAAAGACATTGTGGTAAGTCTTGCCAATGAGATAAGCAATATCAAATTCCACCATTAGAGTATGTTTCCGGTTGTGCCTCTGCATCACTCCCTAATGAATTTGGTGATTGCGATCATGTCACACTGCATCCACCAAAGTGCATAGTGATTCCTTTGCAGAGGGTCAGTAACGAGCAACCTTATCGGATTAGCCGGTATTGCAGGCATCATGAGGACTTGATGTAGGACCTCAAATTTTATAGACATTACAGGCCATGTTAGAGAGGCTACAACCAGTTATACTAGAACAACATGATGAGCCCCGCATTGATCCATGAGAGGAGCCACATGAGGAGCTGCGTGTTGAGTTGTGAGCTGAGCCACGTGTGGAGCCTTTTGTAGAGATACCAGATACTACTGTGGAGGAGGTAGGGTCAGCTTACAGAGCATGGAGTAGGAGTCCTCTGCGACATGTGAGACGAGATGAGACTATGAGGGTAGAGCAAGTACATCATGGACCCTATGAGTACGGTATGGATGAGCCGGTCATAGGACATAGAGACAAAGGAGATCCCATCAGAGACCTACTTAGGCTTAATCCACCTACCTTTGTAGGAGCTACAGAGGGAGCCAAGGCTGAGGCTTGGCTCATCAGTCTAGACAGATGCTTTGCATTGCGACCTTATGGGAGCAACATGAAAGTACGCGTGGCAGTACACCTCCTGAGAGATGCAACAGCTACTTGGTGGCACACTAAAGAGTGCAGCACCGGTTATCATTAGACACACTCACATGGGACACATTCATAGAGTGCTTTAATGTGCATTACTTATCAGACCATTATAGGTAGTGCTAGATAGATGAGTTCCATGACTTACATCAGATAGGACTCATGGTTGCATAATATGAGAGCCAATTTATTGAGTTTTCACGTTATGCAGAGTATCTCCATGATGAGAAACTTCTATTGCACAAATTCATCAGAGGTTTGAATCAGGGGATAGCAGGACCAGTGTGTATGGTAGACCCCCAGACTATGAGTGAGGCTACCGAGAAGGCTTATATTATAGAGGAGATTTAGGAATGAGGGAAGAATTCACACCCGCAGTTTCAGGACCATAGTCATCATCAGCAGTAAAACTTTCGTTGCCACCACCACTGCCATAGAGAGGAGGATTTAGTTCTCCATCATTACCTCCTAAGCCTCCACAGTAGCAAAAACAACATCAGCAAAGGTCTAGACCCCAGTAGAGGGTACATGGAGGATAGAATCGTGGTTGGCAGTAGTAGGGCTTGGGTAGGGATCAGAGATAGTAGGGACAACTTGCGGGACCTACGAGGTCATAGCAGTCGTATAGGGGTTTATAGGGGTCCACAAGATAGACTGGACAGCAGCAAGGTACTAGGATTCAGTCAGGGCAGATACAGGCTAGGGGTCCATGTTATGTTTGTGGTGGGGCAAGACATTTGGCCAGAGAGTGTCCACAAGGTTTCACAGTAGGGGACAACCCCATTCAAGAGGGTCAGAGCACACAGTAGGAGATGTGGGCAAGTCCCACCACATGTTCATAGTGGTTGATAACCACTAGGCTAACTATCAGGCATCCATGATTGAGACATCAGGTATGATTGGGGGTGCCCCCATTTCTATTCTCTTTAACTCTGGAGCTACCAATTCTTTTCTGTCTACATCGTTAGTAGAATGTTGTAGGCTAGTGGTTTCTAGGCAGGACATTAGGTGGGAGATTGAGTTGGCCTTTGGGGCTAGGATGTTAGTAGATACCTTGGTTCAGGATTGTGAGATTTCTTTGGGTTCCTTCACTACATCTTGTGACCTTAGAGTTATGCCATTAGGATCCTATGGTGTGGTTTTGGGTATGGACTGGCTTGCGGCTCATGGAGCCAAGCTAGATTGTCATTGAAAGGCGATTAGCTGCTTAGATGATCATGGTGCACCAGTTGAGATAGTGGGCATTCAGAAGCCCATGACAGTTTGTATGATATCCACTCAGCAACTTAAGCACTGCATGTGGAAGGGATGTCAGATGTTCACTATCAAATTTAGTGGCAGATTAGAGGATGAGCCTGAGGCTTCATTAGATGATCACCCTATCTTGAGAGTTTCCCGACGTGTTTCCACTAGAGTTACCAGGGATGCCACCTAGTCGTGAGGTGGAATTTCATATTGACTTAGAGCCGGGTGCCGAACCAGTGTCTCGTGTACCCTACAGGATGACCACTCATGAGCTTACCGAGCTCAAACTGCAGTTAGAGGCATTGCTAGAGAAGGGGCACATCCGTCCTAGCATTTCACCATGGGGCGCACTAGTTATCTTTGTGAAGAAGAAGGATGGGTCTCTTCACTTATGCATGGACTATAGGAAGTTGAATAAGGTGACAGTGAAGAACCGTTACCCTCTACCTAAGATTGATGACCTTTTTGACTAGATGCAGGGATCCAGAGTGTTCTAAAAAATTAATCTAAAATTAAGGTATCACCAATTGTGCATCACAGAGGCAAATATTCATAAGACTACTTTCTGAACTAGATATGGCCACTATGAGTTCACAGTGCTACCCTTCGGTTTGATGAATGCCCCTGCAGTGTTCATGAGTCTCATGAATGGGGTGTTCCGTACTTACTTGGATCGGTTAATGATCATTTTTCTTGATGATATTTTGATCTATTCATAGACTGAGGAGGAGCATGTGGATCATTTGCATCAAGTTTTGTAGTGCTTGGGAGAGCAGCAGCTTTATGGTAACCTAGCAAAGTGTGCCTTCTTCAAGATAGAGGTACAGTACTTGGGGCACGTCCTATTAGACGATGGCATCTCTATAGATCCATCAAAGATCAGAGCTATCAGAGATTGGCTAGCACCCACCAGTGTGATAGAGGTCAGGAGTTTCATGGGATTAGCCAGTTACTACTGCAGATTCGTAGAAGGCTTTTCTAGGATAGCGCACCCCATCACTTCCCTTTAGTGGAAAGGGAAGAGTTTCACTTGGACTGAGCAGTGTGAGAGGGCCTTTTGGGTCCTCAAGGAGCATCTTATTAGCACTCCCATATTAGCAGTTCTAGATCTTGTAGAGGATTTTGTAGTTTGCACAGATGCATCACTTGAGGGTTTGGGAGTTGTGCTTATGTAGGGTGGTAGAGCGATTGCATATGAGTCACGTAAGCTCAAGACACATGAACTGAACTACCCTACTCACGATTTAGAGTTTGCAGTAGTGGTGCATGCTCTTGTTCATTGGAGACACTTTCTTTTGTGTTGTTACTTTTAACTTCATTATGATCACCATAGTTTGCAATACATATTCACACAACCAAATTTGAATGCCCGTCAGTGGCGTTGGATGGAGTTTCTATGTGAGTATGACTTTGATGTCCACTACATCAAAGGGAAGGAGAATGTGGTCACTGACGCTTTGAGTCAGAGGTGCCATGAGATCCTGACCTTGACCTTGAGTGTGGATTTGAGAAAGCGCATCATTCAGTATCTGCCTGAGGATGAGTGAGTTCTTGAGGTGTGGTAGGAGATCTAGAAATAGAGGGCCCTTAAGGGAAAATTTGCAAGATATTCCCTTGAGTCAGATGGTTTGCTTAAACATCGACAGTGCATCTATGTACCCCATGTGGGTGACCTTCATGTAGTGGTTCCTTTAGAGGCTCATAGAGCACCTTATGCAGCACACCCAGGGGTGAAGAAGATGCATATTGACTTGCGACAATTATACCATTGAGCAAGTATGAGACGGGATATTGCAAAATATGTTGCTCGTCACCTTGAGTGCCAGAGGGTCAAGGCCGAGCATCAGCATCCAACAAGTCTTTTATACTCTCATGAGATACCTGAGTGGAAATGGAACACCATTTCCAAGGACTTCATTATTGGTCTTCCTATGTCATGACGCCACCATGATGCCATCATGGTGATGGTTGACAAGTTGACCAAGGTGGCACATTTCTCATTTGTACGCACGACGTATAATGAACCATTTGTGGTGAGAGTATTCTTGGATTAGATTGTTAGATTACATGGGGTACCTTGTCATATCATTTTTGACAAGGACTCAATGTTCCCTTCAGCCTTTTGAAGAGCCTTACAGCAGGTGTTGGGCACACGGCTCAATTTCAGTTCCACTTATCATCCTGAGACCGATGGACAAATAGAGAGAGTTAATCAAGTTCTTGAAGATATGCTCTATATGTACGTTATGGATCACTAGAGTAGATGGGAGGAGTATCTATATCTAGTTGAGTTTGCCTACAACAATGGGCATCATAGCTCATTGGGTATGCCTCCTTTTCAGGCCTTGTATGGCAGACCTTGCAGGACACCTTTGAGTTGGGACCGTATTGAGGACATGGTTATGATAGGGCCAGAGTTGGTTCAGGATATGGAGTAGTAGGTGACTTTGATTAGACAGAGACTTCAAGAGGCTCAAGATTGACAAAAGAAGTATGCTGATGCTAAGAGGGTAGATCAGAGCTTCTCAGTTGGGGACATAGTGCTCTTGAGAGTGTGACCGCACAAGAGTCCAATCTGTTATGGAAAGGGCTCTAATCTCACACCTCATTTTGTTGGACCTTTTGAGATCTTGGAGTGGATAGGACCTGTAGCCTATTGTCTATCCTTGCCACCTAGCCTGTCGCGTCTCCACAATATTTTTCATGTTTCAGTTTTACAGCATTACATATCTGATTTATCTCATGTATTAGATTGGAGTGCTCTTTAGGTAGAGGCAGACAGATAGCTAGCTTTGGAGCTAATTCACATATCAGATCATCAGACACTGGGCCTTCAAGGTTGAGAGCTAGACCAGGTTAGGGTCTAGTGGGACATGTATGATGAAGTCACGGCGACATGGGAGGATGCATCGAGATTTAGGTCCCTTTATCCTCACCTCTTTGATGACTTCCAGGAGGAAGTATAGTCTTAGGGGGAGGATGTGAGGCCTACTTTTTCATTCCCTTATATTTGACTACTTATTTTACTATTGGTGATACATTTAGATTTATGGGACTGTTGATCCCAAATTTATCGACTATTAGACTTTATGTTGTATGTGGATTTGTTATGCTTAGCATGTTTACGATGTGTTTAGACTTAGATATTGATTCACTGATAATGTTAGACATATGGTTTATATTATGATGTTATTGGGAAAGTATTCATGTGATGTTAGTTAGAAATTTGTTATGTGATTCAATCTTGGGAATGGGTGTTTGAAATGCAGAATTTAGAATTTAACTATCATGTGATTTCCTTGATGCTTATATGAACATGTGATGTTGTATGTGCTTGTTTCACTTTGCCTCGGCTATCATATACATGTCAGATTAACATTTCATTTGAGTGCGTAGGTGTTTCTAATGAAGCCACAGAAATTTGGAGATCATTCCACACACTGTGTTGTTTTCCCTTGTGAAGTCGATCTAGTTCCAAGAGGAACCAAGATCAACTATGTATTGCATGATAAATTTTCATAATGTTTGTGTATGGTGTCCTTTGGGCTAGGTCTACCCTTTTTTAGTTGATTGTATTATGGTGTTGTAAATGTGTAATGTTTATTTGACTCAATTTTTTTTGTTCTTTTTGTGACCCCTTTTCATGTGATTTTCTACATCATAATGTGGTAAATTTGGGTTAAACTTGACCCTGGGATGTACCCCTAGGGTCTAGGGGTCATTTGGGCTTGTGTAACCCTAGGTAAACTTTCATTTGGTCACTTTAACTCCACCCTGAAGTAAAGTGACGAAAATGGAAGCTTGGGAGGGAGAGGATGAGTGGGTCAAACACTCAACCCTTCCTTTCCTCTTCCCTAGGTTAGGGGAGTGTTGTGTGGTTACACAACACGCCCCATTTTGACTTGACAAAATAGGGACCCAACTTTTTTCTTGGCTTGGCTTGTGTTTTTTCTGCTTTTTGGCGGTTTGGTAAAAGTAAGTCATGCAGGTGACCTTGCATAAGGGAGTTGGGTAAGTCATCATGATGAGGTCAGTTTGTCAAAGTTAATATTTCATATCAATAACCTCATGGTTGGAAAGAGTACAAAGTTTCATGAAGGTTTGCCTTTTGGATCACCCTGATATTACTTAGGGAGTGAAAGTTATGGTGAGTCAAAGTCCTGGTCAAACTTGATATTCTAAGGGGGGTCATATTTCTTAACATAGGTCATCTTATGTAAGATCACCCTGATCCAATTTTATCACTAGATAATCATTTGGTCTGGTGCTCTGGACGTCAGTTTTGTGTGATAGTGGTATTTACCCATCAAATAGCTTCATATATTTTGTGAGGGTCATACTTTGAATATCATCTAATATTTTGAATATCACCCAATCTTTCAAACATCACCCTGTCGCAAAATATCACCCTAAAGCCAATATGCTGATGATGTCATCCAATCCTAATGAACAAAGAAAATCACCCTGACAGTGATGTCATCATCCTTTTTACCTCATGGAGGTATATTTCCAATGATCACCCTTTTCCAATAATATGACAGTGACATCATCCTAATCTTTTGAAGGGGGGTCACTTTAGTTTTAAGGGGTCACATTTAAAACATCACCTGACATTGAAAACATGACCCAATATTCTCAATATCACCAGATCCATTGACATCAGTGTTGCTGCTCAAGGCGGAAGGTCATATTACATAGAGGGGGTCATATTCCAAATATCACCTGATCTTCTAAAGATCACCCCCCTCCTCTTGCCTCGTAACATTTAATGCTTGTTAATGTAGTAGGTGGTTCCCATCGATTGCGAATGTGATGCGAACACCTGGCAACATCTGTGAATTTTGTGTAGAAGGTCAATGGTTTTAACTGATTTAATCTAGTTTTGCCCTAATTAACCTGATGAATAAGATTAAAAGTGAATTTCCAAGGTCATTTTGCATTTACCTTGCAAAGAAATGAGAATTTACAGAGTAGACATTCAAACCCTTGTACAAGCTACCTGCAGACACATACAACTTGCAGTAGAATAGAACACGTGATTATCATCGAGATCTGAGCCCCTTTTCTATAATCACCACCTTAATCCAGGAGATAAGCATTATCAGGTAAGTAATTAAAAACCCTCCTGTTGTCATTTTCTTCATATCCAGGTAGTATACTTTTCAGGTGGTTTAAAAATATAATTATGCATATCATGATATAAGAGAGATTAATAAGTATAATATGCATGATGCTATAAATGTATAATGTTGTATGCATACATGTGAATATTTTGGTAAGACCAGTCATGTTCATTGCAGGAATCCATGGCAGACATCAGGAGGAACCAGTCTGAGTCTAAATTTCTTAAGCCTATGTTTCTCAACTTGAAGGAGTGCAGTTCAAGTATGGTGTCATCAGAGATACTCTCCAGGGAAACACAAATTTAGTGGCATGGTCATCCAAGATGCATAATGATAAAGAAAGTACCATACTGGATTCCATTTTTACATCAAGAATGTGGTATGTGACTAGATTTCCTTATTCCATGGAAATACTGGAATTGATAATAGAATGTGCTAGAAATTACAACCCATAGATGAGGCAGGTAGAAAAACATGGCAGGGTTTATGCAGATTTGTCCATCAAAGGGATTGCAACTACTTTCAATCTCCCACTTGGAAAGAAGGTAGTCAGTATGGATCTAAAAAAGATGGAAATTGAATATGAAAATAACAAGAAGACTGCAAGAAAGAGGATATATCAGTGGAGGTCAAAGAACAACACTTACACTGCCTCAACCAAATTACTAGTGCACCTATACAAATTTGACTTTGATGATGAATATCAGTATATGATTGCCCTACTCAGTAGAGTGATAGGCTAGCCTACTGCTGGAGGTTTCAAAGATTGGATGTATGGAGTCATCATGATGTGTCTTTATACAAACAATAAGCCATTATGGGCTAAAATCATCAGTGATGCCCTAGATATGTAGATGATGAACCTAGGAGGCCTAGAGTGTTCATTTTACATGACTTCATATGTTGTATATTCATGTGCTTACAAGGGTACATTTGATGCACTTACCATAGTTGGAAAGATTGGTGGCAGTTTGAATGATTCCCATAGATGGGACCATTACCCTCAGTTGCAGAGAATAAATTATCTCCCTGACTACAAATTAGTGAATGATACATTTTCTATGCATCTAGTCAGAACAATGGAGGAGGACATAACCAAAAGACTGAGCATGGAAGCTCAGGAAGTTATATACAGACATGGTGCCTGGTTTATCCAGTTTGCCACATTTTCCTACATTAGAGTAGAGGGCTTTGAAGGATAGCCATTGATGTTACCCACATACCCTACTGATGGGGTAGTCCTGATGGAGTTTCTGAGACAAATATCAACAATACTAGATGCCTGTAAAGAAAACAAGAAGATACCTCTAGTTTTGTTTCCAATAATTATAGGGTAGTATATATGCCCTGATTCTGAAAACATAGAGAAGGCCATAGTGGGTTTGAACATGATGAACTTACAGCCATTTCCATTGGCCAGACCATATGACCCCTATGGGAGAATACAGAAGATCATGGGGAAGCCCATACACCAAAAGCATTTAGAGTTTTTCTGGACTGACTTTGAGGATGAGGCTGAGGTCAGAAGAAGAAAATATCAAAGACTCACCCTCAATCATATTAGGACATTTGACTATATTCCAGTGCCTGCACAATTAAAGAAAGCTAATGGTAGGACCATATCTAATGAGTATGAAGATAAAAAGGTGTATAATGACACCATTTCAGCCCCTGACCTGACGCAACCTGAAGACATTTCATTAGATCAATTTAAAGGTGGGGTGCTACAGGTGACCCAAGCATGGGTAAATGAACAAATCAATACACTAAAGAAGAAGGGTATGGCCATCATAGTAGATAACAAGAGGAAAAGGCAGGAGATTCCTGATGAAGAATATGATGACTTTCTTGTTGAGAAGAGAAAATCTAATGGAGAAAGGCTGCCACCTGAGAAACAAAGAAAAGGACCCCCTAGAAAGAGGAAGAATGATAATGAACCTAAGGGGGTGATAGTTGAAAGAGTTGACATACCAGCTGAAGGTGCATCTACATCAGGGCATGCATCAGCCTCATCTGCACAGCCTTTGGTAGATTAACCAAGTACTAAAAGGATCCTAAGGCTGGCTATGGAGCTACAACAATAAAAGATAAGGGCTAAACCTCATAACAGAATGTGGGAAAGGATATCATTATTGAGGAGGAGCCAGTGAATAAAGAGATTGCAGAAGATGACCCCATGATGGTCACAAGAAAGAGGAAAGCACCCCTGGTGGCATCACCACCTAAAAGATAGAGAACATCTATGAGGGGTGAGATAAGACATGACCCCATAGTATTAAGGGGAGCAGGTAGTGAAGTGTTCAGGAAAGAATTGCAACATGATGTGCCACTTCCTACCATTATTCACTTTAAGACTAAGAAGGCTGAAGAGCAAGCAAAAGAAGCCACTAGAGTAGGTCAAGGTGGTCCTTTCTCACTAGAAGAAACTATGGACCTATTAGATGATGAGGTGGTATAGAACGTAGCCTCTCAGCAGATGGAGACCCTTGCTTCTAACACTAGCATGACCCCACATGCAACCCCATTAGTGCAAATGGTGGTATTAGAAGAGTTGAAGTAAGTAGAGCAAGAGAAAGAAAACAACCCAGAGAGGGCAGCCCAACAAATAGGGCTTGATAAGTTAGTGGATCAGGTAACTAGCCCTGCAGTGATAGACCTAACATACAGAGAGGATGTAAGTCCCGAACATCAAGCAGGTGCACTTGAGAGAACAAAAAATGTTGAGGAACTCAAGCAGACATAAATGGAGAGAAACACTCTAGATTTGGGTCAGCAACAACAAGAAATACCTGCTAAGCCCAAAATAGTAGAAGTCCAGCAAAAGGGCGGGAATAATAAAGACACATTAGGTAATGATACCCCCAAGACTCAAGAAACCTCAGGTGATAAAGAAACATCAAGTCATGATGACCTTAAGACCCAGGAGGTAGATACATCAGGTGCAGATCAGAATGTGATCCAAGATCAGGTAGATGCACCTAGTACAAACACAATGATATCCACGGATACAAATGTAACTCAGGATGAGGAAATCCCTAAAGTGGATGAGACATAAAAAGGAGTAAAAGATCAGGTCAAGGACCAACATGTAGATACAAAACATGATCCTCCCCCATAAGAAGTTCCTCAAGAGGAAGAAATACCATAGGATCCCCCTCATGATGAATATCATGAGGAAGAAATAAGTAAATCACCCTCTCCACCAAGAATAGAGATAGACACTAGAGATCGGGGTGGACATGATGATGATGGACAACAAGGATCCAGAAATCAAGTACCTCAGTAGCTTGAGAAAGAAATATATACGGAATCATGTTTTGTGATTCAGGAATTTGATGTTTCAACATTGTTTTCAGAAACCATAATGAAGCCTAAGAGGAAGGCCAAATTAACATCTGCCATTAGAAGAGATCTGACTACAGGCAAAAGGACCATCCAGGTAGCACTTCCCATTGTTGAGAAAGAGAAAGGCAAAATCACCCTAGAAGAATTCCAGATCACCACAGTTGACTTGGGGTTTTCCAATGAAGACCAAGAAGATCAGGAAGGGAAGGATATAATAGATTCTTTAACCCAAAGGGAGACAAAAGAAAAGGAGAAGAATAAGTAGCATAAAGAGCACATTTCTCAATTGCATTCATACATAATAAGTTCATTAACCCTGATAATACATCATCAGATTAGGCAGTCCCATTGACTACAATTTCTCAAGAGGAGGTTAATAAATTAAACCTTATGAAGCATGTGTTAGTTATTATGAGGAAGTGGATGTTGTCTGCACTCACAAGAGCTGAGGAAGTAGTCAAAGCCTCTTTTCAAAGGTGGAATTTTTTGAGTATCTCTAGGAAGAAAGTTGATAAATTACAGACTGAGACTGGAAGAAGGTCATTCTAGTTAGAGAAAGCCTTGGGTGCTTTGAGTGAAATAAAGAGGATTAATCCTCAGATCCTAATAAACAATTAGGTGTTGGATAATAACACTACCATGCTGGTAGATATTTGGTATAAAGACATCAGGTTTGAATGTGACGTGCTGAAGAAGTGCAACAGTAAATTAAGAGATATCAGTGTGAAACTTCACAGCATGATGTCATTTGAAGCAGAAGTCCTAGAAGCCTTAGAAGGAAAAGTAGAAGGGAAAATTGAAAACCAAGACGCGGACTTTGCCATAAAAGCTCTGCATAATAACTTCTAGCCGATGGCTGATGACCCTCTTAGCCACCTGATAGAAAAAGCAATGAACAAGATCATGAGGATCAAAGTCACGGTGGGGAACTATAATAAGACATTGAGCAGTAGGAAGAGTAAATTAGGGACCCTTAGAGATAAATTTCAAGCACACAAGCATACCATCAGTAAAGCCAAAACTCAAGATGGCGAGGAAGTTGATAGAATAGTAGAAGAATATGAAAATATCAGGACAATAATACAGGTCCATATACAAGGTGATATTCATCAGGGTGATGACGACATAGAAAGCGATGATCATGATGATCATGATGATGAAGAAGAAGACCTTGAGGAATAAATGAAGATGCACTACAAGGGAAACATCTGCATCAGGTACTTAGAAGAATATAAGTTACCTAGATGGTTGCTAGCTAGCAACCTATGCCATGAGACATAGTTGACCAAGTCAAAAGTGAATATGCACCATTGATCTTAATTGATAAATCTTGATCATAGATTATTTGTAACCACTCCCTCACCTTATTCTATACATGGTGAAGGGATGCCTTGTTTTAAACATTCGAAGCTTAATTGAAATTTGTTTGCTAAAATATCAGGGCCTATTTCAAAGTTATTGTAAACATACATGTTTTTGCATACTTAATGAAAGAGAAGACCATTTTGATTACAAATCATAGTAAATCCTGAGTAATCTATGTCTGGATTCTTGATACATGCTTTGATTAGCTACGTCCCTTGGAGTGCTCATCAGTCTTCTTGTATTGTTTTCATTCACTATCCTTTGAAGTTAGCATCATCTATATCTAGCTGTGGAAAATCCTAGCGAAAATATGGTTTGATTTCTTCTCTTAATGACAGTATCAAGTGTGTATGTGATTCAATAGCTAAAGATTCATCATAATTTGAAGTATTCTTTTCAGTTTCTTTTAATTTCAGAACAATTCACCATCACAATTGCAAATAATAGATAATCAGAAGCAAGTAACATGAAATATGTAGATATCTCGTAGACAATTGAAAATTCATAGAATATTTGAAGTTAAAGCATGTACAATTGATAAATATCATGCAAAGATTTAAGTATTGACACATCATTTGAAGAAATATACTTTGTAGAATAACCTTTCTATGTAGCATCGTTACAGGAACAATATCCTACTGATAAGAAAACCTAAGGCCCCTGAATGGAAATAGCAACACACATCAACCACTGAGTAATGTCAATAGATTAAGAACTAATCCACAGAGACTTGGGATCATGAATTCTTTGAATTCATCGTATCTTTCAAGATGAGTAAAGGTTGTTCTGTAACTTTTATTCTATGTTTGTTTATGACTAACATCATGATCAACATAAATTGGTGCTAGAAGGAGGGCCCAAAGCTAAAAGCTTATCATCAGCAAGTTTTATTAGATTTGATGATGTAGATAGTAAGGTAACACTGAAACACCTCTGAATTTCAAGTCATACACCAAGATTTACTGTTTTATGCTTGTACATGCTAATCATTTGTGAAGTTTTGAAAATTAATCATAAATATTGCAAGCTTTATGGTCGATCATCATGAATTTGCAAAGCTTAGTCCTATTTTAGGTAAATTTGTCAAAGCTTTGAGGTAAAGTGCTTTAGAAACCTGATATCCAGTTGCAAGTGTCACCAGACCTCAATATCACCTCATATTTGTATTGTTCATGCAAATATTTTGTAAATATCTAATCAGTCTCACTTTCTGACCATAAATACAAGCTACGCTGGTAAATTCCAATCGATCTTTATAGTCAACCAACCAATTTTCCTTAAATTTGAGAAATCCTGGCTCTTAGGCCAAATACCAAGTCTTGATCCACTGGACTTTTCAAAGAATTACCCGTTAGAGGATTTAGACCTAGAACTGTGGACATTCATCACACTCCTGGTTCTAGTGCATTAGGAGCATCACCAGAACATTTTCCTATAAATCCTATTGGTTTACAGATACCTACAAGATCACCAGTTACACCTCAGGTTTAGCCTCAACTAGTCATACCTCAAGTTCAACCTCCACCAGTTGCATTATCTTTCTTTACAGTAGAATCACCTTTGACTTTCATAGCATATCATGCTTTACCAAAGAATCCAGATAAAATCTATCTGAAATATCATCCATATCAAGATGCGGATGATCACATCAAAACTTTCAAAGAAGCTTGCTGTAGAGCCAGAATAGAACATCAGGACGTTGTATGTAGGTTATTTCCTTTTACTTAGGGGAAGAAGCCTATAACTAGTATATTAGTCTTGGTTAGGGTTCAGTCGAATCATGGGCCATCTTGGAGAAAGCTTTCACTGATAGGTTCAAAATACCTATCGATCCTTCAATGAACTATCATTTATTTGCCACAATCTAATGATTTGAAGGAGAACCTATTGCCAACTTCAATGCTAGGTTCCAGAAAATGCTATCTAAGTTAGTTACCCCTTATACTGTAACCAATGAAGCTACTAGGAGCATATATTATTCAACCCTGGATCCTTTAACTTCCATGTTTATCAGGAGAGCACATCCTAATGTCACAACTTTGACACAAGCTTTCTAAGAAGCCATCAAGGTCAGTTAGCAGCTAGTTCCTGCTCCCACACCAAACATTGCATTTCCCACACTTCTTGGTTATCCAACATATCCTGCCCAGCAACAGCCTAATGGAGCCATGATGCCTCCAGTTGTGATGCTAGCCCCTTTGCAAATACCTCCACTGAGTATTATGCCACCTCCAAATGGAAATGGCCAGATGATACAGTATCCTGGACAGATACAGGCACCTCAAGTTGTAGATCATACCAACAATAACAATGGATCTTCTTTTTTTAAGCATTTAGTAGAAAATGTAGTGGCTAAGGTTCCGGAAGAGAAAGAAGAAATAAAGGAAATATCAGCTCAGCTAAGGAAACTTACAACTGAGATTACTCACTTAAGGAGCCAAGACTTCTATTCCCAGCCTAATCAGAATAGAGGCTATACCAATGACAGACCAAATTATCCTGATAGAGGGTACAACAATAACTACAATAATAATAATGGCAACAATAATCCTCAAAGACAGCCTAGAATGTGGAACACTAGACCAAACAATGGTTCTTTGCCATCACCCCTAGACAACCAGCCTCTTGGTGAACCCAAACAAACAACTAGAGTCAACCTTGCAGAGGCAGCCCTCACTAACTGGTGCAACATTCATAACACCAATGCACATGCAAAGTTAGATTGTCCTCAATTCAGAATTGCTACTAGTATTTTCTAGATTGAAGTGTCCAATACTTTAGGAAATCCACCTCATGTAAAAGGAAATGAACTTGTTCCTTGTGGATATGATTCTGCCTTAGTGCTTGAAAGTTACACTCATAGTCCTTATCAGCAGACAATGCCTGCTCACCAAGATTACACCATGGCATGTGAGGAGTCAGCCATGGCTTTTGAATCAAATTATGTTTTCCCCTTTGAGGATGAAAATGAGCCCTCAAATGAACATGAGGAGGTACATGCCTACCAACAGTAATATTAGGGTAAGCATAACTACAGCATGAGAAATAATTCCAACAGACCTACTGGTCCTTTGACCTCTTCCTTGCCTCCAAACAATTTCAATACACCTGACCCCAAGGCAAGTAATAACCCTAGATTCCCCAAGGTTAATTCTCAATATTTAGCATCACCAAATACAACATCAAAGGCTATGGGTCTACCTCATAAATTTGACAAGTTAGTCACTTATCTGGCTGATGAGATGAAAAAGATTAAAATCAGCCTGTCATTGTCTAAGTTGCTTAAAACTCCTGCCATCAAGAAAGCATTCATGAAATCACTAGATGATCCTGCTTTGAAAGAGGATAGTCTTCCCTCAGGTCAATCTAGTAGTAAAAATCATGCTGCTAGAGACAATAATGTCAAACACAAGGTGCCAGCTACTGTTCAAGCTACAAAGACCTCCCACATGACCTTATATAGAGACAAGAGTGAGTCACCTCCTTTCCTTCTTACCATAAGGATGTTTCAGCAAAAACCTACACAACTATTTAGTAGACTCAGGAGCATCTACCAATGTAATGCCCCTGTCCATATGCAATGCTTTAGGGCTGCATCCTGCTAAATCATTAAAGAAAGTCACACAACTGGACAAAATAGAAGTAAGTGTGATGGGAGAACTAACTCACATTCACATGCAGCTAGCATCGGATCCTAGAATCTAGTATTATATTAATATTTAGGTAGTTGATATACCTGATACCTATGGGATGTTACTCAGCAAGGACTAGTCTAAAACCCTTAATGGATACATGTCTACAGATTTTAGTCACATGTGGTTACCCTGGAAAGGGATACCAAATCAAATAATAATAGATGTTGAGCCTCGAATGAAGCACATGATCACTAAATATAATAAAACTAATGAGATTATGTATGTGGATGTGGAACCCAGAGTTTACTCCATTAGACCCCAGACTATCAGGATAGAAGAAATCCTGATGTATGATGTTCATCATCATGATGATGATCCTCAAGATGATAGAATAATTGTAGAATCTGATAGTAACCCTAAGAATGATAATGAGGTAGATCACTTCAGGAATTTCAAGATGCATTTATCTAAATAGGTGAAGTGATGTCAATTATTAAAGATACATGTTAATGATATTCTAATAGATGGGTGGTGCAGGTTGCATAACAAGTCACATTCTGAGAAGACCTATGAAGAATGCATAGATATGATGGAACTGGAATAGGCGTGCAGTGATGAATCACTATCATCATCATCATCAGAGGTAAGTTCTGTAGATAGTGATAGTGACACTAAATTTTGTCTATTTTCTGCAAGAATAGGGGAAGCTATACAATAGGATGAAGGTCATGTTTAGATGATAGAAGAGATGCTAGTATGCAACCAGAGTAATGTTAAGAGGAAAAAGAAAATCACCCCAGGGAGTGATTGTTTAGTTGAATTAGATTATGAGTTATCTGATGAGGACAGAGGCAACAATCTGTCTAAATTTGAAGAGTTTCTGTCAAAAGAGCTCCAAAAGATGACAAAGTAGCAGAGATCTCCACAGGATGTCTTGGTTGAAGGCTAGTGCAGGTTACATGAAGCACCTCACTCATAAATTGCTTGTTCACTGTGTTTACATATTTTAAAAAGACATACATTGCCTAATCCAGAAGATCATCCTTCTGGTGATAAAGAGAAAGAAGAGACATCAGCTTCACACAAGAAAGGAAAGATGAAGTCTGAGAAAGATGAGATACCTAAGTTAAAGTTGATATCAGGTGGTGCAGCTGTTAGAGCAACAAAAAAAAAGAGAAGGCTCAGATAAGCCTTTGGCTGAAGATAAGCCATGAATCCTTAGATTTGATGGATCCAAGTCAAAACAAGGAGCTAGAGTAGGGATAGATCTTGTTGATCCATCTAGAAAATCCCACTTGGTAGCATACAGATTGTAGTTCCTCTACACCAACAATGTAACAGAGTATGAAGCTCTAATTCATGGGATACTGTTTGCTCTTAAGAAGAAAGTGAAAATTCTGCATGTCTATGGAGACTTAGAATTCGTGGTGAGACACGTAAGAGGAATCTACTCCTACAATTATAAAAAAATTGTTTAATTATAGACATAGGGTGTGGGACTTGATTGAAGACTTTGATGCATTTAATATCACCCACATACCTAGAGAACAGAATCATAGGGCAGATGCTTTAGCCCAGGCTACCAACACATTGGAGCCATTGTCTATTTCAGGTCTAAAAAGATTTTTAGTAGAGTTGGTATCAGTACCTTCTATGCCTGACAATGTAACCAACCTCCAAGTATTTGATGATTATCAGCATATCCTAGATTTCATCTCCAACAGGGATATATTTGATGCTCAGATCATAGATGAGAACAATGTAGAGGACCATGTCTGGGAAGAAGAAGAAATCTTAGAGTTGCCCAGCAATAAGATTCCTAAGGGAATGATAGAGCTATAGAGAGCATTTGATCTGGACAACATGTTGAAACAGAAGGATCTTCCAAAAGCTGATGGAGGACAATATTCACAGGTTAATATTGGACATAATGATGAAAAGAAAAATGTCTTGATAAGGAAAGTTTGCATAGAAGAAGAGTTGGAAGGAATTACCCAAGCTCTCAAAGATTACATCCATGTCATTACCTGGACTTATGATGAGCTAAAAATGTATGACACATCAGTCATCACTCACACCATACCCCTCAAACCAGATGCCAAGCCTTTTAGATAGAAGAAAAGGCCTGTCAATGCTTTGCTGGAACCCATTATTTTTGAGGAGGTTAAGAAACTATTAAATGCCAGGATTATATTTCCTGTGAGGTACTCCACCTGGGTAGCAAACCTGGTCCTAGTGAGGAAGAAAAATGGAGACATCAAAATATGCATGGACTTCAAGAACTTGAATGGAGCATCTGAGAAGGATAATTATCCTTTACCTTCCCTGGATGAGGTCCTGCAAATTGTAAACGGTGCCAAAATGATGTCATTTCTAGATGGTTTCTCATGCTATAACCAGTTAATGGTGGACAAAATAGATAGACTGAAAACTGCCTTCACCACAAAGTGGGGGATATTCACCTACAGGCGCATGCTGTTTGGGCTGATAAATGCTAGAGCAACATTCCAGCGAGCAATGGACATAGCCTTCAGAGGCTTAATAGGAAAATGCATAGTCATATACATGGATGACTTAACAGTGTTCTCTAAAGATAGAGGAAACCATGTAGAAGATCTCATAAATGTGCTTAAAAAATGTGAACAATATGGGATATCCCTGAACCCCAAGAACTGCATATTTGGGGTAACAACAGGAAAATTACTAGGCCAGCTGATAACTGAAAATGGGATTATCATTGATCTTGACAGGGTGGAGTCCATCATGAAAATACAACTTTTTGGAAGCAAAAAGGAGCTTAAATCTTACTTCGATAAGATTAATTTTGTTAGGAAGTTTATCAATGGCTTCTCCAAAATTGTTAGACCTTTAAATGCCATGCTCAAGAAGGACGCTAAAATTGAGTGGGCACTAGAAGCAAGAGCAGCTTTTGAAGACATTAAAAAAGCTATATCAGATGCTCCAGTTCTGATCAGTCTAGACTACACCAGGGACTTTTATATTTATTCATTTGCTTTAGAGCATACCTCTGCAGCAGTGTTGACCCAGAGAAATGAAGAAAAGGAAGAAAAGCCCATAGCCTTCATGAGCTGCCCTTTCAAAGATGCTGAACTGAGATACATGGATGTTGAAAGGCAAGCACTTGCTTTGGTCAGAGCAGTGAAGAAGTTTAGGCACTATATCCTGAGAAGTAAAGTGATTGCTATAGTACTTGATGCAGCAGTGAAGATGCTATTAATGCAAAGCAAGCCAGGTGAAAAAAGGGCTAAGTGGATCACTGTCCTACAAGAATATGACATGGACATTACACCCATGAAGCTAGTAAGAGGACATGCTTTAAGCCAAATGATATCAGAGATTGACCCCAATATCATGAGTCAACAGTATGTTATTAATGCTAAGGACACTGGAGAATGGTACTCAGACATCAGGCACATCCTGATTACTGGAAGATGTCCTCCAAGACTGCAGGCCTCACAAAGGAGAGCCCTAAAAATAAGGTCATAGAAGTATATGATGAAAGGGGGAGTCCTTTTCAAGAAAAATTATGAAGGGATATACTTAAGATGCCTAGAGAGGCTAGAAGCAGACAAAGTGTTATTAGAGTTACATGATAATTTTGGAACAACACATGGGTCATCCTTGGCCACTACTCATGCTATCCTTAGAGCAGAATACTATTGGCCCACAATTTTTAAGGATACTACTGAACATAGTAAATGATGTCATGTATGTTAGGTTACTGCTAACAGAGAGATATATGTTGCTCAACCCTTGCAGCCAGGAATGGAGATGCGCCCATTTGCTCAATGGGGCATGGACTTCATAGGACCAATTAATCCTCCATCATCATCAGGCCACAGGTATGTTTTAACGATTACTGACTACTGTACTAGGTGGACTGAAGCTGTCAGCAGCAAGACCTACAATGCTGAAGATGTCATCAGATTTCTAGAAAGTAATGTAGTCACTAGGTATGGAGTTCCCTATGCTCTGGTATGTGACAATGGGTCTGCTTTTACTTCAACAAAAATGTCAAGCTGGGCTTTTGATTATGGGATCATATTGAAGTTCTCCAACTATTATCCCCAAGGGAATGGATTAGCAGAATCCACCAATAAAAATTTGTTGAATATCTTTAAAAAGTTAATAGAAAAGAACCCTAGGGAGTGGAACACCCTTCTAAAATATGCCTTGTGGGTAGACAGAACCAAGAATAAGGCTGCATTAGGAAACTCACCTTTTCACTTAGTATATGGGGTGGATCCCATCCTCCCTGTTAACCTAAAGATTCCTACACTGCAATTTGCACAAGAGTACCTGGGCATATACAATAAGCAAGAAGTCAGGTTGCTTCAGTTGATGCACCTGGAAGAGAAAAGAAGTCAAGCAATTAATCAATTTGCCAAACATCAAGCTGTTGTCAAATGCTGGTTTGACAAAAGAGCTAGGGTTAAGGCCTTTAGGATCTCAAATTTAGTCCTGATGTGGGACAAAGCACATGAGAGGAAGGGAGATCATAGAAAGTTTGATAAACTATGGATAGGTCCCTTCCAAATTTTTGAAATACTAGGAGACAACACTTACAGGCTTAAAAACTTGACAGGTGAGGATGTTTCATTACCAGTTAATGGACAATTCCTCAAACATTATTTCCAAGCCTTAGTTAGCTTCATGACAGTCATGTGTATCATAGTGTATATTTGTATAGTTGTTTGTATAGTTTTGTTTTGTTTTCTTGTTAAGTTTTTGTTTTGGTTAGTCAAGATGATGCAGCTCATCACCCTAGAAAATAACTAAATTGTTAGGATTCAAGTGATGAGAACAAATTTATATATAGGTTATGATTCATTCTAATAAGTACTTGTGATCAGGTCTGTGATATCCTTTCATCAGGGTGCCTTTTCTTGACCAAAGTGATTCTTTCACAGTGACTCACCTAACAGCCTTGGGTTTGTTGAACACACAAGTATAGGTGTTAAGTGAAAAATCTAAAGGGACTCCCTTGCTACCAATACAATCTCCAACCTAAATCAGCAAGTGACCATACCTTGCACAATGAACTTACATGATGACATTAGATTTATAGAATATAAAATATTGAAAATCAGAAAAAGAAATAAATTAGGCCATCTAAGTAAATCTACCAGGGCTATAGATGCTTGCTGGTAGTGGGGCTCTACTTAGGGAGATTGTATAGATAACCTTGCCAGGGCTATAGACAACTACTGGCAGCAAGGCTCTATCCAGGTTGGCTATGAGGGATGATCCCAAACTATGTAGCTTAACATCAGTTACTCATGTTTTCAACATGCTTTCAAGATGAGGATAATGAATAATTTGTACACACCTGATCATTTATTAGCATTGTTGCCATGATGAAAACTTTATCATTCAGAAATATTATGATGCTTATACTTAGAAAGAGTTAGAATACTATATATGAATGTGATCACCTCACTTGAATCATTGGAATTTTTTTTGTTTTCATTGGTTGCAAGTTGTTGTATGGTTACACAACACACCCTATTTTGACTTGACAAAATAGGGACCCAACTTTTTACTTGGCTTGGCTTGTGTTTTTTATGCTTTTTGGCAGTCTAGTAAAAGTAAGTCATGTAGGTGACCCTGCATAAGAGAGCTAGGTAAGTCATCATGATGAGGTTAGTTTGTCAAAGTTAATATTTCATATCAATAACCTCATGGTTGGAAAGAGTACAAAATTTCATGCAGGTTTGCCTTTTGAATCACCCTGATATTCCTCAGGGAGTGAAAGTTATGGTGAGTCAAAGTCCTGGTCAAACCTGATATTCTGAGGGGGGTCATATTTCTTAACATTGGTCATCTTATGTAAGATCACCTCGATCCAATTTTATCACCCGATAATCATTTGGTCTGGTGCTCTGGATGTCAATTTTGTGTGATAGTGGTATTTACCCATCAAACAACTTCATATATTTTGCGGGGGTCATATTTTGAATATCCCTGATATTTCAAACATCACCCTAGAGCCAATATGCCGATGACGTCATCCAATCCCGATGAACAAAGAAAATCACCCTGACGGTGACATCATCATCCTTTTTACCTCGTGGAGGTATATTTCAAACGATTACCATTTTCCAATAACATGACGGTGATGTCATCCTAATCTTTTGAAAGGGGGTCACTTTAGTTTTAAGGGGTCACATTTAAAATATCACCCAACATTGAAAACATGACCTGATATTCTCAATACCGCCCTATCCATTGACATCAGTGTTGCCACTCAAGGCGGAAGGTCATATTATACAAAGGGGGTTATATTCCAAATATCACCCGATATTCCAAATATAACCCGATCTTCTGAAGATCACCCCCTCCTCTTGCCTCATAACATTTAATGCTCGATAATGCAGTAGGTGGTTCCTGCCGATTGCGAATGCGATGTGAACACTTGGCAACATACATGAATTTTGTGCAGAAGATCAATGGTTTTAATTGATTTAATCTAGTTTTGCCCTAATTGGTCTGATGAATAAGATTAAAAGTGAATTTCTAAGGTCATTTTGCATTTACCTTGTGAAGAAACAAGAATTTATAGAGTAGACATTCAAACCCTCGTATGAGTTACTTGCAGACACATACAGCTTGCAGTAGAATAGAACATGTGATTATCACTGGCACCTGAGCCCCTTTTCTATAATCACCACCTTAATCCAGGAGATAAGTGTTATCAAGTAAGTAATTAAAAACCCTCCTATTGTCGTTTTCTACATGTCCAGGTAGTATACTTTTCCAATGGTTTGAAACTGTAATTATGCATATCATGATGAAAGAGAGATTAACAAGTATAATATGCATGATGCCGTAAAAATATAATGTTGTATGCATACATGTGAATATTTTGGTAAGACCAGTCGTGTTCATTGCAGGAATCCATGGCGAACATTAAGAGGAACTGATCTGAGTCTAAATTTCTTAAGCCTATGTTTTCTTAACCTGAAGGAGTGTAGTTCAAGTATGGTGTCATCAGAGATACTCATCAGGGAAACATAGATATAGTGGCATGATCATCCAAGATGCATAATGATAAAGAAAGTACCCTACTGGACACCATTTTTACATCAGGAATGTGGTATGCAGCTAGATTTCCTTATTCCATGGAAACTCCAGAATTCATAATAGAATGTACCAGAAATTACAACCCACAAATGAGGCGAGTAGAAAAACATGGCAGGGTTTATGTAGATTTGACCATCAAAGGGATTGTAACTACTTTCAATCTCCCACTCAGAAAGAAGGTAGTCAGTATGAATCTAAAAAAGCTGGAAATTGAATATGAAAATAACAAGACTGCGAGAAAGAGGATATATCAGTGGAGGTCAAAGAACAACACTTACACTGCCTTAGCCAAATTACTAATGACCTGTACAAATTTGACTTTGATTATCTATATCAGTATATGATTGCCCTACTTAGCAGAGTGATAGGTGAGCCTACTGCTAGAAGTTTCAAAGATTGGATGTATGGAGTCATCATGATGTGTCTTTATACAAACAATAAGCCATTATGGGCTAAAATCATCAGTGATGCCCTAGATATGCAAATGATGAACCTAGGAGGCCTGGAGTGTTCATTTTACATGACTTCATATGTTGTATATTCATGTGCTTACAAGGGTACATTTGATGCACTTACCACAGTTGGAAAGATTAGTGGTTGTTTGAATGATGCCCATATATGGGACCATTACCCTTAGTTGCAGAGAACAAATTATCTCCCTGACTACAAATTAGTGAATGATACATTTTCTATGCATCTGGTTAGAACAATGGAGGAGGACAAAACCAAAAGACTGAGCATGGAAGCTTAGGAAGTTATATATAGACATGGTGTCTGGTTTATCTAGTTTGCCACATTTTCCTACATTAGAGTAGAGGGCTTTGAAGGACATCCATGGATGTTACCCAAGTACCCTACTGATGGGGTAGTCTTGATGGAGTTTCTAAGACAGATATCAATAATATTAGATGCCTATAAAGAAAACAAGAAGATACCTTCAGTTTTGTTTCCAATAACTATAGGGTGGTATAAATGCCCTGAATCTGAAAACATAAAGAAAGCCATAGTGGGTCTGAACATGATGAACTTACAGCCATTTCCATTGGCTACATCATATGACCCCTATGGGAGAATGCATAAGATCATGGGGAAGCCCATACACTGGAAGCATTAAGAGGATTTCTAGACTGACTGTGAGGATGAGGCTGAGGTCAGAAGAAGAAAATATCAAAGACTAACCCTAAACTAGATTAGGACATTTGACTGTATTCCAGTGCCTGCACAATTAAAGAAAGATAATGGCAGGACTGTATCCAATGAATATGAAGATAAAAAGCTGTATAATGACACCATTTCAGCCCTGACCTAACGTAACCTAGAGACATTTCATTAGATCAATTTATAGGCGGGGTGCTGTAGTTGACCCAAGCATGGGTAAATGAACAAATCAATACACTGAAGAAGAAGGGTATGGCCATCACAGTTGATAACAAGAGGAAAAGGCAGGAGATTCCTGATGAAGAATATGATGACTTTCTTTTTGAGAAGAGAAAATCTAATAGAGAAAGGCTGCCACCTCAGAAACCAAGCAAAGGACCCCCTAGAAAGAGGAAGAATGATAATGAACCTAAGGGGGTGATAGTTGAAAGAGTTGACATACCAGCTGAAGGTGCATCTGCATAGTCTTTGGTAGATGAACCAAGTACTAAAAGGATCCTAAGGCCGACTGTGGAGACTGTAGCAGTAAAAGATAAGGGCCAAACCTCACAGTAGAATGTGGAAAAGGATATCATTATTGAGGAGGAGCCAGTGAATAAAGAGACTATAGAAGATGACCCCATGATGGTCACAAGAAAGAGGAAAGCACCCCTGGTGGCATCACCACCTAAAAGATAGAGAACATCTATGAGGGGTGAGATAAGACATGACCCCATAGTATTAAGGGGAGCAGGTAGTGAAGTGTTTAGGAAAGAATTGCAACATGATGTGCCAATTCCTACCATTCTTCAGTTTAAGACTGAGAAGGCTGAAGAGCAAGCAAAAGAAGCCACTAGAGCAGGTCAAGGTAGTCCTTTCTCACTAGAGGAAACTGTGGACCTATTAGATGATGAGGTGGTACAGAACGTAGCCTCTCAGTAGATGGAGACCCTTGCTTCTAACAATCGCATGACCCCACATGGAACCCCATCAGTATAGATGGTGGTATTAGAAGAGTTGAAGTAAGTAGAGTAAGAGAAAGAAAACAACCTAGAGAGGGCAGCCCAACAAATAGGGCTTGATAAGTTAGTTGATTAGGTAACTAGCCCTACAGTGATAGACCTAACATACAGAGAGGATGTAAGTCCCAAACATCAAGCAGGTGCACCTGAGAGAATAGAAAATGTTGAGGAACTCAAGCAGACAGAAATGTTGAGGAACTCAAGTAGACAGAAATGGAGAGCAACGCTCCAGATTTGGGTTAGCAACAACAAGAAATACCTGCTGAGCCCAAAATAGTAGAAGTCCAGTAAAAGGGCAGGAATAATCAAGAGACATCAAGTAATGATACCCCTAGGACTCAAGAAACCTTAGGTGATAAAGAAACATCAGGTCATGATGACCTTAAGACCTATGAGGTAGATACATCAGGTGGAGATCAGAATGTGATCCAAGATCAGGTAGATGCACCTAGTACAAACACAATGATATCCACAGATACAAATGTGCCTCAGGATGAGGAAATCCCTAAAGTGGATGAGACACAAAAGGAAGGAGTAAAAGATCAAGTCCAGGACCAACATGTAGATACATAGCATGATCCTCCCGCACAAGAAGAAGTTCCTCAAGAGGAAGAAATACGACAAGATCCCCCTCATGATGAATATCATGAGGAAGAAATAAGTAAATCTCCCTCTCCACCAAGAATAGAGATAGACACTGGAGATCAGGGTGGACATGATGATGATGATGAACAACAAGGATCCAGAAATCAAGTACCTTAGTGGCTTGAGAAAGAAATAGGTATAGAATCAAGTTTTGAGATTTAGGAATTTGATGTTTCAACATTGTTTTCAGAAACCATCATGAGCCTAAGAGGAAGACTAGATTAACATCTACCATTAGAAGAGATCCGACTATAGGCAGAAGGAACGCCTAGGTAGCACTTCCCATTGTTGAGAAAGAGAAAGGCAAAATCACCCTAGAAGAATTCCAGATCACCACAGTTGACTTGGGGTTTGCCAATGAAGACCAAGAAGGTCAGGAAGGGAAGGATATAATAGATTCTTTAACCCAAAGAGTGAAGAAAGAAAAGGAGAAGAATAACCAGCATAAATAGCACATTGCTCAGCTGTATTCATATATAAAAGGGTTGATTAACCCTGATAATACATCATCAGATCAGGCAGTCCCATTGACTGCAATTTCTCAAGAGGAGGTTAATAAATTAGACCTTATGAAGTATGAGTCAATTATTATGAGGAAGTGGATGTTGTCTGCACTCACAGGAGCTGAGTAAGTAGTGAGAGCCTCTTTGCAAAGGTGGAATTCTTTGAGTATCTCCAGGAAGAAAGTTGATAAATTATAGACTGAGACTGGAAGAAGGTCATTCTAGTTATAGAAAGCCTTGGGTGCTTTGAGTGAAATAAAGAGGATTAATCCTCAGATCCTAATAAACAATCAGGTGCTGGATAATAACACTGCCATGCTGGTAAATATTTGGTATAAAGAGATCAAGTTCGAATGTGACTTACTGAAGAAGTGCAACAGTAAATTAAGAGATATCAGTGCGAAACTACACAACATGATGTCATGTGAAGTAGAATTCCTAGAGGTCTTAGAAGGAAAAGTAGAAGGGAAAATTGAAAACCAAGATGCGGACTTTGCAATAAAAGCTCTACATAATAACTTCTAGCTGATGGCTAATGACCCTCTTACCCACCTAACAGAAGAAGCAATGAACAAGATCATGAGGATCAAAGTTAGGGTGGAGAACTATAATGAGACATTGAGCAGTAGGAAGAGTAAATTGGAGACCCTCGGAGATAAATTTCAAGCGCACAAGCATGCCATCAGTAAAGCCAAAACTCAGGATGGCGGGGAAGTTGAAAGAATAGTAGAAGCATATGAAAATATTAGGACAATAATACAAGTCCATATACAAGGTGATATTCATCAGGGTGATGACAACATAGAAAGTGATGATCATGATGATCATGATGATGAAGAAGAAGACCCTGAGGAATAAATGAAGATACGCTACAAGGGAAACATCTGCATCAGGTACTTAGAAGAAAATAAGTTACCTAGATGGTTGTTAGCTGGCAACCTGTGCCATGAAACATAGTTGACCAAGTCAAAATTGAATATGCACCATTGATCCTAATTGATAAACCTTGATTGTAGATCATTTCCAACCGCTCCCTCACCTTATTCTATAAATGGTGTAGGGATACCTTGTTTTAAACATTCGAAGCTTAATTGAAATTTGTTTGCTGAAATATCAGGGCCTATTTCAAAGTTATTATAAACATACATGTTTTTGCATACTTAATGAAAGAGAAGACCATTTTGATTACAAATCATAGTAAATCCTGAGTAATCTGTGTTTGGATTCTTGATACATACTTTGATTAGCTGCGTCCCTTGGAGTGCTCATCAGTCTACTTGTATTGTTTTCATTCACCATCCTTTGAAGTTAGCATCATTTGTATCTAGCTGTGGAACATCCTGGTGAAAATATGGTTTGATTTCTTCTCTTAATGACATTATCAAGTGTGTATGTGATTCAATAGCTAAAGATTCATCATAATTTGAAGTATTCTTTTCAGTTTCTTTTAATTTCAGAACAATTCACCATCACAATTGCAAATAATAGATAATCAAAAGCAAGTAACATGAAATATGCAGATATCTCATAGATAATTGGAAATTCGTAGCATATTTGAAGTTAAAGCATGTACAATTGATAAATATCATGCAAAGATTTAAGCATAGACACATCATTTGAAGAAATATACTGTGTAGAATTACCTTTCTATGTAGCATCATTATAGGAACAGAATCCTACTGATAAGTAAACGTGAGGCCCCTGAATGCAAACAACAACACACATCAACCACTGAGTAACATTAGTAGATTAACAACTAATCCACAGAGACTTGGGATCATGGATTCTTTGAATTCATCATATCTTTCAAGATGAGTAAAGGTTGTTGTGTAACTTTTATTCTATGTTTGTTTATGACTAACATCATGATCAATAGGGAGTCTCCAAGACCCCTTAATTGTGGAGGACTTTACTCCAAGTCTCTCCAACAATTGGTGAGGGTACCTTGGGGTTGTGTGGTCCTTCTTAGGAGGAGAGGATTGGGGCACATGTGGCACCCACTCCCTCTTAAGCTCCACTTTTCTCTCCCACATGTTTTAGAGAGGACAAGTGGAAGGGAGAGAGACTTGGTGGATGGGTAAATGACATGTGTCACCACCCATTCCAAGGGTCTTGCTTGTAGTTGGGAGGAGTGAGGAGGTGACATGTGTCACCTCCCCATTTCTCAAGGCTCATGAGAAGAGGCTATTTTAATTTCTCTTGGAGAGAGGGATGGGGTTGGTGAATTTTTGGAAATTTTATTGATTTTAATTATTTTAGGGAAAACTTTGGAGGAAATTTGGTGGCTCAACTTGGAGAAGGAGTTAGAGGAGCTCTTCTCAACCATCTCCCAATTGGGCTCTATAAGGTAGGAATTCAAGGCTAATGCCTTCCCTTATGTTTTTATTTACTTGTGTGATGCTATGTGTGAGTCTCCATTTTGAGTTTTTACTTCTTGTTGTGGGGAAAAATTGTAAGGGAGTTGTAAGAGCCTCTCCTACTTGGGAGAAGATGCTCAACATGCGTAGGGTGGGGGAGGAGTGAACCTAATTGGGGTCACATCCTAGATTTTGTGGAGTTGTAGCCTTGAGGGCAATATGTGTATATGTGTAATATGTGAAATGGCTTGAGAGAAAAAATAAAGCTTTGTGAAACTATGTTTAGAAGTGTTGGCTTGAGTCCTTGAGAGGTATTTGTATTGGTAAGTTTTGGTGTGGCACTCTTGAATTGAGTGATGTCCACTCCCCTACCCCATTGAACTCATCTTGAGTGAGTTCTTGTGTTGTGATAAGCCATGGGAGTAAAATTTTTTTAGGTGTTGAATGCAATGTTGTGTTGTGGTTTGAGTTTTCCTAGTGTGAGGATGACCTCCTAGCTCAGGGGTGACTCATGACTGAGTCAATGGTAGGGAGGAGAGCAGTTTGTTGTGGCTTCTTCCCACTCCTTGTGTTATTGCAAGTTTTTGAGCTATGAAGTGTAGGAGAAAATGAAGCTTCCACCTTGTGTTGTCATTTTGAACTCAAGAGAGGATATGGCTAAGTTTGGCCTTATGTAAATGTTATAGTTAGAAGAGAGAAGGAAATCTTCCTCTCTTGGAATGTAAAGTTCTATATTTTAGTTGAGATGTGTTTAAACTTATTGCACTTGGAAGTAAAAGTTTATTGTTGATTTTTGTTGAATTGTGAATGAAGAAAAAAAAATGGAGTAATGAAAAGATGATATGGTCTTACTACCACTTTATTGCATGAATATTTTTAAAATAAACAAATAGGAAAGTTGTTGTTTTATTGATGAGAGACAAAAATGAAAATTTATATTTTTCTTATGAAAAAGAAATTTAGTTGATGTTATATACTAGAAGTATATAATTAAATGCATTTGTTTCTTTAAAAAAAAAATACAATGAATATATTCTTTAAAGAAATGTTCATTTGCTTTATATAGATTTGATATAAAAAAAAAGAAAATATATATCTTTTGCTATTTGTTTTTAAAAAGGAAATTCTGTGTGTTTTTAGAATGGCAAACAAAAAAATTAAAATTTCAGTTATTTCAAGTATATTTATATAGAAAAAAAAAGTATATATATATATATTTGTTTGTTTATATTTCATATATTTAAATTTAGGTTCTTTATATTATATTGTTGAATTAAAAAAAAATAGAGACTATTATATGTACATTTATTTTGTTATATTTTATTATAAAATAAATTGTGATTTTTTAAAATAAATTATGTCTTGCTGTGTGTGTATATATATATAACTTAATATAAATTAAAAAATTAATGCTGAGTATATGAGGAGGGATTGTGTTTTTTTGCAATCGCTGATTTTTTTTTATAGAGAAAAAAAAGACATTTTGGGTGGGGGGGTCGAACCACCCACCACCGTAGTTTTTATATGGGTGTGGGGAGGGGGGGTGGAGCCCCCACTGACACCCCACTGTATGGGATGTGGGTGGGGGCTCCACCCCCCTCCCCACACTCCCCCTTTGTTGTTCAGCCCCGTAGTCCTCTCCAACCCCACTGTCATAGCCTCCACAGAACGCACCGCCCCCACGCCCAACACTCCTCACGGTCCCTCCAAACCCTGCGGCTGTCCCTCCTCCACCACTCCATAGTCACCACACCTCCGCCACAGTCCGCTGACCACCACCACTATTCCAGCAGTGCTACTCTCCCCTTTGGCCCCTCTGTGGGTAGTAAACTCCACCTTATAGCACATAAAATTTACACATTTAAATATATATATATATATATATATATATATATATATATATATATATATATATATATATATATATATATATATATATATATATATATATATATATATATATATATGCCTAGCATATTCACTACTTGGTGTGGCCATGAATGGTCCTCCATTAAACCTACAAACACAACCCAACATGAAATGAGAGAAGAAAAAAAAAGAAGAGGAGAAAAACAAACAAGGAGAAAAGAAAATGAGACTTAAAGAAAATAGGGTTATGGCTTTTTGCCCTTAAGGAAATTATATTTTATTGTTGGAGAATTTTAGGGCAAGGTAAATTTAAAATTCATTTTTAATATGATTTCCACTCCTTTTATTTTTTTATTCATTTGTTTTGTGTTTTTATTTTAAATTGGGGTTTTGAGATAAATAATGAATGGATAATTTTTCTTCTTTTGGGGAGTGTTGTGTTTAATTGTAGTGGTGTGGTAATATTCAAAATAGTTTATGACTAGAGGGAATTGATCGTTAATTAATCTTAATTTGATTATTGAAGGGGAATTTTTAATTGTTTTATTTAATGATTACACCAATTTAAATATGGAGATGTATTTATTTTAAACAATTGGGTTAATCCTCTATTTGCAAACCAAATCTAACAGGGTTAATTCTAAGCTGGATTGTTATTAATTTAATAATTCCTTTTTAATTATATCTAGAATGATTTTATTATTTTAATAAAGATGTCATTCAAACCAACTTGGAAACCTAATAAACTATCTAAATGAAGTTAGTATAACATGTTCCCATAATCTCGTCTACCAAGAAATTAGGAATAATGCAAAGGATGCAATGATAACTCTGATTGATAGAAAACATGAAGAAGAACAAATTGATCAAGCTTTGTTGAAAAATGTGTTAAATTGATAGAAAATGTGAAGAAGAACAAATTGATCAAGCTTTGTTGAAAAATGTTTTAAATTATAGAAAACGTGAAGAAGAACAAATTGATCGAGATTTGTTGAAAAATGTACAATTAAGCTATTTGACTGATCTACTAATTTAACTGATATTACATAGGTAATTTAACACCAACCCAGTAAACTTTCGATCAAAATTAGTTTTATTATAATAAACCCTAATCATGCCCGTGAGGCATTATGCTGTCAGATTTTTCTAAAATTTAGGGTTTAGCTAGGTTAGTGGAATTTAACCTTGCTTAGGATTAAATTATTATTTTTTTCTAGTTATCAACATTAGGTTTTGGTATTAAATTATATTTTCTCATGCACTTGAATTTGGCTTTTGATTTAGACTTACGTCAAATCCCATCATTCACATAGTTTAACTTAGGGTTTCGATCATTGATCCTAACCCTATAGGTGATGTTAACCACGTCGCATTGACCCCCTAGTTGGCCTTCATTGCAAAATGGTATGCACATGTGAATGCATTACCCCGCATTCAACTATCATGTTTACACCTTATGCGTAACGCCACCGAGCACGTTTACGTGTGTGAGGGGTTTCTAGGGAAGTGTGGTAACTTGTTTGATATTTCATGTCATGACACATGTGATGCATGTTGTGACCGCATGGGAAAATGTGGGCATGATAGATCTAATGAATAGTTTTTGCAAGTTTTTTTGTTAAAAAAATTTGCATTTTTCTAACCCTAGTTTGTCAAGTTTTGCAAGGGATTTGTTGTAGGTGACCTCCTAAGTTGAAATCAACGTCACCATTGCGTCTAGGAGGCCATTTCCATGAATTTTGACTATGCACTTGCCCAGTTTTGGTGACTAAATTTTTTTTTAAAAATTAAATTTTTTTAACTTCGCAGGCCATATCGTACAGCCTGTGTAAGGTCTCTCTATGCAAATCGATTATTCATTATTTTTTTTCTATTGTAGGTTTTTTTCTTATTTCTTATCATTGCAGGATTGAGGTGCTCATTGGTTTGGTTAAGCCCCTGTCGACCTAGTTTTTAAACCCTAAGAAGATCCGCCTCTCTTTTCCGTTGAAACCTTAAAACATCTCTGCTCTGTGTATTTTTGCCATATCTGTCATTACAAATCACCATTGAAATAGCAGTCACCACTTATTCTATTGACGACCGTAGCTAAGTCTATAGGTCAACCACCCTGCGCCACTTTATTCCTCATCTCACCACCACCGTCTATTTGATCTTTGGCCCGTATTTCATTACCTCCACCATTCATTTGTTGATCACCACCCTCAAGTTTATAGTCACCGCTTGTCTAGTTGCCATCTACTAAATCCTTAATCCCCATCTGTTGAATTTGATCCCATTGACGTCCTATTCTCTATCACCTGCCATCTTTCTCTATGCAGTCGAAATCCCCATTTAATGCTGCCACTTCATATTCTCAGCCGAGTCGCTTAACAATCTAAGCCTTTGGTCGCAATCAATGATAGGTCGCAACCATTAACCCATTGTAGGTTTGAGTGTCACAGTCTTCAATGTCCATCACAATCTCCACTCTTTAGGATCTAGTAATTTGGTCAATGGAGTGTTTTGTGGTCCTTTGAAAATCACGGATAGCATAGTCATTTCTAACAGATAACATACGAATCAACCACTATACAGGTGCCTTGAATAATATCCTTTGGCGGTCTATGTGAAACCTCAGCTATGATGGTATTCATCATCCATCGCTTCAATGGTCAACAATCAACAAAATCATTGACCTCTGCCATTGGCATTAATATCAACATCTGAAACCCTAGCTTTGGGTATTTCAACTTAATATGTGAATGTGTGCCTTTAGCTTTTTCAACTTTAGTATTCTAGGGTTTTAACATTTGGGTCTGGTATTTGCTAAAGGTTTAAGCTTAATGGACAACATATAGACTTAACCACCAATTTTAACTTCCTATACATATTGCATCATGTGCTCAAACTGCCAAACCACTAGCATTTAGAAGTAAACTACCAGCTTGACCTTTGTGTCTTCTGTATGCCCTAAAAGGGTATTTTTTTCTTTTTCCCTTAACTTGGTCATACGGGCTCCAAATTGCGCAAACGAGGACTCATCGAAAAGGTGAAATGACAAAATTTGTATCTAAGCAAGAATTACTAGGTGACTATGTCATTTTTAAAGGTTTTTTTGTAGTCATAGTCAAACTTTCTTTTAAACTTCAATCGAGCATAACTTGAGAAATTTTGATTGGATTTCAACAATTTTTTTAAAAAGTGCATGAAATTTCCTAAATTTTCTGTTTATGTAATCCATTCTACTATACTAAATCATTTTAATTAGTTTTTATCAGATTCTTCATTTTTCACATATCACTTTCCTGTGCAAGTTTACTTGGTCTTTTTCCAATTTTGTGACTTGTAGGTGCATCAAAGGAGCTGAAGCAACGTTTGGATTAGTCACAATAGTAAGTGGGAAAGTGAAAACAATCAGGTGCACTCATTTTATCTTTCATCTCTTAATCATTGTTTGCTCTCACATTTGTATTTTAGGCTTAAATGAACATTACTTGCAATCACATCAAAAATTGGGCTAAAATGAACAAGTGTCTTCAATCACATATCTTGACTTGGATATAAAAAGAACAAGTGCTTGAACTATTTTCCACACATCTCATTTTCTAAAGGGTCAACTAACAACTACAAATGTGAATCAAGTGACAGCTCACTTGGTTTGCTATTGTCATACCCTATCTAGGAGGCCTGCTTGAAGATACACCACTCCAAGGGACAACCTCAACCAAGGTGTGAATCGAAAGACACCCTCCTTTGAGAGTTGGAATCTTGTCACTCTTGGCTAAGCCCCAAAGAACTTTATACCTTTAGGAAGTGAATGTGAAGGGTGGGTTACCCCTTTCTCCTGGCTATGTGGTAGGATTTCTCTTTCATTGCATCCCTAGTCAACCTTGTGTAATCTAGCCTAAGACCTAATTGGCCATAACCACTTGACTAGTCTTAGGGCTTGTTGATATGTCTTCCATGTGTGCTTGCTTAATCAACACATTCTTCATATTTCAAATTTAAAATTGCTTCTATCTCTTGCATGAGTGATTCATGTGTGTATATGCATAATCATTTGTTTGAACTTTGCCAAATCAAGCTATAAACACCAAACACATAAACAAGTCATCCTACACATCATATTCAACTCAATTTCATCCACATCATCCAATCTTGTTATTCCACATCATATCCTAATCATGTCCAAATCAATTTCATCCTAAACATATCCTAGTCACACTCATACACATTCCTAATCATTACACATCATTCAACACATTCCATCATCGTCCAATCATCCCATCAATCACATCTTATCATATCCAATTCATCTCCACTAATCCTAATCAAGAACTTACCAAAAGGGTTTTAATCCTAAACACATTTAGACACCATGCCAACATAGAAGACCTAACACAAGAACTCATTCACATACTTCACCAAACACCAAAAGCTCTAGACCAATGAATGATTCAAAGGGTCCATGGCATGATTCAACAACTTCAACTTCAAACAAGCCAATCACCTCATTTGTAACAAGCACAACACCTCATGGCCACTTGTCAAGCCCAACAAGAACATCATCTTATATCCATTCAACATCAACCAATGCCACCTCAACCTTACATGTCATCACCTCCCACTTCATATCAACCTCATTCATCTACATGTCACATCAATCCTTCATCAACCTATCACACTTCTTCCAATGTCAATCATTATCCATATCAGTCTATATCTCAATAACTATTATCCTATGTAATCCCTCCACCACAACATCATCACAACTTCCAACACATTCAACCATAGTCCTATGTGTCATCCCCCTCAATTTCACACCAACCTAATTCATCCACCTATCATGACAATTCCATATAAACCTATCAACATCCACCCCAAGATTATCTAAATCTTCATTCTACCATTCGAACACATCACCAAACCCATCTACAAAGCAACCAAGTGTCCTCACAAGAAGCACCATTGATAGACCTAAGTCCACATTTGCAAAAAGAAGCACATATCCAAGGCCAAGTGGCCCTTTGTACATAAATCAAGCAAGACCAAGTTATCTTATGCAAGACTTAATTACCTTTGACAAGGAAGATACCAATCTAGAGTGGCCTCCATCATCCAATCACATGCCAACACATGAGCCAACTAGTCCTATCCTAACACCTTCATGTGATCCTACTCCTAGTCCATTGATCCATCAACCTTCTAATCCACCAAGTCTTACATTACCTTCATCACCATGTCATTCAACTCCTTCACCAAAGAATGCAGCTGAGATAGTTTTACAAGACATGCTAAAAAATAAACTCATTGAACTTCCACCCATCAACCCATGTGAAGAAAGTCCATATGATGAACATGACTATTGTGCATACCATAGGACCAAAGGCCATAATACAGATGAATGCCCAATATTTTTCCAAATTGTTTACAAGGTGTATCAATATCAAATTGGAAAGCATGCCAAATCATCCCAATCCCATGTGTCACCCCCATCTAATCCAAATCCTAATATGTTCAATCCCATTATCCCTTCATCCAATCCTAATCCTAATCCATTCAATCCAATTAGTCCTTAACCTAATCCAAATCCTAAACCTACAACATCATCTACCCTTATTGTCCATCCATTATATTGTCTACTTACACATACACTTGCAAAGGATGTGATCAATTGGCTACTAGCAAGGGATAGAACACCCCCATGTAAAATACCCATTCATGAGTCTATAAAAGAGTCCTACACCATTCCTAGTCCTATCCTAACACCATCATGTGACCCACAACCCCTCAAGTCTATTCATGAACTTCCTATCATGGACCCAAGTCAAGACCTATCATACCCTCATGTTGATAACCCTGAAGAACATGTCAAGCCTATCCAAGAGCTTTCCACTTCCATTAAAGTGACCCAAGAGGTATGTCAAAAACTTAATCCTAAGCATGTGGAAACATCAACCCCTCATCCTGGTTAAGATCAAATCCCTTACATTCCACCCATCCATAATGTATGTCTTTTCCATGATCAAGATGATATCCATAATGAAGAACCTATTGAAATGTGCTAGACAACTAAGAGGGGGGGTGAATCAATTGTCCCAAAAACTCAAACACTTTTGCACTTAAACATTAATTGCTTCTCCACAGTAATTACGATTAAACAATGAATGCATGAAATCAAGAACTTAAACACAGATGCAACATTAAACACAAGAGACACTAGATTTTTATGTGGAAAACCCCAAGGTGGGGAAAAACCATGGAGAGGATTAGCTCTCAAAATATATTGCAATCTTTGAAAAATGATGTTCAAGCTTGGTCACTCCACGGGCCTAGAACATACTAGCTCATTGCCATGAAGTATATCTAGGTCTAGCAGGCTCACTACCTCAACCCTAAACCTAGAAATATTATAATGAGGGTTGTTAAACCCTGAGGGCTATTAAACCCTACTGGTGGCTCACTGCCAAGATCAACATCTTCTTCATGTCTGAGATTAATACATTGAAGTACAATAGTTCCTTTGCTCTGCTCTACATTTCCACCTCTTTCCTTATCTTCCCATCATCACACAAGGAGATTCTTTCCACAACTCAATTATAAATATTTATACACTTCATGAACCTTGGAATGATCATCAAGGTCAACATTACAATCATCAACCATTGGAACAATCTCCAAGGTTGACATTATAACATTTACAAAATAGGTCTTGACCTAATACAAATTTATGCTAAGAAATTGTAGTATAGATGTATGCAGATCATGCCACACCTTAGCTGGGACTCAAACACGATCTTCCATGATACAACACTCTTCCATAATCTTCAAGGGATAACCAAAATTACTGGAATTAACCAAGTTAGCTAAGATTGGTTACACACTATGTTATCTGGGAATAATCTTCAAACATGATCTCAATTCCTTAATGTAGACCAATGTAAAGGTAGGAACATGATTAGGAGGTATCCACAAGCATGTTGAAATCACTAGGAGCAACCGTAAAAACTCAAACCACTTTATCCATGAGATTCTTCACACCAGAGCACATGAACTTCACTGTCTTCAACTGTGATAAAAGAAAGATAGCTTGCAGAGCACTAAAACATGAACCATTGCAATTGTAGGCACATATCATCATCCCAGACTTCTCTCTAGAACCACAGAGAAAAACACTTTAATGCGGAGGAATGCAGAGCAAAATATTTTCTCTCAAGCACCAGTGAATAATCATAAAAAATAGATTTTACTCTGGTGAATGTAAGTCACTCCAATCTTCATATTGGAGGCTCAAACTAAGGATTTAGCATTTTTAGTCATGTTTCTAAAGAACTTCCAATCTATAGACTAAGATCTTCATTTAGCAAGAAATGTGGAGCAATCTTCTAGATTGTTCTTTAGTATGTAACTCACTGTCTTCACTTTGATTCACTGTTTACTTTCTGATTCTTCCAGAGGGGCTAATTTTCTCAATATCCTCAACATATAAAGATTATAAACAAATAACAAAATAAGATACATTTGACACCAATGACAACAAAGATATGTTGACATCAATTACAACACCAATTAGGCACATACTTGCAACAATCTCCCCCTTTTTCATTGATGACAACACATGATGTGAAAAACTGCAACAGCCATCAAGACAAAATTCTCCCCTATCTCTTTACACATCTACATTCTAATTTTTTCACATGATTTTTCTCCCCCTTTGACATCAATGGAAAAGGGCACATACTTGCACTCTTCTGTTCTGATCCAATCTCTCTTTTGAACTCTCTGATTACTCCCCTTGAGAAGTAGCCCTGAAAACATCAATCCAAATCTAGAGAAGGGATTCTAAGCACCACTAGACTAATGCACTCTTGTGCATCTTTGTTTAGAGCAGGAGGGGTAGTAACCCATAACTTTTGGTAGGGAACTGCTCTCTCATTAAAGCCAACCTATGAGCTTCTTACTTCTGCTTGCCAGTAATTTTCCTTCCTCTTCTTTTAATCTTTCCAACCTTTCCTGCCTTTACTTTAACCTCCTTGGGTTTTTCTTCTTGGTTTTTTTGCTTCTTAGATGCAGTTGAATTGTAGGTCCTCCTTGCTTTTGACCCTCATCATTCATGAACACATCATTATTTGCATCACATCATCCACTTCGATGTCCTCATGTTTTTCCTCTGATGTAGAATTGTCCACTGATTTACCTCCTTCCCCATCTTCTGCATGTTTCTTACCTCTAGCCTTCTTTCCAGAGAAAATAATGGCATCATCGTCGTCGTTATTGTCATCCTCCTTTACATTAATAAAGGGTCAAGTTTCTTCTAACTACCCTTCTCTGTAGATACAGTCAATTGAAATTTCTTTGCAATGTTTTGCATTAGCTTATCCTCTTTCGGTTTCTCTTTCACAGGGTTTGTCTTGTCAAATTCAACGATATATCTTCATGTTGGATTCCAGCACCAACTTTCTAGCTGGGGGATTTAGTTTTTTTAACACTACTCCCCCTAAGCCATAGCTCTCAATTTACTTCCCTGAGAAAGTATCTACACTAGATACTAGTGCAGATCCATCCTTGAGCTTAGTAACATCCTTCTTGATCCAGATCAGATTCATCTCTTTCTTGGTTTCTACCAGATCAATCTTCTTTTTACCTTTGTCTACTCTTTGCTCTATTTTCCTTTTTACTGTGGGATAGTCTCTCTCTGTATTTTTGCTTCTATAGAATCTAGTAGAATGTCTGAGCTTGTTGCAATTTAGACAAACAATATCTCTCTGACCTTGATTTCTCTAGTTATTTGAATTTGGCCTTGATCTGCACTGATTAGCAATATGCCCATATCTATTGCATGTAAAACACTTTCCATTGAATAATTTATCATTCCTTGGATTGATATGATTATTTCTTGACACACTTCTGCACTCATTTTCTTTATGACCAATTTTCTTGCAGTTGAAACATTGACCGGAGAAAGATGGAACATTTTGATTTATTTTGCTTCTACACTCAGTAGCCCTATGACCATACTTATTGCATTTAAAATAGTAACCATTGAAAGATGAGTACCTTTGAGCATTTGGTTGCCTAACCAGAGATCTTTTAGGTCTTCTTCTTTGGTTCCTCACTAGATGGTTTTTGCCTTTTCCTTCTCTAGATCTGACTTGTTCAGAATTTGAGCTTTCTCCCTTTTCAAATCCCAAGCCTTGCCTATCATCTGGATACTTTTGACTAGCAAGCAACTCATCAAGTTTTGCAAATCTTATTTTGAATTTTTCTCTGAAGTTGTTGGCTACCTCTAAATCAAACTTCAAAAGTACAATTTCTTCTACCAATTTCTCACATTCTTCTAAATTTTCTTTCACAACTTGACTCAGGTGATCCTCTATTCTTGTTTTATCTTCATTTGCCAGACTCAATTCTTCACTTTTCCTCTTAAGACTTTGTTGGAGTTCCTTGATTTCCTTATTTAGCTCTTGGATGCAACTATTTACTTCTACCATATTTCCTTTTGAGTCCAAGTTTTCTTCCTCAAACTTCTTAATGTCTTTCGAAGCAATTTGGTGCCCTTTTCTATCAATAATAGCTGCTTTAGATTCAATAATGGAAATCAAGCATACATCACATTTTGTTTTATCACTGATGGTCTGGGAACCTTCTTATGCTTCAATCTACAGTTCCTTATTCATTGAATTAGAGTACTTTAGAGTGTTCTCATTAACTTTGACATTTGTACTTTCAACAATTTTTCCCAATCTATTGTTGTAGCAGTGGTAGGCTTTGTTCCAAGATGAATATCTGAGAAAGATGCTCTCCTCAAACTTATTATCATCCTTTTCCATTTTGATAAGGCATTTTCTTCCAAAGATTTTGAAGTATTTCATAGTGGGTATTGTTCCATACCATAATTCAAAAGGAGTCTTTTCATTTTTGGCTTTTACCTAAACTCTCTTTAGTGTGTAGACAGTAGTTTGAATTGCCTCCTTCCAAAATGCTTCTGACATATTTGCCTCTTCCATTATTAGTTTTGTAGTTTCTTGAATAGTCCTTGTTTCTTCCATTATTTTATTCTTAGCAGAGAGTTGTTTCTCTATACCATGGTTTTCATAGAACATATTAAAATTGTTGGATGCAAAATCTTCTTCCTTACCAATCCTCAAACACTTGATTTTCATTCTTAGCTCATTTTCAACCATTTCTTTAAAAGCTTTGAGTGCATCTAGAGTTTCTAATTTATCTTTGAAAAAGCTAACCCAAGTCATTCTAGAATAATCATCAATGAACAATATAAAATACCTATCATCATGAAGGCTTCGTATTCTTGTAGGACCACAAAGGCTTGCATGGATCCATTCCAGTCGTTCAATGGAAGATTTTTGTAGTACTCTTCTTGACAGCCTTTCATCTTGACATTTTCTACAAATGATGTTATCTAAGAAATCAACTTCTGGTAGATCTTTTACAATTTGAACTAAGCCTATCTTTACTAAATCATCAAGATTTACATGACATAGTCTTCTATGCTAAACCCAACTTTCATTGGTTTGAGTTGTGAGCCCAAGAATGTCACTTTTTCTGATATGATAAAGATTCTCTTCTATCCTTTTTCCAATGGCCATTGTAGCCCCAGAATTCTCTTTGATTTCAAAAGTATCATTCTCACACATAAGACTAAATCCCTTTTTGCATAATTGTCAAACGCTTAAGAGACTTTACTTTAGATTTTTAACATAAAAAACATCATCAGTAATTTGTCTATTTCCAAGATTGATTGAACCTTTTCCACATATTTTAGTAGTGCAGTCATCTCCAAACCTAAGTAGCCCTCCATCATATCTTTCCAGACTTACAAACTTATTTTTGTCACCAGTCATGTGATTTGAACAACTCCTATCAATCCCCAACACTTCTCACCTTGAAACATAGCTTCATTGCTGGTGCATACCTCTGAATTAGAACACCTTAGATTGTTGACATTCTTATCTTCATAAAACACTTCCTTAGACAAACTAACTTTATTATCTCTTGATGAGCATTTAGGTGCACTATTTTTCTTGAGGCTCCATTTAGGATCTCCCTTGAGTTGTTAGACTCTTTGTGAAGGGATGTGGCTCTGATACCAATTATTGAAATACACTAGACAACTAAGAGGGGGGTGAATTAGTTGTCCCAAAAACTCAAACACTTCTCCACTTAAACATTAATCGCTTATCCACAGTTATTATGATTAAACAATGAATGCATGAAATCAAAAACTTAAACACAGATGCAACATAAACACAAGAGACACCAAATTTTTAAGTGGAAACCCCCAAGGTGGGGAAAAATGATAGAGGATTAGCTCTCAAAATATATTGCAATCTTTGAAAAATGATGTTCAGGCTTGGTCACTCCACAAGCCTAGAACATACTGGCTCATTGCCATGAAGTACAAATAGGTCTAGCAGGCTCATTTCCTCAACCCTAAACCTAGAAAGATTACAATGAGGGTTGTTAAACCCTGTTGGCAGCTCACTACCAAGATCAACATCTTCTTCATGTCTGAGATTAATACATTGAAGTATAATAGTTCCTCTGCTCTGCTCTGTCTTTCCACCTCTTTCCTTATCTTCCCATCTTTGCACAAGGACATCTTTTCCATGACCCAATTACAAGTATTTATACACTTCATCAACCTTGGAATGATCATCAAGGTTAGCATTACAATCATCAACCATTGGAACAATCTCCAAGGTCAGCATTACAAACATTTACAAAATAGGTCTTGACCTAATTTAAAATTATGCTAAGAAATTGTTGTATAGATGTATGTGGATCATGTCATGCCTTATCTGGGACTCAAACATGATCTTCCATGCCACAACACGCTTCCATAATCTTCAAGGGATCTCTGCAATTACTGGAATTAACCAAGTCAGCTAAGACTGGTTACACGCTACTTTATCTGGGAATAAGCTTCAAACATGATCTGAATTCCTTAACACATACTAATGTAAAGGTAGGAACATGATTAGGAGGTATCCACAAGCACATTTAAATCACCAGGAGAAACCACACAAACTCAAACCACTTTATTCATGAGATTCTTCACACTAGAACACATGAACTACATTGTCTTCAACTGTCATAAAAGAAAGATAGCTTGCGGACCACCAAAACATGAACTATTGCAATTGTAGTCACTTATCATCATCCTAAACTTCCCTCTAAAACTGCATAGAAAACACTTTAATGTGGAGGAATGTGTAGCAAAATACTTTCTCTCAGGCACTAGTGAATAATCAGAAAAAGCAGGTTTTACTTTGGTGAATGTAACTCACACCAATCTTCATACCAGAGGCTCAAACTCAGGATTTAGCATCTTCAGCCATGCTTCTAAATAACTTCCAGTCCACAAACCAAGATCTTCATTCAACAAGAAATACAGAGCAATCTTTTGGACTGTTCTTCAGTATGCAACTCACTGTCTTCACTATGATTCACTATTTACTTTTTGATTCTTCCAGAGGAGCTAATTTTCTCAATATCCTCAACATATAAAGCTTCTAAATAAATAAAAAATAGGATACAGTTCACACCAATGAGAACAAAGATATGTTGACATCAATGACAACACCGATTGGGCACATACTTGCAATAGAACGTATCCATGAGAAACTCGATCCTATTCATAACCCCACTATCATTAATGAACAAGACACCCAAGACCTACATGCTCCATCTAATCAAAGTCTTGTTGACCTACTTGTGTATTCACCCTGTTTCATGGCCTTCATTCGAAGCAAAGAGACCTCTCCACCTAGCCATGATCCCACAACTTCCTTTTGTCATGATAAGACACATGTGTCCCAAGAAAGCATAGAAGATCAAACAAGTAACTTGGATCTTAGTGAGCATAATGAACATAATCAAGGTCCTAATGATCCTTCATCATCATCTTCCATCAACTCCACTTCAAAGCCAACATGTCCACTTGGTCTTACCACATTCATACATAAGTGTTCTTCCTTAGGGGAACAACAACCTTTGTCCTCCACCTCATCTTCTCCATCCAATAACAAACTCAAGTCTAGTGTTCAAACTACACATAGTCCCATTGTCCATCGCATCCTCCAAAACATGAACTACCAAGGTAAAGTCTTAGGCCTTCATGAACAAGGTATTTTGGAGCCAATCCATGCTCATATGGCCTTGGATACATAACCCAAGGTACACAATCCAAAGATGTTGGTACTTCCTCCATGCATCATAAGACCACTTTCCATCACGAATCCCATCATACACCCAAAACATATGTTGCTATTCCACCTCCCTCATCCTATAAATGTCAAAAGAATGTGACCATACACCTTCCACCATCCACTTTACCTCCACTCCTTCCAACTCATAACATCCCTCCATCTACTCTACCACCATTGCTTCCAACTCCTAATATCCCTATCATCCATAAATTCCCTTACATCCCTAATCATGAGCAATGAAAGCACACATTGTCTAAACATAAACCTTCCACTCACTCCACCAAACCCATGGGATTCAAAAGCTAACATTTTGATGCCTCTACCTTATAAAGACAAAAATCATACAAATCATCATGCCCTAGGGCATAAATACCAAGAATCAAAGAAAAATCCATCTAAAAAACTTACCTAAGCCCATACCTCCAAAAAAAAAGTCCAAAAGAAAAATGGTTTGGGTACCTAACCAAACATCATTCAAGTCAAATGAGGCATCCCCCTCTCAAAAATCCCAATCATCCCCTTCCATACAAATATCCCAAAATTCTTATTCCATGCAAAAATCTCAAATTCCTCCATCCCACAAGTCAAGCAAAAATCATAAAAATCCTATGGCTTTGTGGGTACCTAAATTCCTAAGTCAACCATCTCCTAAACAAACATCCCCATTGCTTCCTACACCACCTTCCCATCAAAATCTTAAATGTTTATCATGGTGTGCGTAGCCATTGGTCATGGTTCCCTTCCATTCCGCAACATTTCCACATACCTCTATCTCTCCATCCTTCATCCACTATCCTACATATCTCCCCCATCACCTTCCTATGGTCCGTATAAATCTTCTATTCATTCTTTTGTATACATTCCTACATAATCCATATCATAATCTGCTATTCTTCTCTTCATAATCCACATCATAATCCACTATCCTTCCATACATAATCCACATCATAATCCACTATCCACCTAATCCATCTCCCTTTCATGTATCTTCCTACCTATTGGACTACACCGAACAACTGAGAGGGGGGGTGAATCAGTTGTCCTAAAAATTTTAACTAATTATGATCATCAACTATCAATTACTTATATTCTGATATAACCATGAAAGTATAAAATGAGAAGCTCAACACAAAAGTATAATCAACATAGGAGACACCATATTTTTACATGGAAAACCCTAAAATGGAAAAACCACAGTGGGTGTTAGCCCATAGAATTATATAAGTTATATCAATATTGAAAAATAGAAGCTCACTACCTATAGGGCTCACTACCCAAATTGCTCACTACAAAGAAAGGGTCACTGCCTATGGGTGGCTCACTACCAAAGGGAGGCTCACTACCAAAAGGAGGCTCACTGCCAAAAGGTTGAATTGAAATAACAACATCTACTCCATGCCAAGGTTCAGTTCCATTGAAGCACAAATACCTCTTCTCTGCTCTACTACTTTACTTCACTTTTTATCTTCGCATCTTTTCACTTGGATACATTTTCATGACTCAATTACAAGTATTTATACACTTTATTAGCCTTGGAATGATCATCAAGGTCGGCATTACAATCATCAATTGTTGGAACAATCTCTAGGGTCAGTAAACAGACGTTACATCATAATAGGTCTAGACCTAAACAAATTTATAAGGAAAAGAAATGAATGTGGATCATTCCATGCCTTAGCAAGGACTCAAGCACAATCTTATATGCTACAAAACTCTATCACAATCTTCGATGCATCTCCGCAAATGATGAATTCAACCAGGTCAGTCAAGACTAATGTTAACACAAGTATTCTCAAGAACATGCTTCATGCACAATCTAAATTTCACCTTGTCAACCAATTTGAATGTAGGAGCATGATCAAGAGACATCCACAAGCACATTGTAATCACCAAGAACAACCACATGATCTCTAATCACTCTAACAATAAGATTCTTCAAACCGGAGTACATGAACAACACTATCAGTCACTGTCATGAGTAAAAGATATTTTGTGGACCACCAAATCATGAACCCTTATATTTGATGGCACTTAACATCATCATTGACTTAATTCTAGAACCACAGACCAAAATACTTCAATGCAGAGGAATGTGGAGAAAAGCAATTTCTCCCTGTCACCACCAAACATACAAAAAAATTATTTTCACTCTAGTGAACATAACTCACTCAATTCTTCATACCAGAAGCTCAAACTTAGAATATAATATCTTCAGATAGGCTTCTAAATAACTTCCAATCTGTAAGAAAAGATATTTATTCTATAAGAAATGTAGAGCATTCTTCTAGATTGTTCTTCTACCTGTAATGCACTATTTCTATTGCAACACATTATTATCACTGGAGGGGATAATTATCTCAATATCCTCAACAAAGTAAGAGCACAGTTGATACCAATGACAACACAAATATGTTGACTTAAATTACAATACCAATTAGGCACATATTTGTAACAATCTCCCCCTTTGTCATTGATGGCAACATATGATGTGAAAAACTGAAAAGACCACCAAGACAAGATTCTCCCCATTTCTCTTTATACATCTGCATTCTTTCTCCCCCTGATTTTTTCACATGATTTATCTCTCCCTTTGACATCAATAGAATAGGGTACATATTTGCATGTTGCTACTCTGATCTACTTACTTTATCAGAACCATCTAACTAGTCCCCCTGAGAAGTAGCCTACAAATCATCAATCTAGATCAAAGAATGGCACTTTGAGCTCCACTAGATTGATGCATTCCTATACATCTTAGTTTAGGGAAGGAGGGGTAATGACCCCTAACTTTTCTCTAAGATACTCAAAGGTATCTTTAGATAGAGGCTTAGTGAAAATGTCTACAATCTGATCCTTTGTGGACACATATTCCAACTTTACTTCATTTTCTATCACCTTCTCTCTCAAAAAGTGATACCTTATTGATATGTGCTTTATTCTTGAGTGCATCACTGGATTTTTTGAGATGTTTATGGCACTTGTATTGTCACAAAAGATTGTAATTGGGTCTTCATACACAACTCTTATATCATTCAAAGTTTGCTTCATCCATAATACTTGAGTGCAACAACATGCTACTGCAATATACTCTGTTTCTGCTATTGACAAACATATTGAGTCTTGTTTCTTACTCAGCAATGAGACCAATCTATTACCCAAGAAGAAGGCACCTCCACTTGTACTTTTTCTATCATCAACAACTCCAACCCAATCTACATCTATATAAGCACTGAGAGTGAAATCATTGTCCTTTGGATACCATAAGCCATGATCTAGAGTACCTTTCAAATACCTCAGAATTCTCTTAACTGCCATCATATGTGATTCTCTTGGATTATCTTGAAACCTTACAACAAGACAAACTGTATGCATAATATTAGGTCTAGTTTGAGTTAAATAAAGTAAAACTCCAATCATGGATCTATATTTTTTCTAATCAACCTTAGGTGATTCCTTAGTTTTTCTCAACTTGCAACCAGTCACCATGGGAGTACATACTGGTTTAGAGTCTTCCATCCCAAACTTCTTCAGCAACTCTTTCACATAATTAGACTAAGATATGAAGATTCCTTTATCTGATTTATTAATTTATAGACCTAAAAAGAAATTTATTTTACCAAACATGGACATTTCAAATTCACTTTTCATCTCACTGGCAAACGTTATGCACATACTTTAATTTCCTCCAAAGATAATGTCATCAACAAAGACCTCAATAATCAAGATTTGATCATCATTGATTTTGAAATATAGATTGCTATCCACAGTACCTTTACTAAATCCCAATTGCAATAAATACCTATCTAACCTTGCATACTAGGCTTTAGGAGCTTGTTTGAGTCCATATAATGCTTTCTTCAACCTACATACCATATCACCTTGATTTGACAATTGGAATCCCTCTGGTTGCTCAATGTATACTTCCTCTTCTAACTCACCATTCAAGAAGGCAGATTTCACATCCATTTGATATACCTTAAAATATTTGTGAGTTGCAAATGCCAGAAAACATTTTGATTGCTTCAATCCGAGCTACTGGGGCAAAAGTTTCTTCAAAATCTATCCCTTCAATTTGAGAATGTCCTTTGCATACAAGTCTTGCTTTATTCCTTACAACTTCTCCATTTTCATTCAGCTTGTTCCTAAAGATCCATTTAGTTCCAATAACAGTTTTGTCATCAAGTCTAGGAACTAATTCCCAAGTTTCATTCTTCTCTATCTTTACCCAATTTCCATCATTACATGCTTCATTCACAGTCTTTGGTTCAACCTTTGAAAGAAAATAATAATTGACTTGTTCCTCTATAGCTCTTCTCCTTGTTAGCACACTATTGTTTTTTTCACCTGTAATTTGATCTTTAGAATGATTGATCATCACATAACTAGGAGTCTTGACAACACTTTTCTGAGACTCTTCTTCATCTTGACTATCTTCTTTCTCATCTTTTTCTTCATTCATTATAGTCATAGGTTCATCTGGTTCATAGTAATTCAGGTCTGATATCTTTTCCTTGCCTTCATCTACCTTCACATTTGCACTTTCAACAATCTTTTTGAGCCTTTTGTCATAGCACCGGTAGGCCTTACTCTTCGTAGAGTATCCAAGAAGGATTCCTTCATTACACCTTGCATCAAACTTTCCTAGATCTTCATCTCTCCTGACATAGCATTTTCTTCCAAAGATTTTGAAATACTTTACTAGAGGAATTCTTCCATACCATAATTCATAAGGAGTTTTGGTACCATTACCTTTGACTTGAACTCTATTTTGGATGTAAACAACATTATGAATAGCCTCTTTCCAAAAAACTTCCAACAGATCTGCTTCCTTCATCATTGTCCTAGCAGCCTCTTGAACTATCCTATTTTTCCTTTCCACAACTCCATTTTTCTGAGGAGTCCTAGGTGCAAACAACTATCTTTTTATCCCACGCTCTTCACAAAAAATGTTGAATTCATTCAATATGAATTCACCTCCTTTATTAGATCTCAAGCATTTGATTTTCAATTCTATTTCATTATCAACCATTGCCTTGAAAGATTTGAAATTCTCTAGGGCTTTTGATTTGTCTCTTAGAAAAGTAACCCAAGTCATTCTAGAATAATCATCAATAAGCAACATAAAGTACCTATCACCTTGTAGACTTCTCACCCTTATAGGACCACATAGATCTCTATACACTAGATCTAGCAAAATGGTAGAGAATTGCTCTTTGTTCCTGAAACTTATTCTTGTCTACTTTGCTAACTGACAATCCTTACAGATTGTGTTGGATGGTTTCACAAGTTTTGGTAAATCTCTCACAACCTAACCTAAACTTATCTTTACCAGATTATCAAAGTTCATATGACACATCCTTATATGCCACAACCAACTTTCATCTTCCTGAGCCAATAAATAATATTCATTAGTTCTTCTTAATTGATAAATGTTACCTTTTGTTTTCTTACCACTAGAAATCACAGTTCTGGAGCTTTCCATGATCTTGCACCCATTTTCTTTGAATCTTAGATCATATCCTTTGTCACTATTTAGTAGAAAATTGGATTTTGTTAATCTTTTGTTGTTTAGATGTTAAAACCCTCCATTCCACTAAACATTGAAGGATCTAGGGTCACGTGGCGAGCACTATCATACCCTAGATCTCTTGCAAATGAAGGGAATCTTAGATTAGGGAATTTAATTATTAATTTTTGTTCTCTTATGTCCAATTAACCATTAAAACCCTAATTATGCAAATATGGCAACAAATTGATGAAAGACGTAAAAAGCTCTTACAGACAGGAGTAAAATAACAAATCACAGAATACTTATTTTTAGGGTTCCGAGGCAGAATAGTTGGGAACACTGGTGCGGGTGCCCTAGTCCTGGAAGTGCTCCTTTGTCCAACTTTTCTTCAGATCCTAAATCCTTGATGCCTGTCACTCCTTCCTGCAACTCCACTTTTCCCAAATGCAACACCTGTAACTTGCAATCACAATACTTGGTTTGGGGGTTGTGATGTTTAGAGGCTTGCCTCAGTCAAGCCCCGGAGGACACTTAAGTCTCCGAACACCATTGTCAGACAAAGAGTGTGTGCCCTTGTGAGGCAGAGGCAAAAACCAAAGGAATCAATGATAAAAACACAATGATATGTCACCATATAGTGAAGCTCTCATGGAGGAAGATGCTTTTCATGCCATGAGGAGACTGATGCTCAAATCTACAAATATCAACACATAAAACATACAAGTCTGATCTTGCAACACAATAGAAAGCCTTTAATCACCTTGAGAATGCCTAGAGTTCACAATAGCTTGCTAGTAATTATCTAATTGAAATCTTGTTTACAAGTGAATGCATACACAAGCTTATATATGCACCTACAAGCATTCTCTCCAAGATTTTAAAAATCAAACTTTACTGTGTCAGCAAAATAACCACCTAACGGTCATAAACTAACACCCGTAAATTGGGACTGCCCCAAAATAGGGCAAGACTAGAGCACAGGTGCCCAATTCCTCCCCCCTATTTTGGGTAGGGTATAGCTCAAGGGGTCCCCCTAGGTCCCATTTGTCATGTTACCTAGGGCTCATTCCATCGAGATGCCAAATTATGATCTAAAATGTCCTAAATGCACTCTAAAGACTCGGGAGCTAAACCTTATGGGGGAATAACCCCCAAGGGGACATTTTCCAATGTTACATTTAGCCCCCACTTTAATGTATGTATAAACGCAAGGCCCATACATGCATTAAAGTAAGGTCACAAATACAACAAATGCACCAAGCACAGAGAAGACATGCCAATCACATAGAAAATAGTAACAGGCACGCAAAACACAGAGAAGACAATTACAGTCATGCAGAACATGGAGAAGACAATCAATGCATAGAAGACACATTAATGCATGGAAGACAGGCATGATTTCTTTTCTTTTCTTTTTCTCATATATATGAAGTGCAAATGCAAGTACTGGAAAGTAAACAAACCTCCCATAATACACAAAGCACTACTCAGGGGCACTGGTCTTTGTATATATGGGGAAACACACATGCAATACATGTAAAACCTCCCAAAATACACAAAGCACTACTCAAAGGCACTGGTCTCTATAAATGGGGAAACAAACACACCACACAAAACAAGCACACCAAAACACACACACTTGAAGACACAGAGAAAACACAACAAACAAGTGATGGTGTGTTCCCTATTTCTAGGCTCATCACCATCTCAAGCACATTATAGGCACACACCGATGATTGCGCTTCACCACAACAATCACCAAAGACACACTTAAGGGTTGAGTTAGTCACAGAACCACTCCCTGCCTCTGCAAAGGACTTTCAAAAATGACAGGAAGATGCAGTCTACTCCAAGAAATACACCATCCCTGCCTTCGTAGAGGGCTTAAGAAAAAGGATATGCTTGATATCTCGACTCTACAGAGGGCTTACATGATTGATTGACTAATTGCAAACAAGCTCAGGATGCATGATGCCCTACTCTGGGGCGCAAGTCTCTACATCTGAGGTCAAACACATTGCTAACATCTATAATAGACAACCTACCTTATATATGTCCCCACCTTAAGGTGGTTTATATCAATTATCGATATCAAGCACGTTAAGGTAGGAGAAAACACACAAGGGAACACTAACTTTCACAAAGCCCATGCCCCCCAGAGGTGACATGTACTTCATGATCACCAAATGTTCCCACAAACACATCCCTACAAGAAACATGTTAGTGTCTACAAGATTATGATAAACAACAACATCAATGCATATGATTAACCACACAAAGAGCCAAGGTTATACAATGAATTCAAAGTTTGAGGATAACTGTGGGTTATAGCATGAAGCTCTCTAAATCGAGTACCACCAAGGCTAGATTCAAAGGCAAACAAAGGTGCACAAAGCAGCAGTATTGTTAAGGTTTGTAAATGCGACAAAAAAATCACAAAATTCACTATGTGGAAAGCACGAGTGCTTCCACTAGCCAAGCGTTAGATAAGATATACAACCCCATTGTCATATTAGGAACTATAGTCCATTTTTTGATTGCTCTTGAAAGGGACACTAGGTCCACATCAGTATAAATGTTTGTCATCATCCACCCGCTAGGTGGAAACACTAGAGGAAGGGAAATAATAAATAAGAGAGGAGAAAACAAGTGTCTTAGGGACAGTCACATAGGAGGGTGCCCCCAAGTTACCAACTATGACGCTATATCTATAAGACACAACATAGAATAATGAAATTAGAGAGAGGGCAATTTAGAAGAATGATGATACAAATAGAAGAAGGTCACAATAGAAACACTCTCCTGGTATCCTAAACCTTATGGGAGAATTCAAGGTCATCCTAGGAGGCCTAAACAACATATAACAAATCACGGGGGAAGCGCATCACAAGAGAGATAAAGGGTTAGAGATACTTACCTGTAGGGCCCCTATCGGGCTAGAAATTGTCTGTAAGAAAATCATCGTCGTCATCTTCCCATTCCCTAATGTTGGAGGATAGTGGGACATATGGTACCATAGAAAAATTCATATCTTGTTCATCATGTTGTTCATTGTTACGATCATCTTTGTTTGCTTGAATGTTAGGATCAATGTTTTCTTGTTGAGAGGCAAGGTTTATAGCATATTCTTGTCTTCTTTTTCTTTTTCCTCTTGCTTTTCTATTTCATTTTGTTTTACCACTTATCTTTTGTAAGATAGGGCTATCTTCTCTCATAGGCTTGTACAATTTAGAAGATGAAGCACTGGGATCAAGCCTCATTTGTCATGGTGGAATACTTTGTTGTTGACAATGACCTCCCGATCTTTGTAAGGATTTTGGGGGAGGAACCTCAACATATGGACCTTGTCCTTTTGGTCTAAAGTTCTCTTCACATGCAGGTTGTTTATCTTTTGTCATTTCTTGTGTAGGAGGACTAGGTACTTTAGTTTTATCCCAAAAGAATTCAACTTGTAATGTTTTTCCTGAACCAAAGGTTTATACTTGTTTCGAGGGATAGTGATTGTATGGCCATCCAGAGGGAATTTCAGACAATGATGTATTGTTGAAGGGATGGCTTTCATTTATTTTAGCCAAGGATGTCCCAATTTAATGTGAAAGAGGTCAAAAATAGGGACAACATCAAACCATTGTTCAACATATTTTTTGGATAATGTTACCAACAAAGATATCTTACCCAAAGGCTTGATAAAGGTTCCCTTATGCGTCTTAATCATCATGCTCGAGAGGTCATAAGAACCTTGAATTAATTGATATGAAAAGAAGAACTCCTCAGTGGTAACATTAGTCATGTAGTTAGGATCGATAAGAGTTCCATTCACAGGGTTTCCCATTATTTTCACAGTGATGTAAAGAGGTCCTTCTTTTTCTCCAGTTGTTCTGTCATGAGGGGTAAAGACAATTTCAGGTTTAGGAGCCTTTCTTTTCATGTAAGGTCTATGAGGGAACCTATTGTTGCTATTATTATTATAGGCCATGTTTTTATGCCAATGCCAAATCAGATTTTGAAAGATTTTCAAAATTGGTGCAAGACAAGAGCAAAAAATAGCCTAAAATGTTTGATTTTTTGATACTTTTCAATGCGAATGAATGAATCAAAGGATGTTATGATGATTTCAATCAAGGGAAGAAATTTATATGTCTGATATCAGTCCAAAAAATCAATATAATCACTCTTAACACACTCTTGATGCAAATCCAAAGTAATGCCAAGTCAAAATATAGTGAAAATATGTCAAAATAGACACCTTTTTCACTAAAATTCAATGCAAAAGAGCATAACAAAGGGTCTTGTGAGGAAAATTATGATGGAAAGAAAATAATATCAGTAAAAAAAGCCACTTGGTGCCAAAATATCTAACACAACATGCTTTTAGCGCCACTTAAGGTCAAACCCTAGTGAAAATGTAGCAAAAATAAGCTATTTTTCACAATTTTTCAACTCCAAGACCTAGCAAAAGAGGTGTTGTAAGGAATTTTAGGAGGTAAAGAAAATAATATCAATAATATCAGTCACCTCAATCCAAAAAATTAATCACAACATGCTTGGAGTGCAAACTAGGTCAAACCCTAGGCCAAAAATGGTCAAAATGTGTAGTTTTTCACCAAATTTTCACTACAAGAGCCCGTTAAAAGGGTTTTGTGAAGCTTTTTATGAGGGGAAGAAAATGAATACCCTGATATCAGAAAATTAATTCAAAAATATCCTTCACAACACACCTATAGTGCAAGTTTAGGGAGTCGATAAGGCTAATTTTAGTGAAAATTGTTGTTTTTGAAGCCCTAGGTTTGAGATCTTGGGATAAAATGCTATGTGAATGATTTGAAGTCTGATTTATGATGAAATTGACTTAATCTCAGATCTTAAAATTATTTTCAAGCCTTAACATGCAAAATACCCATGCAAATTTAATGAAAATGCACCAAAATGGCTAGTTTTTGTTGAAATTTTCTATGCAAAAATGCAAAAAATTTAAATCTAAACACAAATTCAAACTAAAATGAAAGACTAAATCCAAATTAAAATTTGAATGAGCCTCTAAAATCAGTATAAAAATCTGATAAAATATTTTTTGCCTACAAACCCTAGATTTTGGAATTACTAGGTTATATAGAATTGACAAAATATCCTCAAAACCCTAGCATTTAAATGATGAAAATGTAAGGTAAATTTCTGATTTTTTGTATTTTTATGTAGTTTATATCAAATCTAATGTAAAAATAATGAATTAGAAAAATTTATAAAGAATTGATTCAATTTAGTAAGCCAAACAATGCAATTTTTTTTGTAATTTTCTAATTTTTCAAATTTTTTGAAATTTTCTCAATGCAATGAAATAAATGACCAAATGAATGAATGAAATCAATCCAAATCTGAAGAAAAACACTCAACAAGTTTCAATTTAAGTCCAAAAACATGGGTTCACCAAAATGTTTAGTAGAAAATTGGATTTTGTTAATCTTTTGTTGTTTAGATGTTAAAACCCTCATTTCCACTGAACATTGAAGGATCTAGGGTCGAGTGGCGAGCACTATCATACCCTAGATCTCTTAAAAATCAAGGGAAGATTGGATTAGGGAATTTAATTATTAATTTTCCTTCTCTTATGTCCAATTAACCATTAAAACCCTAAAAATGCAAATACGGCAACAAATTGGCGAAAGATGGAAAAAGCTCTTACAAACAGGAGTAAAATAACAAATCACATAATGCATGTTTTTAGGGTTCTAAGGAAGAATAGTCAGGGACACTGGTGCGGGTGCCCAAGTCCAAGGTACCTACTTTTTTAGGGAATTTGGACCTCCATCCAACATTGATCAACCATGTAACTTCTATTTTTCAAAATCTATATGCGAAGGATGCTTGTGCGGGCACCCTAATCCTAGAAGTGCTCCTTTGTCTAACTTTTCTTCAGATCCTGAATCCTTGATGCCTGCCACTCCTTCCTGCAACTCCACTTTTCCCAAATACTACACCTGTAAACTGCAATCACAAGATTTGGTTTGGGGGTTGTGGTGTTTAGAGGCTTGCCTCAGTCAAGCCTCGGAGGACACTTAAGTCTTCGAACACCATTGTTAGATAAAGAGTGTGTGCCCTTGTGAGGTAGAGGCAAAAACCAAAGGAATCAATGATAAAAACACAATGATATGTCACCTTGTAGTGAAGTTCTCATGGAGGAAGATGCTTTTCATTCCATGAGGAGATTGATGCTCAAATTTGCAAATATAAACACACAAAACATACAAGTCTGCTCTTGCAACATAATAGAAAGCCATTAATCACCTTGAGAATGCCTAGAGTTCACAATAGCTTGCTAGTAATCATCTAATTGAAATCTAGTTTACAAATGAATGCCTACACATGCTTATATATTCACCTACAAGCATTCCCACCAAGATTTTAAAAATCAAACTTTACCGTGTCGGCAAAATAACCATCTAATGGTCATAAACTGACACCCTAAAATTGGGGCTGCCCCAAAATAGGGCAAGACTAGGGCGTGGGTGCCCAAGTCCTCCCCCCTATTTTGGGTAGGGTACAGCTCAAGGGGTCCCCCTAGGTCCCATTTGTCATGTTACCTAGGGCTCATTCCATCAGGATGCCAAATTATGATCTAAAATTTCCTAAATGCACTCTAAAGACCCAGGAGCTAAACCTTATGAGGGAATATCCCCCAAGTGGACATTTTCTGACGTTACAGTCACACATCTAACCAACACTCAATAGATTATGCTTCAAACCCTTCACATATTGAACATTGTCAGTATTATACTTTCCATCAAATGAAATAGATCCTTTTCAACAAATCTTACCAATTGCATTATCTCCAAACCTAACCAATCATCTATCATACTTTTCCAAACTATTAAACTTACTTTTGTCACTAGTCATGTGATTTGAGCATCCACTATCAATAATCTATTCATCCTTATCCTTCTCAAACTAAACAACCAAAGCACTTTCTTCCACTAGTTTTTCTTCCTTCAAACAACTGGAAGAATTAGTAGACATAGGATCTTCTTTAATAGAAATAAATAGGCATTCATTTGTACTAGTACTAGCATCATTAGATTCATTATCAGTCACATCTTCATCATCAAAATCTCTAACATAGTAACATTTCTTTGGAACTCTAGGCCTACTCTCATACTTTTTCTTATTTCTTTCAATTCTTTCAAAACATCTAGAAGCATAATGACTTACTTTACCAAAAGAGAAACACTTGAAAGGTAATTTATCTTTGAACTTACTAGAACCTCTTTGCAACCTGTCAACAAAGTTAGCTTCAATTTCATCAAAGTCATCATCCACTTTATATTTCTCATCTCTAGAAATCTTTTCTGAAGTACTGGCTTTAAAATATGATTCAACTTTTGGTAGGGCATCATCAAATTCTCTCATCTCAAAGGTTGTAAGCTTTCCAAGTAGTTGATCTATGTCAATAGTTTCATAGTAGTGATCTGAGAATTTTCATCACAACTTCCTTATCATTGAGAGTTCCAGTGACAAGTTCATCAACTATCTACATAAAGGTTGTTATATTTTCATCTTCATTCATCTTCAAACCCCCAAATTTCACTTCCAGGCTTTGTATCTTAGCTTCTCTTATAGAATCCTCTCCTTCATACAGATTTTTCAGCTTCTCCCATACCTCATTTGCAAATTCAAGGTCCACAACTTTTGTCAACACTAAGTCACTTAAGGAACTTATAGAACATCCTTTTCTTTGACATCCAATTCATATTCTTTGATATCATCCTCAATTGTCAAGCCACCTTTAGGCATGACAAATTGTGACTGTGTAGCTAGCCATACTTTATAACCAAGACAGAGGAGATGGCTTTTCATTTGTACCTTCCAAAGAGCATAATTTGTCCCATCAAAATGTAGAGCTTCCTTCTTATAAGACATCCTAGATCTTCCTAAAGCTGTTAGGCCTTCTTCAGGGGAACTTGTCTTTAATACCAATTGTTGGACTGCACCGGACAACTGAGAGGGGGTGAATCAGTTGTCCTAAAACTTTTAACCAATTATGATGATCAACTGTCAATTACTTATATTTTGATATAACTATGAAAGCATAAAATGAGAAGCTCAACACAAAAGTATAATCAAGACAGGAGACACTAGATTTTTACATGGAAAACCCTAAAAGGGAAAAACAATGGCATGTGTTAGCCCATAGAAATATATAAGTTATATCAATGCCAAAAAATAGAGGCTCACTACCTATAGGGCTCACTACCCAAATTGCTAACTGCAAACAAAGGCTCACTGCCAAAGGGAGGCTCACTGCCAAAAGGAGGCTCACTACCAAAAGGTTAAATTAAGATAACAACATCTACTCCATGCCAAGGTTCAGTTCCATTGAAGTACAAATATCTATGCTCTGCTCTGCTACCTTACTTCACTTTTTATCTTTGTATCTTCACATGTGGATACATTTTCTCGACTCAATTACAAATATTTATACAATTCATCAACCTTGGAATGATCATCAAGGTTGGCATTACAATCATCAACTGTTGGAACAATCTCCAAGGTTGGCAAACATACGTTACATCATAATAGGTATGGACCTAAATAAATTTACAAAGAAAAGAAATGAATGTGGATCATGCCGTACCTTAGAAAGGATTCAAACACAATCTTCTACACTACAACATGCTATCACAATCTTTAATGCATCTCCGCAGATGATGAATTCAACGAAGTCGGCCAAGACTAATGTTAACACAAGTATTCTCAAGAACATACTTCATGCACAATCTAAATTACACCTTGTGTACCAATCCAAATGTAGGAGCATGATCAAGAGACATCTACAAGAACATTGTAATCACCAGGAACAACCGCACAATCTCTAATCACTCTAACAATAAGATTCTTCAAACCGAAGTACAGGAACAATACTATTAGCCACTATCATGAGTAAAAGATAGCTTGCAGACCACCAAATCATGAACCATTTTATTTGAAGGCACTTGACATCATCACCAACTTAATTCTAGAACCGCAGACCAAAATACTTCAATGTAGAGGAATAAGAAGCAAAACACTTTCTCCCTGTCACCACCAAACATACAAAAAAAGTTGTTTTCACTCTAGTGAAGATAACTCACTCAATTATTCATACCTGAAGCTCAAACTTAGAATATAACATCTTCAAACAAGCTTATAAATAACTTCCAACCCACAGACAAAGATATTTATTCTACAAGAAATGTGGATCATTCTTCTGGACTGTTCTTCTGCATGTAATGCACTGTTTCTACTGCAACACATTGTTATCATCGGAGGGGCTAATTTTCTCAATATTCTCAATGAAGTAAGAGCAAAGTTGACACCAATGACAACATAGATATGTTTACATCAATGACAACACCGATTAGGTACATACTTACAACACTACCAACATCTATGAGCATAATGACATGGTCTATCCAATGACATTCATCCAATGGGACTATCACTTTTCATGGAACTAGACACTTGAGTCCTTCCTATCTATTACTATGGTGAAAACTTGCTCACAGGTGCCATGTGTAATTGTCATGCTACCCATGTAAAAAAGAATAAAAACAAAACAAAATTGAAAAAAAAAGGTAAAGAGAAATCCCTTCGTCCAACAAAGAAAACCTGGTAAACAAGCACCTTGGATGAGTACCATGATGAAAACCTGGTAAATAGGCATCATGTGTAGGTTGATATTCTATGTCACTTACACTTGGGGGCACATTTTCTCATCCATCTTATCATTTCCAACCTATCATTTTCCATCTTATCATGTCCTATCTTGCCATATCCTATCCTACCATCTTTTGATATATCCAATTTTCCATCTTATCATGTCCTATGTTGACAAATGCTTTAGATATATCTTGATATACCTCACCCTTTCCAAACAATCCTATCATCATCCCATTATCATAAGCCTAATCCTATCATAGTCCCTTTTGTCATGTAAAATGCTAAGTTTACTACCTAGAATGGGGCAAATTATTCCTACACGACATAGTCTTTGAGATCACATCCTTTCTCTCTTATGCATACTTACATTTCATTCCACTATGGCCTATCCTTTTTATCCATTCCTCTATCATGAGTCTTCCATCCCATCCACTATCGCCCATCCTTTTCTCCATCCCATCCCACCTACCTACTTGCACCTAGACTTGGTTTTCTCCCTCGTCATTGGTATCAAGCACAAAGGCTACCCAAACTATAAATCTAATGCCATCCTAAAACGTCTAAAAAATTCCAAAAAAATCAAATATCCAACAAAAAATCCAAGCAATAAGATCAATCATCAAATCAAATCAATCCATCAAAATCAAATCAAACAATCCATCACATTAAATCCCTCAAAACAAATCCAATCAAATCAAGCCAATCTATCAATCAAATCAAAATCACATCAATCCAAACCATATCATCCCATCAATAACATCAAACATCCAATCAATCCATCAACTTTTATCATCACCATCAATAAAACAATATCATAACTACATCCTATCTCTATCGTTAAATGCCTTGATCTTGTGGATACAAGGTATGTAGACAATCTAGGATATGAAGGAAGTACTCATATTCAGACATAGGCAATAGATCTCTTCCATATTCCATATTCCATCCTTCATGCAATCTAAATCAAATCATCATCATCATTTCTTCAAATCAATTTTTCCAATCAAATTAATCTCACCATTTCAATCATTCTTCAATCAAATCCATCAAATCAATCAAAATTCCAAGCAATGATTCAAATGCAAGTCATCCTTAATCCATACCAATCAAGTCAACCAATCATGTCAAATTATCCAATCACATCCTTGGTCTTGATCCTAATCTTGTCATAAACCAAATAAATCAATCATCATCATTGTCATCATCAATGGGAAATATCATTCCCACATCCTTGTGTTGATCTAGGGATATATTGTTCCCTGCCATGACAACACTATCCTTAATTATTATCATCACTATCTGATGCAGAGGCAGCCACACTAAAACCTTGACATACAGCATGTATGTCTGCAACCCTTCATCATCATCATCATATTTCCCTTAACACTGTTAGCATCATCATATTTTCTCTGCCAACCGATATCCTCCTGCAGACAAACCTTCGACCTTTCGCCTGTCAGCAGCATCATCATATTCGGCTATCAGCAGCATCATCACATTCGGCAAGCGCAAACATCCTCCTGATGTTCACTGTTCATCTTACCGCCAAACGCTTTCTGCAGCATCATGATGTTCAACATCATGTTCATCAGCAGGATATAAAATATCTAGTTCCCTCCATATATCCTGATGACGACACTTCACGCACCTTTCCTCTGATGCTTACGTCACCCCGATATCTGACTACTCAAACAAACAGCATCAAGATATGACTTATCCGGTCAAATGAAACATCCTGATGTTGATACTCAACTTTATACTGATGACGAATATTCTACCGAATATCCTCCTCCCGATCCACTTAACTCCTTGATGCCTTATGCCGATACCAAAACACTTAGGGTTAGCAGGATAAACCTTTATCAGGTGATATTTCAGAATGTCCTGATGATGATTATCCTGATGACGATGACGTCATATGCAGTTCCTTCAATATCCTGCTGTAGACACCCAAATTTGTCCCAACTTTGTCCATGTCTTGCAACACCTTGATAAAAACATCACTTAGACATCATGTAGCATTTTGTCCTAAATCCCACTCTTAATCCCATTTATCCATTAGCTAATTAATTAAATAAATTTTATTTATTTAATTAAAATCCCATTTAATCGCATCCTTATCCCACTTAGCCAATTAATTAAATAAATTTTATTTATTTAATTAATTTCACATTCATAATCCCACTATCCAATTAATTAAATAAATTTTATTTATTTAATTAATATCCAACTCATATCCCAACTAATTCAAATATTTTATTTGAATTAAGTTCTCATCATAAGCCGACTTTCCAATTAATTAAATAAATTTTATTTATTTAATTAATTTATTTTATCATTTAGCCGACATGTGTGCCTCTTTCATTTAAAAAAGATAAGTGGTACTACAGCCTTTTATTTAATATCTTTCATATGTAGTACTTTTTATGTACACAAGCACACATGAGCCCTATCCTCCTTGACACTTGTCAAATGACTACAACTCCCTTGAAGAGTGGGAATACCTAATCAATCCTAGCCGTCCACATCAATCAATTAGCTTTTAATCTCAACCGTCCATTTGAACCAAGCCTTTCCTATAAATCAACCCCCTCATAAGCCATTAGCAGGCATTGAGCTTCAAGTACTATTATTCTGCCAAATTATCCAAAATGCATTGAGCTTCAAGTAACATTATTCTGCCAAATTTTCTATAATGCATGGAGCTTCAAGTAACATTATTCTGTCAAAATATCATTAGAGCCTTTGCATCCTTCAACTATCATTCATTCTATCGTCTTCATCTTAATGTTATGCTACAGAAATGAGCACCCAACATTCTTCCAACAATAATCCTTCAAAATCTTGCATGCTCATGCGAGGTGGAGAAGAGCAATGGAGATAAATCGAGCATAGCGTGGAGATCGGTTTGCATTTACATTTGTTATTTTGATTTTCATGTTGTCTTGTGCTTCATTGTGCATTGCTAGGGTTTTATCATTGCTGTTTATTCATTTGCCCTGATTTGCAATTTTACCCTAACTACATTTGGCACGCCCGGTGGGACTCACTTCGCTTGATCTTTTTTGCAGGTTTTTGTAGTAAAAATTTGCATTCATTTAATCCCCATTGTTGAGTTTTGCAGGTTTAATTAACTTTTTGCTGCAGATCTGCTACTTTTTCGACAAAACCCTAGGTTTTAAAGATTTCATCATATCTTCCAAACGGCTATGAATTTTTATACAAGATTTTAGCAGAAGTTTGTCCATGATATAAGGAAGCTACAGCAGAAAAATTTTGGGTTTATCGCGATTTTTGCGGGATTTATCACGTTTTTATTTTTTTTCATAAAATCGCAATTCTGGGCGTAAATCAGCGAATTTTTCAGAAATTTTTACATTTCTGGAAAGCTCTTGAAATTATAATGGGGGTCTCTATTTTGCAGATTTAATTTAGAGGTCTTTTATATTGCGAAAACATCAGATCTTTGCCGACTATACCGTTTTCATAAATCCGCATTTCTGGGCGCAAATCAGGGAATTTTTCTGATTTCTTTACATTTTCGGAAAGCTCTTTGAAAATCAATAGGGGTCTCTTCTTTGATTTGTTAATTTTCGAATCAAAAATCTATCGAAATAATCAAATCTAATTCGGCTATGCATCTAAAATTACAATTTTCCTTGCCTGATGAGCCTATTTTTATGCTGCATTATAATATCATTTTTTTTTATGTTGTAGGTGATCATAAGGAGCTAGAGCAACATTGACATCAACATCTACAGCAATTTGGATAGCGAATTAACCAGGTGCAATCATTTCATTTCTCATATTCTAATAATTGTTTGCAAACACATTTGGATTTTGGGCATAAAATGAACAATTGTTTGCAAATTCACATCAAAACATTCAGCTAAAACGAACCATTGTCTTTCATCACATTTGGATTTGGGCTTTAAAATAAGCAAGTGCTTGCATTGTCTTCCACACATTAAATTTCTAAGGTTAATGAACCCCATGCGAGTGTGACCAAGTAAATGTGTATGCTCTCTCCTCGCGTCCCAACACGAACTTGGAGATCAAAAACATTTACTTGTGTTGCTTTTGTTTAGCCTTAGAGAGGCCTGCCTTGGTATCCACCCCAAGGGAACGACCTCAAGCGGTACTTTCATCCGGTCCGCTATAAAAATTAGAGGATAAGGCGAAAGCCAAGTCTAACCGGTATTAGCGCTCACCATACAGTGCTAACTCGAAAGGAGGTGTACCTTTGTGTATATTAAAACTCCTAGTAGGGTTAGTTAAAGTCTTAAGTGGCTTGCTGGATGCTCGTGGGGTGCCGGTCCCCCGGATTTTCACTAGAACCTCCTTGTGATAGTGGCCTTGCCTTAACTAGGACTTGTTGAAGTGTCTTCACGTGCTTGCTTAACCATCATCACATTCTTCCAAACTAAAACTTGCTTATGTGTCTTGCGTGAGTGATTCATATGTGTATATGCATAATCATTTGTTTGAATATTGCCACATCAAGCTCTAAACACCCAAACACATAAAGACAAGTCATCCTACACATTCTTCCAATAACATTCAAACCCAATCACTTTCATCCCAAACATAGCCAAGTCATCCAAACAATCCACATCATCATCCAAATCCCTAAACAAGCACTTGCTAAAAGGACTTAAGACAAACACTTGGTGACAACATGTCCACACTAGAAGACCTAGAAATCAAATTCTAAAGATTCCTCCAAAATCTTTATCAAGGATCACAACCCCTAAACCAAGATGCCATTAAAACATTACAATTCTTCATCCAAAAAGCTCAACCCCACATAAGCCAATCACCTCAACTACAACACTTCATAGCCCAAGTCCAACACCTTTTAGCCACTAGTCAAGCTCAACAAGTACAACAATCCTTAGCCATTCACTATCAACCTAATCCACTTCATAGCCACATGTCATATCCATCCACTTCCTATCAACTTAATCCACCTATCCACCAAGTCAATACCACATCAACCTATCAACCTCCACCTCAAGCTTATCCAATCCCTCATGCCACTATTCCAATGCACTACCAAGCCCATCCACAAAGCAATCAAGTGATATTACAAGAACAACATGCAAGTCCAAATAGCCCTTTGTACATAAATCAATCAGGTCTAAGTACACCTTTTCAACAAGACCATCAAGCACCATTGATAGACCTAAGTCTACCTCTGCAACAAGAAACACATGCAAGTCCAAGTGGCCCCTTGTACATAAATCAAGCAAGCCCAAGTTATCCTATGCAAGATCTAATAACCTTTGACAAGGGAGATACCAATCTAGAGTGGCCACCATCATGCAATCCCATGCCAACACATGAGCCAACAAGTCCTATCCCAACACCATCATGTGATCCTACTCCTAGTACATTGGTCCATCAACCTTCCAAATCATCAAGCCCTTCATTACCTTCATCACCATGTCATTCTAATCCTTCACCAAAGGATATGGCTGAGAGAGTTTTACAAAGGATGCTTGAAACAAAACTCATTGAACTTCCTAATGTCAAACCTTGTGAAGAAAGTCCATATGATGAACATGATTATTGTGCATACCATAGGACCAAAGGCCATAATACAAATCAATGCCCAATATTTCTCTCAATTGTTTATAAGGTGTACCTACCTATAATGGGAAATCACGCCACATCATCCCAATCCCATGTGTCACCCTCATCTAGTCCAAATCCTAATCCACCCAATCCAATTAGCTCCCAATCTAATCCTAAGCCTACAACATCATCCGCTATTATTGTTCATCCATTATATTGCTCATCCACTCATACCCTTGCAAAGGATGTGATCCATTGGCTACTAGCTAGGAATAAACTATCTCCATGTCAAACACCCATTCATGAGCCTACTAAAGATCTTCCAAAGGTCAGGTCCAATCATATAATCCCATCATGTGGTTCACATATCCTTGAGCCTATCCAAGAGCCTTCCATTAACATACCTAGCCCTTTAAGCCCATCATGTGACCTACAATCCATCAAGCCTATTCAAGAGTCTCCTATCATTAATCCAAGTCAAGAGTCATCATGTTCTCATGTTGTTGACCAAAAGCCTATCCAAGAGTTATCCAATTCCATTCAAGCAACCCAAGAGGTATGTCAAAGGTTTCATTCTAAGCATGTGGAAACATTAAGCCCTAGTCCAACTCAAGATCAAGACACTTTCATGCAACCCATCCATAGCATTTACCTTCTTTATGATCAAGATGATACCTATGAAGAAGCTATCCATGAGCACCTTGATCCTATCTATAATCCTATATCTATCCATGAGCAAGATATCCACATTGCTCCTAGTCATCCTCCATCTAGCCCTATCCATAATGAGCAAACATCCACTTGTCATGATGAGACACTTGTCCCCCAAGTAAGCATAAAAGATCAAACACATAACTTGGATCTACATAAACACAATGCTAATCAAGATCCTAATGATCCTTCTTCCAAATCCACTATCAACTCCACTTCAAATCCACCATCCTATCCCCTTGTTCTTACCACCCTTATACATGAGTGTTCTTCCTTAGGACAAGGACAACAACGACCTTTATCCACTTCAGTTTCTCCATCCAATAAAGAGCTCAAGTCTAGTTCTCAAAACACATCTAGTCCCATAGTCAATCGCATCCTCCAAAACATGAACTACCAAGGCAAAGGTCTAGGCCTTTATGAACAAGGTATTTTGGAGCCAAACCATGTCAAAGTTCCTCCATGCTCATATGACTTTGGATACACACCCCAAGGTAAACAAGGCCAAGATGTTGGTAATCCCTTCATGCATCCTAAACCTACCACTTTCCATCGCAAACCTTATCATATACCCAAAACATATGTAGCCATTCCATCTCCATCATCCTATAAATGTCAAAAGCATGTGACCGTACACCTTCCTCCATCCACTTTGCCTCCACTTTTACCAACTCCAAATATCCCTCCATCCACCTTACCACCGTTACTTCCAACACCTAACATACCTATCATTCAGAAGTATCCTTACATCCCTAATCATGACCAACAAAAGCACACATCGTTTAAGCATAAAGCTTCCAATCATTCCATCCACTCCACCCACCCCATGGGATTCAAAAGCAAAAATTTTGATGCCTCTACTTATAAAGCTAAAAATCCTACCAAAAATCCTAAAGGTCTTCATACCTTAGGACATAAAGAATCAAATTCAAGGCAAAGTTCATCTAAGCCCATACCTCCAAATGCAAAGCCCAAAAGCAAAATGGTTTGGGTTCCTAAACAAATAGCTAGAAAGTCAAATGAGGCATCCTCATCCACATCTCAAGAATCCCAACCACCTATCTCCATCCAAGAGCCTATTTCTATCCAAAACTTCCATTCCCTTCAAAAATCCCACAAGCAAAGCAAAAGCACTAAAAATACTAAATCTATGTGGGTTCCTAAATCACTTCATCAACCATCTCCTAAGCAAACATCTCCATTGCTTCCTACACCCCCATCTCACCAAAAGCTTCAATGTTTATCATGGTGTGTGCAACCATTGGTCATGGTTCCCTTCCACTCCGCAACACCTCCACATAACTATAACTCCCCATCCTTCATCCATTATCCTACATATCTTTCCCATCACCTTCCTATGGCCCATGCTTTGGCATAAACTTTCCATCCATCCTCATTCCATAAGCCTATATACATCCACTATCCCCATCCATCTATCCTTGCATGAACCTTTCATAATTCCACATTATAATCTACTATCTACCTAATCCATCTCCAATCGACACAATCCCTTATCAACATCTATGAGCATAATGACATGGTCCATGTGAAGACGACATCCATCTCTAATGGGACAATATCACCTCTCATAGTACTAGCCACTTGAGTCCCTCCTATCCATTACCATGATGAAAACCTGGCAAACAGGCGCCATGTGTAATTGTCATGTCATCTCATCTAAAAGCAAAAAAGCAAAAAAAAGAAGAAAAAATAAAAATCAAAAAAGTAAAGAGAAATCCCTTCGTCCAACAGTGAAAACCTGGTAAACAGGCGCCTTGGATAAGTACCATGATGAAAACCTGGCAAACAGGCATCATGTGTAGGTTGATCTTCTATGTCACTTACACTTGGGGGCACATTGTCTCGTCCAACCTATCCATTTCCCAACTATCTATCCCATTATATCATTTTCCATCCTACCATACTATCCTAGCCTACTATCCATAACCATTACATCCATACACCTATCTTATTGAGTCTTTTCATCCACCTTTCTACCTTTTGATTTTGAAGAAGACATAGGGGCAAAATGTTGAAATATGCTTTGGATATCTCTTGATATACCTTATCCTTTTTCAACCAATCCATCATGTCATCCACCTATCATAAGCCTTGTCATCCAAATACAATCCATTGTGTCATCCTATTGTCATAAGCACTGTCATGTAAAAATCCTAAGCATTACCACCTAGAATGGGGCAAGTTCTTCCTATGCAACATAGCCTTTGAAGATCACATCCTAGCTCCTTTTTGATCCATCCACTATGACGTATCCTTATCACGAGCTTTCCACTATAGCCTACCTATCCATTTATCATGAGGCATGCATCCATCCCTTATATGGCCTATCCTTTTTATCCATCTAGTTATCATGAGCCTTTCACCCTATCCACCATTACCCATCCTTTTATCCATCCATCTTACGTCCATCCTTCCACCTAGACTTGGTCTTCCCTTGTCATTGGTATCTAGCACAAAGGCTACCCAAATTGTAAATCCATTGACATCCCAAAACGTTCAAACACACAAAAAAATCAAAATATCCCAAAAAAAAAAAACACATAAAAAATCAAAATATGTCAAAAAATCCAAAAAAATCAAATAGCCAACAAAATCCAAGCAATAAAACTAATCACATCATCCAAAACAATCCACTCCATCAACATTCAATCAAAATCAAATCCTCATCATCATCAATTCTTCCTATCCATCACATTTATTCATCCATTTCAATCAATCACTTCTTCCAATCATATCAATCAAATCAATCTAAAGCAAAGATCTTAAATCCAAGTCACACTAATCCATATCAGGCAAGCCAATCAATCAAGGAACATTATCCAATCAAATCAATAAGTTTTTGATCCTAATCTTGTCATGAGCCCAATCAATCATCATCAATCATCATCAATGGGGTATAGTGTTCCCACATCCTTGTGTTGCTCTAGGGATATAGCTTTCCCCACAATGACAACACTATCTATCATTATCAAACAAACAATCAATCATTGGTTTATGACTTGACAAGGGCAATACCTTGTTTGTTTTACATCCTTTGAGCACACTAAGAACACTTGCTTATGCTTAGATTGAGTGGACACTCTAATCATCATATCATCACTATCATCATTCAAAACAATCCAATCATCAAAACAATCAACCCAGCAATAGAAAACATCAAAACCAAAGCACATCAAGCTAGCCATCAAAACAAATCCAATAACTTCAGCAAATCAAAAGCAGCTCAATCCACCAGATATCATCACATCATCAACATTTCATTAATCCATAACTTGATCAATTCAACCCAATCTTTGATCATCATCAATCAAACAAAAATCAGAACTACATCTCATTTCCATCGTTAAGTGCCTTGATCCCATGGATACAGGGTATGTAGGTAGTCTGGAGTACGAAGGAAGTGCCCAGATTCAGGCACAAGCGATTTTCCTCTTTCTTCTCTCATCATTTCTTCTATCATCTATCTTATACATCATCAATAAACAACTTCTTCCAATCAATCATCAACATTTCATCAAATCAATCTATCCTTCATCAATCTTCATCCTTTAATCATCTTCAAATCATTCCAAGCAATGATCCAAATGTAAGCCCATCCTTAATCCATACCAATCAAGTTAAACAATCAAGCCAAGTTGTCCAACTGCAATCAATGGTCTTGATCCTAGCCTTGTTGTAAGCCAAATCACTCAATCAGCCAACTAGCCAACTAACTCAGCAAACAACTTTGTGTTGATCTAGGGATATAGCTTTCCCCGCAATGACAACACTCTCAACTATCATCATCAAACAATTAATCATTGGTTTACAGCTTGACAGGGGCAATACCTTGTTTGTTTTTGAATCATTTGTGCATGCTTGCTTTCTTGCTTGTGTGTGTTATCATTTTATCTTGCATTTGTATCATATCAGTATCAATCCAGCTAATATTCATATCTTGTATCCAGACAAGGTTGTATTACGCTAGGGCATAAGACACATCGTCACCCTGGTCCTTATACCTTGGTGCATAACGTCTAGTGCTATATCAAACATCATGGTTGCTCACTTTCACTGCAGCATAATGCATCATCATTTCTTCTATCCCTTATCTTTCTTCCTTGACCAAGCCATTTCTTTTCGAAAGCCTACCCGTGTTTGTCCAACCCGCATATCCTCTCGAGGGGGCATCACCAACCTATCTTTCCATCATCATCATCATATCTTTCCATCATCATTATCCATACCTTAACTTCTTTGAAATGATGTTACTCAACACAAAGCTCATCATCTCGAACATCATCTCAAAGAGGGGCAAAATGTAGACACCCAAATTTGTCCCAACTTTGTCCATGTCTTGCAACACCTTGATAAAAACATCACTTAGACATCATGTAGCATTTTGTCCTAAATCCCACTCTTAATCCCATTTATCCATTAGCTAATTAATTAAATAAATTTTATTTATTTAATTAAAATCCCATTTAATCGCATCCTTATCCCACTTAGCCAATTAATTAAATAAATTTTATTTATTTAATTAATTTCACATTCATAATCCCACTATCCAATTAATTAAATAAATTTTATTTATTTAATTAATATCCAACTCATATCCCAACTAATTCAAATATTTTATTTGAATTAAGTTCTCATCATAAGCCGACTTTCCAATTAATTAAATAAATTTTATTTATTTAATTAATTTATTTTATCATTTAGCCGACATGTGTGCCTCTTTCATTTAAAAAAGATAAGTGGTACTACAGCCTTTTATTTAATATCTTTCATATGTAGTACTTTTTATGTACACAAGCACACATGAGCCCTATCCTCCTTGACACTTGTCAAATGACTACAACTCCCTTGAAGAGTGGGAATACCTAATCAATCCTAGCCGTCCACATCAATCAATTAGCTTTTAATCTCAACCGTCCATTTGAACCAAGCCTTTCCTATAAATCAACCCCCTCATAAGCCATTAGCAGGCATTGAGCTTCAAGTACTATTATTCTGCCAAATTATCCAAAATGCATTGAGCTTCAAGTAACATTATTCTGCCAAATTTTCTATAATGCATGGAGCTTCAAGTAACATTATTCTGTCAAAATATCATTAGAGCCTTTGCATCCTTCAACTATCATTCATTCTATCGTCTTCATCTTAATGTTATGCTGCAGAAATGAGCACCCAACATTCTTCCAACAATAATCCTTCAAAATCTTGCATGCTCATGCGAGGTGGAGAAGAGCAATGGAGATAAATCGAGCATAGCGTGGAGATCGGTTTGTATTTACATTTGTTATTTTGATTTTCATGTTGTCTTGTGCTTCATTGTGCATTGCTAGGGTTTTATCATTGCTGTTTATTCATTTGCCCTGATTTGCAATTTTACCCTAACTACACCTGCTGTCGGCCAAACTTAACATTATCAGCCCGCGATGATTTTATCAACCCGATCGACTAACTTATGCTGATATACTCTTCCTCGGCAACACCTGATGATGATCACCCCGAAACGCATTCACCTTATGCAAACGATTGCATCATGCTCACCTCCATCTACTCGGATGACGCCCGAAGTAACTGCAGGATATACACAGAAATATCCTGATGATGCCGTTGTGACGAATTTCCAACCTTAGCAAATTTTGATCCGCCGAACCTCCTGAGGTGTCCCGATCTGCTTTCAGGGTGATCTTCCAGACTTGAACTATCAACACGACCTAGCACATACCCATGCTAGGGTTCTCAACACATTTCGACCGTGATCCTGCACACCTGCATGCAACCAAACACAAAATGCAGACTAAACCCTAAGCTATTATACATGGCCATTCCACCGATTCGACGAATCAACCGGTGGAATGGATCAGCGAATCCATGAAACCATCAGATCAGCAACTTGATTTCATAATGGAGATCAAACAGAAAATGAACACAAACAGGATCTTTATTGATTTCAAAAGATGCAATACAATACTCAGTCTCTCTCTCTATGTCTCACTCTCTGCAACCTAGCTCCTCAATATAACTCCTCAATCTATCTAAAACCCAACCGATCCTAATGCATAAATAGGATCTCCTGTGAGTACTACCGACCTGACTCCAAGCGGCTGGGAGCTTCCAAGCGGCTGGGAGATCTCTCCAGGTGGCTGGGAGATCCAACCGGACATACAGCATAACAGCTGTCCTAACAACCTAGCTAAAAATAGTAAAGTCTAGTCAACATGACCTTATTACATGCATTGGTCTTACAAGACCTTCTTGGAAACATCAACAAGACCTAAAACAAACTAACTGCCTCATGGAGGCCAGCTGTCAGGTAGGTGCTCCTGCACCATACTCCCCAACAGAAAAGAACTCATGTCCCATGAGTTAGGATGTGGAAGACTTCCACCTTTACACTTTGCCATGTCAGTGTTCTGCCCTATTCCAGCTTTGTCCTCTACTGGCTCTCGGCTGCTCTAAGACTTTTGAACTGTAACTTGCTTTCTTGCAAGTAAATCCTCATGCCTGTCAATGTAGGCCCTTCTCTCACATACCTTGTGTTTGTCAGGTTGTCTGACCAGAACCTCTGTCTGAACTGCCTCTTGAACTTCTGCAATGTTCAACTCTATCTTCCTTTCAACTTTTATAGGACAAACAATAGTCCCAACTATGACAACATCCTTGTCATTCCTCTCAACTAGTTGCTGTTTGCAAACCTGTTGCTGAACCTGCTGCTGACCTCTGTCAGTCAAAACTGAAACTGTCTGCAAATTGTTGTCCTTAACAACTCCTTTCCCTGCAGTGTCCTCAACTGCCTTTATGCCTGCTGCTATAGGCATATGCACAAACTCCTTCTTTCCCACTAAAATAATTTTGGCTGCCCCCTGTGCTGCAGCATTTGCTTGCAATGGCATCAACATAATAGTCTTCCCATCTTTCTTGATGGTGTAGGTATTAGCATACCCATCATATAGTACCCTCCTATCAAATTGCCATGGTCTACCCAATAGTAGGTGACAACATTCCATGGGCAAAATGTCACACAAAACTCTATCATGATATGCTCCAATCTGAAAATCCACATATGCCTGTTCATATACAAAAAGTGATTGACTATCACTCACCCAAGATGCCTTGTAAGGGTGTTGGTGTGGAATCCTTTCCAAATTTAGTTTATCCACCATTTCCTGGGAGACCATGTTGTCTGTTGAACCAGTATCAATGACAACCTTACATACTTTACCTTTGCTCTTGTATGTGGTCTTGAAAAGAGCTCTTCTTTGCATCATATCTTTTGATGCCTGCAAACTAATTCTCCTAAGCATCAATGCTTCTCCCTCCTCAGGATACCCATAATTGTCAGGAACTCTATCTTGATAAGTGTTTAAACTTTGCACACTTTGCTCTACTTTCTCTTCTTGCACAAGTTGTACTCTCTTGTCATTCGTTCTATCATCTCTGGATGATAAACCCTTATTTTCTGGACATTTGAAAAATGGATGACCAAACTCACCACAGGTGTAACACTTTCCTGAAAATGTAGTAGAACCTCTACCACCTCCAAATCTGCCTCTATTACCTTTCCATCCACCTCTGAAATCAGACTGTCCCTGTCCTTTACCAGTGTCTTCTTGACCCTCATTGGTTTGCCTTGTTGTAGGGGCTGATCCTCTTCCCCTCATATTGCTTCCTCTTCCTCTCATGGACTTATCTTGTCTCCTATTCATCTTTTCTTCAATCCTGATTGCCATTTGGTAACAATCTTCCACATTCTTAGGGTTAGCTAAAACTAACTCATCCTGTATGTTCAATCTCAAACTAGCTAAGTACCTAGCCACCTTTTCTACCTCATTCTCATGATGACCAGATCTCATACTCAATTTATAAAACTCCTCAGTATATGCCTTCACATCCATTTCCTTCTGCCTTAAAAATTGCAGCTTCTTAAACATCTGAATCTCATAATCCTTAGGCAAGAATTTACCTTTTATCCTTGCTACCATCTTATCCCATGAAGTGATCTTTGACTTCCCTTGTTTCCTTCTCTCGGATTGTACATAATCCCACCATACCAAAGCATGACCTCCTAACTTGGTCTTTGCAATCTTTACCTTCTGATCCTCAGCAACATCTTCACATTCAAAATGATTATCAAGTGCAGCAATCCAATCTAGTAACTCATCTTCATTCAAACTTCCATTATACTTGGAAACATCAACCTTTACCTTAGGTTTATCACTCTGCACTGCCTTTAACAGTTTTGCAAATTTCTGGTCTTCAGCATCCAGATCTTCAGCTACCTCTTCATACTCTTCAACTGCATCTTCATCTTCTTCTGATTCACTGTCTTCCACTTCCCTCTTTTTGTTCTTTTCCAAGGCTACAAGCCTAGCTTGAAGTGCTTCAGCAAGCTCCTTCATCTTCCTCATCTCTCTGGCATGTTTTTCCTTCATCTCCTACAACTCCCTTGCAGTACCATTACCTCTCAGAGGCATTTTGTCAACCTCTCACTCCTCTACCTCTATCTTTTCAGTGACAGAATCAACACACAACAGCCCAGACCTTTTGCTGAGCTCTGATACCACTATGATGCAGAGGCAGCCACACTAAAACCTTGACATACAGCATGTATGTCTGCAACCCTTCATCATCATCATCATATTTCCCTTAACACTGTTAGCATCATCATATTTTCTCTGCTGACCAATATCCTCCTGCAGACAAACCTTCGACCTTTCACCTGTCAGCAGCATCATCATATTCGGCTATCAGCAGCATCATCACATTCGGCAAGCGCAAACATCCTCCTGATGTTCACTGTTCATCTTACCGCCAAATGCTTTCTGCAGCATCATGATGTTCAACATCATGTTCATCAGTAGGATATAAAATATCTGGTTCCCTCCATATATCCTGATGACGACACTTCACACACCTTTCCTCTGATGCTTACGTCACCCCGATATCTGACTACTCAAACAAACAGCATCAAGATATGACTTATCCGGTCAAATGAAACATCCTGATGTTGATACTCAACTTTATACTGATGACGAATATTCTGCCGAATATCCTCCTCCCAATCCACTTAACTCCTTGATGCCTTATACTGATACCAAAACACTTAGGGTCAGCAGGATAAACCTTTATCGGGTGATATTTCAGAATGTCCTGATGACGATTATCCTGATGACGATGACATCATATGTAGTTCCTTCAATATCCTGCTGTCGGCCAAACTTAACATTATCGGCCCGCGATGATTTTATCAACCCGATCGACTAACTTATGCCGATATACTCTTCCTCGGCAACACCTGATGATGATCACCCCGAAACGCATTCACCTTGTGCAAATGATTGCATCATGCTCACCTCCATCTACTCAGATGATGCCCGAAGTAACTGCAGGATATACACAGAAATATCCTGATGATGCCGTTGTGACGAATTTCTAACCTTAGCAAATTTCGATCCGCCGAACCTCCTGAGGTGACCCAATCTGCTTTCAGGGCGATCTTCCAGACTCGAACTATCAGCACGACCTAGCACATACCCATGCTAGGGTTCTCAACACATTTCGACCGTGATCCTGCACACCTGCATGCAACCAAACACAAAATGCAGACTAAACCCTAAGCTATTATACATGGCCATTCCACCGATTCGACGAATCAACTGGTGGAATGGATCAACGAATCCATGAAACCGTCAGATCAGCAACTCAATTTCACAATGGAGATCAAACAGAAAATGAACACAAACAGGATCTTTATTGATTTCAAAAGATGCAATACAATACTCAGTCTCTCTCTCTCTCTCTGTCTCACTCTCTGCAACCTAGCTCCTCAATATAACTCCTCAATCTATCTAAAACCCAACCGATCCTAATGCATAAATAGGATCTCCTGTGAGTACTACCGACCTGACTCCAAGTGGCTGGGAGCTTCCAAGCAGCTGGGAGATCTCTCCAGGTGGCTGGGAGATCCAACTGGACATACAGCATAACAGCTGTCCTAACAACCTAGCTAAAAATAGTAAAGTCTGGTCAACATGACCTTATTACATGCATTGGTCTTACAAGACCTTCTTGGAAACATCAACAAGACCTAAAACAAACTAACCGCCTCATGGAGGCCAGCTGTCAGGTAGGTGCTCCTGCACCACTATCTATCATTAATCACTCAATCGATCATTGGTTTATAGCTTGACAGGGGCAATACCTTATTTTCTTTTGTATCATTTGTACATTCTTGGTTGCTTTCTTATGTGTGTTATCATTTTTATCTTGCATTTGTATCAAATCCATATCATTTCTAGCTAATATTCATATCTTGTGTATGTTGTAATAGCTTTTTGCATTATCCTTTGCATCTAAGGTCATATCATACCTTTTGTGCATTAGGACTTCAATGCTCTAAGTTTACTTCCTCATACATTAGACAAGGTTGTATTACGTTGGGTGCACAAGACACATCATCACCTTGGTCCTTATACCTTGGTGCATAATGTCTAGTAATATATCAAACATCATGGTTGCTCACTTTCATTATAGCATAACACATCATTCATTTTTTCTATCCATTCCTTTATCTTTCTTCCTTGACCAATCCCTTTCATTTTGAGAGCCCACCCATGTTTGTCCAACCCGCCTATCCTCTCGAGGGGGCATTCTCATCATACCTTTCCATCCTCATCCTACCTTTCTAGCCTCATCCTATATTTCCATCATCATCCCATTTCCTTATCTTTTTCCTCTATCCATACCTTAGCTTCTTTGAAATGATGTTACTTGACCTAAATATCATCATCTCGAACATCATCTCAAAGAGGGGCAAAATGTAGACACCCAAATTTGTCCATGTCTTTCAACACCTAGTCAAAAACATTATTAGAGATATCATGTAGCATTTTGTCCTAATCCCACTCTTAATTCAACCTATCCAACTTTCCAATTAATTAAATGAATCTTATTTATTCAATTAATTTCCCACCATAATCCCATCCCATCCTAATCACCTAGCCAATTAATTAAATAAATCTTATTTATTTAATTAATTTTCCACCTAATTCCTGATGCAGCACACAACATACACTCAACAGAATTGTGCCATTAAACATGAGAGACAAAAATTTGGAAGCTGAAACATAACAAAATTTCTATTCCTCAACTCTGCTGCTACAAGGAGAGAAAACTCTCTTATATCTAAGAAAACAAAAAATTACCTTTTTTGGCAGATTTCGACAATTGTCAGATTTTGCCATTTTAGGTAATTTTACAGTCATATCTTGAGAATCCAGTTTTTTCCCAAAAAGCTCATAAAGCTAAGGTAGGATGAAAAACCAACTAACATCCTAAATTCGAAACATGAGTTTCAAGTTATTAAAAAAAGCAACTTTTAAAAAACTAGAAAAAAACACTAATTTGCCATTTTGAGGGCCAAGATGAAAGTTTGAAGCCCCAAAAAAGTGCCAAGACGAGGTCCAACCCACTAGGGTGGGTTGGGAAACCACTAGCCACCTCATAACGCATCCACCTATAAAATTTCATAGAAAACCCACATCCGAGTCAAAAGTTATGACCTCCGGAAGTCCCTGCATCATTCTCCTTTGGTTGAAAAGAACGTAGCTCCTGCAAGTGAGTGTCTTCAAACTGCTGCCATTGGACGGGATCTAACCTCTGCATTTCCCACTCTGTAATCCATGTGCTATCTGTTGGTGGCAATCCTTACCACTATACTAAATACTTGTTGTAACGCCCGTGCCGAGTGGAGATAGTGTTCTTATCAAGAATCTGTGCAATCTTTTCCTTCTTCTTATGGGGAATGTGGTTGTGCCATGACACCTCTGGTTGACTATCTTCAGCATCATCCTCACCATGGAATGCATATAAATCATAAATATTAAACACCATCTGGTAAACTGACCTCATATGCATTATCATTGATCTTCTTTGTAATTCTGCAAGGACCAATTTTCTTGTACTTTAACTTGTGATATGTTCCAGTAGGAAACTGCTCTTTTCTCAAATATACCATCACTAAGTCACCTTCACTAAATGTCTGATGTCGCCAACTAGGATCCACTGAACTCTTATACCTCTCATTACTGTCCTGCAACTTTTGTCTCACTTCTTGCTGCAACTGTTGAAGGTGTTCTGCAAATGCTTCCCCATCATCACTAACCCGATCTTTCATTGGTAGCTGTACCAAATCTAGAACACCCTGAGGATTCCTACCATACACAATCTGGAAAGGGGACTTTCCTGTTGATCAGTTAACAGAACTATTATAGGCAAATTCAGCCTGGGGTAATGCCAAATCCCATTGTTTTGGCTTTTCTCCAACAATACACCTCCGCAAATTTCCCAGACTCTGATTAACTACCTCTGTTTGCCCATCTGTTTGAGGATGATAGGCACTACTAAACTATAACTTGGTCCCCATTTTCTTCCATAAAGTTCTCCAGAAATGACTGAGGAATTTGGTATCCCTGTCAGAGGTAATAGTCTTTGGAACACCATGTAGTCTAACAACTTCCGAGAAAAATAACTCTGCTACCCTCGTTGCATCATTAGTCTTCTTACAGGCAATAAAATGAACCATCTTGGAGAACCTATCAACAACTACAAAAATGGAATCATTACCTCGTTGAGTATGTGGAAGTCCCAACACGAAGTCTATGCTCAAATCTGTCCATGGTGCAACTGGTACTGGTAAGGGCATATACAATCTTGTATTCTGTGAATGTCCCTTAGCCACTTGGTAGATTCTACACCTTGTTACATACTTAGTTATATCCCTTTTCATCTTTGGCCAATAATATTTATCTTCTATCAAGGCTATTGTCTTGTCCTTGCCAAAATGTCCAGCCAACCCACTACTATGAAATTCTCTGATAATGTTGTCCCTCATAGAGCCAGCCGGTATGCATAGTTGTTTTCCTTTAAATAGATACCCATCTTGCATAAAATATTCACCCCTAAAGTGATCCAAGTTACCAGATATTGGTGCCTTCAATTGTTCCACAATCTCCCAAAAATCATCATCAGACTCATACAAATTTTTGATGGCATCAAAACCAATCACCTTAGCTTCCATTGTGGTCAAAAGTGCAACACGCCTACTTAACGCATCTGCAACCTGATTTTGTTTTCCAGACTTATGCTTCAACACAAAGTTGTAACCCTGCAAGAAAGAGACCCACTTGGCATGCCTACTATTCAACTTTTTCTGTGTGTTCAAGTGCCTCAGTGCAATATGATCTGTAAACAATACAAACTCCTGGGGAACTAGATAATGTCTCCAATGCCTCAATGCTTGGACAATTGCATAAAATTCCAAATCATAAGTAGAATAATTCTTTCTCACTGCATTCAGCTTTTCACTAAAGAAAGCTATAGGTTTGCTAGCTTGGCTAAGTACAGCACCTATTCCTACATGGGAGGCATCACATTCTACTTCAAATACTTTATCAAATTTTGGCAATGCAAGTATAGGTGCTTCTGTTACCTTTTTCTTCAAGTACTTAAAGCTCTCCTCAGCATCCTTGGTCCATACAAACTCCCTCCCTTTGGTGCAATCTATTATAGGAGCTACAATACTACTGAAATTGCGAATGAACTTTCGATAGAAAGTGGCCAAGCCATGAAAACTTTTTACCACTGTGATGCTACTTGGACTAGGCCATTCTAGGATTGCCTTGACCTTTTCTGGATCCATTCTGACACCATCTTTAGAAATGACAAAGCCTAAAAAAACCAAACTATCCTGCATGAACCTACACTTTTTCAAATTGGCATAGAGCTTCTCCTTCCTTAACACACCAAAGATGATCCTCAAGTGTTGTAGATGCTCTTCTCTACTGTTACTAAATACCAAAATATCATCAAAATAAACTACCACAAACTTACCAACGTAAGGGCGTAGTATAGTGTTCATCAATCTCATAAATGTGCTAGGTGCATTTGATAACTTGAATGGCATAACCATCCACTCATATAATCCATCTCCAGTCTTAAAGGCTGTCTTCCACTCATCCCCTTCTTGAATCTGGATTTGGTGGTAGCCACTTCGTAGGTCGATCTTGCTGAAATATTTAGCCTCTGCAAGGACATCTATCATGTCCTCCATACGAGGTATAGGAAACTGATACTTGATGGTAATCTTATTAATTGCTCTGCTATCAGTGCACATCCTCCATGTTCCATCTTTTTTGGGGGTTAACAATGCAGGTACAGCACATGGGCTCATGCTCTCTCTCACCACACCTTTACTTAGGAGTTCTGTTACTTGCTTATTCATCTCTGCATGTTGTGTTGGATTCATCCTATAAGCTGCTTGGTTGGGTAGAGTTGCTCCTGGAATCAAATCAATATGATGCTGAATATCTCTCTTTGGCGGTAGACCATCAGGCAATTCATTAGGTAAAACATCAACAAATTCTTTCAATAGCTCGGCTACTTCTGGGGGAACTGAAATGTCTTCCTCTTCACCTTTTTTCACTACTAATGCATAGCAACACCCTGTCACCTTCATTTCTTTAACAAGATCTCTTTCAGACAACATGGTCTCACCTTTTCCTTCATCCTTGAGAGGCAATAAAATCACCTTAGTGCCATCTTTCCAAAAGGTGTATGTGTTTTTCTCTCCATCATGCATAACTTTTCTATCATACTGCCATGGCCTTCCTAATAACACATGACAGGCATCCATTGGGACAACATCACACCATATCTCATCCTGATAGATCTTCCCTATGCTAAACTTAATTAGGCATCTTTTATCAACAGTGACTTCATTTCCCTTTTTAAACCATGCAATGCGATACGGATGAGGATGTTTTTCACAGTGTAAATTCAATTTGTCTACCATTTCTTTAGAAACCATATTTTCACAACTACCTCCATCAACAATGACTTGACATACCTTGCCACCCGAAGTGCATCTGGTTCTGAAGATATTTGTTCGAAGCCATGAACCATCAGAGCTTTTGGCTTTTGTTTTCTCCTTCTCTAGAATCACCATTGCTCTTCTCATCATGAGACTTTCTCCCACATTTGGTGGAACCTCTAGTTCTGTCCCTTCCACTTCATGCTGCATTTGAATCATGTTCACCCTAGGTTGTCCTCCTTGATTTCTTTCTTGCATGTTATAATTGGAGAATTCAAATGCCCTATGACCTTCTTCTCCACATCTGAAACAAGTGAAAGGCCTTCTCTGGTTTTCCCATCCTCTACCACTACCATAACCTCTACCTCTTTGAAATCCCCTTCCTTGTTCTTGATTTGGAGGATCTTGCCAAGTGTCTACTTGTTTTTCCACACCATGGGATGACTATCCCCTGCCATAATTTGAACCTCCTCGAAATGGGGTTGATGTACCCCTTCTTCCTCCTCTATTCCTCTGATGATACTGTCTGTTTTGTTTTTCTTCAGCCTTTAGAGCCAATTGGTAAGCCTCTTCCATATTGTTGAGTCGATGCATGCTCAATTCATCTTGAATAGAAAATTTCAGGCCATTCACATATCTAGCAGCCATTTGTGCATCAGTTTCTTGATGCTCTATACGTATAGACAGTGTATAAAACTCATTTGTATAATCTTGCACAGAAGAGAGGTTCTGCTTTAAATTTTGAAACCTACGAAAAAGGGTTTGCGCATAATCTATGGGCAAAAATTTTTCTCTCAACTTCTTCTCCATTTTATTCCATGTCCTGATCTTATCCTTACCTTTCCTTGTTCGTTCCTTTTGAAGATGATCCCACCAAATCATTGCATGACCCTTTAATTTGGTGCATGCAAATTTTACCTTCTTCTCCTCTGTCATGGATTTCCATTCAAAAAATTTTCTCATGCCATTCAACCAGTCTATCAACTCCTCTGGTTTAAGACTACCTGCATAATCTGAAACATCTACCTTGATCCCTTCATTTTTCCCTTCTAAGGCCCTAGCATCCTCTCTTCAAAACTCATGCCTTCTAATTCTTCTTCTTCATGTTCTGTATCTTGATTTGCACCTCCTTGACCTATCTCTTCATCAGATTCATCTCCTCCTCTACCTAGTCTTTGGGTTTCCATCCGTGTTGTAAGTTCTACTATTTGCCTTTGCAGATTTTGCATTTCTCTATGCATCTGGGCAAGACCGCCTCTTCCTCTTCCTCTCCCAGCCATCTTCTTGCTCTGATACCAAATGATGCAGCACACAACATACACTCAACAGAATTGTGCCATTAAACATGAGAGACAAAAATTTGGAAGCTGAAACATAACAAAATTTCTATTCCTCAACTCTGCTGCTACAAGGAGAGAAAACTCTCTTATATCTAAGAAAAAAAAAATTACCTTTTTTGGCAGATTTCGACAATTGTCAGATTTTGCCATTTTAGGTAATTTTACAATCATTTCTTGAGAATCCAGTTTTTTCCCAAAAAGCTCATAAAGCTAAGGTAGGATGAAAAACCAACTAACATCCTAAATTCGAAACATGAGTTTCGAGTTATTAAAAAAAGCAACTTTTAAAAAACTAGAAAAAAATACTAATTTGCCATTTTGAGGGCCAAGATGAAAGTTTGAAGCCCCGAAAAAGTGTCAAGATGAGGTCCAACCTGCTAGGGTAGGTTGGGAAACCACTGGCCACCTCATAACGCATCCACCTATAAAATTTCGTAGAAAACCCACATCCGAGTCAAAAGTTATGACCTCCGGAAGTCCCTGCATCAATTCCCAATCCTCACCTCTCACCACATTTCAACACTTGTCCACCTATCACTTGAGTCATGTGTGGTAGTACAACTTTCATTTAATATCTTTTTTGTGTACATGATCACACATGAACTTATTAAATAATTTTTTTTGTGTACACAATCACACATGAGATTTATCCTCCTTTGTACACTTGTCACATGACTACAACTCCCTTGAAGAGTGGGAATAACTAATCAATCCTAGCTGTCCACATCGTTCATTTAGCCTTTTAATCTCAACCATCCATTCAAATCAACCCTTGCCTATAAATTAACCCTCTCACAAGCCATTTTATATGCATTGAGTTTGAGTATCCTTATGCTATTGAAATACCATTAGAGCCTTTGCATCATTCATCTATCATCCATCATCTCTTCATCTATCATCTTTCCATCTATCATTTTCATCGTAATGTTATGCTGCCAAACTGAGCAATCAACATATCAAATCAATCGATCAATTCCATCTTGCATCTATCTATTTGAGGTATTGAGGATTTAGATTAGGTAATGCATTGTATTGTTTTATCATTTTTATTTATCCAAATTTTTCATTATACACAATGTTAACTTCCATGGATATAAAAGCCAGAGTTGTAAGAATCACTTGCTATGTTGCAATCTTCACCATTGTTCTTGGTGCTCAATATAGTGCAAATATTTTACAACATTAAGTGGCTCCTTGTTACCATTCTATTTACAATCATGCAAAATAAATGATCCATAATTTAACTTGTTCTATGGTTAGACTCATGTATGGAAGATGAAACCTTTAAGAAACTACTCAACCAATTGATTTTGTGACTGTGATAGGATAATAGAATCAAGTGCTCGAGCTGAAAGCTAACTCTTACTATAACTTTTTCCCAGGAGCTTAGAATCTCACAAAAACTTGCAGAGATGTGTAACTCAACATTCCAAAGCTTCCTACCAAGTTATTCTATGCCAAACCTCATGGAGCTCAAGATATTAAACTTTCACCAATATGCCCCCATAAGTTGTGAAATGATTAATTCTCCAGAACCATAAGGCATATGATGGTACAAAACCTTCATCATCAAATCTAGGATGGAATCAACAATATACTTGTAAGAGGATTCAAGGTGAAACCTTTCTAATTTCTCAATTCTATTAAATCTGATCACTTCACATGTACCCCAAGGCTAAGAGATGCTAACAAAAGCTAACCAAATTGAAAGTACAAAAATTTATTATTTTTTGGCTAATGTTGGTCTGTAGTCTGCCTAGATGCTTCTACATCACATTGTTTGCTCTTCATTCCAATGCCCTTCCTGATGGCAATGTAGCATTGGTGGATGAAAAGTCATAACTCACATCGGATCCCATAGGGATAAATGTTGATGAAAAAGAAATCAATATAATTTATGTTTATGTTTCTGAGAAAGAACCTGGAAAACCTAAAATTGTTCTACATCTTTGTTCTAACCTTATAATATCTATTCAAGGCTTTCCAAACCCACCTCGACCTCCTGGTTACATTGTCAACTTTGCAAAGCAACCTACTCAAAACAACCATTTTTTTCAAAATGTGTCACAGTAACTAAGTTACTATGTGGTTGCTCACACGTACAACACTAGAAACAATAAGAAAAATAAACAAGTACTAACCATTCCTACTTCTCTTCCACCCTCTCAACCTTTTCTTCATTCATCACCTCATTTTTATCAACACATTAACATAGAATATGATCTTGTCAACCTACTGTATGCTACTCCAACTAAGATCTCACTCTGGGAATTAATAAAAATGTCACCTACATACCACATGATGCTCCAGAAGGCTCTACAAAATATGACCATTCTACCTTCTGATAGACTGAATGACATAGCAACCCTATTAGATTGTATGCATGTGACAAGTTTGGATATCATATTTCAACAATATGAAATATCTCCTCTTGAAGTTCAACAACAATATGATTCTCTCAAGATTTTGATCATCATTACTACAAATAGAAATAGAAATGGAATAAAGTGTAAACTAATGAATAACGAATCAGGTTTTAATATTTGTGGCATAGATATATTGCATAAGATTGGCATAGATACCTCTCTTATCAAGCCCAATACTCTTCATGTCTGTGGCTTCGATAATGTTGGTAAACAATCACTAGGTACAATCACACTACCTATTGAGGTTAGACCTATGACTTTACCTATGCTTATTCATGTCATGCCTGGTGTCAGGCCCATCTCATTGTGATAATCTAATTGCTTTAGATGCATTAATTGACTATGTAAATTTGGATTTATATATTTGATGAGGTAGATAATTATTGTAGTACTATGGACATTTATGTTGTTGGTTTGGATATTATGATAGATGATTCTCTTGAATGTTACATTATAATTAAACTTTATGAATCTATGTTCTGGACTATATGATTAAATTAATTGAGTAGACGATTGTAGAATAATATTTAGGCAAGAAAAAGGAAGTATTAAATGAATTAGTTGCATATATGTTTAATATTAAATTAATTAGTTTAAATTATTTGAATTATGTTATCATAAATGAAATTGGATTATTTAAGTTATTTTTCTATGCATTTAAGTTGCTTCGGTTATATTACCTTGATATACAGATGTTGAAAATTAAGTGTACAATTGGGTGGTCAAGTTTCCTATGTTATACCAATCAGCCTAGCCTAACCCATGGAAGGGGTTAAGGCTAAAGTGTTGTGTGATGTTTATTGATTGATTGATTTATTTATGGTTGCTACATTTTGGAGTTATGTTCTAAACACTCTAGTTGAACTTTATTGATTGGATGTTATAGATATTTTGAATTTGAATCATATGGATGTTATACTTTAGTGTTATATTAAAAAATTGTGATGAGATGATTTATAGATTGTTATACAACTCTCAAAAGAATTTATTAAATGAGTTAATAAATTTTAAGATAATATTTTTATGAATTATTGGATCATGAAAAATTTAGGATATGAATGCACTTTTGTTTATACACTATTACATTGCTTTGACTATATATATTCATGGATATACTGATATTTGGAAGTAAGTGTCAAGGTGGGTGGCCAAGATATATATATATATATATATATATATATATATATATATATATATATATATATATATATATATATATATATATATATATATATATATATATATATATATATATATATATATATATATATATATATATATATATATATATATATATATACTCTGAGGCTTCTCAGGAACTTTTCTCTTGTATTTTCCCCATTAAGCCTAGTCTTGCTCATGGGAGGAGTAAAGACTATTGTGTGTGTGTTAGGATTTATTTTGTTGTTAATTTTTATTTATTTGTGTTCTTATTGACCCCACTTTTAATTATTTCTATTATTGTTTATTTGAAAATCCATTGAAAGGAAATTTATTTATTGTTGATATTTTTAGTTTTGTGGGAGAAGGAAGAGTTAATGCAATTCATTTTGAAATTCAAAATAAGGAGAAGATTCTAGTTTTCATATTTTGGGGATGTAATAATTTATCATGGGTTGGAATTTATTTTAGTGGGAATATTTTGGTTGCATGCATTTTCTTTATATAGGTTGCATGAGTTTTCATTTGGGGGATGGAAAAATAGTATTGTATGGGAGGAGAAAAAAGAGAATGAACAATGGATAAGAAGAGGATGGTGGAATTTTCTATGAAATCTTAAAGAAAGGGATGCATGATTTGGGCTCTGCCTAACTTGGAGAGAGTTGAGGTAGGATCCTTATTTGTTTTCTGAGTGAAGAATTTAAGAGTTTAAGTTTAAATTTCTTGAAATCATTGCTTGATGATTGGATTTTGTGTCTTTTTGTGTGATTGTTTATTGTGGGAATTTGGTTGTCTTTGGGAGTGGCACTCTAAACCTGATGAGGGCCTCCCATGTAATGAGGAAGATAGATATGGACCTCTCTTGGGGCATTTTGTTGGTGTTGCTGTGAAAATGAATAATATGTAGGGTTGTGGAAAATTATTTGTTGAAGGGTTGTTTTGTTTTTGAAGGATTGGGTGAATGATGGTTTGTTTTTGGAGGTTGAATGGAATTGAGTGATAAGGAGATCTTATTGGTATTGTTGGTGCTATGTGTGTGCGGTGGTGAAAAGGTGTTGGGATGGAGGTGCTGTGATTGTTGGGTAAATTGTGTTTGGTGTGCAGTATGGAAGATGGAATTGATTTGTGATGAAACCCCAAGAGGGAAGACTTTTCCCCTCTCTCCCCCTTATGGAATCTTGAATGGATTCCATTGTTATGTGTTTAAGCCTTTGGGGTTTTACTTGTTGTATGTGGGTGAGTTGTATCTTTTCCCTATGTTGTGATTTATGTGTCAGCATGTTGTAAACTTGTTCTTGGAAGCCTTCAGCTCAGGGGTGAGGTTGTGAATCAACCCCTATGGCAGGGAGGAGAGAAGTCCTAGCCATCTCTATTGTCTTTATTGCAGGATTGATCTGTAGAAGTTTTGAAGACCTATTGTAGTAAAAACCCTGTTAACCTGTTGAGGAAACAAGAAATGGATTCGATGTAAATCTAATATTATGGCTTCATGCCATTGTAAAATGTGTAGAAAGTAATATGTCCATAAATAATTAATTTTATATTTTGCATTTAAACTTGTGTTGACACTATGAACAGGCTTATAAAAATTCATTAGTTTTCTAAATTGTCCTTTCCTCTATTATTATTCATTGAAACAAGCATCTTTTATTTCATCAAATGGTAGTATTTGTTCTAAAGTTATCTTATATCTCGATAATATATATATATATATATATATATATATATATGAAATGGAAATTTATGTGTAAAACAAGTATTTTAGCAGTGCATTATTTTTTATAAGGTTCTTAGTAGAATATATCTTTCTAGTTTAATGTTTATTTAAATCAAGTGTATATGTGAGTGGTTTGGTTTTTAATACATCCCAAATGCTTGCCTATTCATATCATTTTGTATTCACATGAATGAATAATATTAATCTAAACCTACATATAATATTCCTTAAAATAAGTATATATGTTTATATTTTAGTAAATGATTTAGTGGATAAATTTATATATGTGTGTGTGTGAGTGTAATTATATATAATATTATATATACAAATTAATTATATTTATCATTATAAATAAATATATATATTTATATATATATATATATTAAGATTTTAATAGATGTAAAGATGTTAAAAAAATAGAAATGAAATTATTTATTAGAAATTTAAATAAATTTAGGGTATCTTCAATTAAAAAATTAATTAAATTTTTAGATGATTTAAAACTTTTGATGAAGTTTTTTGTGGGCTGCAGTTGCGACCTACCCAAACCATGAATGAGTGCCTCATATTTTGTTGTATTATTAGTATAACTGAAAGGAAATCTAAAGGTTGCATAGTATTTCTCACCTTTAGGGGAAATGAGCATGGCTCCACCAGCAATACCAATCTTACTTCTTGCACCATCAAAATACAGCTACCATAGATCATTAACTTGTTCTGATTCTTGTTCCTATTGTATTTCCTCTTTCATGAGGTTAGGAACAGTTTGATTCTACTCATGGATGAAGTAAATTCCCAATCCAACTTCCTCCATTTGTTTGTAAGGGTCATCTTTATGGTTCTTAGATGCCCATTCATCTAAGAATAGATCAACAATGTTGTCTATTAGGGTACCATTATCCTAGACAGCAGGTTGTTTCTCTTCATGATAAGTTAAATTAGCATTTACAACACTAGGAACATAAGGTTCAAAATTTTTAGGAAAAGTGTCTCAACCTTACAACTTTAAAAGATTACTATTCTTCCCAATTTTGGTCTTTTTGAATACCCTTTATCTTGGAGAATGGTCTAGAACCTTCAAATTTTCTAAAACTTTTCAAAAAAGCTAAAAATATTGAGACTTACTATTTTTAGTAATTCCTTCAATTGACCTTAGGTTGACATGAAATTTTCCTAGAAGGTGCGGAATAGCTAAGTAAACATTTTAGGTGAGTTTTGTCTCAAGATCATATGAGGATTGCAAGATATTAAAGTTTCTATTTTTGAAACTGCTAGAAAAAGTTTTGAACTCAATTATCAGGTATCAAAACTTCTCTAAACGTCCCAAAAATTATCATAACTAGAGAATCCTATTATAGGATGATAGAACACTTCATGAGCTTTCTGACGCATAAAATAGTTCATCAATCAGACACTCGGATCAAAAGTTATGGCCTCCAGAAGTTAGACCTTTTGTTTTTGGAAATGTAAAACATGTTACACCTTCTATAAAGTTGGACCTTTTTCCTATGTTGTGATTTATGTGTCAGTATGTTGTAAACTTGTTCTTGGAACCCTTCAGCTAAGGAATGGGGTTGTGAATCAACCCCTATGGTAGGGAGGAGAGCAGTCCTAGCCATCTCTATTGTCTTTATTGTAGGATTGATCTGTAGAAGTTTTGACGACCTGTTGTAGTAAAAACCCTATTAACCTGTTGAGGAAACAAGAAATGGATTTGATGTAGATCTAATATTATGGTTTCATGCCATTGTAAAATGTGTAGAAAGTAATATGTTCACAAATAATTAATTTTATATTTTGCATTTAAACCCGTCTTGATGTTGTGAACAAGCTTATAAAATTCATTACTTTTCTAAATGGTCCTTTCCTCTATTATTATTCATTGAAACAATCATCTTTTATTTCATTAAAAGGTAGTATTTGTTCTAAAGTTATCTTATATCTCGATTATGTGTGTGTGTGTGTGTGTGTGTGTGTGTGTGTGTGTGTGTGTGTGTGTGTGTGTGTGTGTGTGTGTGTGTGTGTGAAATGGAAATTTATGTGTAAAACAAGTATTTTAGCAGTGCATTATTTTTTATATTGTTCTTAGTAGAATATATCTTTCTAGTTTAATGTTTATTTAAATCAAGTGTATATGTGAGTGGTTTGGTTTTTAATACATCCCAAATGCTTGCCTATTCATATCCTTTTGTATTCACATGAATGAATAATATTAATCTAAACCTACATTAAATATTCCCTAAAATAAGTATATATGTTTATATTTTAGTAAATGATTTAGTGGATAAATTTATATATGTGTGTGTGTGAGTGTAATTAATATTATATATACATATTAAGTATATTTATCATTATAAATATATAAATATATATATATATATATATATATATATTAAGATTTTAATATATGTAAAGATGTTAAAAAAATAGAAATTAAATTATTTAATAGAAATTTAAATAAACTTAGGGTCTCTTCAATTAAAAATTTAATTAAATTTTTAGATGATTTAAAAATTTTGATGAAGTTTTTTGTGGGCTGTGGTTGCGACCTACCCAAACCATGAATGAGTGCATTGTATTATTAGTATAACTTAAAGCAAATCTAAAGGTTGCATAGTATTTCTCACCTTTAGGGGAAATGAGCATGGCTCCACCAGCAGCATCAATCTTACTTCTTGCACCATCAAAATACAGTTGCCATAGATCATTACTTTGTTCTGATTGTTGTCCCTATTGTTTTTCCTCTTTCACAAGGTTAGGAATAGTCTGATTCTGCTCATGGATGAAGTAAATTCCCAATCTAGCTTCCTCCATTTGTTTGTATGGGTCATCTTCATGGTTCTCAAATGCCCATTCATCTAAGAATAGATCAACAATGTTGTCTATTAGGGTAGCATTATCCTAGACAACAGGTTGTTTCTCTTCATGATAAGTTAAATTAGCATTTATAGCACTAGGAACATAAGGTTCAATATTTTTAGGAAAAGTGTCTCAACCTTGCAACTTCGAAAGATCACTATTCTTCCTAGTTTTGGTCTTTTTGAATACCCTTTATCTTAGAGAATGGTCTGGAACCTTCAAAGTTTCTAAAAGTTTCCAAACAAGCTAAAAATAGCGAGACTTACTATTTTTAGTAAGCCCTTCAATTGACCTTAGGTTGACATGAAATTTTCCCAGAAGGTGCGGAATAGCTAAGTAAACATTTCGGGTGAGTTTCGTCTCAAGATCATATGAGGATTGCAAGATATTAGAGTTTCTATTTTTGAAACTGTCAGAAAAAGTTTTGAACTCAATTATCAGGTATAAAAACTTCTCTAAATGTCCAAAAAACTATCATAACCAAAGAAATCTATTACAGGGTGATAGAACACTTCACGAGATTTCTGACGCATAAAATAGTTCGTCAATCAGACACCCGGATCAAAAGTTATGACCTCCAGAAGTTGGACCTTCTATTTTGGGAAATGTAAAAACATGTTACACCTTCTGTAAAGTTGGACCTTTTCCCTATGTTGTGATTTATGTGTCAGCATGTTGTAAACTTGTTCTTGGAAGCCTTCAACTAAGGGGTGGGGTTGTGAATCAACCCCTATGGCAGGGAGGAGAGTAGTCCTGGCCATCTCTATTGTCTTTATTGGAGGATAGATCCGTAGAAGTTTTGAAGACCTATTGTAGTAAAAACCCTGTTAACTTGTTGAGGAAATAAGAAATGGATTCGATGTAAATCTAATATTATGGATTCATGCCATTGTAGAATGTGTAGAAATTAATATGTCCATGAATAATTAATTTTATATTTTGCATTTAAACCTGTGTTGATGTTGTGAACAAGCTTATAAAATTCATTACTTTTCTAAATGGTCCTTTCCTCTATTATTATTCATTGAAACAAGCATCTTTTATTTCATTAAATGGTAGTATTTGTTCTATATATATATATATATATATATATATATATATATATATATATATATATATATATATAAAACATGTATTTTGGCAGTGCATTATTTTTTATAAGGTTCATAGTAGAATATATCTTTTTATTTTAATGTTTATTTAAATCAAGTGTATATGTTAATGGTTTGGTTTTTAATACATCCCAAATGCTTGCCTATACATATCCTTTTATATTCACATGAATGAATAATATTAATCTAAACCTACATATAATATTCCTTAAAATAAGTATATATGTTTATATTTTAGTAAATGATTTAGTGGATAAATTTATATATGTGTGTGTGAGTGTAATTATATATAATATTATATATACATATTAAGTATATTTATCATTATGAATATATATATATATATATATATATATAAAGATTTTAATAAATGTAAAGATGTTAAAAAAATAGAAATGAAATTATTTAATAGAAATTTAAATAAACTTAGGGTCTCTTGAATGAAAAATTAAATTAAATTTTTAGATGATTTAAAAATTTTGATAAATTTTTTTGTGGGCTGTGGTTGCGACCTACCCAAACCATGAATGAGTGCCTCATATTTTGTTGTATTATTAGTATAACTGAAAGCAAATCTAAAGGTTGCATAGTATTTCTCACCTTTAGGGGAAATGAGCATGGCTCCACTAGCAGCACCAATCTTACTTCTTGCACCATCAAAATACAGCTACCATAGATCATTAACTTGTTCTGATTCTTGTTCCTATTATTTTTCCTCTTTTCCAAGGTTAGGAACAGTCTAATTATCCTCATGGATGAAGTAAATTCCCAATCCAGCTTCCTCCATTTGTTTGTAGGTGTCATCTTCATGGTTCTCAGATGCCCATTCATTTAAGAACAGATCGACAATGCTGTCTATTAGGGTATCATTATCCTAGACAACAGGTTGTTTCTCTTCATGATAAGTTAAATTAGCATTTACAGCACTAGGAACATAAGGTTCAATATTTTTAGGAAAAGTGTCTCAACCTTACAACTTCGAAAGATTACTATTCTTCCTAGTTTTGGTCTTTTTGAATACCCTTTATCTTAGAGAATGGTCTGGAACCTTCAAAGTTTCTAAAAGTTTCCAAACAAGCTAAAACTAGCGAGACTTACTATTTTTAGTAAGTCCTTCAATTAACCTCAGGTTGACATGAAATTTTCCCAAAAGGTGTGGAATAGCTAAGTAAACATTTCAGGTGAGTTTCGTCTCAAGATCATATGAGGATTGCGAGATATTAAAGTTTTTGTTTTTGAAACTACTAGAAAATGTTTTGAACTCAATTATCAGGTATCAAAACTTCTCTAAATGTCCCAAAAACTATCATAATTAGATAAGCCTATTACAGGGTGATAGAACACTTCATGAGCTTTCTTACGCATAAAACGGTTTGTCAATTAGACACCCAAATCAAAAGTTATGGCCTCCAGAAGTTGGACCTTCTGTTTTGGGAAATGTACAAACGTGTTACACCTATAAAGTTGGACCTTTTTCCTATGTTGTGATTATGTGTTAGCATGTTGTAAACTTGTTCTTGGAAGCCTTTAGCTAAGGGGTATGGTTGTGAATCAACCCCTATGGCAGAGGAGAGAAATCCTAGCCATCTCTATTGTCTTTATTGCAGGATTGATCCGTAGAAGTTTTGAAGACCTATTGTAGTAAAAACCCTATTAACCTATTGAGGAAACAAGAAATGGATTCGATGTAAATCTAATATTATGGCTTCATGCCATTTTAAAATGTGTAGAAAGTAATATGTCCATAAATAATTAATTTTATATTTTGCATTTAAACCTGTGTTGATGTTATTAACAAGCTTATAAAATTCATTACTTTTCTAAATGGTCCTTTCCTCTATTATTATTCATTGAAACAAGCATCTTTTATTTCATTAAATGGTAGTATTTGTTCTAAAGTTATCTTATATCTTGATAATGAATATATATATATATATATATGAAATGGAAATTTATGTGGAAAACAAGTATTTTAGCAGTGTATTATTTTTTATAAGGTTCTTAGTAGAATATATCTTTCTAGTTTAATGTTTATTTAAATCAAGTGTATATGTGAGTGGTTTGGTTTTTAATACATCCCAAATGCTTGCCTATTCATATCCTTTTGTATTCACATGAATGAATAATATTAATCTAAACCTACATATAATATTCCTTAAAATAAGTATATATATTTATATTTTAGTAAATGATTTAGTGGATAAATTTATATATGTGTGTGTGAGTGTAATTACATGTATTGGTGTGTGGTTTGGCACATCACAAGGCATTTTTGATTGGAGATAATTTGGGCGCCACTTTTGGGTGGTTTTATCTCATGGTTTTGTAATTACCGTTGGCGATGTACTGTATTTTATCTCCTATATATCAAGAACTTGAGATGGAGGTTGTATGTAAGAATCTTATAGATGTCAAATTACCTCCTAGACCTCTAGTTGGATATACTCCTATAAAAGCTTTCTCTGCAAGTATATTGTAATCTTTGTGATTTCTAAATAATATATTGGGTAGCTTTGGAGTGTGGGGTTTTTAACCTTAAAGGGATTTTCCCACGTATATCTTGTGTTGTGAGTTTTGTGTTTGCATTTGGAAGTTGTTATTATCTTTCTGTTAATGTGTATCTTAATCTGTAATTGTAAAAGAAAAAAAATTGCATAAGTCTTTCCTCATTAGATTAGTGTAGGAAGCGATTCTGCATACCTTGCTTCCTTTTAGTTGGTATCAGAGCCTGATCACCTTTGGATCTAATTGTTGGGTAGAGGGTTTTTTAAATTGATCTTCATTTGAGTGGGAGCTTGTACAGAGGATTTTGAAATCTTTGTTGCAGGTAAGAGAAGGCAAGCACATCTGGGAGGTTTGAGATAGAGAAGTTTAACAGAAGTAATTTTGAGTTGTGGAAACTCAAAATGGAGGACATGCTTGTAGATTAGGATTTATGGGAAGTTGTATATAGTACAAAACCAATGGTAATGTCTCAAGAAGGCTGGGATCTCAAAGATTGAAAAGCTAAGGGTTTGATAAGACTTTGTTTGGCTGATTCAGTGCTCCTGAATATCCATGAAAAGAAGACTGCAAAGGATCTTGGGAAGAAGCTTGGAGATGTTTATCAAGTTAAATCCCTAGTGAACAAGTTATTCCTGTGAAATAAATTGTATTCTCCGAGGATGGAAGATGGAGGATCTATCATTGATCACCTAAACACATTCAATATGCTTGTTGCCCAGTTGACTTCTGTTGGTGTGAAAATGGAGGAGGAGGATCGATGTATGAAATTACTGTGTTCCTTACCAAATTTGTGGGACCACCTTGTTATGGTCATTGGGAGTACTACTACCACCTTCAAGATGGATGAAGTGGATTCTTCACTATTGTCTGAAGAGATGTGGAGAAAATCTTCCAAATTGGCTAAGGAGGCTCTTGCAGTTTGTGGTAGATCTAAAGAGAAGGGAAAGAAAAAGGATAAGAAGAAGGAAGAAAAAGGAAGACCCAAATCCTATGGGAGATCTAAGTCTCTCAGAATGTCCAAGGCCCTATGTTGGAATTGTGGCAAACCTAGTCACTTTCGCAAGGAGTGCAAGGAGAAGAAAAAGAAAAAGAAAAAGAATCATGATTCAGATTCTAACACGTCCTCTCAAGATGAAGGAGAAGCATTTGTCGCTACCTTGGAAACACATGCATTTGAGGATGTGTGGCTTATTGACTCTAGTGCATCTTTTCACATGACCTCAGATCAGGGTTGGTTTTCTAAGTATGACGAATATGATGACCTAGAAAGGTGTACTTGGGTGATGATTCTCACCTAGCTATTGTTGGCCGTGGAAGAGTCTTGATTCGATTCCCTAATGGATGAGTAAAGGGAATCAATGGTGTTCTGCATTTCCTTGGTTTGACACGGAACCTTCTTTTTATAAGTAAATTGAATGATGTGGGTGTGTAGGTTGTTTTCTTGAATGGAGGATGTAAGATGACTAGAGGATCTATGGTGTTGGCTAAGGTTGTTCAGATTGGCACTCTATTTCAGCTTGATGCATCCGCAGTTCAGTGCAATAGTGCCTCTATTTTGAAGAAGAGAGCTTTAGAGTCTTCATCCTCACCATTGGAACCAGTAGTGAAAAAGATTGTTGCTTCTACTTCTGATGGTCAGGCTTTCTAGGTACCTAAGGGTGCTCATTCTATGGAGATGAAACTTCCAGCTGAGAAGGCAATGTGATGGCACCAAAGGCTTGGTCACATTGGTAAAAAGGGTTTGAGGACCCTGAAGAATAAAAATCTTATTAAGGGTATGAATGATTGTAACCTTGAGTTTGATTTCTATGAACATTGCATTTATGGAAAATAAAACTGTGTTCAATTTTATTCCAGTTCTCACAAATCTTTTGAGGTGTTGGACTTGATTCATTCTAATGTGTTTGGTCCTGTTAATGTTCCTTCAATTTCAAAATCTGTTTACTTTGTTTCATTCATTGATGACTACAATAGAAGGACACGGGTGTATTTCCTTAGAAGTAAATCTGAAGACTTTAATAGATTCAAAGACTTCAAAGCTCTTGTAGAGAATCAGAAGGATAGAATGATTAAGTGTTTGAGGACTGACAATGGTGGTGAGTTCTGTTCAGTAGATTTTGACAAGTTCTGTAAATAACAAAAGATTGAGAGGCACAAGACAACTCCATATACCCCTCAGCAGAATGGAGTTGCAGAGAGGATGAATAGAACACTAATGGAGAGGGAAAGGAGTATGCTAATTGGAGATGGTCTTGAACAAAAGTTCTAGGCTGGAGTTGTTTCTACTGCTTGTTACCTAGTTAATAGGTCTCCTACATTAGTGCTCATTGATAAGACACCTATGGAGGTATGGTCTGGTAAAAATCCTTCATTAAGACACATTTGAGTATTTGGTTGTGAGGCATATGCATGTGTACCTAAGGAGAAGAGGTCTAAGTTGGAGAACAAGGCTATAAAGTGTATCTTCATTGATTATGGCATTAGTGTGAAAGGGTACAAGCTTTAGGATCTAGTAGTTGAGAGAGTTCTGTATAATAGAAGTGTGATATTCAAAGAGATAAATCCTTCTTCTGTTGTCTTGCAACCAGAGAAAGAAGAGAAGAAAGATGATGTGGTTCAGCTTCCTTCCACCCCTAAAAAAATTGAACCAAAAACATCTATTGGACCTGATAATGAGGAGAGCTCTAGTAGCTCTAAAAGTTTAGAAGAAGATGAAGAACCTCAACCTCAATGTTTGAGGAGGTCCACACAGATAAGGAATCAACCTGATAGGTTTGGTTATTCATTGCATGATTCCAGTTGTATTTTTTCTTTGATTTCTAACATTGAAGAGCCTAGAATTGTGAAATAGGCTATGGGTATGAAAGATGCAGGTTCTTGGAAGGAGGCCATGGAAGAGGAGATGACTTCTTTGGAAAAGAATAATACTTGGGACTTGGTTCCTTTTCCTGAAGGACAAAAACCTGTTAGATGCAAATGGGTGTTCAAAAAGAAATTCGGTGTAGATGGAAGTGTTGAGAAATATAAGGCTAGATTGGTTGTGAAGGGGTATTCTCAAGTGAAGGGAATTGACTATGGTGAGATTTTCTCTCCCATTGCAAAGCTGACATCTATTCGGTTCCTATTATCTCTTGCAGTAGTGTATGATCTAGAAGTGAAACAAATGGATTTGAAGACATCATTCCTTCATGGTGACTTGGAGGAGAAAATCTATATGTCACAGCCAGAGAACTATGTGGTGAAAGGTAAATAAAATCTAGTTTGCAAGTTAAAAAAGTCATTGTATGGTTTGAAATAGTCTCCTAGTATGTGGTACCAAAAGTTTGATGCCTTTGTGTTGAGTATTAGATTTAAGAAATTGAAATCAGATCATTGTGTTTACTACAAGTTTGAAAATGATTGCATTCTCATTATTGCATTGTATGTCAATGATATGTTACTCATTGGGAATGGTAAAAGTTTGATTTGTGATTTGAAGTCTTAGTTGTCAGCACAGTTTGAAATGAAAAATCTAGGGGCAGCTTGGTACATTCTGGGAAGTGGGACAATGTTAGGAAAAGTGTCTCAACCTTGCAACTTTGAAAGATTACTATACTTCCCAGTTTTGGTCTTTTTGAATACCATTTATCTTGGAGAATGGTCTAGAACCTTCAAAGTTTCCAAACGAGCTAAAAATAGCGAGGCTTACTATTTTTAGTAAGTCCTTCAATTGACCTTGGGTTAACATGAAATTTTTCTAGAGGTGCGGAATAGCTAAGTAAACATTTTAGGTGAGTTTCATCTCAGGATCATATGAGGATTGCAAGATATTAAAGTTTCTATTTTTGAAACTGCCAAAAAAAGTTTTGAACTCAATTATTAGGTATCAAAACTTCTCTAAACATCTCAAAAATTGTTGTAACTGGTGAAGCAAGTTACAGGGTGATAGAGTACTTCACGAGCTTTCCAACACATAAAACGGTTCATCAATCGGACACCCGGATCAAAAGTTATGGCCTTCGGAAGTTGGACCTTCTATTTTAGGAAATGTAAAAATGTGTTGGACACATAAAAGAGTTGTAAAGGGGAGAGTTACACTTGTTGATGTGTGGTTTAGTACATCACAAGGCATCTTTGATTGGAGATAATTTGGGCCCCACTTTTGGGTGGTTTTAGCTCATGGTTTTGTAATTATCGTTGGTAGTGTACTGTATTGTATCTCCTATATATCAGGAACTTGAGATGGAGGTTGTATGTAAGAATCTTATAGATGTCAAATTACCTCATGGATCTCTAGTTGGATATACTCCTATAAAAGCTTGCTCTACATTTATATTGTAATCTTTGTGATTTCTAAATAATATATTGGATAGCTTTGGAGTGTGGGGTTTTTTACCTTAAAGGGTTTTCCCCACGTATACTTGTGTTGTGAGTTTTGTGTTTGCATTTGGAAGTTGTTATTATCTTTCTATTAATGTGTATCTTAATTTGTAACTGTAAAAGAAATTTTTTTGCATAAGTCTTTCCTCATTAGATTAGTGTAGGAAGCGATTCTGCATACCTTATTTCCTTTCAAATATGATCTTTGGCAATGGGTTTAGATTTGATAGTTACTCTTGTACCATATCTTGTCCTAAAACACATATGTGACCAATCAGCTGATAAATAACCTCCTAAGTTTGCTATGAAATCCTTGGAAAGGCATAAGGCAAAGTATGGGGGTAGGTATATAACATAGAATGGGGTTAGTTGGACATCATGAGTTTGTTGTTCTTTCTTGACTGGGGAATCATTTACAAGTGGGACTCTAGGTTGGTCTCTATGCTAGTCTTGATTTGATTCATTGGTCAAAGAGACATTAGATAAAGCCTTTTGTAACAAGTCTTTTTGGCCTGGAAGAGATAATGAATCCCACATAGACATGCTTATGTTTGCTTTCTTCATATGCTCTAAATATTGAAAGGAAAAGTACCAACCTTTGGCTGTCCTCCTAGAATAGTAGGATCCACTTGTTGTTGTACTAGCTATGGCTGCCCTCTTAGCTGGTCCCTATTTGGAATAGGTTGCCCCCTTGGTAAAACATGAACATTAGGTGGCTGTGATAGACTAGCAGCACCTTGTTGGCTTGTTTGAGCCTGATTTTGTCCTTTACTAGCTTGTTGTCCTATTGATGTATGTTTTTACAGATTCATAATAAAAGTTAAAATTCACAAAGGAACCTTAGTTGTCTTGAAAGATATGAAGAATTGGCTAAGAATTCTTAATCTCAAGTTTTTGTATGGTCAAGTCTTGACCTTGTGGATAATTCAGCAGGTTGATGTGAAACTGTAATGTTCAAAGGGCCTTACGCAAATTAAAATAATTAGTGACTTACTAGATTTCAAATTATGCAAATTATTACAAATATCAACAAAGTAACAACTCTTTTGCCTAAATTCACTATTATATCACAAAGCTTTGTATGAATTTTAGTAAAACAAACTTTGCCTTTCAAATTTATATGAAAACTGTCAAATATCACTGCAATTCGTCATTCTTTATTCAAATGTATGACAATTTCCTTCAGATTTCTGTGTTTAAGCTAATTATTTATCAATTGTTGGAGAAAAGTTAGAAGGAATCAAATTAAAACATCATTCCATACAGGATCTAAATGTTCTGCTACTCACGTTTTAAAGAATATAGTAATTTGAACAATTCAAAACACTCAAATCTACAAACGTAAAGTCCTGAGCATTTTCATGAACATACATAAGAGATTCCAATCTTTCAAAGAATAATACTTCAAGTAAAAGTCTAAATCAAAAAACACTCTATAATAGATGCAAAATTCTGAGTTTTACCTTTATTTAAAGTACAAAGTCATACAAAATTTACAATGTAATAATGACTTCTATTTCATTGCTCAAATCACCAGAAAAACTTACAAACGTTTTAACAGATACACTAAGGAGACCAGACATTCCACATCCTCCTTAATGCAAACATAGGCGACCTCCTCTCTAAAACTAAAAGAACTATTTTCTCTACTTAGGTAAAATTCACCAATTACAACTTCACACTAAAAGTTCAAAATCACTATGTAAATAATACAAGTAATAGAGCTTCTTTTATAGACTTTGAAGCTTCTTCCTGCTATGGTTACAAAATCAAATCAATGGTTAGCATGCAAATCTTCTAGATCAATGGTAGGAATCATTTCCTAACCATTTCCAAAATATCCCAATGGTATCTTTACTCGGCACAAAGGATGCCTTTAGAAACTTTTCAAAAAATAAAAGATACCCACTGACCTTCTCCTATTTGTTGACTTTTGGTCAATGATATTCTCCAAGTTCATTCTTGCCTAGGATATCCTCCTTTTGATATATTTCTACTCCTTCTGGTATTCTACAAAATTACCTGTCACTCCCTTGATGAAAGTATGATCTCCCTCTTGACATTTTGTCCATGTAAACTCTTGTGCTTTGACTCCTTTCAACTTCTTCTCTTCTATTACCAAATTTTTAACCTTTTTCTGATACTTCTTGATCTTAGAATTTATTTCCATTATTGAATCAATCATATCTGTACTAAGATACACTACAGGGTTCTCCAAGCATGGTGAAAATATGGCCTTAAATTCCTTCAAAGATTTTTCTAAGCCATATGTTGGTACCTCTAGGCATTCATGCCCAATGAGTTTTTCTATTATTTTCATATGTACCTTTATCATATTATCAGCGACCTCTTTTAGTTCTCTAGTATTTATGATACAATTTTTAAGAATGTCTTCTTCAAATTTTAATTCAAACCTTGCTTGTGGCAATTGGTTAGCCATTCGAGGAGTAATGACTCCTTCATTTATCAATTCTTCTAATCTCTCCTCTATTTCTTCGAGTTGTTTCAATTCTGATCTACATTCTTCCTTTCTAAACTGACAACTATGTAAAATAGCATTACATTTGTTCTTCTCTATCAAAGCCATATCCCAACTTGTCACTACTTGCTTTGTTACTTCCTCTCCTTTTTGTATGAATTCCTTGAACCATTTCTCAAAAATATTATCTTCAATCTTTTTATTTTCCATCTCTCTTACCTCATATTTTGATAATATTGTCATTTCAATAGGCAGCTCTTCTATGGTGGCATTGGGATCAAACATCCCCTTAATGAATTGTTGTAGCTGAATAATATGTCCTTTCAAATACTCATGTTTATCCTTATCCTTCTTTATTATTTCAGTAGTGGCCTTGTGCATATCATCCCATTCATTTATATATTGCTCCCTGGTCATGTGGCCTAAATCTAGATTCAGTATTTTATAATCATCCACAGTCATTTCTCCTTTGGATTTATCTTTTTGTGGTATAGCTAGATCCAAAATTCTAGATCTAGAAGAACCTCTTTTAATGGCTAACATAGTTCTATCTTTTCTTTTCTCTTTCTGTGGTGTAGAACCACCTAGTAAACTCTTGATATCAATGGGTACTAATTGCACCTCTCCCTTCTCTCTTCTGACCTCAGAGCCTAACCAGGCTAGAGCCTCCTTGATAGCTTTTGCTATTTTTTCTTCATTTATCACCTCTTCCTAAGGTTTCTCCATTTCTATCTACTCTATATGTTGTTCTTTTTTTTACTAAGGTGATTGAGGTTGAGAACCATGTTCTGGAACAAGTGGATCATCATGTTGTGATTCTCCCTCATCATTATCTTTTTCTATTTTAGTATCCCCTCCCTCCTCATCTTCTAGATTCTCTTTTTCTGAAGATTCCTTTTGTTCTTCTTCCTCCTTATCATTCTGTTCCATATTTTCTCCATCCATACTTTCTTTTTGCTCTTCATGTTTAGTATTATCTTTAGAAACATTCTCTTGATTACCTAAGCCTTCTCCAAGATTACCTACTATTCCCACCATTTCTTTTTCTATTTCATCTTGTTCTTGTACCTTTTTAGGCTTATTTGTTTTCTCCATTTGCGAAGGTGAACCTATGATTCTATCAGGTTCCTCTGCATCTTTTTCCCTCTCAGGTTTTCTTTTTGTGTTCTTTCCTTCTTCTATATTTTCTTCTTGTTCACTTTGTTCATCATATATATTCAATATCCAGGACATTAGTACCAGAAACATTTACTTCTATCTCTTCCTTAGCTTGGTCAAGGGTTTCTTTTACATCTTTTTCTGATGTCTCTGCTTTCTCAGATTCCTCTATTTGTTGTGCCACATCTTGCACTTCCTTTATAATCTCAGGTGACACCAATGTACCAAAAGGATTAATTGCATCTACCATTCCCTGTATATCTTCTTCTTCTGATTCTGGGCCTTGTATTATTTCCATATAGCCCTAAGCATCTTTTTCTTCTCCTGTATCAGAATGCTCACTTACTTCTTCTTCACCTTTTCCAATTTTTCCTCTTGTACTAGGATTTACTTCCTTAACTTCACTATCACTATTGTCATCTTCCACATTGACCATCTCACTTACCTTTTTGACTTAATGAAGTTTTGACCCTTGCAGCTTCTCTTCAGTCAATTCTCTCTTAACCTTTACATATTTTTGTCTTTTCTCTTCTGGTGTGAATTCACTATGTATGCCACTCAGTTTAGTACCCACTTGTTGAGCACCTATAACCTCACCTTGTTCTGATGTTTGTCCTTTTGAGATTTCAATTCCTATAGCCCTCATAATTCTTTGTCATGTTGGCCTCTTAGCAGTTTGAGTCTACTTTGTACTAATGTTATGTCCTAATGACTCTGCCTCCATGAATGTCCCTAAAGATACTGGTACTATAACACCCAAGGCATAGGGATCCATTAAGGTTGCATTCTTATCTTTTTCACTGATTTTGGTTTCCATAATTCTTCTTTTCTTCTCATAAAAGCATTGCAGCTCATCTTGATTCTCTCTTACCCTTTTTCTGTAGTGTAACCTCAATCCCTTTAGCTCTGAGCTCTTCTATTTGATATTTTAACCATGTCTTAGAAAATAAAATAATTGGTTTGGGTAATGCATCCAAAGATGATCCCCATGGCTGTGTCCAAAAAGGTTCACCAATGGGAACAAGTCTTGCACTCTCATAGTTATGGTGTAACAACTTATTATCATCTTTAATTTCTAGAGGCACATTAATTTCTCCCATAGTCCTCATCTACTCTACAATTAACCTTTGATGATCTATTTTCCTCACCTCTTTGTCATTTTTACAATTAGACCAATAATCTTCAATATGCACCTGATGTTTGTATTTAGGATCAATAGTTCTCTGGATCCTATGGAAAGGATCAAAGCATCTTGCTAACTCAAATTATTCAAAACCATAGTATCTCAACTCCTATTCTGAATAACCCACCACTTCCTCACTGTAACAAGAATATCTTCCAATTGCCTAAGGAAGTTTGATATTTCCCCTGCTCCACTTCTATTTATACATCCTAAATGCTTTTAGGTTATGTCTAGAAAACTCCAGTAAAATTAGTTTATTTGATGGATACCTAGGCAGCATGAATGGCTTCCCCTCAAAACCTTCAGTTCCAATATATGTAAAATTTGGGAATTGTATATACAATGAACTGTGTAACCCAATAGTGTTCTCTGCTTCTTCAGATAGCCTTTTATCTTTTTCTCCAGTTAAAAACCTTATCATGTAAGTATAAAACACATCATTTACTAAGGCATACTTCCTCAATGCATTATCCTCTTGCAAATCTAGATAATGATCGTAAACTAGTTTCTGATCTAGGGCATTCCCCATGGTCCCAACTCTGTCAATCCCAATTATGTATGGCTAGATCACAGATGCACATGAATATAACACATATGATGATGAATAAAAAGGCATCATTTTCTTCTTTTTCAACATGGCCTACTTCCATATGGCTATACTGATAACCTTGGCCCAGTGAATTTGCCCATCTTCCTTTTTTGCTTCTCTCATAAATTGAATAATAGTGAACATCCATGTTTCACACTTGGTTGCATCTCTTAACCCCACTAGTCTAATCAACATTGTAATCAATAGATGTATTTCCTCTTTAAAATCTATTCTGTAAAGGTTCTTTGGTACTCTTGCTACATCCTTAGGTTTCTTTTCTGCATTGTACAAGCTATAGAAAATTCTAATCTTTTAATCTCTTTCGTTGCTATTGAAATCTTCTGTATATTGGTCTATGTTTATATCCATCATTTCTTCTTAAATATTTAAACCAAATGTCCTTGCTATCTCTTTTATGGACAAATCTGCAATAACCTGTCTTCATGTATTACTCTCCTGGTATTTAGATCATATCTATTTATGCACTCCAAAAATAGATCCTTAGCCTCCATGGCTAATGGGAACCCTGTAGCCTTGTACAATCCTCTATCCCAAATGCACTTCATATCAGGGGTAGTGTCTAATGCTATAATCTTTTGAAGAACATCCTCTACATCATAAGATCCTACATTTGTATCAGTCCTGACCTCACTTGTCCTAATAAGGGTTGGATATCCTCTGTGAATTGGTAATTCCTCCTTTTTTGTTTCCTTCCACGGCTTTCTTTCTTTCTTTACCTTTTCTTTACCCACTGGATCTATTCTATTTTGTTTTGGAGCCATCCTATGAGAAATCACATATTTAACTTCCTAATTTACTCCATTTATCTAGGGTTTTACCATGAATTTCTTACATTTTACATTTACCCTAATGCTTTTTATCTTTTCTCATTTTTAGATTTCATGCTACTTAACATAATCAGTTAATCTCTTTAATCAGTTACAGTAATTTGACATTTACTTGCATTTTTAACAAAATTACTCATAACCAATTTGTATTTTTGATTAAGTATATTGTAACGACGTTTAAGAAACATACTTGTTTTAGTGACAGCTTAACTCTATGAACATTGACCCACTTTACCATTTTTTACCAATCGTTCCCACTCTGAAATTCCATTCAGTTATGGACTATTTATTCAATTTGTGCAATAATCTCCTTTCTTTGCAATTTTAGCTTTCATGATGCAATTATGAAAAAAACAATCCTTACTTAACCCTAACATGTTTAAATTCATCATTTCACTGTTAGTTCTGCATTAAATGTTGCATTCAATGCAACATACGAAATCAGCTCTCTATTTTAACCTTCTATTTCGAACATTTTATCCGTTAATATTCTACCCTTTGCATTTGAACTTTGTATATCATCAATATACAAGCTGAAATATGCAATGGATTATAAAACAATGTTACACCTTTACTTCATGTTCAACTTTGTATCTTCTATTTGTATATCGCAATGTACATAAAATAGATACAAACCATTATACAAATGCAATCGATATCTTACTTCCACTTTACTTTCCATTTATTTCCCAACAATGTATTTTTACCCCTTTTTGTATATCGGGATTGTATGTATACAATCTTTCTTACATACAAGAGTATTAATCTTATTTTATCACCTTTCGAAATCCACATCGAGTTTTACATTTTCATATTTTGTACCTCCCTTTTGTATCTCTCCTTTGTATATGCAACATACAATGATGAGATACAAACATGGACCCCATTTTACTTACCCACTTTTGTCTCTTTTAAGAAATGATAATTGTATCTGCCTTTAGATACAATCGCTCATACATGCAAACTTTTGATACAACCATATTTGACTTTCAACTTTCATTGACTGCTTTGCATAATTTTTTTGGGTCTGTGCATGTATATCAAGCAACCTCATACTTGTCCAAAATGTGTCAAGAAACAATGTATCATTTATATCAGATTTAAACAACCTTTGGAATCCATAATTGCATGTACCTTAAAGATGCAAAGTCATGACATACAAAAATACAATACCACGTAAAGTACCTTTTTCACCTTAATAAATTATATTGTATACTCCCCTCGGGTCCGTGCATGTATATCACCTCTATGTATATAGATTGCACTTTCATTGAACATACATACAAACCCACATACAATGTGAACCTGACACTTTATTCATTCAACTTTTGAACACCTATTAGGTCCAATCGGTATACAAAGAGCCCAAACACTGAATGCATGCATGCAAATCACTAGATACAAAAACCTGACTATACCCAACATGATTTATACCAAGACCTCACATACAAACTAATTTGTATATGACATACAAACACTCAAATGATGCATTTTACCAAAAACACACATATCTCACAAAATACTAGGAATTTCTCACTAGCTCAAAAAATAACCCTTACTCATTTTTCACAATGAATTCACCACTACTTGTTACCTATACCTACTGCTAGGTATTTTCAATTTTCAACATGGTTTGTAACACTTACCTCTTTTCCCTTTACCACCAAGCACGACCATACACAAACAAAAAGTAACAGCCACATCAGGGGTCCTCATTTTTCTAAGAGGTAAAATGGGGCGTGTTGTGAACATCACAACAACTAGCAACCAAATAAAACAACTAAATTTAAATCATTAAAAAAAACAAGTGAAATAAATTCATAACCCCTAACTTTCTTAGATGCAAACCTTTATTCGATTTGAGACTCAATGTATTCAATAAGGTGTATGAATCTTCCAATAGAGTTTAGGTGTGTGCATGTGATTAATAATCATCATCTTGAAAATGCGTTGAAAACACTAGTGACTAGTATTAAACTACATAATTGATGTCATTCTCTCATAGCCAACCACATAGAGCCTTGCTACCAGTAGGCATTCATAGTCCCAACAAGCATCTATAGTCCCAGTAGAGTTATTTAGATGGCTTAATTGGGATTTTTGGTATAATCCCTTTTTTTTTCTTTATAACTCTATGTAACATAGAAATTCATAAGATATTATCATTGTAAATTCATGATGCAAGGTATGATCACTCGCTAAAATTAAACTGAGAATTGCAATGGTAGCAAGGGTGACCTCTGATTTTTCACTTAACACCTACACTAGTTTGTTCAACAAACCCAAGGATTTTAGGTGTGTCATTGTGAGAAATTTCCCTTGAATACTCAATTCATAGTTATTGAATAAAAAATTTCACAAGCCAAACAATTATCTACATTCTTGAAAGTCACAGCAAGTTATGCATAAGTTCCAAATGATTAAACTAAATGTTTTGAATTTTCTATTGTTTTCAGTGGTTGTTAATCTGCTCGTGCATACCTCAAATCAAAACAAACATCCCTGCCAAGGAAACACAACAAACAAACCAACCAAACAACAAACCCACAAACAAAACAAAACAAAACACACAACACCCTGTACACTTTCTACAATACGATACACAATAGGATAGACCCTATCTTCTTAAGCTTGGAAGTAATGTTTCAAATGTTGACCATTAACAAGTAATGGTACATCTTCTCTAGTTAAAGTCTTGAGCCTAAAAGTATTATCTCCTATTATTTCTACGACCTGTAGTGGACCTAACCACAATTTGTCAAATTTTTCGTGATTCCCCTTCTTTTCATGTGCTTTATCCCAACAAAACACTAGATCTGATATTTTGAATGTTTTGATCCTTGTTCTTTTATCAAACCATCTTTTAACTACATCTTGATGCTTAGCAAATTTATCTATGGCTTAATCTATCTTCTCATCCAATTGTAACATTTGGACTAATCTAGCCTCTCTATGATCATCAAAGCCTAAGTACTCATTAGCAAATTTCTAGATAGGTATTCTTAAGTTCACTAGAAGTATGGGATCAGTCCCATAAACTAAATGATAAGGTGCATTACCTAAGGTTGTCTTAACCTTCATTCTATCAACCCACAATACATACTTCAGCAATATATTCCATTCTTTTGGATTTTTTACAATTAATTTCTTAATGATATCCAACAAGATCTTATTAGTAGACTTAGCTAAACCATTGCCCTGAGGATAATAATTTGAAGGAAACTATAAAACTATTCCATATTCAAATGCCCATTTAGAAAATTTTAGAGAAGAAAATGCAGGGCCATTATCACATACCAAAGAATATGGAGCTCCAAACCTTGTAATAATATTCTCTTCAAGAAATTTGATGACCACCTTAGTAGTAGAGAACTTACAACATGTAGCCTCTATCCACATTGTACAATAGTCTATCACTGTCAGTATAAACTTGTGCCCAATAGATGATGGAGGATTGATCACTCCAATGAAATCCAAGCCCCATTATGCAAATGGCCTAGACTCAATAACTAGCTGTAATGGATTAGCCTGATTCCTTCCTTTGTCTATTGTAGTTTGACATGTGTGACAACTTCGAATATGATTTTCTATATCTTTAAACATTGTTGGCCAGTAATATCCAGCCGTCAAAATCTTATGAGTAGTAGCCAAATGAGAACCATGAGTTGTTCCATATTTATCATGCAGTTCTAACAACTCCTTGTCTACTTCTACTTTGTTCAAACACCTCAAATATATACCTTTGTGATTCTTTTTGAAAAAAATACCTCCTTGTACCATGTATATTTGTGCTTTTATCTTCAAGGCTCTCCTTTGAGAGGATTTTATCTTGTTTGGATATTTTCCTGATATCAAAAATGTGTTTAAATCATCATACCAACTTGATCCATCATTAGAATTTAATACATACTGTTGTTTCACCAAATTTGGATCTATGTTGGCTATTGTCTGTACTTATGCTTGACCTCAAACTAACTTCATTGGAATGATCTCCATATCAAATTCTTGCAATACTATAATCCATTTGGCTCTTTTTTCTCTAGGCTCATTTTGCATCAGCAACATTTTCACTGTTGCATTTGGTACTATGGCTTTAACTTGGCTTCACAGGATGTAATTCCTAAACTTTTTTACTAACCTTACCAATGCAAATGCCTGCCTTTCTGTGTCTAAGTATTTCAATTATGAATCTTTCAAAGGAGCACTCATGAAAGCTATGGGTTTTTCTTCATTTTCTTCTCCCTTTTGTGTCAAAGCAGCTGCAACTAAATGTGTAGATACAAAAGAGTATATGTAGAATGGTTTTGTATAATCTGGACTTGCTAACACTAGAGAATTAGAAATGACTTCCTTAATATCTTCAAATGCTGCCTTAGCTATTGGTGTCCATTCTATCTTTGTATCCTTCTTTAGCATTGCATTTAACGGATGCACAATCTCTACAAATCCTGTAATAAACTTCCTGACAAAATTAATTTTCCCAAAGAAAGACTTTAACTCTTTCTTACTGTTAGGCAATTACAACTTTTTAATTCCCTCTACTCTATCTAGATCAATCGATATCCCATTTTTAGAAATGATATGCCCTAACAATTTTCCCTCTATTACGCCAAATGAACATTTCTTTGGATTGAGAGAAATTCCATACCTTTCACACCTTCTGAGCACTCTCCCCAAATCCTCTACATGAGTGGATGCATCTTTAGAATATACAGTTAAATCATCCATATAAATGACAATACACTTACCTGATAGTCCATGAAATGTAATGTCCATGGATCACTGAAAAGTGGCACCTACATTAATTAAACCAAAAGGCATTCTTCTATATGCATAGTTGCCCCATTTGCAAGTAAATGTAGTTTTCAACCTATCTTCTTTGTTGACTAAAACCTGATTATACCCTAAAAAATCCATCTAAAAAAGACATCATCCTGGCTCCCTTTACTGCTTGTAGTACTTCATCTATTGGAGGTAATGGATAATGATCTTTTTCAGACACTTTGTTTAGGTTTCTAAAGTCTACACATAATCTAATGTCTCCATTTTTCTTCCTTACGGGTACTAAGTTTGCTACCCAGGTTGAATGTCTCACTGGGAAAATTATTCTAGCAGACAACAATTTTTTGACCTCTTCAAAGATCAGAGGCTCCAAAATAGCATTCATAGGCCTCTATTTTTGCCTAAATAGTTTTACTCCTAGTCTCAAAGGTATCACAAGAGTTAGAATGGATGTATCATAAGTCTTTAAATCTTCATATGTCCATGCTATTATATGCTTATATTCTTTTAAAACATCCACAATTTCTTTTCTTGATTCTTTAGAGCAAGCCTTTCCAATCAACACATTTTATAGACTTTGCTCTGTTCCCAGGTTAAAGGGATCACATTTACCCCCTTTAGTTTTGGGCAAATCTTTATGTCTAACTACTCCATCAAAGTTGAAAATCTTCTCCAAATCTATTACCCCCTTTGGTAAGAAATTGCTCTTCAGATTTATTATGTCTTCTTCATCCCAAGATACGTCAGGTCGTTCCTACTCATGAATGATCTAAGCTTCAAATACTTCATTACAAGTGAGAAAGTCTACAATTTGTTGATCTCCTTCGAATACTTGAAAATGAGTAACATTATCAGGTATACTTGGGACATTCACTAGTTCAACAACAAATCATTTTAAACCTGACAATGTTAAAGGCTCTAAAGTACTAGTAGCAACTGCTAATGTGTTTGGTCTTTGATTCAATTCTCTAGGGATACGCTCAATGTTAAAGGCATCAAATGATTTAATTAAATCCCATACCATGTGCTTATAACACACCATTTTCTTGTAATTACACACATACTATTTTCTAACTTGTCTGACCACTAACTCAGAATCAGAAAAAACTCTGATCACTCTTACCTTCTTCTTAATAGCCATAGCAAGTCCATAAATCAAGGCTTCATATTATGCTACATTATTAGTGCAAGGAAATTGTAGCCTATATGCTGCTAAAAATGACTCACCACTTGGATCAATAAGTTTGACCCCGGCTCCTACTCCTTGCTTAGACTTAGATCCATCACATTTTAGTGTCCAAATACCACTTTTATTCTTTTGACCTTTCACTTTAGCATGCCCTATTTTATTTGTTACCTGTGTTGTAACATTCTGTTTATCTCTGGGTGCTTCATTCTGCATGACCTGTACATTAGCATTTTCAATTTGTAAACTGGAATAATTGACACTTTTCGTTCTTGTTTCTTTTTTCAAATCTTGGATTGGTTCATTTATGTCATCATGAAAATACAACTTAGGTTTATCAGGATTAACTCTTCCCTCTTGTAGTTCCATCCTCTTTATGCATTTTCCATATTGATATTCTATGATGTCTCTGCACATTCCACAACTTTCTTCAAGATGAGGCTTATTATGAACTCTACACAAATTTTTGTACAACTTACACTGAATTGGAGACCCTTGTTTTATGCATTTTTCCATCTCCTGTCTTATGATTTGGCTAAACCTATTTACAGCATTATTTTCTTCATCAGAAGAATTACCATTAGATTCAATGAATACCACTGTTTCCTTACTAATAGGTTTTACCTTAAAATCCAGCATCAAGATTTCCTCAATTTGCATTCCTCTGTTAGTCACTCTATAAACACCTGGCTCAACTGATGCATATAATATCTCATTTGTTCTATTATACTCTATAATCATGTGTTTCATCCTAGGATTAGCTTCTATCCTAATCTGATTTGGGACACCTCTCCAAGGTAACCACATGTGTGAAAAATTAGTGGCCATATATCCATTCAATGTCTTCGACCAGTCCCTACTTAGTAACATGCCATAATTAATTGGTATATCCACTACCTAGATATCAATGAATTGGCTTACTCTAGGATCTAAGGATAACTATATCTAAATGTGCATTAATTCACCTATTACATTAACTTCAATTTTGTCCAATTGAGTAACAACCTTTTCAAATTTGGTGCGAGTCAGCCCTAAAGTTTTACATATTCCTAGGGGCATAACATTAGCTGAGGCTCCTGAATCCACCATACAATTGTGTATATTCTTTCCCAACATTCTAATGATTAACAAGAAAGGAGGAACTTCCTTTTTATTAGCATACATGACAACATTAGTGTTGGAAAGTTGTTTAGTTTTCTTACCTTTATCCTTGGACTATGCATCTCTACCAGGAACATCATTATCAACATAAGTTTCTTTTTCTACAGATGTATCTAACGATTTTATGAAGGCAGTCCATGTTGGAAAGAGACACTATATGGATTCATGATTGTTGTCATTGATGGCAACAAAGTTCATCCCACACATCTGCAGGACATCGTGTGTCTCTATCGGAAGTCAGAGTGAAGAATGTTGTGGTCCGGTAAACAAGAACAGAGCATGTGGCGAGGTCCGACAGACAAGTCCGGATCTCTCAGAGCAAGTATCTTAGTGAAGTACAGATTTGGGGAGGTCAAGAGGACTACCTTGAGTGATAGATTCCAAGGATTTAGCCTCTGGTGATAGATGAGGAAAAAGATATGAATACTTGAGTATCGGGTTCCTAATTGGTAGTGTGAACAGAGGAAGAACTGACTGGCAGAACATCAGACTTTATTCTGGATGTGTTACTGATGTTGGTAAAGGTTATGAAGGCATAAATTATGTTTGACCAACATGATTAATGATTTCCACAAGTATATCATTGATCCGCATTACTTGATGTGCAAGGATTCAGCCGATAGATCAGAGTTTGAAAAGATTGACTATTCTGGGTGCCGACTAGAAAGGTGATGAAATCACTTGTGCGGATATATATACACGATGGATTTAGTTGTGAGAAGTGTTGTGGTTGTGAGTGATGTGCGAATAAAAGTAGAAGAGTAGAGCAGAAGTAGTAAGGAAGGTCTGGTATGTGAAAGGAAAGCAACATAAGAGAAGAGGAAAGATGAAGTGCAGCAGATCAGTGTACTGAGCCTAAATCAGAACTGAACTCCAGCATATGTAGATGCTTCCTATCAGTTCAAGTATTGTATAACACTCTTTTTGTAGATATTGTGTCTCTTGTAGGCAGTGTGCCTTCTTGTGAGCAGTGTGCTCGGGCAGTGAGCCCTAATTGGCAAGTGCCATTTTGTATTTCTATTCTTCTAATAGAGAATACAATCTTGGGTTAATCACCCCGTAGTTTTCTCCCTTAACAAGGTTTCCACGTCAAAAATATTATGTCATCTATATTTCCATTTCATGATTATGTTTGCTCATTTGGATTAATGTTACATTGATTATTAATAAAGTTTAGAGAGTAGAAATAATTAGGATAACTGATTCACCCCCCCTCTCAGTTATCAACAATTGGTATCAGAGCCAAGTTCCTCCTAACAGAGTCTAACAGCTTGAGGAAGATCTGGGAATCCAAATGGATGCATATGGTTTAAGGGAGCAACTCAGGACTACCCTTGATGATCTTGATCAGTCAAACTCTGAAGTCAATGAATTAAAGGAAAGACTCAAGCAGGCTGATGATTTCATGAGAGAACTAAAAGACAAATTAAGTCTCTCTATGAAAAAGAGAAAGGAGCTGCTTCAACAATTGGCAAGACAAGGTGAAGCAAATGATGCAAATGAAGAGCTGAATGAGAAAACCAAGTTATGTGAAAAATTATCAAAAGAAATCATTATGGTAAGACATGAAATGGAATCAGGAGTTATGAAGTTTACCCAAGAAGTTGAAGAGAAAAGAAAAATTGAAGATAATCTAAGACAAGCTCTCAAGGAGAAATCAGAAGATTGCCACCAGATGGATAGAATTATTAGACATCTTGAATTTGATCTTGAAGATGCTAAAGATAATGAAGAAAAATTTGCAGATCAAATTGTCTCTCTCAAAAGAGATCTTCAAACAACAAATGAATATAAAGAGAAATTCAAGATAAGTTCTGCTCAAATTGAAGTTCTTCTTAGAAGTCAAAAGAAGGTAGATGACAAGTGTGGTTTAGGATATGAGAAAGGAGGAAGCTCCGGATCTGGTCAGAAGAATTTTGGATCAAAAAATCCAAGGAACAAGCCTAGAAGACCTCCAGTAAGACAGCCTAATGCTCAAAGATATCCATCCTTCAATGGATACTGCCACAACTGCAATAACTTTGGTCATAAAGCTAATCAATGCAGAAAGAGAATGAATCAGGCTAATTCATCCTTCTCCGGATAGTGTTTTAACTAAAAAAGGTATGGCCACAAATCTCATGAATGCAGAAATATGTAAATGAACAAATCATTCAATGGTAGATGCTTTGCATGCAATAGAATAGGTCATATGGCTAATCAATGCAGATCAAGAGGATATCAGTCAAATATGCAAGGAAATGTTGTTTACCAAATCTGCAATAGATCCAGTCATAGTGCAAAATTCTGTAGAAGCAAGAATTAGGACAAAAAAGGTCTGGTATATCATAATCAGAATCAAGATAAGGGTAAACAAAAAGTGATTGCAGATGAATTCAAAAGTGATATGAACAAGATTTGGGTGAAGAAAAGTATAGAGAATGTAGAGGATGGATCTGCACTAGACTCTGGTGCTGATATTCCTTCCAAAAATTAAAAGGTGAGCTCTGGCTCAGGGGGAGACACAAAGAAAACCTTGTTCTCCCAGCCAGTCGATTGGTGCCGAAACTAGCACAAAAAGAGTTGTGGATTGAAGGGTTCATAAGGGAAACATCCAAACAAACTATGGTTAAGATTTGGAAGATCCGCATGATGTTTAAAGATCAAGATTGATCCAGTTCTTCAAGTCATCCGAATAAGGCAAACCGGAATACTTAGGTCGAGCATTTATTGCAACCTGACATTAGGGTCTGTGGAGCGATATAAGGGTTTTCTCATTATTCACTTGTTCATTCTGCATTCAAGAAGAAATGAAAAGTGAAGCTCTACAACAAAATTCCTCAAATTCATCTAGAAATTAATCTGGCCAACTCTGTGAAACCAAAAGGCGCTAAAGGTATTTTCCGTTCTCAATATCTCTCTACAAATCTCTTGAAAGATGGATACTTTGAATATAGTAAAGATCTCTGATAGGCCCCATCCTGAATCTAAGAAACATCCATACAAATCATTGGAGGTAGATCCCCTAGGAGCATTCTCTAGTGTTCCGCATGGCGTTTTGCACATAGAAGACATGAGGGTTTACATACATGCAAATATTGAAGAGTTTGGGGAATTCAGACTAAGAGACATCTATCACAAACAATTGATAGATGATGCTTTTGAGCTTAAACCAGAATATAAGGGCATCCAGGAGAAGTATTTTGATCAGTTCATTCATTTCCCCTGCTTTGAAGAAGATGAATGGGTCTGGTATGTATTGAGTAGAGTGCATGATAACTTCCTTTGGCTTAACAGACCTTGCAAGATCACAAAGGAGGCAATTAGGGCAGTAACTGGTTTATACTCCTCCGGAGGGATACCTATCCTCAAATCTGTCAAAAACAACATTGTGACTGAAGCCACCAGATCAAAATTTGATAAAAGGGCAATGACCATTGAAGATATTACTGACCCAGATGTCAAGTTTGCTTCTATGATAATAGGATACAAGATATATCACTCCAGTAGGGAGAATTCAGTATCTGAAACTGCAGTATATACTGCCTATGAGATGTTGAGAAAGAATGCAGAATATGATCTCTGTGAACTTCTTTTGAGCCAATTAATGGAAAACATCCAGAAGATCAAAAAGGACAAGAACTCCTTTAAATATGGTGGACTAATACTATGTCTATTTTCTACTTCATGAATGAGCTACCCAGATCAAATGGATGGGTATGGCAAAATGACAAACTAGTAGCCATTCAGATCAGAGATTACTTGCATGAACTTGGGGATGCCAAGGCAAGGAATACAGCTCTGTGGGGTTACTTCAAGCACTTTCAAAACACAATGCAAACCAGAGAAAGAATCCCCAAATCAGTAGTTGAGAAATACAAGGATATAGTGTGCTTCATGGTAGACACTGATCAGTGTCTAATGGAGGCAGTAGAACCAAGAATTGTGTGGATCATGCCTATGGGGTATGAAGTTGATGAACAAATTGTGGAGCTACATGTTCAACACATGCTAAGTTAGCCAAAGGATCCAAAGGCAGAAAAGTTTGGAACCTTTGAAGAACTAAGTGTAAAAGTTCATGTGGAACTTAGACAACCGGAAATGAAGAGGAAAGTAAGAAAAGAAGTTGAAGAAATTGCCAAATGCTTAGGCATATCAAAGGAGGCACTTGATGCCAACAAGGAAAAGAGGCAAAAGGCTAAGGAAGAAAAGAAGAAGGCGGAGAAGAAAAATGAGGAAAGCGCTCTGGCAAAACCTTCCACCCAGACTAGATCATCAAAGAGATCTACACCCACCACTGCCAAAGGCTTAGGGACATCAGAACCAGAAGCACAATCATTTGGAAAAGGAGAAAAGAGAACAAAGAAAAAGGCAACAAGGTCCTATGCTAGCCTAAGGGATGATGAGGAAACTAAAACAAATGAGGAGATAAAGAAACTGAAGAAAAAGAAGAAATCATCCGGTGAACATACTACCAGTCAAGGAGAAGAAGAGAAGGAAGAGGAATTTGTTGAAAAACCCACCCTATCTTTAGAAAGTGGAATCAAATTAGTCACTGTGGATGGAAACCTTCAACCAATGGCTGAATTCTATGATGATTATAATGAGGCTGACCAAAAGATCTTGCAGGAAGCTATAGTTAAGTATCTGAACATATATAATAAGGCTTTTATTGAAATTATATCTCTTATTCCCAAGAGCCTAGAAAAGGAGTTAGAAATGAGAAAGACTAATGCCATGGAAAAAGACCTTGAGATCCAGGAATAGATAGCTATTCATCTATATCCTTCAATCGATCCCAATACAATGAATATGGTATTCAAAGATTGCAAGGATGAGTTCAGGAGCAAAGCAAGGATCAATCAGCTCATGCTTGGTGAGACTGACAAGGTAGCCAAGGACATAGAAGAGATTCTCCGAAAAGCCTTCAAAAGACTTAATCTTCCTATTATAGAGGACTTGGGTATTGACCCCTCAACCACAAGTGTTGAAAAAGAATCCACTAAGCAAGTCATGGACACCGGTGCAGAAAAGGATAAGAACTTGGAATCTTCCACTCCAGAAGAAGTGGCTCATGAACAAATAAATATCTCTCCTCTGGTTTCCCCTACAGTCTCCAAATCTAAAGGAGAAGAAAGAATACAGGAGAAAGAAGTAGAGGTAAAGGAAAAAGAAAATGACAGTACCAAAGTTGCAGAAGGAGAGAAGACCTCAACAGAGAAGACCACAACTGCTAGTGGTAAGAATGTAGAAGGAGAGAAAGCTCCAAGAGATAGCTCTAAGAATGTAGAAGAGAAGAAACATCTGTCTCTGGTGGCAAGAGACACTGCAAAAGCTATCCAAGAATTATTGAACAAAGAAATAATGGAGATTGATGAACCAGAGCTTCTACAAGGACCATTTAATTTTGATTCTCTTTCTCCAATACAGATAATGAAGATAGCTTCATTTGCTAATGTAAAGGCTAAAGAAAAACTCCTAAAATATCACATGGAAGACTGTGAGTGGATAGAAGTTGCTTCCAGAGTGCTAGAAAAGATTATGCCATCATTTCAGAAGGATCCCACAGCATCCTCTTCTGGTAATCTCAAAACTCTAGTCAGCAGTGTTAGTACACATTTTGATTCTCTAGAGAAGTCAGTTGAAGAAAAGGTCTGGAAGGAGTTTTTGGATAAGAGATTATTAGAGGTACAAGGGTTGATCATTAATGATAGGAGAAATATGAATTTTGGGATAAAAAGCTTAGAAAATGCTCTTAAAGATGGTGGAGAAGTATACAAATTTTGTATTTCCTGGTCCAAAGCAACAGTGGAGATTGACAAGAAAATAAAAGAGCAAGAGGATAAACTACTAAGTTTGTCTCAAAGTTTTGATCCTCTCTCATCCTCCATAGTAAATCAAGAGTGTTAGACTATTGCAATCACAAATGCAATAAATAATTTTAAGAAGGAAAGGAAGAACATAATTAGCCGGATGGGTGAACTTAGAAGGATCATTATCCCTAAGTTAGAGGCCATGCATGAGGCCATAAGTGATGCTCAGACTACTGCTTGAACCAATGATCTAACAGATCTTAAGAGGGCAGAAGCTTTTGCGTTCCTGTTGAGTGGTCACATCTCAATTTTGGATAGAATGAAGCAAAGTTGGGCTGCAGAACTCATCCAATTGAAGACATCTTTTGCAGACATTCTTCAGTTTATGTGAGTATGTAATATGTAGCTAAGTATAGTTAAATTTTTGAAAATTTTGGTATGTGGACCCTACCCTTTGCCATTGATGTCAAAGGGGGAGTGAGGAGCAGTGAAAAATGAGGAATCTAACTAAGGGGGAGCTCAGGAAAATGTATATAAAAATAGAGCATCAGCCAAGGGGGAGCATAGTGTAAACACTTAGTCATTTTTCACTAAGTGTTGCCATCAATGCCAAAGGGGGAGATTGTTGGCAAGAGACACTATATGGATTCATGATTGTTGTCATTGATGGCAACAAAGTTCATCCCACACATCCGCAGGACATGGTGTGTCTCTATCGGAAGTCAGAGTGAAGAATGTTGTGGTCCGATAAACAAGAACAGAGCATGTGGCGAGGTCCGACAGACAGGTCCGGATCTCTCAGAGGAATTATCTTGGTGAAGTGCAAATGAGGAAGTCAAGAGGACTACCTTGAGTGAAAGATTCCAAGGATTTAGCCTCCGATGATAGATGAGGAAAAAGATATGAATACTTGAGTATCGGGTTCCTAATTGGCAGTGTGAACAGAGGAAGAACTGACTGGAAGAACATCAGACTTTATTCCGGATGTGTTACTGATGTTGGTAAAGGTTATGAAGGCATAAATTATGTTTGGATGACATGATTAATGATTTTCACAAGTATATCATTGATCCGCATTACTTGATACGCAAGGATTCAGCCGACAGATCAGAGTTTGTGAAAAGATTGACTATTCTGGGTGCCGACTAGAAAGGTGATGGAATCACCTATGCGGATATATATACACGATGGATTTAGTTGTGAGAAGTGTTGTGGTTGTGAGTGATGTGCGAATAAAAGTAGAAGAGTAGAGCAGAAGCGGTAAGGAAGGTTCGGTATGTGAAAGGAAAGTAGTATAAGAGAAGAGGAAAGATGAAGTGCAATAGATCAGTGTACTGAGCCTAAACCAGAACTGAACTCCAGCATATGTAGATGCTTCCTATCAGTTCAAGTATTGTATAACACTTTTTTTGTAGACAGTGTCTCTTGTAGGTAGTGTGCCTTCTTGTGAGTAGTGTCCTCAGGCAGTGAGCCCTAATTGGCAAGTGCCATTTTGTATTTCCATTCTTCTAATAGAGAATACAATCTTGGGTTAATCACCCCATGGTTTTCTCCCTTAACAGGGTTTCCACGTCAAAAATATTGTGTCATGTGTATTTCCATTTCATAATTATGTTTGCTCATTTGGATTAATGTTACATTGATTATTAATAAAGTTCAGAAAGTAGAAATAATTAGGATAACTGATTCACCCCCCTCTCAGTTATCAACAGTCCATACCCCGGGACTTCTTAATAACTCATATAGAGGTACACTAACCTTGATTTTTTTTATTTCTTCAGATAAATAGTTCATTAATTTTTTTGTTTCCATAGACTCTGATTTCCCTATTTGAACCTTTGATGTTGTTGTCCCACCAGTCCCATGATGATTAGCTTTTAATATTGCAGGGTTATTACTAGCATGTTAATCTGGAGGAGTATTGAAATTGTTAGGTGGAGTGGAGGTAGTAAAAAGACCTCCAGGCCTAGTGTTGCTCCTCAGATTATAAGTGTGATTCTTGTTAGACTGCTAAAAAGCCTGCACCTCTTCTGTTTCACATAATACCTCATTTTTAGTTTCAAAGGGAAACTAAAAAGCATCCAACACTAAGGCTGACTTGGGATACAAACTCTCACAAAAATAAGGTTCATCTTCTACTATCTGATTGTCTTCCTCCCTATTTGCAAAGGTGAAACTTTCTAAAACCAAAGTAGATTCAAATCCTAAAGGTACTATCTCATTCCCTTTAGGAATAAGAAATTTGGATGTAGGAGCTTGTACTTCAACATTGAAAATGCTAGCAGCAAGATGAAACTGAGGGCAATCAAGCTCAGCATGTGCATTCATATTATGAATCCTACACCAATTTTTTAATGTTACGTTAGCCATTTGGATTCTAGCTGGCTGCTTCATTTCCTAGTTGTCTAGACTCTCAAATGGAGATACCAGAGTATGATTATTTGGTCCCGTGTTCCATGTCCTAGATGGCTTAGGTTGATTCTAATTTTTGTTATTATTACCCCAGGCTTTGTTATCTCCAATATGTCCCCTGTTTTGTATTCCTTGTCCTTGATTATGATTTTGTCCTTGGTTATGATTCTGATTTTGATTTGAACCTTGACCTTGACTATAATTCTGGTTCTGGTTCTGACTATATCCCTGAGTATTTCTACCATAGAAATTTTCATTTCTCAATTGTGTCATCTCAGTGGTCAATCTTCTTAAGTGTGTAGTAATTTCCTTTGTTTCCTCTCTATCCTCTTGTGCCTTTGCGACAAATGTATCTTAAGGAGGCTGGAAGAAAGACTGACCATTAGTCTAATTGTTACTAGTATTATTACCTATATAAAGAACTATAGCCTGGATGGGGGAAGGATTATACACTAGTGTATATGTAGGAATTGGATTTAACAATGGAATATGATGCATTGGAACTCCATTCCATGGCTATGCTTCATTTTGTATCTCAGGATTTCCTCCATTCAAAAAAGAATTATATGATGTTTGTCTCATCTCTTGGTTTACAATGGCTACTTCTTTATAAGCTTTGGATATAGTATCTATATAAACCTTTCTCCTGACAAACATTGTAGCCAATGGATCTAGGGCGACATAATACATTGCTAATAAGGCCTCAGGAGTTACAGTATAAGGAGTGACTAACCTAGAGAAAGCCTTCTGGAACCTATCATTGAAATTGTCTATAAGTTCTCCCTCATCTCTTTTAATTGCTACCAATTTATGATATAAGGTAGAAGGATCAACTAGTCCCCTAAACCTAGATAAGAATGCCTCTTCCATGAGTGCCCAAGAAGAGACGTAACCATTTGGCAAGTTGACATACCAATTAGAAGCCTACTCATTGAAGGTGTAAGGGAACAACCTACACACCATGTCTCATGCTCTAATCTGGCTCTAAAGCATGCTTCCTTGAATATCCTAATATGATCTTCTAGATTCTAATGCAATTGATATTTAGGACAGATCTTAGGATTCTTTGGCATTTCATGATAATCATTAAATGCTATAGGAGAATTGACATTGAAATATGCCATTGTAGGACCACGGGGTGGGCTAGGACCTCTAGGAGTACCTGGATTTAAAGGAGAACTAGGACCTCTAGGAGTACCTAAACCAAGATTTAAGAATCTAAATGATGAACTGTCAGGACTCACTATATTATGTATGTTAAAAGGTGATCCAGGAGGAGTTCCTGATGAACCTCCTATGTGCGATACTTTAGGAATCTAGATCAAAGGACTCTTTGTTTCTTGTTAGGCAATTCTATGAAAATATCATCTGAATTAGACCTAGACCTAGTCACTTGACCACTATTATGAGTCAACTTTGCACAAATCCTACCTTAATTCCTTTCAGGCCCTCCTTCTAGCTCCAAAAACTGTTGATGTATATTTTTACACATTCATAACAAAAGTTAAAATTCACAAAGGAACCTTAGCTATCTTGAAAGATATGAAGAATTGGCTAAGAATTATTAATCTCAAGTTTTTCTATGGTTAGGTCTTGACCTTGTGGATAATTTAGTAGGTTGATGTGAAACTATAATGTTCAAGTGGTGTTACACAAATTAAAGTAATCAGTGACTTACTGGACTTCAAATTATACAAATTATTACAAATATCAACAAAGTCACCACTCTTTTGTATAAATTCACTATTATATCACAAAGCTTTGTATGAATTTCAGTAAAACAAACTTTGCCTTTCAAATTTATATGACAACTATCAAATATCACTATAATTCGTCATTCTTTATTCAAATGTATGACAATTTCCTTCAAATTTTTACGTTTAAGCTAATTATTTATCAATTGTTGGAGAAAAGTTAGGACTCAAATTAAAACATCATTCCATACAGGATCTAAATGTTTTTCTACTCACGTTTTAAAGAATACAGTAATTTGAACAATTCAACACACTCAAATCTACAAATGTAAAGTCCTGAGCATTTTCATGAACATACATAAGAGATTGCAATCTTTCAAAGAATAATACTTCAAATAAAAGTTTGAATCAGAAAACACTCTATAATAGATGTAGAATTCTGAGTTTTACCTTTATTTAAAGTACAAAGTCATACAAAATTTACAATGTAATAATGACTTCTATTTCATTGCTCAAATTACCAAAAAACTTATAGACGTTTTAACAGATCCACTAAGGAGACCAAACATTCCACATACTCCTTAATGTAGACACAAGTGACCTCCTCTTTGAAACTAAAGGAGTTGTTTTCTCTACTTAGGTAAAATTCACCAATTACAACTTCACACTAAAAGTTCAAAATCCCTATATAAATAATACAAGTAACAGAGCTTCTTATATAGACTTTGAAGCTTATTCCTGCTATGATTACAAAATCAAATCAATGGTCAACATTGAAATCTTCTAGATCAATGGTAGGAATCATTTCCTAACCATTTCCAAATTATCCCAATGGTATCTTTACTCAGCTCAAAGGATGCCTTTAGAATCTGTTGACGCCTGAATTGACTGGTAGTTTTTTGAAAAATTTTCATTCAGGCACTCTCCCTAAGTATCCAAAAAATGCTCTAAGTGTTGGACCTCCTCAGCATTTTTCAATTGCATCATCATATTTTCTTGAGGAGGAGGTCATCATCATCATGTTTGTTTCCATGAAGGTCAGCATCATCATGTTCTCCTTCGACCGGTTTCTCATCGTCATCATCATATTTCGCTGTCGGGTGATGTTCGGGTTTTATCCTGATGATGCTGACGAGCTACAGTGCGCCCTTATCTGCTTACGAGGGTGATTCTTCAAAGTCTCCGGTGATCTTCCATTTATCACCTTGCGCGAGTATGATGATGATGTTGCTTATTCTTTGAGTTGCTCGACCTAACTTGTTTTATCCTAAGGGTCGTCATCATCATCATTTTTCAGTTGTCATCCTGCTGCTTGCGGTGGTCATCATATTTTCTGCCTTCATGATATTTCGCCGGGGTGATATTTCTATCATCGGGTGATCTTGGTTATGATCATCCTGATGATGATGTTGAAGAGTTTTAAGTGCGACCCGATATTCACTAGGGTCATCATATTTTGAACGTCAGGATGATCTTAGTCAATATCATCCTGATGATGTTGTATCACTTCCTGTTCTTTGTTTCTCATCCTGATGATGCTGACGTCATCCGTATATCAGGGTGATATTTTTCTTTCTGCCTATCTGCATCATGATATTCCGAAGGAAGGGGTGATATTTTCATATCACCCGGATATATGTTTGTTTGTTCGAGCATCATGATGATGCTAATATCAAGGAGATATCCGCCTGTTGGCTTCGCGCATTATCTCCGGGGGGTGATCTTTTCAAGCAGCATCATCATATTCAGTTATCGCCCCGATCTTATAGAGGAGCTACAGTGCAACCTGATATTTGAACATCAGGAGGATATTTCCAAATATCCGGTTGTCTTCCGAATATCATGATGATGTTAATATGATGATGACGTCATCAAGGTCCCGCGGGGGTCATATTTCTAACACTGATCATCTTGAAGAGACCTCCTGATATTTGCAAACATGATGATGACGTCATCCGGATATGAGGAGGTGTGCAGTAGGCAGATATGATGATGACGTCAGCAGGATATGATGATGACGTCATCAGGATGTTCATCGGCCAGACTTTTGTTATAAGCTCAGCAGGAGGATGTTCCTCCGAAGGATCAGGTTGTGCCGATTATCATGAAGGTTATGTTTCAAATATCATGATGACGTCAGGGTGATATTTTGAACAACAGGATATCATGCTGCTGGAGGATGATGATGATGAAGTCTATACTAGTGTCGTCAGGAGCAAAAGCGCCGACATGATATATGCTCATGACCTAGTATATAAAGTGCAAAGGAGGTTGCTGCGGGGTGCATGTGGGATAATGTTATCCTGCATATTCAAAATATCATGATGATGAATCTCGGCGGGAAGCGGTTGCGACTGTCTGTTTGATGTTCTTCCCGAGGCCGCGGGTTGGTGCGCCATCAATGGCGATTGTTGCAGAGGTATGGGTGATGGCGTGGACGAATGTTGTACCTGATTGAAGATCTGAATCCCTAGGCGGCGGCGCAAGGCTCAAAAAATCTTCTTGTCTCATCCCCTACCTGCTGCATTCAAGTTTGGGCGCCAATCCGGTTGTGTTTGAGCGCCATTTTCATGATACTGTGTATCTGGCGAAATTTTGGTCAACATTGTAATTAATTGCTGAGCACCTACCTGGCTGTTATAAGCAGGTTGTGTTGTTCATTTGTGGTTGTTGAAAGTTGTGGATTTTTGGCTCTGTAATCCAAAACCAGCTGATCTGGTTGCTCTGTACAGTTTAATCTTGAGAGTTTATGTATCTCCTGTTGTAGGACTTGGCATGAATCCACTGGTTTCGTGGTTGATCTTATATGAGTAATGCTGTTTAGCATGTGTTGTGTTAATTCTGTCTCCAGTATTGCATGTATCCTTCTTCTGGATCTGGATGTTTGCTTATGTTTAGATTCTAGAGCATAGAATTCCTATGTTGAATGTCTGATCTTTTAACCTCTGCTCAAGGGGCAGATTAAACTGTTTTCAGGTTGAACATTGGGAAGGGTATACTGCAGTAGGGATACCATAAGTAGAGATAGCTCAACACTCTATATTGGGAGATATCTGTAAGGTAGATATCATGTGTATCCCCCTGAAATCTAGTTTTAGCTATTTATGCTGATCATTCACAGGTGTATGTCTACCGACTCCAAGCCCTGGATAGGCACCAGTCATGCTGTGTTCTTGTGTTATACACCATGTCCAACTTTGCATCCAAATTCATATCAAACCATTTCACACCTCCACCTGTTAGTTGTAGGAGTAGGATTAGGAACCCCCTGCATGCTCTCATACCCAACCAGACATCATGTCCAAGAATGTTGCCAGCCTTGTGATCTATCATACAGATCTTGGTCCATACATGAGAGCATTCTGCCTGCTGTTGTCAAGTCAGATCTTTCTATCTTTGAGCCAGTCAAGGTTACATCTTAAGTTATAGGGATACCCCCCTTGGTGCGGCAGAACCAGAAGTGAAGGGGAGGAGCTCACGCAACCTCCTGTATTCAGTTGGCCTGAATCTGCCTGTGCATTAGAAGTGGCAAACCCTAATGCTGATTCAGAAGAAATGTCAACAGAATCTTTTCAAAAAATAAAATATACCTACTGACCTTCTCCTATTTGTTGACTTTTGGCTGATGATATTCTCCAAGTTCATTCTTGCCTAGTATATCCTCCTTTTGATATATTTCTACTCCTTCAGGGTTTCTACAAAATTACGTGTCACTCCCTTGATGAAAGTATGATCTCCCTCTTGACTTTTTGTCCATGTAAACTCCTATAGTTTGACTCCTTTGAATTTCTTTTCTTCTTTTACCAAATCTTTAACCTTTTTCTGATACTTCTTGATCTTAGCATTTATTTCCATTATTGAATCAATTATATCTATACTGAGATGCGCTACAAGGTTCTCCAAGCATGGTGAAAATATGGCCTTAAATTCCTTCAATGCTTTTTCTAAGCCATATGCTGGTACCTCTAGGCATTCATGCTCAATGAGTTTTTCTATTATTTTCATATGTACCTTTATCATATTATCAGTGACCTCTTCTAGGTCTCTACTATTTATGATATAGTTTTTAAGAATGTCTTCTTCAAATTTTAATTCAAACCTTGCTTGTGGTAATTGGTTAGCCATTCGAGGAGTAATGACTATTTGTTCAATTTGTGCAATAATCTCCTTTCTCTGCAATTTTATCTTTCACGATGCAATTATGAAAAAAACAATCCTTACTTAACCCTAACATGTTTAAATTCATCATTTCACTATTAGTTCTACATTAAATGCAACATACGGACATGGCTCTCTATTTTAACCTCCTATTTCAAACATTGTATCTATTAATATTTTGCCCTTTTCATTTGAACTTTGTATATCATTCTTTTATATGTCGCTTTGTATATCATCAATATACAAGACAAAATATGCAATGGATTATAAAACAATGTTACACTTTTACTTCATGTTCAACTTTGTATCTTCTATTTGTATATTGCAATGTACATAAAATAGATACAAACCATTAAGAATTGCAATTGATACCTTAGTTCCACTTTACTTTCCCTTTATTTCTTGACAATGCATTTTTACCCCTTTTTGTATATCGGGATTGTATGTATACAATCTTTCATACATACAAGAGTATTAATCTTATTTTATCACCTTTCAAAATCTGCATCGAGTTTTACCTTTTCATCTTTTGTACCTCCCTTTTGTATCTCTCCTTTGTATATGCAACATAAAATGACAAGATACAAACATGGACCCCACTTTACTTACCCGCTTTTGTCTCTTTAAAGAAATGATAATTGTATCTGCCTTTAGATAGAATCACTCATACATGCAAACTTTTGATAAAACCATATTTGACTTTCGACTTTCATTAACTACTTTGCATAATTTTTTTGGGTCCGTGCGTGTATATCAAGCGACTGCATACTTGTCCAAAATGCGTCAAGAAATAATGTATGATTTATATCAGATTTAAACAACCTTTGGAATCCGTAATTGCATGTACCTTAAAGATGCAAAGTCATGACATACAAAAATACAATAACACGTAAAGTACCTTTTTCACCTTAATAAACTATATTGCATACTCCCCTTAGGTCCGTGCATGTATATCACCTTTATGTATATAGATTACGCTTTCATTGAACATACATACAAACCCACATACAACGTGAACTTGACACTTTATTCATTCAACTTTTGAACACTTATTGGGTTTGACTGATATACAAAGAGCCCAAACACTAAACACATGCATGCAAATCACTAGATACAAAAACTCGACTGTACCCAACATGACTTATACCAAGACCTCACATACAAACTAATTTATAAATGAGATACAAACCCCCAAATGATGCGTTTTACCAAAAACACACATATCTCACAAAATACTGGGAGTTTCTCACTAGCTCAAAAAATAACCCTTACTCATTTTTCATAATGAATTCACCACTACTTGTGCCCTATACCTACTATGAGGTATTTTTAATTTTTAAAATGGTTTGTAACACTTACCTCTTTTCCCTTTACCACCAAGCATGACCACACACAAACAAAAAGCAACAGCCATAGTAGGGGTCCTCATTTTGCTAAGAGGTAAAATGGGGCATGTTGCGAACATCACAACATATCCTATATCAATGGATCTCTTTTTGGCCCTAGTGTTGGTTGCTATAGACTGGGCTGATTAAGTTTTCCCCTATGTATGATTAACCCCACAGAACTCCTCACCTTGCCAATTCATAAATGTTGCATCAGGATACTCCTATTCAAGATGAGAAACCTACTATTCTGGGTTTTCTTGTGCTAAGTTTAGTTGGACAATAGTATTATTCTACACCATTAAGGCCTGATTCACCATGTCATTTGAGCAAGTTGATTGGTTATGTGTCTAGTTGCATGGGTAACACCAATCATACTCTTGTGCCATATTATTATGAATAGGAACTAACTCTCTGGAAGAGTTGGTAGCATGTTGGTTATAGGGCTGATATGGCCTTGTGTTAAAATTCCTTCTTTGGCCTTGACTTTTAGGCTAGTATGAAGGTCTATTTTGTTGGTTAAACTACTGTTGGGCCTAATATGGGGCCTGATAAGGTCTATAAACCTAGTTTGGCTACTTTTTGATATTTACTTATTCATTGCCAATTGTTTTTAATAGTGCCTTAATCTCCTTCAGCTCATCGGATGGGGCTAGGAAAGCTTTTGTTTGAGTAGTCACTTGATAATTTAGAGCTAGTACAATAGGTACAATAGAAATGGGTGGGATTTGCAATGGGACAGGTGGCTATACCTCTAGGAAAATAGGCATTGGTGGTCTTAGGGCTATCTTACCAGCCTGAATTAGGTTGTTTTCAACTCTTATAGCAACATCATAAGCATCTGATAATGTTGTACCAGCCATTGATTGATCCATTATTGCAATATCACTATTTAAAGCCTTAGGAAAGTACAAGAAAGAATGATTGGCAATAGGCCTTACCATTGTTGGTATTCTGTCCCATGTCCTTTGAAAATAGAAGTTGAAATCTACTATCTATTCTTATGGGGCTCTCTTTATTGTGCTCAGTTGTTTAACCAATGATAGGTTATCTGACTTGTCTTCAAATTGCTTGTTTAAAGCTTCACCCAATAGATCCCATGTGGTGATTGAACCTACAACTAAGCTTCTAAACCATTGAAGTACCTTACCCTTTAGACATGTAGCCAAAAGTCTCACTGCAACATTCTCCTGTGTTATATGATGGACTGAACACAAGGTAGCCACATCTTTGATATGTTCAATTGGAGTAGTTTGATCTTCATTAGTGAAGAAACGCAAGCTCCTAATAGTTTCTACCAAAATATCATCATGTTGTGCAAGCAGCAATGGGATGCCACCATTAAATGTCACAAAAGGAAACTATCTTGCCATTGGTGGAGGCTGTGGAGCTTGTACTTGTCTATTTAGTACCTGATTTCTTTGAACAAACCCTACAGGCCTGAGATTTGAAGGAGTAGAATGGGTTCTCCTTGTTGGACTAGGGGCTCTCCTTGTTGTTCTACCTCTTCTTCTTGGGTGTGACAGATGCAGGTACTCAAATGGAGTTGAACTTCCCCTTGTTTGGATCCTTCTCATGTGCTATCTGCACCAGATCTACAAAATTAGAAAAATAGAGGTGTCAGGTATGTTGTTTCCACCTCAAAAAGGTTGAAACTCTACTACTCATACCAAAATAGCAAAGAAAAATTATATTCAAGTGGTCTGAAACTTAGTTTAGAGTCCCACTGGGTGTGTCAAAAACTATTGTCATGAAGGATTGCACCCTGTTAAGCACTAAGCCTAACAATCCCATGACACATTGGATCACTCTCAGACTGTGGGTTGTCTATGATGAGAGTGAACCTCTGGAAGAGTCAGTCCCCTTTTAATGCCCCTTGGATCTGATGTACTTTCAAGGAAAAGAGATAGAAGGATGATTAATAAAACTGAAATTGATCCTAAGAGGTGATGCACCAATGATTATACTCTAACATGTAACCTAATTCACAACTATCTTTCAATATACCTATTCATACAACTCAGTTGAACAATCTTATCACATAAATATTTCACAGAAAGGCATGAAATCAATCTACTTTTACTGAAGGAAAACCAAATGTTTTCACAACTTAGAAAAGTAAAAGAATCACCCACACAATCTATAACTTGTGGTAAAATCTACACCTTTGTATACTTGCATTCGATGAATGAGACATAAAACTTAAAGGTTTTTTATTTAAAACACAATAAATCCTTATCAGATCATTCAAAAGAGAACAAGACACCTGAATCTGAGAAGAAAAACACCTGATTTTATTGAAAAAAGGGAAGGGATACCTCTGCAATAACTATAAAATATGCTAAAAATAAAGCTGTAACTATATAAAATATGTAAAATGTTGAGTTACAATATTGACAATCTATCTCTGCAATGTGCAATGGCCAGAGAAAAAGAAAGAACTAAGAAAAAAACATAAGCTTTTCTCCTACAATACAAAAATCTCTCCCAAAAAGCCAATGGGAAGTCATCTCCTATCTAACTAGACTCCAACTAATGCAGGTTGGAAAAGTCAGCTCTCACTTGTTGGGCGAGAAAGAGGAAAGTGCCTAAATAAGAGGGCCCATAACTACTCCAAAATGAGCTATTTTAGTTTAGAACTCCTCCTCTCAAGGTGTTTTACCAAAAACACTGCCCAAAATGGACTTGTTTGACCCAAAGTAAAAAATCGAAGCAAAGAACCCCCTGCATGATTTTGCAACTCATGTTTGAACTCTCTTTTCTCTCTCTCACTCCTATGCATGGTAGGAAGGTAATTTATAAGTCTAGTTTAACAAATATTAAAGGTAATATGATTTATTAATTACCTTAATAAGTGTTATCATAAATTTATAAATGATTAGGTTTATATAGCAAGTATCAAGGTATTTTAGTGATTATTACCTTAATAAGTGTTAAATTACATTTATGAATGTCTTTGGCCATGTAAAGAGAGGTAAAGAATATCATGATTACATTACTTGATACACAATATCCTTCTCACATAAGGATTCTCCTTCTCTTCTCATATTTTATCTTATTAAAAACTCATAAGAGTCTTCATCATGTATAAGGTTGACCCAAGTCATAAGTAAGACCTTAAAAGGCCATCAAATACTCTTTGATTTTTGCTTAAATTCTAATGATGCTTCCTTTGGTCTTTAAGGTTTGAAAAGAAACCTTTTAAAAGGTCAAAAAGTGTTATCATCACCTTATATACCCACGGGCTTATCATGATTAACTAGGCATTCACACTTAGAAGGTGTTGACCCTCGAGGGTATTTGATTTTCATGATTTGTTTTTTCTTTTCAAAAGTCAAAAAATACTTCAAAGACCATTGGGCTAGGGCATCAATGTGAAAAAAACACTATTTCCAAACCCTAAAGGCATCATTTCATTTCAAGAATGGCTTCTCCTCTATGTTGCCATGGAGGGTTTTGAAGGCTCTTGTTGAAGGTTTCTAGTAAGCTTCTCTTCTCCTCTATTGTTGTTCATGCAAAATATGAATGATCTAGGAAAAGAGCTACCTTTCTCTATTAGTTCTACACTTGCTACTCTAAGATTTTGATGATAAAAAGGCAGAAAACATGCTTCTCTATATTTCTCTGATCATAGTTTGGCATGGAAACTCAATATGTATTCATTTCTTGGTGATGTCTATCAGGATACTACTACTTCCCTTCTCTCTTAGGGTTGCTTGCATAGATTCAATGGTTATTTTCCAATGTGTTACTTCATCTGTTCTCTTTATCTTCTCTAGTTCTATTTTAGTTGATTCTAGAGCTGTGATTACTTCAGCCTTTGCCATTTCTATGTTATACAAGCTATTATTATGTAGGAAAAATTACAAAATATACATCTTGTTGTATATTTTCCCTTTTTAATGAAGAGTATGGATAGAATAACAAAAAAGGGACCTCGTTGTTCACAAACACTTGCATATTGACTTGTACCCTCATAAGACACTAAGATAAATTTGAAACCATGAATCTTGATTGTCTCAACAGGTTTGAACAAGGTAATTCCCTTGCTAGGGTTACTACAAAGAACCACTATTTCTATTATATTTGGTTTGAAAGACTGCTCCTCACAGTGAAAGAAAAATATGAAAGATTTTAGTCTCCTTTTACTTGTTCTACCCTATTGTGGCTCTTTGTGTTCAAAAGGGTCATGAAACATATGAGCAGAACTCTGCTAGGGCTCTTGTTATCTAGTAAGTTCTCCCTCTGGTGCATATTCTTGCTCCTTCCTATTGATGATGTTAGTCATAACAACAAGAAATAAAAGTTAAACAAACTTTATTTATCTTGAAAGATATGATAAATTTAGAATGAATTTATGATCCCAAGTCTCCATGCATTAGTTCATAATGATCTAACATTACTCAAAGATTGATGTGTGTTGTTTTTTTCCATTAGAGGCCTTACATACTTGATCTTGAAGTATTTGTATCCAAACATGCAGGTATTGCTCTGTTTCACATGTTCTCTATGAATTCTCAACAAAGATGTTAAATCCTACAAAATCTAACCAAATCATGCAGATATTAATGTGTATTTATACTGATCTTCATTCTGATTAGGATTATTTATGATGACTTTGATTAGTTCTTCTGAAACTATCTTTGATATACTCAAATTGAGCTAACTTTTTCTTGATTTTTCTTTTGCACTGTGAATTCTTTCAAATAATGTGTCTATAAGTTGATATTTCTATGATCTTTTCCATTATTTATGATTCTTTGCATGATATTTGCAAATCTGCATGCATTTTTCTCAAATATGCTTATGATCTTCATGTGCCTACATATATCAGCATATATTTATGTTCTACTTTTCATTTGTCTGTATATTACAATTTTGATGGTGATTCAATGAAATTTAAAGAAAATTGAAACTAAATTCTAACTTTACTAAAATGAATGAGTCTTTGACAATTGGTCCACATGCACAATTTAACATTTCATAAAATAGAGATGAAATCAAAACATGTGTTGCCTGTTAACTCCACGACTTCACACAACAAATACTAATCTTCAAAGGTAAGAGAATGAAAACAATATTCACCAACTAACATACACTCCAAGGGATGCAACATATCACAGTGAAATATCCAGATGTCATTCACAAAGATTACTCAGAATTTATGATGAGTTGTAATCTGTATCTCTATTTTATTTAATATTCAAAAGTATGCACATTTATAACTAGTCTTAAGAAAGAACCTTGACATTTCAACAATCTAATCTCAATTAAGTCTCCAACAATCTACAAAAGGCTCCCCAACTCCTTCTATAGGACAAGGAGGGGAGGTGGTTACAAAAGATCAAATGATCAAGATTTATCTATGATAATCAATAGTATACATTGCCTTGACCAAGTCAACATATAAGACACATGGCACAAGTTACCATTTGGCAACCATCTGGTAAAACATCCTCTAGGTCTTGGATTAGGTCAATACAACCTCTTCATACCACATTCTCTTTAGAGTCCTCATCAGTGGATGATCCCCCTGATATTTTGCATCTGGTTCCTTGGATAACCTCATATGCATGAATAGCCTTCTCTATTTGTGTAACATCCACTACATTAACCTTCTTTGCTGCATGCTCATACACCTTTAACTGCTCTTGTAGGGATGTCCACTTATTTCTCCTACTATCTAGCTCTTCTTTATACTTTTCTATTCTAGCCTTCATCCTCATGGCCTTATTTATGGTGTCCTCAAAGAAATGGTTGATTCGATCCTTTGCCACAAGCTTAAAATTGTCTTTGAATGCATTAGTGACAAAGTCCACATCTTGGTTCTCAATTTTCCCTTCAACCTCCCCCTCAAGGGATTCCAAAGTTTCTATCTCTTTTGCCATCAAGGCATGCACCTTGACACTAACATTTGTAATCTTGTTATTACATCTCCTCAACACATCCACCTCCAACTTTACATCTCCATTCCAGTCATCTAACTGAGGTGATGTTTGAGATGTTCATACATTCTTGGTCATGAGGAGGTTGATATTTGTTCTCTTCATCTCTTTGAGGATTGCAAGATGTTTGTCACTCTTTATTAACCTTTGGCTGGCATCATTTTTCAATTTGTCTATCATCTCTTTCCAACTTCTTAATACTTCCTAGTTGGATAATGATGTCCTTATTACTTATCACCCTCTATCAAAAATTTGATGAACCAATTATCCATGACTTGAGCCTTGTGTTTTTCCACATCTAGGGTAGATATTTCCTCTTGTGACACTATTGTTAGTGATGCAAATGCTAATATGGTCACATTTGAGGGTGCCACTAATCCTCTAATAAATATCTACATCTGAGCAATTTTCTCCTTGTGCTCTTTATTCTTGGCCTTTTCTTTGGATATCCTTGCCATCAAGGCATCTATGCTATCCTCATCTTCCTTTCCTTCTTGCTCTATTGTAGTAAATCCCAGGTCCAATGTGGTAAGCTGAAATACACTAGCCTTTATTTCCCCCTTAGCCTTATCTACAATAGGTACAACTACTTGAGATGTTCTCTTTCCTGTGATGAGGTCTCTCTTTATTGCAGAAGTAGCTCAGGTTCTCCTCTTAGATTTTGCTACTTCAACATAAAATAATGAAGATATATCAAAATTTAAACAATCAACAAATTGAGGTGGATTTACCTCATGAATAAGCCAATGTGGCACATCAAATCTAGACCCTTCTTGGTATGTTTTCTCAATGTGAACATCATGTATTCCTACATTTTGTTCCTTTGAGATGTCTTCATCCATATTCTATTGTTGTTGTTGTTCGTCTGCAAGAACCTCTTCATTTGTTTGATGCTAATAATTGTGTGTAGCATCTTCTGATGTCTTATCCTGATCAGGTCGTTCTTCCAATGGTACTTCCTTATTGACATCCTCTTCTTGCTTATTTGCATCTATATGCACATCTTGAAGTACTTATGGATTACCCTAATATAGAGGAGTATCTATTTTGGTTCCTTGATGGTCATGATCTTGAGCTTCTTGGTTACCTTCACCCTCTATCTCCTCATCTTTTTTCTCATCTTCTTTGTTCAATGGACCTTCTTGTCTAGATATTAATACTTCAGTAACTTTAGGATCCTCAGATCCTGATATGAGTATTAGACTTGATTGTCCAGATGTATTTCCTTGTTGATCCTTTTCCATCACTTATGCCTATCATGCATCAATATCATGAACTTCATGATGTGCAGGCTCCTCTATGTCAATATCCATGGCTGAATTATCTTTAATCTCTTCATACTCCATGGATTTATCTTATTTTGTATCCTTAGCCTCAACATAGGTTAAGTAATAGCTGTTGGGTTGGTCACTTTACCAATCAATCCATCTAGGCCTATTTTTTGCGCTACTGCCTCTGGATTGTCCACCACCTCTTCTTCCTTCTACCTTGTACCTATTCATACTTGAGGTGTGGCCTGAGGAGTTATGGTAGTATTCTTTATCAAATTCTCCCTAGGATTTGCTGCCACATCTTTCACTACCTCATCATCAGTGAGGTCTAGAGTCTTATCCAGAGGAAGAGATTGATCATTTACTTTCTTTCTTTATTCTTCCCTGGCCTCCTCTGCTAACTCTATCTTGAATTTGACAATGGTAGGGATGGGGACATCATGTTTTATACCTTGATGCACTACCCCTACTTTAGATATCCCTTCACATCCTTGCCCTTTGAGTATGATACTGGCCTGCTTGCTTACAGATCCCCTCATCACTAGTGTTGGGCCTCTTTTCTGCTTAGGCACATTAGTCTCTACCAGAATATCTTAGGTTTTCTTCTTCTTCTTCTTCACTAGAGGTACCTCATCCTCTTCCTCCTCTAGAACTTGATAATTGACCATATGCTCAACATCCACTTATTCAGGATGTTCTATAGGTTTCTTGGATGTTGAAGTAGTAGTAGAAGTTGAACCTTGTTTCTTCTGGGGTGAAGGTCTTGGAGATATGTAGATACACACATCTATACTCATTTTCTTGGCTTCTTTAGAAGAATCCCCTTGTGTTTTCTTCTCCAGACCCTTCCTCTTGCCCTCTAGGAAGTCGTCATAATCTTCCTCAGCCAAGTCTTGTCTTTTTCTTTTCTTGTTAATGGTGATAGCCACCCCCTTGGCTTCGAGCACAACCTCCTGATCTACCCATGCTTGGCTTAACTACATGACCCTTTGTGTTATCCTATCTAGTGAGGTCTCCTCCAGTTGACTCCAGTCTGGTGGGGAGATAGTTTCATTATATATCTTCTTCTTTTCATACTCTTCTGACATGATTGTGTTGGTATGTGGTGATTGATCATGCAAGTATTGTACACTCGTAACGTATCCTCGCTGGGGTTTAGAGTCAGTTGTTAATATTTTTCCTTCCTTTTTTGCTCATTCAGAGTCAGTTTTTAATTTTTTGTTAACTGAAAAGATAAAAACAACATTGTAAACCCTAATTCTAGAAGCTTCCAAAAAGCTTGTTATGAGTGGTTGGGATGTATATTGGAGGTGGGATTTCTATATTGTATTGTAGCATTTGTAGTTGTATTGAGTTGCAAGGATCGCTGGTTGTAATCAGTTTGATTTACTTGATAATAATATTGGATTCTCTATTGGTGGATGTAGCCCGAGTTTGGGGGAACCACATTAAAATTGTCTCTTGCTGTTATTATTTTTGTGTATTTTCATTCCTCTGTTTAATCTTTATTTGCATTTAATTGATATCTTCTACATGCAATCCTAACAGATTGCCCCATCATCCTGATGTAGCTGGGATGGCACTAGTATGCAATCCAAATTGTGGATATGCTTCAAGGTTAACCTTTGGCAACTCCTTCTCACCTCTATATCATCAGGGTAGTTAGCCCAGTAATTCTCCAAGTGCCCCTGATGTGCGGGCTTCTTGTGAATGTGTTTCTCCATTCTTTTATATGGATCATAATGTCTGGCCAATGGAAATGGTTTTAGATGCATCATCTATAGTCCTCCCTCTGTTTCCTTGGCTGATTCTATATCTGGGCATGTGTACCATCCCATATGTTAGGTCTCAAAAATGCAAGTTACTAATCCTAAGAGGATGCCAGGCTCTATATTTGGATTTGCAACGTTTTTGAACTAACTTGACGAAATCAACCTTCAAGGTTTGATGATTTCCTACACTTTAGGTCTTGCTACACCTAGGTGGGTGAACCTTGAAATATTAAAGTAGTCTGAGTGTGGATGAATGGACTAACTAGGTCTATCTACAATGGCATAGGATGTAGGATAGATGACAAAGCTGACTAATTAATTCTATGTGTAATGTTTAATAAATGATTGGCAGAAATTGTATAAGCAATATCAAAAAAGGTTTTAATTAATGAGTTGAATGAGACCAGTGCCTTGTTGGGTAACAGAGTCAATTTGAAGGACTAAGAACAGTAGTTTCTAAATGGTAATAATTCTAGATATTTGGCACAGTTCTGGTTTATAGCTTGTATAAACGTGCAAGTAAATGACTGACAGACTCTTCTTGATAATCCAACCAAATAAAATCAGATATCTTATAATTCACCAGAAGGTACTTTAATCCTTACTTGAAGGAACCAAATGAAATGAAAAGACAAGATTAACAGATAATATTTTACTGGAGACAGTGTGTCAATCCTAATTATATGGCTCTACTTAGTAATCCCAACTTACTACTTCCAGGCTACTGTGAATAAATAAGAAGGGTTTAATTCCTTAGGATGGACACCAACCGAATTAATCACACAGATACAGCGAATGTGTATTGACAGATTAAATATATACTTGATATCTTAATCTGAATAACAGGGAAATGCAGAAATGGAGACAGCCACACGATTGAATAATTTCAACAAATAACTGATACCAAAGTAGAAATACTGAATCTCAGAACTTCAAATTTCTTCTTCAAAATAAAATATGCAACACGGTCATTTTGGAATATTATGTATATGTATATATGAATATCTTCTACTGCTGATGATTTTTCAGCATAGATTGTTTGAACTTATATAGATATTTTCATGAAGAGATACAACCCTTCAATAAGTCTCTTGGGATTTTAACCAATACAAACAATAATTACATAAGCTTAATTAGGCTCTGTTTAGCCATAAATAGACTTTTTTCAGATGATCTAAGTACTCCTGCGCACGGTGAGAATCAGTAAGCTCGACTGCACTCCTGGTGATTATATCAAGGGTGACCATTTCCTCCAGTTGTTTGCAAACTTCTGTAGATACAGAGGCTTTATCTTTTAGAGCTCCTATGGCTTTGTGCAATATAACTTGACAATCAACAGTCCACTCTTCTTTGCTCTTTACCTCTCCATTATCTTTGAATATCCTGGGCACCCCTGCGTCTGAGGCATCAGTCCCTTCCTTAGCATCAGCTTTGAGTTTATCATAATAATTCTGGTGCCGTTTGAGCAATGCTCTTGCATCAGAGATATCTGTGCCATTAGTGGCACCTCTATTTTGCAACTCGATCACCTTTTCTTGTATTCTCTTATCAAGCCTTTCATGTTCTTTGACTGCTTTATGATTTTCTGAGTAGTTATCCCAAAACTGGTTTAACCACCGTACCATGTTTGCATACCTGCTCTGCAGTATTGTAACAAATGCATCTATTTGAATTTGTTTGGCCTGATCATGGGATATCACTTGACTACTTTGTGAGCTCTCACCTTGAGTTATTCTTTTCGTAGATTGGCCAAAGGTGCTCTTAACAGCGTCCTTCAAGTAGTCATTCTCTTTTGTTAATCTTTCACAATTCAGCTTATAAGCATCTCTTTCCTTGATTAACATCTGAGCTTGTGCTTTATTTAACTTTGCAACATTGATACCAATGTCTGCAGTAATTATGGGGTCAGTTTCACCTGCTCTGAAAGTCATAACATGGCCAAAAGTTTTTTCAGTGTCTATGATGGCCGTCTTCTTATGGGGAGGATACAATGCCCATATCATTAAAGAATTTTCATCATTATTGTATCTTGTTCCCATATAGACTTCATTAACTCCTTCTGGAGTAAGCTTATACTTATCATCAACATTATTCAAAAAGCTATCAAAAACCAGAGCAGAATTTAAATCCAAACCGGGAAAAATCATAACCCCTGCATCTTCGAGCAGCTGTCTGCCTCTGCTTGGTGTCATGTCCTGCATTTCCTTATCCACTGTCTCCTTTAACATATCTAATAACTATTTTTCATTGTCAGCAGAAACATTATCTACTGACTCTCTAATTTCTTTTCCCTTGTATTTATACAGGAATGATTTAAATTCCTTCGAATGAATGAATGTATCATCTGACACAAAAGAATCATAAGCCTTTTGGCGTGGATCTTCATCAGCAGACCCCTCCTCATCATGTATCACAACTGGAGGCTAATATTGTTGCATTTTTCTTTTAGACATTTCTATTGTCTTATCTTGTGGCTGTTCAGTCAATTCTTCCTCTTCAGAGGATACCACTTCAACTTCTGCCAACTGCTTTTTCTTTTCATTCAAATCTCTGTTATATTTCTCTACCACCAAGTCAACTTCAGCCTCTTCCAAATTTCTAATGACATCATCATGTGGATAATGTATGTGCATGTATCCACTGAGATTTTGTTTTCTTCTTGCATAGTCAATGAAACCCTCAGGGTCAAACCCTTTCCTCACCTCAGCAGTCACCATGTTATAATGCATTAGTTTATCCAAAATGAGATTGTATCCTTCTTTTGAAACCACAGTAAAATCTCCAAAACACAAAGTACTAGGCATGAATGATTGTTTATCATGCGAACTTAGATGCATGACATTTGAACAATGCATTTGCCTAATTATTTCCAAATATGCAATTCTGTCAGGGACAGTTTTAGGCAATATAAATGGAGCATCCTCAAAACCATACACTCTGATCATAGTAGCATCCTCAAAACAATACCAATCTCCCCAATTATGAGTGACAGTAGGGGGGCCACCAAAATCTTTTGGTCTGAGGAATCTTTTTATTTCATTTGAAATTGAATATTCACAGGGGTGGTTGAAATACCTATATAGTACTTTAACACAATGCTCTTCAAATTGAGCATAGCTGGAGTTAGCATACCTGCTATCCCAGATTCTGGTCCACATTTGTACAGGTATCTTCTCCCCTTTCTTATCCGCAGCAACAACTTGAAACTCATTTGGCCACAATCCTACTTCCTGGCCATAGTATAAGACCATATGCATGAGCATCGAGTAATGCTCAAAAGAGCATGCTGGAGCATTGTTTTTTATTGCAGATAGACCAGAGTCTATTCTAGTAGCAACATAGGAGGCATAATCAAATTGTCTGGCATTGTGACATTGAATTTCAGAGGTTATGACCATTAGAGGAATAGTCATGAACTCAGGGACCTCTGAGCCAAGGACTTGGCCTACAGAATAGTAAGTATATTGAATGTATGGTTCAAAAATGGATACATGAAAGGGAGGGCCATCATTCTCAGTCAAGGGTATCACTTCTCCTTCAATCCTGGGTCTATGAATGGGTAACCTCCATCCATTGTAGGTTGTATCCATTCTCCAGTATTCTTTATCCAAATCTTCATAAACAATAGGGACAGTGCATAAATCATCCAAATCATACACCTCACAAATAGCATTTTTTTGATAGGTGTACAATTGGTTCTCCTTGAGGGTTTCAGATAGCTTTCAGGCCTGAATTGTAATGCCTGGCTAACAGTTGCAGGAGTTCTACATTCAAGAATACATTAGGTACAACTAGTTTGCCTAAATTCATGTGCCATGGGTTTGACACAGGAGCATTTCTAAATCTTCTGTTGTAGTGGAATCTGAAGAGTTCATATCCCCTAATTGGGGTCCAAATATCTCCCAGGTGCTTATGTTTGTCTTCCAATTTTTCTACTTCTGCCCTGAGTTGGGCAGACCTCCTGGCCTTGGGAGTTGACCTAGGCAACTGATCAATCAAGTCTTGATTTAGTTTTCTGTCTTTCACTTTTTCTTCAGGGGTTTGATCAGTTTTTTGCTTCTTTGGTTTATTGGTTTCCCCTTGTGATTTTCTTCCTTTTCCTTTCCCCGGAGTTTCCATTTTTGAAAAATTTGGCAGGAAATTCAAATACAGGCAATATAGTGGTTTGTGTATGTGTACCTGTCGCTCGACGGCTGGAATTGGAAGCCTTTGCTTTTGCCCTGAGAATTCTTCTGTATTCTACTCTCGGACGGTTTTTTGCAATTATAATGATCGTATGAGCTTCGTAGCCGTTTTGTATTAATTATCTGATCAATTCAATGTTCATCACTGTGAAGTGTCACATCGCCATAACTCTTCTTATCGGCGTGCTTTTTGAAATGTCTGGGCGACCTCAACCTTTTTTTTTATGGCGCGGACAGTCAATCGGCGTGACCCCTCAATTGTATCCCCGACGCCATGTAGTATCACATTTCAAGTGGGTGCGACCTTCGGCATGACTTCCTTCATCGCCAAGGGTTTTAGATCTCTCTGCGATATGGCGAGTCCCACCGATATGCTTTGCTTATCGGGAAGATTGAGACCATCGGGATACTAAAATTATGTTTTCCCGATCTTTATTGTCTTACCGATAGTCTCTTCATGTATGAACTTTTATCTTTATCGGAATGACATTCACTATCGGGATAACTTTCTCAATATATCCCAATCCAAATCATCTCCCCGATGTCCTTTGTTATATTCTTCATCGGGCAAAGTTTAGTAAAGTGTCACCAACACCTTTTGATCGCCGTGACTTATGAATCGGCAAGACTTGTTTCTTTTATTCCGATATGTCAAGTTATCCCGATAGAGGTGCATCGCTATGAGTCTTGCCGATGGCTTTCTTATCGCCAAGACTCTTGATCATCGGAGACTTACTTGTTTTCTATTCCGATGGTTCATTTCTCACCGATGACTATTGCTTTGTTACCCTCGCATGCTGTTCGGTGAAACTTTTGCTGAAAGTGCTTCATCGGTATGATATATACCGTCGGGGCAGCTTCTAAAAGACCATCCGATAGATATTTGTCATACCGATCGGCATGACCACTTGCCTTTCTTGCCGATGTAAAGTCATCGGTGTTGCTTACTCCATCGGTGAGCTCCATAATTCTTCTTCTGATCTCTATTTTCACGCCGATGGTTGTTTTCAAACATTTCCTTGTGTATCGGTGTAAGCCACACGACCTCTTGCCGATGGATTGATTTTGATGAAATTTGACACTGCTCATCCCTAGACATTTTATGAGATACAAAAATTTTATATTATGGTCCTTTTGGGATATTCCTCAGGGTTTATTCAAATATGATGGAGTAAGGAAATAGTAAAATTTTGAAAATTTTACTGTGCTAACAGTGGCTCTGTCTGGGATGTATACTCCCTGTGAGTATACAAGGATCCAGATCTCCTAGGGAAGTAGACCACATCTTTTATTATTTTGGGGTGAGGTTTCATGAAACTGGAAAAAGGAAAGGAACAAATGATGGGGAGCGGGAATGATTCCTAGACTACTGTGCATGGAATAAGATATTTTTGAGAATTATTTGAATGTTGTCCATGCACTGGCAACACTCAATTCTCTTTGTACATGTTTATGAAAAGAACTGCTTCAAGTATTGCCCATGTACTGGCAATTCCTGCTTCTCTCCTGACATATTCTGTACATAGTAAGAATCATCACCTCCCTTGCCAGTGATAACAAAAGGACCCAACCACAGGGCTTCAAATTTTCCATGTTTTCCTTTGTCTTGACATCTTGCATTCCACATTAGTACTAGATCATTTATTTCAAACTTTCTTTCTTTGGCCTTTTTGTCAAAGAGATATTTTACCTGTGATTGTAATTTAATATTCTGTTTCTGAGCCATTCTTCTTGTTTCATCAAGCTCTGCTAATTGTTCCAACCTATCCTCCATTGGTTCAGGGATATTCAAGTCTTCCTGGAGAATGAATTTGTATACTGGTATAAGATTTTCTAATGGTAATCTTGCTTGGGTTCCATATACCAATTCATAAGGGGATCTCCCAATTGCCCTTTTTATAGTAATCCTGTCAGCCCATACTGCCATTCTTAATTTTGAATCCCAAGCCTTCTTATTTCTATCCAACATTCTTTTTATGATTTTCAACAGACTCTTATTACTTGATTCAGCTTGTCCATTGGCCTGTGGATGGTAAGGAGCAGCATAAGAAATAGTGATACCATGTGTGCTGCAGAAACCTTTGAATTCATCAGATCTAAAGCACATCCCATTATCAGTAATCAGTCTTACAGGAGTACCAAATCTGCATATAATGTTATCCATTAGAAAATTTATCACAACTTTACTAGTAGCCTGTCTGGTTGGGATTGCTTCCACCCATTTTGTAAAGTAATCAGTAGCTACTAAAATCCATCGGTGCCCCCCACTTGATTTCTCTGAAATTTCACCTATAAAATCAATACCCCACTGATAAAATGGAGCCTCAACTTGCATAGGTTTTAAAGGTAGTGCTCCATGATACTTTAACTTCCCTGAGAACTTTTGGCATGCTTCACATTTTCTAGTGTACTGGTATGAATCGTTAAAGACTTTAGGCCAATAGTACCCTGCCCTCAAAATTTTGTGGGCTGTGGTTTTTGCTGAGAAATGTCCTCCGCACATGCCTTCATGCAACTCCTTCATAATACGTTTTGATTGATATTCATCCAAACATAATAGTAGAACCCCATCTCTATTTTTCCAATAGAGATCCCCACCAATGAGTACATATTTTGAAGCTTGTAGTTTGAGTGTCCTTCTTTTGTTATCATCATATCCTTCAGGACTCTTCATATGTGTTAGATAATATACTATATCAGTATACCATGGAGTGCGTTCAATACTGGTACTTGCATCCACATTACATATATGGGAAACTTCTAGATTACTTTCAGCCATCAATTTGGCAAGACCCTGTCCTCTTACTAATTTAGTGATTTGGATTTCAATGTTGAATTCCTGAATCCTATTGATCCACCTACATCTCCTACCGGTGACCTCAGTTTGGATCAGTACATCCTTCACTGCAGCATTAGGAACATATGCTATGATTTTACCCCCTACCAAATATGGTCTAAAGTTTTTTACTGCTTTTACCAGTGCATATGCCTGTTTTTCAATAATGTCATACTTCAACTCTACATTCTGAAGGGACTTGCTAAAGAAAGAGATTGGCTGTTCATATCCATCATTGTTTTTTTGCAACAACACTGCTGCCACTGTATGATAGGAAGCAAATGAAAAAAGTTGGAAAGGTTTGCCAAAGTCAGGGGATATTAAGACTGGAGCTTGTTTGATGGCCTCCTTAATGTTACCAAATGCTTCCATTGCTTCTGTTGTCCATTTCATATCTGAGTTCTTCTTCAGCATTCTTGATATAGGACAAACAATCTCTACGAAATTTGGTATAAATCTTCTGACAAAATTTATCTGACCAAAAAATGATTGTATAGCTTTTACATTTTTTGGAATAGGGACCTGATCAATTGCTTTCACCCTTTCAGGATCTATTTTAACTCCTTCCTTCGAGACTATATGGCCAAGCAATTTTCCTTCTGTTACTGCAAATTGGCATTTTTTAGGATTCAATGATATTCCATATTCTAGGGCTTTGACAAATATCTGTTCTAGATGTGTGCAATGATCTTCGGCCTTTTTTGAATATGCTGTTAAGTCGTCTTGATAGACTATCATAATCTTATTGATCAATTCAGCAAAAGCTACATCCATCGCTCTTTGAAATGTTGCCCCAGCATTAGTTAATCCAAATGGCATTCTCAAGTATACATATGTTCCCCACGGAGTGGTGAATGCAGTCTTGAATTGTTCAGACTCCTTAACCTTTACCTGATTGTAGCCGGAGAAACCATCCATCATGGATAGTAATTCACATCCAGTAACTTTCTGTAATATCGCCTCCATATTGGGAAGAGGATAATTATCTTTGAGAGAAGATTTATTCAGGTTTCTGAAATCCACACACAGTCTAATTTCACCATTCTTTTTCCTGACAGGTACTAAGTTTGAGACCCAGGAAGAATGTCTAATAGGCTTGATTATAGCTCCATCCCTTAACTTTGTAAGTTCCTCCAGCATTTTCGGAGCCAATGTAGGATTAATCGGCCTTTGTTTCTGTCTGAATGGTTTTGCATCTGGTTTGAGTGGTATCTCATGTTGAAATAGATCCTCTCTATATGCCTTTAAGTCATCATATGACCAAGCAAACACATGCCTATACTTCCTAAGTAGATTGATAATTCTACTTCTGATTTTCTGGTCAAGATTCCTCCCAATATATACATTTTTTGGGGTTGTCTGAGTCCCCAAGTTCACTTCCTCAAGATTCTCAGGTATCACTGGTGTTTCTTTCTTCTTGTATCTATCATGCCCATCAAATGCTTTTTCTAATGCAATAAGCCCTTTGGGTATCTTATTTGTCTTTAGTTGAACCAGTTCTTGGCCAAATAGGGTTTCTTTCCCATCGTGTTCCTCCACAAATGCACTGAAATCAATTTCTTGATTTTCATAATAATCAGCACAATGTAAGAAATTGATTATATCAGCATCGCTGTCAAACACCTGCCAGTTCTGTATATTATCAGGGATGGTAGGTCTAGTTTTAAATTCTACTTCTGTGATCCCTCCTAATGTTAGATCATCTCTCTTTAATGCAATGTTTGCTAAAAAGTCTGCCATGATGTTTTTAGACCTATCAACCCAGCTGATTGAAAAAGCATCAAATAATTCAACACTATCCCAAACTGCATTTCTGTACTGTCTTAATCTTTTATTCTTAGATAAATATTTTTCTCTTACTTGGGAGATGACCAATTCAGAATCACCATAGACAGCCAACTTTTTTATTTTGTATTTGGTGGCTATGTCTAGGCCAATGAGTAGGGCTTCATACTCAGCTACGTTATTGGTGCATTCAAATGTCAGTAAGAAAGAGTATTTGAATGTTTTACCTCCTGGTGAGATAAAAACTACTCCGGCCCCATTTCCTATCTTGCTGCATGCACCATCGAAATACATTTTCCACAAATCATTTTCTCTTTTCATAGATTCAGTGTGTATTGGGTCAGTGTTATGCAATTCTGGGGTAGTTTCTCCAACTTTGAAAACCCCTAAATCTGTGTCACAAAAGAAATTCACCTGATGCCGGTCCATTCTTTCTATAATATTGTCATACCTTGGTTCTCTGCACAACTTGATTTCCTTGTCACCTACTGGTATGGTGGCATATGATAGATCTAATTGAACATTGCCTCCTGCCATTGCAGCCCATTGCCTTGATAACAGCATTCCATAATACGGTGGGATATCAACCACAGTGATGTCAATGTTATATGTTGCCTCAGGATATGAAGCAAGTTTTATTTCTACATCTTTCATAATACCAACTACTGGAATAGATCTGTTATCCATTGCATAACATTGGCCATACGTAGTATCAACCCACATCCCTAATTCTTTCATCACTACTATAGGCATGATATTCATAGCAGCACCTGAATCAATCATACAATTCCTGACTATTCTGTTCTTGATTACTAGTGTAGTATAGAATGGATCTACCTGTGAGGGATTTTTTGTAAGTGTGTCACCAAGGTATACCTCAGGCATCTTAAAATTTTCTTGATGCACATTATTTGTTGTTTTTTCAAACCCTTTATGTTTTGGATTAGGTGTATCAGAAATCATCTTGACGACTGTACTCCTATATTTATCTATTTTCATCATCTCTAAGAGTGGGACTGATATCTTCACCTGAGACACTGCCTGTGCAATGTCAAAAGAAGGGGTTATGATTTGGTCATTCTTTTCTGTTTTTGTATTCTCTTTTTCTATATTTTCTTTCATTTTATTTTTATCCCCCTTTTCTGGTTCTTTAGGTGATGATTTTGTATTATTCCCCTTGTTATTCTGGTCTTTTATGAATACACTCCCAGGAGTTCCTTGCCCAGCATTTGTTGTTCTATTCCTTAAGTTATAAGTGTTTCGAGCTTGAGCCACTGCAGCTACTGTGAGAGCTTCTTTTTCATCCTCAGTAGGTTTTCTCCATTGACCATATGGTTTATTGTCATAAATATCTTCCTGGTCTGAGAATACCTGTTGTTCTCCCATGTTAACATGGTATTTTTGGTTCCCTACATCATATTCATACCCTTCTTCCTCTGAAGAAGAATAATCTTCTGTTACCACACATGGTGTATCCTGCATCATATTGATGGTGTGATTATCCCTATTATAGTTGTATAGCATTTCCTCTTGCTGTATTGATTTAGCTACCTCACAGTATTCAGGTGAATGTGGCAAGTTACATACAAAACACCAAGGTTTATTTTCTGCCATATGTGCCATGTTTCTCTTCAATGGATCAGGAGTATCCTTTCCATATGGCTGCTTTCTGTTGTTGTCAATAGGTCTTCCATCCTTCCAATTTGTATTGTAAGGCATATCATGTAACCTAGGTCTATCCTGCCTATGCTGACCGTCTGGTTTAATCTGTTGAGCACTTGGATTCTGAAGATTTCTATGATTTTCCCTTTTACTGACCATTCCTGCAGCCTTTCTATTATTTTCAATAGTTATGGCTATTTTCTGTGCTTCAGCCAACGTTGCAGGACACCGGTTTCTGAGTTCATATCCTGTTTTGGGGTCAAATGCCTTCATATAGATACTCAGTGCTGCCTGGTCAGATAACTTGGCTCCATGTGGTACCTTATTATGTAACTTGGAAAACTTCAGGTTGAAATCAAATACTGATTCATTTTGATACTTCTGTATACTTATTAGTTCATGTAGTGCAAACTCAGGAGCGTATTGGTTACCATACTGATCCTTAAACTGGTTATGGAAATCAGTTATTGAATTGATTGATGCATCGGGCAAGCTATTAAACCAATCTCTGGCATCTTCAGTGAGGGACATCATAAATAACCTCATTCTAATGTCTTCCCAGTCCATACCTATATCCTGTACAAAAGCATTAAAACTTCTGATATGATCTTCTGCAGATACTGCATTGTTTCCAGTAAACTTGGGAACCATGTTTCTCCAAGTACTATCCATAGGATATGGATATAACTGATATCCAGTCAAATCAAGTTGACTGCATATATTAGCAAGGTTTTGGGGAGGGAAATTGAGATGTGGTGGATTGGGATAGTAATTATATCCACCTGGTGGCTGATGATATGCATATTGTTGATGTTGGTTCATATGGGGATTTATGTGTTGATTTTGTGGCCTATAATATTGTTGACCAGGGGGTGGGTAATTATTTGCCATATGTAGGGATGCATTACGTATGGGAGGTGGTCTGGGGATTTGGGGAATAGTGTTCTGATGACTTCCAGAAGCATGTGAGTTTTGAGCACTATTTGTATTTTGTTGTGTATTTCTTGAAATATTCCCTCTATGCGGGGGTACATATTTAGGGGGAGCTGTTTTGGCTTTATTTCTCCTCTGTTGAATTTCTTGCTGCAATAACTCCTTCTCCTCTTGTATCTTGTACCTTTCGAGTTCTTTCCTGAGCATGAGTATTTCCTGTTTCTCATCACTCATATCTTGATTATTTATTTCCTGATATTCTGGATTGTCATTCATTCCCTGATTTGACAATTCATATCCCATCTCTTCTCCCTGGTCAAACGAGACCTTGAAATCATGTTCAGCTTGGTCCCTATCAATATCCCTCATGACCTTTGCATCCTGATCCCGCTGTTCTTGAGGAGTGGGTCTGTACCTTGCCAAAATATCATCAGTTGCTCCACTGATGTTCTCGTTTGAATCATGCAGAGGTGTGAATTTATTGTGAATTGCAATATTTTGTTCTGAATCATTCTCCTGGATGTCTAGATTATTATCTTGGTGGGAATATTTTGGATTCACATTTCTTTTGGAAATGTTTCTAAGTGGTGGAGATGACTGCAAGTTTCTGCCTTCCATCCTGGATCTCCTACCATCCATTTGAAAATTTTGTTATAATTGTAACTAGAGTTGCCACCTATTGAATAGGAAAAGTTTATATTTTTATCTGTAAGGTTCTTGTCACCAGCAGAGTTACCAAAAAGAAATTTTAAATGACTCTATGAAAGAAAGGATTAATTTCTAAGGTCTTTTTACTAAGTCCCCAGCAGAGTCGCCAATTTGTTAGGTCTCAAAAATGCAAGTTACTAATCCTAAGAGGATGCCAGGCTCTATATTTGGATTTGCAACGTTTTTGAACTAACTTGATGAAATCAACCTTCAAGGTTTGATGATTTCCTACACTTTAGGTCCTGCTACACCTAGGTGGGTGAACCTTGAAATATTAAAGCAGTCTGAGTGTGGATGAATGGACTAACTAGGTCTATCTACAATGGCATAGGATGTAGGATAGATGACAAAGCTGACTAATTAATTCTATGTGTAATGTTTAATAAGTGATTGGCAGAAATTGTATAAGCAATATCAAAAAAGGTTTTAATTAATGAGTTGAATGAGACCAGTGCCTTGTTGGGTAACAGAGTCAATTTGAAGGACTAAGAACAGTAGTTTCTAAATGGTAATAATTCTAGATATTTGGCACAGTTCTGGTTTATAGCTTGTATAAACGTGCAAGTAAATGACTGACAGACTCTTCTTGATAATCCAACCAAATAAAATCAGATATCTTATAATTCACCAGAAGGTACTTTAATCCTTACTTGAAGGAACCAAATGAAATGAAAAGACAAGATTAACAGATAATATTTTACTGGAGACAGTGTGTCAATCCTAATTATATGGCTCTACTTAGTAATCCCAACTTACTACTTCCAGGCTACTGTGAATAAATCAGAAGGGTTTAATTCCTTAGGATGGACACCAACCGAATTAATCACACAGATACAGTGAATGTGTATTGACAGATTAAATATATACTTGATATCTTAATCTGAATAACAGGGAAATGTAGAAATGGAGACAGCCACACGATTGAATAATTTCAACAAATAACTGATACCAAAGTAGAAATACTGAATCAGAGAACTTCAAATTTCTTCTTCAAAATAAAATATGCAACACGGTCATTTTGGAATATTATGTATATGTATATATGAATATCTTCTACTGCTGATGATTTTTCAGCATAGATTGTTTGAACTTATATAGATATTTTCATGAAGAGATACAACCCTTCAATAAGTCTCTTGGGATTTTAACCAATACAAACAATAATTACATAAGCTTAATTAGGCTCTGTTTAGCCATAAATAGACTTTTGTCAGATGATCTAAGTACTCCTGCGCACGGTGAGAATCAGTAAGCTCGACTGCACTCCTGGTGATTATATCAAGGGTGACTATTTCTTCCAGTTGTTTGCAAACTTCTGTAGATACAGAGGCTTTATCTTTTAGAGCTCCTGTGGCTTTGTGCAATATAACTTGACAATCAACAGTCCACTCTTCTTTGCTCTTTACCTCTCCATTATCTTTGAATATCCTGGGCACCCCTGCGTCTGAGGCATCAGTCCCTTCCTTAGCATCAGCTTTGAGTTTATCATAATAATTCTGGTGCCGTTTGAGCAATGCTCTTGCATCAGAGATATCTGTGCCATCAGTGGCACCTCTGTTTTGCAACTTGATCACCTTTTCTTGTATTCTCTTATCAAGCCTTTCATGTTCTTTGACTGCTTTATGATTTTCCGAGTAGTTATCCCAAAACTGGTTTAACCACCGTACCATGTTTGCATACCTGCTCTGCAGTATTGTAACAAATGCATCTATTTGAATTTGTTTGGCCTGATCATGGGATATCACTTGACTACTTTGTGAGCTCTCACCTTGAGTTATTCTTTTCGTAGATTGGCCAAAGGTGCTCTTAACAGCGTCCTTCAAGTAGTCATTCTCTTTTGTTAATCTTTCACAATTCAGCTTATAAGCATCTCTTTCCTTGATTAACATCTGAGCTTGTGCTTTATTTAACTTTGCAACATTGATACCAATGTCTGCAGTAATTATGGGGTCAGTTTCACCTGCTCTGAAAGTCATAACATGGCCAAAAGTTTTTTCAGTGTCTATGATGGCCGTCTTCTTATGGGGAGGATACAATGCCCATATCATTAAAGAATTTTCATCATTATTGTATCTCGTTCCCATATAGACTTCATTAACTCCTTCTGGAGTAAGCTTATACTTATCATCAGCATTATTCAAAAAGCTATCAAAAACCAGAGCAGAATTTAAATCCAAACCGGGAAAAATCATAACCCTTGCATCTTCGAGCAGCTGTCTGCTTCTGCTTGGTGTCATGTCCTGCATTTCCTTATCCACTGTCTCCTTTAACATATCTAATAACTGTTTTTCATTGTCAGCAGAAACATTATCTACTGACTCTCTAATTTCTTTTCCCTTGTATTTATACAGGAATGATTTAAATTCCTTCGAATGAATGAATGTATCATCTGACACAAAAGAATCATAAGCCTTTTGGCGTGGATCTTCATCAACAGACCCCTCCTCATCATGTATCACAACTGGAGGCTGATATTGTTGCATTTTTCTTTTAGACATTTCTATTGTCTTATCTTGTGGCTGTTCAGTCAATTCTTCCTCTTCAGAGGATACCACTTCAACTTCTGCCAACTGCTTTTTCTTTTCATTCAAATCTCTGTTATATTTCTCTACCACCAAGTCGACTTCAGCCTCTTCCAAATTTCTAATGACATCATCATGTGGATAATGTATGTGCATGTATCCACTGAGATTTTGTTTTCTTCTTGCATAGTCAATGAAACCCTCAGGGTCAAACCCTTTCCTCACCTCAGCAGTCACCATGTTATAATGCATTAGTTTATCCAAAATGAGATTGTATCCTTCTTTTGAAACCACAGTAAAATCTCCAAAACACAAAGTACTAGGCATGAATGATTGTTTATCATGCGAAATTAGATGCATGACATTTGAACAATACATTTGCCTAATTATTTCCAAATATGCAATTCTGTCAGGGACAGTTTTAGGCAATATAAATGGAGAATCCTCAAAACCATACACTCTGATCATAGTAGCATCCTCAAAACAATACCAATCTCCCCAATTATGAGTGATAGTAGGGGGGCCACCAAAATCTTTTGGTCTGAGGAATCTTTTTATTTCATTTGAAATTGAATATTCACAGGGGTGGTTGAAATACCTATATAGTACTTTAACACAATGCTCTTCAAATTAAGCATAGCTGGAGTTAGCATACCTGCTATCCCAGATTCTGGTCCACATTTGTACAGGTATCTTCTCCCCTTTCTTATCCGCAGCAACAACTTGAAACTCATTTGGCCACAATCCTACTTCCTGGCCATAGTATAAGACCATATGCATGAGCATCGAGTAATGCTCAAAAGAGCATGCTGGAGCATTGTTTTTTATTGCAGATAGACCAGAGTCTATTCTAGTAGCAACATAGGAGGCATAATCAAATTGTCTGGCATTGTGACATTGAATATCAGAGGTTATGACCATTAGAGGAATAGTCATGAACTCAGGGACCTCTGAGCCAAGGACTTGGCCTACAGAATAGTAAGTATATTGAATGTATGGTTCAAAAATGGATACATGAAAGGGAGGGCCATCATTCTCAGTCAAGGGTATCACTTCTCCTTCAATCCTGGGTCTATGAATGGGTAACCTCCATCCATTGTAGGTTGTATCCATTCTCCAGTATTCTTTATCCAAATCTTCATAAACAATAGGGACAGTGCATAAATCATCCAAATCATACACCTCACAAATAGCATTTTTTTGATAGGTGTACAATTGGTTCTCCTTGAGGGTTGCAGATAGCTTTCAGGCCTGAATTGTAATGCCTGGCTAACAGTTGCAGGAGTTCTACATTCAAGAATACATTAGGTACAACCAGTTTGCCTAAATTCATGTGCCATGGGTTTGACACAGGAGCATTTCTAAATCTTCTGTTGTAGTGGAATCTGAAGAGTTCATATCCCCTAATTGGGGTCCAAATATCTCCCAGGCGCTTATGTTTGTCTTCCAATTTTTCTACTTCTGCCCTGAGTTGGGCAGACCTCCTGGCCTTGGGAGTTGACCCAGGCAACTGATCAATCAAGTCCTGATTTAGTTTTCTGTCTTTCACTTTTTCTTCAGGGGTTTGATCAGTTTTTTGCTTCTTTGGTTTATTGGTTTCCCCTTGTGATTTTCTTCCTTTTCCTTTCCCCAGAGTTTCCTTTTTTGAAAAATTTGGCAGGAAATTCAAATACAGGCAATATAGTGGTTTGTGTATGTGTACCTGTCGCTCGACGGCTGGAATTGGAAGCCTTTGCTTTTGCCCTGAGAATTCTTCTATATTCTGCTCTCGGACGGTTTTTTGCAATTATAATGATCGTATGAGCTTCGTAGCCGTTTTGTATTAATTATCTGATCAATTCAATGTTCATCGCTGTGAAGTGTCACATCGCCATAACTCTTCTTATCGGCGTGCTTTTTGAAATGTCTGGGCGACCTCAACCTTTTTTTTTATGGCGCGGACAGTCAATCGGCGTGACCCCTCAATTGTATCCCCGACGCCATGTAGTATCACATTTCAAGTGGGTGTGACCTTCGGCATGACTTCCTTCATCGCCAAGGGTTTTAGATCTCTCTGTGATATGGCGAGTCCCACCGATATGCTTTGCTTATCAGGAAGATTGAGACCATCGGGATACTAAAATTATGTTTTCCCGATCTTTATTGTCTTACCGATAGTCTCTTCATGTATGAACTTTTATCTTTATCGGAATGACATTCACTATCGGGATAACTTTCTCAATATATCCTGATCCAAATCATCTCCCCGATGTCCTTTGTTATATTCTTCATCGGGCAAAGTTTAGTAAAGTGTCACCGACACCTTTTGATCGCCGTGACTTATGAATCGGCAAGACTTGTTTCTTTTATTCTGATATGTCAAGTTATCCCGATAGAGGTGCATCGCTGTGAGTCTTGCCGATGGCTTTCTTATCGCCAAGACTCTTGATCATCGGAGACTTACTTGTTTTCTATTCCGATGGTTCATTTCTCACCGATGACTATTGCTTTGTTACCCTCGCATGTTGTTCGGTGAAACTTTTTCCGAAAGTGCTTCATCGGTATGATATATACCGTCGGGGCAGCTTCTAAAAGATCATCCGATAGATATTTGTCATACCGATCGGCATGACCACTTGCCTTTCTTGCCGATGTAAAGTCATCGGTGTTGCTTACTCCATCGGTGAGCTCCATAATTCTTCTTCCGATCTCTATTTTCACGCCGATGGTTGTTTTCAAACATTTCCTTGTGTATCGGTGTAAGCCACACGACCTCTTGCCGATGGATTGATTTTGATGAAATTTGACACTGCTCATCCCTAGACATTTTATGAGATACAAAAATTTTATATTATGGTCCTTTTGGGATATTCCTCAGGGTTTATTCAAATATGATGGAGTAAGGAAATAGTAAAATTTTGAAAATTTTACTGTGCTAACACCATATACACAGGAAAGATGACATTGGGCTTCTTGTTTCTTTTAGGAAAGGCCTCATAAGATGGCATTATTTGTATATCCATCTCCATTAGGAGGAACCTATCCATAGGATACCTAGGCAACATCAAAGGTTGCCCATTAAAACCTTCTATTTTGATGTAGGTAAAGGTTGGGAACTAAATATACCATGTTCCATTCTTTGTTATAACTTCTTGAGCCTCAATGCTCAACATTTTGGCCTTGTCTTCCTCCATCATCCAAACCAGGTGCATGATAAAGCAATCATTGATTCTTTTATAATGTTGGATGGATGATTTCCTCTCTAGTTATTGGTAATGATCCCAAATGCTCACATCATTAGGGTTAAGTCCAACCCTACCAACTATTTGCAAGCCATCAAAGGTACCCTTGGCTACACATGTGTATACAACATAAGAAGACATGTGGAACAAGTTTGCTTAACCACCCAACTTCTTCATTCCTGAATCTAGGCTATCACTGATGAGTGACACCCATTGTACCTATTGGTTGGTGGTCTCCACCATTCTCATTAGTCCATACATCTAGTCCTCAAAATTGTCCACATGCAGTATCCCTCTCATTTGGCTAAGCATGACCATCATGTATTGCATCTCTAGAGAAAATTTGAATTTCTACAAGTTCATAGGTAACTTGGTGAATGCTATATATGAGCTATCCTGAGCTCTCCATGAAAACATGATCTTCCTATAGTCTTTATAGCTTCCTTTGTATTATTTATCTAGAGCCTCCAGATCTATCTTGTATAATCTAGGGCCTGTATGGAGGTTAAATGCAGTTGTGATGCCTGCAATTGAAAAGTCTACATACACCTTACCATGTTTCTCAACTCTTCTGGTACTGGGGTTATAATTCTTAGTACATGCATCTACTAGCTCAATAGCTTCTATAGCATAAGGGAACCCACTGGCATGCCACATTCCTGAGTTATAAATATTGATGAGAAGAGGGTTTCCACTACCATTTTGTGATTTAGCTGTCCACTCATCTAAACTGATGTTTCTGGCATGTGTGTCACCTATCTAGCCAAATCTGAAACCAACCACACTAGATTGTGTGTACATGGGAGCTAAGAATTTTGCATCAGTCCTATTCTTCTGGACCTCCATTACATCATGCATTGATGAATATACATATTTTAACCTAACATGTAGTTTAACAAGTTCAAACCTAGTTACTTCATGGATATCATGGTATCTAACAATTACACTTCAAAAAGCATATATGAGCATCAACATGCAAATTTTCCTTAAGTAAATACCATTTTACTCTTTTACCTTTCACCAACGACAAAATGAGGGTTTCATATGTTACATACCTGATTTGAATTCTTAAATCTAATTAACTAAGGTCATGGTATGCAAATTCACTGTGTATCCACCATTTACTATTTGGCATCCAATATACACATTGTTTTGTTATGGATACAAATCATTGTAATGGCTATCACAAGCACTCTGGTTCTCTATAATCTCGGTCTTTAAACACTTGGTAGATGTAAAATGAACACATATCACCCTTTTAACGTTTAACATTCAAGGGATTAGGGCATAATTACTACTAAATTGTTCGTGTTCATAGATATCAACATTGGGTTCATAATATCACAACAAATGGCAGCTTTTGATTTGAATTTTCTAATGTTCACCTACCATTTTCGTAGCATTTATTGCTGAGTATGCACGCTCGCTAACATCTAGGTGTTTAAACAATATGCACACCTTTCGAAATGTGTACATACATCAGCATGACATTGGCTAATGCTGACCATGGGTGAATATTGGGTCTTAAGTACTTGAAGGTATTTTACCTTCAAATTTGAATATCAGGACATTGCAAAATGTCAACATAGGAAAAGTCAATGTGACATGTGGCACTAGTTAATTGGTTTTGTGAGAGCCCATGAATTTTGGTCGCAAGAGGAGGATGTGTGGATATTAAGAAATATCCAGATATTAAGTTTCATGAAATATCCCTATGTCCAAATGTGAGGGTTACGTCATCCCTTTTGAAGATGTTCAGGGTCAAATGTAGTATGACATTATCATCATATTAGTGAAAGTCTGCACATTAACTTAATATGTGGATGCTAAGATCTATCAATATGTTTTGAAATCTTAATGTTCGGATGACATCATCACCCTTTGATTATTCTTTATGGTGATATCGACTGACATCATCAGGATATTAGCATATATGCAAGATATTGAGTTAATATACAGATGTCGAGTTTTAATGTTATATTTGTGCAAGTTAGGATATTAACTAATATCTACATATTAGGATTGAACATGCGCACTTATGAATGTCTATGCATTTTGACCATTTATTGCATCTTGGATTTAAAATTGATGTGTACACATTTACGTATGTGCAGACATTGAGTTTTCCTTTGTAATTCATATGATCATGACATTAGCGAATGTCCAAACATTTAGGGAATGTGATGATATCCCTAAGACTGTTTGACTAAACTTTGACTAGGCATATCTTCCTGGTCTTAGCAAATTCTGGGGTGCTTCAAAAAGCAAACCTACTTAGAATTTTGCACTCTTTCAGTTTGTTATGACAAATTTCAACTTTGAAATTGGACATATATCATGAGATCCTGATATGCATAGGATGACATCCTAACATGCATTGTTACTATTTTTTACCATACTACCCAAAGCAAAGGGAACAAGCAAGCCAAGTAAAAGCAAAAAGTTGGGTCCCTATTTTGCTAAGGCAAAATGGGGCATGATGTGTAACCACACAACAACTTGCCACCAAAGAAAAAAACTAAAATTCAAATAATTCAAGAGATGAGGACAAGTTAAGATCATAATGTTCTAATTCTTATCAAATAGAAGCATCCCAACCTTTTTGAATGGTATAGTGTTCATCAATATAACAATGTTGTGAGAAGGAATCAAGTGTGTGCATGTGATTCATATCCTTCATCTTGAAGATAGGTTGAAGACACTAGTGACAAGTGTTAAGCTACATAGTTTGATTTAACCCTCATAGCCAACCTGGATAGAGTTTGATTTAACCCTCATAGCCAACCTGGATAGAGCCTTGATTTGAGCAGGCTTCCATAGCCCCAGCAAGGTTATCTTTGCAATTCTCCCAAGTAGAGCCCCACTGTCAGTCAGGCGTCCATAGCCCTGGTAGAGTTACTTGGATGACCTAGATATTTCTTTCTTTTGATATTCAATATATTCTTTTTTTTCTTTTCTTTTTTGTAGGATATGATCATGTAATCTCATATGCAAGGTGTGGACACCTGCTAATTTAAGTGGAGGATTGTAATGGTAGCAAGGGCAAACCTTTATATTTTTCACTTAACACTACATTAGCATGTTCAACAAATCTAAGGCTGTTAGGTGTATTCTATGTGGATCTCTTTGAACAAAAGGGTCATTTCTAATGAATAGGATATCACTGACCTAATCAGAGGTACTTAAACTGACCTGAATTACAACCTATGTAAGAATTTGTATGCATTTCTTGAATTATAACAATTTTACTAGTTTTCTAAAGTGGAAAGGTGCACTATCTTGTCTGACCAAAATAGGGACTCAAAAACAAACAAACAAAGAAGACTGTACAAAATATACATGTACATATGATACATTATCCTGATATGACCTACCTAAGCCTGAAAGTAATGTTTGAATAATTGTCCATTGAATGGTAATAGAACATCCTCACCTGTTAGGGTCTTGATCCTATAGGTACTGTCACCAAAGATTTCTGATATTTGGAAGGGGCCAATCCATAATTTATCAAATTTTCCATGATCACCCTTCTTTTCTTGTGCTTTATCCTATGATAGGACAAAGTCTAAGATCCTAAAGTCTTTTACTCTAGCTCTTTTGTCAAACTAGCATTTGACAATAGCCTAATGTTTGGCAAATTGATCAATTGCCCAATCTCATGTTTCTTCTAAATGCATGAGTTGCAACAACTTGACCTCTTGTTTATTGTCAATACCTAGGTATTCTTGTGCAAAGTATAGGGAAGTGATTTTCAAGTTAACAAGGAGAATGAGATCTGCCCCATAAACTAACTAGTAAGGAGAATTTCCCAATGTGGCCTTCATTCTAGTTCCGTCTACCCATAGGGCATACTTAAGTAAGGTGTTCCACTCTCTGGGGTTCTTTTCAATGAGTTTTTTGATGATATTCAATAGGTTCTTATTGGTTGATGTAGCTAAGCTATTTCTTTGGGGGTAGTAGTTTGATGAAAACTAAAATTATCCCATGGTCAAATGCCCAACTAGAAAGTTTGAGAGATGCAAAAGTGGGTCCATTATTACAAACAAGTGCATAAGGGATTCCATACCTAGTTGTGATATTACCTTCTAAGAATCTAATCACATCATCTAAGGTACAAGTCTTTCTACTAATGGCTTTAGTCCATCTGGTGCAGTAATCTGTAATTATTAGTACATACCTGTGTCCTGAGGAAGATGGAGGATTGATGGGACCGATGAAATCCATACCCCATTGTGCAAATGAGTGCATCTCCATCACAGGCTGCAATGGCTAAGCTACGTGCTTTTCTTTATTTGAGGTAGTTTGACATGTATGGAAAAATTTAATGTGTTCAGCAATGTCTTTGAAGATAGTTGGCTAGTAATATCCTGCCCTTAAGATGGCATGTGTGGTAGCTAGATGTGATCCATGGGATGTACCAAATTTATCATGTAATTCTAAAAGGACGTTAGCAGCCTCTTTCTTGTCTAAACACCTGAGGTATATTCCCTCATAATTTCTTTTTAATAGGACTCCTTTATTGATCATATACTTCTATGATTTGATCTTTAGAGCTCTTATTTGAGATGCATGCATGTTTGGTGGGCATCTTCCAGTAATTAGGACATGCCTGATATTGGAGTACCAATCATTAGGTGTTTCTACATCTAGTGTATATTGCTAACTTTTCAAATTTGGGTCTATTTCAGCTATCATTTGACTAAGGGCTTGTCCTCTGACTAGACTCATTAGATTTATATCCATGTCATACTCTTGTAGCACATTTATCCACATTTCTCTATTCTCTCCTGGCTCACTCTGCATAAGGAGCATCTTTACAGCTGAATCTGGTACTACAACAATCACTTTTCTTTTGAGGATATAATGTCTAAATTTCTTCACAACTCTAACCCAGGAAAGAGCCTATCTTTCTACATACATATGTCAAAGATTAGCATCTCTGAATGGAGAGCTCATGAATGTGATGGGCTTTTCTTCCTTTGCTTCTCTTCTAGGAGTCAGGACTACTACACATGTATGTTCAGATGTGAATGGGTAGGTGTAGAAATCTCTAGTATAATCAGGATTGATCAGGACTGGAGCATCTGCAATGGCCTTCTTGATGTCCTCAAATGCTTCCCTTGCTTCATGGGTCCATTCAATTATGGCATCTTTCTTTAGCATGGTATTCAGTGGTCTTACTATTTCTAAAAACCTAGTGATGAACTTCCTGACAAAGTTGATCTTACCAAAGTAAGATTTTAGTTCTTTCTTTCTTCCTGGAAGTTGCAATTTCATAATTGAATAAACTCTGGTAGGATCAATGGTTATCCCATTCTTAGATATGATGTGACCAAGCAATTTTCTAGTGGTCACCCCAAAAATGCATTTCTTTGGGTTCAAAGAAATACCATACTGTTCACATTTGTTGAGTACTTTTCTGAGGTCTTCTATATGATCACCCCTCTATTTTAAGAAAATTGTTAGGTCATCCATGTATATGATAATGTACCGACCCACTAGTCCCCTAAATTCTATATCCATATCTCTTTGGAATGTTGCTCCAACATTGATAAGGCCGAATGGCATGCGCCTGTAAGTGAAAATTCCCCACTTGGTAGTGAAAGTTATTTTTAATCTATCTATCTTATCCACCATTACATGATTATATCCCAAAAAACCATCCAGAAAGGACATCATATGTGCATTGTTCACCATCTGGAGAACTTCATCCATAGAGGGAAAAGGATAATTATCCTTCTCTGATGCTCTATTTAAGCTCTTGAAGTCTACACATAAGCGTATGTCTCCATTCTTCTTCCTGAAAGGAACCATATTAGCCACCCAGGTTGAGTGTCTGACTGGGAATATGATCCTAGTAGCAAACATCTTCTTGGCTTCTTAAAAAATGAATAGTTCTAGAAAAGCATTCATCGGTCTCTTTTTTTGCCTAAAGGGCTTTGCATCAGGCTTCAGGAGAATAGTATGGGTTATAATGGATGTGTCATATGTATTTAACTCATCATATTTCCATGCAATGACATGGATATAGGCTTTCAATGCCTAGGCTATCCCTGATCTTTCTTTTTCAGTGCAGACCTTACCTATCAGAACATTATTTGTATCCTTACCTTGCCTTATGTTGATAGGTGCATACTCTCCTCCATCTATTTTGGGAAGATCTTTCTATTTGATCATGTTATCCAGATCAAAATCTCTTTCTAGTTCAATCACCCCCTTGGGGATCTTGTTGTTGGGTAAATCCATTATGTCTTCTTCATCCCAAACATGGTCTTCTAGATTTTTCACATCTACTATCTGGGTATCAAATATATCCCTATTAGCAATAAAGTCCAGGACGTGTTGGTCATAATCAAACATGTGAAAGTTGGTGACATTATCAGAGATAGATGGTGTTGACACCAATTCTATAGAGAACCTCTTTATCCCTAATATGGATAAAGGTTCTAAAGTGTTATTAGCCTATGCTAGTGCATCTACTCTATGATTAAGTTCTCTAGGGACATGCATGATATTGAAATCATGAAAACTTTCCATCAGGTCCCAGACTCTATGTATGTAATTTGACAACCTCTTGTAGTTGCATGCATATATGTTTCTAACTTGTTTTAATACCAATTGTAAGTCTCCATAGACATACAAAATTTTCACATTTTTCTTGAGAGAAAACAACAAACCATGTATCAAGGCTTCATATTTAGCCACATTATTGGTGCAAGGGAACTGTATTCTATATGCTGTCAAGAATGACTTCCCTGATGGATTTATCAAGTCAATACCTACACTAGCTCCTTGTTTTGATGTGGATCCATCAAATCTTAGGATCCATGGTTTATTCTATATTAAAGGCTTATTAGAACCTTCCCTTTTCTTCGTAACATGTGTAGCTGCACCTATAGAGATCCATTTCATCTTCTATGGTACATCGTTTACCACATCCTGATGTTTTGGTAGGACTAAAACATCCTCTTTTTCTTTTTGAACATCATCGTACTGAATATCTTCTCTATTTACGAACTTGGTGTCATCTTTTCTATTATCAAGAGCCATTACAACTTCTCCTCTTGTATCTTCAAGGATATCCCTAATATTATGTAGTTTGTTACCTAAATACAACTACTCCTCCTTATTTAATATATGCAGACATAGAGCACAAGTTGTCTCTGAATGTGGTGCCTCATGAATATTGCACCATCCTTCAATAAATGCATGTTGTGGTGGAATTCCTTGCAAAATATGTCTCTAAATTTGCTTGGAAAGGAAATCCTCAAATTGTATCAAATGACTCCCTCTATCCTCAACTGACAACTCATAATCAGATTCAATGAGACAATCAGTCCATGGGGTGATAGTATTTTTCTTCTCATTGGAATGCACATCATCACATATCAATATTTCCTCTATACTAGGCATTAGGACATCATCTTGATGCACTTCTCGTCCAGGTTCTCTTGTTTATGAAGAAAACAATAGATCATGATCATCAACATTAGATATTTCACTTACCTTGAGCGATGATGATCCACCCTCTATGCATATTCTTTCTAGTTCAATCATTTCCAGACATGATTCACATGCACTTTCTAAGTGTGCATCTTCATGCAATCTACACCATCCAAATATTAGGATATCTTCAATAGGTCTCCCTATCAATTGACATTTCTAAATTTCTTTAGCTAGTTACTTTTCAAATTCATGAAAGTGATCCATCTCATCTTCATTAGTTGAGCTATAATTTGATACTATTATCAATCCTTCCTCTGCCATAATTTCCTCCTTGTTATTGCATCCCTGGCTATTGTAGGAAGCCATCATCAATTCTTCAATCTTGACTCCTTAAGGTCTTAGTGCATACACTCCTGGTTCAATGTCCACATACAGTATCTCATTGGTGTGGTTATACTCAGTGATCATGTGTTTCATCTTGTTGATAACTGAGAGGGGGGGTGAATCAGTTATCTTAATTATTTCATCTTTCTGAACTTCCTTAATGATTAATGCAGCATCAAATCAAATAAGCAAACATAATCATAAATTGGAAATAGCATTAATACACATGACACAATGATTTTGACGTGGAAAACCCTGATAGGGGAAAAACCATAGGGTGATTAACCCAAGATTGTATTCTCTGTTAGAAGAATAAGATAGTACAAAGTGACACTTGCCAATTAGGGCTTACTGCCTGAGCACACTGTTCACAAGAGGCTCACTGCCTACAATAGATAGTACAAAGAAACTAGATACTTGAACTAATGAGAAGCATCCATACATGCTGGGGTTCAGTTCCGGTTAAGCTCAATATACTGATCTACTACACTTCATTCCTCCTCTTCTTTGATGTTGTTGTCCTGTCACATACCGGACCTGTAGTACTGCTGTTACTCTACTTATCTACTTTTCTTTGCAACAACACAACTCATACCACACCATTCATATCTAAATCCATCTGGTATATATATCCACACCAAGGATTTCATCCACTTTTGAGTTGGCATCCAGAATAGTCAATATTTTCCCAAACTCTAGTCTGTCGATTGAATCCTTGCTTACCAAGTGATGTGAATCAAGGAGATACTTATAGAAGTCATCTAACATGTTGGCCAATCATGGATGATACCTTAAGAACCATGATCATCATCAATATCTCATCCGGAATAATTTTGATGTTCTGTTGATCAGTTCTTCCTCTGTCTACTTTGCCAAACCAGACCTCAATACTTAGATGCTCATATCTCTTCAATCTTCCATCATCGGAGGCTCAATCCCTAGAATCTATCAGTCAAGGTATTCCTCTTGACTTTCCCAAGTCCACACTTTAGAAAGATACTTCCTCTAAGAGATTTGGACCTGACTGTCAGACCTTGCTGCATGCTCTGTTCTTTCTTACCGAACCACAACATTCTTCAATCTAGCTTCTAGTATAGGCACACCATGTCCTACAGATGTGTGGGATGAACTTTGTTTCCATTAATGACAACAATCATGCAGCCACATAGTGTCTCTTGCCAACAATCTCCCCCTTTGGCATTGATGGCAACACTTAGTGAAAAATGACTAATTGTCACACTGAACTCCCCCTTGGCTGATGCTCTGTTCTAATATACATTTTACTGGATCTCCCCCTTAGCTGGATCCCACATTTTTCACTACTCCTCACTCCCCCTTTGACATTAATGGCAAAGGGTGGGGTCCGCACACAAAAATTTCCAAAAACAATATGTACTTAGCCACATAAAACATATGTACATGTTTTACCTACATATACTGAAATATATCTGCAAAAGTGGTCTTTACCTGTACCACTTCTGTCACCCAACTCTTCTTCATTCTGTCCAAAATTGAGATGTGACCACTCAACAAGAATGCAAAAGCTTCTGCCCTTTTTAGATCTGTCAGATCACTGGTCCGGGTTGTAGTCTGAGCATCACTTAGGGCCTCATGCATGGCCTCTAAATTAGGGATAATGAACCCTCTAAGTTCACTCAACCTACTTATTCTATTTTTATTTTCCTTCTCAAGCTTCTTAATTTCATTCAAGATTGCAATAGTCCGACATTCTTGACTTATTATGGGAGATGAGAGAGAATCAAAACTTTGAGATAAACTTAGCAATTTATCTTCTTGCTCTTTTACTTTCTTCTCAACATCTTTGGTCACTTTGGGCCAGGATAAGCAAAATTTATAAATATCTCTGTCGTCTTTGAGAGCATTTTCTAAACTCTTTATCCCAATATCCATAACTCTCCTATCATTTGAGATTAGACCCAGTACTTCAGAGAATCTCTTATCCAAAAATTTTTTCCTGACTTTCTCTTCTGATGCTTTCTCTAAAGAATCAAAATGTGTATTAACAGAATTTACAAGAGACTTTAGATTACCGGATGTGGAGGCTATATGATCCTTTTGGAAGGATGGCATGATCTTTTCCAATACACCGGATGCAGTTTCTATGAGCTCATAGTCTTCCATGTGAGACTTCAGCATTTTTTCTTTTGCCTTTGCTTGAGTGAAGGATGCTAGTTTCATGGTTTGAACCGGAGAGAGGGAATCAAAATTGAATAGACCTTGAAGCAATTCTGGTTCATCAAATTCCATCATCTCTTTGGTCAAGAAATCTTTGACTGATTCTATTGTGTCTCTTGCCAGAGACAAAATTTTCTCCCCTTCTGCAGCCTTACCACTATCATCTGTTGCCTTCTCTGTTGGAGTTTTTTCTCCTTCTGTAGCCTTGCTAATATCATCTTCTTTTTCCTTCTTTTCTACTTCTTGACTAATCTTCTCTTCTACTCTTTCTTTTTCTTTGGTTCTAGAGTCTGCAGGGGAAATCAAAGGAGTGATGTTTGCTTGATCATGGACCTCCTCTTTCGGAGCAAAGGATTCTAGGTTCTTATCTTTCTCTTCACCTGTCTCCTTTACCTCTTCTGCCACTGTTTCAGTAGATTCTTCTTCAACATCTGTAGCCAAGGGATCATCTAAGTCCTCTATAATAGGAATGTTGAATCTTTTGTATGCATTTAGGAGTATGTTTCTTGTTTCTTTTGCTACCTTGTTAGTTTCTCCAAGCATAAGTTGATTCATTCTAGCTTTGCTTCGGAACTCATCCTTACAATCTTTGAAGATCATATTCTTCTGCTTAGGAGTGATGGAGGGATAGAGCTGAATGACTATCTGTTCCTGAATCTCCATATCCTTTTCTTTGGCATTATTCTTTCTCATTTCAAGTTCCTTCTCAAGGATTTTAGGAATTAAAGATATGATCTCAATGAAAGCTTTATTGTAGATGTTCAAATACTTAACTGTGGCATCTTGCAGATTCTTCTGGTTAGCTTCACTGTATTTATCATATAATTTTGTTATTGGTTTCAGGTTTCCATCCACAATAATTGCCTTGATGATATCATCAAGGCAATTATTGTGGATGGAAACCTGAAACCAATAACATCAAGAGTGGGCTTCTCAACACATTTATCTGTCTTTTGTTCTTCCTTATCTAGACTGGTAGTGGATTCTCCGGAAACTCTCTTCTTCTTCTTCATTTTCTTAATTTCCTCATCAAACTCTGTTTCCTCATCATCCTGAGGCTTGTGTATGATCTTGTAGCTTTTGTCTTTGTTCTCTTTTCTCCTTTACCGGATGATTTTGCTTCCAGTTTTGATGCCTTTGAGCTCTTAGCAGTGATAGATGTAGAACTCTTAGAGGATCTGGTCTGGGAGGGGGCTTCTACCGGAGCACTTTCGTTTACTGCCTCTTCCTTTTCTACCCTTTCCATCTTTTCTCTATTTGCATCTAGTGCCTCTTTTGAGATACCATACCTTTTGGCAACATTCTCTACTTCTTTTCTAACTTTTCTCTTCATTTCTAGTTGCCTGAGCTCGACATGAATCTTTACACTCAATTCTTTAAAGGTTCCAAACCTTTCTGCCTTGGGATCCTTGGGCTGACCAGGCATGTGCTGGACATGCAGCTCTGCAATTTTCTCCTCCACTTCATACCCCATTGGCATGATCCAAACTATTCTTGGTTCCACTACCTCCATTAGACACTGATTAGTTTCTACCATAAAGCATATTGTATCTTTATATTTTTCAACTAGGGATTGGGGAATTCTCTCTCTGGCTTGCATCATGTTCTAAAAGTTCTTAAAGTACCCCCAGAGTGTTGTATTATGTGCATTGGCATCACCAATTCCATGTAGATAGTCTCTAATTTGAATTGCTACTGGTCTGTCATTCTACCATATCCACCCATTAGATCTGGGTAGCTCATTCATATAGTAGAAGAATAGATAGAGTATTAAGCCACTATATTTGAAGGAGTTCTTCTTGTCCTTCTTTATCTTCTATAGATTTCCAAAAGTTGGTTTAGAAGGAGCTCACAGAGATCATAGTTAGCATTATTCCTTAACATTTCATAAGCAGTATATACAGCAGTTCCGGATACTAAATTCTCCCTACTAGAGTGATATATCTTATAGCCAATTATCATTGATGCAAAGTTGATATCCGGATCTATGATATCCTCAATTGTCATTGCTCTTTTATCAAATTTTGATTTGGTAGCCTCACTTACAATTTGGTTTTTGACAGATTTTAGAGCAGGCATCCCACTAGTTGAGTGTAATCTAGTTACTGCCCTAATGGCATCCTTAGTGATCTTAAATGGCATGTTCAACCACATGAAGTTGTCATGCATTCTGCTCAAAATATACCAGACCCATTCATCTTCTAGAAAACAGGGGAAATGAATGCACTGTGCAAAATGTTTGTCTTAGATAGCCTTATACTGAGGTTTGAGATCAAAAGAGTCATCTATTAATTCCTTATGGTAAATATCCATTAGTTTGGAGTCTCCAAATTCCTCAATGTTTGCATGAATATATGCCCTAATGTCTTCAACATGTAAAACCCCATGCGGAGTGTTGGAAAATGCACCTAAAGGATCCACTTCTAAAGATTTGTAGGGATGTTTCTTAAATTTAGGGCGAGGCCTATCAGAAATATTTACAACATTTGGAGTACCCATTTTCAAAGATTTACAGAGAGATATTCAGCAATAAAAAATACCTTTTGCGTTTCTAGGGTTTGCTGAATGAGCTGAAGAGATCACCAGCTGATTTGAATTCTGCAATTGATCCTTAAGAGAGATGAGGCAAGTTTGTTCGCAGAGATCTTGTATATTTCACTAATGCAGATGTGCAAATGAAGAGCAAATGAACTCTTTTAACACTTAGCAAACCCTAATTTCACATTGCAATAAATGCACAACTCAAGTCATTCCGGTTGCCTTGTTTTCCTTGTTCTGAGAGAGATCTTTTTTTGGATCACTGAGATATGCTTTGATTTATTCTTGGTGATTATTGACAATCTATCTTTCTTTCCTCAACCATTTAATCTATCCATAGATCAAGATACCACAAGTTTTGAATCAAATCAGATCTGACTGTGAGAATCCTATTTTTACTGGATGACTGTTGAACCAGATTAGTCTTGGTAGATTAGACTCTTCAAATCTTCTTGCAGATCTTTCATATCCTAACCAAACCTACTTTAGATGTTTCTCTAAGAATCCTTTAATCCGCAACTTCCCATGTGCCAATTTCAGGCACCAATTGACTGGCTGGGGGAATTAGTTTTTCTTAGTGACTCCCCCTGAGCCAGAGCTCATCTATTCAGATTTTGGAAGGATTATCAGCACCAGATTCTGGTGTGGATCCATCCCCAACATTCTCTGTGCTTCTCTTTACCCAAATCTTATTCATCTCCCTTTGAATTTCATTCGCATTCACTTTTCCTTTTCCTTTGTCTTGGTTATGATTATGCGATTCTGGACCCCTTTTATCTTGATTCTTATTTCTATAGAATTTGGCAATATGACTGGATCTATTGCAATTGTAGAAAACAACATTTCTTTGCATATTTGACTGATATTCTCTTGATCTACACTGATTAGCCATATGTCCCATTCTATTGCATGCAAAGCATCTACCATTGAATGAACTATTTATTTGCAAGTTTCTACACTCATGGGATTTGTGACCATACCTTTTGCAATTGAAGCATTGTTCGGAGAAGGATGTATTAGTCTGATTCATTCTTCTTCTGCACTGATTTGCTTTATGACCAAAGTTATTGTAGTTGTTGCAGTATCCATTGAAAGATGGATATCTTTGAGCATTTGGTTGCCTTACCGGAGGTCTTCTAGGCCTGTCTCTTGGATTTTCTGATCTGGACTTCTTCTGACCAGATCCAGAGCTTTCACCTTTTTCATACCCCAGTCCTTGCTTGTCATCTACCCTCTTTTGGCTTTGAAGAAGAACTTCAAGTTGAGCAAAGCTTATCTTGAATTTCTCTTTATATTCATTTGTTGTTTGAAGATCCCTTTTAAGAGTGTCAATTTGATTCTCAAGTTGTTCTTCATGGTCTCTAGCTTCTTCAAGATCAGATTCTAGATGCCTAATTATTCTATCCATTTTGTGGCAGTCTTTTGACTTCTCCTTTAGAGATTGTCTTAGATCATCTTCAGTCTTTCTTTTCTCTTCAATTTCTTGGGTGAATTTCATAACTCCTGATTCCATTTCATGTCTTACCATAATGACCTCTTTTTATAACTTTTCACTTAACTTGGTTTTCTCCTTCAGATCTTCATTTGTATCATTGGCTTCACCTTGATTTGCCAATTGTTGAAGTAGGTCCTTTCTCTTTTTCATAGAAATACTCAATTTCCCTTTTAGTTCATTTATGAAGTCATCAGCCTGTTTGAGTCTTTCCTTCAATTCATTGACTTCAGAGTTAGATTGCTCAAGATCATCTAGGGCAGACTGAAGTTGTTCCCTCATACCATACATATCCATTTGAGTTCCCAGATCTTCCTCAAGTTGTTAGGCTCTGTTTGGAGGAACTTGGCTCTGATACCAATTGTTGATAACTGAGAGGGGGGGTGAATCAGTTATCTTAATTAGTTCAACTTTTTGAACTTCCTTAATGATTAATGCAGCATCAAATCAAATAAGCAAACATAACCATAAAATGGAAATAGCATTAATACACATGACACAATGATTTTGACGTGGAAAACCCTGATAGGGGAAAAACCACGGGGTGATTAACCCAAGATTGTATTCTCTGTTAGAAGAATAAGATAGTACAAAATGGCACTTGCCAATTAGGGCTTACTGCCTGAGCACACTACTCACAAGAGGCTCACTGCCTACAATAGATTGTACAAAGAAACTAGATACTTGAACTAATGAGAAGCATCCATACATGCTAAGGTTCAGTTCTGGTTAAGCTCAATATACTGATCTACTGCACTTCATTCCTCCTCTTCTTTGATGCTGCTGTCCTGTCACATACCAGACCTGCAGTATTGCTGTTACTCTACTTTTCTACTTTTCTTCACAAAAACATAACTCACAACACACCATTCATATCTAAATCCATCTGGTATATATATCCGCACCAAGGATTTCATCCACTTTTGAGTTGGCATCTGGAATAGTCAATATTTTCCCAAACTCTAGTCTGTCAGCTGAATCCTTGCTTACCAAGTGATACAAATCAAGGAGATACTTATAGAAGTCATCTAACATGTTGGCCAATCATGGATGATACCTTAAGAACCTTGATCATCATCAATATCTCATCTGGAATAATTCTGATGCTCTGTTGATCAGTTCTTCCTCTGTCTACTTTGCCAAACTGGACCTCAATACTTAGATGCTCATATCTCTTCACTCTTCCATCACCAGAGGCTCAATCCCTAGAATCTATCAGTCAAGGTATTCCTCTTGACTTTCCCAAGTCCTCACTTTACAAAGATACTTCCTCTAAGAGATTTGGACCTGACTGTCAGACCTTGCTGCATGCTCTGTTTTGCTTACCGGACCACAACATTCTTGAATCTAACTTCCGGTATAAGCACACCATGTCCTGTGGATGTGTGAGATGAACTTTGTTGCCATCAATGACAACAATCATGAAGCCACACAATGTCTCTTGCCAACACATCCTAGGTTCAGCTTCGATTATGAGTTGGTTAAGAACTCCTTTCCATGGCAACCACATATGAGAAAAGTTTGGAGCCATGTAACATTCAAGGTTTTGGACCAATCTCTACTGAGAAGCATGCCATAAGTGCCAGGCATGTCCACTACCTAAATATCTATGTAGTACTGCACCCTAGGATTTGATGCAAGCTAGATGTGAATGTGTGTCAACTCTCCTATCACACTAACTTCTGACTTGTCTAGTTGAGTAACTTTCTTAAGTGATTTTGTTGGATGTAAACCTAAAGTGTTGCAAATAGATAGGGGAATCACTTTGGTTGAGGCACTTGAATCTACAAGGCAATTGTGTAGGTTCCTACCAAATATACTTAATGTGAGAAAGAAGAGGGGTGATTCAAACTTATCCTTATACAGGGTCATCTGCAATGTATCAACAACATGAACTGTGGCTTGTACCCTTGGTTTGGCATCATTATCTCTAGGTGCAGGATCTATTGTCAAGATATGACTAGGATTCTAGCCAGGTCCTTCTTACCTAGGTGCAGTTTCATCTAGTGACTTCAAGAAGGCTTTATTAATGATAGGGGTTTTCAGTAATTCTAATAAAGACAGGTTGATCTTTATTTTCTTCATTTCTTCATCCAAGTAAGTAACAAGCTTATCTGATTCAGGTAGTTGGCTCATGGTTTTTGCTAATGTAGTTTGTGGAGTGAAGTACTATGTATTCACCTTTGGGGGTCCATGGTTATTGCTCACTTTAGGATCTAGAGGTGTATTGAAGTTGTTAGGAGGGATGGATATGGTCAAAGGACCAGTAGGGCAATTAGGATTCCTCCTAAGGTTATAGTTATGTCCTCCTTGATATTGCTACTAATATGCATGAACCTCTTCAGCTTCTTGTTCAGGCTCATTTTCATCCTTAGAGGGAAAAACATAGTTAGCCTCAAAGGTCAAGGCAAACTCCTCACATGCCAGAGTATAGTTTTCATGTGTTACAGTCATCTGATGATGTTGATGAGCATTAGAACTCTCAAGTACTAGGGCTGACTCATATCGTAGGGGGGCAATTTCATTACCCTAGGGAAAAGGTGGATCTCCTACAATGTTTGAAACTTCAGCTTGGAATATGCTAGCTACCATTTTGAATTTAGGATAATCCAACTTAGCATGTGCATTTGTGTTGTGCATCCTACACCAATTAGTGAGTACAACTTCTGCCAAGTTAACTCTAGTCATCTACTTAGGTTTATAAATAGGCTAATTATCTAAAGGTGATGGTAATGAATCATTATTTGGCCTGGTGTTCCAAACTCTAGGTGGTCTAGGGACATTATTATTATTTTTGAAATTTCTCTCATTGTTATATCCCCTATCAGGATATCCAGATCTTCCATTATTGTTACCATATCCCTATTAGGATATCCTCTATTTTGGTTTTGGTTTAACTGTGAAAAGAAGTTTTGACTCCTCATGTGAGTGGCCTCAATAGATAACTTTCTTAACTGAGATGATATCTCTTTAATGTCATCCTTTTCTTCCTGCATTTTGGCTACTACATTGTCTTGTTGTGGTTGGAAGAATGAACTACCATTATTGTTTTGCACACCATCCTAAGGTGCATGTCTAGGGTGAGGTATAACCTGACCATTACCCTGAGGAGGCATGATGCTAAGAGGAGCTACTTGCAATGGGTTAGGAGAAGGCATCAGGGCTCCAATAGCTGGCATTTGACTAGGATATGCAGGATATCCTAAGTCAGGCATAAAACCTAGTGTTAACTGTTGGTTAAACTTGATAGCTTCCTCAAAAGCACCTGACAAAGATGTGGTGGTAGGGTGTGTCCTCCTAATGAACATAGATGTCAAAGGATCTAAGGTTGAGAAGTACACTGACTTGGCTGCTTCATCATCTACATTATACAAAGAAGTTATCTTAGAGTACATATTTTGGAATCTAGCATTGAAATTGGAGATCAACTCTCCCTCAGCTCTTTTAATTGTAGAAAAGATGTGATACATCATGGATGGATCTACAGGTATTTTGAATCTTTCTTTGAAGGCTTTTTCTAGATCATCCCAAGTGGCTATGGAAGACTGAGGAAGGCTAATATACTAGTTGTATGCCTCTTCTCCTAGTGAATAAGGAAACAACCTACATACAACATCCTCATATTGTATCCTAGGCCTGAAATGGGCTTCCTTATAAGTTTAGATGTGATCATCTACATCTTGATAGGGATGACATTTTGGACAAATCTTGTCTAGATTTGTAGGCAAGGCATTGTAAGCAGAAAAGAGGAGTGGTGACTCCATAGTGAAGAATGACATTGCAGGTAGTGTAGGAGGTATAACAATAGCTACTACTAGAGATACTAGTGAATTTGGACCAGTAGGACTGTGATGAATATTTGTTGTATGAGGTCTAAGTCCAAAGATAAGAAATTCTTCTAAAGGTCCAATGGATCTTGACCTTGTATTAGGTCTATGAGCTAAAGCTTCACAATTCTAGACAAACTTTGGATATTTTGACAAAATCTTTGTAATGGTATAGGTATTTACTCCTCTGAAGTGGATATTTATGAACAGATGTCCAAAATGATAGGATATTTGTAGGATATTTGTAGAGAATGCAAATATCGACTCAAATTGTGGAATTCTAGAAAATTATCTATAAAGATCAGGATAATTGACCACAAGGATGGGATATTTGTAGTCAAATTCCTCAAATTGTCAAAGACATGTGAAATCTTTGTGTACATATGCAAGATTCAGAGTATTGCTAAGAAATTTGAAAATATCCTCACACCTGAATGTGGGAATGATGTCCAAATGATAGATTCTTGAATCAAGTTGCTCTATGGCCCTCCTTCTAGTGCCAAAAACCTATTGATGATGATGTTAGTCATAACAACAAGAAATAAATGTTACACGACAACCTTTATTTATCTTGAAAGATATGATAAATTCATAATGAATTTATGATCCCAAGAATCTGTGCATTAGTTCATAATGGTCTGGTATTACTCAAAGGTTGATGTGTGTTCTTGTTTTCCATTAGGGTCCTTACATACTTTATCTTGAAGTATTTGTATCCGGATATGTAGGTATTTCTCTATTTCACCCGTTCTCTATGAATTTTCAACAAAGATGTTAAATCCTACAAAATCTAACCAGATCATGTAGATATTAATGTGTATTTATATTGATCTTCATTCTAATTAGGATTATTTTTTATGACTTTGATTAGTTCTTCTAAATCTGTCTTCAATTTACTCAAATTGAACTAACCTTTGCTTGAATTTATCTCTGCACTGTGAATTCTTTCAAATAATGTGCCTATAAGTTGATATTTCTATGATCTTTGCCATTATTTATGATTATTTGCATGATATTTTCAATTCTACATGCATTTTTCTCAACTATGCTTATGATCTTCATGTGTGTACAGATATCAACATATTTTTATGTTCTACTTTTCATTTATTTGTATGTTATAGTTGTGATGGTGATTCAATGAAATTTAAAGAAAATTGAAACTAAATTCTAACTTTACTGAAATGAATGAGTCTTTGACAGTTGGTCCACATGCACAATTTAACATTTCATAAAACAAAGATGAAATCAAACCATGTGTTGCATGTTAACTCCACAAATTCACACAGTAGATGCTAATCTTCAAAGGTAAGAGAATGAAAACAATATTAACCAACTAACATGCACTCCAACGGACACAACATATCATAGTGAAATATCTAGATGTCATTCACAAAGATTACTTAGAATTTACGATGAGTTGTAATCTATATGTCTATTTTATTCAATATTCAAAAGTATACACATTTACAATCAGTCTTGAGAAAGAACTTGGACATTTCAACAATCCAATCTCAATTAATTCTCAAATAATCTACAAAATGCTCTCCACCTCCTTTTAGAGGATAAGGAGGGGAGACAGTTACAAAAGATCCAATGATTAGGATTTATCTATGATAATCAATGGTATACATTGCCTTGACCGAGTCAACATATAAGACATGTGGCACAAGTTACTAGTTGGCAACCATATGGTAAAATATCCTCTAGACCTTGGATGAGGTCAATATGACCTCTTTATCCCACATTCTATTTGGAGTCCTCATCAGTGGATGATCCCCTTGATATTCTGTATTTGGTTCCTTGGATAACCTCATATGCATGAATAGCCTTCTCTATTTGTGTAACATCTACTACATTAACCTTCTTTGTTGCATGCCTATACACCTTTAACTGCTCTTGTAGGGATGTCCACTTATTTCTCCTACTATCCATCTCTTCTTTAAACTTTTCTATTCTAGTCTTCATCCTCATGGCCTTAATTATGGTGTCCTCAGAGAAATGATTGAGTAGATCCTCCACCACAAGCCTAAAATTGTCTTTGAATCCATTAGTGGTGAAGTCAACATCCTAGTTCTCAAATTTCCCTTCAACCTCACCCTCAAGGGCTTCCAAAGTTTCTATCTCTTCTACCATTAGGGCATGCACCTTGACACTAGCATATGCAATCTTGTTATTACATCTCCTCAACACATCCACCTCCAACTTTACATCTCTATTCCAGTCATCTAACTGAGGTGATGTCTGAGATGTTAATACATTCTTTGTTATGAGGAGGTTAATATCTATTATTTTCATCTCTTTGAGGATTGCAAGTTGTTTGTCACTCTTTATTAACCTTTGGCTGACATCCTTTTTCACTTTGTCTGCCTTCTCTTTCAAACTACTTAATACCTCCCATTTGGATAATGATGTCCTTATTGCTTGTTCACCCTCTGTCAAAAATTTGATGAACCAATTATCCATGACTTGAGCTTGGTGTTTTGCGCATCTAGATCAAATATCTCCTCTTGTGACACTATTGTTAGTGATGTAGATGCTGATATGGGACATTTGAGGGTGCCACTAATCCTATGATAAATGTCTACATCTAAGAAATTTTCTCCTTGTGCTCTTTACTCTTGGACTTTTCTTTGGCTATCCTTGCCATTAGGGCATCTATGCTATCCTTAGTTTCCCATCCTTCTTGCTCTGTTGTAGCAAATCCCAGGTCCAATGTGGTTTTCTGGAATTCATTAGCCTTTATTTCCCCCTTAGCCCTATCCGCAATAGGTACAACTACTTGAGTTGTTCTCTTTCCTGTGATAAGGTCTCTCTTTATTGCAGAAGTAGCTCGAGCTCTTGTCTTAGGTTTTTCTACTTCAGTAGAAAATAATGAAGATATATCAAAATTTGAAGAATCAATGAATTGAGGTGGATTTACCTCATGAATAAGCCAATGTGGCACATAGGATCCGAACCCATCTTGGTATGTTTACTCAATGTGAGCATCATGTATTTCTACATTTTATTCCTTCAGGATGTATTCATCCATATTCTATTGTTGTTGTTGTTGTTGTTCATCTGCAGGAACCTCTTCATTTGTTTGCTACTCATCATCTTGTGCATGATCTTTTGATGTCTTATCCTGATCTTTAGATTTGTCCTAATCAGGTCATTATTCCAATGGTACTTCCTTATTAACATCCACTTCTTGCTTATGTGCATCTATATGAATATCTTGAAGTACCCGTGGATTAACCTGAGATAGAGGAGTATCTATTTTGGTTCCTTGATGGTCAGGATCTTGAGCATCCTGATGAGCTTCTTGGTTACCATCACCCTCTATCTCCTCAATTTTTTTCTCATATTCTTTGTTTAGTTGACCTTCTTGTTTGGATATTGATACTTTAGTAACTTTAGGATCCTTAGATCCTAATATGACTATCAAACCTGATTCTCTAGATGTATTTCCTTGTTGATACTTTTCCATCACTTTAACCTGTCCCACATCAACATCATGCACTTCATGTTGTGCAGGCTCCTTTGTGTCAATATCCATGGTTGAGTTGTCTTGAATCTCTTCATGCTCCATGGATTTATCTTTTTTTGTATCCTCAACCTCAACATAGGTTAAGTTAATAGCTGCTAGGTTGGTCACTTTACCAAACAATGCATCTAGGCCTATTTTCTATAGTACTATCTCTAGATTGTCCACCACCTCTTCTCCCTTCTCCCTTGTACCTAGTTGTACTTGAGGTGTGTTTTGGGAAGTCATGGAAGTATTGTTTATCAAAGTCTCCATAGGGATTTCTGCCACATCTTTCACTACCTCATCATCAGTGAGGTCTATAGTCTTATTTAGAGGAAGAGATTGATCATTTACTTTCTTTCTTTGTTCTTCCTTGGCCTCCTTTGCTAACTCTGTCTTGAATTTGATAATTACAGGGATGGGGACATCATGTTGTAGACCTTGATGCACTACCCCTCCTTTAGATATCCCTTCACCTCCTTTCCCTTTGAGTAGGCTACTAGGCTACTTGCTTGCATATCCCCTCATCACTGGTGTTGGGCATCTTTTCTGCCTAGGCACATTAGTCTCTACTAGAATATCCTATTTTTTCTTATTCTTCACTAGAGGTACCTCATCCTCTTCCTCTTCCAAATCTTGATAAATGACCATATGCTCACCATCCACTTGTTTAGGTTGTTCTACAGGTTTCTTGGATGTTGAAGCAGTAGCAGAGGTTGAAACTTGTTTCTTCTGAGGTGAAGGTCTTGGAGATATGTGGATACCCACATCTATAGTCCTTTTCTTGGCTTATTTAGGAGAAGCCCCTTGTGTTTTCTTCTCCAGACCTTGTCTCTTTCCCTCTACGAAGTCATCATAATCTTCCTCAGTTAGGTCTTGGCTTTTTTCTTTTCTTGTCAATGATGATAGCCACCCTCTTGTCTTTGAGTACAACAACCACCTGATCTAACCATGCTTGGGTTAACTACATGACACTCTATGTTATCATATCTAGTGAGGTCTCCCCCAGTTGGCTCCAATCTAGTGGGGAGATAGTTTATTATATATCTTCTTCTTTTCATACTCCTCTAACATGATTGCCTCATCATTATGATATAGATGGGGTGGCACTAGGATGTAGTCTAATGTGTGGATCTGCTTCAAGGTTAACCTCTAGTAACTCCTTCTCACCTCCATATCATCAAGGTGATCAACCCAGTAATCTAGGTGCATCTGATGTGTGGGCTTTTTGTGAATGTGTTTCTCCATTCTTTTATATGGATCATAATGTCTGGCCAATGGAAATGGTTGCAGATGCACCATCTGTAGTCCTCCCTCTATTTCCTTGGCTGATTCTATATATGGGCATGTGTATGATCCCATATACATAGAAAAGATGACATTGGGCTTCTTGTTTCTTTTAGCAAAGGCCTCATAAGATGGCACTATTTGTCTAACTATCTCCATCAGGAGGACCCTATCCGTAGGATACATGGGAAACATCAAAGGTTGCCCATTAAAACCTTCTATTTTGATGTAGGTAAAGGTTAGGAACTGAATATACCATGTTCCATTCTTTGTTATAACTTCTTGAGCCTCAATGCTTAGCCTTTTGACCCTATCTTCCTCCATCATCCAAACCAGGTGAATGATAAAGCAATCATTGATTCTTTTATAATATTGGAGGGATGATTTCCTCTCCAGTTGTGGGTAATGATCCCAAATGTTCACATCATTAGGGTTAAGTCCAACCTTGTCAACTATTTGCAAGCCATCAAAGGTACCCCTAGCTACATAGGTGTATACCACATAAGAAGACATGTGGAACAAGTTTGCTTAACTACACAGCTTCTTCATTCCTAAATCTAGGCTACCACTAATGAGTGACACCTATTGTACTTGTTGGTTGGTGGTCTCCACCATTCTCATTAGTCCATACATCCATTCCTCAAAACTGCCTGCATGTAGTCTCCCTCTCATCCGGCTAAGCATGACCATAATGTATTGCATCTCTAAAGAAAATTCAAAATTGTACAAGTTCACAGGTAACTTGATAGATGCTTTATAGCTACCTTTGTATTGTTTATCTAGAGCCTCTAGATCTATCTTGTATAATATGGGGCCTATAGGGAGGTTAAATGCAGTTATTATACCTACAACTAAAAAGTTTGCATACACCCTACCATGTTTCTCAACTCTTCTGGTATTGGGGTTATAATTCTCAGCACATGCAGCTACCATTTCAATAGCTTCTATAGCATAAGGGAACCCACTGACATGCCACATTCCTAAGTTATAAATATTGATGAGAAGAGGGTTTCCATTACCCTTCTATGATTTATCTTTCCACTCATCTAAACTGGTGTTTTCAGCATGTGTGACACCTATTTGGCCAAATCAAAAACCAACCCCACTGGATTGTGCATACATGGGAGCTAAGAATTTTGCATCAGACCTATTCTTGCAGACCTCCATTATATCATGCACTGATGAATATACATATTTTAACCTAACATGCAGTTTCATGAGTTCAAACCTAGTTACTTCATGGATATCATGGTATCTAACAATTACACTTCAAAAAGCATATATGAGAATCATCATGCAAATTTTCCTTAAGTAAATACCATTTTACCATTTTACCTTTCAGAAATGACAAAACGAGGGTTTCATATGTTACATACCTCATTTGCATGCTTAAATCTAATTAACTAAGGTCATGGTATGCAAATTCACTATGTATCCACCCTTTACTATTTGATGTCCAATATGCACAACGTTCCTTTATGGATGCAAATCACTATAATGGGTATCACAAGTGCTTTGGTTCTCTATAATCTCAGTCTCTAAACACTTGGTAAATGTAAAATGAACATAAATCACCCTTTTAATGTTTAACATTCGAGGGATTAGGGTGTAATTATTGCTTAATTGTTCATGTTCATAGATATTAGCATCAGGTTCATAAGATCATAATAGATGGCAGCTTTTGATTTGAATTTTCAAATGTTCACATACTATTTTCACAGCATTTATTGTTGAGCATGCACATTCATGAATATCTAGGTGTTTAAACAATATGTAGACCTTTCAAAATGTGTACATACATCAGCCTGACATTAGTCAACGCTGACCATGGGTGAATATCAGGTCTTAAGTACTCAAAGGTATTTTACCTTCAAATTCAAATACCATGACATTACAAAATATCCTCATAAGAAAAGTTAATGTGCCATGTGGCACCTGTTGATTGGTTCTATAAGAGCCTATGTATTTTGGTCGCAAGGGGAGGATGTGTGGATATTAAGAAATATCCAGATATTAAGTTTCATGAAATATCCCTATGTCCAAATGTGAGGTTGACATCATCCCTTTTGAAGATGTTATGGGTTGAGTTTAGTATGATGTTATCGTCATATTAGTGAAAGTCTGCACATTAAGTTAATATCTGGATGCTAAGATCTATTGATATGTTTTGAAATCTTAACGTCTGGATGAAATCATCACCCTTTTATTATTCTTTATGGTGATATTAGCTGACATCATCAAGATATTAGTGAATATGCAGGATATTGAGTTAATATGCAGATGTCGAGTTTTATCATTATATTTGTCCAAGTTAGCATATTAACTAATATCCACATATTAGGATTGAACATGTGCACTTGTGAATGTCTATGTATTTTGACTATTTATTGCATCTTGGATTTAAAATTGATGTGCACGCATTTGCGAATGTGTAGACATTGAGTTTTCCTTTTTAATTCCTACGATCAAGACATTACCAAATGTCCAAACATTTAGGGAATGTAATGATATCCCTAAGTCTATTTTACTAAACTTTGACCAGGCATATCTTCTTGGTCTTAGAGAATTTTAGGGTGCTTCAAAAAGCAAACCTTCTTAGAATTTTGCACGCTTTCACCTAGTAGGGTTTGTTATGACAAATTTCAACTTTGAAATTGGACCTATATCATGAGATCTTGATATGCATAAGATGACATCCTAACATGCATTGTTACTAATTTTTTACCATACCGCCCAAAGCAAAGGGAACAAGCAAGCCAAGCAAAAGCAAAAAGTTGGGTCCCTATTTTGCTGAGGTAAATGGGGTGTGTTGTTTAACCACACAACACTTCCTCTGAAGAAAACTATGAAATAATTGCTTTCTTTTCTCTAGTTTTCAAAAGATAACTATTTACCAAAAGGTAATGGATTTCAATGTACAGCTTCCTGCTCTCCTTCTCAAGTAATTTGTAAAAGAAATCTTGTGTTTCTCTATATACTATAAAGAAGAAAGATAATGGAAAATCTTTGCTTTATCATCCTGGGTACTTCATTTTCTTGTTATGTTGCTCTTCATAGCTTCTGTTAGGGTTTTCCTTTGCCTATGGACTACTATCTATCCCTTAAAAGACTACTCTCTTGTATTAGTGACCTCTATGCTTTGGAAATGATGCTCATGTTGGTTTATGACTTTCTTCAAAACGACCCTTTGCATACAGTAGTCTCCTTTGAATTTTTATAAAGGAAAAGTGTGAAACTATTAAGATAGGTCAGAAAAAAGAGTGGGGATGCTTACGTTCTTAGTCTTCATAAGACCTATTTCATCAGTCTTGAAGGCTATTTCCTCATATATATGTCGGTATATTTGCACCTTTATAGTTCGCTGCTCTTTTATCACTATTATTAACAACTATTTGATGACTTTGTCATGGCATCCTACTTTTTACAGTTCTTGCACATCTTAACAGTCATAAATGACTATCTTCCATGCTAACCTGAATACAAAGAAAAAACATGACCTTTTTTGCATATGTTTGACAGTCACAAGTTACTTGTAAGGGTTGTTTTTATGATTGCCTCTTTGTCTATGATGCTCAGGTGACTGCTTCCCTCTTTGAAGCATTGTGATAGGGCTTCAAAAAGTTGATTATCTCCTCCTTTTAGACTGTCCTCACTTGCTCTACATATTAAAGGATTGCTCCATGATAAAGTGATTTTTCTATCACTAAGGTGCAGTCATCTCTTGCTATTTATCTAGCCTTTTTCTAAAATCAGATAGGGATCATTTAGATCTTAGAACACCATGGAAACTTTGTGGAAATAGTGAAACTGTTGTAAGGAAAGTGACAGTCCCATTGTTGTTACAGTGATTTCATGTTGTCTTCATGAGTGGTATTCAACAAAATTCCTCTATGACTGATTTCTTTGACATTTAGGACTATATCTCTTAACAATTTTTTCAGAACTCTATGGTGACTATAGCATGATAGCACAAGCTCCCTTTACGCTATCATTGCTCCTTTGCACTTATGCATGACTGCTACCTTATCTTCACTTGACTATTCCTCATGCCAAGTTTTGGGCAGATCTTGTAGTCTAATAGGGTAAGTGGCAAAAAACCTATCCCATATGACTGTCTCCCATGCTAGACCTCTATTTTCTTAGTCTATGGCATGTCTCTTGGATCATACTATAAGAACCATGTTTGGACTGCCCTTTCACTACTTTAGTCTTTGTTTGACCACATGTTCTCCTTCTTGAAAGATTGACGACACTTCTTTAATCTAAAGTGATTGTTCCATGAAATTGGCCCATGGGATTTTATCACTTACGTGTATAATACATTGCATTTGTTTCTCATCTTGACATTGCTGGTATGTATATCTCAACTCTTTGCCTTGTATTTGACCACTACAGGTTTGTTCTCTTGCATTGGCTATGGCAGTCACTTTTTGGTGGGTTTTATCATTATTCTTGCTTCTTCTCACTGAATACTTGTACTTCAATCATGTATCTCCATTCTTGGCTCTTGGTAGGTTGTCCCATGGCTATTGTGTACTTCTTTCTGACAGTCTATTGCTCCTTTACATTACTTCTCATCGTTTCTTTCAAAACTTTAAGAGCTCTCCAGTGCTGCCTATGATGGCTATTGTATGCCAAGCTAACCTCCACCATGGAAAAGAGAGGTGACTATCCCTCTTGGTCTATCCTTTCATGCTTTCTATGACATTGCATCCTCTGTTTGTTATTGATGAGACAAGATGTCTTGAAAAACTTGTATCTGCACATTCAGCAAACATGTTAGGAAAACTATTGAGGCTAGTGGTCTCCTCTACCAATTAGATGGTTATGTGATCTACTTTTGCTTCCCTCTTATGGTTGTATCTCTGCATTTGAAGGCTATTTATCTCTTCCATCTTCCTAATTAGATGCTTAAATGAAAGGTAGCATGTACATTTTGATATTGTTTCATATAGTAGTGGAAAGAATCCCACTCTAACATATCTTTATCTATCTCTTGCAGGTCCCCTTGGAGATAACAATGAGGAATATAAAGATGATGCTACCAATAGTGGGGTTCATCATTCAGGCAATGATAGATCCCTTTTCCCTCCTATATGTTTACCTTTTCTCATTTTAGATGTATATGCTTTCTTTCATTTTATCTTGTATAGTCAATCCCACGGCTTGTGTGGGAGCCTACAAATAGATTCTCTTTATGAATATAAACATTTATTTCATGCAATGACTTGTGTATTATTTCTCCTTTTCATTAATCAATTGCAAAAAGATAATCTAAAAATTATTGCATGGTACAATTGTTTATGATCATGAGTAGATGTTAGCAACTTTTGTGTACATTTTTTCACTTGATAATTGGATCAATTGTAATGTATGGACCATAGAAACAATCTACAACTCATAGGTTAGCTTTCCTTTTCAATTCTACTTGTTCTAGGAGCCTCCTGATCTAGTAGGATGCCCTTCCATTTTATCTGGTTTTTCCAGCAACTCTTATTGAGTTGCTACATGAATTTGGTAGAAGTGCTCATAGGAAAGGCCTTCTACTCGAGCAGTAGGCTTTCCACAATATGCTGGAAGCTTTCATATTTCCCACTCTTTCTCCTAAGCTTCCATTGATCTTGTCTTCTCCTGCAAAGCAAAAATCATCTTTGTTGTCCCAGCCTGACCTTATTGGGTAGAAATGCACAATTAGGTAACAATACTATTTAATAAAATTTAATTTTAATTAAACACAATGTATGCATAAATACATATCATTAAAAAACCAATAAAAATAAAATAAAATAAAATAAAATAATCATTGTAATATTTTAATTTAATCTGTGCATCAACCTTATTGTTGGTTCTGTGGCAATCAAGAGTTTATTTGTATGATTTATAAATAAATATAATTTCATTCACAATATATAATATATACATTAATTTTCACTTAAAGGAATTTAGATCTAGAACCCAGAATGAATCCCTAAAGCATTTCTCCATATCTCCTACCTATTACCTACACATGCACAGGAAAGGCACAGAGGAAGAAAAAAATCAATGCATTGAAGAATGAAAAATTAATTTAATGAATGAACTTGTTTTAAAATAAAATTGCATGCATGTGGTAATTAGTAGGTTACTTAGGTTTAGATTTCTTTAGAAGTTTCCAATTTGGAAACACATTATTAATAATTAAAGAAAAATGATAACAATAAAATAATTTTAAATTCGTGTTAAGTTAATTTATTACCCATGATTTTTAAATTCTATCCTAGAGTAATTACTCATGTATAAACATTGTGGAGATTTCTTTAGGTTTAAATTGTAAACAATAAGAAGATTTCTCTTTGTTTTAAAATTTAATTAGTAATTAGTTACAATGTAATAATTTCTCCATTATTATGGTTGATCACATAGTATGAATAATAACTTTATCTTTTCATAATATTGGATGGATTTGTTAAATATTTAAATATTATTATAGATTGAAATTAGGGAAAATTAAATGTACATAGAAAAATAATAGTTACCCTATTTAATTAATTTCAATTATTATTATTAGGTTATAATAGTATTTTATGAATGCATAAAGATTGTTAGCTAATATTTATTCTTATGTTTAATTTATGTGAAATTTATTTAGGTTATTTAAATATTTGTTATGTTTTAATTCTTAGGTTATAGGAATTTTATGGTAAAGGTTATTAATGTAAGTTAGTTTATACTAATTATTATATGTTATATAATGTTGAAATATTTTTATGGAAATAGATAAATTCCAATTAGATGTTATTAAGTTATTATTTATTAATTAAGGTGTGGGGAAATTAGTAGCCATGAGTAATAATCTTTCTTTTCACAAATAATTGTAGAGTGAGATAATTAATAATAGAAATTCTTAGTGACCTAGGAATTATAGGTAAATATTAGAATTGTTAATGATATTTTAATTAGTCTATCTTTTAGTTTCAATTTAAAGAATTAGTTAGGTTAAGTGTTTTTAGAAGTTTCCATAGAGGGATATAATATTCATCCATATTTTATTTTAATCATGAATTATTTATTTAATTTGTTGTCTAAGATTTAGGATTTTATATTAAATTAGTTAATAAAATTTTGATGTGTAGAAAATGTGTAGATCATTTAAATTTATTTAATATTTAATTATTTTCTTTGTAGCATTGAATACATCATACCTTAAGTGTCAAATTCATAAAATATTTAAATATATTAATTGTAATTTAGGGAAAATTAGGTAAACATAGTAAATTAATTAGTTATTAACGTTGCCTAGTTTAATCATTACTTGTAATGTCTACGAGAGCAATACTAATAACAATAGGAAAGTTATTCATATTATAATGTATATAAATATTGAATTTTAAATCATAGATCACCTATTAATTTATAAATTAACATTGCAACCATGTTTTAGACATGATTAAATTAATTTTAGTTTTATTCCTTAACCTTATAGTTGAAGATTTAGTCACCAGATATAAGGATTTATCATTTAGACCTAATTGGACTATTGTTTTGATAGGGAAGTTGCATACCGTAAAGATAACTCATTGTTCCATTTCGTGATAGTGTTTCTATAAGTGAACCATATGTAAAAATAAATTTAAGTTTTCTATTCCATCTATGATATTTATGTTTTGGATGGAAATTATATTTTAACCCACTTGTTTGGCTAGCATACAAGTGAGCTCGTCATGGGCATGACATTTGGTATTAGAGTGAGGTTTCCAACACTTTGGGAACTCTAAAGAATTTTGACTAGTAACCTAACTTGAAATTGTGTTAGTATAGGATGGCACCAAAGTGTAGTCCCAACCAATTTTAGAGCCCAATGCCCACACCATCAAGATAATTGAACTCTAAATGAACCCAAGTAGAGAAGGAACCTCTTGTAGTCACATCGAAAACATAACCTACCATACTCTTCTATTCAAAACCACTTGCCATGGTGCTTAGGCATCTTAAAATGTGAAATAAAAGAAAGGTCTTAAAATACATATGATAAAATTTTATGGAAGAATAGGGCTCATAGATAAATTTTAAAACTAAATAGACTTTCCCCAAATACCTTTTCTTATTTTAGGATTTAGGACCGACTATAATTAGGAAATTAGTAAAGAGGATTATATCAGGTCAAGGCTATGTTATGTTCACAGAGATAGCCTTGGAGTAATGTTAGGAGTACTAAAAGGAGAAGAGAGAGTATAGTAATTATTATCCTAGGTCATTCATTAATACCATGTTGGCAAGAGACACTGCTACAGTATGGACCTCTATGTTGTCATTGATGGAAACAAGACTCATAGATCTTATTACCATGGCTAGAAGAGATAACTCTGGAAGAACATGTTGGATTCCAGGTCTGATTGATAGAAAATGGCTAAGTATGGAAGGTATTTTGAGTCGAAGACAATAAGTCAGCTACTATGCCTCCGCAATTGAAGACTTGTAGATGCGGTTCAAGTATGATGTCAATTGGTGTTTGATAGTATTATACTTTAGAGATTAAGTTCTGATCCTCTCTGGAAGTCACCTTGAAGAAATGCCTAAGTCCGAGTAAGCAAAGGTATAGCAGGAATAGTGAACAAGGTCTAGTGCAGTGGTCCGCATTCCTCCGCATATAAGTATTTTGTTATGTAGTTGTAAATGTCATAAACACATATGTGAAGTGTCTTATTCCAGAGTTAGGAGATCTAAAGTTCACTAGAAGGACAACTACAAGTTGCTAAGTATCAGCATAGTGTTTGATAGAGTTTGACAAAGATAGAGTTTGAGATCTGATGGTTCGCATTTCTTCACAAGATGATATCATGCCTTGTGGTTCTAAGGTAAGATTGGGAATATGTAAAGAGTCCTTGATATGATTTGGAAGGTGTCTTGAGATCCTCAGTAAAAGTTGTAAGTCAGCAGATGAAGTTGTTAAGCATACTCTTAAGGAAGAGGTTGACAAGTATATTAATCATTGTACAAAGAAGAGTTAATGTTTGGATGATCTATGTAAGTAATTGAATGATTAGAGTTGACCTATATGAACATGTTTGAGAGAAGATTTGGGTTTGTGTGACACATAGTGCATTGGATTGAGCGATAAGGTATATCCTTCTATGTACACGTTTCACTTCTTAGATGCCGACCTAATTATGGATTAAATCATGATGTGGATATATATAAGAGTGATGATCTTCAATTGGGGTAGTGGTGGAGAAGTGTGTGTGTGTGTGGTGCAAGTATATGATTAGAAGAGTAGAGTTAGAAGAAAAGCAATGATGAAGACTTGGGATTCTGAATTCAGTTGCTAAATGACCGCACCTTGGCATAGTGGCAGATACTTAAGCAGTATTCAGTTATCATGTGTGATCTGACTGGAAGCAAGATTTTGACATCAAGGTAGTGAGATGGCAGTGAGCCTTCATTAGGGTTTAATAGCCCTCAAGGTTTAACAACCCTTATTGTAATCTTGCTAGGTTTAGGGTTGAGGTAGTGAGCCTACTAAATCTAGTTGTACTTCATGGAAGTAAGCCAGCATGTTCTAGGCCCATGGAGTGACCAAGCCTAAACATCATTTTTGTAAAGATTGCAATATATATTTCAGAGCAAATCCTCTCTGTGGTTTTTCCCTCTTTGGGTTTTCCATGTAAAATATTGGTGTTATGTGTCATGCTTTTGTGGATACTACTCAGTTGTATATTTTGTTTCTATTGGATTATTCTTTTGAAATGGTTTAAAGTAAAAGTGCAAGAAAAGGTTTATAGAACACTGATTCACCCCCTCTCTCAGTGTTCTTGACAATCAACAATTGGTATCAGAGCAAGGTTTTGTTGTGCCTTGTACACACACCCCATTTTTTTCCAAATGGAGACCCTCTCTTTTGCTTTGGCTTGGAGTCTCAACCTTTGTTACTTATGACGATGAGAAAGTGAATATGTGCTTAGAACGCAGGATTTGCTTGAAATTTTAGTATTTTTCATGTTTGGAGTCATTTGGTGTCTTTAATGATTGATTTGGAAGTGTATTAAGTGGTCTTGTGCTTGAAAGATAGCCATTTGTTGCCTTTTGCGCTAAAATTGGGTGCTACTACATTTTTCTCCAAAATCCTATGTCACTAGATATTGCCCTTGAAATTGCTTCTGTAGGATGTGACATATTGAAATTCCTAGTTTTCAGGTCTTAGAGTTAAAAAATCATGTCAAATTCCCCAAGATTTCACTAAAGGGTTCATATACTTTCATCCTGTCGCATGGTCCTAAAGCCTTGATTTGGCTAAGTCTAAAATCTGGTGGAACCTCAAAATTCTAGAATCTGCATATGAAATCCTATGGATCTAAAACCTATCTCAAACATCCTAAAAGTATATTTAAAAATATTTAAAGTATAAGAAATTCAATATCTAAACTTATACTTTCACCCTGGCCAATTCAAAATCTAGCACCAAAAATGACCCCTATTACACTTTACACCAAAACTACCTCCTACCGACCTTTGCACTAAAAATGCCCCCTATCGACCTTTGCACTAAATTCACCTCCAACTGACCTTTCTCCAAACTACCGCTAAGTCAGTCGGACAAAAATCCCTGTCGAGACAATTTCGAAGAAAAGCACTAAAATGAGCTTCAATTGACCTGCACTAAAAACTGCCTTCACTGACTTTAGTCAATCGGACCTAAAATCTGTGCTAAGGTTAGTTGGACCCCAAATTAGTGCCAAAACCATTTTGTGCTAGAATTGCACCTCACGGACCTACACTAAATTTGACCTCCACCAACTTTTAGTCCGTGACACCCAAAACCTGTGCTTTTTGACATTTTGGCCCAAAAATTGAGTTTTTCAAGGTGCAACTTGGATTTTCTTGGTGAATTGGACTTGCACATCTATTTCTTACATCATGATGAATATTTTACCAAGTTTGTGTGGTTTTTTGGCACATTTTACCACAATTAATGCCACTGCACATGAAAAGTCCATGACCCTCAAAAATCTTGCTTTTTACAGAAAAGGCTAGAAAAACATGAAATAAAAGTCTACAAATGGATTCTATTGACCCCAAAAACTTCCCTAATCATCATATCGGCCAAATGGGTACTTGAAAATGGTAAAAAGCTCAGAAAATCATGCAAAAATCACTAGATTTATGAAGTTGTCTATACGGAAGCAACATTGACAATATGTTGTTTCTAATGAATCCATGGTTGCAAATGGACATATTTTGGTTCAAATTAATAAAAAATGACTTGTTAAGATGAAATTGATGCTTTGCATTGTGAATTGTAGGTCTTGGGGAGCATGGGAGCTTGTTGGAGCCGTCTTGGATGGATGCACACACAGATATGCAGTGCTGACCTAGAAATGCAAAATTGACATTTTATCAACCAAATTGTTACTACACATGCAAAAGGAAGTCAGTATGATGTCCAAGATGATAGAGATGAGCTACAAGAGCTAAAGATATAAAAGATCAATTCTTCTTCATTGTTGTTCCTATAGATCCTGTTGGTTTTTCTTCTGAATCAGCATTAGGGTTTGCCAGTTCTAATGCACAGGCAGATTCAGCCAACTGAATACAGGAGGTTGCGTGAGCTCCTCCCCTTCACTTCTGGTTCTGCCGCACCAAGGGGGGTTTCCCTACTTGATAAAAGTATAACCTTGACTAGCTCAATGACAGAAGGATTTAACTTGACATCAACAAGCAGAATACTCTCATGTATGGACCAAGATTTGTGTAACAAATCACAAGGTTGGCAACATTCTTGGACATGATGGCTGGTTGGGTATGAGAGCATGCAGGGATCCTAATCCTGCTCCTACAACTAATAGATGGAAGGAAGAGATGGTTTGAAATGGTGTTTGGAGTTATGGGACTTTCCTAGACCCATTGAACAGACAGATTCCCAAACCAGTGCCTTATCTGGGTAGCAGAGTCATATCTAAGACTGTAAATGTCTCCCCATGACAACATAAATTCATATACAGAGGACCTAAGAATAATGCTACTACCTAACAGCAACATGTCCAAGAAAGAGTATCATTAATGATCATACTTAACAGATCCTATGATGCAATCTATTTCCCTTTGTATCTGATCAAAAGCCTATTTAACCACTCCTTGAGCAGACGCAATAAATCAGACACACAGTATGCACATACTGAAAAACTTGGAAGCCCTTGACAACCTTGTTTGAAAGGAAAACAAATGACATACAGGAGACAATCAGAAACAATACACACACAGGTGTTTTTCATTTAAAATCAATCTGCATAGAAGGCCATCACAGAGAAAATCATCATTTACAAGCCAAGATAGATTAGTACACCAGACTAAGGACCGAGTCTGTAGCAAAAAATGCCTTTCAAAATGTGAACACCTTATGTTCAGAGCCAGAGCAGAAAGCCCAAAAATGTCCAAACTCTAAAAAGTAACACAGCCAAAACCATTTATACAGAACCGTGTACAATCAACAATTAATTACATGGCTAGAAGTCCAAAATTTGCCAGATACATTCCTTCCATTTGAAAATGGCCTTCACAGATTAAATGCGACAGACAGGGGGAATCTCGAGCTTTGCGCCACCATCTAAAAGTCTTCATCCACGATCAGGCAGCTTCACCGTTTGTACCGTCGCCCATACCCCTGCACGACCGTCATTGATGGCTCAACCACCTGCACTTCACTTGGAAACTGTCGCAACCTTCAAACGGAAGCCTCCCGCCAAAATGTGCTTCACTGAAAGTTCAAAACTGTAGGAAGAAAAATCCCACATGCACGGCATAGAGACAACTTCGGAGCTTTAAAAACATAGTCGCATACATACCAAGTGTCGAGCGTTTTGCCGCGCTCGACACACGACCCTACGCCCACAGCCCATCGCCATGACATACATTGTCGGCCTACCCCACAAATCTCCTGGCGATCACAGCGGTCTCGCCGATGCCTATTTCACATTCCTTGTCTGTCGGTGAGACCAAAACCATCGGCGAGCAACAAAATACCTACGCCGATGTCAAAGGTTACGCCGATGGCCATCCAAAACATTGCCAAGTCGTTCCTTCGGTGAGACATTACCCATCAGAGAAACGAGAAACTCCCCGGCCGACCACACTGCTCACCCCGATACACACATCCTCTGTCGGCGAGACCCTCAACCGTCGGCCAAGCAGAAACATCCTCTACCGATGATACCATTCACACCAATGACCACTCCATGCTCCCCCCTCGGTGTGACCTACGCAGATGACACCCTCGTCAGCCAAACACTTTCCATCGGCGGACCCTCCAACGGCTAGCCCGACAGCTAAAGTCTTCCCGATCCTCACCTTCGCATCCCTCCATCGGCGAGACCTATGCTGATGACATCGCATCGGCCAAGCCTCCCACCGTCAGCACAATTCAAAATACCTAGGCCGACAATACAACTCTCGCCGATGAACCATGTCTTCATCCCTCCGTCGGCCAAACACACACCGATGATTCTTCATCGGCCAAGCTCCTCACATCGGCAGATCGAAATAATGCTAGCCCGATACACCAAATCTTGCCGATGAACACTTGACTTACCCCCATCGGCATGACCAACACCGTCGGTGGAAACACAATCTTCGCAGCCGATAGGCAAAAGTCTTGGTGATATACAAAGAACACACCATGCTATTGATACGATCGCCAAGACACAAGTAAACTTATGCCGATGGGCAAAACATGATGACCCCTTCCTCAAGAAAGATGATGTGGATGCTGCAAAACACTGAAGGGGTGCCAACACTTAAAATTTTTTGGATTTTAGGGAAGGTGCCTGCATTAAAAATTGCTAAATCAACTGACAGTCAATTCAGGCACCAACAGTGGCTCTGTCTGAGGATGCATGCCTCTTGCAGGCATGGCAAGAACCACAGAACTCTGGGATGCAGACCAGTCCCCTATCCATTGGGCACAGAGTCATGAAGTTACAATGATCTGCATCACCAATCAAACTTGATGGCCTAAGGCCACCAAGAAAAGGAGAACCAATATTTCCCCTTATCAAACACCTTGTTCTCATCTGCATACACTGGGTCAAGCCTGAGAGTGCTACCATGATCTGACCATAAACAAACCTGGTCATCTGCACATTCAACCTTCTGATTTAGCTTGTCACTGTCATCCCTGTGCAAATAACCCTTAGCATCCGACAACAAGTGGATGCAGAATGTATCAGGCAATGCATACTCACATGGCATAGAACACAGGTTATCATTTGTATCAGCATTATTCATTGCAAAATGATCTCCTAGCTGGACTGAAAACTAAAAATATTCAAAGTCCACCATGCAGCTAGGAAAATCAGAGCTCATTTCATATGCTGGCCTCTCAAAAGAAAAGCTTTCAAATTCACAATTGTGTACATCATGTACACAACCAATAGTAGCACCAACCTGGAAAAGATCAGGCTCTGGCATCTCTTTCAAATTAGGCACATTTTCATAGTCACTTACCTGATGTATGTTGTTTCCTCTTTCATCAGGATGAGAAACAGAAATTAAACCAAAAACAATGTCTAGATCCTCACCATACTCAAATAGATCCTCATCACCATATGTGTCAAAGATGGGTGATCCAGGTACATCAGCTTGATCATAGTATGCCATTTGTTCATGGGCAGCAGAACATGCATCTTCATCACCAATGGATTCCCTTTGTGGAGGAGTATCAGCTTGTGTGTCATAAGCAAAACAGCCATCAAATGAAAAACAATCATGCTCTGAACTAGCACTTGTTTCAATCCCTGACTGCTCTTCATGATCTCCATGTGTTCGAAAGGAAGGCAATGGGTCACACATAGGACTGCTTCTCTGTTTGCTTATATCTTCTCTGTCTTGAGTACAATACTCACAATTGTCTCCATAGGTCCATTCCAAAAATTGCTCATTGCTGTCCACAACCTCGTTATTGTTTTCATGGTCATATGCCTCATCATTGCAATGGGAATCCTCACTAGTCCTTTCACTGGCATCCTCAACTGGTGAACAATCCAGTTGAGCAGTATTGTTAGCATTATGTTCAAATACAGCAGTCTCAACCTCTATGCTTTCATTTTCATTTTCATCTGCACATGATGCCATAATCATTTGGTCATTTGTAGCTTCACAACCATTTCTCACACCAAGGCCTGGGGACAGGGATATCAACAGGCGCCCATTTCTAAAATTTTCTATATTTTCAGCAAATTTGTATGCCATCTGCATACCTGTTACCTTGAAATCCCTCAGTATTGCACTAGAGCCCTCCTCAAAAGCCTCAAAGAATATGCCAACACAGGTTGAAATATCAGGTCTAAAGACTTCTGGGATCTGTGAAAGGGCTACTGCAAACCTATGACTGAAATCAACACATGGCTCTTCATCTTGTTTTCTAATTTTTATCAATTCTGCAACAAGATTAGCCGGTTCTTTTGCAAATTCCTCTTTGAAACAGTCAGCAAGCTCATCCCAACAGGTAAAGGATCCTTTTGAAAAGCTCAAATACCAATCTTTTGCTTTTGCATCAAAGGACCTAACAAAAAACCTCATCCACATATCCTCATCTCTGAATGAATGTTTTCCCATGAAACTGTGAAAATTTTGGATATGTGCATTCCCATCACACACACTGTGACCACTAAATCTAGGCATCTGACGGTATATCCTAGCAGGCATAGTTTCTACTTTATAATCAACCCATGACAAATCCAGTTGGTCATACAAAGGATCAAAAGGGCTGACAGGAGGTTTAGCTTTCTGACTGGCAGACACAACAAGGTTATCATGATTTAACTGGGCCTGCTTAGCCTCTAAAAATATCAACCTATTTTTTATCTCTTCTATTCTTTTATCATTCCCTTCCTGACTGAGTATGGGATAATACATACTTGGATTCATGAAATTTCTATTTTCAGACATCCTTTGCATTCCTAAGACCTATAGCCTCCCTTGGCATCTAACTTATGTAGTAGAACAATAAATATAAGTGGGAGGAAACAAGGTACCTTTTCTCATACAAATGCTGAAGTCTGAAAAGCACATTTTCTGTCACAACACACATATCAACTTTTCATTTGCACTTGAAATTTTTGCAGAGTCACCACCTCTCCAAAGAGGACAAAATTTACAGCAGCTGAAAGCTCAACACATATTTTTCTGAGTTCATACCACCAGCAGAGCATCATCATTCACATGAAAGACTCCCCAGCAGAGTCGCCACTTTGTTGGTTTTTCTTCTGAATCAGCATTAGGGTTTGCCAGTTCTAATGCACAGGCAGATTCAGCCAACTGAATACAGGAGGTTGCATGAGCTCCTCCCCTTCACTTCTGGTTCTGCCGTACCAAGCGCGGTTTCCCTACTTGATAAAAGTATAACCTTGACTAGCTCAATGACAAAAGGATTTAACTTGACATCAACAGGCAGAATACTCTCATGTATGGACCAAGATTTGTGTAACAAATCACAAGGTTGGCAACATTCTTGGACATGATGTCTGGTTGGGTATGAGAGCATGCAGGGATCCTAATCCTGCTCCTACAACTAATAGATGGAAGGAAGAGATGGTTTGAAATGGTGTTTGGAGTAATGGGACTTTCCTAGACCCATTGAACAAACAGATTCCCAAACCAGTGCCTTATCTGGGCAGCAGAGTCATATCTAAGACTGTAAATGTCTCCCCGTGACAACATAAATTCATATCCAGAGGACCTAAGAATAATGCTACTGCCTAACAGCAACATGTCCAAGAAAGAATATCATTAATGATCATACTTAACAGATCCTATGATGCAATCTATTTCCCTTTGTATCTGATCAAAAACCTATTTAACCACTCCTTGAGCAGACGCAATAAATCAGACACACAGTATGCACATACTGAAAAACTTGGAAGCCCTTGACAACCTTGTTTGAAAGGAAAACAAATGACATACAGGAGACAATCAGAAACAATACACACACAGGTGTTTTTCATTTAAAATCAATCTGCATAGAAGGCCATCACAAAGAAAATCATCATTTACAAGCCAAGATAGATTAGTACACCAGACTAAGGACCGAGTCTGTAGCAAAAAATGCCTTTCAAAATGTGAACACCTTATGTTCAGAGCCAGAGCAGAAAGCCCAAAAACGTCCAACCTCTAAAAAGTAACACAGCCAAAACCATTTATACAGAACCGTGTACAATCAGCAATTAATTACATGGCCAGAAGTCCAAAATTCACCAGATACATTCCTTCCATTTGAAAATGGCCTTCACAGATTAAATGCGAGAGACAGGGGGAATCTCGAGCTTTGCGCCACCATCTGAAAGTCTTCATCCACGATCAGGAAGATTCACCGTTTATACCATCGCCCATACCCCTGCACGACCATCATTGATGGCTCAACCACCCGCACTTCACTTGGAAACTGTCATAACCTTCAAATAGAAGCCTCCCGCCAAAATGTGCTTCACTGAAAGTTCAAAACTGTAGGAAGAAAAATCCCACATGCACGGCATAGAGAGAACTTCGGAGCTTTAAAAACATAGTCGCATACATACCAAGTGTCAAGCGTTTTGCCGCGCTCGACACACGACCCTTCGCCCACAGCCCATCGCCATGACATACATTATCGGCCTACCCCACAAATCTCCTGCCGATCACAGCGGTCTCGCCGATGCCTATTTCACATTCCTTGTCTGTCGGTGAGACCAAAACCATCGGCGAGCAACAAAATACCTACGCCGATGTCAAAGGTTACGCCGATGGCCATCCAAAACATTGCCAAGTCATTCCCTCAGCGAGACATTACCCATCGGAGCAACGAGAAACTCCCCGGCCGACCACACTGCTCACCCCGATACACACATCCTCTGTCGGTGAGACCCTCAACTGTCGGTCAAGCAGAAACATCCTCTGCCGATGATACCATTCACACCGATGACCACTCCATGCTCCGCCCTCGGTGTGACCTACGCCGATGACACCCTCGTCGGCCAAACACTTTCCATTGGCAGACCCTCCAACGGCTAGCCCGACAGCCAAAGTCTTCCCGATGCTCACCTTCGCATCCCTCCATCGGTGAGGCCTACGCCGATGACATCGCATCGGCCAAGCCTCCCACCTTCGGCACAATTCAAAATACCTAGGCCGATAATACAACTCTCGCCGATGAACCATGTCTTCATCCCTTCTTCGGCCAAACACACGCCGATGATTCTTCATCGGCCAAGCTCCTCACATCGGCAGATCGAAACAATGCTAGCCCGATACACCAAATCTTGCCGATGAACACTTGACTTACCCCCATCGGCATGACCAACACCGTCGGTGGAAACATAATCTTCGCAGCCGATAGGCAAAAGTCTTGGCGATATACAAAGAACACACCATGCTATTGATACGATCGCCAAGGCACAAGTAAACTTATGTCGATGGGCAAAACATGATGACCCCTTCCTCAAGAAAGATGATGTGGATGTTGCAAAACACTGAAGGGGTGCCAACACTTAAAATTTTTTGGATTTTAGGGAAGGTGCCTGCATGAAAAATTGCTAAATCAACTGACAGTCAATTCAGGCACCAACAGTGGCTCTGTCTGAGGATGCATGCCTCTTGCAGGCATGGCAAGAACCACAGAACTCTGGGATGCAGACCAGTCCCCTATCCATTGGGCACAGAGTCATGAAGTTACAATGATCTGCATCACCAATCAAACTTGATGGCCTAAGGCCACCAAGAAAAGGAGAACCAATATTTCCCCTTATCAAACACCTTGTTCTCATCTGCATACACTGGGTCAAGCCTGAGAGTGCTACCATGATCTGACCATAAACAAACCTGGTCATCTGCACATTCAACCTTCTGATTTAGCTTGTCACTGTCATCCCTGTGCAGATAACCCTTAGCATCCGGCAACAAGTGGATGCAGAATGTATCAGGCAATGCATACTCACATGGCATAGAACACAGGTTATCATTTGTATCAGCATTATGCATTGCAAAATGATCTCCTAGCTGGACTGAAAACTGAAAATATTCAAAGTCCACCATGCAGCTAGGAAAATTAGAGCTCATTTCATATGCTGGCCTCTCAAAAGAAAAGCTTTCAAATTCACAATTGTGTACATCATGTACACAACCAACAGTAGCACCAACCTGGAAAAGATCAGGCTCTGGCATCTCTTTCAAATTAGGCACATTTTCATAGTCACTTACCTGATGTATGTTGTTTCCTCTTTCATCAGGATGAGAAACAGAATCCAAACCAAAAACAATGTCTAGATCCTCACCATACTCAAATAGATGCTCATCACCATATGTGTCAAAGATGGGTGATCTAGGTACATCAGCTTGATCATAGTATGCCATTTGTTCATGGGCAGCAGAACATGCATCTTCATCACCAATGGATTCCCTTTGTGGAGAAGTATTAGCTTGTGTGTCATAAGCAAAACAGCGATCAAATGAAAAACAATCATGCTCTGAACTAGCACTTGTTTCAATCCCTGACTACTCTTCATGATCTCCATGTGTTTGAAAGGAAGGCAATGGGTCACACATAGGACTGCTTCTCTGTTTGCTTATATCTTCTCTATCTTGAGTACAATACTCACAATTGTCTCCACAGGTCCATTCCAAAAATTCCTCATTGCTGTCCACAACCTCGTTATTGTTTTCATGGTCATATGCCTCATCATTGCAATGGGAATCCTCACTAGTCCTTTCACTGGCATCCTCAACTGGTGGACAATCCAGTTGAGCAGTATTGTTAGCATTATGTTCAAATACAGCAGTCTCAACCTCTATGCTTTCATTTTCATTTTCATCTGCACATGATGCCATAATAATTTGGTCATTTGCAGCTTCACAACCATTTCTCACACCAAGGCCTGGGGACAAGGATATCAACAGGCGCCCATTTCTAAAATTTTCTATATTTTCAACAAATTTGTATGCCGTCTGCATACCTGTTACCTTGAAATCCCTCAGTATTGCACTAAAGCCCTCCTCAAAAGCCTCAAAGAATATGCCAACATAGGCTGAAATATCAGGTCTGAAGACTTCTGGGATCTGTGAAAGGGCTATTGCAAACCTATGACTGAAATCAACACATGGCTCTTCATCTTGTTTTCTGATTTTCATCAATTTTGCAACAAGATTAGCCGGTTCTTTTGCAAATTCCTCTTTGAAATAGTCAGCAAGCTCATCCCAACAGGCAAAGGATCCTTTTGAAAAGCTCAAATACCAGTCTTTTGCTTTTGCATCAAAGGACCTAACAAAAAACCTCATCCACATATCCTCATCTCTGAATGAATGTTTTCCCATGAAACTGTGAAAATTTTGGATATGTGCATTCCCATCACACACACTGTGACCACTAAATCTAGGCATCTGACGGTATATTCTAGCAGGCATAGTTTCTACTTTATAATCAACCCATGACAAATCCAGTTGGTCATACAAAGGATCAAAAGGGCTGACAGGAGGTTTAGCTTTCTGACTGGCAGACACAACAAGGTTATCATGATTTAACTGGGCCTGCTTAGCCTCTAAAAATATCAACCTATTTTTTATCTCTTCTATTCTTTTATCATTCCCTTCCTGACTGAGTATGGGATAATACATACTTGGATTCATGAAATTTCTATTTTCAGACATCCTTTGTATTCCTAAGACCTATAGCCTCCCTTGGCATCTAACTTATGCAGTAGAACAATAAATATAAGTGGGAGGAAACAGGGTACCTTTTCTCATACAAATGCTGAAGTCTGAAAAGCACATTTTCTGTCACAACACACATATCAACTTTTCATGTGCACTTGAAATTTTTGCAGAGTCGCCACCTCTCCAAAGAGGACAAAATTTACAGCAGCTGAAAGCTCAACACATATTTTTCTTAGTTCATACCATCAGCAGAGCATCATCATTCACATGAAAGACTCCCCAACAGAGTCGCCACTTTGTTGGTTTTTCTTCTGAATCAGCATTAGGGTTTGCCAGTTCTAATGCACAGGCAGATTCAGCCAACTGAATACAGGAGGTTGCGTGAGCTCCTCCCCTTCACTTCTGGTTCTGCCGCACCAAGGGGGGTTTCCCTACTTGATAAAAGTATAACCTTGACTAGCTCAATGACAGAAGGATTTAACTTGACATCAACAGGCAGAATACTCTCATGTATGGACCAAGATTTGTGTAACAAATCACAAGGTTGGCAACATTCTTGGACATGATGTCTGGTTGGGTATGAGAGCATGCAGGGATCCTAATCCTGCTCCTACAACTAATAGATGGAAGGAAGAGATGGTTTGAAATGGTGTTTGGAGTTATGGGACTTTCCTAGACCCATTGAACAGACAGATTCCCAAACCAGTGCCTTATCTGGGCAGCAGAGTCATATCTAAGACTGTAAATGTCTCCCCATGACAACATAAATTCATATCCAGAGGACCTAAGAATAATGCTACTGCCTAACAGCAACATGTCCAAGAAAGAGTATCATTAATGATCATACTTAACAGATCCTATGATGCAATCTATTTCCCTTTGTATCTGATCAAAAGCCTATTTAACCACTCCTTGAGCAGACGCAATAAATCAGACACACAATATGCACATACTGAAAAACTTAGAAGCCCTTGACAACCTTGTTTGAAAGGAAAACAAATGACATACAGGAGACAATCAGAAACAATACACACACAGGTGTTTTTCATTTAAAATCAATCTGCATAGAAGGCCATCACAGAGAAAATCATCCTTTACAAGCGAAGATAGATTAGTACACCAGACTAAGGACCGAGTCTGTAGCAAAAAATGCCTTTCAAAATGTGAACACCTTATGTTCAGAGCCAGAGCAGAAAGCCCAAAAACGTCCAACCTCTAAAAAGTAACACAGCCAAAACCATTTATACAGAACCGTGTACAATCAGCAATTAATTACATGGCCAGAAGTCCAAAATTTGCCAGATACATTCCTTCCATTTGAAAATGGCCTTCACAGATTAAATGCGACAGACAGGGGGAATCTCGAGCTTTGTGCCGCCATCTGAAAGTCTTCATCCACGATCAGGCAGCTTCACTATTTGTACCGTCGCCCATACCCCTGCACGACCGTCATTGATGGCTTCAACCACCCGTACTTCACTTGGAAACTGTCGCAACCTTCAAACGGAAGCCTCCCGCCAAAATGTGCTTCACTGAAAGTTCAAAACTGTAGGAAGAAAAATCCCACATGCACGGCATAGAGACAACTTCGGAGCTTTAAAAACATAGTCGCATACATACCAAGTGTCGAGCATTTTGCCGCGCTCGACACACGACCCTTTGCCCACAGCCCATCACCATGACATACATTATCGGCCTACCCCACAAATCTCCTGCCGATCACAGCGGTCTCGCTGATGCCTATTTCACATTCCTTGTCTGTCGGTGAGACCAAAACCATCGGCGAGCAACAAAATAGCTACGCGGATGTCAAAGGTTACGCCGATGGCCATCCAAAACATTGCCAAGTCGTTCCCTCGGCGAGACATTACCCATCGGAGCAATGAGAAACTCCCCGGCCGACCACACTGCTCACCTCGATACACCAATCCTCTGTCGGCGAGACCCTCAACCGTCGGCCAAGCAGAAACATCCTCTGCCGATGATACCATTCACACCGATGACCACTCCATGCTCCCCCCTCGGTGTGACCTACGCTGATGACACCCTCGTCGGCCAAACACTTTCCATCGGTGGACCCTCCAATGGCTAGCCCGACAGCCAAAGTCTTCCCGATGCTCACCTTCGCATCCCTCCATCGGTGAGACCTACGCCAATGACATCGCATCGGCCAAGCCTCCCACCGTCGGTACAATTCAAAATACCTAGGCCGACAATACAACTCTCGCCGATGAACCATGTCTTCATCCCTCTGTCGGCCAAACACACGTCGATGATTCTTCATCGGCCAAGCTCCTCACATCGGCAGATCGAAACAAAGCTAGCTCGATACACCAAATCTTGCCGATGAACACTTGACTTACCCCCATCGGCATGACCAACACCGTCGGTGGAAACACAATCTTCGCAGCCGATAGGCAAAAGTCTTGGCGATATACAAAGAACACACCATGCTATTGATACGATCGCCAAGACACAAGTAAACTTATGCCGATGGGCAAAACATGATGACCCCTTCCTCAAGAAAGATGATGTGGATGCTGTAAAACACTGAAGGGGTGCCAACACTTAAAATTTTTTGGATTTTAGGGAAGGTGCCTGCATGAAAAATTGCTAAATCAACTGACACTCAATTCAGGCACCAACAGTGGCTCTGTCTGAGGATGCATGCCTCTTGCAGGCATGGCAAGAACCACAGAACTCTGGGATGCAGACCAGTCCCCTATCCATTGGGCACAGAGTCATGAAGTTATAATGATCTGCATCACCAATCAAACTTGATGGCCTAAGGCCACCAAGAAAAGGAGAACCAATATTTCCCCTTATCAAACACCTTGTTCTCATCTGCATACACTGGGTCAAGCCTGAGAGTGCTACCATGATCTCACCATAAACAAACCTGGTCATCTGCACATTCAACCTTTTGATTTAGCTTGTCACTGTCATCCCTGTGCAGATAACCCTTAGCATCCGGCAACAAGTGGATGCAGAATGTATCAGGCAATGCATACTCACATGGCATAGAACACAGGTTATCATTTGTATCAGCATTATGCATTGCAAAATGATCTCCTAGCTGGACTGAAAACTGAAAATATTCAAAGTCCACCATGCAGCTAGGAAAATCAGAGCTCATTTCATATGCTGGCCTCTCAAAAGAAAAGCTTTCAAATTCACAATTGTGTACATCATGTACACAACCAACAGTAGCACCAACCTGGAAAAGATTAGGCTCTGGCATCTCTTTCAAATTAGGCACATTTTCATAGTCACTTACCTGATGTATGTTGTTTCCTCTTTCATCAGGATGAGAAACAGAATCCAAACCAAAAATAATGTCTAGATCCTCACCATACTCAAATAGATCCTCATTACCATATGTGTCAAAGATGGGTGATCCAGGTACATTAGCTTGATCATAGTATGCCATTTGTTCATGGGCAGCAGAACATGCATCTTCATCACCAATGGATTCCCTTTGTGGAGGAGTATCAGCTTGCGTGTCATAAACAAAACAGCCATCAAATGAAAAACAATCATGCTCTGAACTAGCACCTGTTTCAATCCCTGACTGCTCTTCATGGTCTCCATGTGTTTGAAAGGAAGGCAATGGGTCACACATAGGACTGCTTCTCTGTTTGCTTATATCTTCTCTGTCTTGAGTACAATACTCACAATTGTCTCCACAGGCCCATTCCAAAAATTGCTCATTGCTGTCCACAACCTCGTTATTGTTTTCATGGACATATGCCTCATCATTGCAATGGGAATCCTCACTAGTCCTTTCACTGGCATCCTCAACTGGTGAACAATCCAGTTGAGCAGTATTGTTAGCATTATGTTCAAATACAGCAGTCTCAACCTCTATGCTTTCATTTTCATTTTCATCTGCACATGATGCCATAATCATTTGGTCATTTGCAGCTTCACAACCATTTCTCACACCAAGGCCTGGGGACAGGGATATCAACAGGCGCCCATTTCTAAAATTTTCTATATTTTCAGCAAATTTGTATGCCATCTACATACCTGTTACCTTGAAATCCCTCAGTATTGCACTAGAGCCCTCCTCAAAAGCCTCAAAGAATATGCCAACATAGGCTGAAATATCAGGTCTGAAGACTTCTGGGATCTGTGAAAGGGCTATTGCAAACCTATGACTGAAATCAACACATGGCTCTTCATCTTGTTTTCTGATTTTCATCAATTCTGCAACAAGATCAGCCGGTTCTTTTGCAAATTTCTCTTTGAAACAGTCAGCAAGCTCATCCCAACAGGCAAAGGATCCTTTTGAAAAGCTCAAATACCAGTCTTTTGCTTTTGCATCAAAGGACCTAACAAAAAACCTCATCCACATATCCTCATCTCTGAATGAATGTTTTCCCATGAAACTGTGAAAATTTTGGATATGTGCATTCCCATCACACACACTGTGACCACTAAATCTAGGCATCTGACGGTATATTCTAGCAGGCATAGTTTCTACTTTATAATCAACCCATGACAAATCCAGTTGGTCATACAAAGGATCAAAAGGGCTGACAGGAGGTTTAGCTTTCTGACTGGCAGACACAACAAGGTTATCATGATTTAACTGGGCCTGCTTAGCCTCTAAAAATATCAACCTATTTTTTATCTCTTCTATTCTTTTATCATTCCCTTCCTGACTGAGTATGGGATAATACATACTTGGATTCATGAAATTTCTATTTTCAGACATCCTTTGTATTCCTAAGACCTATAGCCTCCCTTGGCATCTAACTTATGCAGTAGAACAATAAATATAAGTGGGAGGAAACAGGGTACCTTTTCTCATACAAATGCTGAAGTCTGAAAAGCACATTTTCTGTCACAACACACATATCAACTTTTCATGTGCATTTGAAATTTTTGCAGAGTCGCCACCTCTCCAAAGAGGACAAAATTTACAGCAGCTGAAAGCTCAACACATATTTTTCTGAGTTCATACCACCAGCAGAGCATCATCATTCACATGAAAGACTCCCCAGCAGAGTCGCCACTTTGTTGGTTTTTCTTCTGAATCAGCATTAGGGTTTGCCAGTTCTAATGCACAGGCAGATTCAGCCAACTGAATACAGGAGGTTGTGTGAGCTCCTCCCCTTCACTTCTGGTTCTGCTGCACCAAGGGGGGTTTGTCTACTTGATAAAAGTATAACCTTGACTAGCTCAATGACAGAAGGATTTAACTTGACATCAACAGGTAGAATACTCTCATGTATGGACCAAGATTTGTGTAACAAATCACAAGGTTGGCAACATTCTTGGACATTATATCTAGTTGGGTATGAGAGCATGCAAGGATCCTAATCCTGCTCCTACAACTAATAGATGGAAGGAAGAGATGGTTTAAAATGGTGTTTGGAGTTATGGGACTTTCCTAGACCCATTAAACAGACAGATTCCCAAACCAGTGCCTTATCTGGGCAGCAGAGTCATATCTAAGACTGTAAATGTCTCCCCATGACAACATAAATTCATATCCAGAGGACCTAAGAATAATGCTACTGCCTAACAACAACATATCCAAGAAAGAGTATCATTAATGATCATACTTAACAGATCCTATGATGCAATCTATTTCCCTTTGTATCTGATCAAAAGCCTATTTAACCACTCCTTGAGCAGACGCAATAAATCAGACACACAATATGCACATACTGAAAAACTTGGAAGCCCTTGACAACCTTGTTTGAAAGGAAAACAAATGACATACAGGAGACAATCAGAAACAATACACACACATGTGTTTTTCATTTAAAATCAATCTGCATAGAAGGCCATCACAGAGAAAATCATCATTTACAAGCCAAGATAGATTAGTACACCAGACTAAGGACCGAGTCTGTAGCAAAAAATGCCTTTCAAAATGTGAACACCTTATGTTCAGAGCCAGAGCAGAAAGCCCAAAAACGTCCAACCTCTAAAAAGTAACACAGCCAAAACCATTTATACAGAACCGTGTACAATCAACAATTAATTACATGGCCAGAAGTCCAAAATTCACCAGATACATTCCTTCCATTTGAAAATGGCCTTCACAGATTAAATGTGACAGACAGGGGGAATCTCGAGCTTTGCGCTGCCATCTGAAAGTCTTCATCCATGATCAGGCAGCTTCACCATTTGTACCATCGCTCATACCCCTGCACGACCATCATTGATGGCTCAACCACCCGCACTTCACTTGGAAACTGTCGCAACCTTCAAACGGAAGCCTCCCGCCAAAATGTGCTTCACTGAAAGTTCAAAACTGTAGGAAGAAAAATCCCACATGCACGGCATAGAGACAACTTCGGAGCTTTAAAAACATAGTCGCATACATACCAAGTGTTGAGCGTTTTGCCGCGCTCGACACACGACCCTTCGCCCGCAGCCCATCGCCATGACATACATTATCGGCCTACCCCACAAATCTCCTGCCGATCACAGCGGTCTCGCCGATGCCTATTTCACATTCCTTGTCTGTCGGTGAGACCAAAACCATCGGCGAGCAACAAAATACCTACGCCGATGTCAAAGGTTACGCCGATGGCCATCCAAAACATTGCCAAGTCGTTCCCTCGGTGAGACATTACCCATTGGAGCAACAAGAAACTCCTTGGCTGACCACACTGCTCACCCCGATACACACATCCTCTGTCGGCGAGACCCTCAACCGTCGGCCAAGCAGAAACATCCTCTGCCGATGATACCATTCACACCGATGACCACTCCATGCTCCCCCCTCGGTGTGACCTACACCGATGACACCCTCGTCGGCCAAACACTTTCCATCGGCGGACCCTCCAACGGCTAGCCCGACAGCCAAAGTCTTCCTGATGCTCACCTTCGCATCCCTCCATCAGAAAGACCTATGCCGATGACATCGCATCGGCCAAGCCTCCCACCGTCGGCACAATTCAAAATACCTAGGCCGACAATACAACTCTCGCCGATGAACCATGTCTTCATCCCTCCGTCGGCCAAACACACGCCGATGATTCTTCATCAGCCAAGCTCCTCACATCGGCAGATCGAAACAATGCTAGCCCGATACACCAAATCTTGCCGATGAACACTTGACTTACCCCCATCGGCATGACCAACACCATCGGTGGAAACACAATCTTCGCAGCCGATAGGCAAAAGTCTTGGCGATATACAAAGAACACACCATGCTATTGATACGATCGCCAAGACACAAGTAAACTTATGCCGATGGGCAAAACATGATGACCCCTTCCTCAAGAAAGATGATGTGGATGCTGCAAAACACTGAAGGGGTGCCAACACTTAAAATTTTTTGGATTTTAGGGAAGGTGCCTACATGAAAAATTGCTAAATCAACTGACAGTCAATTCAGGCACCAACAATGGCTCTGTCTGAGGATGCATGCCTGTTGCAGGCATGGCAAGAACCACAGAACTCTGGGATGCAGACCAGTCCCCTATCCATTGGGCACAGAGTCATGAAGTTACAATGATCTGCATCACCAATCAAACTTGATGGCCTAAGGCCACCAAGAAAAGGAGAACCAATATTTCCCCTTATCAAACACCTTGTTCTCATCTGCATACACTGGGTCAAGCCTGAGAGTGCTACCATGATCTCACCATAAACAAACCTAGTCATCTGCACATTCAACCTTCTGATTTAGCTTGTCACTGTCATCCCTGTGCAGATAACCCTTAGCATCCGGCAACAAGTGGATGCAGAATGTATCAGGCAATGCATACTCACATGGCATAGAACACAGGTTATCATTTGTATCAGCATTATGCATTGCAAAATGATCTCCTAGCTGGACTGAAAACTAAAAATATTCAAAGTCCACCATGCAGCTAGGAAAATCAGAGCTCATTTCATATGCTGGCCTCTCAAAAGAAAAGCTTTCAAATTCACAATTGTGTACATCATGTACACAACCAACAGTAGCACCAACCTGGAAAAGATCAGGCTCTGGCATCTCTTTCAAATTAGGCACATTTTCATAGTCACTTACCTGATGTATGTTGTTTCCTCTTTCATCAGGATGAGAAACAGAATCCAAACCAAAAACAATGTCTAGATCCTCACCATACTCAAATAGATCCTCATCACCATATGTGTCAAAGATGGGTGATCCAGGTACATCAGCTTGATCATAGTATGCCATTTGTTCATGGGTAGCAGAACATGCATCTTCATCACCAATGGATTCCCTTTGTGGAGGAGTATCAGCTTGTGTGTCATAAGCAAAACAGCCATCAAATGAAAAACAATCATGCTCTGAACTAGCACTTGTTTCAATCCCTGACTGCTCTTCATGATCTCCATGTGTTTGAAAGGAAGGCAATGGGTCACACATAGGACTGCTTCTCTATTTGCTTATATCTTCTCTGTCTTTAGTACAATACTCACAATTGTCTCCACAGGTCCATTCCAAAAATTGCTCATTGCTGTCCACAACCTCGTTATTGTTTTCATGGTCATATGCCTCATCATTGCAATGGGAATCATCACTAGTCCTTTCACTGGCATCCTCAACTGGTGAACAATCCAGTTGAGCAGTATTGTAAGCATTATGTTCAAATACAGCAGTCTCAACCTCTATGCTTTCATTTTCATTTTCATCTGCACATGATGCCATAATCATTTGGTCATTTACAGCTTCACAACCATTTCTCACACCAAGGCCTCGGGACAGGGATATCAACAGGCGCCCATTTCTAAAATTTTCTATATTTTCAGCAAATTTGTATGCCATCTGCATACCTGTTACCTTGAAATCCCTCAGTATTGCACTAGAGCCCTCCTCAAAAGCCTCAAAGAATATGCCAACACAGGCTGAAATATCAGGTCTAAAGACTTCTGGGATCTGTGAAAGGGCTACTGCAAACCTATGACTAAAATCAACACATGGCTCTTCATCTTGTTTTCTGATTTTCATCAATTCTGCAACAAGATCAGCCGGTTCTTTTGCAAATTCCTCTTTGAAATAGTCAGCAAGCTCATCCCAACAGGCAAAGGATCCTTTTGAAAAGCTCAAATACCAGTCTTTTGCTTTTGCATCAAAGGACCTAACAAAAAACCTCATCCACATATCCTCATCTCTGAATGAATGTTTTCCCATGAAACTATGAAAATTTTGGATATGTGCATTCCCATCACACACACTGTGACCACTAAATCTAGGCATCTGACGGTATATTCTAGTAGGCATAGTTTCTACTTTATAATCAACCCATGACAAATCCAGTTGGTCATACAAAGGATCAAAAGGCCTGACAGGAGGTTTAGCTTTCTGACTGGCAGACACAACAAGGTTATCATGATTTAACTGGGCCTACTTAGCCTCTAAAAATATCAACCTATTTTTTATCTCTTCTATTCTTTTTTCATTCCCTTCCTGACTGAGTATGGGATAATACATACTTGGATTCATTAAATTTCTATTTTCAGACATCCTTTGCATTCCTAAGACCTATAGCCTCCCTTGGCATCTAACTTATGCAGTAGAACAATAAATATAAGTGGGAGGAAACAGGGTACCTTTTCTCATACAAATGCTGAAGTCTGAAAAGCACATTTTCTGTCACAACACACATATCAACTTTTCATGTGCACTTGAAATTTTTGCAGAGTCGCCACCTCTCCAAAGAGGACAAAATTTATAGCAGCTGAAAGCTCAACACATATTTTTCTGAGTTCATACCACCAGCAGAGCATCATCATTCACATGAAAGACTCCCCAGGAGAGTCGCCACTTTGTTGGTTTTTCTTCTGAATCAGCATTAGGGTTTGCTAGTTCTAATGCACAGGCAGATTCAGCCAACTGAATACAGGGGGTTGCGTGAGCTCCTCCCCTTCACTTCTGGTTCTGCCGCACCAAGGGGGGTTTCCCTACTTGATAAAAGTATAACCTTGACTAGCTCAATGACAGAAGGATTTAACTTGACATCAACAGGCATAATACTCTCATGTATGGACCAAGATTTGTGTAACAAATCACAAGGTTGGCAACATTCTTGGACATGATATCTGGTTGGGTATGAGAGCATGCAGGGATCCTAATCCTGCTCCTACAACTAATAGATGGAAGGAAGAGATGGTTTGAAATGGCGTTTGGAGTTATGGGACTTTCCTAGACCCATTGAACAGACAGATTCCCAAACCAGTGCCTTATCTGGACAGTAGAGTCATATCTAAGACTGTAAATGTCTCCCCATGACAACATAAATTCAATCCAGAGGACATAAGAATAATGCTACTGCCTAACAGCAACATGTCCAAGAAAGAGTATCATTAATGATCATACTTAACAGATCCTATGATGCAATCTATTTCCCTTTGTATCTGATCAAAAGCCTATTTAACCACTCCTTGTGCAGACGCAATAAATCAGACACACAGTATGCACATACTGAAAAACTTGGAAGCCCTTAACAACCTTGTTTGAAAGGAAAACAAATGACATACATGAGACAATCAGAAACAATACACACATAGGTGTTTTCCATTTAAAATCAATCTGCATAGAAGGCCATCACAGAGAAAATCATCATTTACAAGCCAAGATAGATTAGTACACCAGACTAAGGACCGAGTTTGTAGCAAAAAATGCCTTTCAAAATGTGAACACCTTATGTTCAGAGCCAGAGCAGAAAGCCCAAAAACGTCCAACCTCTAAAAAGTAACACAGCCAAAACCATTTATACAGAACCGTGTACAATCAACAATTAATTACATGGCCAGAAGTCCAAAATTTGCCAGATATATTCCTTCCATTTGAAAATGGCCTTCACAGATTAAATGCGACAGACAGGGGGAATCTCGAGCTTTGCGCCACCATCTGAAAGTCTTCATCCACGATCAGGCAGCTTCACTGTTTGTACCGTCGCCCATACCCCTGCACGACCATCATTGATGGCTCAACCACCCGCACTTCACTTGGAAACTATCGCAACCTTCAAACGGAAGCCTCCCGCCAAAATGTGCTTCACTAAAAGTTCAAAACTATAGGAAGAAAAATCCCACATGCACGGCATAGAGACAACTTCGGAGCTTTAAAAACATAGTCGCATACATACCAAGTGTCGAGCGTTTTGCCGCGCTTGACACACGACCCTTCGCCCACAGCCCATCGCCATGACATACATTATCGGCCTACCCCACAAATCTCCTGCCGATCACAGTGGTCTCGCCGATGCCTATTTCACATTCCTTGTCTGTCGGTGAGACCAAAACCATCGGCGAGCAACAAAATACCTACGCCGATGTCAAAGGTTACGCCGATGGCCATCCAAAACATTGCCAAGTCGTTCCCTCGGCGAGACATTACCCATCGGAGCAACGAGAAACTCCCCGGCCAACCACACTACTCACCCCGATACACACATCCTCTGTCGGTGAGACCCTCAACCGTTGGCCAAGCAGAAACATCCTCTGCCGATGATACCATTCACACCGATGACCACTCCATGCTCCCCCCTCGGTGTGACCTACGCCGATGACACCCTCGTCGGCCAAACACTTTCCATCGGCGGACCCTCCAACGGCTAGCCCGACAGCCAAAGTCTTCCCGATGCTCACCTTTGCATCCCTCCATCGGTGAGACCTACGCCGATGACATCGCATCAGCCAAGCCTCCCACTGTCGGCACAATTCAAAATACCTAGGCCGACAATACAACTCTCGCTGATGAACCATGTCTTCATCCCTCCGTCGGCCAAACACACGCCAATGATTCTTCATCGGCCAAGCTCCTCACATCGGCAGATCGAAACAATGCTAGCCCGATACACCAAATCTTGCCGATGAACACTTGACTTACCCCCATCGGCATGACCAACACCGTCGGTGGAAACACAATCTTCGCAGCCGATAGGCAAAAGTCTTGGCGATATACAAAGAACACACCATGCTATTGATATGATCGCCAAGACACAAGTAAACTTATGCCGATGGGCAAAACATGATGACCCCTTCCTCAAGAAAGATGATGTGGATGCTGCAAAACACTGAAGGGGTGCCAACACTTAAAATTTTTTGGATTTTAGGGAAGGTGCCTGCATGAAAAATTGCTAAATCAACTGACAGTCAATTCAGGCACCAACAGATCCAGTCCAATGTCCAAGTGATCCAGTCTGGGGGTCATAACTCTTAGCTGTTTTATTAGAATTTAAACTTCTTAGATTCGTTGGAAAGATAAACTAATTATCTAGTTTGTGCAACCTAGCTACTAAGGTTTAATGTCAAGAAACAAATAAGTTTCAATCCCCCATTCCATTCCAAAGGCCTCTGAAAATGCAATTTACTACGATGTAGAAAATACCAAAAATTATATTTTTGATATTTTCCCAAAAATACCACTCAAATGACCATGGACTGGATCACCAAGACATGCATATAGCTGTTCCAATAGTCTAGTCATCAAGAATTAGTCCAGCAAGCATCTAGTTGGATATATCTTCACTAATAATGTGCCACATACTCCTCTTGGTCCATTCAACACTTGGAATCTCAAGAATCCACATTAGCTCAAGTTTTCAAGTGTCATGTGACTTTATTTTGGATTTATTAGGCTTTGAAAATTCACTTTTCATCCTGTACAACCAAATGGGTATCCATTTTGTCTAGAGTCAATGTATTTGCAAGCTGTATTTTGTCTTTTTCCTAAAGGACAAATGTAAATCCAAAAAATGTAACAAACTGATGTGCTTCATTAAATGCCATGTAATTTGGACCATTGGTATTGAGATAATCTCCACTGTCCATTGAGAAACTCGGTATGGTGCCTTGTCTATAAAAAGGCCATCCTTTTCTCTCATTGGTAAGAGAGAATTTGATGCCGAATTGTTGACATTCTGCCATTTGAAGTAATACAAAGCAAGTTTCTATAGTGTTTCTAAGAATTTGTGTATTGTGTTCCTTATTTGGTTTTCATGGTTTGCTTCTTGCTCTCCCATAATTAGTTATTTGTGCTTTTATAATGTTCATGGTATGCTGAAAGTATCTGATGAATACTCTAAGTCCATACTTTTAGTTATTTGTTGATGGTAGATAGCAATGCAAGGTTAGTCTGGGCTAATCATTTATGCTAAAGTTCAATTGCATTTCACAAGTTAAATTGCGTCATTTATTAGGTATTTAACAAATGAATGTAATATGAAAATCTTTCAATTTTTATTGAAGATAGCATCATTTTCTACAGTGTTGTAAGATCAATTTTTAGTTTGGTAACTCAGAAAACTGGTTAAGTTTCACAGTATTTGTCTACTTAAAGTAACCCATAAGTTATGAATGTCACTTAGGATTTCTCTATAATCCTAACCTATTTTGCATTTTCTTTGAAAACCATTATTAGACTATGAATTTCAGCAACATTTTACATTGTTTTATTAGCTGAAATCATAAAGGGTTTTATGTGTTTGTTGTTTCAACTTGAAGATCTATAGATTGCATGTAAGACCCTTCATAGGCACAGCTAGAACATACCAACTGAGAGATTCCAAGCAAGCTAAGACCTAGCTGTAAAAACCTTGGAGTAGTCTTACCTAGAGTAGGATACTTTTCAAGAGAGGTGTGAAACCAATAATCACACCTGCATTGTTGTGTGCTAAAACACTCATCAACAAGTTCCTTGGAAAAAGTTTAACAACTTAATGAAGATCTGGGATAGTATGATCATGGCAGCAAGAAGGTGTGGAAATTATGAGAGATACAACCAACTAGAAGTAGCTCTTATGGATCTTGAAAATTCTGAAGAAGGGGTCAGGGATCTGAAAGAAAACTTGCAACAAGCTAATGAATGCATCTTAAAGTTGAAAGAGCAAGTCAAAAAATCTAAAGGCAAATACAAAGAAGCCAGTGACAAATTGTTATCAGTAAATGAAGCCCTAAATATTTTGAAAGGAGAAGTTGTAGAAAGAACTAGAGCAAAAGATGATCTAAAATTGATTGTGAAGAACAGATCAGAAGATTGTGCTAAACTTGAAAAAGAAATTATAAGTTTAAAAATAGATATGGAAAAGGCCAGAAGTTTTGAAGAAAAATTCAAGATAAGTACTGCAAAGCTTGATGAAATGATTGCTAGCCAGAAGAATGATGATGAAAAACATGGTTTAGGATTTGAGAAAGGAGAAAGTTTAAACTCTAGGGAAATAAGTACTGAGTCAAGGCAAAACAAAGGATACCAACTCAGAAATCAAAAAAGAAGACCTAAAAGACATCTGGTCAGACAACCAAATGCTCAAAGGTACCCTTCTTTTCACGGTTATTGTAATTCATGTAATAAGTTTGGTCATAAGGCTACTCAGTGTAGGAGTAAAATAAATCAAAAGATTCCATCATTCTCTCATCAGTGTTTCAATTGCAAGAAAATTGGTCATAGAGCAAATGAATGTAGAAATTAGATTAGGAGAAGTCTCAATAATGGAAGAAATGAACAATCATTGAAAGGTAAATGCTTCACCTACAATAGAACTGGTCATAAAGTTGTTGTATGAACAAGTAAAGTGAGTCAAAATTCTATTAGGTGCAATGCATGCTATAAATTGGGACACAGATCAAATGAATGCAGAAGCTCAGTCAGAACTAACTTTCAAAATACAAGGAATAGTCAATCATTCAATGGAAAGTGTTTTGCATGCAATAGATTTGGACATATGACTAATCAATGCAAATCTAATTCAATCAATGAAAGGAATCAAGGTCAAGGGAATTTAGTGTGCTTTAATTGAAACAAATTTGGACATGTTGCAAGGTTTTGCAAAAGCAGGAATGAGAAGAGAAATCACTATTTTGAAGAAAGGAAAATAGAGCAGAGAAATGACAAGGGAAAAGAGAAAGTTGATCCAGTTGAAGCCAAGAAAGAAATGAACAAGGTAGGGATCAAGAAAGGAGTAATCAAAGTCAGGAATCAATCTACACCAGTATCCGGTGCAGATACTACATCTAGGAAGTAAATTGAAAACTCTGGCTCAAGGGGAGTAGTCTAGAAAATCCAAATCCCCTAGCTAGAAAGTGGGTGCCAAAATCCAGCATGAAGGCGTATGATGCAATCTAATGTGACACAGCTCTTAGAAAAGAAATCGAAAGAAAATGGATCAATGAAACATATTGTGGAGCAATCCTAATTAACTAGATTCCACATTGAAGGGTCTTAACAACTTTTTGAATGTGCATTTAATGATGACTAGGTCAAGTCACACAGAGGATAAAAAGGAACCTGCTTGATTTCTAATCACTTTACATTTGGCGCAATAGTGTGGAGGTTCTCCTTTTCAACTAAGGATAAATGATTCTACTTGGTCATGCACATTTAGAAGCCCCTGGAAGGTTGTATTTGTAGTAGTTGTAAATCAAGCAAGGACAAAGGTGGATTTTTGAGAACTTGCTACTGGAGGCAGTTGGTCAAACTAACACCCTTGACGGAAAGCATAGGAATTGAGCTCCAACAAAGAGGAAGAAATCTGATTCCTTTTTCAGATGATGGCAATGATTCCAATTCTAATAATGGGGATGATTCTGATAATATTGGAACATCAAGTAGAAAGACATCTAGGTTAAGGATGCCTTTGAAGAAGAGATTTGATTTTGGTGAAAAATAAAGATGATTCAGACAACGATGGATTATCATTTGGTAATGAATTGTACACAAATGATGAAGATAGAGAGTGGCTTCAAAAGACATTTGAACTAGATAGGGAGATGATTTTGATAGAGAAAGCAGAGGCGTGGGATGAATATTTTTGGTATAGAAGAGGGTTGAAGCTCGACAAAATAAGACTAGGAATCAGAAGGGAAAAGATGTAGGACCACCATCTTCACGGATGCACTCTTCTATGAAATCTACTAGGACAGTGAAAGAAAATGCCTTAAACGAATTAGTTGCAAGGAGATAGAAGGCACGGGATTTAGATGTACAGAGAAAGCGAAGGAATATTGTTGGGTCATCTAGAGGACGAGATTCTTCACCTGGAAGATGAAAGTCTCATGTTAGTTCTAGTGTTAATCCATCATCCTCTAGTAATAGGGATTAGAGTCCAAGTAGTAATGGAGGTCTAGATGACAGTGATGGAAAAGGCACAAATTATAATATTCCTTCCTTTGAAGATATTAAGAATATAACAATCCAGGAATCAAAGCTTGCCAAGCGGTTCTTGGAGCCATTCTTCGAAAAGATCATTGTGGGTTGTTTTGAAAGAATTAGGATTGGTATGTTAAGGCCAGGACAACATATTTACTATCTTTGCATGGTCAGAAATGTAGACGCAACCAAGGTTGATAAGCATTACAAATTTGAGAATAGGATTATCCACAAGTACTTGGATTGTGTTTGAGGTAGTGATGATAGTGCAGCTAGATGATAGATGTAGAGGGTGTCTGATTCATTTCCTCTAGAGAAAGAGTTTAAGAAATGATAATGGGAAGTAGAGTGCACTGAGGGCTAAATTTTAGGAAGATATGATGTGGAAGAGAAGAAAAAGGCACTAAAGGAAATAAATAATTTTGTCTATTCTGCAGAAACTGTAAAGCAGATGCTACAGGAGAAAAAGATGGCTTTTGCAAGGCCATCAAATTTGGTTGCTAAGAAGGATAGGTTGAGGAAGGAGATTGAGCTTGAAGTAAGAAAACATGATTATTTTGAAGAAGGCAAGATCAAAACAAGGTTGAAAGACTTAGAAGTCCTTTCACTTCAGAGAAAAAGAAAGGATGCAAAAGCTATAATTCCTGCAGAGATGAATAAGAAAAACAAATTTGAAAATTTTAAGAATGCTTCAATGATCAAGCCTGCTAACTTTAATATCCCTTCTCTTGTCACTCAACTAGATCACAAAATTATTATAGTGCAAAGAGTGATGCTACAGAAGCAAACATAGAGGCAACTTAGGCATAACTTAAATGGATCTGTCTCCTGAGTATCAAGGTGAGGATGTACAAGATAGGGAACAGTTAAGGAGAACAAAACATAGAACAACAAGAAAATATGGATATAAATCCTTCGGAATGAAGAAATATCTAAGAGAGCAAGAGACATTGTAGATGTCTTAGTTGGTGATGGAAGGAAACAAGTGGCAGATGAAGCAGCTAAATCAAAGACCACTGAATCTAAACCTGCAAAGGTAGAAAATATTGCCAGATGAAGCTGACACTGAACCTGAAGGACCCAGGGAATCTGCAGTAGCAAAGAAGGATTTTAAGAAAAAGAAAAGAAGGCAACAGTAGTAGTTGCTAAAGAGAAGGGCAGATACCAAATAAGAAAAACCCAAGGAGATTAAAGGAAAGGTCTTATGCAAAAAGGTCCCAAAACTCATAAGAGAAATGTACGAAAGGTTAACAAGATTGAAAGAAGAGGAGAAAAGGAAGCTTCATAGGAACAAGGCAGAAGGCAAATCATCAACTAGAAAGTAGAAGAAAGAAGCTCACATGGATTTGAACCAAGAGAATATGGAAATTGAGAAGGAGGAAGATGATTGGGATGCTAAAAGTTGGAATGAAAAAGAGAAGTTCAGAAGAGAGATTGAATCAGAACAGAAAAGTGCAAGTATGTGCCCTTTTCCATTGATGTCAAAGGGGGAGAAGTAGACTAGTGAAAAATGGATAATATCTCAGGGAGAACAAGAAAATAAAGTATGTACAGTAAGGGGGAGCAATCGAGCATTTTTCACTAAGTGTTTCCATCAATGCCAAAGGGAGAGATTGTTGGCAAGAGACACTACTCCAGTATGGACCTGTATGTTGTCATTGATGGAAAAAAGGCTTAGAGATCTTATTACCATCAGTAGAAGAGATAACTCTAGAAGAACATGTTGGATTCCAGGTCTGGTTGATAGAAAATGGCTAAGTATGGAAGGTATTCTGAGTGGAAGACAGTAAGTCAGCTAGTATGCCTCTGCAATTGAAGACTTGCAGATGCAGTTCAAGTATGATGTCATTTGGTTTTTGATAGTATTATAATTCAAAGATTAAGTTTTGATCCTCTCCAGAAGTCACCTTGAAGAAGTGTCTAAGTCCAGGTAAGCAAAGGTATAGTAGGAAAAGTGGCCAAGGTCTAGTGCAGTGTTCCACATTCCTCCGCAAATAAGTATTTTGTTATATGGTTGTAAGGTGTTGTAAACACATATGTGAAGTGTCTTATTTCAGATTTAGGAGATCTAAAGTTCACCGGAAGGACAACTACAAGATGCTAAGTATCGACATAGTGTTTGAGAGAGTTTGATACAGATAGAGTCTAAGATCTGATGGTCCGCATTTCTCCGCAAGATGATATTATGCCTTGCAGTTCTAAGGGTAAGATTGGGAATATGTAAAGATTCCTTGATATGATTTGGAAGGTGTCTTTAGATCCTTAGTAAAAGTTGTAAGTTAGCAGATGAAGTTGTTAAGCATACTCTTAAGGAAGAGGCCGACAAGTATATTAATCATTGTGCAGAGAAGAGTTAATGTTTGCAAGATCTATGTAAGTAATTTAATGATTAGAGCCAACCTATATGAACATGTTTAGGAGAAGATTTGGGTCCGTGTGACAAATAGTGGATTGGATTAAGTGACAAGGTATATCCTTCTATGTACACATTTCACTTCTTGGATGCTAGCTTAATTATGGATTTAATCATGATGCAAATATATATAAGAGTGATGATCTTCGGTTGGGGTAGTGGTGGAGAAGTGTGTGTGTGTGTGTGGTGTGAGCATGTGATTAGAAGAGTAGAGTTAGAAGAGAAGCATCGATGAAGACTTTAGATTCTAAATTTAGTTGCTAAATGACTGCGCCCTAGCATAATGGCAAATACTTAAGTAGTATTCAATTATCATGTGTGATCTGATTAGAAGCAAGCTTTTGACATCAAGGCAGTGAGCTCGCAATGATCCTTCATTAGGGTTTAATAGCCCTTATTGTAGTCTTGCTAGGTTTAGGGTTGAGGCAATGAGCCTGCTAAATCTAGTTGTACTTCATGGTAGTAAGCCAACATGTTCTATGCCCATGGAGTGACCAAGCCTGAACATCATTTTTGTAAGGATTGCAATATATATTTGAGAGCTAATCCTCTCTGTAGTTTTTGCCTCTTTGGGTTTTCCACGTAAAATCTTGGTGCTATAGGTCATGCTTTCGTGGATACTACTCAGTTGTATATTTTGTTTCTATTAGATTATTCTTTTGAAATGGTTAAAAGTAAAAGTGCAATAAAAGATTTATAGAACACTAATTCACCCCCCTCTCAGTGTTCCTGGAAATCAACATACCCTTCTTCATGTGTTTGGCCTTAGTGGGTTACATTTCCTACATATTATGTGAACAAAGGTGTCAAGCATGATGGAAACTAAACAACTCATATTCCTGCTCCCCCTTCCAATGGCTATCAAAGTCACATAGCGAGATTTTGGATGGGAAAAGTTTTTACCTTTGATGTTTGAAAATTTCCTTCTTTTGTGCATTGTAATTTTATAAATATTTTATAAATAATGTTCAGTATAATGATTTTAAAATTTTACATTTGGTTATTTAGCCGATTGAATTGATATATTCCCTAGCCTCGGGAATCTTAATTTATTTGGATTGTTTTATGTGAGTGTCCACGCTTGAAGTTTTGGTTTTTAGCATTTACGTTTTTTTGGTTATATTGATTTTTGAGGCTGTTGGAAACAAGGCAGATAACTGAGAGGGGGGGAGGGGGGGTGAATCAGTTATCTTAAAATTTTGTTAACTTTCTTTGTTATCTTAATAATCAGTGCAACATTAAAGCATATGTGAACATGAAAGCAGAAATAAAATCAACACACATAACACAAGGATTTTTACGCGGAAAACCCTGTTAAGGGAAAAACCACGAGGTGACTAACCCAAGATTGTATTCTCTGTTAAAAGAATAAAGGAGTACAATATGGCACTTGCCAATTAGGGCTCACTTCCTGAGCACACTGCTCATAAGAGGCACACTGCCTACAAGAACTTACAAAAGGTAATCAGATGTTTGAACTGATAAGAAGCATCTACAAATGCAAGAGTTCAGTTCTGGTTAGGCACAATACACATATTTGATGCACTTCATTCTTCATCTATTTTGACACTATTACTCTGTCACATACCAGACTTGATCTACTGCTTTCACACATGTCCCTACTTTTCTTTGTACTTATTACATTTCACCTTTTTACACACACACCTACATATTGGAATCCATCTAGTATATATATCCACATCAAGGATTTCATCAACTTTCTAGTTGGCAACAAGAACACTCAAGATATTTACAAGTTACTGATTTGTTGGCTGAATCCATGCTTGATTTGTGATGTGTATCAAAAGCATAGGCATAGAAGTCATTAATCATGTCAGCCAACAATGTATAATCCCCAAACTACTTGAACAACACCTTTTACTCATCTGGATTGAAGTATGATGCTCTATCGGTCAGTTCTTTCTCTGTCTACTCTACCTGTCTAGAACCCAACACTTAGATACTCATATTTTTTTCATGCTTTATCACCGGAGGCTAAATCTCTAGAATATAGTAGTCATGATACTCCTCTTGACTTATCCAAGTCCACAACTTGCTGAGTTACACCATCTGAGAGATCCAGACCTAATTGTCAGACCTTGTTGCATACTTTGTTCTTGTTCACCAGACCAAAACAATCTTCAATCTGACTTTCGGTATAGGCATAACATGTATTGCGGATGTGTGGGATAGACTTTGTTTCCATCAATGACAACACTCATGAAGCCACATAGTGTCTCTTGCCAACAATCTCTCCCTTTGGCATTGATGGCAACACTTAGTGAAAAATGACTAAGTGTCGCAGTAAACTCCCCCTTGGCTGATGCTCTGTCTTATGCACTATTTTACCAGAGCTCCCCCTTAGCTAGATTCCACATTTTTCACTACTCCTCACTCCCCCTTTGACATCAATGTTAAAGGGCGGAATCTACACACCAAAATTTGCAAAAATTAACCTATACATGGTCGCATAAGTAAATATATATGTTATACTTACATATACTTGAGTATATCTGCAAAAGTGGCCTTCAACTATACAAATTATGTGGCCTAGCTCTACTTCATCCTATCCAAAATGGAGATGTGACCACTCAACAAAAATGCATACACTTCTACCCTTCTTAAATCTATCGGATCACTAGTCCGAGCTATGGTCTGAACATATGTTAAGGCCTCATACATTGCCTCTAACTTAGGGATAATTATCCCTTTGAGTTCACTCATTTTGTTTACTATATCCTTCTTTTCTTTGTTCAGCCTCTTTATTTCATTTATGATGACAATGGCCTGGCATTCTTGATTCATTAAGGATGTAGTGAGGGGATCAAAATTCTGAGATAAACTTGATAGTTTACCTTTTTGTTCTTTCACCTTCTTTTCAATATCCTCTGTCACTTTGGGCCAAGATAGAAAAAATTTGTACATGTCCCCACCATCTTTAAGAGTATTTTCAAGGCTCTTTATCCCAATGTCTAGGGTTCTCCTATCATTAGCAATGAGTCCCTGTACTTTAGTGAACCTTTTTCGCAAAATCTCCTTCCAGACCTTTGCTTCTGCCGATTTCTCTAAAGATTCAAAGTGAGTGGTAACAAAGTTTACCAAAGATTTTAGATTATCAGATGGAGAGGCTGAAGGATCCTTTTGAAATGATGGAATGATCTTCTCCAGCATCCCAGATGCAATCTCCAACAACTCACAGTCTTCCATGTGAGAATTCAGAAGTTTTTCTTTTTCTTTGGCTTGAGCAAAAGATGCTATTTTCATTGTCTGGACTGGAGAGAGAGAGAGAGTCAAAATTTAGTGGTCCTTAGAATAGCTCAAGTTCATCTATTTCCATCATTTCTTTGTTCAAGAAATTCTTCATTGCCTCTATAGTGTATCTTGTCAGAGATTTAGTCTTCTTTTCCTTTTAGATCTTAGAACTGTCATCATGGGTCTTCTCTACTTGTTCTTCTTCCTTTCCCTTGACCTCCTCTTCTTGACTCACTTTCTCCTCTTCACTTCCTTCTCCTTCAGCTCCTAAATCCAGAATGTCTGCAGTGGGATCCGGAGGAGAGATGTTACCTATGTTTATTATTTCATGAACTTCCTCTTCCAGAATAGAGGAATCCAAGTCCTTAGACTTCTCTTCATCTATCTCTTTTGATCCTTCTACATTTTTTTTAGAAGATTCTTCATTGGTTACATTTAATCCTTCAACATCCATGGTAGAAGGTTCTTCGTTGATTTCCTCTACAGTAGGAAGATTGAATCTTTTGAAGGCATTCCGGAGGATGTCTTCTGTTTCTCTTGCTACTTGGTCAGTTTCTCCAAGCATAAGTTTATTCATTCTTTCTTTACTTCGAAATTCATCCTTATAGTCCTTAAAGATCATGTCCATTTGCTTTGGAGTAATAGAAGGATAGAGATGAATTGCAATATGTTCTTGGATCTCAAAGTCTTTTGCCTTTGCATTCTCTTTTCTTAGTTCAAGTACCTTCTGTAGACTTTTGGGAATCAATGAAATAATTTCAATGAATGCTTTATTGTAAATATTTAGGTACTTGACTATAGCTTCTTCCAAGATTCTTTTGTTAGTATCACTATATTCATCATAGAATTCTGTTACTAGTTGCAGATTCCCATCCACAATGACTGCCTTGATGATATCATCAATGGAGAGAGTGTGCTTTTCAACAAATTCTTCTGTCTTTTCTTCTTTGTTTTTACTGGCAGAGAATTCCCTAGATGTCTTCTTCTTCTTCTTCATTTTCTTAATTTCCTCATCAGACTTTGTTTCTTCATCATCCTTGAGACTTGTGTATGAACTTGTAGATTTTGTTTTCATTCTCTTTTCTCCCTTTCCAGATGTCTTGACTTGTAGTTTGGTGGCTCTTGAGCTCTTAGGAGTGGCAAGTACAGAGCTCTTGGAGGATCTGGTCTGGGAGGAGGCTTGCACCGGAACACTTCCTTTCTCTGCTTCTTGTTTCTCTTTTTCAGCCCTTTCCATTTTCTCTCCATTGGCATCTACTGCCTCTTTTGATATGCCAAATCTTTTGGCAATTCCCTCAAATTCCCTTCTAACTTTTCTCTTTATCTCCAATTGTCTTAGCTCAACATGTATTTTAATACTTAGTTCTTGAAAGGTTCCAAACCTTTCTGCCTTAGGGTCCTTAGGTTGGCTCAATAGGTGTTGAATGTGTAGCTCTAAGATTTTCTCATTGACCTCATATTCCATTGGCATTACCCACATTGTCCTGGGTTCAACTGCCTCCATTAGGCATTGATCAGTGTCAACCATGAAGCACACTGTATCCTTGTATTTCTCAACTATAGATTGAGGAATTCTTTCTCTGGCTTGCATCATGCTCTGAAAGTTCTTGAAGTAACCCCAGAGAGCTATGTTTTGGGCTTGAGCATCACCAAGTCCATACATATAGTCTCTAATCTTTATGGCAACTGGTTTGTCATTTTGCCATACCCAACCACTTGATCCGGGCAGCTCATTCATCCAATAGAAGAATAGACACAGTATTAAACAACCATACTTAAAGGAGTTCTTCTTATCCTTCTTGATCTTCTACAGGTTTTCTAACAGTTGATTTAAGAGAAGATCACATAGGTCATAATCTGCATTTTTCCTTAACATCTGATATGCTGCATATATTGCAGTGCCAGACACAGAGTTCTCCCTACTAGAATGATAAATCTTATACCCAATTATCATTGAGGCAAATTTGACATCCAGATCTGTGATGTCATCTATGGTCATTGCTCTCTTGTCAAACTTAGATCTGGTGGCTTTAGTTACTGTCTAGTTCTTAACAGATTTTAGTGTAGGTAGCCCACCAGATGAGTGTAGTTCAGTTACTGCCCTAATAGCATCTTTTGTTATCTTGAAGGGCCTCATTAACCACGTGAAATTATCATGCATCCTACTTAGGACATACCGGACCCAATCATCTTCTGCAAAATAGGGGAAGTGAATGCAATGTCTGAAGTGTTTATCCTGAAGGGCCTTGTATTGAGGTTTTAGTTCAAAAATCTCATCTATTAGCTGTTTGTGGTAGAGGTCCATCAATTTAGAGTCTCCAAATTCCTCAATGTTGGCATGGATGTAGACACTAACATCTTCTACATGTAAAACCCCATGCGGAATGCTAGAAAATGTGCTTAAAGGATCAACTTCCAGAGATTTATAGGGGTGTTTCTTGAATTTTGGGCGTGGCCTATCAGTGATCTTAACAACCATTGGAGTAGCCATTTTGTAAAAGATTTAGAGAGAGATTTTTAGAATGGAAGTACCTTTTTACGCTTTAGGGTTTGAAATAAGAGCCAAAACAAATCACTGGTTGAATTTGATTTTGCAGTTGATCTTTTGAGTGAGTTGTAGAAGCTTTGATGCAAAGCTTTTCTTTTCTTCTTCTTGAATGCAAATGTGCAAATAATAAGAGATTGAACCCTTTTAACCTTGTGCAAACCCTAATTTGCTTTTGTAATAAATGCACAACATAAGTTATCCGATTGCTCTATTTTGAGAGAGATCTTCTCGAGTCATTGTACTGATCTTAGAATCATTTTTAGTGAGGATTGACAATGTATCTTCCTTACTTCAATCATGCCATGGGTTTGCATATCAAAGTATTTCAATTCTAAATCATACTAGATCTGTTTGTAAGAATCTTGCTTTATCGGAGCGCTGCCAGAACCGGATTAACTTGAGCGGTTAAACTCTTCCAAAACTTCGTGCGGATCTTTCATATTTTTATTGAATGTTATGTAGATGTTTTTCTGAGAACCCTTGAATCTATAGAATTCCATGTGCCAAATTTAGGCACTAATTGACTGGCTGGGGGAATTTATTTTTCTTTGTGACTCCCCTTGAGCCAGAGCTTATCTGTTTAGTTTTTAGAGGGAATATCAGCACCAGATTCTGGTACAGATCCATCCCTAATATTTTTTGTACTCTTCTGTACCCAAATCTTCCTCATCTCCCTTTGAACTTCATCTGCAATCACTTTGCCTTTACCCTTATCTTGTTTTTGATTATGATGCACTGGACCCTTTTTATCCTAATTTTTACTTCTGCAGAATTTGGCAATATGACTGGATCTATTGCAATTGTAACAAACAACATTTTTTTGCATAATTGATTGATATCCTCTTGATCTACATTGATTAGCCATATGTCCCATTCTACTGCATGCAAAGCATCTACCATTGAATGAATTATTTATTTGCATATTTCTTCATTCATGAGATTTGTGATCATACCTTTTGTAGTTGAAACATTGTCTGGAGAAGGATGGATTAGTCTAATTCATTCTCCTTCTACACTGAGTTGCTTTATGACCAAAATTGTTGCAATTGAAGTAGTGCCCATTGAAGGATGGATATCTTTGAGCATTTGGCTACCTTTCCGGAGGTCTTCTAGGCATGTTTCTTTGATTTCCTGATCCAAAATTCTTCTGACCAGATCCAGAGCTTTCACCTTTCTCATATCCCAAGACATGCTTATCATCTACCCTCTTTTGGCTTTCAATAAGAACTTCAAGTTGGACTAATCTTATCTTGAATTTATCTTTGTATTCATTTGTTGTTTGAAGATCTTGTTTAAGAGTGTCTATCTGATTCTCAAGTTGTTCTTCATTATCTCTAGCTTCTTCAAGATCAAATTCAAGATGCCTGATTATTCTGTCCATTTTGTGGCAGTCCTCTGTCTTCTCCTTGAGGGATTGTTTTAGGTTATCTTCAATTTTCCTTTTTCTTCAATTTCTTGGGTGAATCTCATAACCCCTGATTCCATCTCATGCCTTACCATGATGATCTCTTTTGATATCTTCTCACATAGCTTGTTTTTCTCATCCAGATCTTCATTAGTATCATTGGCTTCACTCTGATTTGCTAATTTTTGAAGTAGTTCCTTTCTCTTCTTCACAGTGATACTCAATTTTTCTTTAAGCTCATTTATGAAATCATCTACTTGTTTGAGTCTTTCTCTCAAGTTATTGATTTCAGAGTGGGATTGTTCAAGATCATCTAGGGCAGACTGAAGTTGTTCCTTCATACCATACATATCCATTGAGATTGCCAGATCTTCCTCAAGCTGTTAGGCTATATTTAGAGAAACTTCACTCTGATACCAATTGTTGGAAACAAGGCAGATAACTGAGAGGGGGGGTGAATCAGTTATCTTAAAATTTCCTTAACTTTCTTTTGTTATCTTAATAATCAGTGAAACATTAAAGCATATGTGAAGATGAAAGCAGAAATAAAATTAACACACATAACACAAGGATTTTTACATGGAAAACCTTGTTAAGGGAAAAACCACGGGGTGACTAACCCAAGATTGTATTCTCTGTTAAAAGAATAAAGGAGTACAATATGGCACTTGCCAATTAGGGCTCACTGCCCAAGCACACTACTCACAAGAGGCACACTACCTACAAGAACTTACAAAAGGTAATCAGATGTTTGAACTGATAAGAAGCATCTACAAATGCAAGAGTTTAGTTCTGGTTAGGCACAATACACTGATTTGATGCACTTCATTCTTCCTCTGTTTTGATACTATTAGTCTGTCACATACTGGACTTGATCTACTGCTTTCACACATGTCCCTGCTTTTCTTCACACTTATTACATTTCACCTTTTCACACACACACCTACATACTAGAATCCATCTAGTATATATATCTGCATCAAGGATTTCATCAACTTTCTAGTCAGTAACAAGAACACTCAAGATATTTACAAGTTATTGATTTGTTGGCTAAATCCATGCTTGATTTGTGATGTGTATCAAAAACATAGGCATAGAAGTCATTAATCATGTCAGCCAATAATGTATAATCCCCAAACTGCTTGAACAACACCTTATACTCATCTGAATTGAAGTCTGATGCTCTGTCGGTCAGTTCTTTCTCTGTTTGTTGTGCCTGTCTGGAACCCAACACTCAGATACTCATCTTTTTCATGCTTTATCACTAGAGGCTAAATCTCTGGAATATAGTAGTCATGATACTCCTCTTGACTTATCCAAGTATGCAACTTGCTGAGTTACACCATCTGAGACATCCAGACCTGATTGTCAGACCTTGTTGTATACTCTGTTCTTGTTCACCAGACCAAAACAATCTTCAATCTGACTTTGGGTATAGGCATACCATGTACTGTGGATGTGTGGGATAGACTTTTTTTCCATCAATGACAACACTCATGAAGCCACATAGTGTCTCTTGCAAACAGAGGCCACATTTGTTAATACTATTGTTTATTATAAAAACTCTTGTGTATGTTGTTTTTGTGAAAGGGAAGGCCATGTATGTAATTGGGGAGCTGGAAGATGGTGGCATAGAAGTCTTAAAAAAAATAGGTTAGCAACAAACCTATGATAGTCCTAGTTTGTGTAACACTTCCTCTCTAAGGGGCACATGATGTAGTATTCTTGGGCTTTGTGAGAATCAGAGTAGACCTTGCCGCGAGTATTAATTAGTTTTCACTGTAACCTATAAACACAAATTAGTATTTTTAGTCAAATCTGGTAACATTTTACTTTGCCTCCTAGGGAAGACTACATGTTGGTAAAAGAAAGTTGATACCATCGATCTAACTAGAGGCACCCTTACCTTATGTTCTATAATAACAATTGTTGTACCATGTCAACATTTATATATCTCAACGACATACATTACCTAATTTTTATAGTGTCATTATCAACTTAAAGAAACTAATGTACCTTAAACATAGTCAGTAGTGGGGGCTAATGTATCTATTGTGGATTTTGTTGACATCATTTTATAATTGCCCCATTTCAAAAAGGGAGTTGAACAATATATATAGATTACACCACTTTTTGTAACATTTCAGTATTAATAATATTGCTATCCTTAATCAATTTTCCTCATTTGTAGAGTTCATTGAATAAATTATCTGTAGTTTGTTGGCCCTTGCTCAACAATATGGTTCTATATTACTGAGATGTCAAGCAAACCTGATTTTTGCACTGGTAAACCTATAACTTTATTGTTGATGGTGGTTTTAGTACATCAACATGGGTGAAATATAGGTTATCTCACCTCTCTTGAAAGGAATCTTATCTTGGAAAAGACTTCCCCAAGGTTTATACAACTAGGTCTTAGCTTGCAGGAATAACTTTAGTAGAATGTATTAGTTATACCAATTAAGGGGACTTACATGCATTGATAGGGTTTTTGAAACTATTACAACAAAGTGTGCAAGCTACCCTATGATATTCTTAGCAGATTTCTGAATGTGATTGTTTCTTACAACGTAATGAACTAACAGATGTAGTTAAAGAAAAAGAAAAAGGTATAAGGGTTAAAGAGAAGTATGAAACCTAAGTGACAATCACAACTAGATAAAATGCTATAGGTAGACAAATACTTTCACTATACCACCTCCGGTTTAACTAGGTTAAGAAACCACAATTTTGCAGAAAATGATGCAGTCTTAATTAGAAAATTATGATTTTCAAACTAGATTCATTCATTAAACACCCAAAAATGGAGCAACTTAACTCATGAAATGCAATCAAACTAGATTCAATAACAAGGCCCAGGCTAACTATGCACAATAACTTACAATCAACAAGCACTAATAGTGTTACATCCCTAATTTTTTTCTTGCTATACTTTTACTTTTTACTTGGACATAAGTAAATTTGTTATAATGTTTATATTAATGACAAGGAAAGTAATGGATTATATTGAATGACATTTATGAAATTATGGAAATGATTATGATATTATCGATTTAATATTTGCATTATGAGATTTCATCTATTATTTGAATAATGATGCACTGATCATAATCTCTTTGGTAATCAGTTTGATACAGGATTATAGGTTTTCAGATGACTCTCAGAGAAAAGAGAGAGAGAGTATCTTTCCAGGAGAGAGATATAGACCTCAAGTTACGAGTGGTTTATTTGCCAAATCAAGTATAAAAGTGTTTTAACAGAAATGTGAACCAATGTGTCGTAAGAGGTGAGTCTTGTCTTGTCAGTTTTCTTTTGAACCTAATTGATAGGTAGTCAATATTATTTACAAATCTTTCTAAGTCGTAGTAAGTCATCTTAGTCGTTAATAACATTAACGACGTCATTTAAGTGTAATTTGTGACTATTTATGTTTAACATAAATATTACGACATTATTGTCGTAAACAGGTTGTCTTAACATTATTAAGTTCCTTGAGGTGTAATAAATGATTCTTAACGTTAAGACATTTTTGTCGAGTTAAGAAGGCGTGAATATTGTCGACGGATTGTGATGGGGAGACAAGCTCAACCCAATCATAATATCTGTAATCCTTTGTTTAAATATTCTTATTATATTGATAAAACCATAACTATCTAATATAGAGGTGATGTTATGAGAATCATATTTGATGTAATCAAATATGTAAATGCATATGCATCGAGTGAGGATAATACCTCATAATGAGTTGATGATGATATGCTTGAGTAGTCAAAGGATTACATTTAGGAAGAGTCTTCAAAAATGTTAGTTGTGGATCGAACTACTTATTAAAGAACCTTTAATGATCAATAGAGTTTAAGCGATGTGTCAGCCTCATTCAAAAGAGGAGGAATGTGGAATAACCACCACAATCGATGAGCCAAGAAATGGCTATCTCCTATTGACAAGTGGGAACTCTTCTTAAAACATTGTGTTAGTTAAGACTAAATCATTATGGATTGTTACGCAGTCATTAAAGTTAGCAATTGTATCTAAGTGGAGGTGCGAAGGAAGGTGACTAAAAAGGAGTCATGTCTGAGTCATTAACAACCATGACTTAGATTGAGCTATGGTTGTTATGTTAAAAAATAGTTAAAAACTTAAGAGCAAGGCATCGAATAGGAATAGAAAGAAGAGTCGTGGCAAAAAGAGATAGGGATGGCAAAAAGAGATAGGGAATAGGCAATCAGAAGAGTCTATTATTGTGTCGTGGTGCACATATTATCAACTCAATCCATCAATAACTAGGTATTCCTTAGTTTCCTATGTTTATTAACAGTGAGCAAATCGGATAATTCTTTTTAGACTATCTATTATTGAGTCTTGGGTGATTATGCGAGTATGCTAGAGAGGTATAACCTCCTGTATGTTTTGAGCATTTAGTCGTAAACTATTAAGTGTCAGTTAGGAAAATGTAGATAACATTTTTAATTAAACTATTATGATCTAAAACCGATTAGGCAACGAATGCAAAGTATACGGCTAATGCTTGGTAAAACAAGTGAGTACTCTGTTACAGTATTCTGAATCGACCATTTGCTTATTGATTGTAAAACCGATAACCATATCAAATCTTAGTATGGAGGATAAAATGTTAATCATAGTAAGAGGTTGTCATAGTTGTCATGAGCTTTGAAAATAGTCTCCTTATTGAATTAAGTTTGTAGTAAACACCAATGACGTGATTGTGAGATAACCATACAATAGACTCTCAAATTTTATAGTGATGACTAAGTTTTGATAATATACTCTTAGACTTGAGTAGTATAGTTTGACCTTGACTCAGGATAAAACTCATTTAAAGTATTTGTCTTGTTTAGATTATATATATATATATATAACAGAAATGATATCTATCCACAAGAACTCAGATTCATAGGAATCTTTAGTAAACTATTGTATGTCATTAAACGAAAGTAACTTAGTGATATTATGGTAGATGGAAACAAGGTTTAAGGGAGAACCCTTATATATTTATTTATCCTTTTGATAATATTATTCTTGGAAAGATCCAATACAATGGAGTAGACCAAGTCTACTAGAGAATGACCTTGTAGGGAGATGTATATAGGGTATGTTTTGTTATATCACATTATCAAAGGTATTCTACATTCCTTGTATAGGAATATTTATCTATTTAAGAACTATAGTATTCTTAACCTTGGTTGAGTTAATCAAGGGTTATTTGTGAATCTAGAACTCCTAGATAAGAGATATGGTTATATTGAAATATCATATTAACAAAGAATATTAGGTAAACCCTATAGTCAATTATAAAAGTGAATGGTTATGTCATCTAGACTTATTTAAGTCAAAAGATACTATTATCATGACACAATGATTAAACTATCGATGTGGTCATAGTTGGTGTGAATAAACTGCGAGAATACGATAATATCCAAGTTGAGTAGGGATGGGTGAACACAATGACTACATTCATTATGAATGATATTATTATTAAAAACTTTGGCCAAAGTAATACACTTGTTTTCTGCGTGCATTGTCGGTTCACTATATTTAGATTTCTCATCCTATCGGAAATCATACTTAGCTGGAGGATATCTAGGGTTGTATGGTTGATAGAGTTAAGTAGAATACAACACTATGTACTTGAGAAAGGCAAATTACCACTGGTCACCTAAGGTCTATATTCCTTGTGAAGGGTAGGGCCACTTCCTATGTGGAAGATGTGTGGGAGACTGTCGGTCTATGGATGGAGGTAAATCATTGGAAAGATACTCTCTCTCCAAGCAGGAAACATGCCAGGATTTGTAATAAAGATGTCAGATATTCAGAAGAAGTATTTATTCCAAAATTTGTATATGTAATTGATTTACATTTATAAACATTGTAATTGAGAAAGACAATATGGTTTATTGTATTTTGTGACAAGAAATCTTGTAATTGTAGTTACTTTATTATATGTTGAATAAAAGAAAAAAATTCTCTATCTCATTTTTACCTTGTTGATTTACTCTATGGTAAATTTCTTGTTTTACTATGTTTTAGAATGTGGATTTTACATATGGTATCAGAGCTACCATGTTCAACACTAGGGCTTATGAGACCACTATGCGTGCCTATAGTCAACATTATGCAGTTAGCTAATGTTTGAAAATTTTTGTGCCAGGATGGTACGTTTTAAGAAGACAACAAGAAATTCTGTTAATTCAAGTCAACATTTCCTTAAAGCAAAAAGAGAATGTGAGGCCATTATCAAAACATTTGAGGGAACCAATGATGAGAGTGACATTTGGTTAAGTGATACTGAAACTCTGGCAACTGCCTTAACTCGAATCAAGTGAGTGAGAAGGGAAAACATGGAAAGAGTTAAGATCACTGCCAAAATCATAGAGTATATGTTAGAGGAGGAGACAACAATGGTTAGACAAGATCCCCGCATACCCCCAACTATTGAGATCATAGAAGTTAGGTCTGATAGTGAGTTAGAGGGTTATATACCTCAAGATTATGTATCTAAAAATGAGTCTGAAGGATATACTCCTCTTGAGCACAACTTTTGAAGTCATTTCTTGTATAACTGAAGAATACTCTTTACTTTTGAAATAAAAAAAAAGAGAGTTGTTTTTGTGCCAAACTATTGTTTAAATTGAGTTTATTATGTTTAGATTTAATGGGATGCATTATAATCTTGAACTAATGGACAACTCAATATTCTTAGGTATGAGAAATTGATAAACATGGTTCGAACAACAACTAACCAAGGAGAAAGCGAAGAGGAAAGCCACCTGCCAAATAATAAGCTTGACCAAATCATAACCATGCTTGAGGAAACTAAGAAAAGATTGCGTGATTTGGAAAAGAAGGTGGATGATAAAGGGAATACTGAGGGAGGAGGTGAAAACTCTCATGGTGAAAGAAGAGAAAATCATGAAGATTAAAGTAAGAGTATGAAATGTCATAAAGAGGCAAGGGATAGATTGATCTCAGAGCTCTCAAAGTATATGAAGAAAGTTACTCCAAAATTTGATGGGATAGAGAACAGAGATGTTGCAGAAGCTTGGTTAACAGAGATGGAAAAATATTTTGAGATAAGAAATTATTCCAAGGTGACCAAGGCAGTATGGGGAGCATTCCAACTAGAAAGAGAAGTATCCACTTGGTGGATGAAGATGGAATTGAATTTAAGCTAAGGGTAATTTGGGATGAGTTTGTGGAACTCTTTTGCAAGAGATGGTTACCACAACTCTATTTTGATTAAAAATTGACTGATATTGAAAATCTTCAACAAGGAGATATGATAGTGGTGGAATATGGAGAAAAATTCACTCGACTCCTAAAATATGTTCAACAGTATCCAAAGGATGAGAGATTCAGGATCAAAAAATTCATCATGGGCTTAAATGCTCAAATTGGTGGTGAGGTGGACATGCATGGTCCCACAACAATGGATCAAGTGTATGAGAAGGTGATCAAGCAAGATCAAAAGTTGAAATCCATCTCATCTTATCGTGATAGAAGCCGCAAGAGGTTTAATGGAACTCCTAACAATCAACCCTACAAGAAAAGATATGAAAAGAGCTATGATAAGAAGAGAAAAGATAAAGGACCTCAGAAGAACAAGGGTGGATTTGGTAATGAGAAAAAGAATGGTAACTACAAAAGAAATGAGGATAACAATGGGAGGACTTCAGATAAGAAAGGAGCCATTGGAGGATGTTTTACTTGTGGGGGTGACCATTATGTAAATCATTGCCCTAACAAGAATCAAAATGGTCAACAAAGAGGTACTACACTACCTACTCAGCAAGAAACATTCTAGCAAAGGATTCATGTAGCTCTCGACAATCATCAAGCAGAGTATCAAATCACACCCGCTGAGATGACATGTACTTTGTTTGGAGTCCCTATATCTATTTTGATTGATATAGGAGCCACTAAAAACTTTGTTTCTCCTAGAATTTTGAATAAATCTCCTAGAAAAGCTAGGTACATGTCTAAACCATGGTCAATAGAATATAGAGCAATGTTTGTTTGAAGCCAAGATTGATCTTCCTAGTTTCTCAACTGAAGTAAATATGTATGTAGCCCCCCTAGGTTCCTATGATGTAATCCTAGGAATGAGTTGGTTATGGAAGCATAGAGCTAAGGTAGACTATTTTTCAAAAATAGTTGAATGCTTAGATGATTTGGGAAATCAGACCCAATTCCAAGGGATTCAAAATGAAGTTAAAATCAGACCTATTTCTACCAAGCAAATGAAAAGGGCTAGAAGGAAAGGTTGTTAGTAATTTGCAGTCAAAATGGAACAAGTGGAGGAAGGGGTAGAAAACCCTAGTTCATATTTTGGAGTAAAGTATCCTTTTCTTCAAGAATTTTAGGATGTGTTCCCAGAAGAACTACCAAGATTGCCTCCCAAGAGGGTTTTTGATTTTTCTATTGACATTAAACTAGGATCTAAACCTATATCAAAAGCACCCTACCATATGACAACTACAGAGTTAATGGAATTGAAAGCACAATTACAAGAATTGTTGGCAAAAGGTTTGATCAGACCTAGTGTTTCACCTTGGGCTGCTTTGGTTATTTTTGTTAAGAAGAAGGATGGAACCCTTCGATTGTGTATAGATTATCGTATGCTTAATAAAGCAATGGTAAAGAAAAAATATCCTTTGCCACGTATTGATAATCTTTTTGATTAGATGTGTGAAGCTGCTATGTTTTCAAAGATTGATTTGTGATCAAGATATCATCAATTAAGACTAAAGGATGAAGATATTCATAAGACAACTTTTAGAACCAGATATGGACACTATGAGTTCACAATGTTGCCATTTAGTTTGAGGAATGCACCTACTACATTCATGAATCTCATGAGTAGTATATTCAGAGATTATTTGGACAAGTTTATTTTGGTCTTCCTAGATGATATACTCATTTATTCTAAGAATGAAGAAGAACATCAACATCCCCTACAATTAGTTCTACAAAGGTTAAGAGAACATAAGTTATATGGGAAACTGTCAAAGTGTACATTCTTCTAGAAAGAGATTCAATATCTAGGGCATATTATATCAGCTAATGGAATATTTCTTCTTGCAAAAATCACAGCTATTTTGAATTGGCCTTTACCAACAAATGTGCATGAGGTGCATAGTTTCGTGGGCTTGGCAGGCTATTATAGAAAGTTTGTTCTAAATTTCTCTAGTATTGCTAGTCCAATCACTTCCCTGCAATGGAAAGGAAAGAGGTTTGAATGAATGGACAAATGTCAGGATGCATTTGATCTCTTAAAGGAAAAGTTAACTACAACTCCAATCTTGAAAGTTCTTGACCTCGAGGGACAATTTGAGATAATTACAGATGCCTTGGGAGAAGGATTAGGAGGAGTGCTTATGTAATATGGAAGAGTTAGAGCATATGAGTCAAGGAAATGTAAATCCTATGAGAAAAATTATGCACCGCATGATATGGAATTGACAGCAGTAACTCATGCCTTGCAAATGTGGAGACACTATTTGTTGGGAAAGACTTTTATACTTAAATCAGACCATCAAAGTCTTAAGTATATTTTCTCTCAATTGCATTTGAATGCTTGACAAAGGAGATAGTTAGAATTGATATCTGACTATGACTTTGAGATAAACCACATCAAATGAAAAGAGAATAGAGTAGCTGATGCTTTGAGCCACAGAAGACATATAGCTTCTATTGTTTCTATTCATGGAAATTTCAAGGATTTGGTGTTGCAAAATTTGTCTAGTAATGAGTTTTATGAGCAAGTTAAGCAAGCTCTGAAAGATAATCCTAGATATTCAAGGTATGATGGTTTTCTATTTGAGTCAGATGGACTATTGAGGTATAAATATAGAATTTATGTTCCTGATTTAGCTAGAATAGAGGGATCTAGTATGGAAAGAAGTTCATACTGCACCATATTCTGGACATCCAGGAGTAACCAAACTTCTAGCAAATGTTAAACCTCTTTATTTCTAGAAAGGAATGAAGAATGATGCTGCAACATTTGTAGCAAGTTGTTTAGAATGTCAAAGGGTAAAAGCAGAGCATCAACACCCCACAAGATTGTTGTACCCTCATGATGTTCCAAAGTGGAAATAGCAAGTTATTAGCATGGATTTTGTTCAAGGTCTTCCTATGGAATAAACATGATGCCATTTTAGTGGTGGTTGATAAACTCACAAAGGTAGCACACACAAATTTGTGCAAGAGGTGTTTAGATTACATGGCATCCCTAAAAAGATTATCTTGGATAGAGATGAGTGTATAACATCAAGGTTTTGGCAAACTTTGTTTTCTGCTCTAGGGACTAAACTTAATGTGAGTACAGCTTACCATCCTAAAACTGATGGGCAAATTGAGAGAGTTAACCAAGTCTTGGAAGACTTGTTGCGAATGTATTGCATGGATTAGCAATACAAGTGGGAAGAATACTTACCACTTGTGGAATTTGCTTACAACAATTCCTATCATTTCACTATTAAGATGGTACCATTTGAAGCATTGTATGGAAGAAGATGTTGAACTCCTATAAGTTGGGATAAGCTAGAGGATATGATTAGCATTGAACTAGAAATGCTAGCTGAAATGGAGGAGAAAGTAAAGCTGATCAGAAAAAGATTAGCAGAAGCCAATGATAGGCAAAAGAGCTATGCGGATGCAAAGTGTGTTCTGAGGCAATTCTCTATTGGAGAAAAAGTTATTTTGAGGGTCAAATCTCAAAAAAGTTCTATCAAGTTTGGGAAGTCTTCTAAGCTAGCCCCTCGATATGTGGGACCCTTTGAAGTACTTGAAGTAGTCAATCTGGTTGCCTACAGAATTGCTCTACCACCAGCCTTGTCTAGAATGCACAATGTTTTTCATGTGTCTTATTTGAAGAAATATATTATAGGTAATAATCATATTTTGACTTGGAATTATTTATAGATGCAAGACCTAGGGGTGGCCATGATAGAGCCACTCAAGGTATTAGAAACACGCAAGCTCCGCTTGCATAACAGAGAGGTCTTGCAATGCAAGGTCCAATGGGACCAACATGCTAAGGAAAATGCTACATGGGAGGATTACCATGAATTTTATCAAAAGTTTCCTCATTTATTTAATAATGTTATTAGTTGAAAACAATGAACTTGCTTTTTACTTACTTTTTGATACTTTATATCATCAAGGATGATGAATCTTTAGGGGAAGGATATGTTACATCCCTAATTTTTGTCTTGCTATACTTTTACTTTTTACTTGGACATAAGTAAATTTGTTATAATGTTTATATTAATGACAAGGAAAGAAATGGATTATATTGAATGACATTTATGAAATTATGGAAATGATTATGATATTATTGATTTAATATTTGCATTATCAGATTTGATCTATTATTTAAATAATGATGCACTGATCATAATTTCTTTGGTAACGAGTTTGATATAGGATTACAGGTTTTTAGATGACTCTCAGAGAGAGAGAGAGAGAGAGAGAGAGATAGATAGACCTTGGGTTATGAGTGGTTTATTTACCAAATCGAGTCTAAAAGTGTTTTAACTGAAACATGAACCAATGTGTCATAAGAGGTGAGTCTTGTCTTGTCAATTTGCTTCTGAACCTAATTGATAGGTAGTCAATATTATTTATAAATCTTTCTAAGTCATAGTAAGTCATCTTAGTCATTAATAACGTTAACAATATTGTTTAAGTGTGATTTGTGACTATTTATGTTTAATGTAAATATTACGATATTATTATCATAAAAAGGTTATCTTATCATTATTAAGTTCCTTGAGGTGTAATAAATGATTCTTAACATTAAGACATTTTCATTGAGTTAAGAAGATGTGAATATTGTTGACGGATTGTGATGGGGAGACAAGTTCAGCCCAATCACAATATCTGTAATCCTTTGTTTAAATATTCTTATTATATTGATAAAACCATAACTATCTAATATAGAGGCGATGTTATGAGAATTGTATTTGATGTAATCAAATATGTAAATGCATATGCATCGAGTGAGGATAATACCTCATAATGAGTCGATGATGATATGCTTGAGTAGTCGAAGGCTTACATTTAGGAAGAATCTTCAAAAATGTTAGTGGTGGATCGAACCACTTATTAGAGATATTTTAATGATCAGTAGAGTTAAGCAATGTGTCAGCCTCATTCAAAAGAGGAGGACTATGGAATAACCACCACAACCGACGAGCCAGGAAATGGCTATCTCCCATCGACAAGTGGGAATTCTGCTTAAAACGTGGTGTCAGTTAAGACTAAATTGTTATGAACTGTTATGCAGTCATTAAAGTTAGCAACTGTATCTAAGTGGAGGTGTGAAGGAAGGCAACTAAAAAGGAGTTGTGCCTAAGTCATTAACAATGACGACTTAGATTGAGCCATGGTTGTTATGTTAAAAAATGTTAAAAACTTAAGAGCAAGGCATCGAACAGGAACAGAAAGAAGAGTCATGAAAAAAAGAGATACGGAATATGCAATCAGAAGAGTCTATTATTGTGTCTTGGTGCACATATTATCAACTCAAGCAGTCAATTACCAGGTATTCCTTAGTTTCCTATGTTTATTAACTGTGAGCAAATTAGCTAATTCTTTTTAGACTATCTACTATTGAGTCTTGGGTGATTATGTGAGTACGTCAGAGAGGTATAACCTCCTGTATGTTTTGAGTATTTAGTCATAAAATATTAAGTGTCAGTTAGGGAAATGCAGATAGCATTTTTAAGTAAACTATTCTGATCTAAAACCAATTAGCCAATGAATGCAAAGTATACGGCCGATGCTTGGTAAAACAAGTGAGTACTTTGTTATAGTATTTTGAATCGACCATTTGCTTATTGATTGTAAAACCAATAATCATATCAAATCTTAGTATGGAGGATAAAACATTAATCATAGTAAGAGGTTGTCATAGTTGTCATCAGCTTTGAAAATAGTCTCCTTATTGAATTAAGTTTGTAGTAAATACGAATGAAGTGATTGTGAGATAACCATACAATAGACTATCAAACTTTATAGTGATGATTGAGTTTTGATAATATACTCTTAGACTTGAGTAGTATAGTTTGACCTTGAGTCGGGATAAAACTCATTTAAAGTATTTGTCTTGTTTAGATTCTATATATATATAACAAAAATGATATCTATCCATGAGAACTCAGATTCATAGGAATCTTTAGTAAACTATTATATCTCATTAAATGAAAGTAACTTAGTGATATTATGGTAAATGGAAATAAGGTTTAAGGGAGAACTCTTATATATTTATTTATCCTTTTGATAATATTATTCTTGGAAAGATCCAATACAATGGAGTAGACCAAGTCTACTAGAGAATGACCTTGTAGGGAGATGTATATAGGGTATGTTTTGTTGTATCACATTATCAAAGGTATTCTATGTTCCTTGTATAGGAAATTTTATCTATTTAATAACTATAGTATTCTTAACCTTGGTTGAGTTAATCAAGGGTTACTTATGAATCTAGATCTCCTAGATAAGAGATATGGTTATATTGAAATATCAAATTAACAAAGGATATTAGGTAAACCCTATAGTAAGTTATAAAAGTGAATGGTTATGTCATATAGACTTATTTAAGTCAAAAGATACTATTATCATGACACGATGATTAAACTATCTACATGGTCATAGTCGGTGTGAATAAACTGCGAGAATATGACAGTATCCATGTCAAGTAGGGATGGCTGAACATAACGACTACATTCATTATGAATGATATTATTATTAAAAACTTTGGCCAAAGTAATGCATTTGTTTTCTGCATGCATTTTCAGTTCACTATATTTAGATTGCTCATCCAATGGGAAATCATACTTAGCTAGAGGGTCTCTAGGGTTGTATGGTTGATAGAGTTGAGTAGAATACAACACTATGTACTTGGGAGAGGTAAATTACCACTGATCACCTAAGGTCTATATTCCTTGTGAAGGGTAGGGCTACTTCTTATGTTGAAGATGTGTGGGAGACTGCCGGTCTATGGATGGAGGTAAATCACTGGAAAGATACTCTCTCTCCAAGTAGAAAACATACCAGGACTTGTGATAAAGATGTCAGATATTCAGAAGCACTATTTATTCCAAAATTTGTATATGTAATTGATTTACATTTGTAAACATTGTAATTGAGAAAGATAATATGGTTTATTGTATTTTTTAACAAAAAATCTTGTAATTGTAGTTACTTGATTATATGTTGAATAAAATAAAAAATTTCTCTATCTCATTTTTACCTTGTTGATTTACTCTATGGTAAATTTCTTGTTTTACTATGTTTTAGAACATGGATGTTACAAATAGTATGGACCAAAGCATTCATTAGATATCTTAGCATTTACCCATCATTGAAAAAGCACATCTAATTAACTTCAAATTGATATGAACCATGAAATCCAAAAAGATAACACAATAATGCAAATTCCTAGCAACCTGCAAAATCTGCTTTGTATTAATCAAAATTTGGCAGATTCTTAGCATTTCGTAACAAGTCTTAGTTACAAATGAGAGAAATGATGGTCCTTTTATAGAAAAGGCACCATACTGAGTTTTTCATGGACAGTGGAGATTAACTTAACACCAAGGGTCCAGATTTACATTGCATTGAATATGGTACAACAATTTGTTACATTTTCGGATTTAATTTTTTCTTGATAGAAAAAGACAAAATACAACCTCTAAATACATTGAACTTGGACAAAATGAGTACCCATTTGGGTATACATGATAAAAAGTCAATTTTCAAGACAAAAGAAAGTCAACATGAAGTCACATGATGCCTTAAAATTGGTACTGATGTGGACTAACGGGAATGCACATGTTGACCCAATGGTGGTACAAGAATAGTTTCCTCTTCCCAAGAGTATAGGGAACTTGATAGAAGCCCTATGTAGATGTTTAAACCTTTCTGCACAAGTGAGAAGTTACCTTGTTAGCTCAAGGAGCACTACCTTGTATGTTGGGTATTGAGGGAGCTTGTAGGGTGTTCTAGTGAATCCTTAGACCCTAGATATGTAAACTTTTAAAATTGAATATACTAGATCTCCCATACAATTATACAACACTAGGTGCCTCAGGAGATAGTCTCCTAGCCATATTATTCTGCAATATCTGGGTAATGTGCATGGTGAATGCGTCATTGACCCTTTTGTGGTGCACCAGTGATTGTGAAATTTTTAGTTGAGTATAACACTCATACACCTTGTATTGATCTTCCCCATTACCAACCTCTCCTAATCTTGACAGACCAAGGCATACAATAGTTCTAGCTAAAGAATATACAACATAAGATGTCCATCTAAACATTTCATCAATGTGGAAAGTAATAAAGGCCTCATGAATGTTATTGCTTATAATCTAGGCCCAATGTATCTTCTTGTCCCCATGTAATATCTCCTATATATATGGGAACATCCATTCTTCAAATGTAGAGGTTGAAGGTAGCCCATGATTCTGCTCAAAAGAGTTACCAGGTCCCCTACTATTAGGGTTTAGGCACATCGAAGCAATAAACATTAACAATTATATGTAGATTAAATAACCCAAATATAACAATGAAGAATAACACTAAAGACATCAACACAAAATTTTAACATGGTTCACCCAAAATGGGCTACATCCATAGAAACTTAGCCATCCAATGATTTTATTATACAGTGCAAATCATATTACAATCTCACAAATCTCATCCTGCAACATACATCCTAGCCACTTATAATCAGTCACCAATTTCTATATTTGCATGATCAATTGCCACATACCAAAAATCTCCCACTTAGAGACTAATTAGGCTCCACACCAAACAATCTCCCACTTGGAGACTGATCCTAGATGACACTACTGCACTTGCAACTCCCACTAGATTATAGGTCTGGCTGGTTTCTTATGTCCACCATTATCAGTTGTGAAGGCCAATAGAAATTGATGAGGAAATCAGTTTCTCCTATGTAACTGCCTTTGTGAACATATCTGCAGGATTCTCACTTGTGTGAATTTTCTCCAGCTTCAATTGTTCATCCTCCAAAATTGACTGAATGGAGTGGTATCTAAGATGTATGTGCTTAGTTTTTGAATGCAGATTAAGGATAGTTTTTGAATGCAGATTAAGGATATGTTATGAGTGTAGAGTATTTACATGATCAGTTGCCACATACCAACATCTACCTCCTCTTTAAAGTCATTTTTGTACAAAATTTGAGGAAGTTTTGACATAGTTATCCTCTTAGTCTTCATCCACCCCTCATTTATTTTCTTCCTACAAGTCTCAGGGTCTTGGTCACACATCTTATTCTTTTCCTTATCCATCATGGTGAGAACTGGGAAAGGAGGAATATAAAATATTTTAGCTAATGACAAAGGGCTAAGATTTGCCAGTACTTGGCCATCTTGTGTTTGTATTGTCCTAGTCAATTGATTATAGTTGTTTGCACATGCCACAATCAACTCGGGGAATTAAACCAAGGTTGGGAAGGCAACTACCTAAGCAATCCCATTATCTCTAATCCTCTTGGCTTTAGGTGTTGGATTGGGACCCAAGAGCCTTAGTCTAAAAACCTCAATATCAATATGTCCTAGGTCTGTATCTTAAATAGTTTTCCATGCCGAAGTGATCTTGGTTATTGAGGGAATACCCTTAAACTCGTACTGCATGTTGATAGATTGGGAGGAAATCTAACCTGTAGAACAAGAAACTAATGTGTAACCTTTGTAGTTTTATTGTCCTAATGTTCTAGACTTAGGTTTCATGATTGCCAAGTAACTTAGAAGTGTAAATACTTATGTGTTTTCAATCTGCACCTAAGATAGGAATCTACTGAAAACCTATGATTTCAGCCTAGAATTCACTAAAATTGACTAAGGAACTCTAATATCATCATTACATTTCATTCCCTAGCATTTATCATATGAAACTTATAAGCAAAAATCTATAAAGAAGATCAACAAGCTTTTGAGGCCTCACTAGATGTGAACCATAAAAACTAAGCTTAATGCTTAAATCATTACATAACATTATGAAATTCAGATTAAAACATGTAAATAACTATAAACATTATGCAATTTATTAAAATTCATCAATTAAATACCTCAATTCCCCAAGGGAGTACCTCATCAGTTCATATGGAGCAAAAGCAGTGTTTTGGGTCATCACCAGATATATTAGGTTTTTGGGCTATCACAGGATTAGCAGGGATTTCTTTGTTCATAGGATATGTGTAATGAACTTCATTATTCACACAAATTCTTGTAAAGGATAATTTTCATGCTAAGCACTCTTAGCAGAGGTTTTACTCTACACAAGATGGTGGGGATTGTGTCACCCATTGAACATGTCTGGTAAGGTTGATTTTTACAACAGACTTCGGTTAATGCGAAATTCCACATGAGGCATTGTTTATACCTTCAATGGAGATTTTACAAGTGAATGGATTTGCGGAGGTTTTGGGTGTCAAAGGACATGTCGGGTGAAGACAATTTTTAGCACAAATATCCACTTAAGGTTTTAGAGGAGATTTTAGTGATGAGTGGATGAGCAAAGCTTTTAGTCACGATAAGATATATCTTGTGAAGGCAGATTTTAGTGCTAGCTCAATGATAGCAATTTTTAGCGCTAAGTTCACATGGGTACCCAAAGTCTTATTCGCTGGAGTTTTAGGTGTAAATGGGATCACTAGGGTTTTTAGCCTTCACTGGATACATCCAATGGAAGACACTTTTAGCACAAAGTGTATTTCCTAGTTTTTGCGGAAGATGTTAACGACAGTGGATAGCAAGGGAATTAGCCTTGGAAGAATATATCCGCTTCCATCAAGTTTTCATGCAAATGACATTTAGGGTTTATTAAGGCGAACATAGCATGAAGCAAATAGTGTTTACAAAGCATTCTACATACTATGAGTCAAAAGGGTTTTGCAGTCCTAAGATTTTCTCGATAAATTTCAAAGGGGAATCAGATTCAGAGGGGAAATATCAAAACTAAATGAATGCTTATGCCCTCTATATATATATATGTACATCTATTTATTTATTTATTTATTCTTGTACATGAGTCATTTTTGAACCAAAACCCATTTCATAAACCCTTTAGCCATCAAATTCAATGAATTTACCCAAAAAGTGTCCATATATATACAGAAAAATACATCAACAATGAGCTCATTCAACTGAAATTATTAACACCAAACCCCAACCATAGCAAATTCAAGGACCAAAAATAGAATTATTACCACCTACCTACAAGTATAGAGCCAAGGACAAGGAGGGTCGCAATCTAACAGATGTTGAATAAGCTTTTGAAATCATTCACCAAGCACAAGAATAACTTGGGGATTCTTCAGCAAACACAAAGCTCCAATCATTCAAAATGCAAAATGAATTAAAATGATAGATTTAGAGCTATTTGAACCCCCTAGCAATTTCCCATTAATGTCGGGTACAAGTGACAAAGTGTTGTGCACTCGGCGGGGTTTGGACGCTTGACAAGAGTTTGTGGAGTTTTCGAGTGGGATAGGATGTATCCAGTGAACAACATTTTCCGTACAAATCCTATCAATGTGAAATTCAACACAAAGTCATGGTGAAAACTTTGGCAGGGTTTTATCTCCATACCAGATAAGCAGGGTTTATGTTAACCACCGAATATGTCCAGTGAGGGTGTGATTTAGCGCATATCTAGTGCTAAGGAATTTTAGCGTAAACCTATCTATAAAATGCCTAGGGCTGATATTTGGTAGTGGAGGATATCAAGGTAAATGCAATGAACTATATTTTTAGTGCAAAACAACCTAAAGGGGCATGAAATCCCAACTCAAAACATTCAACTCACTTAGACTTAATTTTAAAAACCCTAAAGATGTCAACAAACCAAACTTATGCAATCAAACTCAAAATATGCACAAATTTGGCCTTGCCAATTAGGACATCAAAACATCACCTCTCTCAAGCAACCTATTAAGACTAACACAAAAGAAAAATAAAAAAAGGGGGGTCTCGATTTGGCAAAATGGGGCATGTGTGCAAGGCACAACAAATGGTGACTCTGCTAGGGAAATGTTCTAGAGCATTTCTAAGATAAACATTAGTTTTGAACCCAAAATCTCTATGTTTCCCACCTATTAAACTGGGCAGTATGATCTAATATCACAAAATCATAGATCACTAACTCAGTAGAACTATCCATATCCTAAAATTCTAAGTGTGTGCAATTGCATTCATTCCCATCCTGCTGCAACCAAGATCGTCAAGGCTTACTTGCATTAATCTACGTAAAGTTACACACCTTTTGAACTACCCAGGACATTGTCCCACTGCCAACATGCATCTATAACCCCAACGAAGTTGTCTCTATGATTCCCTCAAGCATTGCTCTACTGTCCGTTAGGCATCTATAGCCCCTGATAGAGTTACTTGACTCCTCCAGCTAGTTGAATAATTTATACAAAAATTAGGAAGTATTGATTTAGTAGAGTATTTATTTGATAATGCATTGAGCTTATCTCTTGATATGAGTACTAGAAAGCATCACATACCCTTGCAACACATGATAAATATCACATGGGCTATGAATTAGTTCAACTTTGTTGCGCTAGGAATCATAGTGGCAGCAAAGGTGAGCTTATAGATTTTTCACTTAACCCAAGATCACCAAGATTCCTTCAGAAGCTTCAGGATTATTTAAACATGTGAAATATATTAGACTAGAAAATACTTCAAGTTAACCAAACTAATGACTCCTTTCTCATGAACAAGCATCATACCTTCTACGTGTAACAATAGAACCCACAAGAAGACCTGAGTGGAGAACCAAAGTTTCTCAAGGAAATCATCTAGATTACTAACCCAAAGAGGACCTTTTGAAGGACTGCACAACTACCACCATATTCAAGAAATGGAGAACCCTAGTGGAACAAGTATAGGAAGCAAAAGCAAAGAAAGCAAAGGAACTAACCTAAGTAAAGCAAACTACTTTAATCAAAGAAAACAAAAAAAGCAAATAGCAATATAAAAGACACACTATGTACATAAAACAAGAAAGAAACGCCTCTTAAGCCCAAAAGTATTGCTTTAGGAACTGCCCATTAATAGGCAGTGGGAATCCCTCACCACTAAGAGTCTTTAGTCTATACGTACTGTCCCCTAAGATTTCAGCTATTTGGTAGCAGCCTAACTAGAGCTTATTGAACTTCCCATGTTCACCTTTCTTTTCATGAGCCTTATCCCAGTATAGCCCCAAATTGGAAATACACAAGGATTTCACTTTGGCCCTCTTGTCAAACTAGCATTTCACTACACCTTGGGGTTTAGCAAAGTTTTCAATTGCAACATCGTACTTCTCTTCTAAATGCAGTAGTTGGGTTAGGTAGGTTGAGGTTCTATCATCAGGTTCCAAGTAGTCTTGCATAAACTGTAGTATAGGGATTCACAAATGGATGGGGAAAATAGGCTCTAAACCAAAAACTAAATGATAGGGCAAGGTTCCTAGGACAACCTTGTGTCTATCCTATCTGCCCACAAGGCAAATCTAATCTAGGTATGCCAGTCTCTAGGATTCCTATCAAGCAGTGTTTTGATGACCTCAAGAAGGTTTTTGTTAGTGGATTCAACAACTACATTCCCTTGAGGATAATAATTAGATGAAAATTTTAGCATGATACCATAATCGAATGCCCAATTTGAAAAACACAAAGAAGAGAATGTTGGACTGTTATCACAAACTAGAGAAAAGGGATAGCCAAACCTTGTAATGATAAGCTCTTCAATGAATTTGATTACTACCTTAGTGGTACATTATTTACAAGCCCAAGCTTCAGACCATCATGTGCAATAGTCAATAGCGGTTAGAATGTACCTATGGCCCATAGAAGAAGGTGGATTGATCATACCAATAAAATTGAGCCCCCACTGCATGAACATGCGTACCTCCACCACTAGTTGCAAAGGCATAGTGGCATTTATTTCTCTTGAAGCGGAAGTCTGGAAGACATGGCATGTTTGAGTATGTGCATGAGCATCTTTGAACAATGAAGGCCAGTAATATCCAACTCAAATAATTTGATTTGCAGTGGAATACCCTGACCCGTGACTTGTCCCAAACTTCTCATGAAAACTAGTTAAAACCTGTGCCACTTATTTTTTTCTAAACATCATAAGTAGATCCCTTTGTGATTCTTCTTATATAGAACTGACCCTTTGACCATGAAACTATTAATTTTCAGTCTCAAGGCTCTCCTCTGAATTGAATTCAAGTGAGGTGGGCATCGTTGGTTTAGGAGATAGAACAAGATGTCACCATACAATTCATTCTTTGAGATATCATCCAATACATATTGTTGAGATACCAAGCCTGGGTCTGTTTCTACCATGGTCTTAGTAAGTGCTTGTCGTTGCACTAGTTTCATAGGTTGTATCTCTATATCAAAGTCTTGTAGTATTGTGAGCCATTTTCCTCTTCTTTCACCTAGCTCATTCTACATCATTAGTGCTTCCACTGCAGCATCAAGAACTACAACAGTCACTTTGCTTCTCAGAATATAGTGACGGAATTTTTTGATTGCTTTAACCAGTGTATAGGCTTGTTTCTCTACATTTGGATATCTAAGTTCAACATATTTTAATGGGGTACTCATGAAAGTAATTGGACATTCATCATCGATTCCCTTCTCTGTGTCAACATAGCTACACATGTGTGTTCTGAAGCAAAGGAGTATATGCAAAAGGGAAAAGTATAATCTAGACTTACTAGGACTAGAGCATTAGCTATCACCTACTTGATTTCTACAAAGGTTTCATTAGCCTCCGATGTCCACTCAATCTTAGCATCTTGTTTCAACATTGCATTCAAGGGCTAAACAATCTCAACAATGCTAGTAATAAATTTTTGGATGAAGTTAATCTTCCTAAAATACGACTTTAACTCTTTCTTGTTGGCTGGAGGTTAGATCTTGAGTATGGCATGAACTCTATCAAGGTCTATGGATATACCTTTGATGAAGGGGGTAAATCATAAAACACACAATAATAGAAATTGAACACAGAGAATAGAACTTTCTTTTATTGATCTGGGCAACTCGTTACATTACAGAAGCTTAATTACAATAAGAGGAATCAGTCCTCTACAGGCTGCAACACACTACAGCTACCATCACCAGGCTCTAGAATCTTCCGCCTTCTGTAACCCCCAAATCAGTTAGGGTTTCTGTTTTCCCGCCTATTCTTGATTCTACACTTGCCCCCTTAACTCTCCTACTACCCAGGGTTCCCAAAAATGGTTATTAATAGCCTTTTTGGCGGCCAACAACCTAATTTCAAATTTTGCATCTCCCTCCAAAATAGTTCAACTTCCGGGAGCCATAACTTTTGATCCGAAACTCTGATTGATGAACCGTTTTATGCATTGGAAAGCTCACAGAGTGCTCTATGTGCTAAGAACCAGCTCTACCGGTTCTGGCCATTTTTGGGCCCATACAAGGCCGTTTAGTGCCTCAAACCTGAGTTTGAATAATTTTCAGGCATTTTTCAGGAAACGAAAACTTTAATATCTTTCAGCTCGCAAATTATCTTCGTATGATTCCTTTTCCAAAGGTCTTATATTTCCATTCTATAACTTCCTATAAATTTTGACTTCATTCCATGCCCAAATGCAAACTTTCTAAAAATAGCAGTTTACTATTTTTCGCAATTTGGGAAAACTGAAAGTTCTACATTATTATCCAGGCGATTATGGGACCAGAACCACAGATTTTGAGAAGAAATGGGTAGAACATCAACAATTTTGAAGCACTTTTTTTTTTGGGTGATGCAAGATTGCCCTTACACCATTGGATGCTCCTGCATCAGACACCCAGGGTAATGTGAGAAGTGACCTTGTCACGTCTCAGGTGTTTGTGTGAGGAAAACCCAAACAGTCAACCTCTGCCTTAGACAACCAAGAAGAATCTTGAACAGGCCTTCCTTTCTATTTCACTAGATATTCTTCATATTTCCTATTTCGAGTACTCCTTCCCACATGGCTATCCAAGATCTCTTCTATCTCCTCTATTGAAGTAGATGCCGGAATACTCCACTGTACTTCTGTTGGTCCATCCTCTGTTCCACCTTCATGATATTCTGTTAAATCAGCAATGTTGAAAATAGGGGAAATGTTGATCCCACTCAGCAGCTCTACCTCATATGCATTTCCAGAATCATGCTTCTTCGAGATTTTGCATGGTCCAAATTTCTTCATTTTTAATTTATGGTATGTTCTAATAGGGAACCTTTCTTTTCTCAAGTGAACTATAACTTCATCTCCCACCTGGAACTCCTTATACCTCCTCTTATGATCTGCCTTAGCCTTGTACTGAGCAGTCATCTTATTAATGTGCTTTCTCACCTCTTCATGCAAATTCTTCATATGTTCTACAAAGTCTTCAGCCTCAGCACTTGTCTTTTCTCCCGTATCCAAATTCCTTAACTCTGAAGCATTTCTTGGACTATTGCCATATACAATCTGGAATGGTGATTTACCAGTACTCCTATTGACAGAATTGTTGTAAGAAAATTCTGCCTGTGGTAAAATCAAATCCCATCCCTTGGGCTTATCTCCTACCAAGCATCGTAGTAGGTTACCCAAACTCCTATTCACCACTTCAGTTTGTCCATCAGTCTGTGGATGGTGTACAAAACTAAACTTCAAGTCTGTCTTCAACTTCTTCCACAATGTCCTCCAGAAATAACCAACAAACTTGGTATCTCAGTCTGAAACTATGCTTTTTGGTAGACCATGTAGTCTCACCACTTCCCAAAAAATTAACTCTGCAATATGAACAGCATCATTAGTCTTCTTACAAGGAATAAAATGTGCCATTTTTGAGAATTTGTCCACCACCACAAAAATAGAATCATGTCCTCTCTGTGTCCTTGGTAAACCAAGAACAAAATCCATATTGATATCATCCTAGGGCTTCTCTGGTATAGGTAATGGGTGATACAACCCTGTATTCTGACTTGTTCCTTTTGCCATCTGACATACTCTGCAACTTTGCACAAACTTCCTCACATCCTGCTGCAACTGTGGCCAATAATAATTTTCACCAACAATTGAAATGGTCTTATCTCGACCAAAGTGTCTAGCCAATCCTCCACTATGCTTCTCTTTAATCAGGTTCTCTCTCATGGAACTCCTCAGAATGCACAACTGGCTTCCTCTAAACAACATGCCATCTTGGATTATGAAATCCAACCATCTTGTCCTGTCTAAAGTAACAGGCTCCAAACAAGCTTTCCAAGCCTTTGCAAAATCTGGATCTTTAGGATACAAACTTTTGAGCTCATCAAACCCAACAACCTCTATCTTCATTTTTGTCAACAAATTTTGCCTTCTGCTCAAGGCATCTACAACTTTGTTGGACTTCCCACTCCTGTGCTTCAAAACAAAGGTATAACTCTGCAAAAACTCAACCCAATTTAATTGCCTTTGGTTCAACTTTCCTTGACTATTAAGATACTGCAAAGCCTGATGATCAGTATATAAAACAAACTCTTTTGGTAACAAATAATGTCTCCATTTCTTCAAAGCCTGAACTATTGCACAAAATTCCTGATCATAAACAGAATACTTTTTCTTGGCATCATTAAGCTTCTCACTAAAATAGGCAATGGGCTTACCTTCTTGGCTCAAAATAGCTCCTTTACCACTACCACTAGCATCACAATCTACCTGAAATACCTTATTGAAATCTGGAAGTGCCAAAATAGGTTGTTCTATGACTTTCTGCTTTAATGTATCAAAGCTCTTGTCTACCCCTTTAGTCCATCTAAACTCTTTTCTATCCCCTCTCATTGTTTCAGTTAAGGGTGCACAAATGCTACTGAAATTCCTAATAAACTTTCTATAAAAACTTGCCAAACCATGAAAAGATCTTACCTCCATTGCACTCCTTGGTGTAGGCCACTCAATGATAGCCTTTACTTTTTCTTGGTCCATCTTAAGACCTTCATCTGAGACAACAAATCCCAGGTATACCAACTCCTTCTTTGCAAAACTGCATTTCTTCAGATTAATCAACAACTTCTCCTCCCTCAACTTCTCTAGAACTCTTCTGATATGCATCAAATGCTCATCCCAAGTCTTACTGAAAATTAAAATATCATCCAAATAAACAATAACAAAACTTCCCAAAAATTCTTTCAATACCTTGTTCATGAGCTGCATGAATGTGCTCGGTGCATTGGTTAGCCCAAATGGCATGACTAACCACTCATACAAACCTTCCTTTGTCTTGAAGGCTGTCTTCCATTCATCCCCTTCTCTGATACGGATTTGGTGATACCCACTCTTCAGGTCAATTTTTGTGAAGTACTTGGCTCCACTCAAACAGTCCATGATGTCATCCATTCTTGGCAATGGAAATCTATACTTGATCGTTATCTTATTGATGGCTCGAGAGTCTGTACACATCCTCCATTCTCCATCTTTCTTTGGTGCTAGTACTGCAGGTACTGCACATGGACTTAGGCTCTCCCTTATCAGTCCCTTCCTCAACAACTCCTGAACTTGTCTGTTCAGCTCTTCATTCTCTGCAAGGGTCATTCTATGGGCTACTTTGTTTGGCAAACTGGCTCTTGGTATCAAATCCATTTGATGACTTATCTTCCTTACTGGTGGTAAACCTTCTAGTACATTATCAGAGATAATGTTCTGGAACTCTTCCAACATATCTGAAACTTCTGCTGGTACATCTTCACATTTCTCTTGACTAATCTTAGGAATCAATGCAAAGCAATGACGCTCATGCTTTATACCCTCCAAAAATTTCCTACCATCTACCAAACAAATTCTGGCAGTACTACATACCTTTTCTTCCACCTCCTTCAAGGGCTTCAACTTATGACAAACTCCATCCTTTGTTAGGGAATATGTGTTTGCATGGCCATCATGGACAGTGCTCCTATCATATTGCCATGGCCTCCCCAAAAGCATATGACATGCATCCATCGGTATGATATCACACAGCACCTCATCATGGTAGTCACCAATCTTGAACTTCACTAAACACTGCTCATTGACCAAAGCTCTATGGTCCTTCTGCAACCATGCAATCCGATATGGATGTGGATGCTTTCTTCTTGTCAACTTCAACTTGTCAATCATCTCTTCTGAAACCAAATTATCAGTGCTTCCACTGTCAATAATAATATCACAACACTTACCCTCACATTTGCACCTTGTGCAAAAGAAACTCTTCCTCTGATTGGGTTCTTTCTCCTCATTCAGCAAGGTTCTTCTGACAACTAGGGTTTCTCCCCTTTCAGCATCTTCAGAATGCTTAGAATGTACATCTTCATCTACATGTGCAACTCGTGCATTACCTTCAGGTCTTCTATTTTTCCTTCCTTGATGTTGCGGACACTCATATGCTCGATGCCCTTCTTCTTCACATTGGAAACAGGCTCCTCTGAAACCTCCTCTTCCAGGTCCTTGCCTAGGTCTACCTCTTCCTCTTCCTCTTTGATCACCATTGTTCTGGTCACGAGGGCGGTAGGTATTATCCCCTCTTTGATTTCGACTGGTGCCTGCTTCTTCACTTTTCTTTTGATCTTCATTACGGCCTCCATAGGGTCTTCCACCAGTCCTTCCACCTTGACCTCTTCCCCTTTGCTTGCTATCAAATCTTTTGTTCAGCTTTTCTTCCACCTTCAGGGAAAACTGGTACGCATCTTCTATGGTGGTCATTCTGACTAGGCTCAACTCTTGAATACTCAGCCTCAACCCATTAATGTAACAGGCTACCTTCTCCTTGTTGGGCTCTGTATGACCTGTCCTGATAGTAATTTTATAAAACTCTTCTATATACTCCTTAACAGATTTGTTACCTTGCTTCAGTCCTTGCAGCTTCTTCAGCAACTCCATCTCATAGTCCACAGGAATGAACTGCTTCTTTAGTTTCTCCACCATCTGATCCCATCTAGTGATCTTTGCTTTTCCTCTTTTGTTCCTCTCTAATTGGACCTCCTTCCATGAAATATTAGCGTGGCCCTTCAACTTTGTTTTTGCAAACTTAACCTAATCTGGGTCCTCCACATCTTCATACTCAAAATACTCCTCCATGTCATTGATCTAATCAATAAGCTGTTCTGGATTCAAATCTCTAGAATATGTAGAAACTTCGATCCTGGGCCTCTTTCTGATCTTTGAAAAGACCCTCAACAACCTTACTTCTACAGCATCTTCGGCAGCTTCTTGTTCTTCCTCAGATAGCTCTTCTTCAACTTCATCTTCACTTTCTTCTCTTGTCCTCAGCTCAAACCCTCTTCGTAGCTCCTCTTGCAATGCATTGATTTGCCTTTGTAGGGCTCTAAAACCCTCTTCTATCAAAGCATTCCTCCCAACATGATTTCTTCGTGGAGGCATCTTGGTCTCTGCAGCAAACCCACAACCTTAGGTCCTGGTGCAAACTGCCTCACGGTCGGCAATCTGTCTACACACTCAGGAACCCTCGCTCTGATACCACTTGATGAAGGGGGTAAATCATAAAACACACAATAATAGAAATTGAACACAGAGAATAAAACTTTCTTTTATTGATCTGGGCAACTTGTTACATTACAGAAGCTTAATTACAATCAGAGGAATCAGTCCTCTACAGGCTACAACACACTACAGCTACCATCACCAAGCTCTAGAATCTTCTACCTTCTGTAACCCCCAAATCACCTAGGGTTTCTGTTTTCTCACCTATTCTTGACTCTACACTTGCCCCCTTAACTCTCCTACTACCCAGGGTTCCCAAAAATGGTTATTAATAGCCTTTTTGGCTGCCAACAACTTAATTTCGAATTTTGCATCTCCCTCCAAAATAGGTCAACTTCTGAGAGCCATAACTTTTGATCCGGGACTCCAATTGATGAACCGTTTTATGCGTCGGAAAGCTCACGGAGTGTTCTACGTGCCAATAACTAGCTCTACTAGTTTTGGCCATTTTTGGGCCCGTATGGGGCCGTTTAGTGCCTCAAACCTAAGTTTGAATAATTTTCAGGTATTTTTTAGGAAAGGAAAAACTTTAATATCTTTCAGCTCGCAAATGATCTTCATATGATTCCTTCGCCAAAGGTCTTATATTTCTGTTATGTAACTTCCTATAAATTTTGACTTCATTCCGTGCCCAAATGCAAACTTTCTAAAAACAGCAATTTACTATTTTTAGCAGTTTGGGAAAACTGAAAGTTCTACATTATTATTTAGGCAATTATGGGACCAGAACCATAGATTTTGAGAAGAAATGGGTAGAACATCAACAATTTTGAAACACTTTTTTTTTTAGGTGATGCAAGATTGCCCTTACACCACTGGATGCTCCTGCATCAACCTTCCTATGAAATCATGTGTCCTAATAGCTTACCTTTAGTGATGCAAAAAATACATTTATTGGGATTCAATGAGATTCCATAGTCTCTATAGCGTTGCAGTACTTTCCTAAAATCAACAACATGATCACTCCTTTTCTTGAAGAATATGGTTAGGTCATGAATATAAATGATAATGCATTTACCTACCAACCCCTTAAAAGCAATATCCATTGTGCGCTGAAATGTTGCTCCCGTATTTATCAGGCCAAATGGCATCCTTCAATATTCATAAATACCCCATTTGCACGTGAAGGTAGTTTTGAGTCTATCGGCATATTCAACCGTCACCTGATTATATCTTAAATGACCATCAAAAAATGACATCATTTGTGAACCATTGACTATCTATAGTACTTCATCAAGGGATGGAAATGAATAGTTGTCCTTCTCCAAAGCTCTATTCATATTTATGAAGTCCACACATAGTCATATTTCACCATTCTTTTTGCGCATGGGGACCAGATTAGCCACCCATGTGGAATGCCTCACTAGAAAGATAATCCTTGTTAACAACAACTTCTGGACTTCTTGAAAAATCAATGGTTCTAGGAGAGTGTTCACCAATCTCTGCCTCTGCCTGAATGGCTTAACTCCTGGCTTCAGAGGTATGGTATGAGTTACGATGTAGGTATCATATGTCTTCAAATCTTCATAACTCCAAGCAATGACATCATGATAATCCCTTAATGCATGTATAATTCCTTGCCTTTCCTTGGGGGTACATACCTTGCCAATAAATACATTTTTGACTTCATCCTTTGTACCTAAGTTGTATGGATCACACTTTCCTCCAATAGAATCAGATTGTTTCTTATGAGTCCCAAATTGGTCTAATCAAATAACCCTTCTAGGTCCACCATACGACATGGGATAGTGTAGGCTTTTAGATTTAAGACTCCTTCTAGGTCCATCTCAGATGGTTCTAAATCTTCTTTGTCAATTATCTGTGCAGCAAACACATCTGAAGATGTAAGAAAATCAATGATGTGTTTATCATCCTCAAAGACTTGGAAATGAGTGATATTGCCTGGCATAGAGGGAGTCAAAACCAACTCAACAGTGAATTTCTTCAAATCAGACATGGCAAGTGTTTCCAATCATTAGAATCTAAAAAGATGATTAACCCAGAAAACTAGTGCAAAAGAATAAATATTTAAACTATGAATGCAAATGATATGAAATCAAATTAGCAACATAGAGTTAGTCTCCAAAAGAGTTATACAAATGCTAGAAGCAAAATAGCATTAAGAGGATGCAAAAGCAAAAAACTAGTGCAAAAGAATAGATATTTAAACTATGAATGCAAATGATATGAAATCAAATTAGCAACATAGAGTTAGTCTCCAAAAGAGTTATATAAATGCTAGAAGCAAAATAGCATTAAGAGGATACAAAAGCAAAATATTGATACAAAATACAAGCCAGGTAGCATCCTTGTATAGACTAGGGGGAGAGAGGAGGTGGCAACACTGACCAATCAAGAGAAACCATCTATCAAACTAAAGATATAAAAGTATCTTCCCAAAATAGATAATGGATGCTCACATGTAGGAAGGTGACACCTCATAATCCTCTCACCTAATAAAGCATGTTTTATTAACCTAAGAAAGATTAATAGAAGTATAGGAAAAAGCTAGGAATAATAGGAAAAATAAATAACCCATCTAGGAAATAAAAACCTACACTAACACCCCCCTTAAGTGAATCTTAGGTGGATGTAGAAATGGGTCATAGTAAAAACAAGCCTGATGAGGTACCCATGTACATAAAATTCCCCCAAAGAGAAGAAGCCCCCCAAAAGAGAGAAAAGCCCCTCCAAATAGAGAGAGAGAGAGAGAGAGAAGAAGAAACCCCCCAAAGTAGACAGAGTCAAGTCTCCAAGTGAGAGGATGAAGCCCCCCTAGAAGATGAAGCATCCCACACCCCCATCAAATCTCATAAATGAAGGAACTTGCTCTTAGTGAAGGGTTTAGTGAAGATATCAGCAACCTACTTGGAAGTTGGACAATAGCAAAGGTTGATGATGTCCCCATGGATGAGCTCCTAGACGTCATGCATGTGGACCTCAATGTGTTGGGTCTGCTAATGATGGGTTGGATTTCGTGAGATCTGAATGTCACTTTGGTTGTCACAAAATATGACTGATGGTCGTCTAATCGTAATACCAAACTCAATGAGATGATTTTGAATCCAGATGGCCTCAGTGGCAACATTCACAGCCACCCAATACTCAACCTCAGTAGAAGATATAGCAATAGTAGACTGCTTCTTGCTCAACCAAGAAATAGAACCTAAACCAAGTGAGAAGTTGTAACCTAAAGTAGACTTGTGATCCTGAGAATTGCCTACCCAATCTAAATCTGTGTAGCCCCCCAAGTCAAGATCAATGTTCACTGCGTACAGAATACCAAAACTATGAGTACCCTGAATGTAGTGAAGGATCCACTTTTCTACTTTCTAGTACAGATCATGAGGCTCCTACATGAATCAAGAGACCATGCCTACATCATATGAAATGTCAAGTCTCGTATGAGTCAGATAAATGAGACTCCCAACAAGATATTGGTACAAAGTGCCATCAACAAATGGTGAAGAGCACTGAGCCTCAAGTTTGACTCTAGAAATGATGAAGGGGGTAAATGATAAAACACACAACAATAGAAATTGAACACAGAAAATATAATATTCTTTTATTGATTTGGACAACTCATTACATTACAAAAGCTCAAATACAATCAGAGGAATCAATCCTCCATAGGCTGCAACACATTACAGCTACCTGTCACTAGGCTCTGGAATCTTTAGCCTTCTGTAACTCTAAATTAGCTAGGGTTTCTATTTTTCTACCTTTTCTTGACTCTACACTTCCCCCTTATCTCTACTACCCAAAAGGATTCCCAAAGATGGTCATAAATAGCCCTTTTTGGTGGCCACCAGCCAAATTTTGAAATTTACATCTCCCTCCAAAAATAGGTCAACTTTCGGGAGCCATAACTTTTGATTTATGTGTTTGATTGATGTATTGTTTGAAGTGTTGGAAAGATCACGGACTTCTCTATGCACTAAGAACCTGCTCTATTAATTCCACCTATTTTTGGGGGCATAGGGGGCCGTTTAGTGCCTCAAACTTGAATTTGAATAATTTTCAGGGGTTTTTCAGGAAACAGAAACTTTAATATCTTCCAGCTCACAAATGATCTTTGCCTGATTCCTTTTCCAAAGGTCTTATATTTCATTTGCAAAGCTTCTTGTAAATTTTCTCTTCCATCCATGCCCAAATGTAAACTTTCCAAAAATAGCAGTTTGCTATTTTTAGCAGTTTGAAAAAACTAAGTCCTACATCATTATTCAAGCGATTATGGAACCATAAATACTAATTATGGAAAGAAATAAAAACAATTTAAATAATTTTGAATCAACATCTTTTTGGGTAATGCAATATTTCCCATACACCACTGGATGCTCTTGCATCAGATACCCAGGGTAATTGAGGAGTGACCCTGTCACATCTTAGGTGCTTATTTGAGGAAAACCCAAATGGTCAACCTCTGCCTTAGACAACCAAAAAGAATCTTCCATAGACCTTCCTTTCCATTTCACCAAATATTATTCATATTCCCCATTCTAAGTACTTCTTCCCACATGGATATCCAATATCTCTTCTATTTCCTCCATTGAAGTAGATGCCAGAATACTCCACTATTCTTCTATTGGTCCATCTTCTGTGCCACCTTCATGATATTCTATTAAATCAGCAATGTTGAACACATGGTAAATATTGATCCCACTCAGCATCTCTACCTCATATGCATTTCCTGAATCATGTTTCTTCAGAATCCTACATGGTCCAAATTTCTTCATTTTCAACTTATTATATGTTCCAATTAGGAACCTTTCTTTTCTCAAGTGAACCATGACTTCATCTCCTACCTAGAATTCCTTATATCTCCTCTTCTAATCTGCCTTAGCCTTATACTAAATATTCATCTTATTAATATTCTTTCTCACCTCTTCATGCAAATTCTTCAGGTGTTCTGCAAAGTCTCCGGCCTCAGCACTTATCTTTTCTCCTTTGTCTAGCTTCCTTAACTCTGAGGCATTTCTTAGACTATTGCCATATACAATCTGGAATGGTGATTTACAAGTACTCCTATTGATAGAATTATTGTAAGCAAATTCTTCCTATGTGTTGTGCCTTGCACACACGCCCCATTTTGCCAAATGGAGACCCCCTCTTTTGCTTTGGCTTAGAGTCTCAACGTTTGCCACTTATGATAATGAGAAGGTGGATTTGTGCTTAAAGTGCATGATTTGCTTCAAATTTCAGTATTTTTGCATGTTTGGAGTCATTTGATGTTTTTCATGATTGATTTGGAAGTGTCTTGAGTGGTCTTGTGCTTAAAAAATAGCCATTTGTTGCCTTCTACATTGGAATTGGGTGTTATTGCACTTTGCTCAAAAAATCCTATGTCACTGGATGTTATCCTTGAAAGTGCTTCTGCGAGATGTTTCATGTTGAAATTCCTAGTTTCTAGGTCTTAGAGTTGCAAAATCATGTCAAATTCTACTAGATTTCACTAAGGGGTCCATATGCTTTCACCATGATACACGGTCCTGAAACCCTGAAAAATGGCTAAGTCTAAAATCTGGTAGAACCTTAAAATTCTAGAATCTGCATATGAAATCCTATGGATCTGGAACCTATCTCAAACATCCTGAAAGTATATTTAAAAATATTTAAAGTATAAGTTTAGAAAACTTATACTTAAATATATTTTTAAATATACTTTCACCCTGGCCAATTCAAAATCTAGCGCTAAAAATGACCCCAACTGCAAAAAGCGCTGAAACCAGCCTCTACCAACCTTAGCGCTAAATATTGAATCAACTGACTTTGTGCTAAAAACAATCGCTACCGACTTTTGGCGCTAAAAACCTCGCTCACGGACTTCTGCGCAAAAATCATTGCCCTCCAACCTTAGCACTAAAATGACCTCCAACTGACTTCCTTCAAACCACTATTAAGTTGGTCGGGACCAAAATCCCCATCGGTGGCATCTATCAAAGCTAGCGCTAAAATCATGGTCAACTGACTTGCGCTAAAATGACCTCCGACCGACTTGCAAGCCATCAAAGGTCGGACAACCCCAAAATCCACACTGATGTCAGATGGACCCAAAATCCGTGCAAAGGTCGGATGAACCTAAAATCCTGGCTGAGGTCAGACAACCCCAAAATCCCCGCTAAGTCAGTGACCCCCCAAATTAGTGTTTTTTGGTATTTTGGGCCAAAAATTGGGTTTTTCAAGGTGCAAATGGGATTTTCTTGATGGGTTTGAATTGCATATCTATTTGTCATATCATGATGAACATTTTATCAAGTTTGTGTGGATTTTTGGCACATTTTACGATAATTAATGCTACTACACATGAAAGGTCAAACAACCCCAAAAATCTCACTTTTTGCAGAAAATGCTAGAAAAACGTGAAATTAAAGTCTGCAAATGGATCCTAATGACTGCAAAAAAATCCTAGGTCAATATATTGGCCAAATGGGTACTCAAAAATGATGAAAAATGCAGAAAATCATGCAAAAATCACTAGATTTAAGAGGTTGTTTATAAGAAGGTGACATTGACAATGAGTTGTTTTTAACTGATTCGTGACTGCAAATGGACATGTTTTGATCCAAATTGATGAAAAATGACTTGTTAAGATGAAATTGATGCTTTGCATTGTGAATTGTAGGTCTTAAAGAGCACAAAGGAGCCAACTGGAGTCGTCTTGGAAGGATGTACATGCAGATATGCAGTACTGATCCAGAGATGCAGAATCGACATTCTATCAACCAAATTACTGATGCACATACAAAAGGAAGTCAGTATAATATCCAAGATGATAAAGATGAGTCTCAGGAGCTAAAAGACATAGAAGATCATGCCAAATCACTATTGTTCCTGCAGATCCAGTCCAATGCCCTAGTGATCCAGTCTGGGGGTCATAACTCCTAGCTATTTTATCAGAATTTAAACTTCTTAGACTCATTGGAAAGATAAACTGATTGTCTAGTTTGAGCTGCCCGATTGCTTAAGCTTAATGCCAAGCTATCGATAGGTTTCAAGCCCCCATTCCACTCCGAAGGCCTCCGAAAATGTAATTTACTACGATGTAGAAAGTACCAAAAATTATATTTTTGATATTTTCCCAAAAATACCAAAAATTATATTTTTGATATTTTCCAAAAAATACCACTCAAATGACCTTGGATCAGATCACCAAGACATGCATACAGCTGTCCCAGCAGGCCAGTCATCAGGAATCAATCCAACAAGCATCCAATTGGATATATCTTCACTAATAAAGTGCCAAATACTCCTTTTTGATCCACTCAGCATTTAGAATCCTGTGGATCCACATCAGCTCAAGTTTTCAAGTGTCATGTGACTCTATTTTGGTTTTATTAGGCCTTGAAAATTGACTTTTCATCATGTATAACCAAATGGGTATCTATTTTGTCTAGATTCAATGTATTTGCAACCTGTATTTTGTCTTTTTCCTACAAGACAAAGGCAAATCCGAAAATGTAACAAACTGATGTATCTCGTTAAATGCCATATAATCTAGACTGTCGGTGTTGAGTTAATCTCCACCGTTCATTTGAAGGCTAGGGTATGCTACTTTCTATATAAAGGGCTGCCATTTCCACTTTTTGTAAGAGAGATTTTGATGCCAAATTGTTGACTCTATGCCATTTGAAGTAATACAAAGCAAGTTTCTGCAGTAATTCTGAGAATTTGTACATTGTGTTGATTCATTGTGGTTTTCATGGTTTGCTTCTTGCTCTCCCATAGTTAGATTAGTCGTGCTTTCATTATGTTTATGATTTACTGAGGTATTTGATGAACATTCTAAGTCCATACTTTTAGCTATTTGCTGATGGTAAATAGCTGTGTAAAGTTAGTCTGGACTAGATATTTGTGCTAAAGTTTAATTGCATTTCACAAGTTAAGTTGCACCGATTATTGGGTATTTAACAAATGTATGCAATCTAAAAATCTGTTGGCCTCCATTGAAGATAGCACCATTTTCTACGGCACTGTAACACCCATTTCCGTTTGGTAACTCAAGAAGCTAGTTCGAAGTTTGGAATGTTTGTCTACTAAAAATAACCTTAACATTGTGAACGTCACTTAGGATCCTTCTAAACCCTACACCTTTTACATTTTCTTTTAAAATCACTGTTAGTTATCATATTAAGGGTTTCAATAGCATCTTATCTTGTTTATCAGCTGAAGATCATTATAGGGTTTATGTGTGTTTGCTGCCCCAAACTTGAAGATTTGTAGATTGCATGTAAGACCCCCTGTAGGTATAGCTAGAACATAACCATTGAGAGATTCCAAGTAAGCTAAGACCTAGCTGTATTATCCTTGGAGTAGTCTTACCTTGGGTAAGATACTTTTCAAGAGGGGTGTGAAACCAACAATCACACCTACGTTGTTGTGTGCTAAAACCACCATCAACAGAATTAATGCTAGAAGGAGGGCTGACAAAGATTTTTATGCAAGCTTTCATCTTTTTTGGTTCATTGCACATGCTAAAATGAAATGAATGTATAGAAAATTTTGATCCGATGGGTACACATAAGGGTTTCAGTCATGAAATCCCTTCATTCTTTAGAGGACCATCTCAGCTGTCATACCATGAAGAGAACTTCCAAGTAGATATCCCTCTTTTCAAAGAAGTGTTAGATGGGTAGATCAGAGTGAAGTATCCTCCACTAACACTGCTTGATTTTAGTTCACCTCAGGTCTGCACTATACATCCTGGAGAACTACATGACAAAATTGACTATTTGACTTTTCTCCAAAGATTGGATTTGCATTTAAAGGGATTGCTTCCTATTTTTGAAGTTTATAAGCCTGAACCAGGATATGGATACGATAGACATATACAAAGCAAGACCTTACAAGGAGCTGCAAATCTTCCATTCATAAATGATCACGGTCAACAAGGCAATCCGCACGTTGGAGAAATTGAAGTCCCTCAAGTTGTTAATCAAAATACACGTCGAGATGATGAGAATGGGCAATGCATGTGGTCTGCAGTCACCCAACCAATGAAGACAAGGTCCCTGCCTGGATAAAGCTTAGTTTTCAACCACTGGATCCAGACTATTCAATCACAGAATATGATGTCTCGGCATGGCAAAAATCTGATTTTCAGTCACAGGACAATGAACAGAGCAATACACAAGATCAGATTTCTACTACTAAGAATATGGACAAGATAAATGATAAATCAGACTTGATGAGCAGTCATGTTGAGGATGTAGATCAACAATCACATGCTTCAAAAATATCAAGTTCTAAGACTAAATTTGCTACTGCAGGGGTGGAGAACAGCAGTCCATTTCAGACTATTGATAGTTCAGAGTTAGAATAGCAGGTTGTTCAAATCAGAAACATGCAAGAACAAGAAGAAATCAATCCTCTAGATAAAGCACAGTCAAGGACAGTAACGCAGGAAGTCATTCCAGTCGACATATTTGAGCCACGATCATATTATCCATAGAACAATGATCAGGTTCTTGACTGTATCAACCTGGTAAATCATCATGATCAGCCATATCAGGTTGCTATAATGGCTGTAGAAGGGTCTCAAGCTGAGTCAAATGAAGAAAAGCAAGAAAATACACCACTCCAAGATAACATTGACATCATAAATATAGCTATGCAAGAAGAAAGGGACCTTGTTGCTATTGTAGAAAATGAATGTGTAGTCCAAATAGGAAGGTTGTTGATTAATACAGCAGAGGTTTTCTCAGAACATGTGACTGATTTTGATGAGGACAGTTCAAGTTTATCACATGTTCATCGAGCTGATCATTTTCATACTTGTATAAAAGATCTTCACATGGTTGATGCTGGCCTAATAATGATAGATGAGAGCAATAGTATGCAATCTAAGAATGAAAATCAAACTGTCCTGCAAAGTGATGGCTTGGAAGCTTTTTCATGTCAATCACTTGATCACATCATTGAGTTGGTGTCAACAATGAGCAAGGATATGTTGTTGCATGGAAATTCACCACACATGTTAGACTTTGCTTCGACTAATTCATGCAGATTTCATCCAGATGATCCACATTCTGAAGAAGGTTGTCCAGACTTCCTATTTTCTTGGGAGATTGCTGTAGCATTCAGTGATCCGGAGGTACCTAATGCACAAGACATGATCCACCATGAGTTGAGTCCCCTTGAAGATGAAAGGGTATTGGGTGCAATGCAAGAAGGTGTTGAACTCACATCTCCGATCATTAGTACTGTAAATTAGGTTGTATCTTTTCTTTCTCCACTCAGTTCTAATTATCAATTTGATTATGGTGATTTAGGTAAGACAACTTGCATTTGGATTGATCATGGCCCTAATGAATTGCCCCAATTGCTGATCTTATGCGACTGTCACCTTGAAGATGAGCCTAGCTTGCCCACACCCAACTATTTAGAGTACAAAGATGAATTTCCCAGACTTAGGACACTGACCCGCACCTTGTTACTCCTGCATGTCCTAAGAAATAAGTCACAAGGGAGTGTTAATACTTGTTGTCCAAAGCTTCTGTACATAGTCTTGCTTGTTTTTAATTAGGGTTTGGTAGTTTCTTATTGTTCTAGTTTAGGTTCTGCTTTCTACTTTGGCTTTTCCTGGGCTGTAGGTAGTTAGTTGTTAGTTATTGCTTTCTGCATGTTTTGCTTGGGTTAGAGTAGTTTGCTTTGCTTTTCATTCCTGCGCTTGCTTTGCTTGGGTTCTCCATTTATCGAATGTGGTGGCAGTTGTGCAGACCTGCAGATGCTTCCTTATTGGGAAAATATCTACAGTCTTTCTTTGAGAAGCCAAAGTTCCTCTTAGGCCTTGCTGTGGGTTCCACTGTTATACCAGGAAATATGATGTTTGTTCATTAGAAATGAGTCGTTAGTTAGTGCACCTGAAGTATTTTCTAACCATATATCTCTCACACTTTAAATAACCCTGAAGTAGCTAAGTGAGTCTGGGTGATCTTGTGTAAGTGAAGAGTTTGGGTCCCCAATTTTACCACCAACACCAATTCTGCAGATCCAGATGAGAGTGGCAGGCGGTACTAAGTACTACTAGCCTACTAGGTAAAAATAAAAGGTGTTTTTCAACACCAGACCCACTACAAAGTATCAATATAAATATTATCATTTGAATACTCTCACATGAAGACTGTTATCTAAAGATTATTAGCATCAGAAATCATCAAAGGCATTATCAAGAAAGAATATCATTGCAGAAGAATTGTCACTGGAAGAATCATCATTTGCTTCTATCAAGATTCATCACATCTCAACATCAGAAGCATTCTCTTGGTGGTAAAATAATCCCAACTTCATAGCTTAGCACAAAGGATCTTGGATGAACTTAATTGCCAAGGGATGGGAATGAATACAATTGCACACACTCAGGTTTTCAGGATATGGATTGTTGCACTGGTTAGTGGTCTTTGATTCTTTGATAGGGTATCATGCTTTCTTGTCTAATGTGTAGGAAACACAGATATTCTAGGTTTGAACTAATGTTTATCTTAGAAATGCTCTGGAGCATTTCCCAGCAGAGTCACCATTTGTTGTGCCTTGCACACACACCCCATTTTGCCAAATGGAGACCCCCTCTTTTGCTTTGGTTTAGAGTCTCAACGTTTGCCACTTATGATAATGAGAAGGTGGATTTGTGCTTAGAGTGCATGATTTGCTTCAAATTTCAGTATTTTTGCATGATTGGAGTCATTTGATGTTTTTCATGATTAATTTGGAAGTGTCTTGAGTGGTCTTGTGCTTAAAAAATAGCCATTTGTTACCTTCTACATTAGAATTGGGTGTTACTGCACTTTGCTCAAAAAATCCTATGTCACTGGATGTTATCCTTGAAAGTGCTTTTGCGGGATGTTTCATGTTGAAATTCCTAGTTTCCAGGTCTTAGAGTTGCAAAATCATGTCAAATTCCACTAGATTTCACTAAGGGGTCCATATGCTTTCACCATGATACACGGTCCTGAAACCCTGAAAAATGGCTAAGTCTGAAATCTGGTAGAACCTCAAAATTCTAGAATCTGCATATGAAATCCTATGGATCTGGAACCTATCTCAAACATCCTGAAAGTATATCTAAACTTATACTTAAATATATTTTTAAGTATACTGTCACCCTAGCCAATTCAAAATCTAGCGCAAAAATAACCCCAACTGCAAAAAGTGCTAAAACTATCCTCTATCGGCCTTAGTGCTAAATATTGAATCAACTGACTTTGCGCTAAAAACAATCGCTACCGACTTTCAATGCTAAAAACCTCACTCACGAACTTTTGCGTGAAAATCATCGTCCTCCGACCTTAGTGCTAAAATGACCTCCGACTGACTTCCTTCAAACCACTATTAAGTCGGTCGGGACCAAAATCCCCACTGGCGGCATCTATCAAAGCTAGCGCTAAAATCATGGTCAACCGACTTGCGCTAAAATGACCTCTGACCAACTTGCAAGCCATCAAAGGTCGGACAACCCCAAAATTCGTACTGAGGTCGGATGGACCCAAAATCTGTGCAAAGGTCGGATGAACCTAAAATCCCCGCTGAGGTCAGACAACCCCAAAATCCCTGCTAAGTCAGTGACCCCCCAAATCAGCGCTTTTTGGTATTTTGGGCCAAATTTTGGGTTTTTCAAGGTGCAAATGAGATTTTCTTGATGGGTTTGAATTGCATATCTATTTGTCATATCATGATGAACATTTTATCAAGTTTGTGTGGATTTTTGGCACGTTTTACGACAATTAATGCTACTGTACATGAAAGGTCAGACAACCCCAAAAATCCCACTTTTTGCAGAAAATGCTAAAAAAACATGAAATTAAAGTCTGCAAATGGATCCTAATAACTGCAAAAAATTCCTAGGTCAATATATTGGCCAAATGGGTACTCAAAAATGATGAAAAATACATAAAATCATGCAAAAATCACTAGATTTAAGAGTTGTTTATAAGGTGACATTGACAATGAGTTGTTTTTGACTGATTTGTGACTGCAAATGGACATATTTTGATCCAAATTGATGAAAAATGACTTGTTAAGATGAAATTGATGCTTTGCATTGTGAATTGTAGGTCTTGAAGAGCACAAAAGAGCCAACTGGAGCCGTCTTGGGAGGATGTACATGCAGATATGTAGTACTGATCCAGAGATGCAGAATCGACATTCTATCAACCAAATTGCTGCTGCACATGCAAAAGGAAGTTAGTATAATGTCCAAGATGATAAAGATGAGTCTCAGGAGCTAAAAGACGTAGAAGATCATGCCAAATCACTATTGTTCCTGCAGATCCAGTCTAATGCCCTAGTGATCCAGTCCGGGGGTCATAACTCCTAGCTATTTTATCAGAATTTAAACTTCTTGGACTCATTGGAAAGATAAACTGATTGTCTAGTTTGAGCTGCCTGGCTGCTTAAGTTTAATGCCAAGCTGCTGATAGGTTTCGAGCCCCCATTCTGCTCCGAAGGCCTCCGAAAATGTAATTTACTATGATGTAGAAAATACTAAAAATTATATTTTTGATATTTTCCCAAAAATACCACTCAAATGACCTAGGATCAGATCACCAAGACATGCATACAACTGTCCCAGTAGGCCAGTCATCAAGAATCAGTCCAACAAGCATCCAATTAGATATATCTTCACTAATAAAGTGCCAAATACTCCTTTTTGATCCACTCAGCACTTGGAATCCCGTGGATCCACATCAGCTCAAGTTTTCAAGTGTCATGTGACTCTATTTTGGCTTTATTAGGCCTTGAAAATTGACTTTTCATCATGTATAACCAAATGGGTATCCATTTTGTCGAGATTCAATGTATTTGCAACCTGTATTTTGTTATTTTCCTACAAGACAAAGGCAAATCTGAGAATGTAACAAACTGATGTATTGTTGGCAAGAGACACTATATGGATTCATGGTTGTTGTCATTGATGGCAACAAAGGTCATCCCACATATCCGCAAGACATGATATGTCTCTACCGGAAGTCAGAATAAAGAATGTTGTGGTCCGGTGAAGAAGAACAGAGCATGTGGCAAGGTCCGACAGATTGGTCCGGACCTCTCAGAGGAAGTGTCTTGGTGCAGTGCGGATTTGGGGAAGTCAAGAGGACTACCTTAAGTGGTATATTCCAAGGATTTAGCCTCCGGTGATGGACAAGGAAAAAGATATGAATGGTTGAGTACCGGATTCCTGAGAGACAGTGAAAACAGAGGAAGAACTGACTGGCAGAGTATCAGACTGCTTTCCGGATGTGTTACTGTTGTGAAGGCATGAATCATGTTTGGCTGACATGATTAATGATATCTACAAGTATATGCTTGATCCGCATTGCTTGGTGAGGAAGGATTCAACCGACAGAATGAGAGTTTGTAAGAAACTAGACTGTTCCGGATGCCGACTAGAAAGGTGATGAAATTACTTGTGCGGATATATATAGAGGATGGATTTAGTTGTGAAATGTGTGTTAGAGTGGAGAGATATGCGAATAAGTCCAGAGAAAGAGCAGAGGTAGCAAAAAGGATCCGGTATGTGGAAGATAGCAGAATAAAGAACAGGGGAAAGATGAAGTGCAGCAGATCAGTGTACTGAGCCTAACCGGAACTGAACTCCAGCATATGCAGATGCTTCCAATCAGTTCAAGACTGTGATTCTCATCACTTTGTAGACAGTGTGTCTTCTTGTAGGCAGTGGGCCTCTTGTGAGCAGTGTGCTCGGGCAGTGAGCCCTAATTGGCAAGTGCCATCTTTGTAATTTCCTATTCTTCTAACAGAGAATAATTTTGGGTTAATCACCCCGTGGTTTTCTCCCTTAACAGGGTTTCCACGTCAAAAATACTGTGTCATGTGTTTCTTGTTTTATGGTTAATGTTTTATGTTTGATTTTATGCTGCTTCAATTAAAAGGAAAGTTCAATAAAGGAAATAATTAGGATAACTGATTCACCCCCCCCTCTCAGTTATCAACAATTGGTATCAGAGCCAAGTTCCTCCTAATAGAGCCTAACAGCTTGAGGAAGATCTGGGATTTCAAATGGATGCATATGGTTTAAGGGAGCAACTCAAGACTGCCCTTGAGGATCTTGAACAGTCAAATTCTGAAGTCAGTGAATTAAAGGAAAGACTCAAACAGGCTGATGAATTCATGAGAGAATTAAAAAACAAATTAAGTCTCTCTATGAAAAAGAGAAAGGAGCTGCTTCAACAGTTGGCAAGACAAAGTGAAGAAAGCAATACAAATGAAGAATTGACTGAGCAAACCAAGTTAAGTGAAAAGTTATCAAAAGAAGTCATTATGTTAAGACATGAAATGGAATCAGGAACTATAAAGTTTACTCAAGAGATTGAAGAAAAAAGAAAGGCTGAAGACAATCTAAGACAATCTCTTAAAGAAAAATCAGAAGAATGCCACCAGATGGACAGGATTATCAGACATCTTGAATCTGATCTTGAAGATGCCAAAGATAATGAAGGAAAACTTGAGGATCAAATTACCTCTCTCAAAAGAGACCTTCAAACAGCAAATGAATATAAAGAGAAATTCAAGATAAGTTCTGCTCAACTTGAAGTTCTTCTTGGAAGTCAAAAGAGGACAGATGACAAGTATGGCTTGGGATATGAGAAAGGAGAAAGCTCCGGATCCGGTCAGAAGAATCTTGGATCAGAAAATCCAAGGAGCAGGCCTAGAAGACCTCCGGTAAGACAGCCAAATGCTCAAAGATATCCATCCTTCAATGGATACTGCCACAGCTGCAACCACTTTGGTCACAAAGCTAATCAGTGCAGAATGAGAATGAATCAGAATAATTCATCCTTCTCCGGACAGTGCTTCAACTGCAAAAGGTATGGACACAAATCCCATGAATGCAGAATTATGCAAGTAAACAAATCATTCAAAGGTAGATGCTTCACATGCAATAGAATAGGTCATAGGGCTAATCAATGCAGATCAAGAGGATATCAGTCAAATATGCAAAGAAATGTTATTTGCCAAATCTGCAATAGGTCCGGTCATAATGCTAAAGTCTGCAGAAACAAGAATCAGGACAAGAGAGGTCCGGTGTATAATCAGAATCAAGACAAGGGTAAACAAAAGATGAATGCGGATGAGGTTAGGAATCAGATGAGCAAGATTTGGGTAAAGAAAAGTTCAGAGAATGTAGAGGTTGGATCCGCACCAGACTCTGGTGCTGATATTTCTTCCGGAAATTAAAAAGTAAGCTCAGGCTCAGGGGGAGACTCAAAGAAAATCTTGTTCCCCCAGCCAAACAAGCGGTGCCGGATGTGGCACAAGATGCGGATCAAAGGGTTTGTAGATATGAGTCTTGAGATACTTCAGTCAAGTTTTCAGAGGTCCGCATGAAGTTATGAAGAAGCTGTGATCAATCAAATAAGACCTGTTCAGGGAGATGCTCCGGTATGATAGAGGATTACAAAAAGGTCCGGAAAGATCCGGAAATGCACTATCTTGTTCTGCGGATTGGACAGAGTGTCTGAGATGATCTTGTAATATGCTATCTCGATTTATTCATGATTGAAAGATCCGGATGATATCCACAGATCAGGACTAATCCGGGATACTCCAAGCTATCCAGACAAGGCAAACCAGAATGATGTAGGTGAAGCATTTATTGCAGACAGGTATTAGGGTTCGCGGAGCAATTTAAGGGATTTCTCAAAGGTCATTTGCTCATTCTGCACTCGAGAAGAAGCGAAAAGTGGAGCTCTGCAACAAGGTTCATCAAGCACCAAGGATCTCCTGCCAAAGCTATTGTATAAAGAAATCAATCCAACCACTCCGTGCAAACCGAAGGCGCATAAGGTATTCTCCGTTTTTCATTACCTCACTGCAAATCTTTGAAGAATGGCTACTCCAAACATAGTTAAGATCTCTGATAGACCTCGCCCCTCATTCAAGAAACATCCCTACAAATCATTGGAGGTAGACCCACTAGGAGCCTTCTCTAGTGTTCCCCACGGAGTTTTACACACCGAAGACATTAGGGTTTACATACATGCAAACATTGAGGAATTTGGGGAATTCAAATTAAGAGACCTCTATCACAAGCAGCTGATTGACAATGCTTTTGAGCTTAAACCAGAGTATAAGGATATTCAGAAGAAACAATTTGAGCAATTTATTCATTTCCCCTGTTTTGAAGAGGATGAATGGGTCCGGTATGTACTGAGCAGGATGCATGACAACTTTCTATGGCTAGATAGACCCTGCAAGATCACAAAAGAGGCAATTAGAGCAGTAACTGGCCTATACTCCTCCGGAGGAGTACCTATCCTCAAATCTGTCAAGAACAACATTGTAACTGAGGCCACCGGATCAAAATTTGACAAAAGGGCAATGACCATTGAAGACATCTCCGATCCGGATATCAAATATGCATCAATGATAATAGGATACAAAATCTATCACTCCAGCAGGGAGAATTCTGTATCCGGAACTGCAATATACACTGCTTATGAAATGTTAAGAAAGAATGCAGAATATGATCTCTGCGAACTACTACTAAGCCAATTAATGGAAAACATACAGAAAATCAAGAAGGATAAGAAGAATTCCTTTAAGTATGGTACTCTGATTGTATGTTTATTCTTCTACTTCATGAATGAGCTACCCGGAACAAGTGGATGGGTATGGCAAAATGACAAACCTGTTGCAGTCCAGATAAGAGACTATTTGCATGGACTTGGGGATGCAAAAGCGAGAAATACAGCTCTATGGGGATACTTCAAAAACTTTCAGAGCATGATGCAAGCAAGAGAGAGAATTCCCCAGTCTCTCATTGAGAAATACAAGGACTCAGTGTGCTTTATGGTTGACACTGATCAGTGCCTAATGGAGGCAGTGGAGCCAAGGACTGTCTGGATCATGCCCATGGGGTATGAAGTTGATGAACAGATAGTGGAGCTGCATGTTCAACACATGCTAAGTCAGCCCAAAGATCCTAAGGCAGAAAGGTTTGGAACCTTTGAGGAGCTGAGTGTAAAGATACATGTAGAACTCAGGGAACCTGAGATTAAAAGAAAGGTAAGAAAAGAAGTAGAGCACATTGCTCAAGGCCTAGGTATCTCAAAGGAGGCACTTGATGCCGGCCGGGAAAAGAGGAGGAAGGCCGAGGAAGAAGAGAAAAGCAAAGAAAGTGCTCCGGTTGGAGCTCCCACCCGGACCAGATCAACAAAGAGATCTGCACCTCCCTCAACCAAAAGTTCAAAACCGGAAGTCCAGGCATCCGGTAAGAGATCAAAGGCAAAAGCCACAAGGGCTTATGGAAGCCAAAAGGATGAAGAGGAGACAGAATCAGATGAAGGAGTAAGAGAAGTAAAGAAACAGAAAAAGAAAGGATCCGGTAAGCCCTCCACAGGCCAAGAAAAGGAGGAAATGGCAGAGGTAACTGTTGAAAAGCCCACTCTGTCACTAGAGAGCATAATCAAGTCGGTCACGGTGGATGGAAACCTTCAACCAATGACTGAATCATATGATGACTTCAGTGAGGCCGACCAAAAGACTCTGCAGGAGGCCACAGTGAAATATCTTAACATATATAATAAGGCTTTCATTGAAATAATATCTCTCATTCCTAAAAGCCTAGAGAAGGAAATGGAAGTAAGAAAGAATAATGCTCATGCCAAAGATCTTGAGATCCGGGAGCAGATAGCTATTCAGCTATATCCTCAAATTGATCCCAAGACAATGAACATTATCTTCAAGGACTGTAAAGATGAGTTCAGAAGCAAAGCCAGGATGAATCAACTCATGCTTGGTGAGACTGACAAAGTGGCCCAAGAAACAGAAGAGATCCTCCGGAAGGCCTTCAAAAGGTTCAATCTTCCTGTTGTAGAGGACTTAGGTGCAGAAACAGCTGCTGATTTGGAATCTTCTGTTCCGGAAGAAGTGAGCCCTGAACAGACAAGTGAGGACTTGGGACCCTCTGCTCAAGAAGAAGTGGCCCATGAACAAGTTAGCATCTCTCCTCCGGTTTCCCCTACAGTCTCCGGATCCAAAGAAGAAGAGCAACTACAGGAGAAGGAAGCAGTGGTGAAAGACAAAGAGGTTGACAGTTCTAAGACTGCAGAAGAAAAGAAACATCTGTCTCCGGCAAGAGACACTGCACAAACTGTTCAACAATTTTTGAGTAAAGAAACTCTAGAGATTGATGAACCGGAGCTTCTCAAAGGTCCATTTGATTTTGACTCTCTCTCTCCGGTACAAACAATGAAGATAGCTTCATTTGCAAATGCCAAGGCAAATGAAAAGCTCCTGAAGTCTCATATGGAAGACTGTGAGTTGATAGAGGCTGCTTCCGGAATACTTGTAAAGATCATGCCATCAATCCAGATAGATCTGACAGCCTCCACTTCCGGTAATCTAAAAACCTTAGTCAGCAGTGTTGATACACATTTTGATTCTTTAGAAAAATCAGCTGAAGAAAAGGTCCGGAAGGAATTTTTGGATAAGAGATTTTCAGAAATATTAGAATTAATCTCTAAGGATAGGAAGATTGTAAGCATTGGAATAAGGAGCTTAGAGAATGCTCTTAAGGATGGCGGTGATATCTATAAATTTTGTATATCCTGGTCAAAGGCAACAGCAGCATTTGACAAGAAAATAAAAGAGGAACAGGATAAGCTACAAAGCTTATCTCAAAGTTTTGATCCTCTCTCTTCCTCTATAATAAATCAAGAATGTCAGACTATTGCAGTCTTGAACGAAATAAAGAATCTTGAGAAGGAAAGGAAGAACATCACCAACCGGATGGGAGAACTTAGAAGGATTATAATCCCTAAGTTGGAAACCATGCATGAGGCCATCAGTGATGCTAGGACCACCGCCCAAACAAAAGATCCGACAGATCTCAAGCGGGCAGAAGCGTTTGCATTTTTGTTAAGTGGTCACATTTCAATTTTGGACAGAATGAAGCAAAGTTGGGCTACCGAAATGATTCAATTACAGACATCCTTTGCAGACATTCTTCAATATATGTGAGTATGTAAATATGTGGCTAAGTATAAGAAATTTTTGAAAATTTTGATATGCGGACCCTACCCTTTGCCATTGATGTCAAAGGGGGAGTGAGGAGCAGTGAAAAATGAGGGGTCCAACTAAGGGGGAGTTCCGGAAATTGTATATAGAGCATCAGCCAAGGGGGAGAGTAGTACAAACACTTAGTCATTTTTCACTAAGTGTTGCCATCAATGCCAAAGGGGGAGATTGTTGGCAAGAGACACTATATGGATTCATGGTTGTTGTCATTGATGGCAACAAAGGTCATCCCACATATCCGCAAGACATGATATGTCTCTACCGGAAGTCAGAATAAAGAATGTTGTGGTCCGGTGAAGAAGAACAGAGCATGTGGCAAGGTCCGACAGATTGGTCCGGACCTCTCAGAGGAAGTGTCTTGGTGCAGTGCGGATTTGGGGAAGTCAAGAGGACTACCTTAAGTGGTATATTCCAAGGATTTAGCCTCCGGTGATGGACAAGGAAAAAGATATGAATGGTTGAGTACCGGATTCCTGAGAGACAGTGAAAACAGAGGAAGAACTGACTGGCAGAGTATCAGACTGCTTTCCGGATGTGTTACTGTTGATGACAGAGGTTGTGAAGGCATGAATCATGTTTGGCCGACATGATTAATGATATCTACAAGTATATGCTTGATCCGCATTGCTTGGTGAGGAAGGATTCAGCCGACAGAATGAGAGTTTGTAAGAAACTAGACTGTTCCGGATGCCGACTAGAAAGGTGATGAAATTACTTGTGCGGATATATATAGAGGATGGATTTAGTTGTGAAATGTGTGTTAGAGTGGAGAGATATGCGAATAAGTCCAGAGAAAGAGCAGAGGTAGCAAAAAGGATCCGGTATGTGGAAGATAGCAGAATAAAGAACAGGGGAAAGATGAAGTGCAGCAGATCAGTGTACTGAGCCTAACCGGAACTGAACTCCAGCATATGCAGATGCTTCCAATCAGTTCAAGACTGTGATTCTCATCACTTTGTAGACAGTGTGTCTTCTTGTAGGCAGTGGGCCTCTTGTGAGCAGTGTGCTCGGGCAGTGAGCCCTAATTGGCAAGTGCCATCTTTGTAATTTCCTATTCTTCTAACAGAGAATAATTTTGGGTTAATCACCCCGTGGTTTTCTCCCTTAACAGGGTTTCCACGTCAAAAATACTGTGTCATGTGTTTCTTGTTTTATGGTTAATGTTTTATGTTTGATTTTATGCTGCTTCAATTAAAAGGAAAGTTCAATAAAGGAAATAATTAGGATAACTAATTCACCCCCCCCTCTCAGTTATCAACATGTATCTCGTTAAATGCCATGTAATCTAGACCGTCGGTGTTGAGTTAATCTCCACCGTTCATTTGAAGGCTAGGGTATGCTACTTTCTATATAAAGGGCTGCCATTTCCACTTTTTGTAAGAGAGATTTTGATGCCAAATTGTTGACTCTATGCCATTTGAAGTAATACAGAGCAAGTTTCTGTAGTAATTCTGAGAATTTGTACATTGTGTTGATTCATTGTGGTTTTCATGGTTTGCTTCTTGCTCTCCCATAGTTAGATTAGTCATGCTTTCATTATGTTTATGGTTTACTGAGGTATTTGATGAACATTCTAAGTCCATACTTTTAGCTATTTGCTGATGGTAAATAGCTGTGTAAAGTTAGTCTGGACTGGATATTTGTGCTAAAGTTCAATTGCATTTCACAAGTTAAGTTGCGCCAATCATTGGGTATTTAACAAATGTATGCAATCTGAAAATCTGTTGGCCTCCATTAAAGATAGCACCATTTTCTGTAGCACTGTAACACCCATTTCCATTTGGTAACTCAGGAAGCTGGTTCGAAGTTTGGAATGTTTGTCTACTAAAAATAACCTTAACATTGTGAACGTCACTTAGGATCCTTCTAAACCCTACACCTTTTACATTTTCTTTTAAAATCACTATTAGTTATCATATTAAGGGTTTCAGCAACATCTTATCTTGTTTATCAGTTGAAGATCATTATAGGGTTTATGTGTGTTTGCTGCCCCAAACTTGAAGATTTGTAGATTGCATGTAAGACCCCCTGTAGGTATAGCTAGAACATAACCATTGAGAGATTCCAAGTAAGCTAAGACCTAGCTATATTATCCTTGGAGTAGTCTTACCTTGGGTAAGATACTTTTCAAGAGGGGTGTGAAACCAGCAATCACACCTGCGTTGCTATGTGCTAAAACCACCATCAACACTATGGTAAAATCAAATCTCATCCCTTGGGCTTATCTCCTACTAAGCATCATGGCAGGTTACCCAAACTCCTATTCACCACTTCCATCTGTCCATTAGTTTGTGGATGGTGTGTAGAACTAAACTTCAAATCTATCTTCAACTGCTTCCATAATGTCCTCCATAAATAACCAACAAACTTGGTATCTCAATCTAAAAATATGCTTTTAAATAGACCATGTAGTCTCACCACCTCTCCGAAAATAACTCTACAATATGAATAACATCATTAGTTTTTTTACAAGGAATAAAATATGCCATCTTTGAGAATCTATCTACCACCACAAAAATAGAATCATGTCCTCTCTATCTCCTTGGTAAACTAAGAATAAAATCCATACTAATATCATCCCATGGCTTTCCTGGTATAGGCAATGGCTGATATAGCCCTGTATTTTGACTTGTTCCTTTTGCCATTTGACACACTCTATAACTATGTACAAATTTTCTCATGTCCTATTGCAAATGTGGCCAATAATAATGCTCACCGATAATAGAAATGGTCTTATCTCAACCAAAGTGTCTAGCCAATCCTCCACTATGCTTCTCCTTAATCAGGTTATCTCTCATGGAACTCCTTGGAATGCACAACTAGCTTCCTCTAAACAACATGCCATCTTGGATTATGAAATCCAACCATTTTGTCCTATCCAAAGTAACAGGTTCCAAACAAGCTTTCAAAGCCTCTGCAAAATTTGGATCTTTAGGATATAAAATTTTGAGCTCATTGAACCCAACAACCTCTATCTTCATTTCTTTTAATAAATTTTACTTTCTGCTCAAGGCATCTACAACTCTGTTGGACTTCCCACTCCTGTGCTTCAAAATAAAAGTATAACTCTACAAAAACTCAACCCATTTTAAGTGCCTTTGGTTCAACTTTCCTTGACTATTAAGATACTACAAAGCCTGATGATCAGTATATAAAACAAACTCTTTTGCAAAAAATAACATATTTCTTCAAAGCCTAAACTATTACATAAAACTCTTGATCATAAACAACATACTTTTTCTTGGCATCATTAAGCTTTTCACTAAAATAGGCAATGGGCTTAGCTTCTTGGCTCAAAATAGCTCCTATAGCACTACCACTAGCATCACAATCTACCTAAAATACCTTATTAAAATTTGGAAGTGCCAAAATAGGTTGCTCTATGACTTTCTACTTCAATTTATCAAAATTCTTGTTTGCTCCTATAATCCATTTAAACTCTTTTCTATCCCCTCTCATTGTCTCAATTAGGGGTGCACAATTGCTACTAAAATTTCTAATAAACTTTCTATAAAAACTCACCAAACCATGAAAAGATCGTACCTCTGTAGCACTTGTTGGTGTTGGCCATTTAATGATAGCCCTCACCTTCTCTGGGTCTATCTTAAGACCTTCCTCTGAGACAACAAATCCCAGGTATACCAACTCCTTCTTTGCAAAACTAAATTTCTTCAGATTAATCAACTTCTCCTCCCTTAGCTTCTCTAGAACTCTTCTGATATGCATCAGATGCTCATCCCAAGTCTTACTAAAAATCAAAATGTCATCTAAATAAATAATAACAAAACTTCTTAAATATTCTTTCAATACTTCATTCATGAGCCGCATGAATGTGCTTGGTGCATTGGTTGGCCGAAATGGCATGACTAACCACTCATACAAACCTTCCTTTGTCTTGAAGGTTGTATTCCATTCATCTCCTTCTCTGATTTGAATATGGTGATAGCCACTCTTCAGGTCAATCTTTGTGAAGTACTTGGCTCCACTCAAACAATCCATTATGTCATCTATTTTGGATAATGGAAATATGTACTTGATCGTGATCTTATTGATGTCCTGGGAATCTGTACACATTCTCCACTCTTCATCTTTCTTTGGTGCTAGTACTACAAGTACCACACATGGAATTAGGCTCTCCCTTATCAATCGCTTCCTTAACAACCCATGAACTTGTCTATTCAAATCTTCATTCTCTGCTGGAGTCATTCTATGGGCTGCCTTATTGGGCAAACTGGCTCTTGGTGTCAAATCCATTTAATGACTTATTTTCCTCATTGGTGGTAAACCTTCTGGTACATTATCAGAGACAATGTCCTAAAATTCTTCCAACAGATCTGAGACTTCTGTTGGTACATCTTCACATTTCTCTTGACTAATCTTAGGAATCAATGCAAAGCAATGACGCTCATGCTTCATACCCTCCAAAAAATTTCTACCATCTACCAAGAAAATTCTAGCAGTACTACATATATTTTCTTCCACCTCCTTCAAGGGCTTCAACTTATGATGAACTCCATCCTTTATTAGGGAATATGTGTTTGCATGGCCATCATGGATAGCACAACTATCATACTACCATAGCCTCCCTAATAACATATGACATACATCCATTGGTATGATGTCACATAGCACCTCATCATGGTAGTCCCCAATCTTGAACTTGACTAAATATTGTTCATTGACCAAAGCTCTATGGTCCTTTTGTAACCATGCAATCCGATATGGATGTGGATGCTTTCTTCTTGTCAACTTCAACTTGTTAACCATCTCCTCTGAAACAAGATTTTTAGTGCTTCCACTATCAATAATAATATCACAACACTTACCTTCACATTTGTACCTTGTGTGGAATAAACTCTTCCTCCGATCTGGTTCTTTCTCCTCATTCAACAAGGTTCTTTTGATAACTAGGGTTACTCCTCTTTTAGCATCTTTATAATGCTCAGACTATGCATCTTCATCTACATGTGCAACTTATGCATTACCTTCAGGTCTTCTATTCGTCCTTCCTTGATGTTGTAAACACTCGTATGCTCGATGCCCTTCTTCTCCACATTGGAAATAGGTTCCTCAAAAACCTCCTCTACCAGGTCCTTGCCTAGGTCTACCTCTTCCTCTTCCTCTTTGCTCACCATTATTTTGGTCATGAGGGTGGTAGGCATTATCTTCTCTCTGATTTCGACTGGTGCTAGCTTCTTCACTTTTCTTTGGATCTTCATTTTAGCCTCCATAGGATCATCCACCAATCCTTCCACCTTGGCCTCTTCCTCTCTGCTTGCTTTCAAATATTTTATTCAGCTTCTCTTCCACCTTCAGAGAAAACTAGTACGCATCTTCTATGGTGGTCATTTTGACTAAGCTCAGCTCCTCTTGAATATGATAGACATCAATTTTCCACAGTCCATAATGAATGAAGATTCATGCTTCAAGATTTAACTTCTCTTCTCTTTCTCTTTCTTCTAATGATGGATCATTGAGTATGATCCGAAATGTTGAGGAAAAAAACTCACACACAGTTAAATCCTGAAGCATTAATCTTCATCCTCTTGAATACTTGACCTCAACCCATTAATGTAATGGGATACCTTCTCCTTGTTGGCCTTTGCATAGCTTGTCTTGATAGTAATCTTATAAAAATCTTTTGTATACTCCTTAACAGACTTGTTACCTTGCTTCAATCCTTGCAGCTTCTTCAGTAACTCCATCTCATAGTCCACAAGAATGAACTGCTTCTTTAGTTTGTCCACCATCTGATCCCATCTAGTAATCTTTCTTTTTCCTCTTCTATTTCTCTCCAACTGGACCTCCTTCCACCAAATACTAGCATGGCCCTTAAACTTTGTTTTTGCAAACTTGACCCATTCTGGGTCTTCCACATCTTCATACTTGAAATATTCTTCCATATCATTGATCCAATCAATAAGCTATTCTAGATTGAAATCTCTAGAATAGGTAGAAACTTCAATCCTGGGCCTCTTTTTCATCTTTGCAATGGCCCTCCACAACCTAACTTTTGTAGGATCTCCTACAACTTCTTTTTCTTCATTAGATAGATCTTCTTTAGCTTCATCTTCACTTTCTTCTCTTGTTCTCAACTAAAACCCTCTTTGCAACTCCTCTTGCAATGCATCAATCTTCCTTTGCAGGGCTCTAAAACCCTTTTCTATCAAAGTATTTCTCCCAACATAGTTTCTTCATGGAGACATTTTGATCTCTGTAACAAACCCACAACCTCAAGTCCTGGTGCAAACTGCCTCACGGTCAGCGATCTGTCTACACACTCAGGAACCCTTGCTTTGATACCACTTGATGAAGGGGGTAAATGATAAAACACAAAAAAAAAATTGCACACAGAAAATAGAATGTTCTTTTATTGATTTGGACAACTCATGACATTACAGAATCTCAAATACAAGGAATCAATCCTCCACAGATTACAACACATTACAGCTACCTATCACCAGGCTTTAGAATCTTCAGCCTTCTATAACCCCAAATCAGCTAGGGTTTCTATTTTCCCACCTTTTATTGACTCTAAACTTTACCCCTTATCTCTACTACCCCAAAGGATTCCCAAAGATGGTCATAAATAGCCCTTTTTGGCGGCCACCAACTAAATTTCAAAATTTGCATCTCCCTCCAAAAATAGGTCAACTTCCAGAAGCCATAACTTTTGATCTAGGAGTCCAATTGACGCGTCATTTGAAGTGTTGGAAATCTCATGGAGTGCTCTACATGCTAAGAACCTGCTCTACCGGTTCCACCTATTTTTAGGGCCGTATGGGGCTGTTTAGTGCCTCAAACTTGAATTTGAATAATTTTTAGAAGTTTTTCAGGAAAAGGAAACTTTAATATCTTTCTGATCACAAATGATCTTTGCCTAATTCCTTCACCAAAGGTCTTATATTTCATTTACAAAGATTCTTGTAAATTTTTGCTTCCATTTGTGCCTAAATGCAAACTTTCCAAAAATAGCAATTTGTTATTTTTAGCAGTTTGCTATTTTTAGCAGTTTGGAAAAACTAAAAGTCCTACATCATTATTCAAGTGATTATGGAACCAAAAATACTAATTATGGAAATAAATGAAAACAACTTCAATAATTTTGAATCAACATCTTTTTGGGTGATGCAAGATTTCCCTTACACCACTGGATGCTCCTACATCAAGAAAGGAAGGTAGTTAGACCAGGCTTACAGTCAGCCATATAAAACCTCAAGAGGAAATCTAGAGCATACTTGGACTGTGTGATGGTGATCTTGGAAGCATACTGGAAGGTCTCAATTTTTAGAAAGTAATGCAACAAGCCCAAGTTAGTCATCAAAAACGTATCATGAAGGGCAGTTTTGATAGCCCTAATGGCAGATGAAGAACTCCCTATGATTAGCAAGTCATCAACATACAGAACCAGAAATAGGAGTGAATCATCCTACTACATAATGTAGATATTGGGATCACAATGGCATTGAGTGAACCCAACTATTAGAAGGAAGGAGTCCATCTTGGCATACCAGGCCTGAGGAGCCTGTTTGAGGTCATAGAGAGACTTCTGAAGACAACACACAAGTGAAGAGTCCTAAATGAACCCCTATGGATACTCCATGTAGATATCCTCCTGAAGATCATCATGAAGGCACTCTTCACATCCATCTATTGTACTTCCCAATGATTAGCTATAGCAATGGCAAGAACAAGTTAGATGGAGTTCATGTGGGTAACTGGGGAAAAAATCTCAGAGTAGTCTATCCCATGAACTTGGGAAAATCTTTTGGTGACCAAGAAAGCCTTATGCTTGTCAACTGACCTATCTACTACAAATTTTGTCTAATAGATCCACTTACATCGAACAAGTTTTCTTCCCTTAGGAAGAGAGACAAGATCCCAAGTGTGGTTCCTCATCAAGGAACTATACTCCTCCTACATAGTTGTATCCTACTCAAGAATAACTAAAAGCCTCATGAAAAGACTGTGGATTTGAGTTAGTAGCAATGAAGACATGTGGAACATACTAGAACTATGAACAAGTCCACCTAGTGTCTGATGGATCCCCAACACAATCACCTACAAACTGTAAATTTTGTCTAGCCCAAAGTGGACCAGAAGATGGAGAATGTGGAGGAGAATCATCACCCTCTAAATGAAGACTAGGAGAGGAAGGAGGGGAATCCTCTAAATCACTCTCAACATTAGAAGTGGAGGTAGAAGACTGCTCAGGTGAATCTGACTCATCAAAATATCTGTCATGTATCCCAAGTGATTGTAGTGTCAAAGTAGGAGGTGGAGAAGTGATAGAAAGTGAGCCCGAAGAGCCCTCCACAAACTAAACACTCCTCTCAATAAACAACTCATGTGTAGGAGGGTGGAGCAATTGATAACCCTTCACACCATTAGGATAGCCTACAAATATGGAAGGTCTACTATGTGGATCTAAGGCCTTGTGTTTCTCTACAGGAATGTGGGCCCATGTAGGAGAACCAAAAACTTGAAAGTTCTTAACTAATGGTTTCTGACTTCTCCAAGCTTCAAAAGGAGTGACTCCCTTCAAGGCTCAATGAGTGAAGAGAACTTGTGTCTCAATTTTACTGCTTGAACTTTATGTTTCATAGTTGTTCTTTGTTGAACCTTTCATGAGATCATTGGGTTCAATGGTTCGATGAACTATTCAAGTGTTGAGTTCAATGGTTCATTGAACCATTCGTGAGTTCAGTAGGTTCAAGGAGTTCAAGGTTCATTGCTGTGACTCAGCTCTATCGGCAAGATTTTGAAGACGTTGAACCATCCGTGAATTCAATGGGTTCAAGGTTCATTGATATCTGTATCGGCAAGAAATTGTTCATCAGAACAATGGAAAGCATTTGGACCGATGGCGAAGATCTTTCCAATGAAGAATGGAGGACTTGGGCATCGTGGAGACATTGAACTATCGGTGTAGAAAGTGAAGTGCTCACCGATGGAATAGGTTAGGCCAATGAGTTTTTTGGTTTGGCATCATCGGCAACAAAATTGCCAACAATAGTATGACCAAGTGTTTGGTAATATAAATTGCAAAGCTATCTGTGACTTGGTACATGTGGGATTAAACATCTCACGGGAATGTGAACAGTTATGACTATTGAACAGAAGCGATGGTGGGAAGTTAGATCGATTAGTTAGGGTAACAGTTGAGTAACTGTCTTTGCTCTTACAGACTGGAGATAGAAAACCAATCTTCTGGCATCATTATTAGAGGATGAAATAATTTGATTTGTACTATTTATTTTTCTATAGAATGTGTAGATGATATAAACTGCTTTGTACAATTGTAAATAGAATCGATACTTGAACATTAGAGTTGGGAATCTTTATTGTAATCTTTCAGTTTGCTGTAATAAAGATAGCTTCTATTGTGGTGGTGGGTTTTTTACCCGAAACGGTTTTCCCACATAAAACTGGTGTCATTCTATGTTGTTTAATTTGTTAATTTTGTTTTCCTGCTGTATTCATCTATGGTATTTTGAATTGAAAGCTACTTGTATGCATTATCCTCTCTGAATTAACATTAGGGAAGTTGTATTCTGCACCTCTGCTTTCCTTACAAGTGGTATCAAAGCCAGGCCAGTTGAGTTATCCTTGTTGGTAGGTTGGGTTTTTTGTGTTAGTTCTATGAGTGGGAGTTCTGTAGAGGTATATTTTATTAAATCAGATGACAAGTACATCAAGAAAAATAGACATTGATAAGTTCAATGGCACAAACTTTGAGTTGTGGAAACTTAAGGTTGAAGATGTGCTGGTTGACAGAGATCTTTGGGTTGCTGTGTCTGGGGTTAAACCTTGAGGCATGAAGCAAGAAGATTGGGAACTGGCAGATAGGAAAGCCAAAGTACTGATAAGATTGAGTCTAGCAGATTCTGTTCTATTGAACGTTCATGAAGAGAAGACTACAAAGGATCTATGGAAGAAGTTAGGAGATATTTATCAGGGCAAGTCTTTGGTAAATAAACTGTTCCTCATAAAGAAGTTGTACTCTTTGAAGATGGATGAAGGAGCATCTGTAGTAGATCATCTGAACACATTTAATACAATTATTGCACAGTTGACTTCTGTAGGTGTAAAAATAGAAGAAGAGGACCGTTGTATGCTTCTGTTATGTTCCTTACCTAACTCATGGGATCATCTTCTGATGGCTATTGGAAGTACAACAACCACGTTTTCAACTGAAGCGGTTGGTGCCTCGCTGTTATCTGAAGAGATGTAGAGGAAATCTTCTAAGACGACCAAAGAGGCCTTGTCTGTTCGAGGTAGATCAAAGGAAAGAGGCAAGAAGAAGGACAAGAAGTCTAAGTCCAAATCAGAGAGGAGATTGAAATCTCCTGGCACAAAGTCCAAGGTGAAGTGCTGGAATTGTGGGCAGAAAGGACACATTAGGAAAGACTGCAAAGAGGAGAAAAAGAAGAATAAGAAGAACTTCTCTGACACTAATTCTTCTCAAAGTGATGCTGATGCCTTTGTTGCTACCTTGGCAACGTCTGCATCTGAAGATGTATGGCTGGTGGATTTAGGAGTGTCTTTTCATATGACATCTCACAGAGAGTGGTTCACAAAGTATGAACCATATGTTGGTGGGAAGGTGTTCCTGGCAAGTGATTCAACACTGTAAATTGTTGGCTGAGGAAGAGTTAGAATAAAGTTCCTAGATGGTAGGATAAAGGGAATGAATGGAGTTCTTCACATACCAGGTCTGGCTCAAAATTTACTTTCTGTTAGTAAGCTAAATGATGTTGGAGTGCAAGTTACTTTTGTGAATGGTGGTTGTAAGATGACTAGAGGTTCTATTGTTCTGGCTAAGGGTTAATGCATTGGAACTTTGTATAGTTTAGATGCTAAACCAGTGTGCTGTAACAATGTCTCTGTAAAATCTGAAAAAGCTACTATTGTAACACATGATGCAAACTCTATGGAAGTTAAACCTTCTGCAGAGAAAACAATGCTCTGGCATCATAGACCTGGTCACATAGGTGAAAAAGGTTAAAAACCTTGAAGAACAAAAACCTGGTAGATGGGTTGATTGATTGTAATCTAGAATTTGATTTCTGTGAACATTACATATATGGAAAACAGAACCGTGTTTCATTTTACTCTAGTTCTCATAAATCTTCCAGAGTTCTGGACTATGTACATTCTGATGTTTTTGGTCTAGTTGATGTTCCTTCTCTATCTAAATCAAGATACTATGTGTTGTTTATTGATGATTATTCGAGGAGGGCATTTGTATATTTTTTGAAAAATAAATCAGAAGTGTTCAGTCAGTTTAAAGAATTTAAAAATCTTGTGGAAAATCAAACTAGTAGAAAAATAAAATGTTTGAGAATAGATAACGGTGGTGAATATTGCAATGCAGATTTTGAAAAATTTTGTCTTGATCATGGAATAAAAAGGCATAAGACTACACCTTATACTGCACAGCAAAATGGAGTTGCTGAAAGGTTGAATCGATCGTTGATGGAGAAAGTAAGAAGTATGTTGAGTTATGCTAGTCTTGAACAAAGGTTCTAGGCTGAGGCAGTTGCTACAGCCTGTTACCTGTTGAATCATTCTCTTACTTCAGCATTGGTTGATAAGATGCCTATGGAAGCATGGTCTGGTAAGAAGCCCTGTCTAAGACATATTTATGTCTTTGGCTGTGAGGCATATGCTCGTATTCCTGAGGTAAAAAGATCTAAGTTGGATAAAAAGGCAGTCAAATGTATCTTTATTGGCTATGGAGTCAGTGTTAAAGGGTGCAAGCTTTGGAATCCTGAAACTGAAAAGGTAATTTACAGCAGGAATGTAATTTTCAGAGAGCTGAAACCTTTGGTTATTAACCCTCAACTAGAGAAGACAAAAGAGAATAAAGAAAAGAGTGTTGTGAATATCCCTCTAACCCCTGTAAAAGAGGAACAACAAGCACCAAGTGTAGATGGTTCAAATGAGAGTTCAAGTAGCTCTGAAGATTTAGATCTAGTGCAAGAACCTGAACCTGCACCTCAGCGATTGAGGAGATCTACACATGAAAGAAGACAACCAAATAGGTATGGATTTTCAGTACTTGATTCAAGTTGTGCCTATGCTTTGCTTACTGATACTGATGAACCTAGGATTGTGAAAGAAGCTATTAGTTTACTTGATTCAGATTCTTGGTTGGAAGCCATGGATAGTGAAATGTCGTCGTTGGAGAAAAATGGAACTTGGGATCTGGTGCCCTTACCTAAAGGTAGAAAACCTGTGGGCTGTAAGTGGGTATTTAAAAAGAAATATGGTCCAGATGGTAGTGTTGATAAGTACAAGGCAAGACTGGTTGCTAAGGGGTATTCCCAAAAGGAAGGTATTGATTATGGAAAAATCTTTTCTCCTGTAGCTAAGTTGACATCCATTAGATTTCTTTTGTCACTTGCAGCAGTGTATGACTTTGAAATTGAGCAGATGGATGTGACAACAACATTTCTTCATGGGGACCTTGAAGAAGAAATTTATATGTTTCAGCTAGAGCATTATGTGGTAAAAGGTAAAGAACATCTGGTATGTAAACTTAAAAAGTCTCTTTATGGTTTGAAACAGTCTCCTAGAATGTGGTATCAAAAATTTGATACGTATGTTTTATCTTTGGGATATGTGAGATCTAAATCTGATCATTGTGTCTATTATAAAATTGATGGTGATCGGATTCTTATAATTGCACTGTATGTGGATGACATGTTGTTCATTAGCAATGGTAAGGGGATGATCTCAGAATTAAAATCTCAATTGTCCTTGAAATTTGAAATGAAGAATCTGGGGGCAGCGAAGTACATTATGGGAATGGAAATTAAAAGGGATAGATCTAAGAGAAAGCTTTGGCTTAGCTAGAGCAAATATGTTACCAATGTTCTTGATAAGTTTAACATGTCTGATTCTAAACAGTTAGTTGTTCCAGTTTTGCAGGGAACAAAACTATCTGTTGAAGATTGTCCAGACTCTTCGAATGAAATTGATGACATGGAAAAAGTGCCTTATGCAAGTGTTGTTGGCAGTTTGATATATGTAATGGTCTATACCAGACCAAACATTGCCCAAGCAGTGGGAGTTTTGAGCCAGTTTATGGCGAACCCAGGTAGATCACATTGGGATGCTGTGAAAAGAGTTATGAGGTATTTGAAGGGAACTTCTGAATATGCTATTTGCTATCATGGAAACTCAGTTGGATCTTAGAGATCTATCAGCATTTAGGGATATGTTGATTCTGATTGGGCAGGGGATATTGATAGTAGAAGATCCACCAGTGGATATGTCTTCACATTAAATGGTGGTGCTATCAGTTGGATGAGCAAGTGGCAGGCTATAGTCACTTTGTCCACAATAGAGGCAGAGTACATGGCAGCTTTTCGTGCATGTCAAGAAGCTGTTTGGTTGAAGAGGTTATGTTCTGATCTTGGTTTTAATGTAGAGCAGATACAAATTCATTGTGACAGTCAAAGTGCTATATGTTTGGCGAAGAACCCTACTTTCCATGCTAGGACAAAACATATTGATGTCTAATATCACTTTGTTTGTGATATGGTGGAAGACAAGAAGGTGAAGCTAGAAAAAGTGGACACTTTGAAAAATGTTACTGATGCCTTAACTAAACCAGTGAGCATGATCAAGTTCAAATGGTGTTCAGATGAAATGGGTCTACGGGCTCATAGTTCTCAATAATAAAAAAGTTCAAATGGTGTTTAGATGCAATGGGTCTATGGGCTCATAGTTCTTAATAATCAAAAGAAGACTAAGAGGTAGCAATAATATCTTCGACAAGTGGGAGATTGAAGAGAACTTGTGTCTCAATTTTACTGCTTGAACTTCATGTTTCATAGTTGTTCTTTGTTGAACCTTTCATGAGGTCATTGGGTTCAATGGTTCGATGAACTATTCAAGTGTTGAGTTCAATGGTTCATTGAACCATTTGTGAGTTCAGTAGGTTCAAGGTTCAACGGGTTCAAGGTTCATCGCTATGACTCAGCTCTATCGGTAGGATTTCGAAGATGTTGAACCATTTGTGAATTCAATGGGTTCAAGGTTCATCGATATCTATATTGGCAAGAAATTGTTCATTGGAACAATGGAAAGCATTTGGACCGATGGCGAAGATCTTTTCAATGAAGAATGGAGGACTTGCACATCGTGGAGACATTGAACTATCGGTGTAGAAAGTGAAGTGCTCACCGATGGAGCAGGTTAGGCCGATGAGTTTTTTGGTTTGGCATCGTCGGCAACAAAATTGCCGACGATAGTATGACCAAGTGTTTGGCAATATAAACTACAAAGTTGTCTGCAACTCGGTACATGTGGGATTAAACATCTCACGGGAATGTGAATAGTTACGACTGTTGAACAGAAGCGACAGTGGGAAGTTAGATCGATTAGTTAGGGCAACAGTTGAGTAACTATCTTTGCTCTTGTAGACTGGAGATAGAAAACCAATCTTCTGGCATCATTATTAGAGGATGAAACAATTTGATTTGTACTATTTATTTTTCTGTAGAATGTGCAGGTGATATAAACTAATTTGTACAATTGTAAATAGAATCGATACCTGAATATTAGAGCTCGAAATCTTTATTGTAATCTTTCAGTTTGTTGTAATAAAGATAGCTTCTATTATGGTGATGGGTTTTTTACCCGAAAGGGTTTTCCCATGTAAAACTGGTGTTATTCTGTGTTGTTTAATTTGTTAATTTTGTTTTCCTACTGTATTCATCTATGGTATTTTGAATTGAAAGCTACTTGTTTGCATTATCCTCTCTGAATTAACATTAGGGAAGCTGTATTCTACACCTCTGCTTTCCTTACAGTGAGGAACATGGTTCTGGATGTAACAAGCACAATTAATGGCCTCTGCCCAGTACTATGGTACAAGAGATCTGGAGTGAATAATGCAATTCACCATTTCCTTCAAGGACCTATTCTTCTGTTCTGCAACACCATTCTACTGAGGATTGTATGGAATTGAATGTTGCAAATCAATCCCCTTTGAAGTGCAAAACCATTCAAAATGATGGTTGACATACTCACCACCATTGTCAGTGCATAAAACCTTGATGGATTTCCTAGATTTCTTCTCTACAAAAGTTTTGAAGTCCTAAAAATGAACAAATACCTCTGACTTCTGTTTGAGAAAGTACACCCAAGTATAGTGAGAAAAGTCATCAATGAATGTTAAGACATATCTAGCCCTGTTGAAAGAAGGATGCTGAAATGGACCAACCAAATCACTGTGAACTAACTCTAGTATTTGTGAAGCTCTCCATGCCTTTCCTTTGTCCAACTTTTCCTTAGGATTCTTACCAAGAATGCAACCTTGGAAAACACCGCCTAAAAACTGAACTGAAGGCAACCCTATTACCATGCTCAGCTGGTTGAGCTGGTGCAAGTAGCGGTAGTTAAGATAGCCAAACCACTCATGCCATAATCTAGTCACATCATCAAAATGAGTGAGCAAAATAGTCAAAGGAGGATCAGGAACAAAGTGAGAAAACAAATAGAGACATGAATGATGATCTACTCTCCCAACTGCAACTATAGAACCACTAACTATGCAACTCATGAATCTCCACTGAATCACGAGTGAACTCAACCCGCTTCCCTGAACCTGTGTGAGTGATTTGATATACTGACAAGAGATTAGTTGATAATGAGGGCACACAAAGAACATCATGGAATGTGCCATCCCCCACATCAACAGACCCTATCCCACACACCTCAATAGAAATGTCATCACCCATCAAAATAGAAGGCATAGTACATGGCTCCAAAGATGCAAGTTCTTCCTTAGATGATCCCATGTGGTGCGAAGCACCCGAATCAAGAACCCAAGTGGATGGTGAAGAAGCAACTACTACAAGGGCCTTTCCCTTTCCTTTCCCCTTGTTTTCTTTTGCCTTGTTAGACCCCTCATTAGAACTCTGTTTGATAGACTCAACAACACTGATATTATTCTTCTCAAGAATGTGTGTCAAGTAATCAATTTGTTTCTTTAAGCATTTATGTTCATCATGATGAGGTCTTTTACAGTAGGCACATTGGACTTTCTCTTTCTTAGGCTTGTCACCTTTAGAAGATTGGGTCTCATTAGTTGCTTTTGAAGCAACTAGTATATGATCCTTCTTCTCCTTGCTATTCTTTTGTTTCTTATCCTTATTTTTGTTGTTACTACTTTGTCCTTTATGTTTTTTTGTGCCTTGGTTGGCAGCCAAGACATGTGACTTAGAGGACTTAAGAGTACCCATTTGATTTAGCTTATCTTGTTCCCAAGCAAGATAGATAGAAAAATCATCTAAAGATGGCATGGTGAATTGAGTACCAAGTGCACCCTTAGTAGTGTAGAAGGTAGAAACGAACACAAAATATTCTAAACTTAGCTTAGAGACAATGTTGAGAATCAGTTGTTCATCTTTCTTTTCAATTCCACATTGTTTTAACTGCAGCCTTAGTGATTTCAATTTGGTGAAGAAATCCTAGATTGTGTTGAAATTGTTCATTTTCCAACATATGACCCCTCATTGAATCTTGTGTGCCAAATACTGCTTCTAGCTTTTTTCAAATTTCATTTGGTGAATTCAAAGACACAATGTGAAAGAGAAAATCAAGAGAAATAGACAAACACAATGTTTCATATGCTTCATCACATTTGTTAAACCACTTAGGCTTATCTTCATCTTTAGCAGGTTTAGTTTCAAGTCCCATAGTTATCCTATGTAATCCAACTTTCCTTAAGTAGATTGTCATGCGAGATTTCCACTTAAAATAGTTGTATGGAGTTAGGATGGGCACAGTTGTTCAATCCATGATGAATAAATGCAAAAAAGAAATGTTGAAAAGAAGAGAACACAACCCAGACAACCCCCCCTTTCACTCAATCAAGGAACCCCCCAAGCAAAAATGATTTTGGCACTTTATAATTAGTTCATTTACAAATTCCACTGGCAATAAATACTTAGTGGTCTTGATTTCAGTGCATTACAAAACCCTCACAAATTGGGTGTATGTTGAAAGTACAATACTAGAACTTTTCCAAGGAAAACTAATAACACCATTGTAATCTACTCGAAAAATCCTACACTTTCAAAAAAAGAATCACCTTGATATGAGGTTGTATGTGAAATTTATGATCCTCCGAAGTTCCAAAAAGTGGGAACTGAGCAGCGTCACCTATGAGAGTCTACAATTTCTAGGAAAAACATGTGTTAAAACCAAGAGTCATTTGCACCACCACAAAGAGTGTAGAAAAATAGCCAAAGTAAAAAAAAGAAGCTTGAGAAATGGAGGCCATGAGCTCAAGTTATCAGTCTTCAAAGTTTGTCTTCAAAAACAAAACATCAATGGAGAGAGGGTCTTTGGGCAAAAATAGACCTCAGACAAAAATGCTGCAAAAGTTAGTGGTGCCACCAAATGTGGAATACTGCCAGCAAAAAATAAACCTCTACCACAAAAGTCAAATCTCTAGATAAAATTAGTTGTCACAAAATATAACCAAATCTGCCAATTATAGTAAAAATCCCCAAATATGGTTGATTCTACCAAAGATAGTGACACTGCTAAAAATTACAATGGTACAGAGGCCAAAATAAGGCACGCAAGCCGAGGTGGTGGCACAGAGGCTAAAAATGGCTCGCACACCAGAAACCAAGTTAAAGGTGGATTTAAAAAGGTGAAGGAATTTTTTTGAAAAAAAAATTGAAGGTCCTTAAAGGCTGAATGAAGGGGGGGTAGGGGCTTTATCCACACCCACTCAGTCCCCAAAAGGTGGTACCATTGTTCTAAGGGCTTGCAAGCCCCAAAGGAAGGCTTGGTCCCCAATGGGGGTTGACACCTTTAAATAGGGTCGAGGCCCTTAAAAAATAATGAAGGTGCTTTGAAGCACTTGCAACGCTAAGCACTTGTAGTGATTTTTAATATATATATATATATAATTTTTAAATAATGCAGCTAATTTACAATTTTTGTATAGAAATGCATGCTAGGGGGCCAAAACTGGCCTCCGGCAAAATAATTTTTCCTTTTGGATTCCCGACATCAAAACTAGGAAATATATATATATATATATATATATATATATATATATATATATATATATATATATATGAAAATTCACCTATGAGGTCTCCTAGACATAATGGCAGGGTCCTTTTGGCCTAAAAATGTTCTGATTGAAAGTTATTTTCTAGATCTGATCTAAAAACCCCAGTTCCGCAATTGTGTCAAATGATCTTTGATTTTGGTGAAACGAAAGACAATCTTGACTTTCTCGAGCCTCCTGGACATGTTGGAATAGCCAGAAATGCCAGCAGTGTAAATAGAAATGTTGCAATCACCTAGATTCCACAAAACACATATGCAAACCCGAGAGATTAAAAAGTTCCGTGGAACTTTTCTGATTCTCCAGATCATCCAAAGATGCAAGAGAAGAGCATACTAGGTTTTTTAGAAAAACTAAAATAAAGCTTTATTATCCCCCCCAAATCTCTCAAATATGGAAACTAAAATCTATTCTTTCACATAGAAAAACTTTGATACCATGTTAGAATCTAAAAAGATGATTAACCTAGAAAACTAGTGCAAAAGAATAGATATTTAAACAATGAATGCAAATGATACAAAATCAAAATAGCAACACAGAGTTAGTCTCCAAGAGAGTTATGCAAATGCTAGAAGCAAAATTGAATTAAGAGGATGAAAAAGAAAAAGATTGATACAAAATACAAGCCAGGTAGCATGCTTATATAGACCAGAGAGGGGGAGGAGGTGGCAACACCAACCAATCAGGAGCAACCATCTATCGAACTAAAGATAGAAAAGTATCTTCCCAAGATAGCTAATGGATTCTCACATGTAGGAAGGTGACACCTCATAATCCGCTCACCTAATTAAGCATGCTTTATTAACATAAGTGAGATTAATAGAAGTGTAGGAAAAACCTAGGAATGATAGGGAAAATAAATAACCCATCTAGGAAATAAAAACCTACACTAACACCAACGAGCTTGTAGCCTATACTAAGGTATCAACAACATGATTTTGTCTCCTTGGGATAAATTAGATATTAAAACCATCGAAACACTCCATGAGATCCTAGACCTAATTTTGATAATGGTTTAGCCTTTTATCATGACGGGAATACTATCGTCTAACTTGCTTAACTACTAGCTTTGAATTACTGAACACTTGAATTACCTTTACCTTCTTCTAAATGGAAATCAACAGCCCGTGCACTAATGACTCATACTCTACAACGTTGTTGGTATAGGGGAACTATAGTCTATATGTAGTCAAATAGGAGTCCCCTGTGGGACTGAGTAGTTTGAAACCTGCAACGGATCCGTACTTAGATCTTGATCCATCAAATCTCAATGTCCAAATTTGAGGATCCGCAGTCTTCCCTACAATTATAACTCCTTGTTTAACTAGTGATGCAGTCTTATGACTAACTACAGGAGTAGGTTTAGTTTTCTTTTCATCCTGGGTAGATGGCAGCTTCAAACATTTCCAAACTTGATATACTGCCTACTGGCATAAGGAACAAGTAAACTCTGAGGGTGATGCATTGTGGATACAATACTAGCTAGGCAACATCAACTCCTCCATTTGTATCTTCTTCCCAACTGCCAGGTAATCACACATGAACTTAGCCATGAAACCTTTAAATCCTTCAAAGATGCCCAACTCTTCATCAAAAGAGGACTCATGGTCTAATTGGACACACACTTCTGTATTCTCTTAGCATTTGATAAGTGGCAGGTCAGTGTATCGATTACAACTCAACATGAGTACTTCTTCTACCTAGTTAATTTGAGGAAGATAAACTCCCAAATCCACCTCTGAGTATAAGATTTCATTCATCTGGTTGTACTCCATGATCATATGTTTCATTTTGAGCTCTCTCAATACAAATCTAGTTTACAAGTCCCTCCCATGGCAGCCACATGTGAGAGAAGTCAGTAGCCATGTAACCATTCAATGTTTTGGACTAGTCTCTGCTAAGCAGCATGCCATAGGTGTTAGGAATATCTACCACTTGTATGTCTATGTACTGTTGCACTCATGGGTCTGATGCAAGTTGCATATGAATTTGATTAAGCTCCCCCACTACATTGCCTTCTATCTTGTCTAGTTGAGTCACCTTTCTAGAGGATTTAGCAGGAGTTAAACCCAGTGTCTTACAAACTAATAAAGGTATTACATTAGTGGAAGCTCCCAAATCTACTAAACAGTTGTGAAGATTTTTGCCAAATATTCTAAGGGTCAGTAGGAAGGGAGGTGACTCTCTCTTTTCCTTGTACAAAGTCACATGTTGTTCTATGTCCGTGACATTAACTTTGTCTTTTCCTTTATCAAGATTATTTTTCTATGGGATTTCTTTGTGGGAAGGATCAGTCCTAGCTTGTACTCCAATGACCTGAAGGAAGTCTATCCTAACCTCTGGAACCCTTATCAGCTCGAATATTGACAGACTAACCTTCATCTTCTTAAGTTCATCTACCACATACTAGCCTAGCTTAGCTAATTCAGATTTCTAGGAAGATTCAACCGGTTGGCTTTGATTTATAGTTTGGGGTACACCTTTTGGAGGATCAGGATTGTTAGAAGCCTTAGGATTGGGTGGGACTTGATAGTTGTTTGGAGAAATGGAAGCAGTAAAAGGACCCTTTGGTTTGTTACTCCTGAGATTTTATGGGGTTCTATTATACTGTTTATAAGCATGAACTTCATTAGCTTCCTCTTCTTTTGGCTAATTTTCATCTTGGAAAGGAAATATATAGCTATCTAGCACTAAAGTAGTATCGTACCTTTGAGTGGGTACCAATTCATACCCCATAGGTGTAGTCTCCTGTGCCTCAGTGTTCTAGACTTCTCTTTGGAAAATACTAGATCCAATCTAGAACTCATGGCAATCTAATTTAGAATGACCATTCGTGTTGTGGATCCTACAAAATGAAGACAATGTTGCTTCTACTAGCATTACTCATCCTGGTGGATGATTTTCTATATTTTGAGTCTCCAATGGTGAGGGGACTCCTCCGTTGTTTGGTTGGGTATTCCATGTTCTATTCTATTAGTGATAGTTCTAATTTTGGTACTGATTCTAAGCTTGACTTGTTTGTTGCAGATAAGCATTCTAATTTCTCAAGTGGGTTACTTCAGCTATAAGTTTCTTCATCTATTCTACTAACTCTCTAATTTCATCTTTATCATCTCTAATCTTTGTAGCCTCTACTGACTAGAGGAAAGGCATTTGTGTACGTGGTAGTTCTGTAATTAGTGCCCTAGGGTGGACAACCAAATCCTGTGTTGTTGCAGGAATTGGAATAGGGTTCAACATAGGGGTGTGGCTGGTTAAAGCGTGATTAATCATAGGTATCTAGTTTGGCATGGCCATGTGACCCATATGATTTAGTGGCCCTACTATGGCCTATCCCAACTGTGAATGGACTATAATAGCTTTATTTTATGCTTTAGCTAGAGTTGTTGGGGTCAAGTTAGCCCTTCTCACAAACATAGATGTCAACCTATCCAATGTTGCATAGTAGATAGGAAAAATAGCTTCTTGACCAATGTTAAAGGGTTCCTAAAGGTGATAGTAAGCCTTATGAAATCTATTGTTGAATTATCTTATCAGTTTTCCTTCAGCTCTGTGAATCTCCACAAAAGACCTATAAAGATCAGTATGGGTGGTGGGCATCTAGAATTAGTTTAAGAATGCATTCTTTAAGGCCTGCCATGAATCAATTGAAGCTAAAGGGAGGTTGGTAAACCAATAGTATGCTTCATCTTGTAGTGAGTAGGGGAACAATCTATAGATCACATCCTCATACTGCACTTGCAACATGTACATATTACTCTCAAAAATCTTGATGTGTTTGTCAGCAGTTCTCCCATGGTCATTAGGACAAAACTTTGAACAATATTTATCAAGGTTCTTAGGCATGTCATGGTCATTGGCAAAGTTGATCGAAGAGGGGTCATTAGCAGTAAAGAAACCCATATTGAGAAAGTTAACTTGAACTGTAGATGGATTTATCAGAATGAACCTTTCCCTAGGGGTGTTGGGTATCCCTTGGTCTCTCCTTGTTCTTGTAAACTAGGTTAGGAATGGCAGATCTTCTCCAACTAAACTAGATCTAGTATGCCTCTGTCTAGTCCCCATCCTTACTTCCTTGGAACAGAGGGGTTTTTATGAGGTTTAAGCTTGTACTTCCCTCCTTCTAGCACCAATTTCGTTGATGGTGGTTTTAGCACATGGAAACGTAGTTGAAATATAGGTTATCTCACCTCTCTTGAAAGGAATCTTTTCCTAGAAAAGACTTCCCCAAGGTTTATACAACTAGGTCTTATCTTGCAAGAATAAATTCAATGGAATGTATTAGCTATACCAATTAAGAGGACTTACATGCATTGATAGGGTTTTTGAAATTATTACAACAAAGTGTGCAAGCTACCCTATGATATTCTCAGTAGATTTGTGAATGTGATTGCTACTTACAACCTAATTCTAATAGATGTATTTAAAAAAAATGCAAAAGGTATAAGGGTTAAAGAGAAGTATGAAATCTAAGTGACAATCACAACTTGATAAAATTCTACATGTAGAAAAATACTTTCAATATACCACCTCTAGTTTAACTAGGTCAAGAAACCACAATTTTGTAGAAAATGATACAATCTTCAATGGAAAATTATGATTTTCAAACCACATTCATTCATTAAACACCCAGAAAATAGAGCATCTTAACTCATGAAATGCAATCGAACTAGATTCAATAACAAGTCCCAGGCTAAATATGTATAATAACTTATAATCAACAAGCACTAATAGTATGGACCAAAGCATTCATCAGATATCTTAGCATTTACCCATCATTGCAAAAGCACATCTAATTAACTTCATATTGATATGAACCATGAAATCCAAAAAGATAACATAATAATGCAAATTCCCAGCAACTTGCAAAATCTGCTTTGTATTAATCAAAATTTGGCAGAGTCTCAACAATTTAGTATCAAGTCTTAGTTACAAATGAGAGAAATGATGGTTCTTTTACATACAAGGCACCATACCAAGTTTTCCATGGATAGTGGAGATTAACTCAACACCAAGGGTCCATATTTACATTGCATTGAATATTGTACAATAATTTGTTACATTTTTGGATTTAATTTTGTCTTGATAGAAAAAGACAAAATATAACCTCTAAACACATTGAACTTGGACAAAATGAGTACCCATTTGGTCATACATGATAGAAAGCCAATTTTCAAGACAAAAGAAAGTCAACATGAAGTCACATGATGCCTAAAAACTAGTGTTGATGTGGACTAATGGGAATGCACCTACTGACCCAACGGTAGTACAAGAATAGTTTCATCTTCCCAAGAGTATAGGGAACTTGATATACGCCCTATATAGATGTTTCAACCTTTCTGCATAAGTGAGAAGTTCCCTTGTTAGCTCAAGGAGAACTACCTTATCTGTTGGGTATTGAGGGAGCTTGTAGGTTGTTCTAGTGAAAACTTGGACCCTCAGATATGTAAACTTTTGAAATTGAATATACCATCTCCCATACAATTGTACAACACTAGCTGTCTCGAGAGATAGTCTCCTAGCCATATCATTCTGCAATATCCAGGTAATGTACATGGTGAATGCATCATTGACCCTTTTGTGGTGCACCAGTGATTGTGAAATTTCCAGTTGAGTATAACACTCATACACCTTGTATTGTTCTTCCCCATTACCAACCTCTCCTAATCTTAATAGGTCAAGGTATACAATAGTTTTGGCCAAAGCATATACAACATAAGAGGTCCATCTAAAGGTTTCATCAGTGTGGAAAGAAACAAAGGCCTCATGAATGTTATTGCATATAATCTGGGCCCAATGTATCTTCTTGTCCCTATGTAATATCTCCTATATATACAAGAGCATCCATCCTTCAAATGTAGAGGTTGAAGGTAGCCCCATGATTCTATTCAAAAGAGTTACTAGGTCCCCTACCTCCTCTTTAAAGTCACTTCTATACAAAACTTGAGGAAGTTTTGGCATAGCTATCCTCATAGTCTTCATCCACCCCTCATTTGTTTTCTTCCTACAAGTCTCAGGGTCTTGGTCATACATCTTCTTATTCTCTTCCTTATCCATCATGGTGAGAATTGGGAAAGGAGGAATATCAAAAGTTTCAGCTAATGCCAAAGGGCTGAGATTTTCTAGTACTTGGCCATCTTGTGTCTGTATTGTCCTAGTCAACTGATCATAATTGTTTACACATGCCACAATCAACTCAGGGTATTGAACTGAGGTTGGGAAGGCAGCTTCCTGGGCAATCCCATTATCTCTAATCCTCTTGGCTTTAGGTGTTGGGTTGGGACCCAACACCCTTAGTCTGAAATTCTCGATATCAATATGTCCCAGGTCTGTATCTCCAATATTTTTCCATGCTGAAGTGATCTTGGTTATTGGGGAAATACCCTTGAACTCATACTTCATGTTGATATCTTGGGAAGATATCTAACCTATAGGATATGAACATAATTAGTAACCTTTGTTATTTTACTTGTTTAATGTTCTATACTTAGGTTTCATGATTCCAAGGTAACCTAGAAGTGTAAATACTTATGTTTTCAATCTGCACCTAAGTTAGGAATCTACTGAAAACCTATTATTTCAGTATAGAATTCACTAAAATTGACTAAAGAAATATAATATCATCATTACATTTCATTCCCTAGCATTTATCATATGAAATTTATAAGCAAAAAGTTAGAAAGAAGATCAGCGAGCTTTTGAGGCCTCACTGGATGTGAACAATAAAAACTAAGCTTAATGCTCAAATCAATGCATAACATTATGAAGTTCAGATTAAAACATGTAAATAACCATAAACATTATGCAATTTATTCAAATTCATCAATTAAATACCTCAATTCCCCAAGGGAGTACCTCATCAATTTATTTGGAGCAAAAGTAGTGTTTTGGGTCATCACTGGATATAGCGGGTTTTTGGGATATCACCAGATCAACAGGGATTTCCTTGTTCATACGATATGTGCAATGAATTCCATTATTCATGCATTTTCCTACAAAGGATAATTTTGGTGGTAAGCACTCTTAGCAGAGGTTTTACTCTGCACAGGATGGCAGGGATTGTGTTGCCCACCAAACATGTCTGGTAAGGTCAATTTTTAGTGTAGTCTCTAGTTAATGTCATTTTCCACATAAGGCACCATTTATACCTTCAACAAAGATTTTACAAATGAATGGATTTGTAGAGGTTTTGGGTGTCAAAGGACATGTCAGGTGAAGACAAGTTTTAACACAAATATCCACTTAAGGTTTTAGCGGGGCTTTTAGCGATGAGTGGATGAGTGGAGCTTTCAGTCACCATAGGATATATCTAGTGAAGGCACATTTTAGTGCTGCTTAATGATGACATTTTTTAGCATTAAGTTCACATGGGTGCCCAATGTCTTAGTTGGAAGAGTTTTAGGGGTAAATGGGATCGGTAGGGCTTTTAGCCTTCACCAAATGCATCCAGTGGAAGGTACTTTTAGCGCAAAGTGTATTTCCTAGTTTTTGCAGAAGATGTTAATGGCAGTGGATAGTGAGGGAATTAGCCTTGGAAGGATATATCCACTTCCATCAAGTTTTCATGCAAATGAATTTTAGGGTTTATTAAGGAAAACACAACGTGAAGGAAATAGTGTTTACAAAGCATTTTGCATACTATGAATCGAAAGGATTTTGCAGTCCTAAGATTTTCATGATAAATTTCAAAGGGGAATTAGATTCAGAGGGGAAATATCAAAACTAAATGAATGCTTATGCCATCTTAATATATATATATATATCTGTGTGTGTACATATCCCATTTTTGAACTAAAACCCATTTCATAAACCCTTTAGCTAAAAAATTTAAAGAATTTATCCAAAAAGTGCCCATATACATACATAACAATACATCAACAATGAGCTCATTCAACTGAAATTATTAACACCAAACCCTAACCATAGAAAATTCAAGGACTAGAAATAGAATTCTGACCACCTACCTACAAGTATAGTGCCGAGGACAAGGAGGGTCACAATCTTATAGATGTCGAATAAGCTTTCGAAATCATTCACAAAACATGAGAATAACTTGGGGATTTTTCAGTAAATATAGAGATCCAATCATTCAAAATGCAAAATGTATTAAAATGATAGATTTAGAGCTATTTGAACCCCCTAGAAATTTTCCATTAATGTTAGGTACAAGCAATAGAATGTTGCACACTTAGCGGGGTTTGGACACTTGCTAGGAGTTTGCAGAGTTTTCGAGTGGGACAGGATATATCCGGTGAATAATGTTTTCCATGCAAATCCTGTCAATGTGAAATTCAACACAAATTCATGGTGAAAACTTTGGTAGGGTTTTAGCTCCATACCAGATAAGCGGGGTTTATGGAAACCCCCAGATATGTCCGGTGAGGACATGATTTAGCGCATATCTAGTGCTAAGGAATTTTAGTGCAAACCTATCTATAAAATGCCTAGCGCTGATATCCGGTAGTGAAGGATATCAATGCAAATGCAGTGAACTATATTTTTAGCACAAAACAACCTAAAGGGGCTTGAAATCCCAACTTAACACATTCAACTCTCTTAGACCTGATTTTCAAAGACCCTAAAGATGTCACCAAACCAAACTTATGCAATGAAACTCAAAATATGTGCAAATTTGATCTTGCCAATTAGGACATTAAAACATCACCTCTCTCAAGCAACCTACTGAGACTAAGCCAAAAGAAAAACAAAAAAAGAGGGGGGAAGGGGGTCTCCATTTGACAAAATGGGGCATGTGTGCAAGGCACAACCTTTACAACAAGGGTTGAATAAGTATTTTAAATACCCATATGTATGTATCACAAAGGTAATAAGACTAACTTAGTTTTATCCGTTGATCCCTTCCTTAATGAAATATTGTAGTCTTTAATTAGTAATGGAGACAATCTCTATTGTTAATAGGTAATCGGTTTAAGTCATATATGGATGTGTACCTTATATTAACCAATTAGTCATATTAAAAAAAATGTTTAGATAGAAATTAAATGTATTATACTACTCAAAACAAGTGGTATTGGAAGTATGTTCTAGTTTTTAAGATTGTGAACAATAACTGTTGTTCTTGAATGTATGAACAAGAAGTGGTATTCCTTTGTGAACCTCTTCCATTATCATCATTGGGCATGATAGTTGGTAACCTTTGGGCCAATAGGAATATATCTTCCTTAAGATAGCCAATTTAGCAGGTTTATAAGCTTTTAGAATGAGTTACTCATTAGTCTTTTATGTTGCCATCAGAAGGGTTAGCTTATAGGTGGGAAAAAAAGGGTCATTTTAGCGTTAATTCTTTCAATGGAAACAACAATTGGGTGCATCTAGTAATGAAAAATTTAGTGGTTAGTATTATATATGTTACTTCTTTCAACTTAGGTTAGGAACTAAAGGATGGAAGTTATTTTCGTAACATGTTAGCCAACTCCTCTTGAGGGCTTCTAGGAGGAAGCCTAATAGTAAGAGGGGGAGGATGTGAGGCCCATCTCATTGTGATAATATAATTGCTTTAGTTGCATTAATTGACTATGTAAATTTGGATTTATATACTTGATGAGGTAGATAATTATTGTAGTACTATGGAAATTTATGTTGTTGGTGTAGATATTATGATAGATGATTCTTTTGAACGTTACAATATAATTAAACTTTATGAATCTATGTGTTGGACTATATGATTTAATTAATTGAATAGATGATTGTAGAGTAATATTTAGGTGGGAAAAGGAAGTATTAAATGAATTAGCTGCTTATATGTTTGATATTAAATTAATTAGTTTAAATTATTTGAATTATGTGATCATAAATGAAATTGGATTATTTAAGTTATTTTGCTATGCATTTAAGTTTCTTCGGTTATTACCTTGATATATAGATGTCAAAAATTAAGTGTACAGGGGAGTGGTCAAGTTCCCTATGTTATACCCGTCAGCCTAGCCTAACCCATGGAAGTGGTTAAGGCTAAAGTGTTGTGTGATGTTTATTTATTTATTTATGGTTGCGCTACATTTTGGGAGTTATGTTCTAAATACTCTAGTTGAACTTTATTGATTGGATGTTATAGATATTTTAGATTTGAATCATATAGATGTTATATTTTAGTGTTATATTTAAAAATTGTGATGAGATGATTTATAGCTTGTTATACAATTGTCAAAAGAATTTATTAAATGAGTTAATTGATTTTAAGATAATATTTTTATGAATTATTGGATCATGAACAATTTAGGATATGAATGCACTTTTGTTTATACATTATTACATTGCTTTAGCTATATATATAAATATATATTCATGGATATAATGATATTTGGAAGTGAGTGTACAGGTGGGTGGCTAGGATATATATATTCTCAGAGGCCTCTCAAGAACTTCTCTCTTGTATTTTCTCCATTAAGCCTAGTCTTGCTCATGGGAGGAGTAAAGTCTATTGTGTGTGTGTGTTAGAATTTATTTTGTTGTTAATTTTTATTTATTTGTGTTCTTATTGACCCCACTTTTAATTATTTCTATTATTGTTTATTTGAAAATCCGTGGAAAGGAAATTTATTTATTGTTGATTTTTTTAGTTTTGTGGGAGAGGGAAGAGTTAATGCAATTTATTTCAAAATTCAAAATAAGGAGAAGATTCTCATTTTGATATTTTGGGGATGTAATAATTTATCATGGGTTCGCATTTATTTTAGTGGGAATATTTTGGTTTCATGCATTTTCTTTATATGGGTTGTATGAGTTTCATCTGGGGGATGGAAAAATAGTTTTGTATGGGAGAAAAAAATAGAATGAACAATGGAGAAGAAGAGAATGGTGGAATTTTCTGTGAAATCTTGAAGAAAGGGATGCATGATCTGGGCTCTCCTTAACTTGGAGAGAGCTGAGGTAGGAGCCTTATTTGTTTTCTAAGTGAAGAATTTATGAGTTTAAGTTTAAATTTCTTGAAATCATTTCTTGATGATTGGATTTTATGTGTTTTTGTGTGATTGTTTACTGTGGGAATTGGGTTGTCTCTGGAAGCCACACTCTGAGAGATGTGGACCTCTCTTGGGGCATTTTGTTGGTGTTGCTGTGAAAATGAATAATATGCAGGGTTGTGGAAAATTATTTGTTGAAGGGTTGTTTTGTTTTTGAAGGAATGGGTGAATGATGGTTTGTTTTCGGAGGTTGAAGGGTATTGAGTGGTAAGGAGATCTTGTTGGAATTGTTGGTGTTGTGTGTGTGCGGTGGCTAAAAGGTGTTGGGATGGAGGTGCTATGGGTGTTGGGTAAATTGTATTTGCTATGCAGTATGGAAGATGAAATTGATTTGTGATGAAACCCCAAGAGGGAAGACTTTCCCCTCTCTCCCCCTTATGGAATCTTGAATGGATGTCATTGTTATGTGTTTAAGCATTTGGGGTTTTTGTTGTTGTATGTGGGTGAGTTGTAGCTTTTCCCTGTGTTGTGATTTATGTGTCAGCATGTTGTAAACTTGTTCCTAGAAGCCTCCAGCTCGGGGGTGGGGTTGTGAATCAATCCCTATGGTAGGGAGGAGAGTAATCCTAGCCATCTTTGTTGTCTTTGTTGCAGGATTGATCCGTAGAAGTTTTGAAGACCTATTGTAGGAAACAAGAAATGGATTGGATGTAAATCCAATATTATGGCTTCATGTCATTGTAAAATGTGTAGAAAGTAATATGTCCATAAACAATTAATTTTATATTTTGCATTTAAACCTATGTTGATGTTGTGAACAAGCTTATAAAATTCATTACTTTTCTAAATGGTCCTTTCCTCTGTTATTATTCATTGAAACATGCATCTTTTATTTCATTAAATGGTAGTATTAGTTCTTTAACTTATATCTCCATAATGATATGAAATGGAAATTTATGTGTAAAACAAGTATTTTAGCAGTGCATTATTTTTTATAAGGTTCTTAGTAGAATATATCTTTCTAGTTTAATGTTTATTTAAATCAAGTGTATATGTGAGTGGTTTGTTTATTAATACATAGCAAATGCTTACCTATTCATATCCTTTTTATTCACATGAATAATAATAATAATAATCTAAACCTACATATAATATTCCTTAAAATAAGTATATATATTCATATTAGTAAATGATTCAATGGATAATATATATGTGTGAGAGAGAGTAATTATATATATAATATTATATATACATATTAAGTATATTTATCATTATATTAAAATTTTAATATATGTAAAGATGTTAAAAAAATAGAAATGAAATTATTTAATAGAAATTTAAATAATCTTAGAATCTCTTGAATTAAAAATTAAATTAAATTTTTAGATAATTTAAAATTTTCATTTTTTGGGTTGCGTGGAGCGTACCCACAAGAGAGTCCGCCTTAGATGATTTAAAAATTTCGTTTTTTGGGTTGCGGTGGGGCCTACCCACAAGGGAGTCCGCCCCTTTATAGATTAGTATATTTTTATTTAAAGAAAATAAAATTTAGTTTTAATTTTGTACTATTTAATAAAATTTAAGTTTAATTAAATACCATGTATGCATAAATACATATCATTTAAAAACCAATAAAAATAAAATAAAATAAAAATAAAAATAATCATTGTAATATTTTAATTCAATTTGTCCATCAACCCTATTGCTAGTTCTATGGCAATCAAGAATTTATATGTATGATTTATAAAATATATATATTTTTTCATTCACAATATATAATATAAACATTAATTTTTACTTAAAGGAATTTAGATTTGGACCTCCCACTATCTATTAATGAACTTGTTTTTAAAAAAAAAGTTTGCATGCATGTGTAAATTAGTAGATTAGTTACGTTTAGATTGCTTTAGAAGTTTTCAATTTGGAAACACATTATTAACAAGTGCCACTTAATGGCGAGTACTTACCTTGTACTGTTGTAATTATAGTATGTGCTTTAGTTGTAATTATAGTTGTGTTTTAGTTTTAATTTTTTAATTCATTAGGTAAACTTCAAATTTACTTTTTGTCAAACCAAAAAAATCGTTATTAGTACCTCCAGTACTATTGCAATGAGTTCGCACTTATCTAGTTATTAATCTATTGATTGTAAACCAATCAAAACATAGGATTATTTTTATTGTCATGCTAATTTGTTTTAAATTTGTACTTTTCTTATGTCAATATAATAAATTTTTAACAAAAAATTATTATAAAATGATTTATCTCTATTATCATGGCTAAAAAAAAGGACCTTTTCTCTGGGGATTGTTGGAGAGTGCAACAAAAAACTATAAATGTAGAGGAGAGAATTTTGGTTTGAGGGGAGGATGTGGCAAGTAAACAAATTATGAACACAAATTTTGTCTCTCACTAGTTAAGTCATGCTTAAATGGATGGCGATAATTATGAGAGGGAAGAATCATCAGTTTTTATGAATTTAATTTTTTACTTCATTAGGTAAACGTAAAAATTACTTTTTGTCAAAGCGACAAAGTTATAATATTAATAATACTATTAAAAATATAGGGTTCTACACATTTTATTTTATGAAATTAGATTATTTTTTGGATTTCAATTTTATTTACTCAAGAGTTAAAAATCTAGTATTTCAATTTTATGTACTAAAAGGTTAAAAATCTAAGTATCATGAAAAATATTTCGCCATGTTATTTGTGTTATTTAATAAACTTTGTAAAGTTTAGTTTTATAGCTAAGTAAATATTTTAGTGCTATTTTATTTTTACCAATTTAAATTATTTTTGAGATTTCAATTTTATTTACCCAAGACATTTCAAAAGGAGTTCACATAAATTTTTCCTTATAAATTTAGTTTTGGAAATATAATAGTTACAAATTTGAAATATAAAAAATTCTTTATGTTTAGAAAAAAATATTACTAAACCACAATATTATTAGATTAATTAAATTAATTAAAATCATGTTTTCTAAAAGTATATGTTATTGTTATTATATGTGTAATTATTCTTCAAACTTACAATATTTTAATGCATTTTAATTTGTAATAGTATTCAATATTATTACATTTTAATATCTTAGGCAAATATTTCAAATCTCTCCACACCAAACCAAGGTTATCAAAATTTTTTTTGCTATGTTATTACATTTTTTATTTTATTATTCAAACTTACAATATTTTAATGCATTTTAAATTATAAAAGTATTAGTATTATTACATTTTAAGGAAGTATTTGTGTTATTTAATAGACTTTGTAAAATTTAGTTTTTATAGTTAAAGGAAATATTTTAGTCCTATTTTATTTTTATCAAATTAGATTATTTTGAAATTTCAATTTTATTTAGGCAAAATATTTCAACACTCTTCAAAAATTAATTTTTCAATTATTGGAATGCAATTTGTCTATACAACCAATATCTAATCAACAAAAAAATTACAACTAAACAAATGCTATAATAATAATATTAATAGTTATAATATTAATAATAATATTAATTATATTATTAATATTTATTATAACACTTGATATATTATCTTAACTGATATTATAGTATTATAATATAGTATAATATTAATTGATATAATATTTGACTGAATTTTCTTCTTAGAATAAATATTTGTTATATAGACAAATTAGATTCCAATAATGTTAAACAAATAATCTTTCTAAAGCCAATATAAATATTATAACAAAATTGTAATATTTATAGTATAATTCATAAAAAAGTTTAGTTTAAATATTAATGAAATAGTATAATTAATTATTTATTGATAATAAACAATGTTTATATTATAAATATGATAATAATATATTTATATTATTACATTATTCTAATATTATAATATTTTTATATAGTATTATATTATATTTTTGTTTTTTATTATATTGTTATATTAAATTATATTTATATTTATGCTTATTATTATATTATTATACAATATTATTATAATATCAATTAAGATAATATATGAAGAAGTCTTACAATTTTGTACCTTTGACAAAAAGTAATTTTAAAGTTTAGGTAATGAAGTAAAAAATTAAATTCTAAAAAACTGATGATTTTTCACTTTCAGAATTATGGCCATCCATTTAGGCATGAGTTTAAAATTAGTCTTCATAATTTGTTTACTTTCCACATCCTCTCCATCTCGATAATTGGTGAAGAGGTCATTTTTTTTTGGACCCAATCACAATAGACATCAAATTTGCCCGACAAGAAAAATAATCATGTGTCTTGATTGATTTATTGTTAATAGATTAATAACTAGATAAGCCTGAGGAGATGCATGTACTAATAACTAAATAAAAATAATAATAAATAAATAATTTAAATTCATGTTAAGTTAATTTCTTACCCATGATTTTTAAATTCTATCCTAGAGTAATTACTCATGTATAAACATTGTGGAGATTTATTTAGGTTTAAATTGTAAATAATGAGAAGAATTCTCTTTGTTTTAAAATTTAATTGGTAATTAGTTAGAATGTAATAATTTCTCCAGTTGATCACATAGTATAAATAATAACTTTATCTAACTTTATCTTTTCATATTATTGGATGGATTTGTTAAATATTTAAATATTATTATAGATTGAAATTAGGGTAAATTAAATGTACATATAGAAATACTAATTACCCTATTTAATTAATTTGGATTATTATTATTAGGTTATAATAGTATTTTGTGAACACATAAAGATTGTTAGCTAATATATATATTCTTATGTTTAATTTATGTGAAATTTATTTAGGTTATTTAAATATTTGTTATGTTTTAATTCTTAGGCTATAGGAATTTTATGGTAAAGGTGATCAATGTAAGTTAGTTTGTATTAATTATTATATGTTATGTTTCATTCTTACATCTATATAATGTTGAAATATTTTTATGGAAATAGATAAATTCCAATTAGATGTTATTAAGTTATTATTTATTAATTAAGGTGTGGGGAAATTATTAGTGATGCAGGAGCATCTTTGGTTCAAGAGTAATCTTGCATCAACCAAAAACATTTGCATCTCAATTCAGTTAGTTTCTTTTCATTTTCCAGTTCAGGTAGTTCAGTGAAAAGTAGTTTATATATTTTTTGGTCTGCATTCTACCGCAGTTACATTTCAAACCTTATGGAGCTGGACTTAGCATATAGACATGTTCATCTACATAATATCTAGAATTTAGAGCATTTGGATCAGTTACCAGAAAGGTATCACCATCAGAAGAACAACTATTTTCTCAAAGTGGAGCATTATGATAGTCTTAGACAATCAGTTAAAGGAGAAAACCTATAGAGAAATTCTCAATATATGGAGCCTAATGACACATCAATCGATGATCCTTAGTTCATGGCCGATCTTCCCCGAGATCCACACATAATTCAATTCAATTGCGGAGAAGTTATTCATGTTTAGGTCTGACCTACTCATGTACACACGTTACGACTCTTCATTGGAGTTTGTGATCTTCCTTGGCTGACTTGGAGGAATCTTATGTCCTGAAGATAATATATATTGATGTAATAAATCCTTAGGAAAGTAGTTCTCATGATTTAGAAGATTGATAGTTTGGATTCTTTGCAAAATAACTTCAAAGCTATATCTTGTGTATATTCTAATATCCTAAATTAGGCCTGTGAGCCGAATTGTAAGACCACATGTTGCCGATCCATTTGTATTTGAGTTCTTTGATATACTGAATGACTGGATCTACATTTACTTCATTTCTTTGAGTTGTTTCCATTGTGTTTACTCTTGCTGCACAGCTTGGACAGTTCACTCTATGAACCCTCCTACCATGACTGTACCAAGTGGTATCAGAGTGAAAGTTTGAATCTTTGGGAGTGAAGTAAGTAAAGTTGGCAAAGGAATTCTTTAAGATCTTGCTATGGATAGATCACCAAATTGAGAGATGTTACTTGTGTCGCAACCGATCACTGATTGTGAGGTAGTTATTGCATTGTAGCCTGATCGCCGAACTTGAGGCAATTTACACTTGATCCGAGGAAGAATGCCACTAAGGAGAGTTGCTATTGTTGGAACAATGGCCAGTAGAATGGATGAGATGATGGAAATGATGAAAACAATGCGAATTCATTTGGATGTTGTTGAGGAAGATAGGAGAATAGGATTGACACCGAGACCTAATATTGAAAGTGATGATGAAGAGGAATTTCAATCCGTTGAACAAATTGGTGAAACCCTAGAAGGTGAAGAAGAAGAATCAGATCAATTAAAGATGTTGAGAGCTATTTCAAAGATTGGAAAAAGACCTAGAGTTGATGTACCGAATTACACTGGCAATTTGAACCCTGAAGAATTGATTGATTGGATAAATGACATGGAAGAATACTTTGAATATGAAGAAATCGAAGATCTAGAGAAGGTGAAATTTGCAAAGACTAAGTTGAAATGACATGCTGCTATATGGTGGAAAGAAGTCTAGTTGGAAAGAAATAGGAGAGGAAAAGAAAAGATTAGAAAATGGGATAGGATGCTGACAAAATTGAAGAATCAATTCATACCCGCTAACTATGAGTTGGAACTATTGAAGAGATTGCAAAACCTGAGACAAAAGGAGAAATCTGTGGAGTATACTGAAGAATTTCACAAGATGATCATAAGAACAAGACATAGTGAAGCAAGTAAGGAGAAAGTGGCTAGATACATAAATGGACTAAGATTGAACATTCAAGAAGAACTAAGCTTGGTAAGGATGACATCCTTGGAGGAAGTATATCAGTTTTCCCTGAAAGTTGAAGAGAAGCTAAATAAGAAGCATGATTAGAGACAGAGAGGAAGAGGAGGTAAATTTCAGCAAGGAAAAATATTTTCTAAATGTGAAAGATTATTTGCAAAGCAGAACAAGCCTGACAGCCCATATAAGAAGGATGATGGAGATACTAACACATACCGAAGATATGACATAAATTTTTACCATAGAGGGAGCCCTAGTCTATACAGGAATGAAGGATATAGAAGAGTAGGAAGAGGACCTGATAAGAGAATATTCAGAGGTACCTATTTTAAGTGTGGAGGTGAAGGACATAGAGCATTTGAGTGTAATCAGGGTAGTACAAGAAAGAAGATAGAGAATAGTGGAAGAGAAGCCTATGTTGAAGAAGAACCCAGTGGATCACCTAGTTCTATTGGTAAACTGGAGAAAGGAGAATCACTTGTGATGAGGAGAGCACTATTTCAAGAAGAAACAAATGAGGAGCCACTGCAGAGGAAGAGTCTGTTCAGAACTAGATGCAAATCAAGAGGTAAGTGTTGTAAAGTTGTGATTGATAGTGGTAGTTCTAATAATCTAGTTTTGGAGGATATGGTGACTAAGCTAAAGTTGGAAAGATTGAAACACCCTAAGCCCTATTAGATAGCATGGATTTATGATGATCATAAGCTACTGGTGAGTGAACAATGTTTGGTGAAATTTCATATTAGATCTTATCATGATGAAGTCTTGATTGATATTATGCCTATGGATGTTTGTCATATCTTGTTAGGTAGACCTTCGTAGTATGATAGAAAATCTATAGATGATGGGAGAAAGAATATATACACTATAACAAAAAATGGAAAAAGAATTACCTTGATTCCTTTAGAAGATGGTCCTAAGAATGAAGTATGTGGGAATGCTAGAATTTGTTTGGTAGATGGAATAAAATTTCTAGATGGTTTGAGACATGAGAATATGTGTTATGCTTTGATTCCTAAGAAGCCTAAAACATTGAGGAAGGAGACTAAAGAATCACAACCGGAGGACATAAAGGAGTTGCTAACAGAGTATGAAGACATCATATCAAACAATGTACCTAAAGGATTGCTACCTATAAGGAGTATCAGTCATCACATAGACCTTATACTTGGAGCAAGTTTGGCTAACAAACTAGCACATAGAATGACACCAGCAAAGAATGATGAACTGAATAGATAGAAACAAGAGTTTTTGAGGAAAGGTTTTATCAGAGAAAGTTTGAGTCCATGTGCTGTACCTGTAGTATTAGCACCAAAGAAAGATGGAGAATGGAGAATGTGTACTAATTCCAAAGCAATAACAAGATCACAGTTAAGTATAGATTCCCTTTAACTAGGATGGATGATATCATGGATTGTTTAAGTGGAGCAAGATATTTTACAAAGATAGATTTGAAGAGTGGATACTATTAGATTAAAATCAGAGAAGGGGATGAATGAAAGACTGCTTTTAAGAATAATGAAGGATTATATGAGTAGTTAGTGATGCCTTTTAGATTAACAAATGCACTGAGTACTTTCATGAGGTTGATGAATGAATTCCTAAAGAAATTCTTGGGTAAGTTTGTTATTGTGTACTTGGATGACATTTTTATTTTCAGTAAAACAAAAGAAGAACATTTGTGGCATATGAGACAAGTATTGTAGAGACTAAGAGAAGAGAAATTGTTGATAAACATCAAGAAGTGTAATTTCATGAACTAAGAACTGGTATACTTTAGATTTGTGATTTTTGTGGAAGGACTGAAGATGGATCCTAATAAAGTTAGAGCGATTGTTGAATGGCCTACACTAGAGAGCATTGGAGAGGTTAAATGGTACAATCACGGTAGGAGAGTTCACAGAATGAACTGTCTAGGCCGTGGAGCAAGAGTAAAAATAATGGAAACAACTCAAAGAGATGAAACAAATGTAGATTCAGTCATTTAGTATATCATAGAATTCAAATATAGATTAGTTAGCATCATGCGAGCTTATAATAGGGCACACAGGCCTAATTACAGAATATCAGAATATGCACAAGATTTAGCTTTGAAGCTCCTTCACGCAAATCCAAACTATCTATCTTCTAAAACATGAGAACTATGCTAATTACTTTCCTAGGGATCTATTACATCAATATAATTCATCACCAGAATAAAAGATTCCTCCGCGTCAGCCAAGGAAGATCACAAACTCTAATGAAGAGTTGTAACGTGTGTACATAGATAGGTCAGACCTAAATGAATAGAACTCCTCCGCAAATAAATGGAATGATGTGCGGATCTCGGTGAAGGTTGGCCATGAACCATACATCATTGAATGATGTGTCATTAGGCTCCATATGTCAGGAAATACTCCGCAGGTCTTCTCCTTTAGATGATTGTCTGATATTGTCAAGATGCTCTATTCTAAGAAAAGAACTGATCTTTTGATAGTGATATCCTTCTGGTACCTTAACCAAATGCTCTAAATTCTAGATATGATGTAGATGAATGAATCTAGATGTTAAGTCTAGCTCCACAAGGTCTAAAATGTAACTATGGTAGAATGCATACCAAAATATAGAAATTGCTTCAGACTGAACTGAACTAGAAAATTAAAAGAAACAAACTGAACTGCAAACAAACTAAAATGCAAATGTTTTTGGTTGATACAAGATTTCTCTTGAACCAAGGATGCTCCTACATTAGACATCTGGGGTTATTGAAAAAGTGAGTCTCTCACTTTGCTAGGGCTAGGGGAGAACCAAGATGGTCCACCTCATCCTGAGAAATCCATGATGAAACTTCTTCCAGCCTACCTTTCCACTTCACAATATTTTCTTTGTATTATCTTCCTCTAGTCCTGCATCCTATTCTGTTGTCTAAAATGTCTTCAATCTACTCTAGTGCTTGTTGTGGTAACTGCTTCTTCAAGTCTTCTTCCATGATGTCACTAAATTTTGCTTCATGATGCTGATATAGGTCTACAATGTTGAAAATAGGTGATATCCCCAATGTCTATGGTAACTCTACTTCATAGGCATTTCCTAAATCAAATTTTCTAAGTATCTTATAGGGTCCAAACTTCTTCATCTTCAACTTGTTATAAGTCCCAACTAGAAATCTTTCTTTTCTCAGGTACACCATCACTTCATTTCCTACTACAAATTCCTTATGTCTTCTCTTCTCATCTGCTCTTTCCTTATACTTACTGTTCATATCCTCCAAATGCTTCTTAACCTAATCATGCACTATCTCATATGTTCTACAAATTCTTCTGCTTCTGCACTTCTCTTTTGCTCTACACTGATATCTCTTAATTCAGTTGCTCCTCTAGGATTCACTCTGGTAACAATCTCAAAAGGCGTTCTTTCGGTACTCCTATTTACTAAATTATTATATGTAGACTCTGCTTGTGAAAGAATCAAATCCCAACTTCCTGTCTATTCTCCAACTAAACATCTCAACAAATTTCCTAAACTCCTATTCACTACCTCTATTTTTCCATCAGTCTGTGGATGAAAAGTTGAACTAGACTTCAAATCTATCTTCATCTTCTTCCAAAGTGTCTTCCAAAAGTATCCAAGAAATCTAGTGTCTCTATCTAAAATTATACTCTTAGGTAATCCGTGCAATCTTACAATCTCCTTGAAAAATAGGCCAAATACATGTATTGCATCAATTATCTTCTTACAAGGTATGAAATGAGCCATCTTTGAAAATATGTCTACTACTACAAATACTAAATCATGTCCTCTCTGTGTCTTAGGTAATCCCATTACAAAATCCATACTTATGTCTTCCCAAGGTCTCTCCGGTACTGTCAAAGGTTTATACAATCTAGTGTTCTAACTACTCCCTTTTGCTACTTGACAAACTCTACAACTCAACACAAATTTCCTAACATCCTTATGAATCTGAGGCCAAAAGTAGTTTTCATGTACCAAGGCTACTATCTTATCGATGCCCAAATGTCCTGCCAATCCTCCACTATGTTTCTCCTTGATCAAATTGTCTCTCATTGAACTTCTAGGTATGCACAACTGACTTCCTTTGAACAACATATCCTCTTGAATGAAATAATCCAACCACTTACTTCTATCTGTCACAACAGGTTCCTTACATGCTTTCCAAGGTTCTACAAAATTAGTGTCTCCCTCATATATGTTCTTCAATTCATCAAATCCCAATACTTAAATACTCATCTCTATCAACAAGTTCCTTCTCCTACTCAATGCATCAACAACTTTGTTTGATTTACCACTCCTATGTTTCAACACAAATGTATAACTTTGCATGAACTCTACCCACCTCATATTCTCTGATTCAACTTACCTTGACTATTCAAATACTGTAAAGCTTGATGATCTGTATACAACACAAACTCCTTAGGTAGCAAGTAATATCTCCACTTCTTCAAGGCTTGAATTATGGAATAGAAATCTTGATCATAAACTAAATATCTTCTCCTTGCATCATTCAACTTCTCACTGAAATATGCTAAAGGTCAACCTTCTTGACTTAACATTGCTCCAATTGCATTTCCACTTGCATCACAATCTACTTGAAATATCTTATTGAAATCTGGTAATGCTAAAATAGGTTTCTTTGTTTCTTTCTGCTTCAACAATTCAAAACTTTTGTCTGCTCCTGATGTACACCTGAAATCCTTTCTGTCACCTCTCATTATCTCTATCATAGGGTTACAAACTGAACTAAAATTTCTGATGAACTTCTAGTAGAAACTAGCCAATCCATGAAATGATCTAACCTCTCCGATGTTCTCTGGTGTAGGCCATTCAACAATTGTTCTTACTTTCTTAGGATCCATCTTCAATCCTTCTGCAGAAATCACAAATCCCAATTACACTAGTTCTTCCTTCATGAAACTACACTTCTTGATGTTTATCAGCAATTTCTCTTCTCTCAGTCTCTACAGAACTTGTCTAATATGCCACAAATGTTCTTCTTTTGTTTTACTAGAAATCAGAATGTCATCCAAATATACAATAACAAACTTACCCAAGAATCTCTTTAGGACTTCATTCATCAACCTCATGAAAGTACTTAGTGCATTTGTCAATCCAAAAGGCATCACTAACCACTCATACCATACTTCATTTGTCTTAAAAGCAGATTTCCATTCATCACCTTCTCTGATTATGATATGATGGTATCCACTCTTCAAATCTATCTTTATGAAATATCTTGCTCCACTCAAACAATCCATGATATCATCCATCTTAGGTAAAGGAAATCTATACTTAACTGTTATCTTGTTTATTTCTCTAGTGTCAGTACACATTCTCCATTCTCCATCCTTATTAGGTGTTAACACTGCAGGTACTGCACAAGGACTCAAACTTTCTCTGATCAAACCTTTTCTCAACAATTCTTGTATTTGTCTATTCAATTCTTCATTTTCTACCAGTGTCATTCTGTGTGCTATTTTGTTAGGCAAACTTGCTCCCGGTATAAGGTCCATGTCATGAATGATACTCCTAATCGGTGGTAATCCTTTAGGTACATTATCTGATATGATGTCTTCATACTCTATCAGTAATTCTTTTATCTCCTCTAGTTGTTCTCCTTCAGTCTCCTTTAATGTTTCATGTTTCTTAGGAATCAAAGCATAGCACATATTCTCATGTCTCAAACCATCTAGAAATTTGCTTCCATCTACTAAACAAATTCTAGCATTCCCACATACTTCATTCTTAGGATCATCTTCCAAAGGAATCAAGGTAATTCTCTTTCTATTTTTTGTCACAACTCAATTTTTGAAAACTAACATAAAAAGTATATTATATTTTGATTTACTTTTATTATGATAAGTGATGTAAGTAATGATGTTTTTAATCTTGTTTAAATTGTGATTCTTTTAGATCCTTTATTTTGTGTTTTAATTGACCCTGGGAGTCCTAACTAGGTTTAAAACAACCCTAGGTTGTACCCCTTGGGTTTAGGGACCTTTTTGACTAGGTTAACCTTGGGTTAACTGCCATAGGGTCACCTCAACTTGGGGGTGAGGTTAAGTGACGAAAATTGGAAGCTTGGGGGACATGGGATGAGTGGAATCCACACTCATGCCCACTTCCAAGTCATGGAGCACTCCATGATCCCCCTCATTATGGTGGGCTTGTCTCCATGTGCCTCCTTTTGGTGGGGTTCCCTTTTATGTGGGTGTTGTGTCACCCACTTTATGTTATTTTAAGTTTTCTCATTTGTATTTTATTCTTCAAGTGGGGTTTAATGGGGAACCTATTGAGTGGGATTACATTGTTTTATGACCACTAGGTTAATGGAGGAAGTGGCGGGTTGAGTTGTTTATTCTTACTTGGGAAATTAGAAAAAAATAGGGAAATTAGTATATTCATTTAAAATATAAATTATAAACAATTTAAATGGATTACACATAGGAAATGGGGGATAAGATTTGTGGAGGATGCATTATCAATATATTAAAGGAGTGGAGAATGCATTAGCATTAAACTAAAGGAGTGGAGGCTGCATTATCAATAAATTAAAGGAGTGGAGAATGCATTAGCATTAAACTAAAGGAGTAGAGGCTGCATTATCAATAAATTAAAGGAGTGGAGGATGCATTTGCATTAAAAAAAAACAAGGGTAGGGATACATGAAATTTTCTATAAATGCCTCAATTGTAAAGTAAGAAAGACACATGGATCTTTGGTTGGAAAAGGCTGGAGAAATCTGGGGAGACCGAACGCTAGGAAGGGAAGTTGCTAGAGGAGCATTGTTGTGAGGTAATCATATATTGCTGTTATTGCTGTTAGTGCTGTTATTGCATCTACGTGGCTGTATGCACTGCAAATAAAGCTTACAATATTAGGATATGTTTCGGAGTGTTTCATTAATTCAAACCATCACATTCTGTAAGATGTCATCTCTTGTTGATATTGTTGTGAGAATGGATCAGGTGCCTTATCTGTGCTTCCACAATTTGCTGTTCGTTGGCTTCTGTCAAACAGTTCGCTTGTCTTACATGCGCTTCCACAGTTACTATATTAAGTAAGCTAGAAAAAAAAAAACCAGGAAAACCCGTAAGACCAGAGCAATAGGGATTTCTACAATCTCTAATTATAGGAAGTTATAAAAATATTTTCTTTAAGAAGCAAATGCCAGGACTGAATAGACCTTGCAAATATCCTCATCAGTTTTCAATTCATAAAACTGATTGTTTTTGTCATAGTCATTGTCTGTAGTGGATTCAACACTACGAAGATACACTTAGAAATCTTGATCAGTCAGTCAATACTTATCAAGCTAGTAAATTATTTTGTGAAAACCGAATTCGATGGTGGAACACGAAATATCATGGATCCTCCCAGTCCCTCAGAGGTTCTTCTTCCTAACTTCTTATCACATCTAACAGTAGGAGTTAGAAGGTTAGAAGTTTATTCTATTTTATATCGTAAACAAGAAGAGTTATAAGAAAAGATTTGTTCTGTAACTGAGAAATTACCAAATTAACCAGATTAGGTATCTTTATTCGTAATTATTTTTCTATCTGTTTCGCTCAGGTGAAATTCAAATCAAGTAGAATGATGTACCAATGTTCTAGGAATTATGGCCCAAACTCATTTTTAATTGTCAATGAACATGTATTGCAAACATTTAGGCAAAGCTACCACACGTTCATAATATGTTATTTGCATACACGTGTCCCGGGGCATTTGCAACTACAACATCCAGTATTACCTTTATGCTTTGCTGCAGGTCCATGCCCTGTTCTAAAACTCCCATGTAGGCATAAATAGAGTAGATTTTGGAATTTCACTTGCCTAATGCATTTGCTTAAATGTTTTTAGAGACTTTTCCACAAATCCATTTTGTGAAATTGTTACAATTATTTCATTTTCTGAGATCACTTTTCATTATGTCATTTGAGGTTCACACGCATAATTGTATAGTAATGAATTTATCCTTAATAACATTATTTATAAAATCAATAATCCCATGTACATTTTAAAATAATTATTAGACTAGATATTGAAAAATAGATTTAAGTAATAACTCCTATATTTTGGCAATTGACCATCATGTTCCTATAAATTGAACCTTTCATTAAGTTCTTGATGCAATTGTTACATGGATGATTTATGCTAGTGATTTTTTTAAAACTAAGGTATTTCCTTGAAATCAAGTGAATCATGTTAATAATGATTCCTACACGAACTCTCTAGTCTAGCAATAGATTTTGATTATCTTTGCATTAGAAAATTAACCCTCTTGACCATATGTGACAAAAGCAAAATGACTTATTTAAACAAATGTTGACCCTTATGATTGAGTATCTAATTCATTGTCTCAATGAGAAATGTTGGACATTGAATACAATTAAAAACATCATCTTTCTTTAGATTGGAATAGATTCAATTAACTTAAATCAAAAATAAAAAGATTACTAAGGAAAATGATTAATTAGCAGTATGAAGTTCTAAAATGAGGGTACTTTTAAATGAATGAGTGTTATGACTATAGAGGATCATGAAGGGAATCAGTAAGTTCTTTGGAAGGTTATAAAACCTTGGAGCAACTAGTGACTAGTTTTAGTAACAAGAATCTTTGTCAACTTTTACTTGCAAATATATCGACAATGGAAATAAAGATTAATTTGATATATGACTTACTTTGAATAAAGAACACTTCATGTATGACAAATTAACTCCTATCACCATGAAACTAAATGATATAGTATCTTTTCTAACTTATGATTGTGATTAACGTAAGTGAGTTAGTATCTTCTGAAATTATGACTACAATTGTTGGAATGTCGTTACTTTACTCTTCCTTATATTTTTATGAATGGATCAAAACATCTAGCCATTTTCTTTACATGCAAGCAATGAAGTTTAATTCTTCTCATTTCTTTATAAGCTATCATATAAGTTTTCTTTTCATCTAGGTGAACCTTGTAAATAAACGTCCAAACACAAACATTCGCAGTGTTCAGTATTTACTATACCGCTGGGTCACGTTTACAGGTAATGCCATCGCGTTGAACCAAGTACCTCGTGCCTAACATAGCTACATCAATGACGTCTGGGCACCCTCCCTATAAATAGTCAGGGAGTAATAAGGAACATGTCAAAGTTAAATCCGTAGGAAGGGAAAATCTCCTCGGATACCTCACTAAAAAGGTTAATTAAAAGAAAAGGTGAGACTATCAAAAATTGTTGTAAGATGATCAATGGGAAGATCTCATCGGGAAAATATGCGTGTTAGGTAAATTATTCACACTTGAAAAACTTAAACGCCAAACACTCCCGGGAGGTGTGTTTGCAAAATAGTTCCTTTGGAATCCCATCCATTGTATCACTTGAGTGGGTGGCAATCGGTGAAGAACTGTGTACCCACTCACAGCTACATTAACATAGTGCAAGACAGAACTACATGTTTGCTTTCATTGTGTAGATTGCATCCGTAGAGGGCCTTGATCCTGTGGATACAGGGTATGTAGGCAGTCTGGACGGTGAAGGATGCCCCCAGTACTCAGGTCCCTCAGATATAGGGTACTCTTTAATAACTTCATAATCTCTATCTCTAGTTAAAAGGTTATCTAGGTCACTTAAGAACTCTCCTAGTACTCAGAAGAATCCCTGGGGTGGATTACTTGTATCCGATGTTGCCATAAACTGAGGTGAGTACAAGTTGATGTTATGTGTTCCCTGGTCGATGTCCTCAGTATAGTGTCTGGGCAGACTGTAGTCACTAGGAAGTGACTCTTGAATCTCTATTGGTTCCGAGGGAGTCAGAAGTCTCTGGCCAGAGTATAATGATTCCTATCCTATTTAGCCCGGTTGGCTGTTGTGTTTACTTATCCCGTATTGGATAGAGAATTGGTCTGTTTTGTCACTAGGCCTTTTGGCCATTGTTTGTTCTACCTGAATCAGGTAGCGATAAGGTCAATTGGACCTGGTTCTGCATGAACCTATTTGCCCAAAGGATAGAATAGCCCGGGTTGGCTTAAGAATGCTCAGTTTTGAACATATGGCCCGTTTTGGCCGAAATTAATGTTCCATGTGAACATATGGCTGTTTTGGCCGAAAGTTTTCCTGAGTACTCAATGGAAGTTTTGATATCTATCATAAGGACTATTTAAAGTGGCCAATTGATTGACTTGTTCCATTGTGCCTTTATGAAGCTTCTGATTTTCCTTCACTACACCAAGGGACTCCCACACCATCATCTTCAATTGATACACTATATCCAAAAACTCTCAAGTTAATTGAGCTACCATATGTGTCTTCCGAGACCTCTTTGATACTCTAAGAACACAACCAAAGACCTTGAAAGAGTGCATAGAGGACAGAGAACGCTGTGAATTGATGCGTAAATTGGAATGGACTTGTTAATAGAGAATTTTTTTTTTGAAAATTCGAGTTTGGATCAAGCGGGTCCCTACATGTGGTATCAGAGCTTGGTTCAAACACTCAGCCTGGAGGCCTACAAACTCAAAATTAATAATAATTAGTATTCAAGATAAGAATTGTGATAGATAGATTTAATTATAGTCAATTTGCATGTAAACCAAAAATTGTAGCAAGTGGTAAATCACCTCTCTCCTTGTTTCAGAATTAAATGGCGAGAACCCGAAAACAAGGACCAGTTGAAAACCAAGAACATGTTGAAAAACCACCTGAGAACCCAAATGCTGGTATTGAAGCAATTATTCAGTTGTTGACAGAACAGAAAGAAAAGTTGAAAAACCTTGAGAAAACTGTACAGGACCTGAAGACTAGACAGGGGACTATAGAAAACATTTTGGAACGGAAAATTAACATCAAGGTGCAAAAGTAGACATAGCTCAAACAACTAATGAGCTAGAGGTTCCTAGGCCTCAACAGAAAACTACCACTCTAGATATCTCACAAGACCTCAAGAAGATAACTCCTCGTAAATTTGATGGTAAACATGTGGGGGATTCTGCAGAAGGATGGCTAATTGAAATGGAGAAATATTTTGAACTAAGAAACTACTCAGAAAATATCAAGGTGACCTGGGGAGCCTATCAGTTAGAAGGAGAAGCTGCTAGTTGGTGGATAAACACAAAAGAACAATATTGTTATTCAAAAGAAAACCTGACTTGGAGGCAGTTTGTGAGCCACTTCTGTGAAAGATGGCTTCCACAACTATTTTATGATGAGAAGATGACTGAGTTTCTGAATCTTAGACAAGGAAATCTCACAGTCCAATAGTATTGGGATAGATTTGCGAAGCTACTGAAATATGTTCCTATCTATCAAAGGGATGAAAGGTCTCAGGCAAGGAAGTTTCTTTTGGGGTTGAATACTGATATTGGGGTAGAAGTGGATATGTTTGCCCCTGACAACATGAATCAAGTCTTGGAGAAGGCACTTAAACAGGAAAAGAAATTACAGGCATTATCGGTAGCAAAGCAAAACTTTCGGGACAAATAATTTGTCTTCAAAAGAAAACTAGACAATGAGGATAACAGAGGAGCTCAGACGAACAAGAGGAGAGACTAGGGTAGAACAGAATCTGCTGGTAATCAGGATCATAGGAACAATTACAATAGTAATGTCAGGAGGAATGATGGGAATGCACCACCCCAAATTTCTAATGGACCCCCTGGTGGATGCTTTATGTGTGGAGGCAATCATTATGCAAGGGATTGTTCAAAAAGGAATGGGTACAATCAACCACAGCAACCTCGGCAACATCAAATACATGCTGCCGTCAGATATCAACAAACTCATCATCAAAATGTACCTATGGAGACAAGAGGTATGCTTTTTGGTAAACCTATAACTATTTTGATAGATATTGGTTCCTCTGAGAATTTTATTTCCCCAGAATTGGTAAGAAAAATGTCTTTGCAAACTAAGAATATGGAATCATCATGGATGGTTCAGTATGGGGACAAGGCTATACGGAAAGTGAACAAGTACATAAGAGGAGCACGCATCAAGTTTCTTGAATTAGAAACCAAAGCTGACTTATATGTTGCACCCCTAGGAGCCTATGATGTCATAATCAGAATAAGCTGGCTAACGAGTCATAAGGCTAACATAGATTGCTATACCAAAGTGGTGGAGTGTGTAGATGATAAGGGGTGTAGAGTTAGGATCCAAGGAATTTACAAACCTATATCAGTGGGGACCATTTTTTCTATGCAACTAAAGAAGGCAAAACAAAAACGAGGAAATCAGATATTCCTAGTATCTTTAGATGAGAAGGGAGAAGAGAAAGAATCCCCTACCTTTGAAAATAGTTCATTCCTTTGGGATTACAAGGATGTGTTTCTAGAAGAACTACCTAGATTACCTCCTAAAAGGGAATTTGATTTTTCAATCGATATACTTCTTGGAACTGCACCTATATCCAAAGCCCCATATAGGATGAACACCACAGAACTCCAAGAGTTGAAAATACAGTTGCAAGAATTGCTAGAGAAAGGGTTGATAAGGCCTAGTGTATCACCTTGGGGAGCACCAGTCATATTTGTAAAGAAGAAGGATGGGACACTAAGGTTGTGCATTGACTACAGAATGTTGAATAAGGCCACTGTGAAGAACAGATATCCCTTGCCTTGTATTGATGATCTATTTGACCAAATGAGAGAAGCCTCAGTGTTCTCCAAAATTGATCTTCACTCAGGCTATCACCAATTAAGGATAAAAGATGAAGATATTCCAAAGACAACATTTAGGACAAGGTATGGACACTATGAATTCACTGTAGTTCCATTTGGACTAACAAATGCTTCAGCTGCCTTTATGAATCTAATGAATAGTGTGTTCCACGATTGTTTGGATAAGTTTGTGATTGTGTTTCTGGATGACATTTTAATATATTCCAAGGATGAAGAGGAACACTTAAACCATCTCCAGGCAGTCTTACAAAGGTTACGGAAGCATAAGTTGTTTGGGAAGTTATCCAAATGCTCCTTCTTTGAAAGGAGGGTTCACTATTTAGGGCATATCATTTCAGCTGAGGGCATAGCAGTAGATCCTGATAAAGTAAAAGCCATCACTAAATGGCCTATCCCTACAAATGTGACCGAAGTAAGAAGTTTTATGGGATTGGCAGGGTACTACAAAAGGTTTGTGAAAGACTTTTCAAGGATAGCCAATCCAATCACATCCTTACGAAAAAAGAATAAAAAGTTTATTTGGACTGAGCAGTGTGATAAGGCTTTTCAAGTACTGAAGGAAAGGCTAACATCACCTCCAATTCTAAAAGTGCCTGACCCTAATGGTAACTTCACAGTAGTAATAGATGCATCCATAGAAGGACTCAGAGGAGTTCTTTTCCAAGAGGAAGGAGTAGTGGCTTATGAATCACGAAAACTAAAAATTCATGAAGTCAATTATGCCCCCCATGACCTCAAACTTGCAGCCATAGTTCATGCCTTACAAAAATGGAGACATTTCTTGTTGGGAAAACCATTTGAGCTTAAAACAGACCATCAAGGACTAAAATATATCTTCACTCAACCTCATTTGAATGCAAGACAGAGAAGGTGGTTAGAGTTCCTAAGTGAGTATGATTTTGATATTCAATATATCAAAGGGAAAGAAAATAGGGTGGCCGATGCTCTCAGTAGGAGGAGGCATATAATGGCCATATCCAACTTGCACATAGACTTGAAACAACAAATACTCTCTGAGCAAAAACATAACCCATGGTACGCTCAGGTTAAGACATCTCTAGCTAACACCTTTGTGGAACCAAAGTATTTGGACTATGCTTTTGATTATGATGGACTAATGAGGTACCAGGGAAGAATATGCATTCCTGATAATGTGGAACTAAGGGGTATGATCTTAGCAGAGGCACATAAGGCTCACTATTCAAGACATCCAGGAGTGAATAAGATGTATACAGACCTCAAAAGAATATATTTTTGGCCAAGAATGAAGAAGGATGTGGTAGACATAGTTGCTAGATGCCTAGAATGTCAAAGGGTTAAGGCAGAATATGTGCACCCAGCAGGACTTCTTTATCCACATGATGTACCTTTCTATAAATGGCAAGTCATAAGTATGGATTTTGTCCAAGGGCTACCAATGACATCTCATAGGCACAATTGCATTTTGGTGGTAGTGGATAAACTCACTAAGGTTGCCCACTTCATACCAGGAAACCTAACAGATGATGCACCTGCAGTAGCAAAAAGGTTCATAAAAGAAATTTTTAGGTTGCATGGGATTCCTGAGAAAATCATCTCTGATAGAGATAGAAGTTCACTTCTAGATTTTGGACCACATTGCAAGCTGCCTTAGGAACACAGTTGAATTTCAGCACAGCTTATCATCCTGAGACAGATAAACAAATAGAAAGAACCAACCAAATTCTGGAAGACCTCCTTCGTATGTATTATATGGATCAGCAGACTAAATGGGAGGAATATTTGCCATTAGTTGAGTTCACCTATAACAATTCGTTCCAAGTAGCAATAGGTATGGCACCCTTTGAAGCTCTTTATGGGAGACCTTGTCGAACACCATTAAGTTGGGATAAATTGGAAGATAGGATACTGGTTGGCCCTGAAATGTTGAAAGATATGGACAACCAAGTGCAACTTATTTGACAGAGGGTGAAGGAAGCCTCAGATCACCAAAAAAGTTATGCAGATAAGAATAGGACACCCAGAAGATTTCAAGTTGGTGAAAAGGTGTTCCTAAGAGTCTGACCTCATAAAAGTTCCATCTCTTTTGGAAGGAAGTCAAAGCTAGCCCCTCACTATGTTGGACCTTTTGAAGTTCTTGAGGAAATCAATCCTGTAGCTTACCGCTTGGCCTTACCTCCGACACTGAGCTGCATTCATGACATATTCCATGTATCCTTGTTAAAAAAGTATATACCTGACCCTAAGCATATTCTTAATTGGAATGCCCTACAGGTAGAAGAACCAGGTACAATAACAATAGAGCCATGCAGAATCATCAAGAGGCACCAGTTCCAGCTCTGCAACAGGACAGTGGACCAATCTAAAGTCCAGTGGGACTAGTACTCACCTGAGAATGCTACATGGGAAGACACAGTGGAAATGCAACAAGTCTATCCGTATTTATTTTGAATAAACTCTAGTTATTTATTAACTCGACAAACTTCAAATCTTGCTTAGGACAATGATAGTTATGCCTTGTTATCTTTATCTATGTTAAACTATTTTTGAAATATGGACTTTAAAAGTAGATATTTAGATACAGATTTCTATGTTTTGATCTTATTTCTAACATGCATCGGGACGATGCATAAATTTAGAGGAGAAGGATGTCACAACTCAATTTTTGAAAACTAACATAAAAAGTATATTATATTTTGATTTACTTTTATTATGATAAGTGATGTAAGTAATGATGTTTTTAATCTTGTTTAAATTGTAATTCTTTTAGATCCTTTATTTTGTGTTTTAATTGACCCTGTGAGTCCTAACTAGGTTTAAAACAACCCTAGGTTGTACCCCTTGGGTTTAGGGACCTTTTTGACTAGGTTAACCTTGGGTTAACTACCATAGGGTCACCTCAACTTGGGGGTGAGGTTAAGTGACGAAAATTGGAAGCTTGAGGGACATGGGATGAGTGGAATCCACACTCATGCCCACTTCCAAGTCATGGAGCACTCCACGATCCCCCTCATTATGGTGGGCTTGTCTCCATGTGCCTCCTTTTGGTGGGGTTCCCTTTTATGTGGGTGTTGTGTCACCCACTCTATGTTATTTTAAGTTTTCTCATTTGTATTTTATTCTTCAAGTGGGGTTTAATGGGGAACCTATTGAGTGGGATTACATTGTTTTATGACCACTAGGTTAATGGAGGAAGTGGGGGGTTGAGTTATTTATTCTTACTTGGGAAATTAGAAAAAAATAGTGAAATTAGTATATTCATTTAAAATATAAATTATAAACAATTTAAATGGATTACACATAGGAAATGGGGGATAAGATTTGTGGAGGATGCATTATCAATATATTAAAGGAGTGGAGAATACATTAGCATTAAACTAAAGGAGTGGAGGCTGCATTATCAATAAATTAAAGGAGTGGAGAATGCATTAGCATTAAACTAAAGGAGTAGAGGCTGCATTATCAATAAATTAAAGGAGTGGAGGATGCATTTGCATTAAAAAAAACAAGGGTAGGGATACATGAAATTTTCTATAAATGCCTCAATTGTAAAGTAAGAAAGACACATGGATCTTTGGTTAGAAAAGGCTGGAGAAATCTGGGGAGACCGAATGCTAGGAAGGGAAGTTGCCAGAGGAGCATTGCTGTGAGGTAATCATATATTGTTGTTATTGCTGTTAGTGCTCTTATTGCATCTATGTGGCTGTATGCACTGCAAATAAAGCTTACAATATTAGGATATGTTTCAGAGTGTTTCATTAATTCAAACCATCACATTCTGTAAGATGTCATCTCTTGCTGATATTGTTGTGAGAATGGATCAAGTGCCTTATCTGTGGTTCCACAATTTGCTGTTCGCTTGTCTTACCTATGCTTCCACAGTTACTATATTGAGTAAGCTAGAAAAAAAAAAAACCAGGAAAACCCGTAAGACCAGAGCAATAGGGATTTCTACAATCTCTAATTATAGGAAGTTATAAAAATATTTTCTTTAAGAAGCAAATGCTAGGACTGAATAGACCTTGCAAATATCCTGATCAGTTTTCAATTCATAAAACTGATTGTTTTTGTCATAGTCATTGTCTGTGGTGGATTCAACACTACGAAGATAAACTTAGAAATCTTGATTAGTTAGTCAATACTTATCAAGCTAGTAAATTATTTTATGAAAACTGAATTCGATGGTGGAACATGAAATATCATGGATCGTCCCAGTCCCTCAGAGGTTCCTCTTCCTAACTTCTTATCACATCTAACAGTAGGAGTTAGAAGGTTAGAAGTTTATTCTATTTTATATCGTAAACAAGAAGAGTTATAAGAAAAGATTTGTTCTATAACTGAGAAATTACCAGATTAACCAGATTAGGTATCTTTATTTGCGATTATTTTTCTATCTGTTTCACTCAGGTGAAATTTAAATCAGGTAGAATGATGTACCAATGTTCTAGGAATTATGGCCCAAACTCATTTTTAACTGTCAATGAACATGTATTGCAAACATTTAGGCAAAGCTACCACATGTTCACAATATGTTATTTGCATACACGTGTCCCGGGGCATTTGCAACTACAACATTCGGTATTACCTTTATGCTTTGCTGCAGGTCCATGCCCTGTTCTAAAACTCCCACATAGGCATAAACAGAGTAGATTTTTGAATTTCACCTACCTAATGCATTTGATTAAATGTTTTTAGAGACTTTTCCACAAATCCATTTTGTGAAATTGCTACAATTATTTCATTTTATGAGATCACTTTTCATTATGTCATTTGAGGTTCACACGCATAATTGCATAGTAATGAATTTATCCTTAATAACATTATTTATAAAATCAATAATCCCATGTACATTTTAAAATAATTATTAGATTAGATATTGAAAAATTGATTTAAGTAATAACTCCTATATTTTGGCAATTGACCATCATGTTCCTATAAATTAAACCTTTCATTAAGTTCTTGATGCAATTGTTACATGGATGATTTATGCTAGTGATTTTTTTTAAACTAAGGTATTTCCTTGAAATCAAGTGAATCATGTTAATAATGATTCCTACACGAACTCTCTAGTCTAGCAATAGATTTTGATTATCTTTGCATTAGAAAATTAACCCTCTTGACCATATGTGACAAAAACAAAATGACTTATTTAAACAAATGTTGACCCTTATGATTGAGTATCTAATTCATTTTCTCAATGAGAAATGTTGGACATTGAATACAATTAAAAACATCATCTTTCTTTAGATTGGAATAGATTCAATTAACTTAAATCAAAAATTAAATGATTACTAAGGAAAATGAATAATTAGTAGTATGAAGTTCTAAAATGAGGGTACTTTTAAATGAATGAATGTTATGACTATAGAGGACTCATGAAGGGAATCAATAAGTTCTTTGGAAGGTTATAAAACCTTGGAGCAACTAGTGACTAGTTTTAGTAACAAGAATCTTTGTCAACTTTTACTCGCAAATATATTGACAATGGAAATAAAGATTAATTTGATATATGACTTACTTTGAATAAAGAACACTTCATGTATGACAAATTAACTCCTATCACCATGAAACTAAATGATATAGTATCTTTTCTAACTTATGATTGTGATTAACGTAAGTGAGTTAGTATCTTCTGAAATTATGATTACAATTGTTGGAATGTCGTTACTTTACTCTTCCTTATATATTTATGAATGGATCAAAACATCTAGCCATTTTCTTTGCATGCAAGCAATGAAGTTTAATTCTTCTCATTTCTTTATAAGCTATCATATAAGTTTTCTTTTCATCTAGGTAAACCTTGTAAATAAATGTCCAAACACAAACATTCGCAGTGTTCGGTATTTATGGTACCGCTGGGTCACATTTACAGGTAATGCCGTCGCGTTGAACCATGTACCTCGTGCCTAACATAGCTGCATCAACGACATCTGGGCACCATCCCTATAAATCGTTGGGGAGTAATAAGGAACATGTCAAAGTTAAATCCGCAGGAAGGGAAAATCTCCTCGGATACCTCACTAAAAAGGTTAATTAAAAGAAAAGGTGAGACTATCAAAAATTGTTGTAGGACGATCAATGGGAAGATCTCATCGAAAAAATATGCGTGTTAGGTAAATTATTCACACTTGAAAAACTTAAATGCCAAACACTCCCGGGAGGTGTGTTTGCAAAATAGTTCCTTAGGAATCCCGTCCATTGTATCACTCGAGTGGGTGGCAATCGGCGAAGAACTATGTACCCACTCACAGCTACATTAACATAGTGCAAGACAGAACTACATGTTCGCTTTCGTCATGTAGATCACATCCGTAGAGGACCTTGATCCCATGGATATAGGGTATGTAGGCAGTTTGGATGGCGAAGGATGCCCCCAGTACTCAAGTCCCTCGAATATAGGGTACTCTTTAATAATCAACTTCATAATCTCTATCTCTAGTTAAAAGGTTATCTAGGTCACTTAAGAACCCTCCTAGTACTCAGAAGAATCCCCGGGGTGGATTACTTGTATCCTACGTTGCCGTAAACTAAGGTGAGTACAAGTTGATGTTATGTGTTCCCTGGTCGACGTCCTCAGGACAGTGTCTGGGCAGACTATGGTCACTAGGAAGTGACTCTTGAATCTCTATTGGTTCCGAGGGAGTCAGAAGTCTTTGGCCAGAGTATAATGATTCCTATCCTATTTAGCCCGGTTGGCTGTTGTGTTTACTTATCCCGTATTGGATAGAGAATTGGTCCATTTTGTCACTAGGCCTTTTGGCCATTGTTTGTTCTACCTAAATCAGGTAGCGATAAGGTCCGTCAGACCTGGTTCTACATGAACCTATTTGCCCAAAGGATAGAAGAGCCCGGGTTGGCTTAAGAATGTTCAGTTTTGAACATATGGCCCGTTTTGGCCGAAATTAATGTTCCATGTGAACATATGGCTGTTTTGGCCGAAAGTTTTCCTGAGTACTCAATGGAAGTTTTGATATCTATCATAAGGACTATTTAAAGTGGCCAATTCATTAACCTGTTCCATTGTGCCTTTATGAAGCTTCTAATTTTCCTTCACTACACCAAAGGACTCCCACACCATCATCTTCAATTGATACACTATATCCAGAAACTCTCAAGTTAATTGAGCTACCATATGTGTCTTCCGAGGCCTCTTTGATACTCTAAGAACACAACCAGAGACCTTGAAAGAGTGCATAGAGGACAGAGAACACTTTGAATTGATGCGTAAATTGGAATGGACTTGTTAATAGAGATTTTTTTTTTTTTTTGAAAATTTGAGTTTGGATCAAGCGGATCCCTACATTTTCTATTATAGTGTAAGTATTCTTTCTCCCATCATGTATAGATTTTCTATCATACTACCAAGGTCTACCCAACAAGATATGACAAACATCCATAGGCATAATATCACACAAGACTTCATCATGATAAGATCTAATATGAAATTTCACCAAACATTGTTCACTCACCAGTACTTTATGATCATCCTAAATCCATGCTATCTGATAGGGCTTAGGGTGTTTCAACCTTTCCAACTTCAACTTAGTCACCATCTCTTCCGAAACTAGATTATTAGAACTACCACTATCAATTATAACTTTACAACATTTACCTCCTAATTTGTATCTGGTTCTGAACAAATTCTTCCTCTGCAGTGGTTCCTCATTTGTCTCTACTTGAAATAGTGCTCTCCTTATCACAAGTGATTCTCCTTTCTCAGGTTTTCCAATTGAACTAGGTGATCCAATAGGTTCTTCTTCAACATAGGTTGTTCATCCACTGTTCTCTATCTTCTTGCTTGTACTACCCTAATTACATTCAAATGCTCTATGTCCTTCACATCCACACTTGAAACAAGTACTTCTAAATATTCTCTTATCTATTCCTCTTCCTTCTCTTCTATATTTTTTATTCTGGTATGCAGTAGGGTTTCCTCTCTAGTAAAAGTTTATGTCATCTCTCCAGTAAGCATTGTTATCTTTGTCTTCTTTCTTAAATGGTCTGTCAAACTTGTTCTATTCTGAATATGATCTGTCTCCTCCAGAAAATGTTCTACCTCTTTAAAATTTACCTCCTCTACCTCTTTGTCTCTGACCATGCTTCCTATTCAGTTTCTCTTCAACTCTCAGGGAAAAATGATATGCTTCCTCCAAAGATGTCATCCTTACCAAGCTTAGTTCTTCTTGAATGTTCAATCTCAGTCCATTGATGCATCTAGCCACTTTCTCCTTGCTTGCTTCACTATGTCCTATTCTTATGATCATCTTATGAAATTCCTCAGTATACTCCTTCACAAATTTTTCCTTTTATCTCAGATTCTACAATCTTTTCAATAGTTTAATCTCATAGTCAATAGGTACAAATTGATTCTTTAGTTTTGTTACCATCCTATCCCATTTTGTAATATTTTCTTTCACTCTTCTATTTCTTTCCACCATATAGCGGCATGTCCCTTCAATTTTGTCTTTGCGAATTTCACCTTCTCTGGATCTTCAATTTCTTCATATTCAAAGTATTCTTCCATGTCATTTATCTAGTCAATCAACTCTTCAAGATTCAGATTACTAGTGTTATTTGGTACATCAACTCTAGGTCTTTTTCCAATCTTTGAAATAGTTCAAAAAATCTTTACTTGATCTGATTCTTCTTCTTCATCGCCTCCTAGGGTTTCACCAATTTGTTCAATAGATTAAAATTCCTCTTCATCATCACTTTCAAAATTAGGTCTCGGTGTCAATCCTCTTCGCCTATCTTCTTCAACAACATCAAATGAATTCACATTGTTTTCATCATTTCCATCATCTCATCCATTCTACTAACCATTGTTCCAACAGTAGCAACTCTCCTTAACAACATTCTTCCTAGGATCAAGTGCAAACTGCCTCAAGTTCGGCGATCGGGCTACAAGGTGACAACTGCCTCTCAATCGGTGATCAATTGCAACACAAGTAACCTACCTCAATTCAGCAATCTATCCACAACAAGATCTTATGAAATTCCTTCACCAATTTCACTCAATTCACTCCCAAAGATTCTAACTTTCGCTCTAATACCACTTGGTGCAATCACAGTAGGAGGGTTCACAAAATGAACTATCTAGGCCATATAGTAAGAGTAAACACAATAGAAACAACTCAAAGAGATGAAACAAATGTAGATTCAGTCATTTAGTATATCATAGAATTCAAATACATATCAGCCAGCATCATGCGGGCTTACAATAGGGCTCCTAGGCTTGATTACAGAATATCATAATATGCACAAGATTTAGCTTTGAAGCACCTTCATGCAAATCCAAACTATCTATCTTCTAAATCATGAGAACTATGCTAACTGCTTTCCTAGAGATCTATTACATCAATATATATCATCTCTAGAACAAAAGATTCCTTTGTGTTGGCCAAGGAAGATCACAGACTCCAATGAAGAGTTGTAACATGTGTACATGGATAGGTCAGACCTAAATGAATGGAACTCCTCTACAAATGAATGGAATGATGTGTAGATCTCAAGAAAGGTTAGCAACAAACCAGAGATCATTGAATGATGTGTCATTAGGCTTGATAAGTCTGGAAATGCTCCGCAAGTCTTCTCCTTTAGCTGATTATCTGAGATTGTTAGGATGCTCTGTTCTGAGAAAATAGTTGATCTTCTGATAGCGATATCCTTCTAGTACCTTAACCAAATGCTCTAAATTCTAGATATGATGTAGGTGAATGACTCTAGATGCTAAGTCCATCTCTATAAGGTCTAAAATGTAACTGTGGTAGAATACGGACCAAAATAGAGAAACTACTTTGGACTGAACTAAACTAGAATATTAAAAGAAACAAACTGAAATGCAAATGTTTTTGGTTAATGCAACATTACTCTTGAACTAGGGATGCTCTTGTATCATTAAATCATTTCATGGATTGGCTAGTTTCTACCGGAAGTTCATCAAAAAATTTAGTTCAATTTGTAACCCTATGACAAAGACAATGAGAGGTGACATAAAGGATTTCAAGTGGATAGTTGGAGAAGACAAAAGTTTTGAATTGTTAAAGCAGAAAGTGACAGAGAAACCTATTTTGGGATTACCAGATTTTAGTAAGGTATTTCAAGTTGATTGTTATGCAAGTAGAAATGCAATTTGAGTAGTGTTAAGTCAAGAAGGTAAACCCGTAGCATAGTTCAGTGAGAAATTGAATGATGCAAGGAAAAGATATTTAGTTTATGATCAAGAGTTCTATGCCATAATTCAAGCCTTGAAGAAGTGGAGACATTACTTGCTGCCTAAGGAGTTTATGTTGTATACATATCATCAAGCTTTGCAGTATTTGAACAATCAATGTAAGTTGGATCAGAGACATATGAGATGGGTAGAGTTCATGCAGAGTTATACATTTGTGTTGAAGCATAGGAGTGGTAAATCAAACAAAGTTGTTAATGCATTGAGTAGGAGAAGGAACTTGCTGACAAAGATGAGAGTTGAAGTGATAGGATTTGATGAATTCAAGAACATGTATGAGGGAGACACTGATTTTGAAAAACCATGGAAAGTATGTAAGGAACCTGTTGTGACAGATAGGAATAAGTGGTTGTATTATTTCATTCAGGACGAAATGTTGTTTAGAGGAAATTAGTTGTGCATACCTCAAATTTCAATGAGGGATAATTTGATCAAGGAGAAACATAGTGGAGGATTGGCAGGACATTTTAGCATTGATAAGACAATGGCTTTGGTAAATGAAAACTAATTTTGGTCTCAGATTGATAAGGATGTTAGGAGATTTGTGTAGAGTTGTAGAGTTTGTCAAGTAGCAAAAGGGAGTATTCAGAACACTGGATTGTATAAACTCTTGACAGTACCGAAGAGACCTTGGGAAGACATAAGTATGGATTTTGTAATGGGATTGCCGAAGACACAGAGAGGACATGATTCAATATTTGTAGTAGTATATAGATTTTCAAAGATGGCTCATTTCATACCTTGTAAGAAGACAACTAATGCAGTGCATGTAGCTGACCTATTTTTCATGGAGATTGTGAGATTGCATGGATTACCTAAGAGCATAGTTTCAGACAGAGATACAAATTTTGTTGGATAATTTTGGAGGACACTATGGAAGAAGATGAAGATAGATTTAAAGTTCAGTTCATCTTTTCATCCATAGACTGATGGACAGACAGAGGTAGTGAATAGGAGTTTGGAAAACTTGTTAAGATGTTTGGTTGCATAAAAGACAAGAAGTTGGGACTTTATTCTTTCACAAGCAAAGTTTGCATACAATAGTTTAGTGAACCGAAGTACTAGAAGAACACCTTTTGAGATTATTATTGGAATGAATCCTAGAGGAGTAGCTAAATTGAGAAATATTAGTACAGAGGAAAAGAGAAGTACAGAAGTAAAAGAATTTGCAGAACATATGAAGACAGTGCATGATTAGGCTAAGAAGCATTTGGAGAACATAAACAACAAATACAAAGAGCAAGCATATGAGAAGAGAAGACATAAGGAATTTGTAGTTGGAGATGAAGTGATGGTGTACTTGAGAAAAGAAAGATTTCTAGTTTGGACATATAACAAGTTGAAGATGAAGAAGTTTGGACCCTGTACGATACTAAGGAAATTTGATTCAGGGAATGCATATGAAGTGGAACTACCAAAAGCATTGGGTATTTCACCTATTTTCAACATTACAGACCTATATCAATATCACAAAGCAGAGTTCAGTGACAACATGGAGGAAGACTTGAAGAAGAAGTTACCACAACAAGAACCAGAGCAGATTGAAGACATCTTGGACAACCGAGTGGAACACAGCATCAAAGGAAGACAATACAAAGAATACCTTGTGAAGTGGAAAGGCATACTAGAAGAAGATTCATCATGGATTTCTCAGGCTGAGGTGGACCCTCTTGGTTTCCCTCTAGCCCCAGTAAAGTGAGGGAATCACTTTTTCAATAACCTCGGATGTCTAATGCAGGAGCATCCCTGGTTTAAGAGCAATCTTGCATCAATAAAAAACATTTGCATTTTAGTTCAGTTGGTTTCTTTTCATTTTCTAGTTTAGTTTAGGTAGTTCAGTCAGAAGCAGTTTCTATATTTTTTGGTCTGTATTTTACCGCAGTTACGTTTCAAACCTTATAGAGCTGGACTTAGCATCTAGACATGTTCATCTACATCATATCCATAATTCAGAGCATTTGGATTAGCTACTAGAAATATATCACCATCAGAAGATCAACTATTTTCTTAGAGCAGAGCATTCTAATAGTCTCAGATAATTAGTTAAAGGAGAAGACCTATGGAGCAATTCTCGACATATGGAGCCTAATGACACATCAATCGATGATCCTTGGTTTGTGGTTGACCTTCCCCAAGATCCGCATATAATTCCATTCAATTGCAAAGAAGTTCTTCATGTTTAGGTCTGACCTACCCATGTACACATGTTATGGCTCTTCATTGGAGTTTGTGATCTTCCTTGGCTGACGTGGAGGAATCTTATGTCCTAAAGATGACATATATTGATGTAATAGATCCTTATGAAAGCAATTCTCATGATTTAGAAGATTGATAGTTTGGATTCTTTGCAAAAGAACTTCAAAGCTATATCTTGTGTATATTTTGATATTCTGAATCAGGCTTGTGAGCTGAATTGTAAGCCCATATATTGCCGGCCCATTTGTATTTGAATTCTTTGATATATTGAATGATTGATCTGCATTTACTTCATTTCTTTGAGTTGTTTTCATTGTGTTTACTCTTGCTACATGGCCCAGACAGTTCACTCTATGAACCCTCCTACCATGACTGCACCAATTAGGCATGAATAATAATCTTTCTTTTCACAAATGAATATTGTAGAGTGAGATCATTAATAATAGGATTTTTTTTTTTAAAGAAAAAGTGGCAAAGCCATTGAACATTTTATTAAAATATAATAATAGAAATTACAAAAACCTAGTTCGGAAAGGGCATACCGATAAGAAAGAACTAGGGGAAGAAAACCTCCAATTATAGCCCTGAAAAAACCTAAATACAACCCAGCTATAATATAATTTTTTTTTATGGCAAATACAATAGATAATAGTGTCATGAACCAAACATTCTCCCTATTTGCCACCAAAAGTCTAAAGTAAAATTCAATTACATTATAAAGGCATATTAGAGCTAGACTAAAACAGCAGGTCCCTGTCGGACTTAGTCCACATATATGCCAAAATGAATAGGAGGAAGAAGTTGGAGAAGAAGCAGAAAGAACAAATCATGAAACATTTCCCTGACTTTGGCTTCACACTCAAAGCTTGTGCTAAACCTGCATGCAAGTCAAACTAAAATCTCACAAAATCTGCAATCTGTACTAAAACCATAGCGTTAGAAAAGAAAAATAGAGAAACCGACTAAAAGATGTAAATGAAAACAACAAAATAGAAGCACTTCCCTTCTGTTGTTAGAAACAAAAGAACTTTCAACTTCACCATTAAAATGACAAAAATCTTCTGCCAAGTGAACGATCATGAAGTAATTGTCAGATGTACTTTAGATTGGGTCTCACCAAAGTTAGAGAGTAACCATCTCCATATCAATGCAACATGGAGAAGAGTATAATAGAAATTCTTAGTGACCTAGGAATTATAGGTAAATATTAGAATTGTTAATGATTATTTTAATTAGTCTATTTTTTTTTCAATTTGAAGAATTAGTTAGGTTAAGTGTTTTTAGAAATTTCCATAGAGGGATATAATATTCATAGATATTTTATTTTAATCATGAATTGTTTATTTAATTGACTTGTTGTCCAAGATTTAGGATTTTATATTAAATTAGTTAATAAAATTTTGATGTGTAGAAAATGTGTAGATCATTTAAATTTATTTAATATTAAATTGGAGATGGATTTAATCTACTACTCCTATTGTTTTTTATTAGTTTAGCTAGAAAAGAGGGTCCAAAACCCTTTGCAAATCAGCCCCCCAGGCAAAATAAGGCCTTAAACGAGCCAGAGATAGCACATTAACAGCACACAGACAAAGCTACAATAATGCAGTGAGGCTGCGAGGAACAACCAAAAACTAAACAATAGCATAACTAGATCTAACATATTGAACACCCTTGACCCAAGTGTGGGTCAATGAGACATGCTTAGGAAAACCCTGCTTCCTTCTCTGGACCACAGTCCAACAAACAATTAGAATTATTTAATTATTTTCTTCATAGCATTGAATACATTATACCTTAAGTGTGGAATTCATAAAATATTTAAATATAATAATTGTAATTTAGGGAAAATTAGGTAGACATAGTAAATTAATTAGTTATTAATGTTGCTTAGTTTAATCGTTACTTGTAATGTCTACTAGAGCAATAATAATAACAATAGGAAAGTTATTCATATTATAATGTATATAAATATTGAATTTTAAATCTAGATCACCTATTAATTTATAAATTAACATTGCAACCATGTTTTAGACATGATTAAATTAATTTTAGTTTTATTCCTTAACCTTATAGTTGAAGATTTAGTTGCCAGATATAAGGATTTATCATTTAGACCTAACTAGACTATTATTTTGATAGGGAAGTTGCAGACTGAAAAGATAACTCATTGTTCTATTTTTTGATAGTGTTTTTATAAATGAACCATAGGTAAAAATAAATTTAAGTTTTGTATTCCAAAATTCTATGATCTTTATGTTTTGGATGGAAATTATATTTTAGCCCACTTGTATGGCTAGCATACAAGTGGGCTTGTCATGGGACACCTGGTACTCTTTCATATAATATTATTCTTGGTAAATCATAGATTCATGTCATGGGAGTAGTCTTGTCTACTGTTCATTGCACATTGAAGTTTGTGTATAACAACAAACTCCATATGGTTGAGGATCATTCGAGTTTGGAAACTGGATATCGACTTCCTCTTTCTACAACTCTTGACACTTTAATTCCTTCTTCAACAAAAGCTAACCCATTATTCTTCATTGCTAACAACAGTGATGATCAAAATAGTGTTTTTCCTTTAAGTGTAGTTTTTGGTGATGATTGGGGTTTATTAGATTTTACACCCTCCTTTATTTGAGAATAAAAAATCCTACAATCTAAACCTAAGATCCCAAAGGTGGCTTCGATTTACTCTACATACTCTATTCCTTCTTCTAAACTCACCACTCAAACTTCTTCTACTTCAACAAATTCTCAAACACTTTCCTCACATTCTATTCATGATGATGTACCTTCTTCTTCTAAAGCATGTGTTGGTGATGATTGGGGCTCTTTAGATTTCACCCCTCATGGGCCTAGTGAATATAAAGTTTCTTGAATGCACAAGACAACTAAGAGGGGGCTGAATTAGTTGTAGCTTAAAATTTCAAAACCCTCACACATATTTAGATACGCATAGATTCGATTAACCCATAAATTGTTATGATGATTAAGCATGAAAGCGAATAACAAAAACTGAATCAAAACCAACATCAAACACAAGAGAACACTAGATTTATGTGGAAAACCCAAGAAGGGAGAAACTAGGACCTAAGCATTATCTCATAATATAATGTAGTATCAACACCAAATTACAAAATGCTCGTTGTTAGAGGGACTCACTACCTAGAAGAAAGGCTCACTACCACAGGGCTCACTATCCAAGGACTCACTATCCTAAGAAAAAGAGATAGAAGAGGTGGCTCACTGCTAGAGTTGAACTAATATAATTGTATCTAACCTATGCAAGGAGTATAGTTCCAATGAAGCTTAGAATATAGAACCAACATTCACCACAACACCAACATCACCTCCACAACAACACTAAAGAATAGTAGACACCTTCTGCGCACTGCATCCAGTAACTAACACATGAAAGATTATAATGTGCCACACATTCACCACACTATTGCTCACATCACATCTATCACACATACCCACTCATAATCACAATCCATTGACACTTATTTATATTGTCTTCAACCTTGAAAGCATTCTCTAAGGTCGGCACAACACCTTAATCTAGAAAATTCAAATTACCTGTCCATGCCTAAACATTCCTGTGGTGGAAAGGAATGAATGAAGACCATAACACACCTTATCTTGGACCTAAATTCATCCAAGAACACTACTCAACGCTACTACAGTCACCAAAGAAACTTTTCAATTAGTATACACACCCAAGGTCGGCCAAACCTATGTTAACACAATGAACTTTCAAGTACATGCTTCCTCAAACCCAAAAACAACTTGTAGACCACATACAAGGCTTCAACACAATCTAGAGTGTTCCATGAACATCTTGAAACATCCTAAAATCCAACAAATTCCTCCACAACAAATTTCAACTGCCGTACATCCTTAACTTGTTTATCCAGTATGCTTAGCTATCTCTATCGTAAATTGTATCCCAAGAAATCAACTTCCAAAACACCAAACCATGAACCAATTCAACAGAAGAAATATATAAACCTTATAAGCACAATTCTAGAACCGCAAGACCTAAAACCCCTTTGTGAGAAATGTAGAGCAAAGACATTTCTCCCAGACACTTCTAAAACACTCAAAAACATAGTCTTCATACTGGTGAACACAACTTCCTTTGCACAATGAACTAGATCACCAAATTTGGAATATAACATCTCTTAACATCTCTAAACAACATATCCAAACCACATAGACAGATCTTCAACATAGAGGAAATGCGAAGAAAAAATGGAACACTACTCTGTAAACCAAAATGCCACTTCAACACACTATTTCCTTTAATAATTAAATTTTATGAAAAGCACTTGGAAACCAACCAACAAAAATGTATTCTTAGTATCTTTAGTAGCCAAATCATCATCAACAAAGTAACTCAACCAAACAGCTTATGCTATTGCAACAATTGCATCTTTGTTCAACCAACCTCATCATCAGAGATAATATCCACTCAACACTAACTACTCATATAGTTGACACAGTTGACAACACAAGCTTGTTGACATCAATGACAACATCAATAGCACATACTTTCAACAATCTCCCCCTTTGTCATTGATGGCAACACATACTGTGAAAAACCATTAAGACACAACTTAAACTTCTTTTCTTTCTTACTCTCCCCCTTTCTTGCTTTCTTTTATACATATTACTCTCTTCCTTACCACTAAATATTTTATTTTTCACATTGTTCTCTCTCCCTCATGGACATGAATGGAAAAGGGTTATACATCTCTTTTTCAATCTTACTTTTAGATAGCTACCCAGACTTGTACTTGCTTACTACTACTCTACAACATTATTTCTTTTATTGCTCTACATGCTCCCCCTTAGAAACAAGCAACATTTAGAACTTATTCCCAATGACTATAATAACCATCATGACCACTACCTACTCCCCCTGAGAGGTAGCCTCTAACATCAGCCTAGAACAAGGAATGAAACTTGAAATCCACTGGACTTGTATCTCTTTATGCATCTAGTTCAAAGGAGGGGCAATAAACACTAACTTCTCTAGGAGATACTCAAATGTATTCTTAGGAAGAGCCTTGGTGAATATATCAGCAACTCGATCCTTTGTAGGCACATACTCAAGATTCACTTCATTCTCTACAACATTCTCTCTCAAAAAGTGATACTAGATTGATATATGTTTTGTCCTTGAATGCATCACCAGATTCTTATAAATGTTAATAGCACTTGTATTATCATAGAAGATAGGAATAGGTTCATCATATACCACTCTTATATCCTTCAAAGTTTGCCTCATCCACAACCCCTGTGTGTAGCAAGATGCTGCAGCAATGTATTCTACCTCTGTAATGGATAGAGATATTGAATCTTGCTTCTTACTTAACCATGACACCACTCTACCTCCAAGAAAGAATACACCACCACTTGTACTTTTCCTGTCATCTACACAACCAACACAATCTGCATCTGTGTAAGCACTTAGAGCAAATTTTATTATCCTTTGGATTCTAAAAGCCATGATCCGGAGTGCCCTTTAACTATCTCAATATCCTCTTCACTGTTGCAACATGTGACTCTTTGGGATCTTCTTGAAATCTAGCCACAAGACAAACTGCATGCATAATATCCAGCCTAGTAGCAGTTAGGTATAACAATCCTCCAATCATTGACCTATACTTGCTCTAATCATCCTTAGGAGATTCATCACTCTTTGTCATCTTGGAACCAGTTGTCATAGGAGTACATACTAGTTTAGAGTCTCCCATCCCAAACTTGTTTAACATCTCCTCAACATACTTTGATTGTGAAATGAAAATACCTTTATCTATCTGATTGATCTGTAGCCCAAGGAAGAAGTTCATTTCCCCACACATTGACATCTCAAATTCTTTCTACATTTCATTTGCAAAACTCTTACACATACCTTCATTTCCTCCAAAGATTATATCATCTACATGGACTTCCACAATTAGAAATTGATCTTCTCCTACTTTGATGTACAAATTGTTATCTGTGGAGTCTTTATTAAATCCTTGTTGTAATAAATACCTATCTAACCTTGCATACCAGGCTCTGTGGGCTTGCTTCAATCCATATAGTGCCTTCTTCAACCTGCAGACCATGTCAGGTTTATCTCATAACTGAAATCCATCTAGTTGTTTTATGTATACTTCTTCTTCCAACTCACCATTCAAGAAAGCAAACTTCACATCCATTTGATATACTCTGAAATCCATATGTGCTGCAAAAGTAAAAAACATGCTGATGGCCTCCATTCTTGCCACCAAAGCATAAGTTTCCTCATAGTCTATTCCTTGAACTTGTGAGTAACCTTTACACACAAACCTTGCTTTGTTTCTTACCACTACCACTTCTCCATTCTCATTCAGTTTTTTCTGAAATACCCACTTAGTTCCAATCACATTCTTGTTTGTAGGTCTTGGGACAAGTTCCCAGGTTTGGTTCTTTTCAATTTGCATTAGTTCTTCTTCCATTGCCTTTATCTAATACTCATCCTTACATGCTTCAATCACTAATTTAGGTTAACCTTTAGAGAGTAAACATAGATTTACCTATTCTTCAATAGCTTTCCTTCTTATCAACACACCTTTGTTCTTGTCTCCAATGATTTGATCTTTAGAATGATGCTTCTGCACATACTTGGGAGTTTTACGAGTCTTTTCTAGAGCTTCTTCTTCTTCTTCTTCAATCTACACTTCTTTTCCATCAACATTTTCTTCTTCTTTGCAAGATGACTCATCTAATTCATATCCATCAATTTCTAAATTATTTTTTAGATCTTCATCAACTTTGACATTTACACTCTCAACAATCCTTCTCAACCTCTTGTTGTAGCACCGGTAAGCTTTGATTTTAGTAGAATACCTAAGGAAGATGCCTTCATCATACCTTGAATCAAACTTTCTTAGATTTTCTTCATCCCTTTTGATATAACATTTTCTTCCAAACACTCTAAAGTACTTGTCAGTTGAAGTCCTTCCATACCACAACTCATAAGGGGTCTTTGTACTATTTTCTCTTGCCTGCACTCTATTCAGTATGTAAACAACAATATAAATTGCTTCTCTCTAGTAGACCTCTAGTAGGTTTGCTTCTTTTATCATTGTGCTTGTAGCTTCTTGAATAGTCTAATTCTTTCTTTCAACCACTCCATTTTGCTAAGGAGTCCTAAGGGTAGATAAGTGCCTCTTTATTCCATGATTCTCACAAAACATGTTAAACTCACTAGAGGTGAACTCTCCACCTCTGTCAGACCTAAAACATTTAATTGTCATATTTATTTCATTCTCAACCATAACCTTGAATGCATTGAACTTATCTAGGACTTTAGATTTTCCTTTGAGAAAAGTAACCCATGTCATCCCAGAATAATCATTAGTTAATATAATGAAATACATGTCACCTTGAAGACTCCTTACCTTGGTAGGACCAAAAAGATCTATATGCACCAATTCCAACAGTTTGGTAGAAGATTGATCCTTGACTTTGAAACTTCTTCTTGCTTTCTTTCCAATCTTGCATTCCTTACATACAACATTGACATGCTTTGTAATCTTTGGCAGATCTCTCACAACATGAACTAAACTTATCCTTACTAGGCTATCAAAATTGATGTGACACAATCTTCTATGCCATAGCCAAATTTCACTGATATGAGTCATGAAGAAATAACCATCACCACCTTTGAGATGATAAACATTTCCATCTATCCTCTTTCCAGTAGATATCATAGTTCTAGAATCTTTTATGATCTCACAACCACCACCCTGAAACAAAAGATTGTATCCTTTGCTACACATTTGTCCTGTTAGATTCTGTGAGAAGTGAGAACCGAGCCAGGATCTGATGTCGGTCATAGATCATATGCACCTCCACTCAACAGATGATCGAAAATCAAAATAGTAGAATGAAGAGATATCTGAAATGAGAGAAAAATAGAGACAAAGAAAGAGAATGTTGAGAAGACTCTCAATACTTTCACCGAGCTATCACTGAATTGATATTCAAGCTTGTGAACTTGCTACAGTGAGAGAAGAGTATTGTATATATAGCAAAAATAGGGCATATACATCCAAAAGGTGTAATAACTCCCATATCCCATAAAAGGTGGGAGATTTTACCTACTTGGTAAATGCCAAAACATGTGGCATAATCTCCTTACATAAAGACAAAAAAGGAGTTATTAAGGGGTGGCACATAAAGACAAAAGAGTGTGAGAACTCTAACTACCCCATAACCTTTTTAGGTAAGGACAAAATAGTGGTGTAATAACTCCCATATCCCATAAAAGGTGGGAGATTTTACCTACTTGGTAAATGCCAAAACATGTGGCATAATCTCCTTACATAAAGACAAAAAAGGAGTTATTAAGGGGTGGCACATAAAGACAAAAGAGTGTGAGAACTCTAACTACACCATAACCTTTTTAGGTAAGGACAAAATAGTGGTTATGAGAGGTGGCACAAAAAGCCAAAAGAGTGTGAGAACTCTAACTACCCCATAACCTACTTAGGTAAGGACAAAATAGTGGTTATGAGAGGTGGCACAAAAAGCCAAAAGAGTGTGAGAACTCTAACTACCCCATAACCTACTTAGGTAAGGACAAAATAGTGGTTATGAGAGGTGGCACAAAAAGCCAAAAAAGGATGTGTAACTCAACTACCCATGTGTGGGAGAGAGTTACACATGTAGCTGATGTATTTCACCACGTGTCCTCATATTAACCACTTATAATAAACCTAACCACTTATAATAAACCTAAGCAAGCTTATTAATGCGTAGGAAAAAGAAATATCCCTAAGGAAAACAAAAACCTACACTAACATGTCCAACACTCAAGAGGTTATGCTTTAAACCCTTAATATAAAGAACATCCTCAGTATTATGCTTTCTATCAAAACTAATTGAGCCTCTTTCATAAATCTTAGCAGTTGTATCATCACCAAATCTAACTAGTCCTCCATCATACTTTTCAAATTTAACAAACCTACTTTTATTGCTGGTAGGTGGTGACTGATCATGCAAGTATTGTACCCTATTTTTGTAACCAACATAAGGCTTGATAAAAGTAGCTAAGGGTTAGGGTTTTGATTGATATTGTATTATAGCATTTGCAATGGTATTGAGTTGCATGGATTGTTGGCTGTAATCAATTTGATTTACTGGATAATAATATTAGACTCTCTCTTGGTGGATGTAGCTCGAGTTTGGGTGAACCACGTTAAAACTTGTCTCTCACTATTATTATTTTTGTGTATTTTTATTCCTCTATTTAATCTTTATTTGCATTTAATTTCTTCTGCCGTCTAACCCTAACAAGTGGTATCAGAGTGGGTTGCATTTGATTATCATCTGGAGGAAGGTCTCATGATTGAGTGGGAACAATGGCGGACGGGGGTAAATTGAAGGTAGATAAATTCAATGGGTAGAACTATCAGTTATGGAAGATGTAGATGGAGGATTATCTCTATCAAAAGGATTTATGGATGTCATTGGAAGGAGTAGCCAAGAAACTGGAAACAATGACTGATGAGGATTGGAATCTTCTTGATAGAAAGGCACTGGGAACCATTCAGTTGTGCCTAGCACCATCGGTGGCATTGAATATAACGGAAGCGAAGACAACAGATGGTCTGATGAAAGCTTTGGCTAAATTGTATGAAAAACCCTTAGCCTCAAATAAGGTATTTCTCATGAAGCATTTGTTTAATCTGAAAATGATTGAAGGTGGATCTGTGACAGATTATTTAAATGAATTTAATATGATTACCAGTCAATTGACTTCTGTAAATGTAAAATTTAATGAAGTTAGATCTCTCTTGATATTATGTTTTTTACCTAAAAGCTAGAATAGTTTGGTAATGGTGGTTAGTAACTTTGTTTCTGGTTCAAATACCCTAAAATTTGATGATGTTGTTGGTGTTATTCTGAGTGAGTAAATTCATAGGAAAAGCTCAGGTGGATCCACATCAGGTAGTGTTTTGAATGTAGAAACTAGGGGTAGATCAAAGGAGAGAGGAAAAGGTTCTAGAGATCATGGGAATCCATGATGAAAATCAAAGATAAGAGATCCCAAACCAGAGGATAGAAGGATTGCTGGTACTATGGGAAACTAGGTCATCTGAAGAAAGATTGTTGGTCTCAAAAAAATAAATAAAGAGACAAACAAGAAGGCAATAAGGAGGTAAATGTGGAAAGTAATAAATCTGAAGATGATACTTTGATTCTTTCCCTAGATAATACTAATGATTCATGGGTTTTAGATTCAGCGGCCTCATTTCATGCTACATCCCATAGAAGTTATTTTCTTGATTATGTCTAAGAAGATTTTGGGTTAGTTTATTTGAGAGATAACGAACCCTATCAGATTGTTGGAAAGGGAAGAATAAAGATTAAGTTGCAGAATGGGAATCATTAGCTACTACAAGAGGTAAGGCATGTTCCAAGACTTAGTAGGAATCTAGTTTCAGTAGGGTAGCTAACTGAAGAAGGTTGCATTGTTACATTTACTAATAAAAATTGGAAGGTTTCAAAAGGTGCCTTAATAGTAGAAAAAGGTGTGAAAGTAGACACCTTATATCTTTGTACATGTCATACTATTCCTTCTACTTTAGCTATTGCAAAGAAAAAACAAACAGGTTTAGGAACAGTTGCTGCAGGTTCGCAGGAAGAGACTAAAATAGTTGTTGTAGGTTTTGAGACAACACTATGGCATAATAGACTTGGGCATATGAGTAAAAAAGGTATGAAGGTACTTCATTCTAAGAAAGTTTTACCAGGTCTGAAATGTATTAATATGGATTTCTATGAAAGTTGTGTGTATGGAAAAAAAGAGAGCTAGTTTTCTAAAGGATGAGAAGCAAAAGAAAGATGAAAAGTTGGAGCTTGTACATATAGATGTACCAGGACTAGCTCAAGTATCTTCTCTTGGTGGCTCTCGATATTATGTTACATTCATAGATGATGCAACTAGGAAGGTTTAGATTTATTTCCTCAAGCAAAAATATGATGTATTTGAAACATTTAAGAAATGGAGAATCTTGATTAAGAATACGACAGGTAAAAGATTAAAATGTCTTAGATTTGATAATGGTGGTGAGTATTATAGCAAATAATTTGAGCATTATTGTTCCTTTAATAGAATTCGTAGGCAGAAAATGGTTCCAGGGACTCCACAAGAAAATGGAGTGGCTGAATGCATGAATAGGACAATAATGGAGCATACAAGGACCATGAGATTGCATGCTGGGATGCCTTTAAATATGTGGGTAGAGGCTATGAACACTGTTGTATATTTAATTGATAGAGGTCCTTCAGTTCCTTTGGGCTATGGTATTCTAGAGGAAGCATGGATAGGTAAGAAGGTGAGTTATTCTTTTCTCAAAACCTTTGGATGTGAAGCATTTGTACATGTAGATTCTGAAAATAGAACCAAGCTGGATACAAAATCAAAAAAGTGTACCTTCATTGGATATGGCATTGATGAATTTAGTTATAGGCTTTGGGTTTTTTAAAATCAAAAAATTGTTTCTCATGCTCTGTAACAACAACCAGAAATACCACAAACTCCAGTGAATGTTATATGGTCAACAAGGCTAAGTAGACCTCCTAAAAGATTTTCTCCCTCTTTGTATTCTATTTTGTTAACAGATGTTGGTGAACCAGTAGGGTATGATGAAACTATGCAGGTGGATACATAGGTTCAGTGGGAGCTTGTAATGAAAGAAGAAAAGGACTCCTTGCTAAAAAATTAGACTTGGGAATTATGTAAGTTACCTGTAGGTAAAAAGGCTTTACCAAACAAATGGGTCTTTAGGCTGAAAGAGGAAGATGGGAGTAAGAAAAGATTTAAAGCTAGGTTAGTAGTAAAAGGATTTACACAAAAAAAGGGCATTGATTTTGATGAGATTTTTTCTCCGGTTGTTAAGATGACTTCTATTCGTACTATTTTAAGTATTGTGGCTACTGAAGATTTGCATTTGGAACAACTAGATGTGAAAACTACCTTTCTCCATGGTGATTTGGAGGAGGAGATATATATAGAACAACCCCAAGGATTTGAGGTCAAAGGTAAGGAGAAATAGGTGTGCAGATTGAAGAAGAGTTTGTATGGCCTGAAACGAACACCTCGGCAATGGTACTTGAAATTTGATAGTTTTATGGATGAGCAAGGCGACAACTTGTGTAGCTCTGACCATTCTATTTATTTTAAGAGGTTGGATAATGATAGCTACATTATTTTATGTTTATATGTTGATGACATGCTTGTAGCTAGGTCTAACATGGATCACATAAGAGAGTTAAAACAACAATTAGTACAGTCATCCTTGGTATGAAAATTTGCAAAGATAGGAAGAACAGAAAATTGACTCTATCTCAAGCTGATTATGTTGAAAAGGTGTTGCAGAGATTCCATATGGAGAATGTAAAAGTTGTCAGCACACCTTTGCCTACTCATTTGAAATTGACTAAGGAGATGTGTCCTAAGACACCAAAGGAGGAAGAAAAAATGTCCAAGGTACCATATGCTTCAGTTGTAGGAAGTTTAATGTATGCCATGGTATGCATGAGACTAGATATTGCACATGTTGTAGGAGTCGTAAGTAGGTATATGAGCCATCCTAGATTGGAGCATTGGAATGCAGTAAAATAGATTCTCAAATATTTGAGAGGTACATACAATAAACACTTATGTTTTGGAGGCTCTAATACTAATTTAGTAGGTCATGTAGAGTCAGATTTGGAAGGGAATATTGATACTAGGTGGAGTACTACAGGTTATGTCTTTACTATTGGTGGGACAGTAGTGAGTTGGATCTCACGGTTGTAAAAGGTGGTTGCTTTATCCACCACAGAGGTAAAGTATGTAGCTGCAACAGAGGAAAGCAAGGAGATGATATGGTTGTAATCTTTCATGGAAGAATTGGGAAAACAATAGGCTAATAGTTCTTTGTATACAAATAGTCAAAGTGCTATACATCTTGCAAAGAATTTTGTCTTTCATTCAAAGACCAAACACATACAGCTGAGGTATCACTTTATTCGGTCAGTGTTAGATGATGGACAATTAAGGTTGGAAAAGATACATACAAATGAAAATCCAACAGATATGTTTACAAAGGTAGTGACAAGGGAGAAACTGAGCTCCTCTTCAGCTTCGGTTGCTCTTCAAGACTGAAACCATAAAATCAGAACAACAAAGTCTAGGGTGCTTATTTCTAGTGGGAGATGCACGCGTAGTGGTGTTGTCCAGGATCAGTCTCCAAGTGGGAGATTGTTTGGTGTGCAGCCTGATTAGTCTCCAAGTGGGAGATTTTTGGTAGGTAGTGATTAATCATGCAAGTACTGTAGACTAGTTATGTATCCTCGTCGGGGTTCATGAGCTAACATAAAAAACCCTATTTTTGTAACTGACATAAGGCTTGATAAAAGTGGCCAAGGGTTATGGTTTTGATTGATACTGTATTGTAGCATTTGCAATAGTATTGAGTTGCAGGGATTGTTGGTTGTAATTGGTTTGATTTACTGGATAATAATATTGGAATCTTTGTTGGTGGATGTAGCCCGAGTTTGGGTGAACCACGTTAAAATTTGTCTCTCACTATTATTATTTCTGTGTATTTTCATTCCTCTATTTAATCTTAATTTGCATTTAATTGATATCTTCTACCGTCTAACCCTAACATTTATCACTGGTCATATGATTTGAGCATCCACTGTCAATAACCTAATGATTCTTTTCCTATTTACTATGAAAAGTAGATATCAAAGTACTTTTAGTATTAAGACTTACCTCTGGATCCTTTTCCTTCACACTTCTTAGAGTTAGTAGAAATAGTATCATCTTTTAAAGCTATAAACAAACATTCATTATCCTCTTCATTTTCATACTCAGATTCATCATCAGATATACGTGCATCTTCTCTAACATAGTAGCTTTTCATAGGCAATCTACTTTTGTTCTCCCTATTCTTACTTCTCAAAATTCTTTCTGGACATCTTGAAGCATAATGACCAATCTTACCACAACAGAAACACTTGAAAGACAGCTTACCACTGTACTTACCAATTCCTAATTTCATTTTTCTCACAAAGTTAGCTTCCACGTCATCAAAATCCTCTTGATTTGATTCCATAGTTTTATTAGATTTACCAGCCTTGAAGATAGTCTCATTCTTTGCACTACTTATACCAAATTCTCTCATTTCAAAAGCAGTTAGGGTGCAAAGCAATTGATCTTTGGTAAACTGATTCAAATTTTGTAATTCTTCAATAGAAAAAATTTTATGACTATAAGCCTTAGGAAGAGTTTTGAGTACCTTCAATACCACTTCTTTTTCATCAATATTTATTCCAAGTCCTTTGATGCCACTGACAACTTCATCCACCTTCTGCAAGTAGCTTATAATGTTTTGATCTTTAGACATCTGCATGGTCTCAAATATGAGCTTCAAGTTCTGCATTTTATCTTGCTTGACCTTACCATCTCCTTCATGAATACTTTTCAACTTATTCCATACTTCATTAGTAGTTTTTAGATCCATAACTTTTGCCAATTTAGAATTAGACAGATTGCTTAAAAGAACACACATTGCTTTACCATTGGTTTCAAAAGCCTTGATCTCATTTGCAATACTTGGACCATCTTCTAGAATTGTGTATTAAGTCTTGACAACATTCCAAATCTCATATTCAAGAGAAATCAGATAATCTTCCATCCTTATATTCTAAAATGCATAATCTATTCGATCAAATTGGAGAACATCCTTCTTGTGCGCTATCCTAAATCTACCTCAAGTGGTTGAGCTCTCTTCAAAGGAACCTCACTTTGATACCAATTGTTGAATGTACAAGACAATTGAGAGGGGGGTGAATCAGTTGTAGCTTAAAATTTCAAAACCCTCACACATATTTAGATCTACATAGATTCAATTAACCCTTAAACTATTATGATGCTTAAGAATGAAAGAAAATAACAAAAACTAAATCATAACCAACATCAAACACAAGAGAACACCGGATTTATGTGGAAAACCCAAGAAGAGAAAAACCATAGTTAGGATTAGCTCATAATATAATGTAGTATCAACATTGACTTATAAAAGGCTCACTGCCAGAGGGGCTCACTGTCAAAGGGCTCACAGCCCAAGGACTCACTATCCTAAGAGAAAGAGATAGTAGAGGTGGCTCACTGCCAGAGTTGAACTATTATAATTACATCTAACCTATGCAAGGAGTACAATTCCAATGAAGCTTAGAATACAGAACCAACATTTACCACAACACCAACATCACCTCCATAACAACACTGAAGAATAGTAGACACCTTTTGCTCACTACATCTAGTAATCTAATGCATGAAAGCTTGTATTGTCCCACACATTCACCATATTGTTTCTCACATTAGATCCATCACGCATACCCACTCATGATCATGATCCCTTGACACTTATTTATATTGTCTTCAACCTTGAAAGCATTCTCCAAGGTCAACACAACTCCTTAAACCAGAAAATTCAAATTAGGTTTTGACCTAAACATTCCCACGGTGGAAATGAATGAAAGAGGACCACAACACACCTTATCTTAGACCTAAATTCATCCAAGCATGCCACTCCATGCTACTACAATCACCAAAGTAACTCCACAATTAGTGTACATGCCCAAGGTTGGCCAAACCTATGTTAACGCAATGAACTTTCAAGTACAAGCTTCTTCAAACCCAAACAAAACTTGTGGACAACATGCAAGGCTTCAACACAATCTAGAGTATTCTACAAATACCCTGAAACATCCTAAAATCCAACAAATTCCTCTGCAACAACTTTCACCTACTGCACATCCTTAACTTGTTTATCTAGTATGCTTAACTATATTTGTCATACATTGTATCCCTAGAAATTGACTTCCAAAGCACAAAACCATGCACCACTTCAACAGAAGAAATATATAAATCTTATAAGCACAATTCCAAAATTGCCAGACCTAAAACCTCTTTGCAAAGAAATGCGAAGCAAAGACATTTCTCCGAAACACTTCTGCAACACTCAAAAACACAGTTGATGCAAGTGCATCCCTAGTTCAAGAGCAATCTTGCATCACCCAAAAACATTTGCATTTCAATTTGTTTGGATTTTAGTTTGTTTCTTTTCATTTTCCAGTTCAGTTCAGGTAGTTCAATTAGTAGCAATTTCTATATTTTGGTCTGCATTCTACTGTAGTTGTATTTTAGGTCTTACGGAGCTGGACTTAGTACCTAGATTCACTCATGCACATCATATCTAATTTTTAGAGCATTTTGATCAGGTACCAATAAGATATTGCTATCAGAAGATCAACTATTTTCTGAGAATAGAGCATCCTGACAGTCTCACATAATCAGCTAAAGGAGAAGACTTGTAGAGCATTTCATGACTTGCTAAGCTAAAAGACACATCATTCAATGTTTATTGGTTTATGGATGACCTTCCCTAAGATCTTCTCACCATTCCATTCATTTGTAGAGAAGTTTTATTCATTTAGGCCTGACCTATTTGTGTACACACATTACAGCTCTTCATTGGAGTTTGTGATCTTCCTTGGCTGACGCAGAGGAATCATATGTTTTGGAGATGATATATATAGATGTAATAGATTCCTAGGAAAGTAGTTATGATCATTAGAGATAGTTGATAGTTTGAATTCTTGCAAAGGAGATTCAAAGCTATATCTTATGTATTCTAATTTTTTGGAAGCAGACCTATGAACCCTAATTGTAAGCTCGCATGTTTCTGGCTAGTGCAGTCACAATAGGAGGGTTCATAGAATGAACAATCTGGACTATGCAACAAGAGTAAAAACAATAGAAACAACTCAAAGAAATGGAACAAATGTAGATTTAGTCTTCCAATATATCAAAGAATTCAAATACAATTTGGTTGGCAACTTGTGGGGTTACAATTAGGGCTCACAGGCTTGATTACATACATGCACAAGATAAGGCTTTGAAGCTCTTTCACACAAAATCCAAACTATGGAATATGAATCAATTACTAAGCTGATAAATGCTTTCCTAAGGATCTATTACATCTTTATATATCATTTCTGGATCAATAGATTCCTCTGTATAGGTCAAGCAAGGTCACAAACTCCAATGAAAGGTTGTAACATGTTCACAGATAGGTCAGACCTAAATGCATAGAACACTTCCTCAAATGAATGGAACAATGTGAGAATCCTTGGGGAAGGTTGGCCATGAACCAAAGGACATTGAATGATGTGTCATTGAGATCCACAAGTCAAGGAATGATCCATAAGCTTTCTCCTTTAGCTGATTATCAAGAACTATTAGAATGCTCTGCTCTAAGAAAATAGTCAACTTCTAATAGCGATAACTTTCCGGTGACAGATCCAAATGCTCTGAATACTTGATATGATGTAGATGAATGAATGTAGATGCTAAGCCAAGATCCACAAGATGTGAAATACCAAAACCAGACCACAAGCTAGAAACTGCTACTGACTGAACTGCCTGAACTAAACTGGGAAAATGAAAGAACTAAAATGCAAACAAACTTAAATGCAAATGTTTTTGGTTGATGCAAGATTACTCTTGAACCAGGGATGCTCCTACATCAGACATCTAGGGTTAATGAAAAAGTGAGTCCCTCACTTTACTGGAGCTAAGGGAAAACCAAGATGGTCCACCTCAGCCTGAGAAATCCAAGATGAATCTTCTTCTGGTATGCCTTTCCACTTCACAAGATATTCTTTGTATTATCTTCCTCTAGTGTTGCATCCAACTCTGCTATCCAAAATGTCTTCTATTTGCTCCAGTTCTTGTTGTGGTAATTTTGACTAATATTTTTTTTGTCATCAATTTCTGCAACTTCTTTCTGAGCTTGGCGAATAACAGTCTGCAGAAATGCTTTTCTATGCCGGTGCCAAATTCTTTTGGCCATACTGCCAAGCGTTGATGCTTCTGCCATAGACCTCTGAGGTAGAGGTATTACGGAATCCAATGTCTATGGGTGCCTCTATTGTAAAGGCTTATAGCCAAACCTTTCTCTAATTACTGGTGGAGCTGGTATCTTATGTTGTTGCTACTTCAACAGATTTTCTTTCTTCATTTGAAGCTTTGCCAAAGTTTGTTTGTTTTTCTGCCAGGTCTTTGACCCAACAAACATTTTAGACTGAATTTTCTCTAACCTAAGAATCTCTTCAATAACATCATCTAAGGTTTCTATCTTTCTCATCATTCTGCAAAAGAATGATATCTCTGATGTAGCTTCAGAATCAAAAGACTTGTCTGATTCTTCTATTGACTATTTCATGTAGTACAGCTGCTTCTCTTCATTTTCCTCTTCTGAGGATTCATTATCACTTAAGAGTATAATGTCATCAGAATCCAATGGATACTGATCAATGTATTCATACTCTTCTTCATTATCAACACCTGCATCTAAAGCTAATCTGACTTTTATTCTATTTTTAGCTTTGTTTCTTTCAGGGCATTTATTGGCATAATGCTCACCCTTGCAGATGTAGCATGTAGGTTTCCATTTTGAGCCCTTGGCTCCTTTTTCTTTTTTCCTAGAATATCCTTTTCTCTTAGGATATTTAGAAAAGTTTCTTTTCTTGTATTTTTTGTACTTAGAAGACGGCTTCTTCTCATAGTCATAACACTTATTTTTGGACTTGAAGTGTTTCTCGAGGAAATGGTTGCTATACACAATTTGGTAACAAGAAGATAAAGAAATAATGGGATTTATTTTCTTCATCTTCTTTTTCACTTTGTTCTTAGAGCATATATCTTCATTTAGCTCAACCAGGTATTGTACTAGTTGAGGAAATGTTAGTTCCTTTAGATCCATATGTTCATTTACCAAATTCTCAAGAATTTTTTTGTGATAGTATTCACCCATCACAAGACCAAAGCTTTTCAAGAAAATAGTAAACATATATTCTTGATTCTTCTCTTTTCCTAATTGATAGAAGTTCTTGTACTGCTCTTCGCAGTATTCTTTGAAGTACTTTAAATCATTACTCTTTCCCCTGATGAATTTATTATATGCCAATCTTTCTAAGGCATCAGTCTTCCTGACAAAAAAGTTGAGTTAGTTGAGCACAGACTTGATCTATTCCATAGGTGTTCAAGTCATCTCTATAGGCTATATCAAGCCTATCCCAGACCTTTCTAGCCACTCCTGTGAGGGAGTTCAAGGCCTACTTGATTACTTCTTCCTCTGAGACTACTGCATTAGTTGACACATAGTTGGTAACCCATGCCTTGATAGTGTCAATACTTTTCATGTTCTCCACATCTTGAAAGGTATCAAAATTTAAGAGTGGTGGAGGATCTGCTTTAAAGCTTTGCAAATTCTTCTGGGAGTCTATGGGTCTGGTTCCTAGAGTATCACCATTTCCTGTAGCCATATACAATTTTCCATTAGAAGGGTCATATTCTTTTTCTAGTATTGGACTAGCCAGATTGACTTTCAGACTCTTGCCTTCATACTATGATTTAAGATATCCTGAAGACCCTAATGGGAATTCTAACTTTTTTGGTGTAAAAACCTGTGGTCTTGTTGAGTTAACCACAGACTATATGGCACTAGATTCCTTGATAATGGAATCTCTTATTAGCAGGGTAGAGTCATTTATAATTTGAATGTCTCTTTGGAGCTTTTCTAACTACTGGATCACCTACTTAACATGTAGACCTATGTTAGACAGGCTTGAGTTGACAACCTAAAATTCTAGGGTCATTTCAGCACAAACTTTTTGCAATACTTCTCGGTGCTAATCATTGGACTGTTGTTGTGTTGCCCACCATGCTTCTGCATGTTGCTTGAATAGATGATAACCAGCATGGAGCTGATAGATTTTAGTGGTAATAGTCTATTTCCACTCTTTAGTGAGTCGCTATTCAAGGTGCTCAATTGCAGCAACAATAGAATGTAAATTCACTTGCATACTTGTGTACTATTTTTCCTGATTTAGGTGATGCAGATCTTGTTGGTACTATTGGTCTTAGCTAAACAGAAATTGTTTTCATAGGCACAAATTTGCCTAATTTAACAATTTACTCTGACTCAGGACTATGATGTCTCCAATAGGCAAGACATGTTGCGGCCAAAAATCAAGCTGATACTTTCCAGTAGTATCATAAAGCATAAAATCTTGGAACTTGGGTATCATTCCAAGAACTAGACATGGACCAACAGGGGTGGATATAGCCTTCTCATGTTTTTCTTTGATGTCTTGTTCAGGAAAGGAAACAATTTTTCCTGACATCATCCTACATTTCTTAATACTAAAGGCAAATGAACAATCTTCGCATTTATACAAACCATTATCTAATTCTGAGTAATTCTTATGTTCATAGGTTAGACTAGCATGAGCTACACTAGTACTAGCCTTAAAGGAATCTAGAAAGGTAAATAGATCATTTACATCTTTGACTGGGACCTCATGCATACTACTACTGTGGGACCTAATCAGAGGATTCTGATAATTGAAAGTTTTTTCTTTTATAGAAGGTGACCTAGTCATAGATGGCTTTGAGGCAAACTTGATGACTACTTGATCATCAATTTCTTCAGTGCTAACTCTTTACAACTAGGGAGTCTTTTGTATGGGAATATTTGCATCAGAGGACCATAGTTCCATTGCCCATTCCTGGGGCATCTGTATGTCTTTGTGCTTCATAATTTTGGGTGCCAGTAACTGGGTGTTGGCACTTGTAGATTTCCAAATAGTGGACAGTCCTTCCTCATCTATTGAGGCTTTGCAAGGGTTCATCATTAGAGGGATGGACTTGTTATATAGTTTGTAGTGGACAAGGAAGACCAATAAATGATACATAGGAATATCCTTCATGTGAAGGTTCATAGTTTTGAATTGGTATGTTAGAACATCATCCAAGTTGGCATCTTTAAGACTTACAGTAAAGTTTAGGGAACTATCAATATAGATTGGACCAACGGCCATTGTATCACAAGCACATCCAAGCATAGCATGTGATGTCTTGTAAAATCTAGCATCCTTTAGCATCATTAGGACTATTATTGGAAAACCCTTTTTGTAGTGTCCAATAAGTCCTATTCTAACATACGATAGATGCATGTATTGAGGATTTTGGGGATTGGTTTTGGCTTTCATCTGTAGGTTACCTAACTTAGTTTCAGAGAATAATTTTAACTTACCATTAGATCCATTTTTTACTATGTGTTGTAACTTAGCAACATGACACTTTTGGGTAGACTTCTAACCGAACCAGTTTTTAAAGCTTTTCGACATCTTAACCATATCTAAAACACCTCTAGGTACATCTTTATAGATTTCTGACACTTTTATTTTCGAGACTCTAAATTCCTCATTAGCAAAATGATTTTCAGAAACAAAAATCTTCTATACAATTTGCATCAGTTTCTCTCATGGAGAATGTGCTCTCATTCTATGCAAAGAAGTTTGTAAAACTAACCTCTTCATTATGAGTTTGAGTATGATCTTCTATAGGTACTATTAAACTAGAAGCATCCATGTTGCACACTCGAATCTGGGCTCACAGCTCTGTTTGAATCCAACTTTTACTGCCTCAATTGCCCTTCCACACCTTCCATGGCTTAACACGGGAGTTAAATAAGGACTTACAACAGAAACCTAATTAATGAGAGAGCATTTACAACAAGCAATACAGAGAGCTATATGCTTGAACACTTTTCATTTTTCAACAACCACAATGAAACCAATAACAAGCTTTTCATTAATAAATCATTTTTACAGTAGTGACATTTATTGTGTTTGTTATCATTATTCATTTGGTTTTGCCTCTACCTCACAAGGGCACACACTCTCTATCTGACAAAGGTGTTTGGAAGACTTAAGTGTCCTTCTAGGGCTTGACTGAGGCAAGCTCCTAAACACCACAGCCCCCTCCCAAAGTTTTATGATTGCAAGTTACAGGTTGATGATGCAGACAAAGTAAAGTTGCAGGAGGGCATATTGGAGTGTTGGAATTGCAAATCAGAGAAGAAAAGACCACCTTGGACTTGGGTGCCCCCTCATTAGTCCTTGAAGTTTCATGACAGAAAAACCTTCGGTGTAGCAGGAACAGGTTACAGATCATGTCTGTAGATCCTGACAAAAAGTAGGGCACTGGACTTGGGTGCCCACTCTTTTGTCCCACACTTTTCTTCCTTGGAACCCTGAAAACAGGTGCATAGTCATTTGTAATTTTACAGCTTCCTGTAGAGGCATTTTTCATTATTCATCTATTTATTGTCGTATTTGCATAATTATGGTTTTGATGGATAATTGAGCATAAGAAAAGGAAAATTGATAATCAAATACCCTAATCCAAGTTTCCCTACATTTGTAAGTGACCAAGGACCTGATATTGCTCTGCCACTCAATCTGAAGGTCCTTGAATGTAAAGGGTGAAAGGAGGATTTAAACACTAAACTAAACAATCCAAATTTTACCCTAAACATTTTGGTGAACATGTGTTTTTGGAATTAATTGCAATTTTTTGAGTGTTTGTCTTCAGATTTGGGTTGATTTCATTCATTCATATAGTCATTCATCTTATTACGTTGAGAATTTTTTTTAAAAACTTTAAATTTTTTTTTAAAAATTGCATTTTAGGTTACTAATTTGCATCAATTCATTCTAGTTTTTCCTAATTTATGATTTTTACATCATATCTAATATAAACTACAGAAAAATATAAAAAATTAATAATTTGCATTGCATTTTTATCATATAATTGCTAGGGTTTTGTAGAAATTTTGACAATTTTCTTATAACCTAGTAATTCCAAAATCTAGGGTTAGTAGGCAAAATCTCCTTTCAAATTTTTCTACTAATTTTAGAGACTCGTTCAAAATTTCATTTGGCTATAGTCTTGCATTTTAGTGTAAACTTGCAGTTAGATTCAAATATTTGCATTTTCGCATAGAAAATTTCAACCAAAAACTAGCAATTTTCATGCATTTTCATTAAATTTCCTCTTGCATTTTGCATCTTAGAGCTTGGAATTCATTTTCAGATCTGAGTATACTTCATTTTAATCATAAAATAGACTTCAAAACATTCATATAGCATTTTGTGTCAAGATCTCAAACCCAGGGCTTGAAAAACATCAATTTTCACTAGATTTGGCCTTATCGACTCTCTAAATTTGCACCATAGGCATGTTGTGAAGATTATTTTTACACTAATTGGTTTTTATTAGCGTAATGATTGTTTTCCCCTCCTAAAAATATTCACAACACCTATTTATTGGGCTCTTGTATTGAAAATTTGGTGAAAAACTACACATTTTCTCTATTTTTGTCCTAGGGGTTGTGCTAGTTTGCACTCCAAGTGTGTTGTGACAAATTTTATGGATTAAGGTGACTGATATCATTGATTTTATTTTCTAAACCTCATAAAATTTATTACAACATCCCTTTTGCTAGGGCTTGGAGTTGAAAAACTGTGAAAAATAACCTATTTTTGCTATATTTTCACTAGGGTTTGACCTTAAGTGGCACTAAAAGCATGTTGTGACAAATATTTTGACATTAAATGGCTATTATTACAGATAAAATTTACTTTCCATCATAATTTTCCTCACAACACCCTTTGTCATGCTCCTTTGTATCGAGATTTGGTGAAAAAATGACATATTTTGACATATTTTCACTATATTTTGACTTATCATCATCTTAGATTTGCATCAAGAGTGTTGTGAAGGATCCTATTACTATTTTGGACTGATATCAGACATATAATTTTCTTCCCTTGATCAAAATCCTTACAACACCTTTGCTTTCATTCATTTACATTGAAAAAGTACAAAATAGCAAGCATTTTTTGATTTCAATCATATCCTTCTCTTAGGGTTTGTTCTCTCAATTTGTGCATTGTGTATTGTATGCTTTTGTATAAGCTTTATGACCTGCTGTCCTAAAAGAAATCTCTTTAAGAAGATGTAAAAGGTTAATGGGATCTAGTGCTCTTGAAAGGGAGAAACTCAAATTGTGCAAGATATTAGACATCCTCCAACCACTATGGAAGATCAAATATTTTATGATGTTGAGGATACTATTGAGATATTAGGGCATGTACCTACGGAACAAGTCAATAAGCTTGATAAAGACCTTGCCAATTTTCAAGAATATGTGCAAACTGAAAGGATAGCTGAAGAAGCCTTACCTGTGATTCACCGTGTAAGAGAATTGATAAAAGAAGGACAAGATAGAATTAATGTTATTTATGGTTTAACACATATTTTTCAAACTAATGTAATGCCGACGAGTGAATGTGCCAAAGTTATTAACAACATGCCATCATCATCGCATACTCAAGTTTCGGCACCTATACCAACTATAGGAATATCTACTTTTACATCAATGATCTTAACAACTGATGCAAATGTTGCAAATATGTGCCTAAGTGGTATTGTCATTGATGTCAACATAGCCTTGTTTCCATTGGTGTCAACTGTATCCTATTTTGTTGTATGTTTAAGAAGACTGGATTGTCAAGGATATTGAAAACATTAATGGAGATCAATATATGCGGACCATATGGCTATGTAGAGGTTTGTCTGAAAAAGCTTTAGTTAAGATTTGAGAGGTTCGCATTAAGATCTGAAGAAGTTATAGCCCTATGAGTAAAATCGGTTCCTACATTATTTAGGAGAGATAGAGTGATAGGAAAGAGGTCCGGATTGCTCCGGTAATGTACAATGATGATCTATGGATCTAGAGGCATGTTTGGGAAATCAGTATGTATCATCAACTCGAGTGGTTCATGGTTTGGAGGTTTGCAAGCTATCTTTCTAGTTTGACATTCATGGTAGATAGTGTTCTTGACGTTCTGGAGGAAGATACAAATGATTCCGGTAATTTGGTTTAAAGTGAATGTTATTAGCAATTTCAATGTGCTTGTGGAGGTCTCTAGATTGTGTGGCTACTATGTTGGAGGTCTGTACTGAAGTTTGAGCTTGTTGATTGAAGATTTCTTCTTTCAGGTTGATGTTCTTCCTAGTCTTGGCCGACCAGATGTTCCTAGCATGTTGTAGATGATCTAAGAGCATTCTTATGAAGTGTGGCATGGTTGTAGAAGAAAATTCTATTGGAAACAAGGTAGATAACTGAGAGGGGGGGATGAATCAGTTATCTCAAAATTTCCTTAACTTTCTTTTATTTTTCTTCTATTAATAATTAGTGTAGCATCAAAACATATAAGCATATGTGATCATAAGAATAGAAATAAAATCAACACAAATAACATAAGGATTTTTACGTGGAAAACCTTGTTAAGGGAAAAACCACGAGGTGACTAACCTAAGATTGTATTCTATGTTAAAAGAATAAAGGAGTACAAAATGGCACTTGCCAATTAGGGCTCACTGCTTGAGCACACTACTCACAAGAGGCACACTGCCTACAAGAGACTCACTATCTACAAAACTTATAGAAGATAATCAATTGTTTGAATTGATGATAAGCATCTACAAATGCAAGAGTTTAGTTTCGGTTTAGGCACAATATACTGATCTGATGCACTTCATCCTTCCTCTATTCAATGTTGTTGTTTAGTCACATAACAGACTTGGATTTCTATTCCCACACTTATCTCTACTTTTCTTCACACCTTACTTCATTACTTGTTCACTCACACACTCACATGCTGAAATCTATCTGGTATATATATCCGCATCAATGTTTTTATCAACTTGCTAGTCGGCATCAAGAACACTATAAGTAATTAATCTATCGACTGAATCCATGCTTGATTTGTGATGCGTATCAAAAACATAGGCATAGAAGTCATTAATCATGTCGGCCAACAATGTATGATCCCTCAAATTGCTTGATCAACACCTTTTACTCATCTAGATTGAAGTCTAATACTCTCTCGGTCAGTTCTTCCTTTGTCTGCTCTACCTGACTGGAACCCAACACTCAAATGTTCATATCTTTTTCATGCTTTATCACCGGAGGCTGAATCCCTGGAATACAGTCATCATGATACCCCTCTTGACTTGTCCAAGTCTGTAACTTGCTAAGTTACACAATTTGAGAGATTTGGACCTGATTGTTAGACCTTGTTACATACTCTATTCTTGTTCACTGGACCAAAACAATCTTCAATCTAACTTCCGGTATAGGCATACTATGTACTACAAATGTGTGGGATAGATTTTGTTGCCATCAATGACAACACTTATGAAACCACATAGTGTCTCTTGCCAATAATCTCCCCCTTTGGCATTGATGGCAACACTTGGTGAAAAATGGCTAAGTGTCGCAGTAACTGCCCCTTGGCTGATGCTCTGTCTTTTGCACTATTTTACTGGAGCTCCCCCTTAGCTAGATTCCACATTTTTCACTACTCCTCACTCCCCCTTTGACATCAATGGTAAAGGGTAGAATCCGCATACCAAAATTTTGCAAAAATTAACCTATACATGGCTGCATAAGTATATATATGTTATACTTACATATACTTAAGTATATCCACAAAAGTGGCCTTCAACTATACAAACTTTGTGGCCCAGCTCTACTTCATCTTGTCCAAAATGGAGATGTGACCACTCAACAAAAATGCATATGCTTCTACCCTTCTTAAATCTGCTAGATCACCAGTCCGGGCTGTGGTCTGAGCATCTGTCAAGGCCTCATTCATTGCCTCTAACTTAGGGATAATTATCCCTCTGAGTTCACCCATTCTATTTATTATGTTCTTCTTTTCTTTGTCCAGCCTCTTTATTTCATTTATGATAACAATGGCCTGGCATTCTTGATTCATTAGAGAGGTAGTAAGGGGATCAAAATTCTGAGATAAACTTGACAGTTTTCCCTCTTGTTCTTTCACTTTCTTCTCAATGTCCTTTGTCACTTTGGGCCAAGATAAATAGAATTTGTATATGTCCCCACCATCTTTAAGAGTGTTTTCAAGGCTTTATTCCAATGTCTAGGGTCCTCCTATCATTACAAATCAGTCCTTTCACTTCAGTGAATCTTTTTCCTAGAAACTCCTTCCGAACTTTTGCTTCTATTGATTTCTCTAGAGATTCAAAATGAGTGCTAACAGAATTTACCAAAGATTTCAAGTTACCAGATGGTGAGGCTGAAGGATCCTTTTGGAAGGATGGCATGATCTTTTCTAGCATCTCAGATGCAATCTCCAATAGTTCATAGTATTCCATGTGAGATTTCAAGAGTTTTTCTTTTGCTTTAGCTTGAGCAAAAGATGATATTTTCATTGTCTGAACCAAGGAAAGAGAGTCAAAATTTAGTGGCCCTTGAAATAGCTCAGGGTCATCTATCTCCATCATTTCTCTGTTTAGGAAGTTCTTCACTGCCTCTACAATGTCTCTTGCTGGTGATTGAGTCTTCTTTTTTTTTGGGATATCAAAACAATCATCATTAGTCTTTTCTGCCTGTTCTTCTTCTTTTCCCTTAACCTCTTCTTCTTGACTCACTTTCTCCTCTTTTCTACCTTCTCCTTCAGCTTCAGAATTTGGAGTGTCTATAGTGGGATCCAGAGGAGAGATGTCACTTGTGTTTACTGCTTCATGAACTTCCTCTTCCGGAATAGAGGAATCCAAGTCCTTAGACTTCTCTTCATCTATTTCCTTTGATCCTTCTACATCCTTGTCAGAAGATTCTTCATTGGTTACTTTTAATCCTTCAACATCCATGGTAGAAGGTTCTTCATCTATTTCCTCTACAATAGGAAGATTGAATCTTTTTAAGGCATTTTAGAGGATATCTTTTCTTTCATTTTCTATTTGGTTAGTTTCTCCAAGCATAAGTTTATTCATTCTTGCTTTACTCTGGAACTCATCCTTACAGTCCTTGAAAATCATGTCCATTTGTTTTGGAGTGATAGAAGGATAAAGATATATCATTATTTGCTCCCAAATCTCTAGGTCTTTTGCCATAGCATTCTCTTTTCTCAGCTCAAGTACTTTTTCTAGGCTTTTAGGAATCAAAGATATAATTTCAATCAAGGCTTTATTGTAAATGTTCAAATACCTGACAGTAGCCTCTTCCAAAATTCTCTTATTAGCATCACTGTATGCATCATAGAATTTTGTCACCGGCTACAAGTTTCCATCCACTGTAACTACCTTGATGATGTCATCAGTAGAGAAAGTGGGCTTTTCAATAAATTCCTCTACCTTTTTGTGAGGACCACCCTTTTTACTTCTATTGTTATGACTATTTACATTACTGTTATTATTACTTTTTATATTTGTGGGATAGCAGTTCCCGGAATTGTCAAACTATTAAACTTTATTATGATTTCATAAAAACTAATTGGGTGATGTTTGGATAAGTTTACATTTCAGAAAAATTAATTAGGTGATGATGGAAAATTGTAATATGATTTCATTTATGTTAATTAGTCCTATGTCATGATAATGCATGTTTTTAAGTTGCTTCGGCTATGATGATTTTATGTGGTTACTGATCTTGTAATTTAGTGTGCAGGAATTACTAATCGAACCATAGATTTCGGAGATCATTCCGCACCTTGTTATTTGTTATTCCCTGTTAAGCCGATCTGGTTCCACGAGGAACCAAGATCTCTTTGTGTTTGATGTAATGATGTAATGTGGTCTTTCGTATGGTTGAGTGGGTTAGGTTACCCTCATGTAACATTATTTTATAATTTGTGTTGTAAAAAGGATTGAATTTGAATTTCCTTATTTAATTTAAATTTATGAGGCCTTTTCTTGTGCTTTAGCTTGACCAGGGGTGTCTTGTATGGGTTAAAGTTGACCCTGGGTTATACCCCATGGGTCTAGGGGCCCATTTGGCATGGGTAACCCTTGAGTAACCTCCATCTAGTCATCTTAACTTCCCCCTGAAGTTAAGTGGCGAAAATTGGGGGTATGGAGGGGACATGATGGGTTGTACCAACACCCAACCCATCCCCTCTACAATCCCCAAGGTAAGAGATGCCATCCATTATTGAAGGATTGACTTGAAGTCACCTTCTCCATTAGTGAGATTCCCCCATGTGAAGTGGGGCCACCCATGTGAAGGAGGGAAGAAGAGGCATGGGTCACCTGTCTTTTACTCCTTTAACTCCTTTTATTTCTCCCATGCGAAAGAGAAATGACAGGAGGAAAGGGATAAGGAGTACTCTAGGGATGGGTGAGTGACATAAGCCACCAGGACAGAATAGTGGTTTTGGGGAAGGGTGAGAAGGTGACAAGTATCACCTCCCCATTCCTCGAAACTGAAAAGAAATGGGGTTATTTGTTTCCAATTTTGAGAGGAGGGGAAGTTAGTTGAATTTTGGGGAAACTTTCATTTTGCCTTACCAAAAATAGAAAAGTTAGCTTGCAGGAGAGAGAAGGGAGAGGGAGTTGGTGGCTAAGGTTGGAAGAGAACTCTGTGGGCTCTGCAACAGCTTCATTCCAGGAAGGCTTTGTAAGGTTGGTTTGAATTTTACCTTTGTTTTGTATAGCTTATGTAAAGTGTGTGAATTTGTGTTTAGATTTGTTTTCTGTGGGGTTTGTTGTCGGGTTGTTTGACAGAGCTTCTCCCACTTGGGAGAAATGCTCATCAAGTTTGGGGTAGGGGAGGAGAGATCCTCCTCGGGTGCATACCTGTTTCCATCTTTTGGGATGTTGAAAGCCTTGAGGGCATGTATCTGTGTCTGTATCTTTGACTTGAGAGTCATATACAGATTTCTTAAAAAATTTGTGATCAAACTTGGTTTGAGACCAAGAGAAATTGCATTGGTTAACTTATCTGTCAGGGTGACACTCTGGAGTCGAGTGTGTCCACTCTCCTGCCCCTTATGAAACTCACTGTAGTTGAGTTTCCGTGTTGTGTAAATGACCCACGGGTGTTTGTGTGCTTTGGGATTGTTGTTGTTACTGTTGTGAAGTGGAGTGTTTGAGTTACCCAGGTGTGAGTATGGTCTCCCTAGCTCGGGGGTGACCCACTTGCGGGTCTACGGAAGGGAGGAGAGCTAGATGAGTGGTGTTTTCTTCTTTGTTTGTCTTTGATACGCATGTTTTCTCTTGGAGCTTCTGGTTGGATATGTATGAAGAAACAACTTATTTTTCTTTGTCATGAGAATTAGGCCTGGTTCATTTCATAAGAGTTGAAGAGAGAGCACCTCTCTTGATATGGTTGTAATTTATTGTTACCCTGGGAGTGAAGGAAATCACCTCCCTGATCATGTTATTGATGGACTTTACCTGGATGTTACAAGCTACCATTTGTATGTTGTTTGGGAGAAGGAAGTCCATATCTGGGAAGTTAGTTGTATGTATCCATGGTTTAAAATATGTAATATGGATGTGCTTGTAAACCTTGTTAAATAACAATTTATTTGTGTTTAATGTGTTATTGAAAGGAAGAGTTCATTACTTATTTACAATCTAATCTGAGTTTGTTTATGTAATTATAAGAATAGAACTGCTAAATTTGTTGAAAGGCCAGTTTTATGGTTCATTGTTCTAATGGAAAAGACAATTTTAAATGTTTAAGTTTATTCTTCATATATAGTGGTTTCAGTTAATTTGAAAAGATTAGAGGAAATCTAGTATGTATATATTTCTATTTGTTAATTTGAGAAACTTAAATATTTTATGAAAATGGAATATAGATCAATATATATAAATATATATATATAGATAAATATATATATATATATATATATATAGATATATATAATAAGTTGTTCTATATTTACCATTGTTACCGAATAAGTGAAACTGGAAAACATATATATATATATATATAATTGTTATTTAATTATCATTATAACAGGTTGAATTTAAAAAGAATTAGTGATATTATAAAACTGAAATATATATATATATATATATATATATATATAGATATATAAAAAAAATATTCGTTATATATAATGATGCAAATTAAACTCATACCAATCGAAATAAGAAGATGGAAGTTCGCTGTGAAAAACACAGTTTAGAATAAATTAAAAAAAAAAAAAAATACAATGTTGGCGGTGGGGTTTGAAACCCCACCGCAGTCCTTTTTGAGGTGTGGGGAGGGGTGGAGCCCCACCCACACCCCACATCGTGGGATGTGGGTGGGGCTCCGCCCCTCCCCACATCCCCATACCATTGAGACCCCCCGCGGAGCCCCTCTCGACGCTGCCTCCGCCCGCGCAGTCCCCTGTGCCCTCCCCTGTGTTCGTCTGCCGCTGGCTGCGGCCACCGCCGCCCATCTCCGCCGCTGGCTGTGTCTAAAACCAAAAAAAAAACCAAAAAAAATGTTAGGGCTTTTGGCCCTAACATATAAATGGTCTATTTTGAAATGAATACATTATAATTGCCATATATATAGACATATATAGATACTATATATGTCTATGTATATAGCAATATATCAAGAAATAATTACTATATATATCTATATATATATATATATATATATATAAGGGATTACGTGGAGTTTGTTAAACAAATTAAAAGAACAATTTCGTCAACTACATGTACATTAATATATATATATATATATATATATATATATATATATATATATATATATATATATATATATATATATATATATATATATATATAGGAGTAGTTTTATGAGCCATTTTATTGGGCCCTCGTTTAAAATCTTGATAAAATGTGACACATGGATATACAAAAATAAAACAAAAAAAAAAATATTTTCACAGTTAGTTTTTTTATTAGTGTTGAACACAATAACCAAAGAAGTTATGTTTCCATGATCAGGGTTTTATAAAGTGGAGAGCCTCCTACATGTATTAACAACGGTAAATGATTTACAATAAGAGTATTAATAATATTGATTAGTAATAATAACAACAGTAATTATAGATAAGAGAAAATAAAATTATAATTTAATGAGAGCATAAAGGAATATACTGTGTTACCCAGGAAGAGTTTCTCGGAAGTTTCACTATCAACGCGGTTCAATAATCGAGAAAATGAAGAGGAAAAATTACACGTCACCATGCTTAAAAGGTCACTAGAAATAAACTTAAGGAGTCATCACAGAAATTCCATGTGAGGCCATTTTAATCTCAACTGTAGTAAACGTCCATATAAGTAAACCTGTAAGAGAGTCAGAAGAAGAAAAAGTAACATTGGAAAAACACAGAGGAGAAAATGCGCGACAATTCGCACATGGGATAAGAGAACTAAGTCAATGGACCCTCCAGCCAAAATTTGCTTAGGAACAAGTTTAATTAATATATACAAGAGAAGAAACCTAGATCGGAGAAGACTAGGAGACCGAGTCCAGCGAAGTAGTAAACCAGTCTATGTGACCTGGATCATCCAGATGTTAGGTTTAATATTAACAATAGAAACAGTGATAACCCTGATTGATGCCCCATATGAAGATGCCCAATATGAAGAAAGGAAAATGAAAGAGAGAGAGAGACCGAAATATAAACAAACTAAATTATCACAGAAATAGTTAAGGTGAGTGCGATAAAAATACAATCAAAATTAAGACCCAGAGAAAAGGGAAGAGAGAGCAAACAAACCGCCTTGTTGAGAATGCTAAGTCGTAGGAGGAGTATGTTTCAGGAAACAAGAGAGGAGACAAACAACCATGCCTTGCTGAAAATTGACTAAATAGGGAGATCACTAGTCGGTTTAGTCGGAACAAGGCGTCGTGGGAAGTTGTTAATCTATCAGCGAACCACGTGTGTAAATGAGTGCTGCATAATTCCCACTAACGCCGTAAGGCGTTATGCTGCCGGAATTTGCCAAGATTTAGATTTAGGAACTATGGTAATCTCACTCTTGCAATGATGTAAACGGCGTCGTAGAGATCCTCTTGTTGGTCTGCTTGCGTCTGGTTGCACGCAATTATACTTATATCCCACCGAAAGCTGTAGTATTTTCGCCATGAGAGAACACCGCCGAGCATGCTTACGCATGCGAGGGGGTTTTTAGGACAGTGTGAGAAAAGTTTTTCATATCTCATGTCATAACCACATAACAGATGTGGCTATGACACGTGTGATGTGTGTTGTGACCACAAGGAAAATGTGGGCATGACATTTGGTATCAGAGCCAAGTTTAAACACTGGGCGTATTTGGGCACGTTATTATTCTGCAACTTTGGCTAATTAGTTTCTACCTTGTTTTGTAGGATGCCTCCCTGACGTGTTTGACGAGCGTGATCATGCCACACAGCGTCAGTCGAGGTGCATAGCGATTCCTCAGCCGAGGGACTGGCACCCGTAGTTACAGCAGCACCACCTGCACCACCTGTACCACAAGCACTATTAGTACCACAGGCGACACCAGTATTGGCACCCGTAGTTACAGCAGCACCACCTGCACCACCTGTACCACAAGCACCATTAGGACCACAGGCGACACCAGTATTGGATATAGGTCCACAGATCTTACAGGCACTACAGACTATGTTAGACAGGTTACCACCAGTGATTCCTGAGCCACGTATAGAGCCTCGTGTTGATTCACGAGAGGAGCCACGTGCCGAGTCACGTATTGAGCCACATATGGAGCCCTGCGTTGATCCACTAGAGGTGCCACGTGTGGAGCCCTTCGTTGAGATTCCTGACACAACAGTAGAGGAGGTAGGGTCAGCCTCCCGAGCACGGAGCAGGAGTCCTCCGAGACTTTTAAGACGAGATGAGATCCAGGGGGCAGAATAGGTTCAGCATGGGTTATACGAGGATGGTGTAGAAGAGCCACTTGTGAGACTTAGAGACAGAGGGGACCCCATCAGAGATCTACTAAGGCTCAACCCACCCACTTTCGCAGGTGCTACAGAGGGAGCTGCGGCCGAGGCTTGGCTGATTAGCTTAGATAGGTGTTTCACATTGCGACCATATGGAAGCAACACGAAAGCACGAGTGGCAGTCCATCTTCTTAGGGATGCAGCAGCCACCTGGTGGTGCACAGAGGAGTGCAAGCGCCGACTATCCGTGGATACACTCACATGGGACATCTTCATTGAGCGCTTCAATGCGTGATATTTGTCCGAACATTATAGACAGCGCAGGATCGATGAGTTCCATGATTTACAGCAGAGGGGACTCACTGTTACTCAGTATGAGAGCTGATTTATAGAGCTTTCTCGTTACGCGGAATACCTCCATGATGAGAAAATCTTAATACACAAATTCATCAGAGGGCTAAATCACGGGATAGCAGGACCAGTTCGTATGGCAAATCCCCAGACCATGAGCGAGGCTGTTGAAAAGGCCCTTATATCAGAGGAAATTCAGGGATGAGGACAGAATTCACACTCGCAGTACCAGGAACATAATCCCCAACAACAGCAAAACTTCTGAAGGCCTCAAAACACAACACAGAGAGGAGGATATAATCCTTCGTCATTACTTCCTAGGCCTCCACAGCAGCAGCAACATCAGCAAAAACCCAAATTTCAACAGAAGGGTCAGGGAGGACAGAATCGTGGATGGCAGCAGTAGGGTCTACGAAGAGATCAGAGATAGCAGGGTTCATCGGCAGGACCCGCGTGGTCCCAGCAGTCTTACAGAGGCTCACAGGGATCCACTGGACGGACTGGGCAACAACAATCAGGCAGAACACAGTCAGGGCAGTTACAGGTTCGAGGACCATGTTATGTGTGTGGTGGGGCAGGGCATCTGGCTAGAGAGTGCCCGCAGGGATTTACTGCAGGGGGACAGCCCCGATCAGGTGGATCTGAGTAGACCGTAGGTGACATGGGCAGATCCCACCACATGTTTGCAGCGGTTGATAACCGCCAAGCTGATTTCTAGGCTTCTGTCATCGAGGCAGCAGGTACGATTAGAGACTTCCCCATCTCGATCCTTTTTGACTCAAGAGCTACTGACTCCTTTTTGTCCACATCGTTAGTGGAGCGTTGCAGGCTGGTGGCTTCTAGGCAAGACATTAGGTGGGAAGTTGAGTTGGCCTCAGGGGCCAGGATGTCAGTAGATTCCTTGGTTAGAGATTGTGAGATCACATTGGGATCATTCACCACAACATGTGACCTTAGGATTATGCCATTAGGATCCTACGGTGTAGTTCTGGGTATGGATTGGCTTGCGGCACATAGAGCCAAGCTTGACTATCGCCAGAGGACGATTAGCTGTTTAGACGATCTTGGTTCGTCGGTTGAGATAGTGGGCATTCAAAAGCCCACGGTTGTTCGTATGATATCCGCTCAGCAGCTTAAGCGCTGTATGCGGAAGGGATGTCAGATGTTTGCCATCACGGTCAATGATAGAGCAGAGGATGAACCTGAGGCTACTTTAGATGATCACCCTGTCCTTAGAGAGTTTGCCGATGTATTTCCGCCGGAATTACCAGGTATGCCTCCACGCAGAGAAGTGGACTTCCACATCGACTTGGTGCCAGGTGCAGAACCGATATCCCGTGCACCCTATAGGATGACTACACATGAACTCACTGAACTTAAACTGCAGTTAGAGGAATTACTTGAGAAGGGACACATCCGACCTAGCGTTTCACCATGGGGCACACCGGTTATCTTCGTAAAGAAGAAGGATGGGTCTCTTCGATTATGCATGGACTACAGGCAGTTGAACAAGGTGACGGTGAAGAACCGTTATCCTCTGCCTAGGATTGACAACCTTTTTGATCAGATGCAGGGAGCCAGAGTGTTCTCGAAAATTGATCTAAAATCTGGGTATCACCAATTGCGCATCACGGAGGCAAATATTCATAAAACTACTTTTCGAACCAGATATGGCCATTACGAATTCACAGTGGTACCCTTCGGGTTGACGAACGCTCCTGCAGTATTCATGAGTCTTATGAATGGGGTGTTCCGTACGTACCTAGATCAGTTCGTGATAATCTTCCTAGATGACATTTTGATTTATTCACGGACTGAGGAGGAGCATGTGGAGCACTTGCGTCAAGTTTTGCAGCAATTACGAGAGCAGCAGCTTTATGGCAACTTGGTGAAGTGTACCTTCTTCAGGACAGAGGTGCAGTATTTGGGACACATTTTATCAGGTGATGGCATCTCTGTAGATCCATCTAAAATTAGAGCAATTCAGGAGTGGCCGGCACCCACCAACGTGATAGAGGTCCGAAGCTTTATGGGGTTAGCTGGGTACTATCGTCGGTTTGTCGAGGGCTTCTCCAGGATAGCACATCCCATTACTTCCCTTCAGCGAAAAGGGAAGGGTTTCAATTGGACCGAGCAGTGTGAAAAGGCCTTTGGAGTCCTCAAGGAGCGTCTTACCAGTGCTCCTATTTTAGCGGTCCCAGATCCTACAGAGGAGTTTGTAGTTTGCACAGATGCATCATTAGAAGGTTTGGGAGCCGTGCTTATGCAGGGTGGTCGAGCGATCACATACGAATCGCGGAAACTAAAGACACATGAGTTAAACTATCCTACTCACGACTTAGAGCTCACAGCAGTTGTACATGCTTTGGTCCACTGGAGACACTTCCTCTTAGGTCGACGCTTTGAACTCCATTCGGATCATCATAGTTTGCAGTATATTTTTACACAGCCCAATTTGAACGCCCGCCAACGGCGTTGGATGGAATTCCTATGCGAATACGACTTCGATGTCCACTACATCAAAGGGAAGGAGAACGTGGTCGCTGATGCCTTGAGTCGAAGGTGCCATGAGATCCTAACCCTGACCTTGAAGGTGGACTTGAAAGATCGCATCTTACAGCATTTACCGGAGGACGAATGGTTTCTTGAGGTGCAGCAGGCATTACTAAATCAGAAGGCCCTTGAGGGCAAATTTACAGGATATACCCTTGAGTCTGATGGTATGCTTTGACATCGGCAGCGTATCTATGTACCCCATGCAGGTAATCTTCGCACAGTAATCCTATCAGAGGCTCATAGAGCACCCTATGCAGCACACCCAGGAGTGAAGAAGATGCATGCTGACTTACGACAGCTTTATCATTGGGCTGGGATGAGGCGTGACATTGCCGAATTTGTTGCTTGTTGCCTAGAATGTCAGAGGGTCAAGGCTGAACATCAGCATCCAGCAGGACTGTTGTACCCTCACGAGATACCTGAATGGAAATGGGACACCATTTCTATGGATTTTATCGTTGGTCTACCTATGTCATCACGTCGCCATGATGCTATTATGGTGACAGTTGACAAGCTGACCAAAGTGGCGCATTTTTCACCAATATGCACAACATACAATGCACCATCAGTGGCAAAGGTGTTTCTTGATCAGATTGTTAGACTTCATGGGGTACCTCGCCACATTATATCTGACAGAGACTCCGTATTTACTTCATCGTTCTGGAGAGCCTTACATCAGGCATTGGGCACACAGCTCAACTTCAGTTCAGCATATCATCCAGAAACTGACGGACAAACAGAGAGAGTTAACCAGGTGTTAGAAGACATGCTTCGCATGTATGTGATGGACCACCAGTCTAGATGGGAGGAGTACCTGTATCTAGTTGAGTTCGCCTACAATAATGGGCATCATAGCTCGTTGGGTATGCCTCCTTTCTAGGCATTATATGGCAGACCATGCAGAACACCTTTGAGTTGGGATCGGATAGAGGACAGAGCAGTCATCGGTCCAGAGATAGTTCAGAATATGGAACTGCAAGTCAAATAGATTAGACAGAGGCTTCAGGAAGCACAGGACAGGCAGAAAAAGTATGCCGATGCTAAGAGGACAGACCAAAGCTTCTCTGTGGGGGAAAGAGTATTTTTGAGAGTGCGGCTGCACAAGAGTCCAATCCGTTACGGAAAAGGCTCTAAGCTCGCACCTCGATTTGTAGGACCTTTCAAAATCTTGGAGCGGATAGGACCAGTAGCCTATCGTCTAGCCTTGCCACCTAGCCTATCACGTATCCACGATGTATTTCATGTATCAGTTTTACGTCAATATATTTCTGACTTATCTCACGTGTTGGATTGGAGTGCTCTTCAGGTAGAGGCAGACGGACAGCTGGCATTGGAGCCAATTCGCATATTGGCTCGTCGGATGCTGGCCCTTCGAGGTCGAGAGCTGGACCAGGTTAGAGTCCAGTGGGACCTATACGACGAAGTCACTGCGACATGGGAAGATGCAGAGAGACTGAAGACCCTTTATCCTCACCTTTTTGACGACTTCCAGGAGGAAGTACCGTCTTAGGGGGAGAGGATGTGAGGACTGCCCTTTTTACTTCTGTTGTTATGACTATTTACATTACTATTATTATTACTTTTTATGTTTGTGGGATAGCAGTTCCCGGAATTGTCAAACTATTAAACTTTATTATGATTTCGGAAAAACTAATTGGGTGATGTTTGGATAAGTTTACATTTCAGAAAAATTAATTAGGTGATGATGGAAAATTGTAATATGATTTCATTTATGTTAATTAGTCCTATGTCATGATAATGCATGTTTTTAAGTTGCTTCGGCTATGATGATTTTATGTGGTTACTGATCTTGTAATTTAGTGTGCAGGAATTACTAATCGAACCACAGATTTCAGAGATCATTCCGCACCTTGTTATTTGTTATTCCCTGTTAAGCCGATCTGGTTCCACGAGGAACCAAGATCTCTTTGTGTTTGATGTAATGATGTAATGTGGTCTTTCGTATGGTTGAGTGGGTTAGGTTACCCTCATGTAACATTATTTTATAATTTGTGTTGTAAAAAGGATTGAATTTGAATTTCCTTATTTAATTTAAATTTATGAGGCCTTTTCTTGTGCTTTAGCTTGACCAGGGGTGTCTTGTATGGGTTAAAGTTGACCCTGGGTTATACCCCATGGGTCTAGGGGCCCATTTGGCATGGGTAACCCTTGAGTAACCTCCATCTAGTCATCTTAACTTCCCCCTGAAGTTAAGTGGCGAAAATTGGGGGTATGGAGGGGACATATGGGTTGTACCAACACCCAACCCATCCCCTCTACAATCCCCAAGGTAAGAGATGCCATCCATTATTGAAGGATTGACTTGAAGTCACCTTCTCCATTAGTGAGATTCCCCCATGTGAAGTGGGGCCACCCATGTGAAGGAGGGAAGAAGAGGCATGGGTCACCTGTCTTTTCCTCCTTTAACTCCTTTTATTTCTCCCATGCGAAAGAGAAATGACAGGAGGAAAGGGATAAGGAGTACTCTAGGGATGGGTGAGTGACATAAGCCACTAGGACAGAATAGTGGTTTTGGGGAAGGCTGAGGAGGTGACAAGTGTCACCTCCCCATTCCTCGAAACTGAAAAGAAATGGGGTTATTTGTTTCCAATTTTGAGAGGAGGGGAAGTTAGTTGAATTTTGGGGAAACTTTCATTTTGCCTTACCAAAAATAGAAAAGTTAGCTTGCAGGAGAGAGAAGGGAGAGGGAGTTGGTGGCTAAGGTTGGAAGAGAACTCTGTGGGCTCTGCAACAACTTCATTCCAGGAAGGCTTTGTAAGGTTGGTTTGAATTTTACCTTTGTTTCGTATAGCTGAATGTGTATGTAAAGTGTGTGAATTTGTGTTTAGATTTGTTTTCTGTGGGGTTTGTTGTCGGGTTGTTTGACAGAGCTTCTCCCACTTGGGAGAAATGCTCATCAAGTTTGGGGTAGGGGAGGAGAGATCCTCCTCGGGTGCATACCTGTTTCCATCTTTTGGGATGTTGAAAGCCTTGAGGGCATGTATCTGTGTCTGTATCTTTGACTTGAGAGTCATATACAGATTTCTTAAAAAATTTGTGATCAAACTTGGTTTGAGACCAAGAGAAATTGCATTGGTTAACTTATCTGTCAAGGTGACACTCTGGAGTCGAGTGTGTCCACTCTCCTGCCCCTTATGAAACTCACTGTAGTTGAGTTTCCGTGTTGTGTAAATGACCCACAGGTTTTTGTGTGCTTTGGGATTGTTGTTGTTACTGTTGTGAAGTGGAGTGTTTGATTTACCCAGGTGTGAGTATGGTCTCCCTAGCTCGGGGGTGACCCACTTGCGGGTCTACGGAAGGGAGGAGAGCTAGATGAGTGGTGTTTTCTTCTTTGTTTGTCTTTGATATGTAGGTTTTCTCTTGGAGCTTCTGGTTGGATATGTATGAAGAAATAGCTTATTTTTCTTTGTCATGAGAATTAGGCCTGGTTCATTTCATAAGAGTTGAAGAGAGAGCACCTCTCTTGATATGGTTGTAATTTATTGTTACCCTGGGAGTGAAGGAAATCACCTCCCTGATCATGTTATTGATGGACTTTACCTGGATGTTACAAGCTACCATTTGTATGTTGTTTGGGAGAAGGAAGTCCATATCTGGGAAGTTAGTTGTATGTATCCATGGTTTAAAATCTGTAATATGGATGTGCTTGTAAACCTTGTTAAATAGCAATTTATTTGTGTTTAATGTGTTATTGAAAGGAAGAGTTCATTACTTATTTGCAATCTAATCTAAGTTTGTTTATGTAATTATAAGAATAGTTGTGCAGGAGCACCTACCTGACAGCTGGCCTCCATGAGGCAGTTAGTTTGTTTTAGGTCTTGTTAATGTTTCCAAGAAGGTCTTATAAGACCAATGAATGTAATAAGGTCATGTTGACCATACTTTACTATTTTTAGGTAGTTTGTTAGGACAGCTGTTATGCTGTATGTTCGGTTGGATCCTCCCAGCCGCTTGGAAGCTCCCAGCCACTTGGAATCGAGTGGTAGTACTCGCAAGCAATTCCTATTTATGCATGAGGATTGGTTGGTTTTATACATAGTATTGCAGATCATCGATCAGACTTTGCTGAGAGTGAGACAGAGAGAGACAAAATATTGTATTTGCATCTTTTGAAATCAATAAAGAGATCATGTTTGTGTCAACTCTCTGTTTGGATTCCATTGTGTAATCGATTTGCTGTTCTGGTGGTTTCATGGATTCGCTGATCCATTCCACCAGTTGATTCGTCGAATCGGTGGAATGGCCATGTCTAATAGTTTAGGATTTAGTTTGCCTTTTCTATTTGTTTGCATGCATGTTTGCAGGATCGCCATCAAGAGGTGTTGAGAACCCTAGCATGGGTATGTGCTAGGTCGTGCTGGTTGTTAGAGTCTGAAAAGTTGTCCAGGAAGCAGATCGGGTCACCTCAAGAGGTTCGGCGGATCGAAATTTGCTAAGGTTGGAAAATCCATCACAACGGCATCTCAGGATATTTCTGTGTATATCCTGCAGTTACTTCGGGCATCATCCGAGTAGATGGAGGTGAGCATGATGCAATTGATTGCATAAAGTGAATGTGCATTGGGATGATCATCGCAAAGTGTTGCCGAGGAGGAGCGTATCGGCATAAGGTAGAAGATCAGGTTGATAAAACCATCGTGGGCCGATAATGTTATGTTTGGCCGACAGCAGGATATTGGAGGAGTTGCATGTGACGTCATCGTCATCAGGATAATCGTCATCAGGATATCAGGGTGACGTAAGCATCGAAGGAAAGGTGCATGAAGTGTCGTCATCAGGATATATGGAGGGAACCGGATATTTTATATCCTACTGATGAACATGATGTTGAACATCATGATGCTGCAGATAGAGGTTGGCGGTAAGATGAACAGTGAACATCAGGAGGATGTTTGCGCTTGCCGAATGTGATGATGCTGCTGACAGGCGAAAGGTCGAAGGTTTGTCTGCAGGAGGATATCGGTCAGCAGAGAAAATATGATGATGCTGACAGTGTTAAAGAAAATATGATGATGATGATGGGTTGTAGACATACATGCTGTATGTCAAGGTTTTAGTGTGGATGCCTCTGCATCATAGTGGTATCAGAGCCAAGTTAAAAGGTCTGGGCTGTTGTGTGTTGATTCTGTCACCGAAAGGGCAGAGGTAGAGTTGATTCTGTCACTGAAAAGACAGAGGTAGAGGAGTGAGAGGTTGACAAAATGCCTCCGAAAGGTAATGGTACTGCAAGGGAATTGCAGGAGATGAAGGAAAAACATGCCAGAGAGATGAGGAAGATGAAGGAGCTTGCTGAAGCACTTCAAGCCAGGCTTGTAGCCTTGGAGAAGAACAAAAAGAGGGAAGTGGAAGACAGTGAATCAGAAGAAGATGAAGATGCTGTTGAAGAGTATGAAGAGGTAGCTGAAGATCTGGATGCTGAAGACCAGAGATTTGCAAAACTGTTAAAGGCAGTGCAGAGTGATAAACCTAAGGTAAAGGTTGATGTTTCCAAGTATAATGGAAGTTTGAATGAAGATGAGTTACTGGATTGGATTGCTGCACTTGATAATCACTTTGAATGTGAAGATGTTGCTGAGGATCAGAAGGTAAAGATTGCAAAGACCAAGTTAGGAGGTCATGCTTTGGTATGGTGGGATTATGTACAATCTGAGAGAAGGAAACAAGGAAGGTCAAAGATCACTTCATGGGATAAAATGGTAGCAAGGATCAAAGGTAAATTCTTGCCAAAGGATTATGAAATTCAGATGTTTAAGAAGTTGCATTTTTTAAGGCAGAAGGAAATGGATGTGAAGTCATATACTGAGGAGTTTTATAAGTTGAGTATGAGATCTGGTCATCATGAGAATGAGGTAGAAAAGGTGGCTAGTACTTGGCTGGTTTGAGATTGAACATACAGGATGAGTTAGTTTTAGCTAACCCTAAGAGTGTGGAGGATTGTTATCAAATGGCAATCAGGATTGAAGAAAAGATGAATAGGAGACAAGATAAGTCCATGAGAGAAAGAGGCAGCAATATGAGGGGAAGAGGATTAGCCCCTACAACAAGGCAAACCAATGAGGGTCAAGAAGACACTGGTAAAGGACAGGGACAGTCTGATTTCAGAGGTGGATGGAAAGGTAATAGAGGCAGATTTGGAAGTGGTAGAGGTTCTACTACATTTTCAGGCAAGTGTTACACCTGTGGTGAGTTTGGTCATCCATTTTTCAAATGTCCAGAAAGCAAAGGTTCATCATCCAGAAATGATAGAATGAATGACAAGAGAGTACAACTTGTGCAAGAAGAGAAAGTAGAGGAATGTGTACAAAGTTTAAACACTTATCAAGATAGAGTTCCTGACGGTTATGGATATCCTGAGGAGGGAGAAGCATTGATGCTTAGGAGAATTAGTTTGTAGACATCAAAGGATATGATGCAAAGAAGAGCTCTTTTCAAGACCACATGCAAGAGCAAAGGTAAAGTATGTAAGGCTGTCATTGATACTGGTTCAACAGACAACATGGTATCTCAGGAAATGGTGGATAAACTGCATTTGGAAAGGATTCCACACCAACACCCTTACAAGGCATCTTGGGTGAGTGATAGTCAATCACTTTTTGTCTATGAATAGGCATATGTGGATTTTCATATTGGAGCATATCATGATAGAGTTTTGTGTGACATTTTGCCCATGGAATGTTGTCACCTACTGTTGGGTAGACCATGGCAATTTGATAGGAGGGTACTGTATGATGGGTATGCTAATACCTACACCATCAAGAAAGATGGGAAGACTATTATGTTAATGCCATTGCAGGAAGATGCTGCAGCACAGGGGGCAGCCAAAATCATTTTAGTGGGAAAGAAGGAATTTGTGTAGAAGCCTATAGGAGCAGGCATAAAGGCAGTTGAGGACACTGCAGGGAAAGGAGTTGTTAAGGACAACAGGTTGAAGAAAGTTTCAGTTGTGACTGACAGAGGTCAGCAGCAGGTTCAGAAACAGGTTTTCAAACAGCAACCAGTTGAGAGGAATGACAAGGATGTTGTCATAGTTGGGACTATTGTTTGTCCTATAAAAGTTGAAAGAAAGACAGGATTGAACATTGCTGAAGTTCAAGAGGCAGTCCAGACAGAGGTTCTGGTCAGACAACCTGACAAACACAAGGTATGTGAGAGAAGGGCCTACATTGACAGGCATGAGGATTTACTTGCAAGAAAGCAAGTTACAGTTCAGAAGTCTTGGAGCAGCCAAGAGCCAGCAGAGGATAAAGCTGGAACAGGTCCGAACACTGAGAAGGCAAAGTGTAAAGGTGGGATTCTTCCACAACCTAACTCATGGGACATGAGTTCTTTTCTGTTGGGGAGTATGGTGCAGGAGCACCTACCTGACAGCTGGCCTCCATGAGGCAGTTAGTTTGTTTTAGGTCTTGTTAATGTTTCCAAGAAGGTCTTATAAGACCAATGCATGTAATAAGGTCATGTTGACCATACTTTACTATTTTTAGGTAGTTTGTTAGGACAGCTGTTATGCTGTATGTTCGGTTGGATCCTCCCAGCTGCTTGGAAGCTCCTAGCCACTTGGAATCGAGTGGTAGTACTCGCAAGCAGTTCCTATTTATGCATGAGGATCGGTTGGTTTTATACATAGTATTGCAGATCATCGATCAGACTTTGCTGAGAGTGAGACAGAGAGAGAGACAAAATATTGTATTTGCATCTTTTGAAATCAATAAAGAGATCCTGTTTGTGTCAACTCTCTATTTGGATTCCATTGTGTAATCGATTTGCTGTTCTGGTGGTTTCATGGATTCGCTGATCCATTCCACTGGTTGATTCGTCGAATCAGTGGAATGGCCATGTATAATAGTTTAGGATTTAGTTTGCCTTTTCTGTTTGTTTGCATGCATGTTTGCAGGATCGTCGTCAAGAGGTGTTGAGAACCCTAGCATGGGTATGTGCTAGGTCGTGCTGGTTGTTAGAGTCTGGAAAGTTGTCCAGGAAGTAGATTGGGTCACCTCAGGAGGTTCGGCGGATTGAAATTTGCAAAGGTTGGAAAATCTGTCACAACGGCATCATCAGGATATTTCTGTGTATATCCTGCAGTTACTTCGGGCATCATCCGAGTAGATGGAGGTGAGCATGATGCAATCGATTGCATAAAGTGAATGTGCATTGGGGTGATCATCGCAAAGTGTTGCCGAGGAGGAGCGTATTGGCATAAGGTAGAAGATCGGGTTGATAAACCATCGCGGGCCGATAATGTTATGTTTGGCCAACAGCAGGATATTGGAGGAGCTGCATGTGACGTCATCGTCATCAGGACAATCGTCATCAGGATATCGGGGTGACGTAAGCATCGAAGGAAAGGTGCATGAAGTGTCGTCATCAGGATATATGGAGGGAACCGGATATTTTATATCCTGTTGATGAACATGATGTTGAACATCATGATGCTGCAGATAGAGGTTGGCGGTAAGATGAACAGTGAACATCAGGAGGATGTTTGCGCTTGCCGAATGTGATGATGCTGCCGATAGCCGGATATGATGATGCTGCTGACAGGCCAAAGGTCGAAGGTTTGTCTGTAGGAGGATATCGGTCGGCAGAGAAAATATGATGATGCTGACAGTGTTAAAGAAAATATGATGATGATGATGGGTTGTAGACATACATGCTGTATGTCAAGGTTTTAGTGTGGATGCCTCTGCATCAAATAGAACTGCTAAATTTGTTGAAAGGCCAGTTTTATGGTTCATTGTTCTAATGGAAAAGACAATTTTAAATGTTTAAGTTTATTCTTCATATATAGTGGTTTCAGTTAATTTGAAAAGATTAGAGGAAATCTAGTATGTATATATTTCTGTTTGTTAATTTGAGAAACTTAAATGTTTTATGAAAATGGAATATAGATCAATATATATAAAAATATATATATATATAGATAAATATATATATATATATATATATAATAATAAGTTGTTCTATATTTACCATTGTTACCGAATAAGTGAAACTGGAAAACATATATATAAAATTGTTATTTAATTATCATTATAACAAGTTGAATTTAAAAAAAATTAGTGATATTATAAAACTGAAATATATATATAGATATATAAATAAAATATTCGTTATATATAATGATGCAAATTAAACTCATACCAATCGAAATAAGAAGATGGAAGTTCGCTGTGAAAAACATAGTTTAGAATCAAAATAAAATAAAATAAAAATACAATGTTGGCGGTGGGGTTTGAAACCCCACCGCAGTCCTTTTTGAGGTGTGGGGAGGGGCGAAGCCCCACCCACACCCCACATTGTGGGATGTGGGTGGGGCTCCGCCCCTTCCCACATCCCCATACCATTGAGACCCCTCGCGGAGCCCCTCTCGACGCTGCCTCCGTCCGCGCAGTCCCCTGTGCCCTCCCCTGTGTTCGTCCGCCACTGGCTGCGGCCACCGCCGCCCATCTCCGCCACTAGCTGTGTCTAAAACAAAAAAAAAAACAAAAAAAAATGTTAGGGCTTTTGGCCCTAACATATAAATGGTCTATTTTGAAATGAATACATTATAATTGCCATATATATAGACATATATAGATACTATATATGTTTATGTATATAGCAATATATCAAGAAATAATTACTATATATATCTATATATATATATATATATATATATATATAAGGGATTACGTGGAGTTTGTTAAACAAATTAAAAGAACAATTTCGTCAACTACATGTACATTAAAATATATATATATATAGGAGTAGTTTTATGAGCCATTTTATTGGGCCCTCGTTTAAAATCTTGATAAAATGTGACACATGGATATACAAAAATAAAACAAAAAAAAAAATTTTCACAGTTAGTTTTTTTATTAGTGTTGAACACAACAACCAAAGAAGTTATGTTTCCATGATCAGGGTTTTATAAAGTGGAGAGCCTCCTACATGTATTAACAACGGTAAATGATTTACAATAAGAGTATTAATAATACTGATTAGTAATAATAACAACAGTAATTATAGATAAGAGAAAATAAAATTATAATTTAATGAGAGCATAAAGGAATATACTGTGTTACCCGGGAAGAGTTTCTCGGAAGTTTCACTATCAACGCGGTTCAATAATCAGGAAAATGAAGAGGAAAAATTACACGTCACCATGCTTAAAAGGTCACTAGAAATAAACTTAAGGAGTCATCACAGAAATTCCATGTGAGGCCATTTTAATCTCAACTGTAGTAAACGTCCATATAAGTAAACCTGTAAGAGAGTCAGAAGAAGAAAAAGTAACATTGGAAAAACACAAAGGACAAAATGTGCGACAATTCCCACATGGGATAAGAGAACTAAGTCAATGGACCCTCCAGCCAAAATTTGCTTAGGAACAAGTTTAATTAATATATAGAAGAGAAGAAACCTAGATCAGAGAAGACTAGGAGACCGAGTCCAGCGAAGTAGTAAACCAGTCTATGTGACCTGGATCATCCAGATGTTAGGTTTAATATTAACAATAGAAACAGTGATAACCCTGATTGATGCCCCATATGAAGATGCCCAATATGAAGAAAGGAAAATGAAAGAGAGAGAGACCGAAATATAAACAAACTAAATTATCACAGAAATAGTTAAGGTGAGTGCGATAAAAATACAATCAAAATTAAGACCCAGAGAAAAGGGAAGAGAGAGCAAACAAACCGCCTTGTTGAGAATGCTAAGTCGTAGGAGGAGTATGTTTCAGGAAACAAGAGAGGAGACAGACAACTGTGCCTTGCTGAAAATTGACTAAATAGGGAGATCACTAGTCGGTTTAGTCGGAACAAGGCGTCGTGGGAAGTTGTTAGTCTATCAGCGAACCACGTGCGTAAATGAGTGCTGCGTAATTCCCACTAACGCTGTAAGGTGTTATGCTGCCGGAATTTGCCGAGATTTAGATTTAGGAACTATGGTAATCTCACTCTTGCAATGACGTAAACGGCGTCGTAGAGACCCTCTTGTTGGTCTGCTTGCGTCTGGTTGCACGCAATTGTACTTATATCCCGCTGAAAGCTGTAGTATTTTCGCCATGAGAGAACACCACCGAGCATGCTTACGCATGTGAGGGGGTTTTTAGGACAGTGTGAGAAAAGTTTTTCATATCTCATGTCATAACCACATAACAGATGTGGCTATGACACGTGTGATGTGTGTTGTGACCACAAGGAAAATGTGGGCATGACACTTTTCTTCCTCATTCTGCTAGCAGAGAACTTCCCAGATGTTCTCTTCTTCTTCATTTTCTTGATTTCCTCATCAGATTTTATTTCTTCATCATCTTTAAGGCTTGTATATGACCTTGTGGCTTTGGTCTTCATCCTCTTTTCTCCTTTTCTGGATGTCTTGACTTCTAGTTTGGTGGCCCTTGAGATTTTAGGAGTGGTAGGTACAGAGCTCTTAGAAGATCTAGTCCAGGAGGAGGCTTGTACCGAAACATCTCCTTTCTTTGCTTCTTGTTTCTCTTTCTCAGCCTTCTCCATTTCCTCTCTATTTGCATCTACTGCCTCTTTTGTTAAGCCAAATCTTTTGGAAATTTCTTCAACTTCCCTTCTTACTTTCCTCTTTATCTTTGGTTGTCTTAACTCAACATGTATTCTTACACTTAGTTCTTGAAAGGTGCCAAACCTTTTTGCTTTAGGGTTCTTAGGCTGGATCAACAGGTGTTAAATATGTAGCTCCAAGATTTTTTCATCAACCTCATATCCCAAAGGAATTATCCACATAGTCCTTTGCTCAACTGCCTCCATTAGGCATTGGTCAGTGTCAACCATGAAGAACACTATGTCCTTGTATTTCTCAACTATGGACTAAGGAATTCTTTCTCTGGCTTGCATCATGCTTTAAAAGTTCTTAAAGTAACCCTAGAGAGTTGTGTTTTGGGCTTGAGCATCACCAAGTCCATACATATAATCTCTAATTTGAATTGCAACCAGTTTGTCATTTTGCCATACCCAACCATGTGATCTAGGTATCTCATTCATATAAAAAAAGAATAGACATAGTATTAGACAACCATATTTAAAGGAATTCTTCTTATCCTTTTTGATCTTCTGCAGGTTTTCTAATAGTTGATTTAGGAGAAGTTCACACAGGTCATAATCTGTACCTCCCTGCTAGAATGATAGATCTTGTACCTAATTATCATTGAGGCAAACTTGACATCCAGATCTGTGATGTCATCTATGGCCATTGCTCTTTTGTCAAATTTAGATCCAGTGGATTTAATTACTATCTGGTTCTTGATAGATTTAAGTGTAGGTAACCCACCGAAAGAATGTAGTCTAGTCACTGCCCTGATGGCATCTTTAGTTATCTTGAAGGGCCTCATTAACCACATGAAATTATCATGCATCCTTCTTAGGACATACCGGACCCAATCATCTTCTGCAAAACATGGAAAGTGTATGCAATGTCTGAAGTGTTTATCTCAGAGGGCCTTGAATTTAGGTTTGAGTTCAAAACTCTCATCTATTAGCTGTTTGTGATAGATGTCCATCAATTTTGAGTCTCCAAATTCCTCAATATTGGCATGGATATAGACCCTAATATCTTCTACATGCAATACCCCATGCAGAATGCTAGAAAATGCACCTAAAGGATCAACTTCTAGAGATTTATAGGGGTGTTTCTTGAATTTAGGATGCAGCCTATCAGTGATCTTGACAACCATTGGAGTAGCCATTTTACAAGAGATTTAGAGAGAGATTTTCAGAATGGAAGTACATTTTCATGCTATAGGGTTTGAAGTAGGAGCCAGAAAAAATCGCTAGCTAAGTTTGATTTTCCAGTTGATCTTGAGTGAATTATAGAAACTTTGTTGCAGATCTCTCCTTTTCTTCTTCACGAATGCAAGTGTGAAAATAATGAGTGAAAGAACCCTTTTATCCTTGCGCAAACCCTAATTTCCTTTTGTAGTAAATGCACAACTTAAGTTATCTGGTTGCCCTATTTTGAGAGAGATCTTCTCGAATCACTGCGCTGAACTTAGAATCATTGTCAGTGAGGATTAACAATGTATCTTCTTTTCTTCAATCATGCCATGGGTTCGCAAATCAAAGTATTTCAATTTTGAATCATACCAGATCTGTCTATGAAAATTCTACTTTACCAGATAGTTGTCAGAATTGGATTACCTTAAGCAATTAAACTCTTGCAAAACTCCATGCGGATCTTTCATATTTTTACTGAAGGTTATTTAGATGTTTTTCTGAGAACCCTTTAATCCGCTGCATTCCATGTGCTGAATTTAGGCACTAGTTGACTGGATGGGGTAATTTGTTTTTCTCTCTAACTCCTCCTAAGCCAGAGCTCACTTTTTTAGTTTCCAGAAGGAATATCAGCACCAGATTCTAGTGCAGATCCATCCCCAATATTTTCTATACTCTTCTTCACCCAAATCTTACTCATCTCCTTTTGAACTTCATCCACATTCACTTTACCTTTGCCCTTATCTTGTTTTTGATTATGTTGCACTAGACCTTTTCTATCTTGATTTCTACTTCTACAGAATTTGGCAATATGACCAGATCTATTGCAATTGTAACAGACAACATTTCTTTGCTTATTTGATTGATATCCTTTTGATCTACATTGATTAGCCATATGTCCCATTCTATTGCATGCAAAGCATCTACCATTGAATGAATTGTTTATTTGCATATTTCTGCACTCATGAGATTTGTGACCATACCTTTTATAGTTGAAACATTGTCTGGAGAAGGATGGATTAGTCTGATTCATTTTCCTCCTGCACTTAGTTGCTTTATGACCAAAATTGTTGCAATTGAACCTATATCCATTGAAGGATGGATATCTTTGAGCATTTGGTTGCCTTATCGGAGGTCTTCTAGGCCTATTTCTTTGATTTCCTGATCTAAAGTTCTTCTGACTAGATCTAGAGCTTTCACCTTTCTCATATCCCAAGCCATGCTTATCATCTACCCTCTTTTGGCTTTCAAGAAGAACTTCAAATTGGGCTAAGCTTATCTTGAATTTCTCTTTGTATTCATTTGATGTTTGGAGATCTTGTTTAAGAGTGTCTATCTAATTCTCAAGTTGTTCTTCATTATCTCTAGCTTCTTCAAGATCAGATTTAAGATGCCTAATTATTCTATCCATTTTGTGGTAGTCCTCTATTTTCTCCTTTAGGGATTGTTTTAGATTATCTTCAAATTTCCTTTTTTCTTCAATTTCTTGGGTGAATCTCATAATCCCTGATTCCATTTCATGCCTTACCATAATGACCTCTTTTGACAGCTTCTCACATAGCTTATTTTTCTCATTCAGATCTTCATTAGTATCATTGTCTTCACTCTGATTGGTTAATTTTTTAAGTAGTTCCTTTCTCTTTTTCACAAAGATACTAAGTTTTTCTTTTAGCTCATTTATGAAATCATCAGCTTGTTTAAGTCTTTCTCTCAAATTATTGACTTTAGAATGGGATTGTTCAAGATCATCTAGGGCATACTGAAGTTGTTCCTTCATACCATATATATCCATTAAGATTCAAAGATCTTCCTCAAGCTGTTAGGCTTTGTTCAGAGGAACTTACCTCAGATACCAATTGTTGGAAACAAGATAGATAACTGAGAGGGGGGGTGAATTAGTTATCTCAAAATTTCCTTAACTTTCTTTTCTTTTTGTTATCTTAATAATTAGTGTAACATCAAAACATATAAACATATGTGATCATAAGAATAGAAATAAAATCAACACACATAACACAAGGATTTTTAAGTGGAAAACCCTGTTAAGGGAAAAACCACGAGGTGACTAACATAAGATTGTATTCTCTATTAAAAGAATGAAGGAGAACAAAATGGCACTTGCCAATTAGGGCTCACTGCCCAAGTACACTACTCGCAAGAGGCACACTACGTACAAGAGACTCACTATCTACAAAACTTACAGAAGATAATCAAATGTTTGAACTGATGAGAAGCATCTACAAATGCAAGAGTTCAGTTTCGGTTTAGGCACAATATACTGATCTGATGCACTTTATCCTTCCTTTGTTCAATGTTGTTGTTCAGTCACATACTAGACTTGGACTGCTATTCCCACACTTATCTCTACTTTTCTTCACACCTTACTTCATCACTTGTTCATTCACACACTCACATGCTGAAATCTATCTGGTATATATATCTGCATCAAGGATTTTTATCAACTTGCTAGTCAGCATCAAGAACACTGCAAGTAATTAATCTGTCAACTGAATCCATGCTTGATTTGTGATGCATATCAAAAACATAGGCATAGAAGTCATTAATCATGTCATCCAGCAATGTATGATCCCTCAAATTGCTTGATCAACACCTTTTACTCATCTGGATTGAAGTTTGATACTCTGCTGGTCAGTTCTTCCTTTGTCTGCTCTACTTGACTAGAACCCAAAACTAAGATGTTCATATCTTTTTCATGCTTTATCACCAGAGCCTAAATCCCTAGAATACAGTAGTCATGATACCCCTCTTGACTTGTCCAAGTCCGCAACTTCTTGAGTTACACCATCTGAGAGATCTAGACCTAATTGTCATACCTTGTTACATACTCTATTCTTGTTCACCAGACCAAAACAATCTTCATTCTGACTTCTGGTATAGGTATACTATGTACTGCAGATGTGTGGGATAGACTTTGTTGTCATTAATAACAACACTTATGAAGCCACATAGTGTCTCTTGCCAACACATTCAAGTCTCAATTGTGTTTGGCTAACAGTGTGATGATCTGCGTCAAGTTTAGCCGACCTTGTTGATCATTCCAAGGTTGATGAAGCATATAAATACTTGTTGAAGAGTTGTTGAAAAGCATCCTTGTACACAATGAATTAAATCTGACGAAGGGATCAAAAGAAGAGAAGAGAAGAAGAGGAGCAAAGGGAGTATAGAGTGAAGAGTTAGTGAAGAAGAGTTTGAAGATAACAGCAGAAGTTCTAATCCTTCAAAGGGACTGATTCAGGCATGAATGTAGATGTTATATCTTAGTTCATTATTTCTGTATAAATCATAATTTCTTAGGCAGTGAGCCTCTTCTTGAGCAATGAGCTCTAGGCAGTGCACCTAAAGGCATGTGCCTTCTATTTTCTTAAGTACTTTTAACACGGTATGCATTTTTGTGGGTTAACCCCCACCATAGTTTTTTCCTTAACCAGGTTTTCCACGTCAAAATTTTGGTGTTGTGTGTTCATGATGTTTCTACTCATATGTTGATTTATGCTTAAATTTTTTCATCATTAATCTATAAAGAAGATTTAAAAGATTCAGAAAAGGTTAAAGTTTAGGGACAACTAATTCACCCCCCCTCTAAGTTATCCAGACTATTTCCAACAATTGGTATCAGAGCCAACTTCCTCTAAAAGAAGCTTGACCACTTGAGGAGATCTGAGATGTCGATCTACAAGAAGGAAAGTCCAAGATTTGATGGAACAAATGATTCCCTCTGGAAGGTATGCATGCAGTGTCATCTAGAATGTATGGGTGATGGATTTTTGGACAACAACCAAGAATGTGTATAAGATTTCGAAGAATGGACCTTCAAATTTAGATGAACTTAGAGATCCTAAACACAACACTTGAGCCAAAGAAGCATTATTGAGTGCCCTGTTTGATACCGAATTGGCAAATATCCTGGATTTGCAAACTGCTCATGAGATCTGGAGTAAATTGGAAAATATGTATGAAGTTGACAAATATGTTAAATGTGCCAAGCTACAAATCTTGAAGGGTAAATATGAAAGATTGGTAATGAGTGAAGATGAAAACATTACTTCCTACATGCAGAAAGTAAATGAACTTGTGACCGGTATCAAAAATGCAGGTGGAGTATTGGATGAATCAGAAATTGTTACCAAGGTGCTCAGATCCTTACCTATAGATTACAAGCACAAGGCTGTAGCCATTGAAGAAATCGGGACAATAACAATAGTCACAATGGATCAGTTAGTTGACGAACTTTCAGCATTTGAAATGAGTGAGTTTGGTGATTCTCTTCCTAAGACTAAATCTGCATTCAAGGCCAGTGTGTATGGAAAGCAAAGATATGATCTGGGTGAAAGCTTTTCTACAAGATCAAATAGATTTGTGAAGACAAGAAAGGATCTTGAAGATATTGAAATAGAAACTGTAGATCTTTGCCAAACGGATGCCAAGAGGATCCGGTAAGTATGAAGGAAAGTTGCCACTAAAATATTTTGCTTGTAATAAGATTGGTTATTTTGCCTTAAGGTGTTCGAAGAGGTTTTCAAAACCAAACCCTAACATGTACAAGGGTCAAAAGAATTGTTACTATATCTAAGAAGTTGGAGAAGGAGTCACAGATGATGAATCTGATCATGGAGAAGGTGATTGGGTGTTCATTGCTATTAAAGAAGAAGATCCAATGTCTACCAAATCTTCTAGCTGTGCAAATGTAGAAAGTGCCTTGGTTTCTCAGGTTGTTGAAAAGGATGAATGGGTGATTGATAGTGGATGTTCTCATCATATGAATGGAGACAAGAGTAAGTTTTTGAGTTTTGAAAATTATGAGGGAGGACTTGTGAAATTTGGAGATAACTCAATTGGTAGAATCTGTGGTAGAGGATCCATCTCCTTTGAATAAGACCAATAATGTTCTGTATGTGGAAGCCCTGAAGCATAATCTTCTCAGTGTTGGATAGTTGGTTGACAAGGGTTATAATCTTCATTGGAAAATGCAAAATCTTGGAAAGCTCCAGAACTAAAATTGCATCTAGTACTCAGACTAAAGGTAACATCTTTTACTTAAGTAGTTTAGGAAAAAATTGTTTGATTGCTCAAACAGATCAAAGTTGGTTATGGCATAGGAGGATGTGTCATGTAAATTTTGATAACATTGTCAAAATAAGTTCCACTCAAGCTGTAAGAGATCTTCCAAGACTTGTGAAACCTGATAGTATATGTAGAGAATGCCAATTGGGTAAACAAAACAAAATTTCATTCAAAAGTAAGGAACAAGGTTCAAGTGGGAGATTGGAACTAGTGCATACTGATCTCTATGGTCTTGCTGGAATTAAAGTGTGCAAGGAGACGAATATTTCATCCTGCTGATTGATGACTACTCCTGATGATGTGGGTAACCTTCCTAAAAGAGAAATCAGAAGCTCTTGATAAGTTTAAGGTGTTAAAGATGATGGTTGAAACTGAGATTGGTGGGAAATTAAAATGTCTAAGATCTAACAGGGGTGGAGAATTCACTTTGGTGAGTTTGATGCTTTTTGTGAAAAGCATGGGATAAAAAGACAATTATCTGCTCCTAGGATTCCTCAGTAAAATGAAGTTGCAGAAAGGAAGAACCAGACCATTCAAGAAGCTTCCAAGACCATGATGATGGAAACAAATGTTCCTCAAGTTTATTGGAGGGAAGTTGTGAGTACTGTTGTCTACACTCTTAACTAAGTGTAGATCAAAGGAAATTATGGTAAAACTCTTTATGAACTTTGGTTTGGTCATCCTCCTACTGTAATATATTTCAAAGTTTTTGATAGTAAATGCTATATCAAAAGAGTTGAGGATTTAGGCAAGTTTGATGCAAGAAGTGATGAAGTAATATTCTTGGGATACTCTACTCAAAGTAAGGCTTATTGGTGCTTTAACAAGAGGTTGAAAAAGATTTTTGAAAGTGCTAATGTTAAAGTTGATGAAAGCAAAGAAGGTCATTCCAAGTATTTTGGATATGACTTAGATGATCAAGATGAAAGTCAAAGTCAAGGAAGGCAAGATCAAATTTAGACTCATATCCATATTGATCCGGTAACTCCAGTAACTCAAGAGATTAGTGCAGATGATGAGGAACCAGTTCGAAAAATAGAAGTTCAAACATTTCCCAAAACCCCCAGGTATGTAAGAATGAATCATCCTAAGATCAAATCATAGGAGATAAAAATAGAGGTGTTTGAACTAGGAGAAGAGTTGTTGAAGATCAAGAAGAGATTTGTCTGATTTCAAAGATTGAACCTAAATCAGTAAGTGAAGCTTGCAATGATGAAAACTGGGTGAAGGCAATGGAAGAAGAATTGGTGCAAATTGAAAAGAATCACACTTGGGATCTTCTTCCTAGACCTGAGGACAAAAATGTGATTGGAACCAAATGGGTCTTCTGAAATAAACTGAATGAAGATGGTGAGGTTGTACAAAACAAGGAAAGGTTGGTATGTAAAGGTTATTCTCAAGTGGAAGGAATTGATTTTGAAGAAACTTTTGCTTCGATGGCAAGGATAGAGGCAGTCAGATTATTTCTTGCCTTTGCTACTTTCAAAGATTTTAAAGTTTATCAGATGGATGTCAAATCAACATTTCTAAATGGAGATTTGGAGGAAAAAGTCTACATTGAACAACCGGAAGGATTTCAGTTGTTTGATCAAGGAGATATGGTTTGTAGACTAAGAAGAGCATTATATGGACTCAAGAAAGCTCCAAGAGCCTAGTATGCCAGATTGGATAAGGGCTTTCTTAAGCTAGGATTTAGTAAAGGTACTATTGATAGTAATTTGTACTTCAAGATAAATCATGAGGACATTCTAATTGTTGAGGTCTTTATTGATGATATCATTTTTGGTGGAAATGAATGCATGTGCAAAAAATTTACTGATCAGATGAAAAGTGAGTTTGAGATGTCAATGTTTGGTGAGATGAACTTCTTCCTATGTCTGCAAATTGTCCAGTCAGATAAAGGTATCTTCATATCTCAGTCCAAGTATGTGAAAGAATTGTTGAAAAAGTTTGGAATGGAAGATTCAAACCCAGTAGGTACTCCTATGGTAACTGGATGCAAGCTAAGAAAAGATGATGACTCCCCAAAGGCAAATCAGAAAAGGTATAGATCAATGATTGGAGGATTACTCTATCTGACTCAAACTAGACCTGACGTCATGAAGGCAGTTGGACTTGTTCCCAGATTTCAAGCTAATCCAAAAGAATCCCATGTTGTAGCAATCAAAAGAATTTTTAGATATGTCAAGGGGACAATTGATTATGGACTATGGTATCCAAAGGACAATGGTTTCACTCTTCATGCATATACAGATGCTGATTGGGTAGGAGATGTGGATGATAGAAAAAGTACTAGTGGTGGCACATTCTTCTTGGGAAGAAGATTGGTCTCTTGGATGAGCAAAAAGCAAGAGGCAATTTCTCTATCTACTGCAGAGGTAGAGTATATAGCAGCAGAAAATAATTGTTCTCAAGTTCTGTGGATGAAGCAAATGTTGAAAGACATCAGAATTGTGTTTGAGGAGACAGTCACAATTTTCTGTGATAATTCAAGTGCTATAAGCATTTCTAAGAATCCAGTATTGCACTAAAAAACAACATATATCTATCAAGTTTCACTTCTTGAGAGAGAAAGTTAATGAGAATGAAGTCAAGTTGGAGTTTGTGTCTTCCAAAGATCATATTGTGGATATCTTCACTAAGCCTCTTCCCAAAGATACTTTTGAGTATCTTAGAGAAAAGTTAGGGGTTATCACCCCTCCTGATCAGAACTAAGATGCACTAAGGTGCATCTGTCCGGTGGAATTCACATTCATATCTTGTGATCCGAATTGATGTTAAGGAGGTACTACTCAAAGGGGGAGTAGTCAATATGCAAATTTTGGGATCAGTATGAAGCAAAAAGGGAGAAAAGATAGAAAATATGTGCCCTTTTCCATTGATGTCAAATGGGGAGAGAAGTCATGTGAAAAAGTTGCTAATGTAAGGGGGAGCAGTAAAGAAAGTAGTTGCAGAAGTGAGAAGAGAAAGGGGGAGAAGTTCTTGTCTTGATGGTTAAATTTAGTTTTTCACATCATATGTTGTCATCAATGACAAAGGGGGAGATTGTTGCAAATATGTGACTAAGTGGTGTTGTCATGTATGTAAACATATCCTTATTGCCATTGGTGTCAACGGTATCCTATTTTTTTGCCTATTTGAGAAGACTAGATTGTTAAGGATATTGAGAAAATTAATGGAGATCAATATATGCGGACCATATGGCTATGCAGAGGTTTGTCTGAAGAAGCTTCAGTTAAGATTTGAGAGGTTCGCATTAAGATCTAAACAAGTTATAGCCCTCTGAGTAAAATCGGTCCTGCATTATTCAAGAGAGACAGAGTGATAGGAAAGAGGTCTGGATTGCTCTAGTAATGTACAATGATGATCCGTGGATCTAGATGCATGTCTAGGAAATTAGTATGTATTATCAACTCTAGTGGTTCGTGGTTTGGAGGTCCGCAAGCTATCTTTCTAGTTCGACAGTCATGGAAGATAGTGTTCTTGAGGTTCTGAAGGAAGATACAAATGATTTTGGTAATTTGGTTTAAAGTGAATGTTATTGGTCATTTCAATGTGCTTGTAGAGGTCTTTGGATTGTGTGGCTACTATGTTGGAGGTCTGCACTAAAGTTTGAGCTTGTTGATTGAAGATTTCTTCTTTGAGGTTGATGTTCTTCCCAATATTGGTCAACCGGATGTTCCTAGCATGTTGTAGATGATCTAAGAGCATTCTTATGAAGTGTGGCATGGTTGTAGAAGAACATTCAATTCTCAGTTTTGTTTGGCCGATAGTGTGATGATCCGCATCAAGTTTATCTGACCTTGTTGATCATTCCAAGGTTGATGAAGCATAATACTTGTTGAACAGTTGTTGAAAAGCATCCTTGTACACAATGAATTAAATCTAAAGAAGGGATCAAAAGTAGAGAAGAGAAGAAGAGGAGAAAAGGGTGTATAGAGTGAAGAGTCAGTGAAGAAGAATTTGAAGATAAGAGCAAAAGTTCTGAGCCTTCAAAGGGACTGACTCAGGCATGAATGTAGATGTTATTTCTCAGTTCATTATTTCTGTATAAATCATAATTTCTTAGGCAGTGAGCCTCTTCTTGAGCAGTGAGCTCTAGGCAGTGCACCCAAAGGCATGTGCCTTCTATTTTCTTAAGTAATTTTAATAGGGTACTCATTTTTGTGGGTTAACCCCCACCGTGGTTTTTCCCTTAACCGGGTTTTCCATGTCAAAATTCTGGTGTTGTGTGTTCATGATGTTTCTGCTCATATGTTGATTTATGCTTAAATGTTTTCATCATTAATCTGATTATAAAGAATATTTAAAAGATTTAGAAAAGGTTAAAGTTTAGGGACAACTAATTAACCTCCCCCTCTCAATTGTCTAGACTATTTCCAATAGCAAATGCTTGTAGTAATGCTACCATTGGTATTGGAGTATCTAATGACACTAGTTACAAAGCTGTGGGATTTGATTGTCAAAACTTGGTCCATAATGTGACTGTTCCTATGAATAATTATTCTCAACCTCCCATCACATATAGTTATTCCCAACCATCTTCCACCTACCACTATGTCCAACTACCATTAACCTATTCCCAGCCTCCACTTGTCACGTCTCAATTTAATTCACTTCCTCACTTTGGTTCCAATTCCTCACAACAAACTGCATCTCCAAATGATGCTATCCTAACTAACTTTTACAGGGCATGAATGCTTTACAACAAAAGGTAACAAATTTGATAAATTCTTCATAGCCTAGTCTACCAACATATCATGCCTGTAGTCGATGATGGCGTGCATGGTTCGGTGGTTAAGTCGTTCAGTTGTAGTGGCGGCCACCAAAGTTCAAACCCCCGCTGGGCCAACAAGCTCGCAAGGGTTTATGCCTTCACTAGGCCAATGCGCTCACAGGTTTGAAGTGTTCTTACTAGAGGATGAGGTCCCCCATGTTGTGGCCCCACCGATTCATTTCTCTGGGCAAAAGCATTTGCATGGAGCTGAAGGGCGTGTCGCACCAGTGTCACCGGTCAAGTTAAAAATTTTACTAGGTGCATTAAAAAAAAAACATATCATGCCTGTAATCCCCTTTCCTATGCAATCTTGAGAACTCTTATGCCTGAGAGGTTTAAGACTCCCCGCTTTGAAAAATATGGTGGAAAAGGTGATCCTAATATTCATGTGGTAGCATTTACAACTATGTGTAGTGATTTCTATTTTGAAGAGGATTTGTTGGCAAAACTTTTCCCGCGATCTCTCAAAGATACTGATTTAGATTGGTTTTTCTCTTTGCCTCTGAATTCAATACACTCCTTTTCACAGTTGATTGATCAATTTTTACAACATTTTCAAGCAAATATCTGACCCCAAGTCACTCTTATTGACTTGGTTCAATGCAAACAAGGTCCAAAAGAGAAGTTGACTGAATTCATTAGTTAGTATTAAGGACCTTATGCACAAATTCAATATCATATGAAAGATGATGTTCAGAAGATATTTATTACAAATCTACAACCTAATATTCATGATAAGATCCTCTTGATGAAGTATAACTCCTTTCAACATTTATGCACCATCCTTCATGATTATCAACTTTCATCTAGTCAGTATGAAAACCAAAACTTATCGACTCAAGTTGGTCAATCCACGGGTGGATCATCACAAAACAACTTTAAGAGGAATAATAATAACATGAGCTTCATCAAGGTTAATGGACCAAATATGAACTTTTCTAATGTTTCAACTATCACTAATCTGAAGAAAGCATCATATCAACCAAGAAAGTTTACTCTAATATCAGAGTCTTATCATTCCATCATGAATCAAGTTGTGAGTAATAACATTCTGAAGATTCCCCTGATCAAGCATGTTGATCCTAGTAAACAAGGACCTTACTTTGATGCTAATGTCTTTTGTCATTATCATCAAATGCAAGGACATGACACTGAATGATGTATGCATCTTAAACATGAGATACATGACCTTATTGATTCAAATGCCATCTAGGTATCAGGTGTGAATGATAATGGAAACAAGTAGGTTGCTCTACTGAATCAGAACTTACAAATATTCACTAATCCTTTCCCTACGAATACTAAAACTAATATGTTGGAACAGGGTTTAGTGGAAATAGATGAGGATGATTACTTGGACTATGATAACGTTGTGGGAATGATTGAAGTAGATAAAAAACAAGTGGACAATCCACCTCGTCCATAAAGGAATGGAATTTATGCTAAGGTTCCTCCTCTGTTATCCTTATATGGATCAAAAGAAAATCAAAATACATTGGAAAAGTAGGAACGACAACTGATACAGATGAATAAGATGGTATAGGATGATTCCTATTATTATGCTAGAAAGATTCAACAAAAAAAACTTGATAAAAATCAGAAAAGAGTTAGACGACTATCAGCAGTTAGAGAAAACAGTGGTTCTCCTCCTCATAAGCAACAAAAAGTTATATTTACACAAGGAGTTACAAAGCAAGTATCATGTGATGATAAACAAAACTCTTATAAGAACAACTCAAATTTTGCACTCAACATGATCGAGTACCTCTCCAAGAGGTTCGCAAGTTCCATAATTTGATACGAAGACCATACAGGTATAACTCTTTATCTCTCTCATGATGTGCTTCCCCCATGATGTGTTATGTGTTTTTTAGGCCTCCTGGGATGACCTTGGATTCTCCCACAAGGTCCAGGATACCAGGAGACCACCTCTATTGTGACCTTCTTCTATTTGTATCATCATTCTTCTATATTGTCTCTTTCTCTGATTTCATCATTGTGTGTTGTGTCTTACAGACATAGCATTACGGTTGGTGACCTGGGGGCACCCTCCTACATGATTGTCCCTACGACACTTGTTTCTCCTCTCTTATTTATTGTTTCCCTTCCTCTAGTGTTTCTATCTAGCAGAGGGATGATGAAAAACATTTATACTAATGCAGACCTAGTGTCCCTTTCGAGAGCAATCAAAAAATGGACTTACTTCCTAATATGATGATTGGGTTGTATATTTTATCTGACGCTTGGCTAGTGGAAGCACTTGTGCTTTCTGTGTAGTGACTATGATGATGTTTCTATCTCATTTACAAATCTTAACAATATTGCTACTCTGTGCACCTTTGTTTGTCTTTGAATCTAGCCTTGGTGGTACTTGATTTAGAGAGCTTTGTGATATAGCCCCATAGTTATCCTCAAACTTTGAATTCATTATATAACCTTGGCTCTTTGTGTGGTTAATCATATGCATTGATGTTGTTGTTTATCATGATGTTGTAGACACTAACATGTTCCTTGCAGGGATGTGTTTGTGGGAACATTTGGTGATCATAAAGTACATGTCACCTCTAGGGGGCATGGGCTTTGTGAGAGCTTGTGTTCCCTTGTGTGTTTTCTTCCTACCTTAACATGCTTGATATCGATGCATGATATCAACCACCTTAAGGTGGGGGCATAAATAAGGTAAGCTATCTATTGTAGATGTTAGCTATGTGCTTGTCCTTAGATGTAGTTTAAAGACTAGCTCGATGAGTGCTTCCTACATCCTGAGTTTGTTTGCAATCAATCAATCAATCATGTAAGCCCTCTCTAGAAGAAGAATATCAAGTATATCCTTTTTATCTTAAGCCATTTGTGGAGGTAGGGATGGCATATTTCTCATAGTAGATTACATCATCCTATCATTTTCAAAAGTCCTCTACGGAGGCAGGGAGTAGTTCTGTGACTAACTCAACCCTTAAGCATGTCTTTGGTGATTGTTGTGGCGAAGCTCAATCATCAATATGTGCCTGTAATGTCCCTGAGATGATGTTGAACCTAGAAATAGGAACACTCCATCGCTTGTCTACTGTGTTTTCTCTGTGTCTACAAGTCTGTGTTTGGCGTGCTTGCTTTGTTTGGAGTGTTTGTTGCCCCATATGTAGTCTAAAGACTAGCTCAATGAGTGCTTCTTGCATGTGTGTTACTGTATATATGCAGTTTAAAGACCAACATCATATTTCAACATTTAGATGAGAAAACCCCTACGTGTCTTGACAAACAAGACCTAGGGGGACTACTTGAGATAACCCCTACCCAAAATAGGGGGGAGGACTTGGGCACCCGTGCCCTAGTCCTACCCTATTTTGGGGCAGTCCCAATTTTTGGGTGTCATCTTGTGACTGTTATTTGAGTCCTATGCCGACACAGTAAGTTTGAATTACAAAATTCTTGGCAAGAGTGTTTGTAGTTGCATATAAAAGCATGTTTAGGCATTCATTTAGAAACTAGATGATCATTAGATGGAAATGGTTATGTTTATGCATTCTTAAGGTGATTCAAGGCTTTCATTATGTTGCAAGAGTAGAATTGTGTTGTCTATGTGTTTGTGTTTGTAGATTTGAGCATCCATTTCATCATGGAATGAAGAGCATCTTCCTCCCATGAGATCTTCACTACAAGGTGACATTTATTGTGTTTGTGATCATTATTCATTTGGTTTTGCCTCTGTCTCACAAGGGCATGGGTTCTCTATCTGACAAAGGTGTTTGGAAGACTTAAGTGTCCTTCTAGGGCTTGAATGAGGCAAGCTCCTAAATACCACAACCCCCTCCCAAAGTTTTATGATTGCAATTTATAGGTTGATGATGCATATTGGAGTGTCAAAATTGTAGATCAGAGAAGAAAAGATCAGCTTAGACTTGGGTGCCTGCTCATTAGTCCTCAAAGTTTCATGATGGAAAAACCTTTGGTATAGTAGGAATAGGTTATAGATCTTGTCCACAGATCCTGACAAAAAGCAAGGCACTGGACTTGGGCGCCTGCTCTTTTGTCCCTGACTTTTTTGTGTCAGAACCCCAAAAATAGGTGCATAGTCATTTGTAATTTTACAGCTTTCTGTAGAGGCATTTTCCATTATTCATTTGTTTACTGTCGTATTTACATAATTAGGGTTTTGATGGATAATTGAGCATAAGAAAAGGAAAATTGATAATCAAATACCCTAATTCAAGTTTCCCTACATTTATAAGTGACCAAGGACCTAATAGTGCTCTACCACTCGATTTGAAGGTCCTTGAATGTAAACAGTGAAAGGAGGATTTAAACACTAAACTAAACAATCTAAATTTTACCCTAAACAATTCCTTCATGGACAATCTTGTATCAAACTATCCCAAATTTTCATCTTTCCTATTGTAGCACTTGCTTCCAAACACTCTAAAATATTTTACAGTAGGAGTTCTTCCATACCATAGTTCATATGGAGTCTTTGAATGGTTGACCCTTGCTTGCACTCTATTTTGTATGTTCACTATAATGTGAATGGTTTCTTTCTAGTAGACATCTGGCAGATTTGCTTCTTTCAACATTTTCCTTTCTACTGCTTGAACTATCCTATTCTTCCTTTCCATAACTCCATTCTGCTAAGGAGTCCTAGGAGCTGACAAATGCCTTTTTATTCCATGATCTTTACCAAAATAGTTAGATTCATTGGAGGAGAACTCACCAACTCTGTCAGACCTCAAGCACTTGACTTTCATATCTATTTCATTCTCAACCATAACTTTAAATGCTTTAAACTTATCTAAAGATTCTAATTTTTCTTTGAGAAAGGTTACCCAAGTCATTCTAGAGTAATCATCAATTAACAACATGAAATACATGTCACCTTGAAATCTTCCTATTCTTGTAGGTCCACATAGATTTGTATGCACCAAATCCAATGTTCCTATGGTATAATACTCTTTGGTTTTGAAATTCTTTCTTGTTTTGTTCCCAATTTGACATTCCTTGCAAATTGCATTTATAGGCTTTGTAATTCTTGGCAGATCCCTCACAGCTTGAGTAGAGTTGATCCTTACTAGGCTATCAAAATTGATGTGACACATTCTTCTATGCCATAGCCAACTTTCATTAAATTGAGCCATAAAGTACATATCATTAGCACCTTTGAGTTGATATACATTACCTTTTATCCTTGTTCCTATAGCAACCAGAGTTCTAAAGATTTCTTTTCTGATTTCATAGCCACCATCCTGAAACACAAGGTTATATCCTCTGCTACACATTTGTCCTACACTTAGAAGATTATGTTGGAGACCCTTGACATAAAGAACAACATCTGTATTGTGCTTTCCATCAAAACTAATTAAACCTTTTCCACATATCTTAGTAGATGCATCATCTCCAAACTTAACGAAATCTCCATCAAACTTCTCAAGATTAACAAACTTATTCTTATCGCCTATCATATGATTTGAACATGCGCTATCTATTATCCAATAGTTCTCTTCTCTTGCATGAAAAGTAGTTACCAAAGCTCATTTGATATTGTGCTTTATTTCTAGAGCAATTTCCTTCATACATCATTTAGAATCAATAGAATTAGTTCCAACATTCGAATCCATGAACAAGCATTTATCACTTTCATCATCTAGATAGTTAGACTCATCATTAGATATGCTAGCATCTTATTTAACATATTAACTCCTCTTGATTACTTTACCTTTGTTATCCTTGTATTTGTCATTTGAAATTTTGACTGGACATTTTGAAGCATAATGATCTATCTTTCCATAGTTGAAACATTTGAAAGGTAACCTACCTTTGTATTTTGTAGAGCCCATTTTCAATCTACTTACAAAATTCACTTCTAGTTTATAAAAATCATCTAAACTTGATTCCTTATTCTTTTCTACCTTGCTAACCTTAAAAACAGTTTCTTTTCTTGAGTCATATTGACCAAATTCTCTTATCTCAAAAGTCGTTAAAGTACCAAACATTTGATCCCTAGAATAATGATTCAAATCTTGAGTTTCTTCAATAGCAAAAACTTTAGCACTATAACCTTTTGGAAGAGTTCTTAGTACCTTCTTTACCACTTCACTTTCCTCCATCTTCCCACTTAGACCATTGATGTTATTGACAACTTCATCCACTCTTTGCATGTAGCTTGCAATGTTTTCATTCTCTGACATCCTTAGGGTTTCAAACTTGGCCTTCAAATTCTGTATCTTTTCTTGCTTGACCTTGTCATCACCTTTATAGATACTTTCCATCTTCTTCTAGATCTCATGAATAGTTTTGTAGCTCATTACCTTCACTAGTTCTAAATTAGAAAGACTATTCAAAAGAGCACTCCTTGACATGCCATTGTTCTCATAGTCTTTAATCTCATCTTCATCCTTTGGACCATTAGTAGTTATAGTATATTTTTTCTCAACTAACTTGCATACACCATATCCTAATAAGATAAGAAAGATTTACATCCTAGTCTTCTAAAAAGCATAATTTGTTCCATCAAACACTAGAACCTCAATACCTTTCCTATTCGCCATCTGGATCTACCCCAGGAAGTTAACCTTCTTCAAGGGAACTGGCTCTGATACCAATTTTTAGTATGCATAGGACAACTGAGAGGGCAGGGTGAATCAATTGTACATTAAAACATTAAACCCTCAATGCTATTCCAATCTTCAAATTCTTATTATGCATTAGTAGAATGTAAACATATGAAGCATCAATGTTAACACATCCACTCACATAATAACATCATATTTAAATGGAAAACCCAAGAAGGGAAAAATCACAGTGAGGATTAACTCACATATATATGAATAGAAACACCAAATACAAGTAGGGTCACTACCAAGGGCTCACTACCTAGAAGAAAGGCTCATTACCTAGAAGGACTCACTATCCAGAAGAGAGAAGAATAGAAGAGGACTATTATAGAGAGATTCAATATCTCAAAGAAACAAGAGAGATCCACCACAGCAACTTTATGTCATCTGCAACCTTCGGCTCACTACCTCCAGAAACTTCAAGCAAACTGAAATGTAAACACCTTCTACTCACTACATCTGGGAGTCATAAGCATTTAAGCTTACACAAAACTCACTACTATTGATTCACATTTGCATCATCTTCTCTGTATTTCTCCACTCAACTTCATCTTGCATTTATACCATCCATGACCTAAAATAATCTCAATTAGGTCAGTCCTAATGAAATGTGTGCACCTTAACATGCAACACCAACATAGGTTGGCACCAAACACTTCTGTGGTGGAAAGAAGTGCAAGTGGACTATGCCAAGGGTTAACTAGGACTCAAATCTATCTCATCATGCTACTCATCACATCCACAATCCATGAAGTACCTCTACAACTAGTGCAATTAGATCAGGTTAGCCAAACCTGAACTAACACAACAAGTGATCACCTCCACACCTATCCAAGTTCAAAAACACCATGTGGACCACAAAGAATCACTCTATAGCATCCACACATCTTTCCAAAATATTCAGCATCATCAGAATCTTCTACAACACTATCACAACCACTTGTAACAAAGAATGTCTTCATTATGCACATCAAGATGCACTATTATAGAACTTCAACAAAAGAACCGATCTTGCGAAGCAATCCAAAACTTGAAACCTCAAGGGAAGGTAGATATAGACAATTTAAGCACGTTCCCAAATCCACAAGACAAGAAACCTTAATGCAAATAAATGTAGAGCAAACTCATTTCTCCTAGACAAGCTTCTTCACATTCAAACACTTTGTCAAACACATCTTCCACTTCTGCATGATCCAAAACCTAAAACTTTGGGTATCACACCTCTAAATACCTCTAATGATCACTTCCAAACTGCACAAGCATATCTTCAACCATAAATAAATGTGAAGCAAAACACTGAGCATACCTCTGTCACACTGTACACCTTTTTATTCAAATTTTCTCAAAAGCACTTGGAAACCAAGTGAACTACTTGGTAGAAGTTGACATCAATGCAACACCAAAATGTTTCCAACATGAAAAGCTTCAAATGTTGTCCACTATGGGGTAGTAGGAATGGTGTTCCATCTTGGTATGCCAAATGAAAACTATTTTTGCCACAAAGTTGGTGAATCGGGAAAGGGCCTCTCCATAATGAATTAAAATTTCCATGCATTCCTTTTGGCTCTCTTCTCTTATTCCACAAAAGAACTAGGTCTCCAACTTGAAAATCTCATGGCTTGGCCTTTTTGTCAAAAAGGTTCTTGACTTGGCTTTGATGATCAGCAATGCAATCCACCACCTTTGTGCATTGCTCGTCTAGTTCAGTAAGGAACATGACATGCTTGTCTATAGAAATTTCAAACGTCTCATCTTCGATTCCCCTGGCCAATCTGAGAGTAGGCAACTCCAATGTTATGAGTATCTCTACATTCAAACCATAAAGAAGTTGAAAATGGGAAATACCAATCACTCTCTTGGGCATATTGCGATCAACCCATAATGCATCATACAATACCTTATGTCAAGACCTCTAATTTTCTTCTACTAGCTTCTTCATAATGGTGACCAAGTTATTGTTACTCGACTCAGCATGACCATTTCCTTGGGGGTAATAGTTGGAGGAGTGGGATAAAGTGATCCCATAGTCAAAATAGAACTCATTCATCTCATCGAATGAGAAACAAGTAGCATTGTCTACTACTATTTTGTTAGGTACTCCAAACCTTGAGATAATGTTTTCCTTGAGGAAGTTACAAACAACCTCTAAAGTGGCATGCTTGACTAGAATTGCCTTCACCCACATAGTGCAATAGTTAGTATCTGTGAGGATATAGCTATGACCCACACTTGATGGTGGGTTTACTATACCAATGAAGTTGATACCCCATTATTGGAAGGGCTCTTCAATTACTATTGGTTTAAGGGGTAGGGCTGCCAACTTCGATTTCCCCACAAGCTACTGGTACAACTTGCATTTATGTACCCAGGCATATGCATCTTGAAAAATTGTCAGCCAGTAGTATCTTTCTCACTAAATTTTGTAAGCCATGACTGGAGTTGAGAAATGTCCTCCACATGCCAAGTTGTGGAAATATTCCAACAACTTGTCTTGTTATACTTTATCCACACACTACAAAAAATTTCATCAATGCTTTGCTTGTACAAACCATTGTCCCAAAGAATGAAGTTTGTAGTGTTAATCTTGATTGTATTCTTCTCTTTGTAGGAAAAATAATCTAGACAATCCCCATATGTGAGGTAATGTGCAATATTGGAATACCAATCATTTGTCATACTAACGAAGAAGACTGCAGGAAGTTCTTCTATATCTGCTTCCTTGTCACTCGATATTTCTTCTGGTTCATTTTCTGCAATAAGATGACACAAACCTTTTCCATGCACTAGCTCCATAGGCTTGATCTCCATATCATATTCTTGGATCTTGGCAATCCAATTACCTCTCTTGCTCCCAAATTCCTATTGAGTCAAGATGGACTTGACTGTTCAATTAGGTACCAGTGCTATGGTATGGGAACTTAGAATATAATACCTAAAGTGCTTAATCACTTTCACCACAGTGTAAGCATGTTTATGTTGGTAAGAGACACAGTGTAGCTTCATGAGTGTTGTCATTTATGGAAGCAAAGTCCATCCCACACATCCACAGGACATGGTGAGACTTTACTGGAAGTCAAATTGAAGAAGTGTTGTGGTCTGATAAGCAAGAACAGAGCATGTAGCAAGGTCCGACAGTCAGGTCCAGATCTCTCAGAGGAAGTATCTCAGTAAAATGCAGATTTGGGAAGTCTAGAGGAGTACCATGACTGATAGTTTCCAAGGATTGAGCCTCTGGTGAAGAAAGAGTGAAGAGATATGAGCACCTAAGCATTGGGTCCCTGTTTGGTAGAGTAGACAGAGGAAGAACTGATCGGCAGAGCATCAAACTTTAATCCAGATGAGTTATTGATTGTGATCAAGTTTCTTAAGGTATCATTCATGATTGGCCAACGTGATTGATGACTTCTATAAGCATCTCTTTGATATGCATCACTTGGTAAGCAAGGATTTAGCCGACAGATCAGAGTTTAGGAAAATATTGACTATTCCGGATGCTGACTAGAAAGGTGTTGAAATCATTGGTGTGGATATATATACCAGATGGATTTGGATATGAAGGTGTGTGTGGTGTGGAGTGAAGTGTGAAGAAAAGCAGAGGAATAGAGTAACAACAGTAATATAGGTCTGGTATGTGATAGGATAGCAGTACCAAAGAAGAGGAAGAATGAAGTGCAGTAGATCAGTGTATTGAGCCTAACCGGAACTGAACCTCAGCATATGTGGATGCTTCTCATTAGTTCAAATATATTCTTACTTTATTTTGTATCTTGGAGATAGTGAGTCTCTTGTAGGAAGTGAGCCTCTTGTGAGCAGTGTGCTCGGGTAGTGAGCCCTAATTGGCAAGTGCCATCTTGTACTATCTTATTCTTTTAACACAGAATACATCTTGGGTTAATCACCCCATGGTTTTTCCCTTAACAGGGTTTTCCACATCAAAATCATTGTGTCATGTGTATTGATGTTATTTCTATTTCATAGTTATGTTTGCTTATATGATTTGATGTTATATTAATTGTTAAGGAAGATCAGAGAGTTGAAGTAATTTAAGATAACAAATTCACCCCCCCTCTCAGTTATCAACAATTGGTATCAGAGCCAAGTTCCTCAACAGAGCCTAACATCTTGAGGAAGATCTAGGAATTCAAATGGATGTGTATGGTATGAGGGAACAACTTCAGTCTGCCCTAGATGATCTTGAGCAATCTAATTCTAAAGTCAGTGAATTGAAGGAAAGACTCAAACAGGCTGATGATTTCATAAATGAACTAAAAGGGAAACTAAGTATCTCTATGAAAAAGAGAAAGGATCTACTTTAGCAATTGGCAAGTCAAGGTGAAGCCAATTATACAAATGAAGATCTAAAGGAGAAAACTAAGTTATTTGAAAAGTTATCAAAAGAGGTCATTATGGTAAGACATGAAATGGAATCAGGAGTTATGAAATTCACTCAAGAAATTGAAGAGAAAAGAAAAACTAAATATGGTCTAAGACAATCTCTCAAGGAGAAATTAGAAGACTGCGACAAAATGGATAGGATAATCAGGCATCTAGAATCTAATCTTGAAGAAGCTAGAGATAATGAAGAACAACTTGAGAATTAGATTGACACTCTTAAAAGGGATCTTCAAGCAACAAATGAATACAAAGAGAAATTCAAGATAAGCTCTACTCAACTTGGAGGTCTTCTTCAAAGCCAAAAGAGGGTAGATGACAAGCAAGGCTTGGGGTATGAAAAAGGTGAATGCTCTAGATCTGGTCAGAAGAACTTGAGATTAGAAAATCCAAGAAACAAGCCTAGAAGACCTCCAGTAAGGCAACCAAATGCTCAAAGATATCCATCTTTCAATGGATACTGTCACAACAGCAATAATTTTGGTCATAAAGCAAATCAGTGCAAAAGAAGAATGAACCAGACTAATTCATCCTTCTCCGAATAGTGTTTCAATTGCAAAAGGTATGGTCACAAATCTCATGAGTGTAGAAATATACAAATAAACAATTCATTCAATAGAAGATGCTTTGCATGCAATAGAATGGGACATATGGCTAATCAGTGTAGATCAAGAGGATATTAGTCAAATATGCAAAGAAATGTTGTCTGCTACAATTGCAATAGATCCGGTCATATTGCCAAATTCTACAGAAATAAGAATCAGAACAATAAGGGTCTGGTACATCATAATCAAAACCAAGACAAAGGAAAAGGAAAAATGAATGCAGATGAAATTCAAAGGGAGATGAACAAGATTTGGGTGAAGAGGAGTACAAATAATGTTGAAGATGGATCCGCACTAGAATCTGGTGCTGATATTCCTTCCAGAAACTAAATAGATGAGCTCTGTCTTAGGGGGAGTCACAAAAAGAAAATATTTTCCCCCAGCCAGTCAATTGGTGCCTAAGATTGGCACATGAAAGGTTCTGGCTAAAAGGGCTCTCAAAGAAACATCTAAATAACCCTTGGGGAAGATATGAAAGATCCGCAATGAATTTGAAGAGGTTAATCATCTGAGATTAATCTAGTTTAACAGTCATCCAGTAAGAACATGATTTTCACAGTCAGATCTAGTATGATTCAAATTTGAGGTATCTGATCTGCAGATAAATCAAATGTTTGGGGAAAGGAAGATAGATTGTCATCAATCACCAAGAATAACTCTAAGTATATCTCAGTGATCCAGAAAAGATCTTTCTCAAAACAAGGAGAATAAGGTAACCAGAATAACTTAAGGTGTGCATTTATTGTAATGTGGAATTAGGGGTTTCTCAAAAATAAAAGGGCTCATTCACCCATCATTTGTACATTTGCATTCGAGAAGAAAAGAAAAGGAGCTCTGCAACAAATTGTTTCAAATTTCTCAAAGATCGACCACTGAAGTTGATTCATCTAGCAAATTAATCTGGCTCACTCCGCGAACCCTAGAAGCACAAAAGGTATTTTCCATTATTGAATATCTCTCTATAAATATTTTGAAAGATGGCTACTCCGAATATTGTGAAGATCACTAATAGGCCCCAAATTTAAGAAACATCCCTACAAATCCCTGGAAGTAGATCCCCTAGGGACATTTTCTGGTTTTCCACATGGAGTTCTACATGTAGAAGATATTAGGGTTTACATTCACATAAACATTGAAGAATTCAGAGAATTCAAGTTGAGAGATATCTACCACAAGGAACTATAAATGAATCACTTGAACTTAAACCCCAATATAAGGCCATCCGAGAAAAAACATTTTGGGCAGTGCATTCATTTCCCCTATTTTTCTAAAGATGAGTGGGTCTGGTATGTTTTGAACAGAGTGCATGACAACTTCATGTGGCTGAATAGACCATTCAAGATCACAAAAGATGCAATTAAAGCAGTAACCGGTTTGCACTCATCTGGAGGGTTACCTGTTCTTAAATCCGTCAAGAATCAAACTATGAGTGAGGCTACTAGATCAAGGTTTGATAAGAGAGCAATGACAATAGAAGATATCATTGATCTGAATATCAAGTTTGCCTCCATGATCATCGGTTATAAGATATATCACTCCAGCAGGGAAAATTCAGTACGCGGAACTGCAATTTACACTGCTTATGAAATGTTGAGAAAGGATGCTAACTATGACCTTTGTGAACTCCTTCTAAACCAACTTTTGGAGAACCTACAGAAGATAAAGAAGGATAAGAAGAATTCATTCAAATATGATGGCCTGATACTCTGTCTATTCTTCTACTACATGAATTAGCTACCCAGATCAAATGGGTGGATATGGCAAAATGACAGACCAGTAGCAATACAAATCAGAGACTATCTGCATGGAATTGGCGATGCCAATACACAGAATACAGCACTCTGGGGGTACTTTAAGAACTTTCAGAACATGATGCAAGCCAGAGAGAGAATTCCTTAATTGCTAGTTAAAAAGTATAAGGATACAATATGCTTTATGGTAGAAACTGATCAATGCCTAATGGAGGTAGTGGAACCAAGAACAATATGGATCATGCCAATGGGGTATGAAGTGGATGAGAAAATTGTGAATTTGCATGTTCAGCACATGCTAAGTCAGCCCAAGGATCCCAAGGCAGAAAGGTTTAAAACCTTTGAAGAATTGAGTGTAAAGATTCATGTGGAGCTCAGACAACCAGAGATGAAGAGAAAAGTAAGAAAAGAAGTAGAGAATGTTGCCAAAAGTTTTGGCATATCAAAAGAGGCACTTGATGCAAATAGAGAAAAGATGGAAAGGGCAGAGAAAGAAAAGGAAGAAGCAGAAAAGGAGAGTACTCTGGTAGAAGCCCCCTCCTGAACCAGATCCTCTAAGAGCTCTACACCTACCACTGCTAAGAGCTCAAAGGCATCAAAACTGGAAGCAAAATCATTTGGTAAAGGAGAAAAAAGAACTAAGACAAAGGCTACAAGATCATAGACAAGCCTCAAAGATGATGAAGAGACAAAATATGATGAAGAGATCAAGAAGATGAAGAAGAAGAAGAAAGTATCCAGAGAATCCTCTACCGGTCTAGACAAGGAAGAAGAAAAGATAGATAAAAGTGTTGAGAAGCCTACTCTTGACGATATCATCAAGGCAATTACTATGGATGGAAACCTAAAAACATTAATAGAATTCTATGATGAATGTAGTGAAGCTGACCAGAAGATCCTGCAAGATGCCATAGTCAGGTATCTAAATATCTATAACAAATATTTCATCGAAATCATATCCCTAATTCCTAAAAGCCTTGAGAAGGAACTTGAAATCAGAAAGAATAATTCTAAAGCAAAGGATATGGAGATCCAAGAACAGATAACCATTCATCTCTATCCTTCCATCACTCCTAAGCAAAAGAATATGATCTTCAAATATTGCAAGGATGAGTTCTAGAGAAAAGTTAGGATGAATCAGCTTATGCTTGGAGAAACCAACAAGGTGGCTAAAGAAATAGAAGACATCCTCCAGAATGCATACAAAAGATTCAATATTCCTATTATAGAGGACTTAGGTGATGATCCCTCGGCCATGGATGACAAAGAAGAATCTACTAAGATAGTGGCAGAAGAGGTAAAGGAGACAAGTGAAGAGAAAGAGAAGGACTTGGATTCCTTTGCTCTGGAAGAGGAAGTCCATAAAGAAGCAAACATCTCTCCTTCAGTTTCCCCTACAGACTCCGGATCTAAAGGAGAAGAAAGAATAAAGGAGAAAACTAGTCAAGGAGAAGAAGTACAGGAAAAAGAAAAAGGTCAAATAGAGAAAACCTCATATGACAGTGCTAAGGTTACAGAAGGGGAGAAAACCTTGTCACCGGCAAGAGACACAGCATAAGCAATTAAACATTTCTTAACCAAAGAGACGATGGAATTTGATGAACTATAACTTCTTCAAGGACCGTTCAATTTTGACTCCCTCTCCTTGGTTCAAACCATGAAGCTAGCATCCTTTACTTCAACAAAGGCAAAAGAAAAACTTTTGAAATCTCACATAGAAGATTGTGAGCTAATTGAGATTGCATCCGGTGCATTAGAGAAAATCATGCCATCCTTTCAAAAGGATTCTTCAGCCTCCACATCCAGTAACTTAAAATCTCTTGTCAATTCAATTAGAACACATTTTGATTCTTTGGAGAAGTCAATTGAAGAAAAGGTCCGAAAGGAGTTTTTGGGAAAAAGATTCTCCAAAGTGCAGGGTATAATAAAAAATGATAGGAGAGTTATGGATATCAGAATAAAGAGCTTAGAAAATGCTCTCAAAGATGGTGGAGATATCTATAAATTTTGTTTATCCTGGCCTAAAGTGACCAAGGATATTGAGAAGAAAGTAAAAGAGAAAGAGGATAAACTGCTAAGTTTGTCTCCAAGTTTTGATCCTCTCTCCTCTTCCATAGTAAATCAAGAGTGTCAGACTATTGCAGTCACAAATGCAATAAAGAAACTTGAGAAGGAAAGGAACATAATAAGCCAGATGGGTGAAATTAGAGGGATCATTATCCCTAAGATAGAGGCTATGCATGAAGCTCTAACTGATGCTCAGGCCACAACCCAGACTAGTGATCCGACAGATCTTAAGAAGGCAGAAGCTTTTGCATTCCTATTAAGTGGTCACATCTCAATTTTGGATAGGATGAAGCAAAGTTGGGCGACAGAAGTTGTACAGTTGAAAAATACCTTTGCAGAAATACTTAAGTATATATAAGTACAACTTGTAGATATACTTATGTGGATATAGATTGATTTTTGGAAATTTTGGTGTGTGGATTCTACCCTTTGCCATTGATGTCAAAGGGGGAGTGAGGAGCAGTGAAAAATGAGGAATCTAGATAAGGGGGAGCTCTGGTAAAATGTACATTAGAACAGAGTATCAGCCAAGGGGGAGTGTAGTGTGACAGTCATTTTTCACTAAGTGTTGCCATCAATGCCAAAGGGGGAGATTGTTAGCAAGAGACACATTGTAGCTTCATGAGTGTTGTCATTGCTGGCAACAAAGTCCACCCCACACATCTGTAGGACATGGTGAGTCTTTATTAGAAGTCAGATTGAAGAAGTGTTGTGGTCCAGTAAGCAAGAATAGAGCATGTAACAAGGTCCGATAGTCAGGTCCGGATCTCTCAGAGGAAGTATCTTAGTAAAATGTAGATTTGGGGAAGTCCATAGGAGTACCTTGACTGATAGTTTCCAAGAATTGAGCCTCTGGTGAAGAAAGAGTGAAGAGATATGAGCACCTAAGCATTGGGTCCCTGTTTGGCAGAGTAGACAGAGGAAGAATTGGCAGGCAGAGCATCAAACTTTAATCCAGATGAGTTATTGATTGTGATCAAGTTTCTTAAGGTATTGTTCATGATTGGCTAACATGATTGATGACTTCTATAAGCATCTCTTTGATACGCATCACTTGGTAAGGAAGGATTTAGCTGACAGATCAGATTTTAGGAAAATATTGACTATTCTGGATGCCAACTAGAAAGGTGTTGAAATCATTGGTGCAGATATATATACCAGATGGATTTGGATATGAAGGTGTGTGTGGTGTGAAGTGAAGTGCAAAGAAAAGTAGAGGAGCAGAGTAACAACAGTAATACAGGTCTAATATGTGACAAGACAACAACACCAAAGAAGATGAAGAATGAAGTGCAACAGATCAGTGTATTGAGCCTAACCGAAACTGAACCTCAGCATATGTGGATGCTTCTCATCAGTTCAAATATCTTGTTACTTTATTTTGTATCTTGGAGACAGTGAGTCTCTTGTAGGTAGTGAGCCTCTTGTGAGCAGTGTGCTCAGGCAATGAGCCCTAATTGGTAAGTGCCATCTTGTACTATCTTATTCTTTTAACATAGAATACATCTTGGGTTAATCACCCCATGGTTTTTCCCTTAACAGGGTTTTCCATATCAAAATCATTGTGTCATGTGTATTGATGTTATTTATATTTCATAGTTATGTTTGCTTATATGATTTGATGTTGTATTATCTGTTAAGGAAGATCAGAGAGTTGAAGTAATTTAAGATAACTAATTCACCCCCCCTCTCAGTTATCAATAGTTTCTCCATGGTTGAATACTTGAGCTCATGAACCTTTAGAGGAAAATTCATGAAAGATATAGGAGATTGAATTCCCTCTATTCTAGTGGACCAAAATAGAAAATAATGTGTACTCCAAAGCATATCTATACATAATGAAGTCCTTGGTGTAGTCTGGACAGACTAAGACTAAAGCATGAGCAATCGCTTCCTTTATGCCATGAAATGCAACTTTTCCATCTGCATTCCAATGGAAGGTCAAGATATTCCTTTCATCATATCAACAATATGATGTGTCTTCTCAAAAACATTAGGTACAAATCTCCACAAGAAGTTAACCTTTCCAAAGAAGGAATGCACTCCTATTTTACTAGATGGCAGGGTGAGACACTGAATAGAATTAAGTTGTTCAAGATCAATCTTGGTTCCTTCCTTAGACACAACGTGCCCAAAAAGCTTACTTCAGTTACCCCAAAATAGACTTCTTTGGATTGAGAGAGATCCCATGCTAATGGTACCTTTCAATTACTTGTTGTAAATGATTCCAATGATCTTGATGCTTCTTTGAGAAGATAATTAAATCATCAAGATAGACCAAATGGTCTTTCCCATCTCATCTTGGAAAGCTAGGTCCATCGCCCTCTAAAAGGTGGCATGAACATTGATCAACCCAAAAGGCATTCTGTGATATGCAAAGGTGTCCCATGGAGTAGTGAAGATTGTTTTGTGTTGATCCTCCTCATGCACCTCCACTTGGTTATATCCTGAAAAACCATCTAACACAGATAGCATTTCTAAACCCATCACTGTCTATAGTACTTGATCCATTACCGACAATTGGTAATTATCCTTTAGTGATGACTTGTTCAAATTATGAAAATTCACATAGATGCAGCTTTCTTCATTCTTCTTCCTCACAAGATTGATGTTAGATATCCATGTTGAGTGATGGATAGGAAAAATGATTTTTGCATCTAACATCTTTTGAATCTTGACAAGAATGATACTTGAGATCTTAGGATTGTATTTTTTGTTGTTTCTACTTATGAGGTAAAGATCCAAACTTGAGAGGAATATCATGCTACACTTCCTTGGGATGGAATGATTTCAAATCAACATATTAATATGCTAACACATCAATGTACCACCATAGAAGAGCTAAAAACTTTGTTCTTTCCTCTAATGAGAAACATTGCCCAATGTTTACCATTTTGGGATCATCTTCTGTACCAAGATTAAATTGCTCAACTTCTACTGATGAATCCGGTCCTGACTGTTGTTGCCATTTGATAAAGAGATCATGCTTATCAAAGAGTTTCTCTAGAGAAAGCAATCCTTTGGTGATCTTATTCCCTTTCATCTACAAAATTTCTTCATTAGTTTCCTCATTTACCTCAAAGATTGATTCTTAGGAGTAAAGTCACTCCCTTCAAAGTATAATTCATTGAAATTTTGTGCCTTTTCCAAAATGGCAATGATTTACTCATCACTATTGAAAATTTTCCAGTGATTAGCATTATCAGGAACACTAGGTCAGAATACTTACTCAATGGTATACATGTTTCCCTGAAAATCCTTGTGAGGAACCAGGAGAGTGACTGATATAGCCAACAAGTCTACCTTATCATTGTACTCCCTTAGGATTATTGATATATCAAAGGCACCAAAATATTCAATGCAATCCCAAATGCGATTGTAGAAATTCCTTAGACTTTCACTCTTTGTCTAATACAAATTTCTTACTTGACAAATGATTAGTTCAGCATCACCTTGAGCATGAAGATTTTAAATTCCTTTCTTTTGTGCAACATCCATCTCTAACAACAAGGCTTCATACTCTATAGTGTTGTTAGTATTATCAAATTGTATTTTGAAAGAAAAAGGGAAAATTTTTCATTCTAGAGATATAAGGACTATCCTTGCTCCAGATCTAGTTGAAGAACAACTACCATCAAACTCTAAAGTATAAATGTCATTTAAACTTCCAACCTTGAGAGTTTCAAAATTTAAATCCTCTTCTCTTGAAGAGAATGATTCGTTTGTTCCTAGACCTTCATTTGAAGTATCATATGAATACTCAGGATATTCATCTATGTTCAACAAATAAGTGTCCATTCCAAAGGCTTCAAAAAGAATCTAAGATTTTAGATCCTTAGTCTTTGTTATAGTGTACTTGGCTTGCCTCTCTGGGTGAAGTTTTTGCATAACATCTTTGATAGGTATTCTAGCCTTGGACCAATCCATGTTGATTTCACCTTCGACATCCTTGTAAAAATTTCATCCCAATAACACTCTATGAAGCTGGAACATTGACTACAAGAACTGTCATCTTTATCCTCTTCTCTGGAAAAGTAGCAAATGCAAATTGTGCATCTTTGATTTGTCTTGTTGGTTATTTTTCTTGCCACCCCCAACCATAAGGAAAATAACAATTCCTAAGCCAGGAGATCAATAGGCTAAGGCAAATATCCTAAACTATCATCAGATTAAGGACAAGAAAGGAGAACAAACAAGGCTAAATATAGCCTTCTGCTCTTTGAGTTCCATAGGACTCATGCGGGTGTACCTATTTTGGGCCTAGATATATGATAAAACTTGCACTAGACAACTCACTACATGCCTTTAAAATGTGGATAGTTCTTAAGCAAATGAAGAAGGGGTGTTTACACAATTACTCATCTCGAGGCATGATCCCTTTATACCTTGAATAAACACTAAGAACTGATTAAATAGGAGTATCTTCATCTTAAACACACAAAGAAGTTACATTAGAATCATTTCCAAGCATAACCTCTATGTTCTTTAATCTCCATGAAGACACAGAAAACCATAAATAAGTTAAACATGAAAATGGGAAAGATTCTTTAATATTTTAAATGGTGATTCCTTCTAGGGTTTGCACAAAAGAAATATACTAGACCAGTGCCTTGTCTATAATAGAGTCAAAATGAAATAACCTATCAAGTAATAGCCTAAACACATAACTAACGACCATTAAATCATTACTGTATTACAATAATGAGGCCTCTTTAGGACATATTTGCAACATTCTTATAGATCCTAAATTTAATACAATATATTCATCATTTAAATGAGAGCACACTTTAACATGTTCCTTGAACAAGGGACATCAATCCAAATACCTATTACAACAAATGTGCAATAAAAACCATCATAACCCTTGATTACTTTGATTAAAAATATAATGCATACATTCTGGAGACATTACAATATGACATAGTTTATCATAATCTGCAAACTAATTTGCTTGCCATTAAAAGATGGATTACAACATTGAACCCTGAAACTTGAAAAACACCTAATCTAGAGACAATCCCTATACAAAATTATAGTATTCAGAGACCTGGAAAAGTTGGAACCCACCCAAAAATGACCTAGAAATTGCATTTATCAGAGAAGAAGAAGAGAAACCCTAGATTCAACCAAGGCATGACACATGGCATAGTTGAACCCCCTTGATCCTACAACTGATTGGCATGAGGAAAACACCACAACATCATCTAGCTTCCTCTTTATTTTGTCTTTATCTATAACTAAATTTGCAATATCCCCAAATTCTGCAAGCAATTCCTGTGCATAATTTTACCTGTGTGGTAAAATTAAAATACCAGCCACATTTTACCCTGTAGGTGAAATTTCTTAACTCACATGCAATTACCCATTTACTGGTGAGTTAAAATATGCTTTAAATTTTACATTCTAGTCTCCAAAACTCTATTTATCTGCAACTCTTCAATTTATCATGAGTATTTTTCCAAACATCTAACCCACAATCATTTTCCTTCATTCTTTTTTAATTGTATCTATTCCATGTTGGGGCATTTTTTCTCACTGTTGTCCCATTTTTTATCAATGGTGGCCATTAAAAATGCTTCAAACCATGCAGAAAATTTCTTCTGAGTGTCAAGAATGGCATGGACATTGTTCTAGGAATCAAAAAATTGATTTCCAATTTGTAAAATGCCCTAAAAACCTGCCATAAACTCAAAAAACATGATAACTGTAAAGGGGTATAATTTGGATGATTGGTTTTTAGTAGTTTTGTGTATGTATCCTCTTTTCACCCTTTCATTCAAGGACCTAGGGTTGAGTGGCAATGCACTATCATACCCTAGGTCATAGGGAAGATTGGATTTTTGTGATTTGATTGTAAATTATGTTCAATTATGCTCAATTATACCTCAAAACCCTAGGTATGCAAATAAGACAGTAAACAGACAAATTATTCAGAGTGCTACTACAGAGAGATGTAAAATGACAAATGAAAGTACACCTATTTTTAGAGTTTAGACATAGAAAAGTTGGGGACTAATGAGCAGGCGCTCGAGTCTAATGCCTTGCTTTTTGTTAGAATCTACAAACAAGATCTGCAACCTGTTCCTGCTGTACAAAAGGTTTTTTCGTCATAAAACTTTGAGGACTAATGAGCGGGTGCCCTAGTTTAGGGTGCTAATTTCATCTTGATCTACAAATCTGACACTCTGTGATACCCTCCTGCAACTTTACTTTTCCTGTATCTTCGACCTGTAACCTGCAATCATGAAAACTTTGGAAGGGGGTTGTGGTGTTTAGAGGCTTGCCTCAATCAAGCCTCAGAGAGACATTCAAGTCTTCCAAACATTGTTGTCAGATAGAGAGTGCGTGCCCTTGGGAGGCAGAGGTAAAAACCAAATGATAAATGCTCAAAAACATAAATGATGTCACCTTGTAATGAAGATCTCATGGGAGGAAGAAGCTCTTCATGCCATGAGGAGATGATTGCTCAAATCTACAAATACAAACACATAGACAACACAAATCTACTCTTGCTACATAATGAATGCCTTGAATCACCTTTAGAATGCAAATGCTCATCTAATTGAAATCTTGTAATCATCTCTAGTTTACAAATGAATGCCTAAACATGATTTTATATGCAACTACAAATACTCCCACCAAGAATTTCATAATTCAAACTTGTCATGTCAGCATAGGACCTAAATAACGGTCATAAGTTGACAATAAAAATTTGGGACTAACCCAAAATAGGACAGGACTAGGGCATGGGTGCCCAAGTCCTCCCTCCTATTTTGGTCAGGGTTAGGTTCAAGGGATCCCACTAGGTCCCATTTGTCATTAACCCAAGGTTCATTTCATCGGGGTGTCAAAATATGATGTAAGATGTCCTAAATGCAGATAAGAGACCCGAGAGCTAAACCCTATGAGGGAAAAGCTCCCAAGGGGACATTTTCTGGTGTTACATTTAGCCCCCACTTTAATGTATGTATAAATGCAAGGCCAATACATGTATTAAAGTATGGTCAACAAACACAACATGCCAAGCAAGAAGAAGACATGCCAGACACATTGAAGACAATGATAGGCATGCAAAACATGGAGAATACAATGAATGCATAGAAGACAATTAATGCATGGAAGATAGATGATTTCTTTTCTTTTCTTTTTCTCATATATATGAAATGTAGATGCAAGTACATGAAAGAAAACACACCTCCCATAATGCAGGAAGCACTCATCACACTAGTCTTTAAACTACATATATGGGGCAACACACATGCAAGACACACAAAACCTCCCAAAATACAGGAAGTACTCATTGCGCTGGTCTTTAGACTACATATGGGGCAACAGACACATCAAACAAACACACTTTAAAGACATGAAGAAAACATAACAGAAAAGTGATGGAGTGTTCTTATTTCTAGGCTCATCACCATCTCAGGCACATTACAGGCACACACCGATGATTGTGCTTTACCACAACAATCATTGAAGACATGCTTAAGGGTTGAGTTAGACATAGAACCTCTCCTTGCCTCTGTAGAGGACTTTTAAAAATAATAGGATGATGCAATCTACTCTGAGAAATACACCATCCCTGCCTCCGTAGAGGGCTTAAGATGATTGATTGATTGATTGCAAACAAACTCAGAGTGCAAGAGGGACTCATCTCCACTAGTCTTTAAATTGCACCTGAGGACAAGCACATTGCTAACATCTACAAAAAACATCTTACCTTATATATGCCCCCATCTTAAGGTGGTTGATATCACACATCGATACAAGCACGTTAAGGTAGGAAGAAAACACACAAGGGAACACAAACTTTTGTAAAGCCCATGCCCCCTGGAGGTGACATGTACCCTATGATTTCCAAATGTTCCCACAAACACATCCCTGCAAGAAACATGTTAGTGTCCATATAATCATGATAATGCATATGAAATATGATGCATGCAAGATTCAAGATAGACAAAGTGCACAGAGTAGCAGTATTGTTATGGTTTGTAAATGAGATAGAACACCATTAAAATCACTATGTAGAAAGCATGAGTGCTTCTACTAGCCAAGCATCGGATAATATATTACAACCCCATCATCATATTAGGAACTAAGTCCAATTTTTAATTTCTCACTAAAGGGACGCTAGGTCTGCATCAATATAAATGTTTTTCATCATCCGCCAGCTAGATAGAAACACTAGAGGAAGGGAAACAATAAATAAGAGAGGAGAAACAAGTGTCTTAGGGACAGTCACGTAGGAGAGTGCCCCCAATTCACCATCTGCAATGCTATGTCTATAAGACACAACACACAACAATGAAATCAGAGAGAGGCAATATAGAAGAATGATGATACAAATAAAAGGTCACAATAGATGCAGTCTCCTGGTATCTCAGACCTTACAAGAGAATCAGGGGTCATCCTAGGAGTCCTAAATAACACATAAAACATCACAGGGGAAGAACATCATGAGAGATAGAGATAAAGGGTTAGAGATACTTACCTATAGGATCTTCATATCAGATTTTTGAACTTGTGAACCTCTTGGAGAGGTCTCGATCATGTTGAGTGCAAAATTTGAGTGATTCTTATGACAGTATTGTTTATTATCATATGATTCTTATTTCTCAAATCCTTGTGTAAATGAGACTTTTTGTTGCTTATGAGGGGGGGAACCACTATTATTTCCAACTACTGACAATCATCTTACTCTTTTCTAATTTTTAGTAAGTGTTTGTTGTTGATGTCATTGAACACAGTAACAGGAATCATCTTGTACCATCTCACTCATTTATATTGGTTGTTCTACTTGTTTTTCTGATGCATTTTTGTTATCTCCTAATCCATATAAGGATAATGGAGGAGGAACCTCAGCATATATTCCATTTCTTCATGGATGAGGTGGGTTATCCAACTTTTCCTTATCCACTTTAATCATACCCATGATGTTATCATATTCCAAGTAATCATCATCGACTACTTCCACTAAACCCTGTTCCAACATGTTGGTATTAGTATGTTTAGGGAAGGGATTAGTAAAGATTTGTAAATTCTGATTCAGTGGAGAAACTAATTTATTTCCATTATCATTCACATCTGATACCTATATGATATTTGAATCAATGATGTCTTGTATTTCATGTTTAAGATGAATACATCATTCAATATCATATCCTTGTGTCCAATGGAAATAGCAAAAGGCATTAGCATCAAAGTAAGGCCCTTGTGCTCTACTAGGATCAATAGGCTTAATCAAGGGAAGCTTTAGGATGTTATTACTCACAACTTGATTCATGATAGAATGATAAGATTCAGCTATTGGAGTAAACTTTCCTGGTTGATATGATGCCTTCTTTGGATTAGTGATAGCAGACACATTAGAAAAGTTGGTCATATTCAGTCCATTAATCTTGATGAAATTCCTATTATTATTCCTCTTAAAGTTGTTTTGTGATGATCCACCCATGGACTGAACAACTTGAGCCGATGAGTTTTAGTTTTCATACTGACTAGATGAAAGTTGATAATCACAAAGGGTGGTACATAAATGTTGAAAGGAGTTATACTTCATCAAGAGGATCTTATCATGGATATTAGGTTGTAGATTTGTTATAAATATCTTTTGAACATCGTCATCTTTCATCTGATATTGAATTTGCACATATAGAGCTTGATACCAACTAATAAACTTAGTTAACTTCTCTTTTGGACCTTGATTGTAATGAACCAAATCAATTAAGGAGACTTGGGGTACAATGTTTGCTTGAAAATGTTGTAAAAATTGATCAATCAATTGTGAAAAGGAGTGTATTGAATTTGGAGGAAAAGAGAAAAACCATTCTAAAGTAGTATCTTTAAGAGATTGCAGGAAAATTTTTGCCAACAAGTCCTCTTCAAATTAGAAATTGCTACACATAGCTGTGAATGCTGCCACATGAGTATTAGGATCACCTTTTCCACCATATTTTTCAAAGATAGGAGTCTTAAACCTCTCAGGCATAGGGGTTCTCAAGATTGCATAGGAAAGGGGATTACAGGCATGATATGTTGGTATATTAGGCTGCAAAGAATTTGTCAAGTTTGTTACCTTTTGTTGTAAAGGAGTCACGCCCTACAAAAGTTGGTTTAGGATGGCATCATTGGGAGATGCAGTTTGCTGCAAGGAATTGGAACCAAAGTGAGGAGGTGATTGAGCTTGAGAGGTGATAGGTGGTGGCTGTGAATAGGTCAACAGTGGTTGGATAAAATGGTAGGTGGAAGATGGTTGTGAATAGGTAATAGGTGGTTGGAAATAAGGGGAATAGATATGTGGTTGAGAACAATTATTCATAGAAGAGGTCCCCTTAGAAACCAAAATTTGATAATCAAATCCCACAACTTTGTAATTAGTGCCATTAGATACTCCAATACCAGTGGTAGCATTACTACAAGCATTTGCATCAGTTGTTAAGATCATTGATGTAAAGGTGGATATTCCCGTAGTTGGTATAGGTGTTGATACTCGTGTATGAGAGAGTGATAAAGTGTTATTTATCACATTTACACATTCCTAAAGTCACTGGCATGATATTGGTTTGTACAATATGTGCTAAACCATAGATTGTATTAACACCATCTTGTCTCTCTTTTATCAATTCTCTTACATGGTGGATCATAGGTACAGTTGCTTCAGCTATCCTCTTAGTTTGCACAGTCTTGAAATTTATCTAGGTTTTTATCAAGTTTATCTATTTTTCATCAGATACATGTCCTATCACCTCAATAGTATCTGTAGACACCCAAAATTGACCTAGTTATCATTAGTATCAAATATCACATCTGCATTTGTCTAACACACTCGAGCAATTTCTCTATTTTCTCTAAATCACTTATTTCTTCTATTAATTAAATAAATGTATTTATTTAATTAATTCATTATCTATTTCCTCTAATCTATAATTAAATAATCTTTAATTGTTTAATTATCACTTCATTCTATCTATTTTAATTAAATAAATCTTATTTATTTAATTAAAATTCCCTTTATAATCCCACTTTCCAATTAGTTAAATAAATTTTATTTATTTAATTAATTTCTCTTATCATTTATCTTCACAAGCTGACATGTGTGACTCTTTTATTTAAAAACTTGTGTAGTAATACATATTTTATTTAATATCTTTCACATATAGTACTTTTTATGTACACGGTCACATGTGAGCCTTATCTTCCCTCCACTTGTCATTTACACATTCACCTATGACTATCATTTCATCTCAATCGTTCACGTAGCCACCAAATCTCTACCATTGATTGATTTTGGTTGAGGTCTATATAAACACCCTCTCATTTCATACTACATCAATCCATCATTTTCATATAGCGTCTACATTATCATCTTAAGCATATTGAGCACTTTAGCATCCATCTAACATATTATCATTATCATCCATCCATCATGGCAGCTTTGATCTTCATAATTGTTCATTGTTGAAGAAGCAATCCACATCACAGACAAGGAATCATACAATCTAGGTGATTTTGTTCTTGAATTGCATGTTTTTGATTTAACTTGGATTTGATTCTTTGATGGTGGTAGGATTAGGTTTTCATTTGTATGCTTGATCTTATTAACTTGATTTTTACCTATCACAGTTTGGCATGCCCGGTGGGACTCACGTCCTTGATTAACTTTGTTGTTTGAAGTTGTTTTTTGTGAAGATCAGATTTTCTGAGCACTTACAGCAAATTTTGGTCACTTTTAAGAGAAAATTAGTCACCTTCAAAACATTTGCATCGCTTTTAAGCTCCCAGTCACCACTTTCAACATTTTTGGGATCACTTTTAAGCCAACAATGGTCACTTCTAGCCTTTTTGCATCGCTTATGAGCGAACAGTGGTCACATTTGTCATTATTTACACTGCTTTTAATACAAAAATGATCGCTTCTGGCTGTCTAGGTCACTTCTTGTAATTTAGGGTTTTTTCTGCAAACATCTGATTCTTGCAAGGAATTTTATGCATCTGGCATAAACAGGTCGCTTTTCAGCATTAACAGTCTACATCTAGGTTTTTAGCATTACTTTTGAGTAGTGACAATTCACTTTCAGCAAAATTTAAATCACTTTTGAGCAGCAGCCAGTCACCTCTGGTAACTATGTGTCGCTTTCAGTTCTATCATTCACAATTGGGTTTTGTCAGTTATTAATCATCTCTTTGTGCAGCATCTTATCGATTGTCTAAGAAAAGGAGGTTGTGAAACTACTAAAATATCTATTATAGCTCTAATCAGTCCAAGACATTGCATTTTATCACTAATTTAGGAACATTTGGGCTTGGTGCTTAAAAAGAATCATTGTTTGCTCCATGCTTGTTTATCTTTCTTGGATTGCTTGTTGTACATGTTGGTAACCCAAATTTAATAACAAAAGTATCCTCTCCCCTTGCCTATCAAATGGATCTTGGGTGCATGAGAACTTGTTATTGTCTTTAGAGGTCCTGCCTTCCTAGTGTGAGAAGGGGTATGACCCAAGCAGTAATGGGCTAAAGCCAAGTCACTATATAAGAAAAGTGTTTGTGGTGAAAGCCACAAACAACAGGTGCCATTGTGTTACACCAACGAATGTTTCCTCCAAAACCACTTAGAGCATAACCTCTTTGGGCTAAGAAGCCTCCATTAATAGAGTGAATCACCACATGTGTAGCCACCCGAACGGATGCTCTTACTAGCAACCTTGTGTAGTAGCCAAAATCCTTCTATTTGTTGACACAAAAGGTGGGACATTTGAACCCGCCCCAATTCTCATGGTTCTTAGTAGAGATAACAGGGACAATCCTAAGGTTTGGTGGGGGGACAAGCCTTGGAAAACCTGGATCTTGGTATGTGTGAGAAGTGAGTGCTATGGAGGGGAGCTGGTGCTACCAAGATCCTGAAGCTATCCATTTTGAATAGGAATAGCATGGGGACTCAACAAATATAGTCCTTTCCTAGCCTAGGTTGTACAAGTTTGTGATTGTTGTGGTGTGAGTGACTGAAATTACTATTTTCTTGTCAAAAACATCATTCAAACACACCTTCTATGAGACACAGATTGCCTCTGAACAATAACCACTCGCTTTTAGAAGCCTAGATCACTTTTAAACAATAGCTACTCATCATTAACCAAACCAGATTACCTTTAAACAATAGTTATTCACTTTTGGTAGAATTTACATCACTTTTAAATGATAGTCTAGAATTTGCATCACTTTTAAATGATAGTCCATCACTTTTGGAAAAATCTGTGTCACTTTTAATCTGAAACTAATTGCCTCTAGAAAACCTAGTCACCTCTAGTTAACATTGTAGCCTGTCACCTGTATCAGAACTAGGTCACTTTTGGCATTGTTTGAGTCACTTCTGAGCTATTACCCATCGCTTCTAGTCAAATATTAGCAATCAGTATCAACCTAGCCAAATTAGTTACATTTTCAGACTTTCTTAGCTATGTCATCAGCTTTTAGACTATCCTCTAAGCATCTATAGTCACTTGAGCATTATCTCCTATCTTTAGCATATCAAACCATTGGACTTTTTGAGCTTTTTATCCTTTTGAGACTCCAAAACAACAACCAACTAGCAAAACCAGCAACCAAACATTATCCTTTTGGCTTTACTTAGCCCTAGCAATACCAGCAAACAACATCAGCAACCAACTTTTCCCTTAAGTGTGTGAGCTATCCTCTAGGAAGTTTATCCAACAACAACAACAAACCAACCAACAACCAACAACAACAACAAACAACCCATTAGCAAACCAAGCAACCAGAAAAATAGCAAAACAAACCAACACCAAACAATTAGCCAATCATCACCCTTTGGATCTCAACCTTGACAAGCTAAGTCCAATTTTCAACATCAACCATCATGCCTCAAACTAGGAGCCAATATAGAGCTGAAATGGAAGCAAAATTGCGAGTTGAGATGGAAGCCAAAATGTAACAATCTCGATCAATGCCCCTTAGAGATACAACTCAATTCACAACCAGTATGCCTTCTTACATGTTTGTGCCTGAAGGATACACCATTGGACCATCATCTTCACAACAAGTGCAACCTCAAACATTCTCAGAGACCTATGAAGAGTAATCTCAAGATGAGTTATCATAATTTCGAGACATACACTAATGGGACCAAATTGAGAAGCTTGTCTTATCTAATCCTAATTGCTACTTTTTGCAATTAGCTCGTATGGGAGCTAAATTACCAAGTGATTTTAACATATCTGCTATTCAAGAACATGATCCAAATGCTCCCGCTATTGTCGCAAAGGGACCATCCACTATAGCCACACTATCTCACACCATATCTATCCTACAAAATCCACCTTCCAACCCATCTCTTTCATTACCTATTTCTACCCCATCAAACCCACCACGTTCGAAGTACACTCTAGAACCTTTGATAACTCCAACTGAGGTACTTCCTTTCCTCTCACAAAATCTGAGCTTTCCACCTTTCCATGTTCCACAACATACTCCTCCTACCATGACCATATCTTGACCTCAAGTATCAAAAGATGTCCATGTTTCACAAGTTCCAACTCCCCAAATATCACAAGCTATCCCAATATCACAAACTCTGCAAGTTTTGCAAGCTATCCAAACACCACACACCATGCAAGTCTTGTAGCCATTGCAAACCCCTACTCCTGTTGCATCACATATGGAAACTACACCCCACACTCATATTCCTATCACCTCTAATACGGTCTCCATGATTTCCACAAATCCATCCAACACACCATTCAACCCCAATGTTAGTCTCATTGACATGAGTGACTCGCCTATTGTATCACAATCCAATCCTAGCACCACTATCTCTTATGTTGATCAACTTACATCACTTCCTCCACCTCCATATAATCCTTCACAAACCATCAATCCATATTATGTAACCCAAGGATTACCCATCATCACCCAACACATGACATATACCAATCCTCATGTTGTCCAAAACACAAACCCAAATGTCCATCCTTCTTCCTCATTCACCAATCCTTCCATTGCTTACCATATTACAAATCCAACACTGAATCCACAACTGTTGACCAACGTCAATCCATCCCCTACTTCCCATGTGATGCAAAATCTTTGAGCTAATCCATCACAATATACCCAACCACCACTTGTGTCTTAAGGACAGCAATCCTCAAACACATATGTGTCACATACCAATCCTTTGACATATAATGTGAGCACACAACCTCAACAAATGGTCATGCCATCATACATTCCACAATAGCAACCACAATATACACCATATTACATTTCGCCTCTGAACCATCAATCCCCTTTGCAACAACAGAAACTATCTCAAGCAGATGTTGAACAAATGATTAACAAGGTGGTAGGACAAAACAAGAAGACATTTTCCTTAGGAGATATATGTGCTTATCCATTTGACAAGTCACTTCATATGACACCTTTTCTGCCACATTTCAAGATTCCACAATTTGACAAATACAAAGGGAAAGGAAATCTGAATGACCATCTTAGAGCATTCTATGTTGCATGTCTCGATGTTGCTCAAGATGATACATATCTCTTGAAACTATTCCCCAGAAGCTTAGTGGGATAAGCTCTTGAATGGTTCTCTCACTTACCTCCAGGAATTAAGACTTTTGCAGAATTAGCAAACAAATTCTGATCCCATTTCTCTTTTAACATTGAACATGAGGTGAACATGAATGATCTTGTTAACAACAAACAATGCAATGGTGAATATTTCTCCTCATTCACCCAACAATGGTGTAACATGGCTAGCAAACTATCATGGCAAATGCCTGAGAAACAACAGCTTGATATCTTTGTCCAAATCCTTCATCTTGAGCTTTCATTCCAACTACAATTGCAAAGTGCTAGCACCTTTGATGGACTTATCTCCAAAGGAACCACCATTGAGTGAGCATTAATTGCTAAGGGTACTATCAATATTTTCAGAGATAACAAAGACAATCCTCAATTGTCAAATGATAAATCTAGCTTTTGGAACAAAAACAAAAATGTCGTTAATGACGATATTGTGGATGAAAAGAACATACAAATAGTGAAATCTCCTATTAACATCCAAGTTGCATCTACAACAAATCAACCAAGAACAAATCCAACACCTCGATGATAATTTACTCCCTTAGGGAAACATATGGAGGTAATCTTTCAAAAGCTTCTCCAAGCGGGAGATGTCATATTACTTGAAGCACCACCCAATGGTGAACCTATCTTCAAAGCTCCTTGGTACAAAGAGAATGAATATTGTGAATACCATAGAGTCAAAGGACATAAAACAAATGGTTGTATGCGCTTAAAACATGTCATTCAAGATTGCATCGATCAAGGTCTAATTAAAATCACACCACCAACATCACAACCTACACATCAACCAACATCAAATTATGACCTAGATGCTTTCAAGAATCCACTTCTACATCATGACAAGACAAGTAACCCTCATACTGGGAATGCTATCCATTATAGCTATGAATCATCCACGATTGGTCGCATCGACCACACTCACATTTCTACCATTACAATCTAAGGCAAAGCACTTGATTGCACTGTAACTACTAGAAGAGGCCATGTTACCATTCAAGGATCACCTGTCAATAATCCTCCTCGACCATCTTCTAGCTATAATATCCTTGATCACCTTGGCAAAACACCCACACATCTCTCCATCCTAGAATTACTTTGCATATCCCCTGCCCACAAATCTATCCTTGACAATGCATTGCAAGAATCTTTAGTGCCTAATGATATTGATACGACACAATTTCAATCTATTGTAGCTAGCATTGCAGTCCATTTCCATCTTATCTTCTCTGACAAAGATCTTCGACCATCCATCAACCCATCACATAATGAAGCCCTCCACATAGAAGTGTTTGTAAACCAACTCTGTATCAAATGAATTTTAGTGGATGGTGGAGCTGGTCTTAATATATGTTCTTTAAAACTAATAAAACAATTGGGATATTCTGAGAAAGACATTGACACTTCCAAGGTATTACTATCAAAGCATATGATGATGCTGAGACAGATACTGAAGGAATTATCCATTTACCTATCTAAGTTGGTCCTATCACTACTGACTCCCATTGTCAAGTTCTTGATATTGACCTTTCTTATAACATTATCCTTGGCCATCCCTAGATCCATGCCCTCAAAGCAGTTCCTTCCACATACCATCAATGTCTCAAATTTCCACATAACGGTGTTGAAGTTACTATCCATGTCGATCCCAATCCATTTAAGTTTTTTCATGATTTTCAAGCTAAATATCAAATCCCTAACCATATTCCTATCAACACTGAAGCATATCCATCTTCATCCTATGTGGACCCATCCTCCCTACTCAAGCCATCATCTAGCAAAACCACCCCAAATCTCTGTATCAAGTACACTAAACACGATCTGGGTGAGTACACATTGCAAGAATCTTGTTGTGTTGGAGCTCTTCCCTTATCTCCCAAATCTCATGGTAAACCTTCTACATCCAAGGCATCTTCATCCACAGCTGTCATAAAAGCTCCACCAATAGTATTCATCAAAGGTGGATTCCTTGATGATGAAGACATTGATGACATTAACTCTTGGATATTTTATGATGAGAATGACCAAGTACAACTTGAAGTGGAGAGATATAACAATGGGTTCTGTATCATTAAGAATATGGGTTATAAAGGACATGGCAAACTAGGATCACAGGAATAAGGACCTATTGAACCTGTTGTTGTGTCTAAGAAGTTTAATAAGTAAGGCCTTGGCTATTAGCTAGAGGTACCGCCTTCCAAAGACATTAAGTACATTTTCGATATGGCAGCTAGACCTTCTCTGATAGGAGGGGCTTCTAATTCAGATACCATCAGTGACTCCTTCCTCCATATCACTGACCTTTTTCAAGAAACCTCCATTTTCATGATCTCTACCATTTCCTCTAGTTGAAACCCTTCATCCATTACCCTTTCACTCATATATCCTGATCTCGTTGATTAGGACCACCAGGGGGCACCTATATTGGACACATTTGAAAATGATGAAGCTATTGTCGAGTTCATGGGATTACGACAAGGAATTCCATTGGGTGATCATAAAGCAGGTTTAATGATGGATCTCCCTAAACTAGCATATTTGGAGGAAGTATCAAATTCTTTAGTCACAAAAGTGAAATAAATAGAATAAAAAAAGATAGGTCACTAGGTGAAAACTGAAAGGCACCTCTTGACCATGCAAATGCAAAAATAAAGGATGTATCTGAGGGTGAAAACCTCTCTGAGGCACCCGAGGATGAGAGATTTGATCTTCTTGTCACTACTGATTCTCATGAAAAATCAATAGTGCTAGTTGAAAAATCTCAAGACATGAACTTAGGCATAGAGCAAAATCTGAAGATCACATTTTTGGTAGCATCACTATCAGAGCAAGAAAGAAGAAATTTCACAACATTCTTCATAAAAAGAGCTATCAATTTTGCATGAACTTATGCCGACATGCTGGTCTAGATCCATCACTTGTGGTACATCACTTAGCAGTATCTCCTAATGCAAAACTCGTCAAACAAAAATTGTGCAAAATGCACCTGCAAATAGCTCTTTTGGTCAAGGTAAAGATTTAGAAGCTATTAGAAGAAAAGTTCATAAAGCCTATTGATTATCCACAATGGGTTTCAAAATTGGTACCTGTAGTAAAATCTGATGGATGAGCTCGTTGTTGCACAGATTTTAGAGATCTCAACAAAGCATGCCCTAAAGATGACTTTCCATTACCAAGCATAGACAACATTGTAGGTCTTACAGCTAGACATGAAATGCTATCCTTGATGGACGGATTCTCAAGATATAACCAAATCAAAATACTAGAGGAACATCACGACAAAACATCATTCATTTGTCCATGGGGTACATACTGCTAGGTTGTAATTCCTTTTGGTCTCAAGAATGCAGGAGCCACTTATCAATAAGCCATGATAGTTATTTTCCATGACCTTTTCCACACTATAATGGAAGATTATGTTGATGATATTCTAGGAAAATCCAAGACAAGAAAAGAACATCTACAGGTACTAACACAAATCTTTGATCGACTAGAGAAGTATCAAGTCAGGTTGAACCCAAAGAAATGTGCATTTGGTGTAACATCTTATAAATTGTTGGGATATATTGTGTCTTGATGAGGAATAGAAGTGGATCCTAACAAAGTAAAGACCATCATGGAAATGCCTCCACCATCAAATCTGAAGTAGCTTCGTAGTCTACAAGGAAGGTTACAATCCATTTGTAGGTTTATCTCACAACTGGCAAACAAGTGTCATCCTTTTCAACATCTCCTTCGCAAGGGTGAACCTTTTAAGTGGGATGAAAAATGTCAATAGGCCTTTGATTAAATAAAAGAATATTTGGCAACACCTCCTATGTTAGTACCTCCTGTAATTGATTGACCACTATTACTCTACATATCTTCAACAACAACAACATTGGGTGCCCTTTTAGCTCAGCATGATGATTCGGGAAAAAAATAAACTATTTACTATATTAGCAAAACTCTTGTGGGATATGAACTTAATTATTCATCTATGGAAAAAGCATGATTAGCATTAGTGTTTGCTTCCCAAAAGTTGCGACATTACATGTTGAACCAAACAACAAATCTCATATCTAACGTTGATCCACTCAAATATCTTCTTTCTAAAGCAATCCTTCCAGGAAGACTAGCAAAATGGGTTATGATCTTAAGTGAATTTGACATACAATATGTGGATCGAAAGTCCATAAAAGGACAAGTCATCGCTAATCAGTTAGCCGCAACACCTGTCATAGATATTCATCCAATACGTCCAAAGTTCCCTGATGAAGAATTGTTCAATTTAACTTCACCAACATTGTGGCAACTATATTTTGATGGATCTTGCACACAACATAGATTAGGAGCAGGGATATTGTTTATCACCCCTCAAGGAGATTGTATCTTGAAGTCATACAAAATTGCATTTCCATGTACCAATAATATAGTAGAATATGAAACTTTAATCACAGGATTGCACATGGCATTACAGTGGGCTATTAAATAGTCACAGGTCTTTGGTATTCCCAATTAGTCATCAAATAGGTCTTAGATCAAACAAAAGATGAGAAGCTTCTTCCATACAAGGTAATGGTTGACAATTTTAAGAAGTACTTTGATAGTATCACCTTTAAACAGATCCCAAGGATACAAAACAAAGCAGTAGATGCCATGGCTATGATTGGATCTCTTCTAGACATGTCCAATTCACATAAGTGTGAGTTTCTAGTTGAACATATTCTGATTCCAACATTTGAAGTACCGCAATCTAAGCTTATATGTGAGATTGTCGGTCCCAATTCACCTTGGTATGAGGACATATATGAGTATCTCTGCAATCAAACCTTACCATTTCAACTATCTAATACCCAATGAAAAATCTTTATCTGCCAAACCTCTGGCTAAACTATCCTAGGAGACACGTTATATCACCAAAGTCTTGATGGTATCCTTCTTAGATGTCCTGATTCTAAGGAAGCAAATGTTAGCTTACGTGAAATACATGAAGGTGTCTGTGGATAGTATTCTGCTAGCCCTGGTCTTGTTAAGAAACTTCTACGAGCTGGATACTATTGGCCAACTATGGAGAAAGATGCACAGCAATTTGCAAAGAGATGTCTACAATGTCATAAACATGGGGATCTAATACATGCACAAGCACATGAACTTCAACCTATCTCTACTCCTTGACCCCTCTCGCAGTGAGGACTTGATCTCATAGGTAAAATCCATCCTACCTCATCGAATGGTCATAAGTTCATTATTACCACCACTAAGTATTTTACAAAGTGGGTGGAAGCAATACCAATGACTTACATTATATCATTTTTTGATATGGATTTCCTCAAGCCATTGTCACTGATAATGGTCATCCTTTCAAGAACCAAGAGGTTAGAGATCTTTGCAATAAGTTCCATATCCTACATAGATTCTCTACACTGTACTATCCTCAAATTAATGGCCAATCTAAAGCTTCTAACAAAACAATCATCAAGATCCTTAAAAAGACAGTCAATGAAGTTGGTCGTGATTGGCATTTACAATGTAATCCCACATTATGAGCTTATAAAACAAGTGTCAAAACTCTCACTGGTGCTACACCTTGTGCTCTTGTGTATGGCACTAAAGCTATTTTACCTATTGAGGTTGAGATCCCCTCACTGCAAGTATCCCTACAGCATACTATCTCAAACGAAGAATATAGAGTATCCAGACTCCATGATCTTGAGCTATTAGATGAACAATGTCTTACAACACTCAATCATCTCCAAGTCTATCAAAATCGTCTACGTCGTAGCTACAACAAAAAAATTAGAGAATGAAGATTTCAAGTTGGAGATCTTCTCCTTAAAGAAAATCAAAGGAATCAACAACATCATGAGAAACAGGGCAAGTTTGAACCTAATTGGCTTGGTCCTTTTGTCATCACATCAGTCTATGGATCAGGTGCATACACTCTCAAAACCTAAAGGTATTCCCTTAGATGAACCAGTAAACAGCATTCATCTCAAGAAATTCTACCCATGAGTCTCAGCATATTCCAAAAAAGAAAAAAATTCATCCAATAGTGAAAACCACCTTGTGGCACTTTGGATGACAAAAAAAAATAGTACAAGATACATAATCTATCCTCTGGCGAAAACCTAGTAAACAGGCACCTTGGATAAGTATCATAGTGAAAACCTGGCAAACAAGTGCTATGTGTAGAGACCAGTCTCCATCATTTACTTAGTTTGTTTGATCATAGCTTTTCATTGCACCATCCACTATCTGACCTACATAATCCACATCATAATCCACTATTGTCCCTATCTAAACATCGTAAACTATTTTCCCTTGTACTTCCATAATGAAAATCCCTTTTCGCCCTTACCTTTGCTAGGCTAGTTCTCGTAGTTTGGACTTCGTTGGGGTTGAGATATCATTTGGCACCTTAGTAAACTATTTACATGAACACATCCATCGTAACATCTTCCTACTAAACTAGGGGCACTTGTTGAACCTTATTTGGAAGTGGATACCCACAGCTCTAGCTCATATCATTTCAACAACCAAAACACAACAAATATCCAAACCAAAACACAACAAACTTCCAAAACATAACCAAATATCCCAAAATCCAAAAAAAATCAAAACATGTAAAAACATTTAAAAAAATCAAAACATCACAAAAAATCCAAGCAATAAAGTTGATTCTTTGACATCAACCATCAACATAATAACCAAGAAATACATCTCATTTCTATCGTTTAATGCCTTGATCCCATGGATACAGGGTATGTAGGCAATTTGAGATGTGAAGGAAGCACTTTGATTTAGGCAAAGATGATAGCCCCTTTCTCATCATCCATCTTTCATCTCTCTTCTACTCATTCCCCAATCATTCATCTCCTTTCTTCTATCTTTCATACATCATCAATAAACCCAGAACTATATATTCATCATGTCTCCTCACCATCGTAATGTGCTTTGATCCTGTGGACACAGGGTATGTAGGCATTCTGGAATATGAAGGAAGTATCTAGTATGCAAGCACAGATGGTCCACCCCATCTTGATCTTCTTTCATCTTCCATCTTCTTCTCTTTGACTAGTTCAAGCAAGAAGAAGACTATGCACATTAGAAAAAGCTCAAGCACTTTAACAAATCAGGGATAAGCCAAAAGCTATTTGTTTGCATGCCTTAAAGACAACATTTGCTATAGCATTTTATCAACATATTTAGCCTTCAACAGGATGTAGCTTTCCTCTTAACAAGGCGCCAGCTTAAATCCATCTAAGAGCACTTAAATTTGGCAAGAGAATGTGATGACAATATCTTTTATTTTATCTTTTGTCCCTTTCCTATGTCTGATCAAGACTACCTTGATCTATCATATCTTGGTATGTTACGATGAAGTATGGAATGGAGCATGGTCATATTGCTTTCGTATGCCATGTCTGTGGGATGATCTTATTTTCTTCCTATGCATATTGGTATCTAGTACATGTTGGGATTAGCATCTTGCATATCAATATCTCTTGCATCTGAGACGCTAAATAGTCTCTTCTACATTTGAGACTATTCTATGCTAAGACTAGCTCTATACATATAACCAGCAAGGTGTCATTATGTGTAGTGGGGATAAGACTCAAACCATTGCTTGTAGCATCAAAGTCCATCTCGGAACACTAGCTGCTATTCATATCTTATGTATGTTGGTTCAACATCTTGGCCTCATGCTTTTAGTTATGCATTGGATACCTAAACACCTTGGTCTTTTATACCCTGGTGCATAACATCCATATGCTATATCAAACAAAAGGATTTCATTTCTTTACTTTTGAGCAATTACTTCAAAAAGATGTCATACTATCTATCCATTTCATCATATTATTATATAGTCCTCAACCAAGATCAATCTTTCCCTCCATCTTCCTTTTCCACATTCCTCATCCTCCAAAACAAGTGTATTAGGCATGCATAGGTCCATATCATTATCATTATCATCTATATATATTTGCATTATCATAACCTCATTATCATACATTACCATTATATTGCATTTTTATTATCATTAGCATGATACATTTCCATTATTACCATTTTCATATTCATATCATTTGCATAAACATTTATATAGACCATAAAATGCATAACATCCTAATATAAGTGCATCCATAATCATTACAACATCCCATAGGTAATCAGAGCCATCACATATATATATATCATCAAACAAGTCAATATACAAGTGTCTTCTATCACATTTTGGCATGATATTGGTTTGTACAATATGTGCTAAACCACGGATTGCATTAACACCATCTTGTCCCTCTTTTATCAATTCTCTTACATGGTGGATCACAAGTACAGCTTCTTCAGCTATCCTCTCAGTTTGCACATAGTCTTGAAATTTATCTAGGTTTTTATCAAGTTTATCTATTTTTTTGTCGAATACATGTCTTGTCACCTCAATAGTATCTGTAGACACCCAAAATTGACCTAGTTATCATTAGTATCAAAAATTGCATTTGCATTTGTCTAACACACTTGAGCAATTTCTCTATTTTCTCTAAATCACTTATTTCTTCTATTAATTAAATAAATGTGTTTATTTAATTAATTCATTATCTATTTCCTCTAATCAATAATTAAATAATCTTTAATTGTTTAATTATCTCTTCATTCTATCAAATTTAATTAAATAAATCTTATTTATTTAATTAAAATTCCCTTTATAATCCCACTTTCCAATTAATTAAATAAATTTTATTTATTTAATTAATTTCTCTTATCATTTATCTTCACAAGCCGACATGTGTGCCTCTTTTATTTAAAAACTTGTGTAGTACTACATCTTTTATTTAATATCTTTCACATATAGTACTTTTTATGTACACGGTCACATGTGAGCCTTATCTTCCCTCCACTTGTCATTTACACATTCACCTATGACTATCATTTCATCTCAACCATTCACATAGCCACCAAATCTCTACAATTGATTGATTTTGGTTGAGGTCTATATAAACACCCTCTCATTTCATACTACATCAATCCATCATTTTCATATAGTGTCTACATTATCATCTTGAACATATTGAGCACTTTAGCATCCATCTAACATATTATCATTATCATCCATCCATCATGGTAGCTTTGATCTTCATAATTGTTCATTGTTGAAGAAGCAATCCACATCACACACAAGGAATCATAAAATCTAGGCGATTTTGTTCTTGAATTGCATGCTTTTGATTTCACTTGGATTCGATTCTTTGATGGTGGTAGGATTAGGTTTTCAATTGTATGATTGATCTTATTAACCTAATTTTTACCTATCACAGTATCATCAACATCATGAAAAGTTTGCTATTCCATTGTACTTGTGATAGGTGTAATATCTTGTAACATTTATATCTCTCCTTTTGTAAAGAAGGTGTTCAATGTGCCAACTTCTTCAAGAGAACTAGATCCCATGTGTCTTATGCTTCCTCTTAAAGGAATATTTCTCTTAGGGTAGCAAGTTATTAGACTCATGCAAATCTAGGATGACGATAAGTTAAAACCTAGTAAAGATGCCCTAAATTATGTAATTTTTCACAGTTTTTTAATCCCAAGACCTAATAAAAGAAGTGTTGTAAGGAATTTTATGAGGTATAGAAAATAATAGCAGTTATATCAGTCACCTAGAATAATAAAATCATTTACAACACGTGTAGGGTGCAAACTAAGTCAAAGCCTAGGGCAAATATAGCAAAAATGTGTAATTTTTTGCCAAATTTTTAATACAAGAGGCCACTAACAAGGTGTTGTAAATAAATTTAGGAGGGCCAAAAGATAATACCCCTGATATTAGTCAATTAGTGCAAAAATATTCTTTACAGCATGGCTATAGTGTAAATTTAGAGAGTTGATAAGGCCAAATCTAGTGAAAATCAATGTTTTTCAAGCCCTACGTTTGAGATCTTGATGTAAAATGCTATTTGAATGTTTTTAAAGATAATATATGATGAAAATTAAATTCTCTTAGATCTAAAAATGATTTCCAAGCCCTAACATGCAAAATGCAAGTGCAAATCTAGTGAAAAATCAATGAAAATGCTAATTTTTGTTGAATTTTTCTATGCAAAAATGCAAATTTTTGAAATCTAAATGCAAATTTGCACTAAAATGAAACACTAAATCCAAGTGCAAATTTGAATGAGTCTATAAAATCAGTAGAAAAATCTGAAACAAGATTTTATGTACAAACTCTAGATTTGGGAATTACTAGGTTATATGCAAAATTCACAATTTTCAACAAAACCCTAGCAATTTTATGATAAAAATGCAATGAAAGCTATTAAATTTTTGTAATTTTATGCAATTTAGCTCAGAGCTAATGCATGAATCTAAAATTTGATGAAATTCAAATTAATTGATGCAAAATAGAAGCCCTAGAATGTAATGTTTTTCTAATTTTTCTAATTTTTCAAAAAAATTGTAAGTTTTCCAATGCAATAAGATGAATGATAATATGAATAAATAAAAATCAATGCAAATCTAAATCAAAACATTCAGCAAGGTGAAAACAAGTCCAACAACACAGGTTTACCAAAATGTAAAGGGTAAAATTTTGATGATTGGTTTTTGGTAGTTTTGTGTATGTATCCTCCTTTCACCCTTTCATTCAAGGAGCTACAGTCAAGGGACAATGCACTATAATACCCTAGGTCACTGTGAGATGTAGGGAAGATTAGATTTTTGTGATTTGTTTGCCAATTATGTTCAATTATGCTCAATTATACCTCAAAACCTTAATTATGCAAATACGAAAGTAAACTGACAAATTATTTAGAGTGCTGCTACAGAGATGTAAAATGACAAATGAAGGTGTACCTATTTTTAGTGTTTAGAGGCAAAAAAGTTAGGGATTGATGAATGGGCACCTGAGTCCAACGCCCTACTTTTTGTCAGGATCTACAAACAAGATTTGCAACCTGTTCTCATTGTACCAAAGGTTTTTCCATCTTGAAACTTCGAGGACTAATGAGCGGTTGCCCTAGTCCAGGGTGCTAATTTCAACTTTGATCTGTGAATTCAACACTCTGTGATACCCTCCTGCAACTTCACTTTTCCTATATCTTTGACCTGTAACCTGCAATCATGAAAACTTTTAGAGGGGTTGTGGTGTTTAGAGGCTTGCCTCAATCAAACCTTGGAGAGACATTTAAGTCTTCCGAACACCATTGTCAGATAAAGAGTGCATGCCCTTGGGAGGAAGAGACAAAAACTAAATGATAAATGCTTAGAAACACAAATGATGTCACATTGTAGTGAAGATCTCATGGGAGGAAGAAGCTCTTCATGCCATGAGGAGATGATTGCTTAAATCTACAAATACAAACACATAGACAGCACAAATCTTCTCTTGCTACATAATGAATGCCTTGAATCACCTTTAGAATGCCAATGCTCATCTAATTGAAATCTTGTAATCATCTCTAGTTTGCAAATGAATGCCTAAACATGCTTTTATATGCAACTACAAACATTCCTACCAAGAATTTCATAATTCAAACTTGTCATGTCGGCATAGAAAGCAAATAACGATCATAAGATGACACTAAAAATTTGGGACTGACCCAAAATAGGGCAAGACTAGGGCATGGGTGCCCAAGTCCTCCCTCCCTATTTTGGTTAGGGTTAGGTTCAAGGGATCCCCCTAGGTCCCATTTGTCATAAAACCTAGGGTTCATTTCATCTAGATGTCAAAATATGATGCAAGATGTCCTAAATACAGATAAAAGACCTGGGAGCTAAACCTTATGAGGGAATAGCCCCTAAGGGGACATTTTATGATGTTACAATAACCAAATTGCTGGAGTATTCCTCATTGCAACCACTTCATTGGAGCCTTCTCTAGAATTTAATTTTTTATTCGCCATGGTGGGACAACAAAATGTAGAAAAAAGGCATGAAAATAAAAACCTTTACCAAACATTGCCTTTGACGAGGATTAAAATCATTTAAAAAATGATTTTGCTGGGACTTTTTCCTTCATTGGAACCACTTTCATGCTTCAACGGACAACAAAAGATAAAATTTTATAAAACTGTCACCCAAGCTATTTTCTTTACACGTGACTTTGGAAAGCATTTAAAATATTTAATAATGTTTCCTCGCTACAGCACTCACGTTCCACCAAATCCATTTTTCACTTCCAGCGAGCTCATGAAACACATGAAATATAGCTTCTTAATATGATATTTCTCCTTTGAATGCTGACCTGGAAAAAAAGTAATAATTTTTTAAATGTTTTGGTAAAGCTCTCACATTTGTCGGGTCTAGTTTTTGCCTTCCAGTGGGCTGGCGTGGAAAGTAGACATAACAGTATTAAAAAACATTTTTCAAATCTTTTCCTACATACGTGACAGTCTAAAAATAATTTAAAAATTATTCTTGTTGGAAATTTCTACCTCACCCAGGCTTATTTCTGTCTTCCAACGACTGGCGGGGAAGCAAATAATAATAAAGTATAAAGTTTACAAAGTTGGAAAATATTTAATTTGCCCTAAATGCTTCATACTCCCATTCCCATGCATTTTAAAATCATTTTAAAATATTTTAAATATTTTAAACATTTGCAATTCAAACATTAGGAAATAGGGGAAAATTTAATTTTGCTTGCCAACCAAACAGAGGAAATTCACTGTGCACAAACAGTAACCCCTAGAACTGAGATTTTTTGTGAGAGGCCATAATCAATTATTTAAAACATGGGTTTTAAATTAGATTTCTCCCAACCATTAGAATTCAAGTACCTCCTTTGTAAATTAGCCTGTTGAACGTGTTCACTGCAACTGAAGCACATTAAAATAATGCATCATATAGACTCTAATTTTGATGAAACTGGGAGTGGAGATGTTTTAGACCAAAACAAGAAATGGGTTACTTTCAAAATTGTGAAATTTGCAACTTTCTGGAACACCAAATTTAGCCTGGTCGTAGTCAGAAAAACATTAAATAGCCCATCAAAACTCATCTTGGAAGCATGAAACTGAATAGGCGCACTATCATATGTACCAAGAAATATTGTACCATATGGATTTGTAAGATGGCCTCTGAGTTGCAAAAATTTAATCAGTGAAGATGGGCTCCGAGGTAGATGCGACAAGTATCAAATTTAGCTCGCGCCGCCAATTTGAAGGCAATTAGGCACTTCAAATTTGTCAAATTTGAAGGTGCCAACAGTGGCTCATGCTTGAGGCTACATGCCCCTTGTGGGCATGGCGAGATTCCAGATCTTTGGGGAGTAGACTAGGTGCCTACTCCATTGGGTGGCTCAAAAAAATGCCCAACTGCAATGCTCTGATTCACAATTTTCAAGCATTATTTGGAGGCCCCGGGCCCCCAAAAAGGAAGAACCAAAACCTTCCTCTATCAAATACCTAATTTTCATCTGACTGCATTAGGTCAAATCTGAAAGCACTATCACAAACTATCCACAAACTAACTCTATCACTAACATGCTTAACCATATCACTAAGCCTGCCACTATCAACATTAACTCTACCAATCTGAACATTGCATTCATACACTAAGTGAAATCCATAATCAATGTGACATTTTACCTTATCTAGCGCATTGTCATGTTACACTAAATGGTCATCCAACTGAACTAAAAATTAAAAATAGTCATAGTCCCTTTGATAGTTGCATCATTAATCTTGAAATCATACTTAGTTTGCATATCAAACATAAAAACTTCATAAAGAATTTGTTCAATAGTCCCATCAAGAAGTATATGCCTTGATTTATTGAAGTCAAATTGCAACTCCAAGTCTGAAAAAATTAGATTGAATAGAAGATTCATATAAAACCTTAGAGTCATCCTCTAATTTTTGTCCCATGCCAGACAAGCACTCATTTGTGTGATGAACAAAAATTGTTCATACATAGGCATACACTCAAACTGACTTGCATTATATTGACATTCACACTCACTTGAGCACTGCAAATCAGTCATTCTATTACATGCTCTAGTGGTTTGGAAATAAGATTTGTCAAAATCCATAGTATACTTGTCATCATTCAATCACAAGAAACATCATTCCTATCATCATCCCATGTATGCTCAAGAGTAAGCAATCCTTCATAAGAGTTGTTATCTTGCAAATTATCTTGTTCATTTATAGACGGAAAAACAAATGGACATGTGTCATACTTTGTACCCAAAGGAACATCATCATTGTCAAAGTTTATGTGAGAAGGGAACAGAAGCTCATGACCATCTTCATGTACATACCTCTGATATTCCATGGCCAACAAACCTGAAATTTGCTCACTACTGAGTGAACATGCTTCTTCTTTCACATCTTCCACTGTTTCATCCTCTTGATCTCCATAAGAGCTGCAAATAGCACTTAGTTGCAAATCAAAATCCACAGGCTTGTAATTTTAATCATTAAAATATGGATATTCAATGGATTCATCATAATGTATGGTTCTTGTTCACCAACACATGAGCATGTGTCTTCATCAAATTTTACACTATTGTACCAATCATTGAATGAAAACATGTCCATTTATACAAATAAATAAGCATATTCCATCTCACCATTAATTTCATGAGCTAGTGACTTCACATATAGATTTGAATCAAGACATTTCCCAATATTATGCACATCAACATCCTCTTCATCTCTGACACTATGCTTAGGATTGGGAAACTAAACACACAAGTTTTTATCTTCAAAGTCATCATGATTCACAAAATTAGTGTGCTCCATAGATAGCAAACTTGAACTACATTCCATGTATTCATCAAGTGAAATTTGTTCATTTACTTGTCCACAAGTGACTTCACCAACATTCAAATCATTGCATCCTTTATGTGAAGAAAACACCTCTAGATCATCCTCATAGAAGCATTCATAATCTATAGAAAAATAATTAGGTTCACTGTCATCATGATTCTTATCACAAGAAAATCCATCACTACATAAACTATGCTCAGAATCTTTAGAAGGAATGCTTAAAATTTCATTTTCAAGATCATGATCACTTATTTGCAATGAAATATTTGCAACACTTACATTGTTGTCACTGATCAAAACATAACATGGAAGGACATCTTGCATCTCTTTTAATTCTTCATCATCCAAGATATTGTAGGGAGAGATTTCATGTATATCTATTTTGTCATCATGCCATGTATCTTTATCTTCATCACTAATATATTGATCTGCATATATGTTGCTTGTGGGTTGATTACAATCACTATCCTCATTTACACAAGATGGATCTTGATTTTATGATATACTCTTTTTAGTTATGTGCATCATGTTTTATTTTTTCTCAATAGGGAAACTACTATCTACATTTTGAGACACCACACCTCTTGTATAATCACATTGGGCTGATGTATAAACTAGGACTACAGGGGTGTAAGTGCTCTGACATTCATTGCTAATTTTTAACTTACACTTTTCATAAGCATTGGGTGCCTTAGGATAGCAGATAGTTGTAGATAAATATCCCTTGTGCATTCCATACTTCTAGTTGTTTTCAATGTTCATGGCTATCACATAAGCCTAATGCAAAGTCATAGGATCTTTGTCTCTCAATTGGTAACTCATCATTTTGTTAAAAGCTCCCAAGTAAACAATTAAGCTTGTTGCATCATTCGGCTTCATGGCCTGAGGAATATCCCTCAATATTTTAGCAAATCTCAGGTTGAATGCTGGGACTAACTCATTCTCTTCTTTCTCAATGCTCATGAATTTATTGATAAATGAACTTGCATTGATTCTCTCACCAAGTTGCTCCATGAAAATTGCTTTGAACTCCTCCCAAGGATAGACAGAGCATGCTGGTAAATAAGAGAACCAATCTCTTGCATCTCCTTTCAGAGACTAAACAAATAGTTTCATGACAACATCCTCAAAATCAAGTTCATAGTCTCCCACCACATGAATAAACTCTTCCAGATGCCTACTTGCTAATTCAGATCTACCACCACTGAACTTTGGTAGATGATTCCTAACTATATCAGTAACAGGGTTCGAATATTTTTGGATACCATTAAAATCTAAAGCTCTGTATCTTTCAATAGAGACGACCCTTCTCTGAGGGTATAATTGTTGTTGTGATGCATAATGCATTTTGGCATTCAAATGTGTGGAAAGATAGAAAGAATAATAAACCTCATTCAAATATGCTTTTAACAATAGCCAACTTTCTTCACAACAAATTTATCACAATCCTATCTCTTGAAAAAACCTTAAATCTCCAATGAAATCCTTAACTCACCATAGTAGAGCTTCATTTAAGTGTGAGAACAACATTCTACACAAAGCATTCACAGATAACTTCTACCCATATGATTTATTTTACTTTGGAGATGGAACTAGAGTTAAGGACCAAATACCTAGAAATTATTGCAGACCTCATAATTTTCTTCTTATGACTGGAAACTTTGCAGATCTATGCAATCAACTTGCATAAATAAAAACAATTCTTCAATAGTTGATTAGGTTCATTTTTAGAGTCACCACCTCTTCAAAGAGGACAAAATCTTCAAGTAACTCAAAGCTCCTCAAAGATCAAATACTTTTTTGAGCCCATTCCACTAGCAAAGCACCATTATTCTCACAAAATAACCAGACATGCTGTAATAATTTCACTATAAACTAGGTTCTCCAATCTTTAATTTATTTGACTCTTTCCAAATAGATATGCATCTAACTACTCCCCAGTAGAGTCACCAATCTATTGGTTATTTTTCTTGCCACCCCCAACCCTAAGGAAAATCACAATACCTAAGGTGGGGGATCGATAGGCTAAGGTAAAGATCCTAAACTATCATCAGATTAAGGACAAGAAAGGCCAACGAACAAGGCTAAACATAGCCTTCTGCTCTTCGAGCTCCACAGGACTTAGGCGGGTGTACCTATTTTGGGCATGGATATATGATAAAACTTGCACTAGACAACTCACTACAGGCCTTTAAAATGTGGATAGTTCTCAGGCAAATGAATAAGGGGTGTTTACACAATTACTCATCTCTAGGCATGATCCTTTTATACCTTGAATAAACACTAAGAATTGATTACATAGAAGTATCTTCATCTCAAACACACAAAGTTACATTAGAATCATTTCCAAGCATAACCTCTATGTTCTTTAATCTCCATGAAGACACAAAAAACTAGAAATAATTTAAACATGAAAATGGGAAAGATTCTTTAAGATTTTAAATGGTGATTCCTTCCAAGGTTTGCACAAAAGAAATATACTAGAACAATGCTTTGTCCATAAAAAAGTCAAAATGAAATAACATATCAAGTAATAGCCTAAAAACATAACCAATGACCATTAAATCATTATTGCATTACAGTAGTGAGGTCTCTTTAGGACATATCTACAACATTCTTATAGATCCTGAATACAATACAATATATTCAACATTTAAATGAGAGCACACTTTAACCTGTTCCTTGAATAGGGGCCATCAATCCAAATACCTATTACAACAAATGTGCAATAAAAATTATTATAACCCTTGATTACTTTGATTAAAATACAATGCATACATTCTGGAGACATTACAATATGACATAGTTTATCATAATCTACAAACTGATTTGCTTTCCATTAAAAGATGGATTACAACATTGAACCCTAAAGCTTGAAAAACACCTAATCTAGAGACAATCCTTGTACAAAATTACAGTATTCAGAGACCTGGAAAAGTTGGAACCCACCCAAAAATTACATTTATCAGAGAAGAAGAAGAAGAAGAGAAACCCTAGATTCAACCGAGGCATTACACATGGAATAGTTGAACCCCCTTGATCCTGCAACTGATATCATCTAGCTTCCTCTTTATTTTGTCTTTATCTATAACTAAATTTGCAATATCACCAAATTCTGCAAGCAATTCCCGTGCATAATTTTACTTGTGTGGTAAAATTAAAATACCAGTCACATTTTACCCTGTAGGTGAAATTTCTTAACTCTCATGCAATTACCCATTTACTAGTGAGTTAAAATATGCTTTACATTTTACATTCTAATCTCCAAAACTCTGTTTATCTACAACTCTTCAATTTATCATGAGTATTTTACCAAACATCTAACCCACAATCATTTTCCTTCATTTTGTTATAATTGCATCTATTCCATGTTGGGGCATTTTTTTTAATCTATGGTGGCCATAAAAAATGCTTCAAACCTTGCAGAAAATGTCTTCTGAGTGTCAAGGATGGACTGGGCACTATTCTAGGAATGAAAAATTGATTTCTAGTTTGTAAAATGCCCCAAAAACCTGCCATAAACTCAAAAAATGTGATAACCAAACTGCTAGAGTATTCCTCATTGCAACCACTTCACTGGAGCCTTCTCTAGAATTTAATTTTTTATTCGCCATGGAGGGACAACAAAATGTAAAAAAAAGACATGAAAATAAAAACCTTTACCAAACATTGCCTTTGACGAGGATTAAAATCATTTAAAAAATGATTTCATCAAGACTGTTGCCTTCATTGGAACCACTTTCATGCTTCAGCAGACAACGAAAGAAAAATAAAATTTTATAAAACTCTCACCCAAGCTATTTTCTTTATATGTGACTTTGGAAAGCATTTAAAACATTTAATAATGTTTCCTCACTGCAACACTCACATTTCACGAAATCCATTTTTCACTTCCAGCGAGCTCATGAAACACATGAAATACCTCTTAATATGATATTTCTCCTTTGAATGCTAACCTGGCAGAAAAATAAGAATTTCTAAAATGTTCTAGTGGAGCTCTCACATTCGTCGGGTCTGGTTTTTACCTTCTGGTGGGCTGGCATGGAAAGAAGACATAAGAGTATTAAAAAACATTTTTCAAATCTTTTCTTGCATACATGACAGTTTGAAAATCATTTAAACTTTATTCTCACTTGAAATTTCTACCTCGCCTAGGCTTATTTCTGCCTTCTAGCGGCTGGTGGGGAAGCAAATAATAATAAAGTATAAACTTTACAAAGTTGGTAAATATTTAATTTTTACTAAATGCTTCCTACTCCCATTCCCGTGCACCTTAAAATCATTTTAAAATATTTCAAATATTTTAAACATTTGCAATTCAAACATTAGGAAATAGGAGAAAATTTAATTTCGCTTGCCGGCCAAGCAGAGGAAATTCACTACACGCAAACCGTAACCCCTGGAGCTGAGATTTTTTGTGAGAGGCCATAATCAATTATTTAAAAAATGGGTTTTAAATTAGATTTCTCCCAGCAATTAGAATTTAGGTACCTCCTTTGTAAATTGGCCTGTTGGACATGTTCACCGCAACTAAAACACATTAAAATAATGCATCATATGGACTTAGGTTTTGATGAAAATGGGAGTGGAGATTTTTTAGACCAAAACAAGAAATGGGTTGCCTTCAGAATTGTAAAATTTGTAACTTTCTGGAACACCAAATTTAGCCTAGTCGTAGTCAGAAAATATTAAATAGCCCATCAAAATTCATCCTGGAAGCATGAAACTGAGCAAGCGCACTACCATATGTAACAAGAAATATTGTACCATACAGATTTGTAAGATGACTTCTAAGTTACGAAATTTTAATCAGTGAAGATGGGCTCCGGGTAGATGCGACATGTATCAAATTTAGCTTGTGCCGCCAATTTGAAGGCAATTAGGCACTTCAAATTCACCAAATTTGAAGGTGCCAACATGTCTTATGAGGGGAACTTGCTTGATTTCCATTTAAAATTAATGACCAAATATCTTCATCAACGTTAACCCCAAAGTAGTAGCTACTTTGGCTGGCATCACATTGTTAGAGGCACCTAAATCAATGATGCAATTATTGAGCTTGTGACCATTGACAAATAGGGAAATATAGAAAGGTTCTATTTTCTAGGAATAGATGGGGGAGTTGCAGCTAGGTTATTTTGTGTAGGTGTCTATTTTGGGGCAACATGTACATATTTAGAGGACTCCTGACTAGAATTGGCTTTCTTGTTTTTTACAAACTTAGCCAATCTTTCAAACTGTTTAGGGTTGGACTGAAGCTATGCAACCTCAGACATTTGAACTTTTTTCTTCCTAGCATGATCTATGATGTCAAAATATGGAGAGGAAATAGCTAAGGAAGATGAGGGATTTTTATTTTCAGGTTTTGGGTTTTGGGCACTGGGTCTAGACATAGAAGAAGTAGGAAGATAAGGTGCACTTACTTTTTATTCCTTGCTACATCCTTCAACTGAACTGGTAAAGGGGTTCCTCTTTTAGAAATTGTAATCCCTTGATGTGGTTCATCTTTGGACTTAGATTTATCAGCATCTTGTTGTTGATTTAGCTGATTCTATGAGCATGTGAAGATGACATAAGATTCATTGCATGTAACCTCTTCTTGTTCAGCTTCTTCTTCATAGTTCAGAAACCTAATATTTGAGTCACCAACTACTTCCACTTCATCCTCCATGAAGACATTAGCATCATCCTCCAGGATATATTCTAACTCTATAAGATCATCTTGTTTTGGTTCGAACAAGTCTACTCTTGCATTAACAGGTGGTGTCTGCAATGCAAGCCTTTCTTCTTGTGGATGAATCCTATTATGATTATGGTTCTTGCAACATTGTTGGGGTAATTAGAAGTATTTGGTTATATCCTCTTTGGGATGTTCTTGTATGGAGGAATGGACAACCCTTGGGACATTTGCTTCTTGAGTGCTAACAATTCATTTGCAAGCTTTTGAACCATATGATCTATGGTGCTAGTGGGAAGTGAAGCCAAAGGGGGCTCCCCTTTAGGCTTGACAGAGTCTTTTCTCAATTTTCCTGCCAAGATCAAGTCATCTTCTACTTTAGTAGCCAAATTTTGAGAAATTGCAAGATCAGTTGGGGCTACTCTATGTAGAAGAACAATTACTTTTGGAAGTTAAGAATTGATTAAGAAGCAGTTCAAGTTCTTAGTCATGGGTGTGTGTAATAGTTAGGATCCTATTTTTTATCTTATTAAACTTCACCACGAACTCAAGCATGGGCTCATGTGTTTTCTTCTTCATTTGTGTGAGTGTTGTGTGGTTACACAACACGCCCCATTTTGCCTTGACAAAACAGGGACCCAACTTTTTTTTGTTGCTTTGGCTTGTTATTTTCTACTTTGGGTGGTTTGGTAAAATCAGTCATGCATTTAGCCTTGCAAGAGGGTGGATTTGTCCCCATGATGAGGCCAGTTGTCAAAGTTAGGTTGGAAACAAGGTAGATAACTAAGAGGGAGGGTGAATCAGTTATCTCTAATAATTTTACTTTAGTTTTCCTTTTATAATTTGCGCACCATCAAAACACATAAGCATATATAATCATGAGAGTAGAAATGAAATTGACACACATAACACAAGGATTTTAACGTGGAAAACCCTATTAAGGGAAAAACCATGGGTGACTAACCCAAGATTGTATTCTCTATTAAAAGAATAAGAAGTACAAAATGGCACTTTCTAATTAGGGCTCACTACCCGAGCACACTGCTCACAAGAGGCACACTACTTACAAGAGACTCACTGTCTACAAAGTTTATAGAAGGTAACCAAGTGCTTGAACTAATGAGAAGCATCTACTAATGTTGAGGTTTAGTTCCGGTTAGGATCAATATACTGATTTAATGCACTTCATTCTTTCTCTATTCTAGTGCTGCTATTCTGTCACATACCGGACTTGTATTGTTGCTTCCACACTTCTCTCTGCCTTTCCTCACACACTATATCAACATGCACACCTTCATATTGAAATCCATATGGTATATATATCTGCATCAAGGATTTCAACATCTTTCTATTTGGCAACCAGAATACTCAGGATATTTTCAAAACACTGATCCGTCGGCTAAATCCATGCTTAATATGTGATGCGTATCAAACACATAGTCATAGAATTCATCAATCATGTCGGCCAACCATGTATGATCCCTCAAATCACTTGATCACCATCAATTTCTCATCCAAATTAAAGTCTTTCTGATGATTGTTTTTACACATTCATAACAAAAGTTAAAATTCACAAAATGAACCTAAACTATCTTGAAAGATATGAAGAAGTCACTTAAGAGTTCTTAATCCCAAGTTTCTGTATGGTTAGGTCTTAACATTGTGGATAATTTAGTAGGTTAATGTGAAGTTGTAATATGCAAGGGACCTTACTTGATTTAAGATGACTTATGACTCACTGGACTCGAATTATGCAAATTGTTGCAACTATCAATAATTTATCCATCTCTTTGCACAAATTTACTATTGTATCACAAAGCTTTATATGATTTTTAATGAAACAAGCTTTTCTTTTTAAATTGCTATGAAAATTGTCAAGTATTAACACAATTGTTCATGTTCTCTTCAAATGTTAGACAATTTCCTTTAAATATCTACATTTAGGCTAATTATTTCAAATATTTGGGGAAAAGTTAGAGAAATTCAAATTAAACATCACTCTAATGTAGGATCTAAATGCTCTATTATTCACATTGTAAGGAATATATCACCTAATCAAATCAACAGACTAAATCATTAAATGTGAATCCCTGAATATTTTCATGAACACACATCTAAGATTGCAAACTTTTAATAGGAATTATTTCAAATACAAGAGCCGAAAAACACTCTAAAAATAGACGCAGAATTCCAGATGTATTTGTATTTAAAACACACAGTCATATATGATTTACAATGTGTGAATGACTCTTTGCTTCATTAATCAACTTCATAGAAAAATTACATCTTATAGATACAATAAGAAAGTTGGACATTCCACGCATTCCTTAGTGCAGACACAGGTGACCTCCTCTTCTAAAATAAAATGCTCCTTCTAATCAAAGTGTTCAAACAAAATATAATTTCCAGCTATCTTTCAAAAATCCCTGTGTAACTAATGTACATGTAGCAGAGCTTCCTTTATAGACTTTGAAACTCCCGACTGCTATGGCTACAAAGTTTAATCTATGGTTGAGATCCCTCTATTATCGATCAATGGTGCATATTCATCTCTAACCACCTCTCAAAATATCTGAAATGGTATCTTTTCCCTCTCAAATGATGCTATTAGAATCTTTTCAAAAATAAGATTCCCCCTTTTCTTTGACTTTTGCCCTCTTGTAGACCTTTCCATAGATACTTATTTATTTGATTTCTTTCAAAACTACTGCTCCCTTTACAATTTTTACTCCTTTAAGTATGACTTGAAATTATTGATTATACCTTCAAAAAAAGTATGATCTCCTTCTGGACTCCTTGTCCATATATACTCCTGCAGTGTGACTCCTTCCTTCAATTTCTTTTCTTTGTTCTCTGATCCTTCCCTCTTTTTCTTGTACTTCTTCATTTTAGCACTTTCCTCCATTAATGAATCAATCATCTGCTTACTCATATATGCTTCGAGATTTTATATGCATGGTGTAAAAATGGCATTAAACTCTATCAAAGCCCTTTCCAGTTCATATGCTAGTATATCCATACATTCATGTTCTAAGAGTCTTTCTATTATCTTTTTATGCACTCTAATCATATCCTCTGCCTTTTCTTCTAATTCTTGAGCAACTACTATACATTTTCTGAGATTATCCTCCTCAAATTTGAGTTATAATCTTACCTGTGGCACTTGATTTGCCATTGAAGGGGTAATTACTCCTTCATTGATTAACTCTTCTGCTCTTTCCTCAATTTTTGTTAATTGTTCCAGTTTAGATTTGCCTTCCTCCCTCCTAAATTGGCAATTATGAACAAGTATACTACATTTGTTCTTTTCTCTTGCAACCACCTCCCAACATTGTACCACTTGTTTTATTACCTGCTCACATTCTTGCATAAAATCTCTTTTATTTTCCATGTTCTTTATTTCTCCCTTAGTCTTCTCCTTCTAAGGTATGGCCAAGTTCAGCATCCTAGATCCATCTGGACCTCTTTGTATGGCTGACATTGTTCTAGCCTTTCTCTTTTCTTTTCCTAGCATTGTATTGGCCAATAAACTTTTAATATAAATTGGTACCAATTGTACCTCCTCCTTTTCTTTTCCTATCTCTACTCCCAGCCAAGCAGGAATCTCTTTTGCTTCTGCAGCAACCTTTTCTTCATTTATTACCTCTTCCTGAGGCTTTTCTATTTCCCCATGTTCTTGTTGCTGTTGAGGTAGAGGCTGCTGTTCTTGAGGTGCTTCCTCTTGTATCATGGGATCATTCTGTTGGTTGGAATCACCCTCATTTTCTTCTTCTTCAATTTATGTGTCCCCTCCATCCTCAGCTTCCTATTTAGGACCTTACCCTTTTGATGCTTCTTTTTCTTGATCTTCTTCCCCATGTGCATGCTCTATATTTGTTTCTATATTTATCATGTCTATGTCTTTTTCTTGTTCTTTAGTTTTATTTTCATCAACATTTTCTGTATGTTCCTCATCTTCAGGCTTCTTAGTTGTATCCTCTATATTGATTGCCTCTTCTATATTTTCACCTTCTTTTTGTACTAGCTCTATATTTGCAAGTGAACTTATCATTGTATCTTCCTCTTTTTCTTTTTTTTCCTCTTCTTTTCTTCTTTCTATGTTTTTCTCTTCCTCACTCTGTTCACCATACATATTCAAAATATTTAAGATATCAACTCCTGAGGTGCAAGCTTTTGTTTCATCTTTCCTTTGAGTAGGTTTATCTGTGATTATCTCCTTAGGTGCATCTTCTTTTTTCAGTCTCTTCAATTTTATGTGCCTCTTCCTGCACATCCTTGATTATTTCAGGGGATACTAAGGTACCAAATGGGTCTACTATCCCTAGTTCTTCTTGTACCTTTACTTTTCATACTCTAAGCCTTGTTCAACTTCCATCTCTGCCTGAGCACTTTGCTCCTCTTCTTCACTTAAGAACTCACTAGATTATTCCTTTATTGCAATTTCTTTTCCTACATATATCCCTTCTTTCTCACTTTCACTACTATCATCCACAATATGGATAGTCTCAGTGGTTTGTTTGGCCTCTTGTGCTTGTGATCCTTGCAGCATTTCTCCAGCCAATTCTGTCTTCACTTGAACATATGCATGCCTCTTTTCTATTGAAGTGGATGCACTAGGTATATTACTCAATTTTGCATCTACTTGTTGTGCTCCTATGACTTCACTGGTTCCTGAAGTTTTTCCTTTTGATAAACTTATTGGTATTTCCTTTCTAACCTGTTGTCCTTTTGCTTCTTTGGAAGTCTGTGCTTCTTCTACACTTATTTAATGACTCAATGATTTTGCATCTACAAATGTATTAGATGATACTGCTATTGTTATTCCCAATGCATAGGGATCCATTAGAGTAGCACTCTTATCTTTTTCTACAATCTTAGCCTCTACAATCTTTCTCTTGTTCTTATAGAAACAATAGGGATCATCACTATGTTCTATTACTCTCTTTCTCCCTTTCTTTGGATATGTGATTTCTCTCCCTTCATCCTTGAGTTCTTCAATCCTGTCATTTAACCATGTCTTTGAAAACAGAATAATTAGTTTGAACAATATGTCCAAAGATATGTTCCAAGGTTGTGACCAATTAGGCTTTGTAATAGGAGCAAGCCTGGCCTTTGCATAACTATGATGCAGCAATTTATCATCTTCTTGAACCTCTGCAGGAACATAAATGTCTCCCATAGTTTTCATTTGCTCAACTGTTAATCTTCTATGAGCCCTTTTCCTTACCTCATCATTTTTGCAATCTGACTAAAAATCTTCAATGTGTATTTGATGTTTATAATTTTTATCAACTGTATTTTGAATCCTACGGAAGGGGTCAAACTTTCTAGCTAAATCAAATTCTTTAAATCCATAATACCTCAGTTCTTTCTCTGAATAAGTAGCAAATTCCTCACTATAGCATGAATTTCTACCTATAGCCCAAGGTAGCTTAAGGTTTCCTCTGCTAAACATTTTCTTGTACATTCTAAACACATTCAGATTTTGCCTTGAAAACTCTAGAACAATCAATTTATTAGAAGGATACTAGGGTAACATGAAAGGCTTTCCTTCAAATCCTTCATTTCTGATACAAGTAAAATGTAGAAATTGAATATACCACGAACTGTGCAACCCAATTACATCTTCTGCATCCTTAGACAATCTTTTATCAGGTTCTTCCATTAAAATTCTCACCATAAAAGTATAGAATACATCATTGACCAAAGCATACTTCTTCAATGCATTCTCCTCTTGTAGATCAGGGTAATGTTCATATACCAATTTTTGTCCTGGACCACTGGCTAAGGTCCCAACCCTGTCTATTCCATGTATGAATGGTCTAACCTCTGTTGCACATGAATACAATACATATGAAGAAAAATAAAATGGCTGTAGCTTTTGCTTCCTCAGTATGGCCTGTTTCCATATAGTTGTGCTTATGGTCTTGGCCCAGTAAATTTGTCCTTGTTCCTTTCCTGCTTCTCTCATGAACTGGATGACATTAAACATCTAGGGCTCACATTTAGTGCCCTCTCTCAATCCCACTAGTCTACTTAGCATGGTGATCATCAGGTATATTTCCTCCTTGAAATATATTCTCATCAAATTTTTGTGCACTCTGGCTACAACCTTGGGTTTGTTATCTGGGCTATACCAACTATAAAATATTTTACTCTTTGCAATTCCTCTCATTGATTTGATAATCTTCATTGTATTGAGCTATGTCAATGTCTACTAATTTCTCATTGACTTCTAGGCCAAATGTCCTTGCAATACCCTCTGTGGATAAATCTGCAACGAGTCTATCATAAAACATTATTTTCCTGGTTGATAAGTCATACAGAGTTAAACAATCCAAACACAAATCCCTGGCCTCCATAGCCAACAAAAAACCTACAGCTTTGTACAACCCACTCTCCCATTTACACTTCATATCAGGTATAGCATCTGCTATTGTGATCTTCTGTAAGACATCATTTACATCATAATTCCCAATGTTTGTGTCTGTCCCTACTCCATTGCTACTAATCAATGATGAATATCCTCTTTGTAATGACAATTCTTCTTTTTCTATCTCTTTATGCGGTTTCCTCTCCTTTTTCACCTAGCCCCTTGTATCTATCTTTTTCTGGTTCGGGGCCATCCTATAGAACATGCATCCTTTTAACTCCCCATTTTACTTTCTACCTAGGGTTTTAGTATGAATTTTTTTTTTTTTTACCATTTTACCCTAACCCAGTTTGTCCTTTCTATTTTGACTTTCACATTTGTTAAGCTCTACTCAACTAATTAATAGTCAAAACAATGATTTAACAAATGCCTACATCTTATAATGAAATGACTAAAATTTACATGCATTTTTACCATTTGAAATGTAATGGCATTTTGGGATAAATACCTATATTTCTTGACCACTCACTTTCCGTTGTTGACTTACAAATATTGTTTTGTCCTCCGTCCAGCTGCTCTAATTCTATATCCTTGAAGAATTCTGTTCAATTTCTGTAACAATTCTCACTCTGTAGTTTTTTAACTCTTAACAATGTAAATCCGAAAGTAAATAATGTTAATTTTACCCTAGCTCCCTTGAATTTTACTCTTTTTGGGTGTTAGATTGGCATTAATTACAGCAATTAATGCACCTAAAGCTTCGGCTTTCTATTTCAATGTTTAAGTTTTTTAAACTTTTTATCCATTAGTTCATTTTTGCATACCTCTTTTTTTTTTGTGTATTTCCTTGTATGTTATTCTTTGTATGTTAGCATTGTATCTTTTCAACATTCAAACAAATATACAATGAACTATAACTAATGTTCTTTTCTTTTTCCTTTTACTTGTACTTGTATCTATTGCTTTGTACATCGCTCTTTGCATGTTTCATAGATACAAGCACATATACAAGCAACCTATACCAACCTCCTTTTACCTTTTATCTCCCATGATGTCTTTTATTCCTTTGTACCTCAAATATGTATATCATAAACATACAATTGTCCCAAACTTATATAGACTTTTCTGTATTTAACTTCCTTTTCACATCTGGCTTGCATCTCCTATTTACATCTTTTCTTGTACATCGGCTTGTATATCGAAGATATACATTGTTATTATACAAGCCCAATATGCAAGCGATGGGAACCACTTTATTTTCCACTTGTATTTCCATGTTACAACAATGCTTGTATCAATCTCCGATACTAGCCCCAATACATCCAAACTTATTTGTATGTCCTTTTCAGACTTTTCATCTTTTATAACTTGTATTTCATAACTCCTTCAGCTCCATAATTGTATATAAAGTGAAATGTATCTTCAATATACATTGAGTCGTGATGCATCTTTTCTATTGAACTTTAATTTTCCCCAAGTTTTGCATTGTATGTATATCAGAATGTATGTATCCAAAGCATACAACATACAAAGCATGAAACTTGCCTCGATAAAACTAAAATTTATATTTCTTTCGGGTCCAGGACATGTATATTGTGTTGTATATCCCCTTGTATGTTTCCTTTTACCAAACATACAAACTTAAGATACATCTAATGGACTTAACCGATTATTCCTTGTAACTTTAAATTTTGTCAGGTCTAACTTGTATGTAAAGAATAAAGCATTACAAATTACATACAAGTGCGATGATGCAATAAACCCAATAACTCTTTTGTATGCGACTAACACAACAACACAACATATAAACGACCTTGTATATGCAACATACAAACCCTCCCATAGTGCATTTTTCTGAAACACGCATATCCTGCATAATATTGGGAATTTTAAAATGGTCCAAAAAATAATCCTTACTCATTTTTGACAAGGAATTCACCCCTATTCTTCTATGGTACTTAATGCTATTTTTCTTTATTTTCAACAAGTTTTATAAATTTCACCTCCTTTTTCCTTTTACTACTAAGAAGACCCACAGCCAAGCAAAATCCATAGCCACAGTAGGGGTCCTCATTTTTCTAAGAAGTAAAATGGGGCATGTTGTGAGCATCACAACAAGTCTGATGCTCTGCTGGTTAGTTCTTCCTTAGTCTACTCTACCTATTAGGAACCCAACACTTAGATGCTCATATCTTTTCACTCATACGTTACTGGAGGCTCAATCTCTGGAATGTAGTAGTTATGGTACTCCTCTTGACTTGTCCAAGTCTGCAACTTGCTGAGTTACACCATCTAAGAGATTCGGACTTGATTTTCAGACCTTGATGCATGCTCTGTACTTGCTCACCAGACCAAAACACTCTTTAATCTGTCTTCTGGTATAGACATACTATGTGTTGCAGATGTGTGGGATGGACTTTGTTTCCATTAATGACAACACTCATGAATCCATACAGTGTCTCTTTCCAACAATCTCCCACTTTGGCATTGATGGCAACACTTAGTGAAAAATGACTAAGTGTTGCAGCAAACTCCCCCTTGGCGGATGCTCTATCTTATGCACTATTTTACCAGAGCTCCCCCTTATCTAGATTCCACATTTTTCACTACTCCTTACCCCCCCTTTGACATCAATGGCAAAGGGTGGAATCTGCACACCAAAATTTGCAAAAATCAACCTATACATAGCCGCATAAGTATATATACATGTGATACATAAACTTAAGTATATCCACAAAGGTGGTTTTCAACTATACAAATTTTATTGCCCAGCTCTGCTTCATCCTATCCAAAATTGAGATGTGACCACTCAACAAAAATACATAAGATTCTGCCCTTCTTAAGTTTGTTGGATCACTGGTCCAGGCTGTGGTCTAAGCATGAGTTAAGGCTTCATGCATGGCTTCTAACTTAGGGATAATTATCCCTCTAAGTTCACTCATCCTGCTTATTATATTCTTCCTCTCCTTTTCAAGCCTCTTTATTTCATTTATAATAGCAATATCCTGGCACTCTTGATTCATTATGGATGTGGTGAGGGGATCAAAATTCTGAGATAAACTTGACAGTTTACCTTCTTGTTCTTTCACCTTCTTTTCAAAATCCTCTGTCACTTTAGACCAAGATAGACAAAATTTATACATTTATCCACCATCTTTAAGAGCATTTTCTAGGCTCTTTATCCCAATATTTAGGGTCCTCCTATCATTAGCTATGAGTCCCTGTACTTTAGTGAATCTCTTTCCCAAAAATTCTTTCCAAACTTTCTCTTCTGCCGATTTATCTAAAGAATCAAAATGGATGCTAACAGAATTAACCAGAGATTTCAAGTTACCAGATGGAGAGGCCGAAGGATCCTTTTGGAAGGATGGCATGATCTTCTCCAACATCCCAGATGCAATCTCTATTAGCTCACAGTCTTCCATGTGAGACTTCAAAAGCTTTTCTTTTGCTTTAGCTTGGGCAAAAGATGATATCTTCATTGTCTGGACCTGAGAGAGGGAATCAAAATTTAGTGGTACTTGGAGTAGTTCATGTTCATCTATCTCCATCATTTCTTTGGTCAAGAAATTCTTCAGTACTTCTGTAGTGTCTCTTGCCGGAGACTAAGTTTTCTTTCCTTTTGCTGCCTCAAAACTATCATTAGAGATCTTCTCTATTTGTTCTTCTTTTCTTCCCTTTACCTCCTCTTCTTGACTCAATTTCTCCTCTTTTCTTCCTTCTCCTTCAGTTCCTAAGTCTGCAGGGGGATTTAGAGAAGAGATGTTAACTTCTTCATGGACTTCCTCTTCTAGAATAGAGGAATCCAAGTCCTTAGACTTCTCATCTATCTCTTTGGACTCTTCTACATTTTTCTCAGTAGATTCTTCTTTCGATGCACTTAATCCTTCAACATCTATGGAAGAAGGTTCTTCATCTATTTCCTTTATAATAGGAAGATTGAATTTCTTGAAGGCATTACGAAGGATGTCTTCTGTTTCTTTTGTCACCTGATCAGTCTCTCCAAGCATAAGTTTGTTCATTCTTGCTTTGCTCCGAAACTCATCCTTACAGTCCTTAAAGATCATGGTCATTTTTTTTGGAGTAATGGAAGGATAGAGCTGAATAGCAATTTGTTCCCAGATCTCTAAATCCTTTTCCTTGACATTATCTTTTCTAAGTTCAAGTACTTTCTCTAGACTTTTAGGAATTAGAGAAATGATTTCAATGAATGCTTTATTGTAAATGTTCAGGTACTTGACTATAGCTTCCTCCAAAATTCTTTTGTCAGTATCACTGTAATCATCATAAAATTTTGTGACTAGTTGCAGGTTCCCATCCACAGTGACTGCCTTGATGATATCATCAATAGAAAGAGTGGGCCTTTCAACAAATTCTTCTGCCCCTTCTTTGTTTTTACTGGCAGAGGATTCCTCGGAAGTTTTTGTCTTCTTCTTCATTTTCTTCACTTCCTCATCAGACTCTATTTCGTCATCATCCTTTTGGCTTATGTAAGCCCTTGTGGCTTTTGCTTTTGTTCTCTTTACTCCCTTTCTAGATGTCTTGGCTTTTAGTTTTGAGGCTCTTGAGCTCTTAGAGGTGGTAGGTGCAGAGCTCATTGAGGATCTAGTCCAGGAGGAGGCTTGCACCGGAACACTTTCTTTTTCTATTTCTTGCTTCTCTTTCTCAGCTCTTTCTATTCTCTCTCTATTTGCATCAACTACCTCTTTTGATATGCCATATCTCTTGGTGATTTCATCTACTTCCCTTCTAACTTTCCTTTTTATTTTCGGTTGCCTTAGTTCAACATGAATCTTTACACTTAATTCTTCAAAGGTTCCAAACCTTTCTGCCTCAGGGTCCTTAGGCTAACTCAGCAAGTGTTGGATATACAGCTCCAAGATTTTCTCATCAACCTCATACCCATTGGCATAATCCAAACTGTTCTGGGCTCAACTACCTCCATTAGGCATTGATCAGTGTCTACCATGAAGCATACTGTATCCTTATACTTTTCAACTATTGTTTGAGGAATTCTTTCTCTATCCTACATCATACCTTAGAAGTTCTTAAAATATCCCCTGAATGTTGTACTTTGAGCCTTGGCATCACCAAGCCCATACATGTAGTCTCTGATGTATGGCAACTGGTCTGTCATTCTGCCATACCCAACCACTTGATCTGGGTAGCTCATTCATATAGTAAAAGAATAGACATAGTGTTAAGCCACCATACTTGAATGAGTTCTTCTTATCCTTCTTGATCTTCTACAAGTTTTCTATTAGTTGGTTCAGAAGAAGATCACATAGGTCATAATCAGCATTTTCCCTTAGCATTTGATATGCTATATAAATTACAGCTCCGGACATAGAATTATCCCTACTGGAGTGATAGATTTTATAACCTATTATCATAGAGGAAAATTTGATACCCGGATCTATGATATCTTCTATTGTCATGGCTCTTTTGTCAAACTTAGATCTGGTAGCCTCACTTACTATCTAATTCTTGACATATTTGAGTGCAGGCAACCCACTAGATGAGTGCAATCCAGTTACTACCCTAATGGCATCTTTTGTTATCTTGAAGGGCTTCATCAACCACATGAAGTTGTCATGTATTCTGCTAAGAACATACTGGACCCATTCATCTTCTGCAAAATAGGGGAAGTGGATGCAATGTCCAAAATGCTTATCCCGGATGGCCTTGTATTGAGGTTTGAGTTCAAAAGTTTCATCTATTAATTGTTTATGATAGATATCCATCATCTTGGATTCTCCAAATTCTTCAACATTAGTGTGGATGTACACCCTAACATCTTCTACGTGCAGAACCCCATGTGGAATGCTAGAAAAGGTGCCTAGGGGATCAACTTCTAGGGATTTGTAGGGGTGTTTCTTAAACTTTGGGTGTGTCCTATTAGTGATCTTAACAACCATTCGAGTAGCCATCTTTGCAAAAGATTCAGAGAGAGATATTTAGAAATGGAAATGCCTTTTTATGCTTCTAGGGTTCACAATATGAGCTAAAAAGATCGCTGGTTGAATCAAATTCTGTGGTTGATCTTTGAGAAGGTTGCAACAATCTTGATGCAGAGCTCTTCCTTTCTTCTTCTCAAATGCAAATGTACAAATGATGAATAAAAGAACCCTTTTATCTCTGCACAAACCCTAATTTCCTATTTCCATAAATGCACAACTTAAGTTGTTCTGGTTGCCTTATTCTGAGAGAGATCTTTCCGAATCACTGAGATGCACTTAGAATTATTTTTAGTGATAATTGACAATGTATCTCCTTTCTTCCAATCATACAATTTATCCATAGATCAAGATATTTCAATTTTGAATCATACTAGATCTAACTGTGAAAATCCTGCTTTTACCGGATGGCTATCAAACTGGATCAATCTTGGATGATTAACCTCTTCAAAACTCCTTGTGAATCTTTCATATTTTTACCAAGGGTTATTTAGATATTTCTCTGAGAGCCCTTTAATCCGTAACATTTCATGTGCCAAATTTAGGCACCAATTGACTGGCTAGGGAAATTTATTTTCCTTTGTGACTCCCCCTAAGCCAGAGCTCATCTGTTTAATTTTTGGAAGGAATATCAGCACCAGATTCTGGTGCAGATCCATCCCCAACATTTTCTATACTCTTCTTCACCCAAATCTTGTTCACCTCCCTTTGAACTTCATCTGCATTAACTTTTCCTTTTCCTTTATCTTGATTTTGATTATGATGCACCGGACCCTTTTTATCCTAATTCTTACTTCTGCAGAATTTGGCAATATGAACGGATCTATTGCAATTGTAGCAAACAACATTTCTTTCCATATTTGACTGATATTCTCTTGATCTGTATTGATTAGCCATATGTCCCATTCTATTGCATGCAATGCATCTACCATTGAATGAATTGTTTATTTGCATATTTCTACATTCATGAGATTTGTGACCATACCTTTTGCAGTTGAAACACTGTCCGGAGAAGGATGAATTAGCCTGATTCCTTCTTCTTCTGCACTGAGTTTCTTTATGACCGAAGTTGTTGTAATTGTAGCAGTATCCATTGAAGCATGGACATCTTTGAGCATTTGGTTGCCTTACCGGAGGTCGTCTAGGCCTGTTCCTTGGATTTCCTGATCCAGAGTTCTTCTGACCAGATCCGGAGCTTTCACCTTTCTCATATCCCAAGCCATGCTTGTCATCTACCCTCTTTTGGCTTTCAAGAAGAACTACAAGTTGAGTTGAGCTTATCTTGAATTTCTCTTTGTATTCATTTGTTGTTTGAATATCTTGTTTAAGAGTGTCTATTTGATTCTCAAGTTGTTCTTCATTATCTCTAGCTTCTTCAAGATTAGATTCCAGATGCCTAATTGTTCTATCCATTTTGTGGTAGTCTTTTGACTTCTCCTTGAGAGATTGTTTTAGATTATCTTCAATTTTTTTTTTCTCTTCAATTTCTTGGGTAAATCTCATAACCCTTAATTCCATTTCATGTCTTACCATAATGACCTCTTTTGATAGCTTCTCACATAGCTTGTTTTTCTCATTCAGATCTTCATTAGTATCATTGGCTTCACTCTAACTTGCTAATTGTTGAAGTGTTTCCTTTCTCTTTTTACAGAGATGCTCAGTTTTTCTTTTAGCTCATTTATGAAATCATCAGCTTGTTTGAGTCTTTCTCTCAAGTTATTAACTTTAGAGTGAGATTGCTCAAGATTATCTAGAGCTGACTAAAGTTGTTCCTTCATACCATATATATCCATTGAGATTCCTGGATCTTCCTCAAGTTGTTAGGCTCTATTTAGAGGAACTTAGCTCTAATACCAATTGTTGGAAACAAGGTAGATAACTAAGAGGGGGGTGAATCAGTTATCTCTAATAATTTTACTTTATTTTTCCTTTTATAATTTGTGTAGCATCAAAACACATAAGCATATATAATCATGAGAGAAGAAATGAAATCAACACACATAACACAAGGATTTTAATGTGGAAACCCCTGTTAAGGGAAAAACCATGGGGTGACTAACCCAAGATTGTATTCTCTGTTAAAAGAAAAAGAAGTACAAAATGGCACTTGCTAATTAGGGCTCACTGCCCGAGCACACTGCTCACAAGAGGCACACTACCTGCAAGAGACTCACTATCTACAAAGTTTATAGAAGGTAACCAAGTGCTTGAACTAATGAGAAGCATCTACTAATGTTGAGGTTTAGTTTCGGTTAGCCTCAATATACTGATTTAATGCACTTCATTCTTCCTATGTTCTAGTGCTGTTGTTCTATCACATACCAGACTTGTATTGTTGCTTCCACACTTCTCTCTGCCTTTCCTCGCATACTATATGAACATTCACACCTTCATACCAAAATCCATCTGGTATATATATCTACATCAAGGATTTCAACATCTTTCTAGTCGGCAACCAGAATACTCAAGATATTTTCAAAACATTGATTTGTCGACTGAATCCATGCCTAATATGTGATGTGTATCAAAGACATAGTCATAGAAGTCATCAATCATGTTAGCCAACCATGTATGATCCCTCAAATAGCTTGATCACCATCAATTTCTCATCTGGATTAAAGTCTGGTGCTCTACCGATCAGTTCTTCCTCAGTCCACTTTGCCTGTGAGGAGCCCAACACTTAGATGCTCATATCTTTTCACTCATACATTACCGGAGGCTCAATCTCTGGAATGTAGTAGTCATGGTACTCCTCTTGACTTGTCCAAGTCTGTAACTTGCTGAGTTACACCATCTAAGAGATTCAAACTTGATTGTCAGACCTTGCTGCATGCTCTGTTCTTGCTCACTAGACCAAAACACTCTTCAATCTGTCTTCTAGTATAGACATACTATGTGTTGCAGATGTGTGGGATGGACTTTGTTGCCATCAATGAAAACACTCATGAATCCATATAGTGTCTCTTTCCAACAGTATTTCACATTATTAACCTCATGGGTGGAAAGTACATAGAATTCCATGTAGGTTTGCCTTTTAGATCACCCCAAAATTGTCTAAGGGAAGAAAGTTATTTGAGTCAAAGATTGGTCAAACATGATATTCCAAAGGGGGGCCATATTTCAAACATTAGTCATATTAGACAAGATCACCCTGATATTGTATTATCACCTGATATTCACTTGATCTGCGAAGTGCAGACGTCAACTTTACGTAAGGGCCGATATCTACCCGTCAAATGACTTCATTTTATTTGCGGGGGGGTCATATTTTTAATATCTGTCATCTTACTAATATCACCCTATGCCAATATGACGGTGACATCATCCAAGTCCAATGAATGAAAGAAATCACGCTGATGATGACATCATTATTCCATTCTACCCTGCGGAGGTATATCCTCGACACTCATCATATTCAATAACATGACGGTGACGTCATTAAAACACAACTATTAAACAAGGTCACTGACATGGTGACGTCACCCTAATTTTCCAAGGGGGTCATTTTATCTGTGGGGTCATATTTTGAACATCCCCTAATCTTAAATTCATGACCCGATATACACATGGTCAACCTTGACCACATCACCCTTTTCTTTTGCATGTAGTTTTGCTACTCAAAGGAGGAAGAGTCATTTTATCTAGCGGGGGTCATATTTTGAATATCACCTGATCTTTCGAAGATCACCCCCTTCTTGTTTCCTAACATTAAATGCACTTAACTATGGTAGATAGATTCCCATCGATTATGAATATAAATCAAACACTTGACAGCATCCATGGATTCTCTGCAGAGGATCAATGGATTTGATTGATACAACACAGTTTTACCCTAATTTGCCCTACAGATGCATTTAAAGGTAAGTTTCAAAGTTTATTTTCATTTACCTTGTGAAAAATGAGAAATTACAGTGCAAAGAAGTCAAACCCTCATACAACTACCTGCTAACAAATTGGATCTTTCAGCTTAACGGAATGGGTGATCTTCAGCATTTGTAGCCCTTTTCCATAATTAGTCATCTAATCTAGGAGGAAAGCATTGTCAGGTAAGTAACTAAAAACCCTCCTGTTGTCATTTTCTACATGTTTAGGTAGGGTGTATGTTCTTTCTTGTGGTTTGGATCTATGAATATGTATATCATGACGTTATATAGAAGTACATAATGTTGTATGAATGCATGTGGATATTGTAAGGTAAGACAAATCATGTTTATTGTAGGAATCCATGGTGGATCTTAGAAGGAATAGGTCTGACTCAAAGTTTCTCAAGCCTATGTTTGTTCAGCCTAAGGGGGTACAGTTTAGGTATGGCGTCATTGGTGATACTCACCAAGGGGATACAGACCTGGCAACATGGTCAGCAAGATTAGATCATGATAAGGATAATCCCATTCTAGATAGGGTATACATTTCAGGAATGTGGCATGCAGCTGGTTTTCCATATGCCATGGACACCCAAGAGCTGGTAGTGGAATGTGCCAGAAATTATAACCCTAAGACTAGGCAAGTGGAGAAGCATGGAAGAATATATGCTGACTTTTAAATCAAGGGAATTACCTCTACTTTTAATTTGCCAGTTGGAAAGAAGGTGGTCAATGTGGACCTACACAAGCTGGAAACATAATACAATAATAATAAGAATGCAAGGAAGAGGATGTATCAATGGAGGTCAAAGAACAGTACCTACACTGCATCAGCCAAATTACCTATACATTTATATAAGTTTGATTTTGATGATGAGTACCAGTATATGATTGCCCTGCTGAGCAGGATGACAAGTAAACCTCATGTTGGGAATTTTTAGAATTAGATGTTTGGAATCATCTAGATGGTCCTATATGTAGATAATAGGCCATTATGGGCTAAGATCATCAGTGACGCACTAGATGAAGGGATGAGGAACCTGGGAGGCCAGACATGCTTGTTTTATATGACCTCTTATGTGGTATATTCATGTGCTTATAAGGGAACCTTTGATGCCTTGAAGATAGTAGGTAAGGCTGGTAGTGATGTAGATGATGCCCACATATGGGATCACTATCCTTAGCTACAAAGAAAAGATTACCTTCTGGATTACAAACTAGTAAATGATGCATTCTCTATGCATCTAGTCAGAACCATGGAGGAAGATAGAACTAAAAGGCTAAACATGGAGGCTCGAGAAGTTGTTTATAGACATGGGGCCTAGTTCATCTAGTTTTCCACCTTTTCATATATAAGGATAGAGGGATTTGAAGGACAACCCCTTATGTTGCCAAGATACCCTACTGATGGGGTTGTCTTGATGGAATTTGTCAGATAGGTGTCTACCATAGTTGAAGCTTACAAAGCACAAAAGAAGATACCTCCGGTGTTATTTCTAGTATCTATGGGCTGGTATATGTGCTCAGACTTAGAGAGCATTAAACATGTCATGGGAGGGCTAAAAATGATGTATCTGCAGCCATTTCCCTTGGCCAGATCTTATGATCCCTATGGTAGGATGCAGAAAATAGTAGGAGAATTGATACATCAGAAGCATCTAGAAGATTTCTAGACCGACTGTGAGGATAAAGCTGAGGTGAGGAGAAGGAAATACTAGAGACTCACCTTGAACCAAATAAAGACATTTGACTACATCCCGGTGCCAGCACAGCTGAGGAAAAATATGATGGAAAGATTATGTCCAATGAATATGAGGACAAGAAGGTGTACAATGACACCATATCATCCCCTAATCTTACACAGCTGGAGGATATATCCCTGGACCAAGTGACAGGTGGGGTGATATAGTTAACCCAAGCTTGGGTGGATGAAGAAGTAAATAGATTGAAGAAAAGGGGTGTTGCCCTTACATTTGATGCCAAAAAGAAAAGGCAAGAAATAGTTGATGAGGAATATGATGATTTCCTCAATGAGAAGAGAAAGTCCAATGGAGAGAGATTGCCCACACAAAAACAAAGGAAGGGTCCCCCTAGAAGTAAGAAGGCTGAAGATAAACCTAAGGGAGTGATACTTGAATGGATTGCCATGCCATCTATAGGTGCATCTACATCAGCTCAGGCATCCGCATCATCTACACAACCTTTGATTGAAAAGCCAAAGACTAAGAGGATTTTGAGGACAACTGTTGAAATTGTTGAAGTGCAGGAAGAGGGCCAAGCCTTGCAGCAGGAGGTGGAAGAGGGCATCCCTTTGGAAGAAGAGCAGGTAAATAAGGAAGCTACGGGTGATGACCTGATAATAGCCAATAAGAAAAGGAAGGCGATGCCACTGACGTCACCACCCAAGAAGCAAAGAACATACATGTGGGAGGATATCAGGGCTGACCCTATTGTATTGAGAGGAGCCGGTGGTGAAGCATTTAGGAAGGAACTGCAACATGATGTTCTACTTCCCACCATAATAAAGTTCAAAACTAAGAAGGCAGAGGAACAAATAAGAGAAGATTTGAAAACAAGTCAGGGTGGTCCTTTCTCTTTGGAGGACACCGTAGACTTATCAGATGATGAGGTAGTTCAAAGTGTGGCCTCTCAACGTATGGAGACTCTTGCTTCCAACACCCACATGACCCCTCATGGGACCCAATTAGCACAAATGGTGGTGTTGGAAGAAATAAAGCAAATGAAGGAAGAAGTAAAACAAAGTAGCCCAGAGAGGGGAGCCCTATAGATAAGGCTTGATAAGTTGGTTGATCAGGTGACTAGCCCTGTAGTTATAGATTTAACATACATGGGTGATGTAAGCCCCAAGGATAAAGTGGGTGCACCTGATGAAACAAAAAAGATTGAGGTGTCTAGGTAGGTGGAAAAGGAAAGCACTGGTCTTGATATGGGTTAGCAATAGCATGAGATACCCATAGAGCCAAAAATAGTAGAGGTTCAATAGAAGAACAGAGGTGATAAAGATATATCAGGTGCTACTACTACCCAGACTCAGGGAGATCTAGGAGATGCCACAGGAGCAAAAGGTAAATCAGGTCATGAGGACCCCAAGCCACAGGATGTCGGTGCATTAGGTATAGAACAAGAAATGACCCAAGATCAAGGTGATGCACAAGGCCAACACACACAAACATCCACAGATGTCAATGTGCCTCAAATGAGGAACGTAATAAAGAAGCTAAAAGTTAGGAGGGAGTACAAGATCAAGCGTAGGATCAAAATGTGGACATTCCATAGGATCCTCCTTTATAGAAGGAAGCCCCTCAGTAAGAAGAAATGCAACAAGATCCCCCTCATGAGGAAGTACATGAGGAAGAAATTAAGAAATGACCTTCTCCATCAAGAATAGAAGCAGATACTAGAGAATAGGGAAGACATGATGTTGACAAAGAACAAAAAGGGTCTAGAGATGATGTTCCTCAATGGCTAGAGAGAGAAATAGGCATGGAACAAGGATCTAAAATTCAAGAATTTGATGTTTCAACCTTGTTTGCTAAAACAATGATGAAGCCAAAGAGGAAGGCCAGATTGACATCGGCCATAAAGAGAGATCCTGCTACAGGCAGAAGGAGTACACAGGTAGCACTTCCCATGGTTGAGAAAGAGAAGGGCAAGATCACCCTAGAGGAGTTTCCAATCACAACTGTTGATTTGGGTTTTGCCAATGAGGAGTAGGAAGGTCAGGAAGGGAAGGACATTATTGATTCTTTGACCCAAAGGGTAAAAAAGGAGAAAGAGAAAAATAAATGCATAAGGAGCACATTGCTCAGCTGCATTCTTACATAAAAGGGTTGATTAACCCTGATAATACAACAGTTGATCCGGTAGTACCATTGACTGTCATATCCTAGGAGGAGGTCACTAAGCTGGACCTAATGACACATGAGACGATGATCATGGAGAAATGGATGCTATTAGCACTCACTGGAGCCAAGGATGTTTTAAGAGCCTCATTACAGAGGTGGAATTCTTTAAGCTGTCTAAAAAGAAAGGTAGATAAAATGCAAAATGAAACATGAAGATGGTCATTCCAATTGGAAAAGGGCCTGACTGCTTTAAGTGAAATGAAGAGAATAGATCCATAGGTATTGATTAATAACCAAGTGTTGAATAATAATACTGCCCTACTTATAGGCATATGGTATGAAGATATTAGGTTCGAATGTGATATCTTGAAGAAATGTAGTGGCCAGCTCAGGGATGTAAGTATAAAGTTTCATAGCATGATGGCCTATGAAGTAGAGATCCTTGAAGCCCTAGAGGGTAAAATAGAAGGGAAGATCAAAAATCAAGATGTAGATTTTGCTATCAAAGCTCTGCATGATAATTTCAAGCTGGTAGCAGATGACTCCCTCACCCACCTGACAGAGGAGGTGATGGATAAAATCATGAGGATAAAAATCAAGGTAGAAACATACAATGAGACTTTGAACAGCAGAAAAGGTAAGCTGGAAGCGCTCAAAGCTAAATTCTAGTCTCATAAGCATGCCATAACAAAAGCCAGAATCCAAGATGGGGGAGAAGTGGATAAAATAATACGAGAGAAATGCCAATCTTCATTGAACTTTGAAGGCATTGGGGGGACTTGATTTTTCCAAAACATTTTTAGTGTTAATCTATGTTGCAATGTATGTATGTTTGAGCCTGATAATGATACAATTTTTTGATAGTAAAAATCTGCCCTTCTTTTGTAATAAGATGAAATGCTCATAGTTTTTAGTATGCTAAATTGTATCTCATTAGTGTCTTGAAAAATATGTATTAGAAGAATGATTGTCTATTCAAGATAAACACAATCTACACGTATTACAAATTACTAATATCTAAACAAAACTTAAGCAAGTAGTGGCCATGATTTAGTAAATCCAACTTGTTCTTTTGAAGAGAAGATGCATCTTTACTACAAATGTCACATTTTGTATTTCTTTGGTTTGTCATTCTTAAAATCAATGCACCATATATTACATGTACATGAACAAAAAAGTTGCATATGGGTGCCACATTTAAGAGACCCTATTTTCAAAATGGAAAGAAAAGCCAATATATTTACTCTTGAACTTACTTGTAAAGAGCCAACATATTTTAGGAATCTCTCATCTCTACTTATAATATGTTCAACTAAGAAATCTCATAAGAGTCAATCTTTCTCAATGACAATCAAGATTGATCACCCCTAATAGTAGAGTTAAACCTTCCTTTTCAAAGGAATGGAATTGTTAGAATTCCACAACTAGCCATTGTTTCAATGTGCATAATCTACTTGTAAATCTCTTTTACTTTTTGGAAAAATAAAAATTAACTAAAAACCCTAGCAAACCATAGTTGATCTTCTTTGAGTTTGTGCATCAAAATCCATCACTCATTGTTCAATGTGTTATTAGTAATATGGTCTTTATGTTCTTTTTTCTCAATGTGTCTTGAATATTAGAAAAAAACAAGACAAGTGGACAAGAATTTCTATAACACACATAAAGTATTATGAGAGGGAAGTTATAGGTGCAAGTGTAGTGCAGTCAGTGGCAATCTTGATCAAGACTTTGGTATTCATTGACACCATGGCATCAAATACTCCCACAATGCCCAATTTTGGGGGGATTTTCCAATCTATAGAAATTATTTTTTACTATGATTACTCAAATGTGAATGATACAAGGCCCTAAATGTGCACATGAATATCATTAATGACAGAACTTTGACATCAAATTATAACTGAAAGATAATGTTAAATTAGAGGTTAAAAGTTATGCCACTTAAAATTAATCAAATGATTTGCACTGGCAAGGATGAGATCTAATGGTGAATGTATGTCACTCAACTAACTTATGCACTCAAAGGATTTAGCTATTGGGCCTTCTCCATGCACTACCAAAGATCGCATGCCACATGTTTTCTATTCATTGGTCATGCTAATATATGGTGGGGCCTGCTAGTTATTGAATGCAACGGACTTCATCTAGGCTAGTTAAGAATATAAAGGGTGTAGAGACTTAAGGGTCCATGCATTATCAATATAACCAATCAATAGGATTTTAAAACAAAAATTATATGTGCAAGAGATTAAAGGTCATGAATGTCACACCTAGAAGACCAAGACAATTGCCTAGTTCTAGTTACCTCAAGCTTCAATTAAACTATAGTTTAATGGGAACCAAACAATATATAGTGTCTAATTGTTCTGGTTGATTCCTCCTAATTAAAAAGAAATCATGGAGAATTTTTTTTTTTAAGAAGGAAACAATAGAAGAAAATAGGAGAATACAAAATTCTAAAGAAAGAAAAAAAAAACTGAATATAAAACATGGATGCTACAAAAAATCTTGGCTTATGTAACATTTATTTAAATTTTTCTACTTTCTATTTGTGCCATGTTTGTTCAATTAAATATGTTCCCTTTTGTATTGGTCAATAGAGAAAGAAGTAGTGTTCCTTGGAGAGTACTTATGTAGCCATATTCCTCAAACATGAAAAGAAGGTGGGGAATTAGCTTGTGGCCTAACCTTTGTTAATTGGGGTAGACTTGCTATTTATGAACTTGTTTACCCAATCATACAAATAATAGGAAGACAAATCAACAAAATTTAAAATAATGAGACTCTACATGAGGTTTAATTTAAACACATAAATAATGGTTTCTCATAAATAGAGTTGTTGATTTTGCTCTTTTTCTATTTACAAAAAATTTCAAGTGTTAAGAATAGTTAGAATGTCCAATATATAAGGAAATAATAATATATGAGAGAGTCTATTGCCATTTATAAATCTTAAAGTGTTTAGATATTTATTGAAAAAGTATTACATTAAGTAAATATTTTTTAAAAAATTATTTATTACCTTAAGCTCTATAGAAAATGCATTCCAATTATGTATATTTTTACTCAAAATGTGTATGACTGGTGCAGGAGCACCTTCACAAATTGAGGTTTCCATAGGAATTTGATTGAACTTTGATGATTTAACAATGTAATGAGAATTTAAGTTATTTCCCTTTTATTAAAGTCACTAAGAGAGGTCTAAGTCCAAATTTGTGTAAATGATGCAAAATTGTAAAGTTGCAATGCAACATGTGGAAGATGAAAGGTCATAGAGTAGTTGAGTTAGTTTCATTCATTTGCAGAAGTTAGAAACTAATGAGTCAAGTAGGGAATGCCTTTAAAAGGCCTTGTAACATCCAAAGAATTCGTGGGTGATTGAATGTAAGAAATTGATCAAGTTAAAACACTATTTTCTGTGTATTCTTTCAGAAATTCACTGTTTTCTTGCATGGTACAACCCAGTATGGATAGAAGGACATTTCATTTTTATTTCAATTGAAAGTATATTCAATCACCCTCCATTTCTATTTTGTTTCATGTATTTTGGTGTGTTTGTTGAAAACAGTCAAAACCCTCTGTTAGGGTAAATAGAGCTAATAAAAACTATGTTTCTCTCATTTTATCCATTGATAATGGCTAATCTCTAGTGGAAATGATCATGACAATGTCTACTTCCACATTTATAAGGTTTTGAATCAAATAGTTGAGATTTAAGAAGGGAAAATCAAAGTTTTATGACTACATTTCTGTGTACAGTCAGAAAATAGGACAGTCAAGAAAGTAAGCCTTGGGATTTGTATACATATCATTGCAAAAATGGATTTTTAGTGTTGTTAATAGCTTGGGCAGGTTAAATAGATCATATTCCAAAGGTTGGTTGAGAGGGTTTAGGGTTGGAGACTTCAAAACCAATAAGCGTTGTGGAGATCAAGCCTAATAGGCCTAAGTAGTACACTGACAGTCCTGATTTGGGACATATTTTTCAAAGTAACCAATATTGAATTTTGGATATGTTTTAAGACCCTTTAAAGGGTATCTAAAATGTCAATCACATGATGGAAGTTAATTCTGACAGTTGCTTTAAGGAGTGCTACTAGGGATGTGGACAATCGATGAAGGAATGGCAAATGCATGAAGGGACAGACCTTGGTGATTGTTTGTTTTGATTGAGTTAGGGTCCTTAAGGGATGAGAAGACATTGTGAAACCTAGTTTGGGTTAGAAATGTTGAAACTCAATTTGGTGTCACTATTTTTGTGGAAGATTTCTTGTGAAGCTTGTAGATCCTATGGATTTGAAAACCATTGTTATGGAATATGCCAGTAAGGAGTTGAGTTGATTCTTTTCCTCTGCATCAGATTATTATCAAAGCTAGCAAAATCTCTGGGAGGAGATGTTATTTCTGAGATGAAGAGTTGAAACAATATGTTTGATTGGTGACCATTATTTTGTTGCTATGTTGTTTGGTTGTAGGTGCTTGGTCCATCTAGCTGAAGAAGGATGTTTTCTGAGGTTGTGTGTGTGGGCAAACAAGATGAGGTCTTTCATGACCATTCTCCAATGGAGATTAGGCTGGATAAGGGTGCAAAGAGAAACCACTGAAGAGAGAGTGGTAGGTGCATCACCAGGATCTGCTGTTGGGTGAGATGAATGGTTTGGTGAGTTGGTGTTGTGAAGCAGTAGAGAGATGGATACCTGACTGAAGAAGCACTTGATGTTGCAGCCTGAAGAGTACTCCACTGATGGGAGTAGAAGGAGCCTGAAGAAGCTCTAAAGTTGATAGTTTGATTTTTTGGTTGGTTGGTCATCATTTCTATTAGTCTAAAGTTTGGAAGATGGAAGCTGAGAAGATTAAAGATAGAGATAGACAGAGATGTAGAAAAAGATTTTTGTTGCAGGTACATTTCCAAGGGACTTGGAAATCTTTGTTGGTTGGTTGTATGGTGCAGGAACACCTTCACAAATTGAGGTTTCCATAGGAATTTGATTGAACTTTGATGATTTAACAATGTAATGAGATAATTTAAGTCATTTCCCTTTTATTAAAGTCACTAAGAGAGGTCTAAGTCCAAATTTGTGTAAATGATGCAAAATTGTAAAGTTGTAATGCAACATGTGGAAGATGAAAGGTCATAGAGTAGTTGAGTTAGTTTCATTCATTTGGAGAAGTTAGAAACTAAAGAGTCAAGTAGAGAATGCCTTTAAAAGGCCTTGTAACATCCAAAGAATTCGTGGGTGATTGAATGTAAGAAATTGATCAAGTTAAAACATTGTTTTCTGTTTATTCTTTCAAAAATTCACTATTTTCTTGCATGGTATGGCCCAGTACGGATAGGAGGACATTTATTTTTGATTTCAATTGAAATTATATTCAATCACCCTCCTTTTCTATTTTGTTTCATGTATTTTGGTTCTATTTTGAGTTAGATATGGTGTGTTTGCTGAAAATAGTCAAAACCCTCTGTTAGGGTAAATAGAGCTAATAAAAAATGTGTTTCTCTCATTTTATCCATTGATAATGGCTAATCACTAGTGGAAATGATCATGACAATGTCTACTTCCACATTTATAAGGTTTTGAATCAAATAGTTGAGATTTAAGAAGGGAAAATCAAAGTTTTATGACTGCATTTTTGTGTACAGTCAGAAAATAGGACAGTCAAGAAAGTAAGCCTTGGGATTTGTATACATATCATTGCAAAAATGGATTTTTACTATTATTAATAGCTTGGGCAGGTTAAATAGATCATATTCCAAAGGTTGGTTGAGATGGTTTAGGGTTGGAGACTTCAAAACCAATAAGCGTTGTGGAGATCAAGCCTAATAGGCCTAAGTAGTACACTGACAGTCCTGATTTGGGACATATTTTTCAAAGTAACCAATATTGAATTTTGGATATGTTTTAAGACCCTTTAAAGGGTATCTAAAATGTCAATCACAATTTTGAGATGAGGTTTATGATGGAAGTTAAGTCTAACAGTTGCTTGAAGGAGTGCTACTAGGGATGTGGACAGTCAATGAAGGAATGGAAAATGCATGAAGGGATAGACCTTGGTGATTGTTTGTTTTGATTGAGTTAGGGTCCTTAAGGGATGAGAAGACATTGTGAAACCTAGTTTGGGTCAGAAATGTTGAAACTTAGTTTGGTGTCACTATTTTTGTGGAAGATTTCTTGTGAAGCTTGTAGATCCTATGGATTTGAAAACCATTGTTATGGAATATGCCAGTAAGGAGTTGAGTTGATTCTTTTCCTTTGCATCAATGACAAAGGAAAATACTTACTAAACACAAATATATGTATACATGTCCTAATGGATGAATTGTAAAACTATGAGGCATTTGACATTGACTCTATTTTTTACATGACCTTTAAAGTAACTTTGCTCATGTGTAAGTTGATAAACATGCAATGAAAGGCTATTTGTTGGTTAAGAGGTGTATTTTGACCAAGCTCATTGGAATATGGGTGAGAAAAAATTGAGTGAACATGTTGTTATATAATTAGAATTTATTTTTGTGTGTAGTAAATTTCACCACTCCAAAAAAAGTGCAATGCATTTTTGTCAAATAAGCCTCAACATTACACATTCACAACATGGTCTTTGTCATGTGGCAACTAGCTATTTACACCTATAAATCCATGTGGAATCTATCCACATTAGCTAACTTTAATCTTATATTTGTATGGTAGGACACAAATATTTCTTTTATTCTCTAAGAAATATGGAACAAGAGAGTGAAAATGACAAGAATGAGAACCATGGAGTTGAAGGAACTAATTTCTTATATGTTAGACAATGATATATCATTGGCCATTATAAGTAGAAATACTCTCTCAAGCACACATTCCTCAACATTTTCAGCATCCACAATGAGACTCTCAAAGTTTGGACATGAATTTTTAATACCCATGTTTTGAATCCCTTTATATCTTTTTTAATATAAAAATTATATCTTGTTATTTAACTTTTATAGGAGAAGTATGCAACATATGTGGGAGATTTTGTAGAAATGGTTAACTCTCAAATGTAATTTATGGGTTCATATTTGAGATTTTTTTTACATATGGGTGAATCTGAAATGTAATTTATGGTATCATTTTACATTGCATAATTTCTTATTTACTCTTAGAATTATAAGTAGGCTCAAATATCATATCAAGCCTAATTTACCTTTAACTACCCCTTCTTTGGGCATGCCCTATTTTGATAAAATGTGGTTGTTTTTAGAATTAATAGCCTAGTAGACTATATAAATTATGATTGTGTTAATTGATGTGAGATTGAATGTATATACAACTTCCTTATGTGTTGGAAATATAATGTACAACATCAACATATATTGTGTTAATCAATGATACAACTTCCTTATGTGTTGGAAATGCCTTGGTAGATGCATATGAAAAATATGGAATAATAGACAAGGCACATGAATTGTTTGATAGAATGCATCAAAGAGATGTGGTCTCATGGATAATAATGATTGCAATCAAAATTTCCAATTGTGTTCTCAAAAGTTCCATAAACTCCATGTAGGTGATCAAAATTCTCATTAAAATGCTAGGTATAATAGATGGCCAACCTAATCACAACTAGAATGATCAACTCCCATCTCTGCATTTAATGTAATGCCCTACCATACAACCCTAGAGATAAGTGAACAAAAGCATTTAAACATAGTCTTGATACAACAAGTTAAAATACATCTCCAGAGATAACGTGACTGCATTAAAGTAATTAAGTAATTTTAAACAACATACAAACTCATTCAATTTATATTTAATTACATGACTACCCTATTGATTACTAACATAATTTAAACTAACATCCATGGTTTGAAAAAAAAAATACCAAATGAACACACACATATATGCACCATTGGTAATGCCTACCCAGAAATTAGCAATAATGAACTCGATAGAATGATAAGATATCAATTTACAAAGTTTATCTTAGTAAACCTCAAGTCAATAATCAAAGTATATCAACATTCATGAAATACAAATGTTTCAACAAGTTTATGCATTAATACATCTTTACCAATACTATCAGATAGTCATCAGTTTGCTAAGTGGAAAGGTACCTCCTTAGCTCCAAAGTCCTGCATGGCTATAGACCTCCACTGCACATCTAATGAATTATTAGTCCTGCATAAATACAACTATCAATTGTATGTAATGACTAGACTAAGGCCCTAAGGGGGCTCATGATGGCCTTGCCTACATATGCATAGCACAGATACTTCGTAGTTTGGGACTTGATCTTTCGACTTCAAAATGATTTCATACAAAGATGATAATAAACAGTTAAATAAATAATTATCTTTGTCAACTAAGTGTAAAGGGTTGATAATCATTCTTATTCCATAACTAAGCAACTTCATAATTGGAAACCTTTAATTTGATAATCCACTCTAAAATAAAAGTAAAGCATTAACCTTACTAATAAGATGAAAACATATTAAATAACTATCCAAAAGAATAATAATTAATAACTAAAAAGGTGGTCCCTATGGACTTGATCCAAATAACATCATCCCTACAAAAGTCTATGAAATTTATATAACCAAGAATTCATGATAACCAAAAGATATCATCCTACTCTAATCAATTTCAACATGTTTTCTACCTAATCAGATTGATTGACTAAACCAAACAATAACTAGATACAATGGTATGGCTATAATTTACCTAACTAGTACATACTACATAACTTGACTATCACATACTGGCACAACTACAGTGAAAGACTCAATTTACCACAGCACAATGACATGAACTACAGTAAAGTAGCACTACCAAAATAAAAGTCCATTATTCAGACAACTGTTGGCAAGGCTTCTACAACTGAACTATATAGCAAAATAAAAACATATCCAATCTCCCAAGAACCCAATTGAGGAGAAATGGTACCTTATTATTTTTCCCATTGTAAGACCTCATATGATTGATCCTTCAAAACCAAGGTTCCTGATTAAGGAGAGAAGACAATATTTTATTTCTCTAAATCTCAAATACCGTTTACTCGATCATTTAAAAAAAATAGAGCATCCAATTAAGGAGTGAAGATGTCCATTTTACTCTCCTCTTTGAGGACCTATTGAGCCCTCACTTTATATTCCTTCAAAAATGTTTTCAACAGAAGTAATGATGCAATTCATAATCTTCGAGCATAAGCTGATATGGACTCCTACAGATAGGGTAGTGATGTGTCCAAACAATCCATGGTTTGGTGAAGACATCATAAGTAGAAGATGTGTCTGCAGGCACGAACAATAGGTTTTTACACAACTTCAAGCAGATCTTGGTCATTCTGTGAGATCATCCTAACTCTTCCTCCTTCGGTAGCCTTCCATTCCTCCTTTTGGAAAGAAAACCGTACTTGGTAGACATGAATGCAAAGTGCAGAATCATAGACAAGGCATTGGACTACCATGGTTGCAGGATAATCACAAGATGGTTTCATTGAAAGGCTTTAGAAACTTACAAACAAAGGTAACTGGTGGATGTAAAACTAGACTTTATGACCGCTGCCAACCAACACCTCCTTATATACATGACAAAAGAGAGATTGCAACAAGGTATGGACGACCATCAAACATAATAAGAAGTGGATTTCTTCCAAATGTAGAAGTTGCCATGTAACATGAGGAAGCATAGACTAGATGTCTAAACTATTTGAATAACTACCTCAACAAAATGTGGTCTGGTGGTTTGCAATGATTGCAAGAATACCCATAAAATGAGCTTGTTGAACATACTTTAGGGGCTTTCTAACAAATTCCATTTTAGGCCATTGCCACTGGTTTTAAGGTATGATGATGGTTAGCTATGAAGAGGCCTTCCATGAGTGCGTTGCCCTCAAATATATATATTGTAGTGGGCGAGGGATACTTTAACTAGGTATGATCATGGAGATTTATTTTGTAAGAAAGACATGTTCTTCATACTCAAGTGATGTGATTAATGAGATAGGACTACAATCTGGACACGACCATCGATGGTGAAATGAGATCCACCCAAAAAGAAAACGTATTCTAAGATATACATAAAATCTCATGATAAAAAAAATATCGAAGAGTTAAAAAATGATTTGGTTACATTTCAAACTTAAAAGGATTACTGTGATATTTGAAAGTATAGAAGTCTAGATAGATTTAATACTAATACATACATCAAATTGGAGATATGTTTTAATGGCGATCGGTTCATAATCAAATGATTCTAATAATCAATGAAAAGAAATGCAAAAGTATAACACACAAGAAGGTAAAAAATTAAATTTGGGATCTTAAATCATATCTTGTCATTTTATTCATCATTCAATATTAGACATTGTTAAAAACAACTGAGTAAGGATTCATGGCAGGAGGTTGCCAGACCGCAAGGAGTTGACTAATATCACATAGATTAGACCTCAACATAGATCACTTATGCATTGAAAGCCAAACTGGTGACATTATGAATTTGTAGGGTATAATGCACAAAATGAAATTGTTGAATAACTTTAGAACCCATCAAACAAATGTGGTCAGCAGGTGTGAAATCAACTGCACCAAAGACAAGGCTTACAACATGAAACATATTATAGATGTACACAGATAGTATAATGCCAAGAATAAGCAACACCAAATGCATATTTAGTAACATATCTTCAAGGTCTAAATGACATCCCAAGGATGACACTTAGAACGCAGGCTCAAGGAAGTCATAACTGAGATAAATAACCATTCCACCAGTACAATGATGATCACAATGATCCATTTCAAGTGCCATTATATTTCTTGAAGGTTTGAAGGAAAAAATGACTCTTTTCCTCTAACATTCAATCAAATGGTAATCCAAATGATGCCAAGGTCAAGTAGAGAAAAATACGTATTTAGAAATCTTGCAGAAACAATTAATTAGAAAAATATGTCCTAAGAATCAGTTTACAACAATGGTTCACAAATCTTCTATTTTAACCTATGGGAAAAAGCTATAAGCATGTGAACTGATTGACAGAATGCCTCCCCATAAAACATATCACACCAAACAATTAAATATATTCAGATCTTAGAAATCTCCATGTAAAACTACATAAACACATGCAAGTGCCCATGACTTACCCTTCTGTTTCCATTCTCCATCTAATTATATTTTTTTTGCAATATAGAATACCCTCAAAGCGTACCTGGCATAGTATTTTACATGGGCAGTTCTCTCACCCCTGGCCTCCAAAACTGAGTAATGACTTTTCCCATTTTTTTCCATTTCGTAGCACATGTAAGATGCCATAACATCCACGATTTAGGCCCTTTAATACACCTTCTCCACTACCCTGCTTAAACCCGTAGGGTACCTTTTTGAAGAGTATACATTTCAAACTAAAATAGAAAAGAGAAATTAATGCCCATAAATTAGTTTCCCTTATGAAACTGTCGCTTCCCTCATGAGACCTAAAATAGATAAAATGATGCATTTGAAGAATCTTTCCAGAAGATATTCAAATATCTATCTACTTAATAAAGAAATTATTATTATTTCCCACTAACTATTTATTTACAATCTATATTGCAAAACTAATGCAATTAATAAATTCACCACGACTAATAACAATTAGATAAAACATTAATCTAAATCAGTTAAAATGCAAATGCAATTCAACTAAATAACCCAAATGTCGAACATACCTTACACCACCAAAGTGAATATGGTGGGGCACTACATTCTCCCCCACTAAATCTTGACTTGCTCCTGGAAATTACAAACTAAAGTAGAGCATAACATGTTAGTACCAACTTTGAAGTTGATTCATCTCATAAAAATAATGTACACTGGTCTGCCTATGGAAAGAGGTTTATTTCATATACTCCATTTCCAACATACTTTACCCTTCTACTTTTCAATGTCTCAATAGTAACACAATCACAACTTACATTTCAAAACTGATTCCCTATTACCTAAACCACTCAAAATCCTTACAAGTTAGCATTGAGACTTAATCAGTTTCTTCAGGACAAAGAACACATTGCACCATTTTAATCCTAACTAATAGAAATTCTCATATAATGTATTCAATTTTCAAGTAGACCATCCTTGCAATTCCTCATCCAAATTTGCTATTAAACAACCAATAGATCAGAATGATACATTTTTACAAAATATCAACATATTTTTGCACATAACACACACATTTTCCATTAAATATCCACCATTTATAAACAAGACTTTTCACTTTTATTATTGTTCCACATAATTTATCATTTCATAAGTACAATCTATCATGATTTACCATACATTCTTCACATACACACCGATACACATCACCGGAATTCACATCACAAGGCCACACCAGGGTCCATTTGGAAACTGGAAAGCAACATATTAATCCATGATACATAATCCATGAGCCAAGAGCTAAAATCTATCTCACAAAATCCATACCTCACACTCAGTGACTTGTTAGTGTTAGGCCACACTCACAGGGTGATACCATCCAAACAAGCCATCATGACCTCTCTCTTGTTGTGTAAGGTGATTAGCCTCCAAGAGATGATCATCACACATAGGTGGGTAGTGGGTCCTAGTTGTATAATAGCCTCACATACCCCCATACTCAAAGTTCCCTATGTTTACTTCCTTGTATACACTCACCAAGTCTACCTCATACGTCCTTGGAGAGGAATTCACAATACAACACATGACTAGCATTGAAAACAATAGAGATAAACTAGTTTAGCCACCAAAGTCATAAAGAAAGATTAAAAAAATTCAATTTCAACAATAAGGCAAGAAATGCATGTAATTTCAACACTAAATCAAATGTAACCATGAGGATTACTTGCAAATAAGATCACAAGTCGTGGCTAAACCATCACAATCAAATAGAAACAAAGTGTTGGCCTTCACAATCAATAGAAAGTCATCAATAACCATAGAGAAAGTCCACAATCTTTGTAATTGCAATGTACAACATTGTACGACTAGATACTAGCCAGCAAGTGAGGAAGGAGGGAACAACATCAAGCTATAGAAGTAGCCCTCATGTGGTGCGGAGTAAGCACACCATCCACATGGCTCAGAGTGTACTCCTTAGCTACACCCTGCATCACGTCGTCACACGACATGGACTAGCCAAGTGGCCCACGCACTCCTTGGCTGCCCACATGGAACGTGCACCTTAGCCCCAGCCTGCATCGCGTCTTAGCGCAGCATGGTCATACGATTGCTGAAGAAGGCACATATTAGTCGTATACCGCATGGCACTATGTCTGTGGCTCTGTGGAAGTAGGCACATGTAGAACACACCCCGCATAGCGACACCTCGTGGAAAAGGCACACACAGGTACTTGCCGTAGCCACAGGTATACATGGCTAGGACATACCCATAGACTAACTGACCCAAACACTATCAAAAGAAAACATGAGTATCCCTCTACAAGTGTGCGAGGCCTCATTACGCTCATCACACAATTAGGCTATAACACAATCTCATAGTGAACCTTCACGTGTCTAAGCATGTGGCATCATGTCGTCGAGCCCAAATCACTACCATTAGCAACATGGCATCATTACCAACACTGTGTCAAAACAACAGTGGGGTGTGGCATCGTACCTATTGCATCATGTCAGAACATGTGTAGATATGGGATCTATCTCAACATGGGTAACAAATCTCCCTCCACATGCTGGACCTCAAAATATACATGGGGCACATGGTCTCACTTGAGTTATCCAAGCAAGTCCTAGACCCCCAGTCCCCAAGTGATGACTCATGTCATCACATAGTTCCAATTGGGTTGTCCATGCAGGTCCTAGACCCCGGCCCCCAACTGACAACTTATGTGGCATATCATACCTTTCGTGAAGAAAAGGTAAATGATCCTCCAAGAAATTCCATCTAGATGCTTAGAAACTATGGGGATTAGGTTAACACATATGGATCAAGTATCCTGATCCATCATAAGGGAAAGTAGTGAGTATGTTTCCTTAGGTTCGGTTGAGCAAGGGACCACTCTATGTCATCATAAGCATATGTTGCACACTCCGTCCAAGGAAATTTGTGGCTGCTACTACCCCTTCACAAACTAAGGGACTAGAGAACCAAAATAAGAGAATCTATGAATCTAACTTTTGGCTACTCTTTTATATATATATTTTTAACCACACAAGGGTTGGCCCTCAATTGGGTAACAAACATACAAACACACGTAATGGTATGGTTAATCCAACACCAAAAATAAACACATTCTCCATGGATGGGTACCCAATATCACCATCCCATGGGCACACAAAGCATGTATGGGGTATTCACAACACTCAACCAATGCATTGTTACTAGTTTCTCACATTTATAGGGGAAGATTTACATTTACATATACCATTTTCATTATACCATAAGTACATTTATTTCCATAACCAATGTGATTCCTATTTACAGAATTGTAACATTACCTATTATTCATTTCCCTATTCTAGTTTCCTTTCACTCTACTTTTTCTACATATCACATGATGCTGAAAGTCAATATCATGATCATCAATCCAACACATCAAGCTGGGTGTTAGATTAAAGAATGGTATTCAACACAAGGGTTTCTACAACATGTATAGGAACTATTACCATAACTAAACATGGGCGACAACATTAACCAGAGATCCCAGTACTACAAACCTAGCTCTGTTACCAAATGTAATGCCCCGCCATGCAAACCTAGAGATAAGTCAACTAAAACATAAAACACAGTCTTGATACAAGTTAACAAACATCTCTAGGGATAACATGACTGCATTAAAGTAATTAAGTAATTTTAAACAACATACAAACTCATTCAATTTATATTTAATTACATGACTACCTTATTGATTACTAACATAATTTAAACTAACAGCCATGACTTGAAAAAAAAATACCAAATGAACACACACGCACCATTGGTAATGCCTACCCAGAAATTAGCAATAATTAACTTGATAGAATGATAAGATATCAATTTACAAAGTTTATCTTAGTAAACCTCAAGTCAATAATTGGAGTATATCAACATTCATCAAATACAAATGTTTCAACAAGTTTATGCATTAATACATCTTTACCAATACTGTCAGATAGTCATTAGTTTGCCAAGTGGAAAGGTACCTCCTTAGCTCCAAAGTCCTGCATGGCTATAGACCTCCATTGCACATCTCATGAAATGTTAGTCCTGCATAAATACAAATATCATTTATATGGAAAGACTAGCCTAAAGCCCTAAGGGGCTGACCTAATGTATCGGGGGCTCATGACGGCCTTGCCTACGTATGCGTAGTGCAAAGACTTCGTAGTTCAGGACTTGATCTTGCAACCTCAAAATGATTTCATACAAAGATGATAATAAATAGTCAAATAAATAATTATCTTTGTCAACTAAGTGTGAAGGGTTGATAATCATTCTTATTCCATAACTAAACAACTTCGTAACCAGAAACCTTTAATTTGATAATCCACTCTAAATAAAAGTAAAGCATTAACCTTACTAATAAGCTGAAAACATATTAAATAACTATCCAAAAGAATAATAATTAATAACTAAAAAGGTGGTCCCTATGGACTTGATCTAAATAACATCATCCCTACAAAAGTCTATGAAAGTTATATAACCAAGAATTCATGATAACCAAAAGATATCATCCTACTCTAGTCGATTTCAACATGTTTTCTACCTAATTAGATCGATTGACTAAACCAAAAAATAACTAGATATAATGGTATGGCTATATTTTGCCTAACTAATACATACTACATAACTCATACCACATACTTGCACAGCGACAGTGAAAGACTCAATTTACCATAGCACAATGACATAAACTATAGTAAAGTCACACTACCAAAATAAAAGTCCATTATTCAAGCAACTGCTGGCAAGGCTTCTACAACTGAACTATATAGCAAAATAAAAACATATCCAATCTCCCAAGAACCCAATTGAGGAGAAATGGTACCTTATTATTTTTCCCATTGTAAGACCTCATATGATTGATCCTTCAAAACCAAGGTACCTGATTAAGAAGAGAAGACAATATTTTATTTCTCTAAATCTCAAATACCATTTACTCAATCATTTAAAAAAAACCAGAGCATCCAATTGATGAGTAAAGGTGTCCATTTTACTCTCCTCTTTGAGGACTTCTTGAGCCCTCACTTTATATTCCTTCAAAAATGTTTTCAATAGAAAGTAATGAAGTAATTCATAATCTCTGGGCATAAGCTGATATGGACTCCTACAGACAGGGTAGTGATGTGTCCAAACAATCCATTATTTTTTAAAGACATCATAAGTAAAAGATGTGTTTGCAGGCATGAACAATAGGTTTTTACACAACTTTGAGCAGATCTTGGTCATTATGTGAGATCATTCTACCTCTTCCTCCTTCGGTAGCCTTCCATTCCTCCTTTTGGAAAGAAAACCATACCTAGTAGACATGAATGCAAAGTGCAAAATCATAGACAAGGAATTGGATTGCCATGGTTGCAGGATAATCACAAGATGGTTTCATTGAAAGGCTTTAGAAACTTACCAGCAAAGGTAACTGGTGGATGTAAAACTAGACGTTGTGACCACTGCCAACCAACACCACCTTATCTACATGACAAAAGAGAGATTGCAACAAGGTATGGACAACCATCAAACATAATAAGAAGTGGATTTCTTCCAAACATAGAAGTTGCTATGTAACATGAGGAAGCATAAACTAGATGTCTAAACTATTTGAATAACTGCCTCAACGAAATGTGGTCTAGTGGTTTGCAATGATTGCAGGAATACCCACAAAATGAGCTTGTTGAACATACTTTAGAGGCTTTCTAATAAATGCCATTTTAGGTTGTTGGTACTGGTTTTAAGGTATGATGATGGTAAGGTATGATGTTGAACATACTTTAGAGGCCTTCCACGAGTGTGTTGCCCTCAAATATATATATATATATATATTGTAGTTCTTTAGACTCAAGTGATGTGATTAATGAGATAGGACTACAATCCGGATGTGACCATCGATGGTAAAATGAGATCCACCCAAAAAGAGAATGTATTCTAAGATATACATAAAATCTCATGATAAAAAAAATATTGAAGAGTTAAATAATGATTTGGTTGTATTTCAAACTTAAGAGAATTATTGTGATATTTGAAAGTATAGAAGTCTAGATAGATCTAATACTAATACATACATCAAATTAGAGATATATTTCAATGGTAATCGGTTCATAATCAAATGATTCTAATAATCGATGAAAAGAAATGCAAAAGTATAACACACAAGAAGGTAAAAAATTAAATTTGGGATCTTAAATCATATATTGTCATTTTATTCATCGTTCCATATTAGATATTGTTAAAAAAAAACTGAGTAAGGATTCATGGCAGGAGGTTGCCACACCGCAAGGAGTTGACTAATATTACACAGATTAGACCTCAACATAGATCTCTTATGTATTGAAAGCCAAACCGGTGACATTATGAATCCGTAGGGTATAATGCACAAAATGAAATTGTTGAATAACCTTAGAACCCATCAAACAAATGTGGTCGACAAGTGTGAAATTAGCTACACCAAAGAGGAGGCTTGCAATAGGAAACATATTATAGATGTACACAGATAGTATAATTCCAAGAAGAAGCAACACCACATGCATATTTAGTAACATATTTTCAAGGTCTAAATGACATCCCAAGGACGACACTTAGAACATAGGCTCAAGGAAGTCATAGCTGAGATAAATAACCATTCCACTAGTACAATGATGATCACAAAGATCCATTTCAAGCGCCTTTATATTTCTTGAAGGTCTAAAGGGAAAAGTGACTCTTTTCCTCTAGCATTCAATCAAATGGTAATCCAAATGATGCCAAGGCCGAGCAGAACAAAATACATATTTAGAAACCTTACAGAAACAATTAATTAGAAACATATGTCCTAAGAATCAGTCTACAATAGTGGTTCACAAATCTTCTATTTTAACCTATGGGAAAAAGCTATAAGAATGCAAACTGATTGACAGAATGCCTCCTCGGAAAACATATCACTCCAAACAATTAAATATATTCAGATCTTAGAAATCTCCATGTAAAACTACATAAACACATGCAAGTGCCCACGACTTACCCTTATGTTTCCATTCTCCATCTAATTACAATTTTTTTGCAATATAGAATACCCTCAAAGCATACCTGGCATGGTGTTTTACATGGGCAGTTCTCTCACCCCTAGCTTCCAAAACTGAGTAATGACTTTTCCCATTTTTTTCCATTTCGTAGCACATGTAAGATGCCATAACATCCAAGATTTAAGCCCTTTAATACACCTTCTCCACACCATGCTTAAACCCATAGGGTACCTTTTTGAAGAGTATATGTTTCAAACTAAAATAGAAAAGAGCAATTAATGCCCATAAATTAGTTGCCCTTATGAAACTGTCGCTTCCCTCATGAGACCTGAAATAGATGAAATGATGCATTCGAAGAATCTTTCTAGAAGATATTCAAATATCTATTTACTTAATAAAGCAATTATTATTACTTCCCACTAACTATTTATTTATAATCTATATTGCAAAACTAACGCAATTAATAAATTCACCACGACTAATAACAATTAGATAAAAGGTTATTCTAAATCACTTAAAATGCAAATGCAATTCAACTAAATAACCCAAATGTTGAACATACCTGACACCACCAAAGTGAATATGGAGGGGCACTACATTTAACATATGGTTTATTACATCTTTGTAGTCCCCACATGACCTTTATGTGACATTCATGAGTTACATGGACCAAGCATTTGTCACAACCTATTTTCAGACAAGGTTGGAGTATGCTAGAAAATGTGAACTTATCTGTGTTAAATTCTTTTTTGTTTGTTGACTACAATCACTTAATATTTTCCTACCAACCCACCATTGGACACATGTCACACTATTATAAGCTATTTTTTTAACAAACAAGATGATCTCAATTGTCTTACATTGGTATTGTAAACTTTTTACTATTGATCCCAAAATTGAACTTGCTCCATATCATTGAGGGAGTACCTTCGGCATAATTTCCCCATCAACCAACATCTTTGCCCATATTGGGGTGTCAATTAATCTCATGTTCCTAGTATAGACACCCATCAAAGTGTAAGGGATAGATAAGTTTTGTTAGATGTAATTAAAACAATCCTAGTAGATGTAAATGAAAAATGTGGAAGTATAGATAAGGCATAGTTACTCTCTATCTCTAACCTTGAGCTTCATGTATGGATTCCATTTTTTACATGTTTTTAATTTGGGTGAGTGCGAGATCATGATGGGCCAAATAGTGGCAATGAAGGAAAAAAATGCATGAAAGTGTTAGAAAAAATCACAAAACCCTTGTTAGGCTTAGATTTTCAATTTTTTTTGGCTTGGTAAATCAAAACAAAATGGATATCTATGTTGACAAAATGGATATCTATTATGAAAACAAAAATCTATTTTGAAGAATCCTTTTTTTAATAAAATTTTTGCCCCCAAAAAACTATGAATTGCATGGGGGAATAAATTGATATCCATTTTCTGGTAGGGGGCCTGGCCCAATTGGCAAGAGCTTCTTATCGTAGGCATGAGGTCACGAGGTCCCACCTGATATTATACCCAGTTCATAGCTCTAGTCAAAAGTGTTTACCCATGTTGAATAAAAAAAATTGATATCCATTTTCAGAATAGATATCTATTTTCTTTAAAATAAATATTCATTTGGTTTCAAACCCCCATCCCCACCCAATTTTTTTTTGTATGGAATTAGGCTTGGGAATCCAAACCTTCCTTTTCCATGCAAATGATGAGTTGCGATGTTTTCACAAATTTTCCTTAACTTCACCCTTGATGTTGGCAAACTTGTTTTTATCCAAAGTTGATAAAACAAAAATGGCATATTTGGAAAATGCTCAAGATTTTAAAATATAATAAATGCTTGATTATAATTTTAATAAATTATTAATCATTTTCTATGTACACTATGTTTGAATTCTCGATTGAAAAACTAATTGAAAAACATCCATAAATTTCAAATCATTGAACATTTTTCAAATATGAAAGATACATCACACTCTACACTTCACTAGCTATATATCTTAAAATTATTTTGAATTTTCATTTTTTTTGATCAAGTTATGTTAGCCAAAAAATTATTTTATAATATTTTTAAAGTCACAGTAAAAAATTCATTGTTAATTATTTACTTACAAAAAAATTCACAAAAATATGTGTCACACTGGGTGTGTGTCCTTTACTTATATCTAAAGATTTAAAAAAAAATTGATAATACTTATGTTGGTCAAAATGACACCTACTTTTTATTTTTTTTCCAAAAATTTTGGTAGTGCCTCATTGAAATATCCAATTTTCACCAAATTAATTTAATTTTAAAAAATAATAGCCCATAAACTCTTATTCAATTTGCTACAAATTCTATTCCTACATATTTTTCAAATTGTGTAGATAACCCATTCAAATTTTCACATGTAGTTGCTTAGGTCTATTTTTCAACATTTTTCATTGCCACTTAGAGGTATTGTTTGTCCCATGATGATCTAACACTCACCTATTTGACCAATGATTTTTTGTGGCACAATGTATAACCACTATAGAATAGAAGTTTGCTCATGTCTTCAAAATAAAATAAACAAACCAAATTCAAGATCATATCTCAATATAAAGATAAGAGCATTGTGAAATGAAAATTTAAAAGGAATTTAAATCCCCATAAGCAAATTTTGAAACAAACAAAGCACAAATCTACATGGAACAATGTAAGGGTAAACTGATTTTCCAACCCTCCATTGTTAAAGGTTTCTATTTAAATCCTCTCTTGAAATTCAATGTTTATGGGGAAAGAATTTCATAACACTTATATTATTTAAGATTTATCCATTTCTAATACTTTTCCAATCTTCTAAATACATAGAAAATTAGATAGATTAAGAAAAGATACAAATCGATGTCCCCTATCCACATGCATGTGTGTCCAAATGTAATAATACACACCCCCCTCACATTTCTTTTATATTCTTGTGGCTTATTATGGACCCCATCTAACAACCCAAATCTTGCCAACATGGCACAATGGATGGTCCATCATGTGTTTCTTTATCTATCACTAGTCTAAAGCCACCATCTCCATCTAATTTCACTCACAAAATTTGAACCATTGATTCACTAGAAGTTAGCAATCTGAGAATTGGTTTTCTTGATAGTCTTTTCAAGCACTCATGTGATATCATTGCAGTTGTGTTTTTCTTGTGATCAAAGATGAAAAGGTTTTCCAGTGCTAACATGCCTTAACTTGTGTAGGAAGTATGGAAATGACATTTAAACTATTGACAAATAGGAATTGTATAGGTGAGTACTGCAATGCAATCACCATGAGTTATTAGCCATTGCCTTGGCCACTTCCATAATTGTCAGTGCCTAGCCCTCATTGCCAGTTGTCCTCTTGACTGCGGCGGCCAATTCTTGACCATTGGAAGTCTCTTAACCATGTGGAAAGCATTCACCTCTACACAAATTATAGCTTCCCCCTAACTACTAGGTCATTATGCTAATAGTAGTGCAAGAAAATACATTATACCTGACAAACTCTTAACTACCCAATCTAATGGGATACCATGTGATGTGGCTAACACTACCCTACATGGTCTCTCCTCTACTTGACCCTTAATTCCAATCCTTGAGCTTCTGAAATAATGAGATGTGGTGATTCCATAGTGACCTGGGCACTTTAAGATAGTTTCAAGATTCTTGAGCTTCCACCAATCAATAATGACAAATATGTTTAACTTAGATCAATTTAATCATCATGCATCATTAAGTAGCATTGTCAGTCATTGATCTACCAAATTAGGCCACTGCCTCTAATAAAGGGGAATGCCTTTGATGTAATAATTTATTTTTATATAAATTTTAATAATGTTAAATAATAAATTTGTGAAGCAGTGGGCATCTCTTTTTCACTTCTTTCACAATTACCAAACACCATTTAGATGGAGCTTAGCAACTCCTTGGTGACTTCCACCAATCAACATTAACAAATATGTTTGACTCATATCGATTTAATAATTTTGCATCACTAAGTAGTAGTCTTGATCATTGATCGACCATATCAAGTCACTCCCTCTCATAGAGGGGAACGCCTTGGGTGTAATAATTTATTTTTATATAAATTTTGGTAATACTAAATAATAAATTTTTGGAGTAGTGGGAATCTATTTTTCACTTATTCCATAGTTGCCAAACACCATTTAGATGGTTCTTAGCAACTTCTTGGTGACTTTTTCCATAATAAATCTTTATGCTTAACCATACAACCCAATTTTAATACAAAACATGATATAATGTAACCAAAATTAACCCAAAACATTATATAATTTATCTACCAATTAAAATACATATATACCATCGAATCCACTATTCCAAATGGAAACTGTATCCCTATAGTAAAATGAAGGTTGTCATGTCTAGGCACTAGAATTTGTATTTGACAATGCTTAATAACTCAAAATTTGTGGATGGGATTGGGTGTCCCTTTTCTACACTAGCTATATAAATAATTAGGGGAGAGAGTTCAACACCTCATTCCAACACCATTCAAGATAACCACAATAGAATCCAAAATATTATAGAATGAACAAACTATCCAAATGCTTACCAACTATCCAAATCACTACTACAAATGACAACTCTATTCCTATAGAAAAACTAAAGATCTAGACTTCCGCTCCTAGAATTGAACTCAATAATACCTACCACTTAAGAATTTGTACAGAATTGGGTATCACTCATAAAAATTGTCACATGGATTTTAACTTGACAATAATTGTCCATTTAAATTTGATGAATAAGTGTCCATATTACCATTAAAATAAAATAATATTACACATTCACAAAAAAGGTGGGTGGAAGAAATCTCACCCTGAAGTCCAAATGGGGCCAAGCCTAGAGTAGAAAAGAAAGACAAATCCACTAGGTGGTGAGAACTATACCATTAGGGAGTGGAAGGGGGTCCCTATAATCTAGTGTTTCCCTATACATTAGCAAGGTCCAGGTAATCTAGGAGAGGATCCCAATGAGAAATATCACATCCTCTTCTTTTTCTTCTTCTTGTGGCTAAGTATCATGAGTAGGTGAAATAGGAAAAGTAAGCTGAGGAAACTTGCTATAATTCAGTCATCTAGAAAACCCATGGTCACAGGCTTGGGGAGAGATAAAATGAGGGAAGGAAGGTTGAGATCACTAGTGAATAAACCTATCTCTAGTTCTTCATGTAGGTTTTGAGAAGCATGTGAGCAAGAAACCTATTCTATATGAGCAATCTAGCTACATCCACAATGATGTCCACTAGGGGGAGATTGACCCTTGCTAGGGGTTGTAATTAGTGAAAGCATAGCAACCATATAATGGACATTACCCCAATGATCAAAAGACACCTATATATGTGCTACTTCAAGTGCAATTTTATTATCTTGCACACCTAAATCTACATAAGCACATTAGAACAAATCATAGCCTTAGTATAAAGTGAGAACATATATCAACATAACAACTAGAAAAATAATTTAATTCCCATCCTTCCAGATGCTAAAAAGGATTTTCACCCTAAAAGCATGATAAATCTAGGTAAATTTGGTAGGGATTTTGGGCCAATCCTCCAAAAGGACCATATTCCATGAGAAAATTTTAGACCTAAAAGGCCTAAAAGAATTATGAATCTAATTCCAAGTAGTCTCATCTTTGGGACTAACTACAAAAGGTGCTTGAAAGTATCTTATTGGCTACAAAATGGGAAACACGGATCCCTAATGCCCAGATGAGAGAATCAAGTACCAATAGGGAGAGCTTGATAGAGAATACACTAGGCAAAATGGGCTAACTTTGGCTGAAGAATAGCCAACCAAATAGTCTAGAATCTATGTTACCAAGAGCTCAAAGAGTATTCAGAAAGCCATCTCTAGTTCAATTTGGGTGCCATGTGAAGGTGTGAAGAGATTCAGGAATAACCTTTATAAGGATTTTGAGAGTGAAATGGTGTATCATGATACAATTTACAATTTTTCCACCATGGCGTGAAGCTTCTAACCCCAATCTTATGAATCATATTGAGAGGCATCGAGTCAGTTATTATTTGGTAGGTTTCAAAATCCTAATTAGACATGTATTTAGCTTTAGTATTTGGTGAGGAGAGAAAACTCTTAGTTACCATAGAATAGAGTTCTAGAAGGGTTTTGATTCCTTTCTTTAAAAAATCCAAATCATAAATCCAAGGAGCCTTAGCAAGAAATATTTGGAGACCACCAAATAGATTGTTGGTTAATATATAGGCCCTTGTAGAAGTAATTTCCATCCCATATAAGCCAAGGTTTTATGGATTCCCAAGATTTCCATATGCTTTTAACTGCAAAAGTGCCTTGAATTTGAATAGGATCCTTCATAATAAGAAGAGTATGGAAACCATGACCCTTTTGAGCTTACCTCCCATAATGGACACTAGAATACATACAATGTTGAAGTAAAATATTCTAGGCCTCGTCAATTTCAAGGGCTTTGATAATCCAATTGGCGCATAAGGACAAGCCTTGATGTTGAGTAGAAATCAATCCTAGCCCTCCATAATCATGTGTGAGGCAGAAATACCCCCAAGACACATAATGGAAACCTCTATTATTGTCAAAAGAATCCTAGAGGAAGTACCTAAGAAGATTCTCAAGCTTCAAGTCCAATAGAAAGAATAATAAACATGTGTGGCAACAAAAATTTTAGAACACACTAAAAATTTCCTTGCTAATTTACCTTAGCGATCTAGTAGGTTAATGTCTTCTCAATTTTGGAGATAACTACCTACCATAAAGAGGATAAGGAATATTGGAAGGAAAAAAAATGTCAAGAAATCTAAATATTCCCCCATGATCAATCTATTTCCAACTATAATCATCAAGCCAAGTAGGCCTAGTAGAGAAGGATTGCCTATAGCATTATGTTTTTTCTTTTGAATACTCAAATAAGAGGATTTATAATAATATTAAAACATTGCAAGGCTTGATTGATATTGTTTTCTTCCTCTACAAGAACAACTACTCATCTAAAAAGTGCACATTCACCAATTGAGTTGTGTAATTAGGCAAAGAAATGCCTTTGACCAAAATTTGGGAAATAGCATTAACTAGAAGATATCCAAAGCCTTTACCAACAAGCACATAAAGGGAAAGAGCAAGGGGACAACCTTAGTAGATTGAATGAAAGAACCAAAAGAACTAGATTGATAGTTTTTTATGGTGAGGTAAGTAGAGGCATCAACAAAGAGCATTTTGACTAAGCACACAAATTAATTTCCCAACCCTAAGACTTGAAACATAACAAGGATGAATGGCCACTCAATGTAGTCACAAGCTTTCAAAAAATAAATCTTAATTGAAACAATCTATTGGTGTGAGCACTAGGCCATTCTACCCCCTTCCCAGATGAAATTAATATTATCAAGGATATACCTAGATTTTATGAAACTAGTTTTCTCAAGATGCACAATTTTGGGGAGAAATTGGCACAACTTTCAAGCAAGATCCCTAAAAACAATTTTATAAGAGATATTAAGAAAGGTAATTGGTCTCCAATCGCAGTTCATCTATCTTTTGAGTTTCCAAACTTAGGTATGAATTTAACATATCTTCTACTAAGATTTTCTAAAGAACTAGAGTGAAAGGATTCAAGGTATACTTTATGAAGATCCTCTCCAACTAATTCCTTAAGAGCTTTATAAAATTCACAAATAAAGTCATCGCAACTAGGAGTGTTATCATTGTCCATGGGAAAAGTAGGTTCACAAAGATTAAAAATGGTGAAAATATTAGAAAATACTCACTATGAAGGGGAGACCCAACAAGTGACAAAGCATTATCTTAATCAGGAGAATTATCCTAAGCTATGAAAACTTTCTCATAATGATGAATGAAAGCCTAGAGAATATTATGAAGTTTAGCCAGGAGATTTTGTCTTTATTTTATTTTATAATGGCTTGAGAAGTGTGACAAGCACACAGAGCTTGGAAAAATTATTTAGAATCTCTATTTTCAACATTGAGACAATGGAAGTGAGCTTTAATTTGGGTTCCCTTGGTTGTGTGGTTATTAGTAATTTGCTTCAATCGGTGAAGCTCAACAACTCATAGTTGGAGGGAACAAAAAAAGTGCTAGGATTCCAAGGTAGCGTAGCTTGGTTGAGATTTGAGGTGGTTGTCTCATAGGAGTGAATATGAAACCATGCAATTGGAGGCCATAAATGCAAAGGAAGTGGGAGGTACATTTGAGAGAACAATTCTACTAATTGATCCAACTTGTTTCTCGAGTAGGTCGAGGTTCAAGATTCCAAACATGTCAGATGTGGGCCAATGTGGGTGACGAGTTAGAAAGGATGTGAGTGATGATTCTTGCTTGCCTCATGATTAGAAAATTTCCATTCAATGCCAAACCATATAGGGAAATGGTAAAAAGGGACGACATCTAGAAAAGGCTCAAAAGATAAAGGAAAATAGTTAGCAACTAAAAATATGATTGCATTGAAAGCTTAACATCATCAACTCATTTCTACACTTCGTCAACCTCAGCTCTAGAATTGATCCATGAAAACCAATGTGTATGATTATGATGGTGCCCCATATTGGGATAAAAAAAGGTCCAATTTATTATGCATGTTATATCATGCATCTTGTTCACCAATTGTCAATCTAATGAATAGAATACCATATTTATTACAAACCATTTCAACCATATTAAAATCTTTGCACAAAACCTAAGTGGTGGCAAAAATGGAATCGATGGTCCATCTCCAAAGGGGAGATCTTTCAACAACATCATTGGAAGCATAAACATTAATAACTCCAAAGGCATGATTATTGATATTGAAAAGAGCCCATAATGCCCTATTAGTAGGGTCACATTCATGGTCAACTAAATGTGGATGCCACTTAGAAGAGAGAAAGGTAGCAACCCCTCCATGACCCACATCATGGGCCCTACACAAAAAATGACTTGCTGGCCAAATAACACAAGTAGTAGAAAGCAAAAAGTAATTTTTACTTATACTTTTAATCTTTTACCAATTCTATTGGGTTAAAACGGAAGAAAGTTCTGAAAAATGCAAGGAAAGTGTTCGCATCCTCTGGACATGTGGAAAGTTCGCCAGCGTGCATTACCTATTATCATTATTATCTGCCCTTTGGAATTAGTCCAATGCAGCGAAAGCCAAACTCAGCAAAAATGAAGTGACCCACTCGGAGTAAATCGTGAATTGATCAACATCGCCCATGTGTGAAAATAGAGAGGCGTTACAGCTATATTTTAACCGGACCTGAAGAAAAGACAAATCTCAATTGAATGATACGAAAGACCTTGACTTCGTCCACTAAATATCCTACCATGGGAGGCGTATTTCAATTGGCTTTTGGCAGAGGAAAAATCAAAACGCAAAAATATTTGACCCTGCAACTAACAAAGTGTATATTTAAATTGGAAGTTCTCGTATTTGCATCAAGTTGGCTTGAAAATGCAAGTGGAAGAGCATGTGTATTAATTTTTTGCAATGGCAAATTACTCATTCAGTTGTGAACATGTACTGGTGCATATGTGCTAATTTACTAGGTATTCTTTTTACATGTAATGGTTCTTTTTAAAAAAATTATTGGGGGGTAGGGTGCACAAAAACAAAGCGGTTATTGGGGCGTGGGCGGCTACTGGCCCCTCTCCCACAATTCCGCGTTTACTAAATATTCTTCTTGTGTAGTGTTTTGATTTTGGTGTCGTTGAATTGAGATTGCTTTTAATTGTTGAAAGTGAGTGCTACCAAACTCAAATTGAAATACCGTTGTCATTGAATGGAGGGAAAAGGAGTGAAGATTCTTCCTTGCATTTTGATTTTTCTTTAATGTGTATTGATTTTATCATTAACATGTTACATCATGTGAGCTCTGAAATAAAGTCAAGTCGTGCAGAAAAAAACAAGTGAGTCGATCTGTATGTAACGCTCAACTACCAAGTTTTATTAGATTTTAGTCAACTACCAAGTTTTATTAGATTTTAGTGATAATGTTTTCCTTGTCATCGTATGGAAAGAGGTATTTGAAAACATTGCAAAATTCATAATAAGTTTTTATCAAATAGGGCATAAGATTTGTGTCTTAAATGTCTTTTCAGTTTATTGTTATCTTTTCCACGCCCTATATTATGATAGTAACAATCGATTAATTATGATTATGTGGATGGATAACATAAGTTTTAGCTTTTAATGAGTGGTGCTGGGTAAAAGTCTTTAAAAAGAAAATAATTAACTAAAATTTTTAGTTCTTGGCATAGGTAGGACACTAAAGTCTTCACTTATATTGATATGTTGCACTTTTATTTTTTAATGCAAGGAGAAAATTTAATCCATTTCCCAAATGTTATTTTAATATTAATTTTTCTTTTATTTTTTGTTTTAAAAAATAGTTGGATTCTAATTTTCTCATTGGCTCATTCGAATTTAGGTGGGTGTAGAAATCATTTTTCATTTACAAAAATAGAGAAAAAATGGGGTCCAATGAAATTGCAAGTTGTATGTTAGTACATACCACTTGTCCACCTCGAGCAATTACAATTAGTGAGCTGCCAATTCACATTTATTCCTAGCTTGTGCCAAAATTGGAGCTCTCTAATATAGTATGGACATTCATCAAAGCACAATGGATAGAGGAATTCCATTGGATGTTTTGGTTCCCATCGTGTTGGTTGATATGAATGCAAAATGTAGAAGAAACATGTAGAAGGCACGGAAGAATATTTGTTAGGATACATTCTTAGGTTAATATTCATCTGAGACATCATAATTCTATTTTCTTTAATGACAATATGGGAGAAAAGAAATTAAATGAAATAAATTCTTCATACAATTACATTTTTAAAAAAAGTTGGATGTTCAAAACCATCCAATGTGGTTCAACTTTAGAATTAATGACTTCTAGAAGCTAGACGCTTGTGATAAGAGTTTGCAGATATAATAGAGGGATGTAGACATTGTAAAAGAAAAGGAGTACTATTGCCACTTTTGTCACAAGAGTTTTCTAGTAGGACACTAGTGATTATATATTTATATATCCCTTATTGTTCAATATTGTCAATGTAACCATTGGTAAATTTATTTAAAGTTTCAAGGATTATTATTTTGTTGAAAATTGATAAATTCAATCATGGATACATTCCTATCTTTTGTTAATTTATAGCTTGTAAATTGGAATGGAGATTGTTGTTGATGCTATGTTAACATCACAACATTTCCAGTTTATACCTGTGAAATTTCTAAAATTGGAATATGATTTTATATTTTTGATGCTTTTTTTAAAAAAATGGTAATATTTGTTGTAAAATACAACCATTGTGGTAGGTATCTTCTAGTAGGTATTTGTAATCTAGTTTTCTTTTGGATTAAAAAAAAAAGATTTTCTAGCCCATGGCCTAATATTGATTGAACTTAAATGTGGTGTGCCTATAATGGTTTGAACATTTTCTGTTTGAATTTATGCATGTATGTAATTGTTATAGAATTCTATAGGAAATCCATAAAACTTGATCCATATTGGAACCATGTGGGTTATTTTTATTTTAGCTTTGAAGTCTCTTAACCAATACTTAAGTACATGCCCACATTTTCATGGAACTAAGCTCCCTCTCTTAACTTATTGAGTACATACTCTCCATCCTCAGTTGTTTCAAATGTAATCACATAATTCTTGGTATTTGACGAAACATAACTGAATTGCCCATAGTTTTCCATTTTCTAGAGTCCAATTTTTCAAAGATTTGATGTTGAACCATATATCGTTGAAATGACATTTAAGGCATTTAGAGTTAAGGATGTCTAGGCCAATGCCCTTGTTTACATTTTTTATCTTAATCCATAGGTTGTTTTGGCTACTATGAATATGGGACATGGTACTTGCTATGGGTTCCTTTATTTTAGCCACTCCAAATCACCTATGAGTTTACTTAAGTTATACCAACTCATAAATAGTTTTTTACCATAAAATGTCATCTTCGTCATGTTTTTCTCTTTCTAATTAATTGGGACAAAAGGAACATTATAGTTGCATATATGAATGGATGCTTCTATTCAATTATATTTGGAAAAGACTAAAGTAGAAGAGCTAAACCCTGAGCTTTGTTCACTATGATGCAAATTTTAGCTTTACTTTGGTTGGAAAGTAAAATGGTCTTGACAACAACTTCTAGTTTCTTCATTTTTTTTCTTATTTATATTTTCAAATGGCTTTGGATAAAATCATAAAAATAAATGAACCCAAAAATATTTATTGCTAATCTGTGGTATTATTTTTTTCTTATGAAAAAAATGTCATCCACCATAGAAAAAGAACACATAATACCTTTGATGTACCACGACTTGATTTTATGTCCTTTGCCCAATATCATTTGTAGCATGCATTTTACAAATTATTATATCATGGAAATGATCTTGAGTAGTTGCTCCTTGCTATTAATAGTGTTCTTATAAAATGTCAATATAGGTTTTCCTTACAAAGAATTCTAGAATGAAGATAGAATAGTATTGAATCAACATTTTTCTTTAGCTACATGATGGTGAATGTACACTTTTCATTTGTTGAGAATAATTTATTTCATTTAAGATTTTAGTTTATGGAAAGCTTTGAATTTCTCCAATGATTAAAAATATTAAAATAAAAAGATTTGATTCAAACTTTTTATTTATTATTTTTTATGTTGTAACAACATAACGAATTACCGTTGTGTTGGTAAACAAGGAGTTAGAAGTATAACAAAACAAGATATAATAACCATAGGCCTCAAAAAGGACATTGTAGAAACATTTAATGGTGTGTGATACCTCTTGAGGGATCATGGGACACAAAGATATATATAGGGACACATCTCTACAGTTTTAGAAGGTATAATAGCATCCAACTATATTGCAAGGCAATAGAGAGGGATAGGGAAGAAGAGAAGATAATATATATTGGTAGGCATGAGTTTTCCACAGTCCATGAATAAATTGGAGTGCTTCTGGATTAAACTGTGTATGTTTTTGCTTCAACGTTTCGGATCATGCTCAATGATCCATCATCAGGAAGAGGACATTGTGTGAATTGGATAGAAAACTGGACCTTTTAAAGGAGTAAGAGAGGAAAACAAGGTAGGGAACGGAAAACGAGGGGGAGGAAGTGAAGTGTGAAAAAGAGAAAAAAAATAAAATAAAAGAATAACCATAAGGATGAGCATGCAATAAAAGTAAATACATAAGTATAAAAATAGAAGAAAGTTTCTACAAAATAAAGATACATAAATAATACTACAACATACTATAATATTTACATAATAACTTGTGCTATAAATATATATGAGAACGGAAAACAAACCAAGGGTGCAAAAAAGAGAACAACACAAGAAAAAGAAAACAATAAAAAGGTGGGAGAACACAAAGGACAAGCAAAAGCAAAAATTAGGCAAAACCAAAGAGAGGGAATAAGGTAAAAATGCAATAGCAGGGGAGGTGAGGGAAAGAGAATAAAAATAAAAGTAAATCACAATAGCATTGCGAAAAATCAACATGCCAAGGTATTCACATACTATAAACCAATAGAAACAAAGGACTATTTCTAATTGGAGTATAGTGTGTGAATAAATAGAAAAAGTGTAAAAGCATGTAAACACCGAAGGACACAAAGAATAATAAAAACATAAAGATGCATAATAAGAGATAAATAAAAAATAAGAGAAATCCAAATGGATACAAAATAACATGACAAATGAAAGAACAAACAAGAGAGGAAAAAAGACAAGACTATCTAAACAACAAAAATAATAATAGAAATAATACAGTCATAATAATAATAATAACAATAAAATAAGCCAAGCAACACAATACAATCATATGAAGAAACAAACTAGGAGATAAACATCAAGAAAAAACAATAAGAGAAAAACAAATAGAAACAAAACAACACAACAAACGAAAGAACAAACCAGAGAGGAAAAAAGACAAGACTAAGCTAACCCACAAACATGATAATAATAATAATAATAAAATAAAAAATAATGATAATCAAAATAATAAAAATGATAATAAAATGAGCCAAGTAATACAATAAAAATATCACAATTGCCAAAAAGAGAAAAAAGAGAAAAATCCTAGATAAAAATTATACAAAACATCACAAAAGGCAAATAATTCATTACAAAACAATAAAAAAAATATGCCAGAGCTAAAAAAGGGGGGGGGGGGGTTATGGATGCACAAAGGTAGAGGGAGAGCAAGCACGCAAGTAACCAAGGGTGCAAGAGAGAAAGGAAGAACGAAACCAAGGAAGAGGGCAGAAGGAGGGAGTCGAAAGCTCAAAGTGAGGAGAGGACCAACCAACGAGACGCAAGAAAGATGAGAAAGGAGTCAAGTCAAGAGAAGGAGGAGAAGGGGAAGAGGGGTGAAGAGGGTAGGAGGACAATAGCTAAAGGTGGAAGGTGCCACGGGGCCATAAGTAGAGACGAGATAAGAAAGGAGAAGGGGAGGAGGGGGTGAAAAGAGATAGACAAGGAGCGGGTGGGAGGACAACAACACAAGGGGGAAAAAGACACAGGGTCAGGAGACTCAAGAGAGATTAGGGTGCAATGGAAGGGAGTTCAATAAGGGTTGCCAGGTTGGGCTAAGATGCCAACCCTCATCACGATTGAGGTTAGAGGGGTGGCTTTTGATGAGGATAGCTTCTTGGAGTTTCCTCCTGAAGAAACAATCTTCTTTCACTAAGACTTGGGTGTGTTCAAGACAAATGTGGTGTTTGGTGTGGAACGAGTGCTCAGCTAAGGTTGACTTGGAGATCCGATCAAGCCTAATGTCTGCCTCATGCTCCTTGACCCTAGTGCTAATAGATCAACCCATTTCTCCAATGTATGGAGTCCCACAGGAGCAAACAATCTTATAGACCCCGGGGTTTATAAGATTATTTATAGGGTCTTTGATGGAAGGGATGAGAGTTCTGAGGGTAGAGACGGGTTTGAAAGTACAACAGAGGCCCTTTTTACAAAGGATTCTAGAAATTTTATTAGAGAGGCCGTCTATGTATGGGAGGGTAGCAACCCAGGAATTGTCAGGGACATCAACCTTAGGTTGGGGGTGAACTCTACTTTTGGCAAGTTTGAAGGCATGGGAGATACACGTCTGGCGATAACCATTAAGCCTAAAAACTTGGGATAAATGGGAGAGCTCACGGTCAATGTGATCATTATCGTAAATGCGATACGCATGAGTGGCTAGTGTTTTAAGGACACCAGCCTTTCGGCAAGGGTGGTGGTGAGAGGAGGCATGGAGGTAAAGATCAGTGTGGGTGGATTCTCTATAGACAGTGCGGGCAAGGGAACCATCCTTCTTCCTCATGATTAGGATGTTCAAGAAAGGGAGCTTATTATCAGTCTCAAGCTCCTTAGTGAATTGAATGCAACCCAATAAATTATTTAGGTGAGAGTGGAAAAGCTCCAAATTGTCAAGGCCATGAGGCCAACATAAGTTGGTGTCATCAACATAACTTTTCCACCATCTAGGCTTGAGAGGGAAGGAGTTGAGAACAAGTTCCTCAAAGTGCTCCATATACAGGTTGGCAACAATAGGGGATAACAGAGAACCCATGGCAACTCCGTCAGATTGCTCATAGACAACATCTAGGAAGGTGAAGAAGGTGGACCGAAGGCAGACATCAACCAGAGAAGCCAGTTCATCATTGGTTTTATGCCTGATAAGTTCTACGGAGTCAGACACCGGGACTTTAGTGAATAAGGACACCACATCAAAGCTAACCAAGATCTCATGTTCCTCCACCGTCTTGTCATGGATGAAATCAACAAAGTGGGCAGAGTATTTAATGAAGGTGTCTGATTTACCTACAAAGGGAGAGATCAGCTTGGCAAGGAAGGCAGCTAACTTGTAGGTAGGGGAGTGAGTGGTGTCAACAATGGGTCTGAGAGGTATGCCAGGTTTGTGAATTTTGGGAGCACCATAGATACAGGGGGTGAATTCCTTATTGGGAAGAAGGCATTTCTTGGTAAGGTCATCAAAAGAGGAGAGGGCAATTGTCTGCTTAACTTTTTTGAGGACACGAGAGATGGGGTTTCAGGGAAGGACTTTGTAACTACCACTGGATGTCAGGTGGTCAAGCATCTTGGTGATGTAGTCTTGTCTCCTAAGGATGACGGTAACATTACCTTTATCGGCTTTGGTTATGACAACGTTAGGATTACATGTGAGTTCTTTAAAGGCATTGAACTCATCTCTGGGAACATTCCAAAGAGGGCGCTTGGCGTGTCTTAGAGCCACCACGCAATCTTGTCTAATCTCGTCAGTGATGGGAACGGGTAAAGAACGGATGGCATTTTCAATTTCGATCAAGAAATCAACTTTAGGGATAGACGACGGCGTGACCGCAAAACCCAAGCCTCGTTTTAAAAAATTAATGGCCAGAGGGTCAATGTGGCGATTGGACAGGTTTAGGACGAGTTTGTCCTCCCAATTTTTAATGATAATATATATTGTTTAAATGTAAAATTGGTAGAAGTATCACCCAAGCATATTACATTTCATACCATAAGCATATATATATTGATGTAGGAGCATCTAGTGGTGTAAGGGCAATCTTGCATCATCCAAAACGATGTTGATTCAAAATCATTGTAGTTGTTTTCATTTCTTTCCATAATTAGTGTTTCTGTTTCCATAATCTCCTAAATAATGATATAGTCCACTTTCAGTTTTTTTCCAAATTGCTAAAAATAGCAAAATGCCAGTTTTGGAAAGTTTAATTGTCATTTTAGGAAAGTTTGCATTTGGGCATGGATTGAAGTGAAATTTATAGAAAGCTTCATAACTAAAATATACGACCTTTGGAAAAGGAATCTGGCAAAGATCATTTGTGAGCTGAAAGATATTAAAGTTTTTGTTTTCTGAAAAGCCCCTAAAAATTTTTGAAATAGGCTATGAGGCAATAAAACATCCCATAATGTCTTGAAAAGTTGATAGAAATTTGTTTATGGATTTCCAGCGTGATAGTTCACATCGTGATCTTTTTGGCACTTAAAACGTTTTGTCAATCGAACACCCAGATTAAAAGTTATGCTTCCTGAAAGTTGACCTACTTTTGGAGGGAGTTGCAAATTTTGAAATTTAGCTAAAGGCTGCCAAAAAGTGTTACTTATGACTATTGTGGGAACCCTGGGTAGTAGTAGAGTTAAGGGGGAAGTGTAGAACCAAGAATAGATGGGAAAATAGAAACCCTAGCTGATTTGGGGTTACAAAAGGAAGAAGATTCTAGAGCCTGGTGATGTGTAGCTATAGTGTGTTGCAACCTGTGGAGGATTGATTCCTCTTATTGTAATTGAGCTTCTGTAATGTAATGAGTTGTCCAAATCAATAAAGAAATATTCTATTTTTTGTGTGTCATTTCTATTGTTGTGTGTTTTATGATTTACCCCCTTCATCAAGTGGTATCAGAGCAAGGGTTCCTGAGTGTGTAGACATTTCACCGACTGTGAGATAGTTTGCACTAGGACCTGAGATTGTGAGTTGGCTACAGAGATCAAGATGCCTCCATGAAGAAATCGTATTGGGAGGAATGCTTTGATGGAAGAGAGTTTTAGAGCCCTGTAAAGGTAGATCGATGCATTGCAAGAGGAGCTGCGAAGATGGTTTAATCTAAAAACAAGAGAAGAAAGCAAGGATGAAGCTGAAGAAGAGCTATCCAAAGAAGAACAAGAAGTTGCAGGAGATCTTGCAGAAGTTAGGTTGTTGAGGGCCATTTCAAAGATTAGAAAGAGGCCTAAGATCAAAGTTTCTACCTATTCTAGAGATTTGAATCTGGAATAGCTTATTGATTGGATCAATGACATAGAGGAGTATTTCGAGTATGAAGACGTGGAGGACCCAGATCAAGTCAAGTTTGTAAAAACAAAGTTGAAGGGCCATGCCAATATTTGGTGGAAGGAGGTCCAGTTAGACAGAAATAGGAGAGGAAAAGGAAAGATCACCAAATGGGATCAGACGGTGGAGAAAATGAAGAAGCAGTTCATTCCTGTGGACTATGAGATGGAGTTGCTGAAGAAGCTGCAAGAACTGAAGCAAGGTAACAAGTCTATTAATGAGTATACAGAAGACTTTTATAAGATTACTATTAGGACAGGCCATGCAGAGGCTAACAAGGAGAAGGTAGCCCATTACATTAATGGGTTGAGGCCAAATATTCAAGAGGAGTTGAGCCTGGTCAAAATGACCACCATAGAAGATGTGTATCATCTTTCCCTGAAGGTGGAAGAGAATGTAATGCCCCTCCATTCTCATCTTGGATGTGCAGATGGTTTGGCTAAGATGCATGAAGATGAAGGTAAAATAATAGGAATATTTAGGGTATGTTAGATAGTTGATGTTGTACATTATATGATGTTGGTAGATGCTACATTGATGTTGACGACATTCCTGATTATGCTCATGTGTGGTTTCATATGATAATATGTTTTATAGATAATCTTTGTTGCAACACTGATAATTTATATGCTCTGACATTGTTTTACATTTAGGTGATTATGATGTTAATATTAATATGATTGTCATATGTTAGAATTGATTTTTATGTGACTGATTCTGTATCATAGGATGTTATGTTGTGATGTTTTGTGTGGATTAATCTTATTATGTGTATCATGCGATTATCTGATGATAGTTCTTATTTAGTCATTTAGTAATTGATTGCTATGTGTGTTGTGATTACGCGTTTGATGTGATGGTGAAAGGGACAATGTCGCATTACTCATGCGTGAGTACCCTGCTACGTTGTGATTCCCTTTCACGGCGTATTTAACTATATATATATATATTTTTTTGACTATTTGGTTACTGTAGGACGCAGGTACCAGGTTTTGACTCCACCTGAATTGATAGGTCTGAGCATGCCTTAAACCTAATGGAAACTATTGAATGGAGATAAATTGTGGTCCCCTAGTTAGCCATCATCCTTGAAAAGGATGAGTATCTAGTTTTGTATCCAGTCAGTGTTGTCTGTATGAGTGTAATGGTCAATCATTGTCATTGTGGTCATGATTTTGATCGTGCATTGTGTCAAGTATTGTTTGGCATTTGGGTTATTTTGTTTGGAATTGTTTGATTAATGTTTTGGTTAATTGCTTCATTAAAATAAAATTATTAAGTCAAGAGGGCACTTTGATAAGTAAATATAGATGTTTTTATGTAAATTATTGTTATGGGGAAATATGTATTATTATGTCTAAAAAAGATTCTCTTTCTTTATTATTATTGTCGAGTAATTATTTCTATTTTGGCCACTTGGAAGAAGTGGTAGTTATGCACCTCAAGAGGGAATCATAGAAATAATTGTTTATTTTGAGTAAGAGACTAATTTTAGAAAAGTAGAAAGAAATTATTTTTGTTTGGTTGTAAATGAAATAAATAGCAAACTCTAAAATAAATAAAATCAGAGAGAAATTATTGTTTGGTTAAAAATAGGAAATTGTAAGAAAGTAATAAAAGAGAATCTTCTGGAAAAAATTATGGGGGTGGTTATGCATGCTTAACTTTATTTTGAAATATCAAGACATAATTTGGGAAAGGAGCATGCATTTCAAAGGAGGAATATGTTTTATGTTTTGGGGATCTCTCTCTTAGGAAGTTTTCATTTTTCTTTTGGCACCATAAACCATAGCTTCCAGAAGAAATGACTTGGGGGAAAATGGATATGAGTTGGGAAATTTTGTGAAGATGTGATAGAAGCAATATTCCAGGTATGGACTAAGATATGAATGTGATTTATTGTTGCATTATATTTAGTAAAATATTTTGTGAATTCTCTTCTACATTTTCCGAACCCAGTCTATTACGTTAGATATAACTTTATTTTTACAAACTGGGTTTCTCTAAGTTTTTTTATATATGATGCATGGCCTGGATGTCTAAATCATATCCAAAAAGTAGCCATACCCAATTTGTAATTTTTGAGATATGAATATTTTGTGACTGTCTACCTTTAACCTATTTCGTCTCTATTTTAGAAGTCTATTGCATTAGCCATAACTTTATTCTTACGAACTGAGTTTCTCTATTGTTTTTACATATAGTGCATGGCCTAGATATCTAAATCATATCCGAAAATCAGCCATACCTAGTTTGTTGTTTTTGAGAAATGAATATTTTGTTACTGTCTACCTATTACCCATTTCATCTATGTTTTAGCAGTTTGTTGCACTAGCCATAACTTTATTTTTATGAACTGGATTTCTCTAATTTTTTTATATATGGTGCATGGCCTGGATATCTAAATCATATCTAGAAATCAGTCATACCCAGTTGGTTAGGTTTGAGATATGAATATTTTTTGACTATCAACCTCTCACCCGTTTCGTCTCTGTTAAAACAGTTAGTTGCGTCACCAATAACTCTATATTTTTGAATTGGGTTTCTCTAAGATTTTTTTCAACAATTTCATTTTGTGCATATCCTATGATCATTGCTTTCCATCATATGACTCTCTTTGAGGCATTCTACCAATCAGTCTGTGTTCCTTGTCTATGCTTTCACATTTTTCATTGTTTGTAGCTTCTAAAGCCTTCTCAACAAATTCATTTTGTGCTTATCCTATCATATGCATGTGGTTAAAAGTGTGGTAGATTTGATGAAGATGTTAGATCTATAGGAATGTTTTTTTGTTATGTATTCCTTTCCTCTCAAGCTAACCTTAAAACAAGGTTCTTTTATTGTAGCTTTGGGTTTTGTATCTTGTGATTCTAACTAGTGTAAAATATTTATAGCATTCTAATATTATAGGCTTTTAGCCTTGATTATACAATTATATTTAATAGTATTTACAATTGTCTAGATTATTAATGAAATCTACATCAGCGTAAATAATTGTTGTGTATAATTTGTATGTCTTAGAGTTATTTGCAGTTTGTTCGCAATCATTTTAATTAAATGAAATTAACATAAGTCTTGAGAATTATTAGTTAAAATATTGTTGATCATGGACACTTATATCTTATTATCATATTGTAACTACTACGGGTGATTAGAAAGTTACAGTTCTGTATTGTTGAGATAGATTCACTTTATAACTGTTAGATGATTGTTCATGCTTGGATTAATGTTATATATATTGTTGAAGGGTATTAGTTTATGATGTGCTTTGAGAGTGAATGTGATGTGAATCCATGATGTTTTTAATGGTGTCAAGTGTTTGTGTCATTTGGGAAAGTTGATTCCAGAGGCCAAGAGGGGTAGTCATGTGTATGACTCTTCTGATTATGTAATCTTGCTAATGGTTGAATATGTGTTGGTTATATGTTGACTCCACTCTATTTATGGATTCCTGTGGTTATGATGACTATGCAAGATGGATAATGCCTTGCTCAGTGTACCTATTCATGTGGTTATAATAACTATGCAAGATGGGTAATGCCTTTCTACGTGTAATGTGAAATGATGTATATTTTGTGTTATAAATGTATCATGATGAGAAATGTGATAGTTCATGCTTGGGATTTGTTTTGGCCTTTGAGAATCTAGATGCAGTGAAGGGGGAGTGGCTTTCAATATGGGGCCGAGGCCAAAGTGGCTTGTTAGGGTAACCCATTGGAAGTTGTTAATCCAGTGATAACTTAATAATAAATTTAGAGGGTTGGGTAGTTTTCACATTAATCAAGATAATTGGATGCCTCACTCATGCCTGTAGTGCTCGTTCAGGCTAAAGATGAGATGAGAAGGCCGTGGTTGAAAAAATCAACTTCCTTGTCCTTATGAAATGAATGTTGGTTCTAAATGTGTCACCCTATGGGGCTGGTGTCTAGTGAGAGACTATAAGGGTAACCATAGATGGGGGTCGGCGCCTAGCAAGAGACTGTTAGGGTAAATCATGGATGGGGGTTGGCATCTAGCTAGAGACTGTCAATGTAACCTATGTTAGGACCATGCGATGACATTCATCCCTACTGTAGTCTAGCATTCTCTAGTTTTGTTCTCCCCTTTGTTTTGTGAATGCCTTTGGAAGTGATGCTTGAGTTACTTGTGATGTCCTTATTGACTGGTGTTATTTTGGAGTCATGTGTAGTCCTTGTACCTGTTAGTCTATTGTCTTTTTTACTATTGGAGGAAGTGGTGACTCTATTCTGAATGTCATGTGTATTTGTATGTTGGAGTCATGTTAGCCTTTTGTGTTGTGTTTCTATCTTCTTAACTATTTCATGTTGTGGGACCTTATTGTTATCTCCTAGCATGGGGGGTGGACCTTAGGGTTCCACATAGTCGGGTGGTTGTGCTTATATCTCCATTGGTTTCTCTTGCTGTTGTTTTTGTACGAGAAGGATTTACCTTGTGTAACAGATTTTAGATCTTGATCTAGTTGAGGAGACAGATACTTATGTTCATATTCTAGTTTTGTAGATTAGTTGAATCATGTATTATTATCTTGATGTATGTACTCCAATGTAATCATGAAAGCAATATTGTAAGCAATGTAATGGTGTACCCTCATGTAAAGGGAATTCAATATGTACTTTTAATCCTATATGCAGCATATTGATGGTTACTTATCTAATGATATAATATGGAATTGTATGTGTTTATTCATCTGATGCAATTAGACCTTGAATGAACCATGGTTGTTAGTTAGTTCATCATGTTGTTTAAGAACTTGCTACTTGTTCATCAGTAATGCAGATGTGGAACCCTAGATGATAAAGCTTAACTTATGTTAGGAGTAAATATGATTTACTTTTTGTTGTTATTTCTTCCTTAAAAAAAATATTTGTCATTTTTGTAGTCTTAGTTGTATTATCCTCTGGGTTCCTTGGCGGGGTGTTACAGAGAAGCTGAATAAAAGATTCAATAGCAAGCAAAGGGGAAGAGGTCAAGGTGGAAGGACTGGTGGAAGACCCTATGGAGGCCATAATGAAGATCAAAAGAAAAGTGAAGAAGCTGGCACCAGTCAAAATTAGAGAGAGGATAATGCCTACTACCCTCATGACCAAAACAATGGTGAGCAAAGAGGAAGAGGAAGAGGTCGACCTAGGCACGGACCTGGAAGAGGAGGTTTTAGAGGAACCTGTTTCCAATGTGGAGAAGAAGGGCATCAAGCATATGAGTGTCTGAAACATCAAGGAAGGATAAATAGAACACCTAAAGGTAATGCACAAGTTGCACATGTAGATGCACAGTCTGAGCATTCTGAAGGAGCTAAAAAGGGAGAAACCCTAGTTGTCAGAAGAACTTTGTTGAATGAGGAGAAAGAACCCAATCAGAGGAAGAGTTTATTCCACACAAGGTGAAAATGTGAAGGAAAGTGTTGTGATATTATTATTGACAGTGGAAGCACTGACAATCTTGTTTTAGAGGAGATGGTTGACAAGTTGAAGTTGACAAGAAGAAAGCATCTACATCCATATCAAATTGCATGGTTGCAGAAGGACCACCAAGCTTTGGTCAATAAGCAGTGTTTAATTAAACTCAAAATTGGTGACTACCATGATGAGGTGCCGTGTTACATCATACTGATGGATGCCTATCATATGTTATTGGGAAGGCTGTGGCAGTATGAAAGGAGCATTGTCCATGATGGCCATGCAAATACATATTCCCTAACAAAGGATGGAGTTCATCATAAATAGAAGCCCTTGAAGGAGGTGGAAGAAAAGATATGTAGTATTGCCAAAATTTGCTTATGGTAGGAAATTTTTGGAGGGTATGAAGCAAGAGCGTCATTGCTTTGCATTGATTCCTAAGATTATTCAAGAGAAATGTGAAGATGTACCAGCAGAAGTTTCAAATATTTTAGAAGAATTTTAGGGCATTATCTTTGATAATGTACCAGAAGGTCTACCACCATTGAGGAAGATAAGTCATCAAATGGATTTGATACCAGGAGCCAGTTTGGCAAATAAGGTAGCCCACAGAATGACTCCAACAGAGAATGAAGAGTTGAACAGACAAGTTCATGAGTTGTTAAGGAAGGGAGTGATAAGGGAGAGCCTGAGTCCATGTGTGGTACCTGTAGTACTAGCACCAAAGAAAGATGGAGAGTAGAGAATGTGTACAGATTCTCAAGCCATAAATAAGATCATGATCAAGTACAGGTTTCCATTGCCAAGAATGGATGACATAATGGATTGTTTGAGTCGAGCCAAGTACTTCATGAAGATTGAACTGAAGAGTGGGTATCACTAGATATGAATTAGTGAAGGAGATGAATCAAAAACAACTTTCAAGACAAAGGAGGGTTTGTATGAGTGGTTAGTCATGCCATTTAGGCTAACCAACGCATTGAACACATTTATGTGGCTCATGAATGAGGTACTGAAAGAATTTTTGGGAAGTTTTGTTATTTTTTATTTGGATGATATTTTAATTTTCAGTAAGACTTGGGATGAGCATCTGACGTATATCAGAAGAGTTCTAGAGAAGCTAAGGGAGTAGAAGTTGTTGATTAATTTGAAGAAATGTAGTTTTGCAAAGGAGTTGGTATACCTAGGATTTGTTGTCTTAGAAGAAGGTCTTAAGATGGACCCAAAGAAGGTGAGGGCTATCATTGAATGGCCTACACCAAAGAGTGCCATAGAGGTATGATCTTTTCAAGGTTTGATAAGTTTTTATAGAAAGTTTATTAGGAATTTTAGTAGTATTTGTGCACCCCTAATAGAGACAATGAGAGGGGATAGAAAAGAGTTTAGATGGACTAAAGAAGCAGACAAAAACTTTGATAGATTGAAGTAGAAAGTCACAGAGCAACCTATTTTGGCACTTCCAGATTTCAATAAGGTATTTCAGGTAGATTGTGATGCTAGTGGCAGTACTATAGGAGCTATTTTGAGTCAAGAAGGTAAGCCCATTGCCTATTTTAGTGAGAAGCTTAATGATGCCAAGAAAAAGTATTATGTTTATGATTAGGAATTTTATGCTATAGTTCAGGCTTTGCAAAAATGGAGACATTATCTATTGCCAAAAGAGTTTATTTTATATACTGATCATCAGGCTTTGCAGTATCTTAATAGTCAAGGAAAGTTCAACCAATGGCATTTAAAATGGGTTCAGTTTTTGTAGAGTTATACTTTTGTTTTGAAGCACATGAGTGGGAAGTCCAATAGAGTTGCAGGTGCCTTGAGCATAAGGCAAAATTTGTTGATAGAAATGAAGATAGAGCTTGTTGGGTTTGATGAGCTCAAGAGTTTGTATCCAGAAGATCTAGATTTTGTAGAGGCTTGGAAAGCTTGTTTGGAACCTGTTACTTTGGACAGGACAAAATGGTTGGATTTCATAATCCAATATGGCATGTTGTTTAAAGGAAGCCAGTTGTCCATTCTAAGGAGTTCCATGAGAGAGAACTTATTTAAGGAGAAGCATAGTGGAGGATTGGCCAGATACTTTGTTCGAGATAAGACCATTGCTATTGTTGGTGAAAATTATTATTGGCCACAGTAGTAGCAGGATGTGAGGAAATTTGTGCAGAGTTACAGAGTATGTCAAATGGCAAAGGGAGCAAGTCATAATACATGTCTATATCAGCCACTACCTATACCAGAGAAGCCATGGGATGATATTAGTATAGATTTTGTTCTTGGTAACTTACCAAGGACTCATAGAGGACATGATTTCATTTTTGTGGTGGTGGATAGATTCTCGAAGATGGCACATTTCATTCCTTGCAAGAAGACTAATGGTGTTGTTTATATTTCTGAATTGTTTTCAAGAGAGGTGGTGAGATTACATGGTCTACCAAAGAGCATAGTTTTAGATCGAGATACCATGTTTGTGTTGATAACTAAGAGGGGGGGTGAATCAGTTATCCTAATTATTTCTTCTTTTAAACTTTCTTATTAATCAATGCAGCATTGAATCAAACAAACAAACATTACCATAAAATGAAAAACACATGACACAGTATTTTTGACGTGGAAACCCTATTAAGGGAGAAAACCACGGGGTGATTAACCCAAAGATTATTCTCTATTAGAAGAATAAGGAATTACAAAATGGCACTTGCCAATTAGGGCTCACTGCCTGAGCACACTGCTCACAAAGAGGCACACTGCCTACAAGGAGACACACTATCTACAAAAGAATGTTATATAATACTTGAACTGAGTGGAAGCATCTACATATGCTGGAGTTCAGTTCCGGTTAGGCTTAGTACACTGATCTGCTGCACTTCATCTTTCCTCTGCACTTTATTCTACTTTCCTTTCACATACCGGATCTTTCTTACTACTTCTGCTCTGCTCTACACTTATTCGCGTACACACTCACACAACTACACATCTCACAACAAAATCCATCCTCTATATATATCCGCACTAGTGATTTCATTATCTTTCTAGTCGGCACACGGAATAGTCTATCTTCTCACAAGCTTTGATCTGTCGGCTGAATCCTTGCATATCAAGTAATGCGGATCAAGCATATACTTGTAGATATCATTAATCATGTCGGCCAGACATGATTCATGCCTTCACAACCTTTACCATCAATAGTAACACATCTGGAAAATAGTCTGATGCTCTGTCAGTCAGTTCTTCCTCTGTTCTCATTGTCTTTCAGGAATCCGGTACTTAACTATTCATATCTTTTTACTTGTCCATCACCGGAGGCTAAATCCTTGGAATATACTACTCAAGGTAGTCCTCTTGACTTCCCCAAATCCGCACTACACCATGATACTTCCTCTGAGAGATCCAGACCAATCTGTCAGACCTTGCCACATGCTCTGTTCTTGTTCACCGGACCACAGTAATCTTCATTCTGACTTCCGGTAGAGACACACCATGACTTGCGGATATGTGGGATGACCTTTGTTGCCATCAATGACAACAACCATGAATACATATAGTGTCTCTTGCCAACAGTTTGTTGGTTATTTCTAGAGGACATTGTGGAAGAAGTTGAAGACAGATTTGAAGTTGAAAATGAAGAAATTTGGACCATACATGAATCAGAAGAAACATGATTCAAGAAATGCATATGAGGTAAAGAGCTACCAAGTGGGATCAATATTTCCCCTGTGTTCAACATTGTTGATTTAACAGAATATCATGAGGGTGGCACAGAGGATGGACCAACAGAAGAACAGTGGAGTATTCCGGCATCTACTTCAATGGAGGAGATAGAAGAGATCTTGGATAACTGTGTGGGAAGAAGTACTCAGAGCATGCAATATGAAGAATATCTGGTGAAATGGAAAGGAAGGCCTGTTGAAGATTCTTCTTGGTTGTCTAAGGCAGAGGTTGACCATTTTGGTTTTCCTCAAACAAACACCTGAGACGTGACAGGGTCACTTCTCAAATTACTCTGGGTGTCTGATGTAGGAGCATCCAGTGGTGTAAGGGCAATCTTTCATCACCCAAAAAGATGTTGATTCAAAATCATTGCAGCTATTTTCATTTCTTTCCATATTTAGTGTTTTTGGTTCCATAATCTCTTGAATAATGATGTAGGACTTTCAATTTTTTTCAAACTGCTAAAAATAGCAAACTGCTAGTTTTGGAAAGTTTAACTGCCATTTTAGGCAAGTTTACATTTGGGCATGGATTGAAGAAAAAATTTACAAAAAACTTCATAACTGAAATATAATACCGTTAGTGAAGGAATCAGGCAAAGATCATTTGTGAGCTGAAAGATATTAATGTTTTTTATTTTGAAAAGCCCCTGAAATTTTTTGAAATGAGATATGAGGCACTAAAACATCCCATAACATCCCAAAAAGTTGATAGAATCCATTTATGGATTTCCAGCATGATAGTTCACATTACGAGGTTTCCGGCGCTTAAAACGATTCGTCAATCGAACACCCGGATCAAAAGTTATGCTTCCTGAAAGTTGACTTACTTTTGGAGGGAGTTGCAAATTTTAAAATTTAGCTAGGGGCTGCCAAAAAGTGATATTTATGACTATTTTGGGAACCTTGGGAAGTAGTAGAGTTAAAGGGGAAGTGTAAAACTAAGAATAGGTGGGAAAACAAAAACCCTAGCTGATTTGGGGTTACAGAAGGAAGAAGATTCCAGAGCCTGGTGATGTGTAGCTGTAGTGTGTTGTAGCCTGTGGAGGATTGATACCTTTGATTGTAATTGAGCTTCTATAATGTAATGAGTTGTCCAAATCAATAAAGAAATATTATATTTTCTGTGTGTCATTTCTGTTGTTGTGTGTTTTATGATTTATCCCCTTCATCATATATATATATATATGGTATGAAATGTCTGTTGTATAAGAAAGATATAATATAAATATATGGATGGAGTAACCTTATAATGTCTATGAGTGTGTGAATTATTTCTTAATCTTGTTACTACTTATATGTTTATTCATTGTAACTATTCTAGTTTCCTTCTTATTGCATCACCATGGGGTTAACTTTTTGACATAATTAATCCACACCTAGGGCCTATATTTTATTGTCAACATTTGGTTTCATTGTTGGGACCCCAATTTGTGGATGTATAAGAATAAAACTATAGACATAAGGAAAGAAGTTGATAGTAAAGAAACTACTATGGAGAAGAGTATTAGTGGAAGTTATTGCAATAATTGAGATGTGTGGTAGAACATACTAGGTGCTAACCCTTGGTGAGGGGTTAGCCAACTAGGTGATAACAATGGAATTGGGGGAGATTTAAAAGGATATAACCACTAAAATAAATACTATTTAATTCTTAGGATGGATATAAAGAGATTAAGGATGGATAAAAATCAATCAAAATTTTATGGCAAAGGGAGATAGTAAGAACGTGAGAGAACCTGTTGCTCAAATTTTGATGGGAATGGAAGAAACCTAGTTAAGATGATCATGGCCAAGAAGATGAAAGAATGGCTAAACAATCCTAGGAAAGAGAGGAATGAAACCAAAAAATAATAGAAAATATGTGGGGGGTAAGTGCAAGAAGATGGGGGGCCAAAAAGGGGTCTTAAGTGGCCACTTTTTTTATGAAATCAGGAAATACTGGCCTTGGATGAGAAATTGAGCATAGTTACACTCAAAATTTGGAGATACAACCAAAACAATGTTTGTAGTGCTCCGAGTCTACTTTCTAAAATACTATTTTTTTTTTGAAAATGGCATAGATTAAGGGGTTCAAAAGAGGGAGCCATAGAAATTGGTGTTGTTTCTGTCAAAAAAACATAGCATAGCATGTTTTGTGGCTCCCTCAAAAGGTCAACTTTTTTTTGGTATTTTTAAAATTGCTTTGGTGAGAAATTAGCTAATAGCATGTAGTTTATGTCCAATTTTTCTGATAATTTTTTTATGAATATTTGATTTTTTACTAATTTTCAAAGTGGACACACCCTAAAAAATAGAATTTTGGTCGTGCTACCCCTATAAATTTTGAAAACTAATTGAAAATCATTTTTTTCTTTTTTTAATATTTGTAGAATGGAGTCTAGTTTCTAAATATGTATTTTTTTTTAAATTTCAATGAATAGTTAATTTACAATGAAAAAAAGACCAAACCATGGTTTTTGTCCAAAAACGGACACACAAACAAAAGAAATTAAAGATGAAAGGCTTAACATTGTTAAAATGTGAAAAAAATCACATCGTCAAATAGCTAATAGAAAGCCTAACATTACCCAGGTGTTCAATTTGTTTGACCTTGAAACATGTGCAAATCTGAGGGTTAGCACGAACAAAATTATGTAAAATCTTGAAGAATATGGAAAAACACGTCTGTGACTGTTCAAAAGGCACTCCAAGCCTTTGGGTTGGAAATCCAAAGCAAATCCCAAGCCCAAGGCTTGGGATTCCCAAAGAAAGAGATAATATGAGTGCATTGTAACACACTCGCATTATGTTTTGCTTTGCATTTTCCTTTTTCACAAATCTGTTGTTTGTCATGTTTGACATAACGCGAGCGTGTTATAACGCGCTCATGTTATGTTCCCCTTAAATTTTTTATGTTTAAGGCTATTAATCATGTATGTACGTATGTATGACTATATGTATGTATGTATGTATCTATGTATGCCTATATGTATGTATCTATGTATGCCTATATGTATATATGTATAGTGTCGAGGGCAGAGGAGGGTAGAGATGGGAGTGAGCTAGATAGGGGAGGAGAGGGGTGGATAAGGATTGAGTGATTAAAGTTTAAGGTTGAGGGTTGAGCATTTAGGGATAGGATTTAGAGTTTAGGGATAAGGGATTAGAGTTTAGGACCTTGAGGGATTAGGGTTTAGGGTTGAGGGATTAGGGTTTAAGGTATAGTTTAGTAGTTTACTCACTGTGGATGTACCATACGCAAAGCTTTTCTCATAGGGTTTAAGGTATAGTGTCGAGGGTTGAGGGTTTATTAATAGTGTTTAGGGTTGAGGGTTGAGGTATTAGGTTTTAGGGTTGATGGATTAGAGTTTAAGGTATAGTGTTGAGGGTTGAGGATTTAGGGATATGGTTTAGGGTTGACGGATTAGGGTTTAGGGTTGATGGATTAGCATTTAATGTCAAGGTTAGGGTTAGAGTGTTGAGGGTAGAGGGATTAGGGATAGGGTTTAGGGTTGAAGGTTTAAGGATTGAGGGTTGAGGCTTTAGAGATGAGGGCTTAAGGCTTAAGATATAGTGTCAAGTGTTGAGGGTGTAGGGATAGGGTTTAAGTTTTAAGGGTTAAGGGTTGAGAGATAGGGATTAGGGTTTAAGGTATAGTGTTGAGGGTTGATGGTTTAGGGATAGGGTTTAGGTTTGAGGGATTAGGGTTTAGGGTTGATGAATTAGGGTTTAATGTTGAGAGTTGAGGGTTGAGGGTTCAGGTTGAGGGATAGGGTTAATGGTCAAGGGATTAGGGTCAAATAAGAGTGTCGAGGGTAGAGGGATTAGGGATAGTGTTGATAACTGAGAGGGGGGGGTGAATCAGTTATCCTAATTATTTCCCTTATTGAACTTTATTAATTAATGCAGCATTGAATCAAACACAAAAACATTACCATGAAATAAGAAACACATGACACAGTATTTTTTGACGTGGAAACCCTGTTAAGGGAGAAAACCACGGGGTGATTAACCCAAAAATTATTCTCTGTTAGAAGAATAGGAAATTACAAAAATGGCACTTGCCAATTAGGGCTCACTGCCCGAGCACACTGCTCACAAAGAGGCCCACTGCCTACAAGGAGACACACTGTCTACAAAGTGATAAGAATCACAGTCTTGAACTGATTGGAAGCATCTGCATATGCTGGAGTTCAGTTCCGGTTAGGCTCAGTACACTGATCTGCTGCACTTCATCTTTCCTCTGTTCTTTATTCTGCTATCCTTTCACATACCGGATCTTTCTTGCTACTTCTGCTCTGTTCTGCACTTGTTCGCATATACCTTCACACAATCACACACTTCACAACTAAATCCATCCTCTATATATATCCGCACAAGTAATTTCATCACTTTTCTAGTCGGCATCCGGAACAGTTTAGTTTCTTACAAACTCTGTTCTGTCGGCTGAATCCTTGCTCACCAAGCAATGCGGATCAAGCATATACTTGTAGATATCATTAATCATGTCGGCCAAACATGATTCATTCCTTCACAACCTTTATCATCAACAGTAACACATCCAGAAAGTAGTCTGATACTCTGTCAGTCAGTTCTTCCTCTGTTTTCACTGTCTCTCAGAAATCCGGTACTCAACTATTCATATCTTTTTCCTTGTCCATCACCGGAGGCTAAATCCTTGGAATATACCACTCAAGGTAGTCCTCTTGACTTCCCCAAATCCGCACTGCACCAAGACACTTCCTCTGAGAGATCCAGACCAATCTGTCAGACCTTGCCATATGCTCTGTTCTTGTTCACCGGACCACAACAATCTTCATCCTGACTTCCGGTAGAGACACACCATGACTTGCGGATATGTGGGATGACCTTTGTTGCCATCAATGACAACAACCATGAATCCATATAGTGTCTCTTGCCAACAATCTCCCCCTTTGGCATTGATGGCAACACTTAGTGAAAAATGACTAAGTGTTTACATTATGCTCCCCCTTTGCTGATGCTCTGTCTTAATATACAATTTCCGGAACTCCCCCTTAGTTGGATTCCTCATTTTTCACTGCTCCTCACTCCCCCTTTGACATCAATGGCAAAGGGTAGGGTCCGCACACCAAAATTTTCAAAAATTTTCTATACATAGCCGCATATTTACATACTCACATATACTGAAGAATGTCTGCAAAGGATGTCTTCAATTGGATCAGTTTTGTAGCCCAACTTTGCTTCATTCTATCCAAAATTGAGATGTGACCACTCAACAAAAATGCAAACGCTTCTGCCCTCTTGAGATCTGTCGGATCATTTGTTTGGGCGGTGGTCTGAGCATCACTGATGGCCTCATGCATAGTTTCTAACTTAGGGATTATAATCCTTCTAAGTTCTCCCATCCGGTTAGTGATATTCTTCCTTTCCTTCTCAAGATTCTTTATTTCATTCAAGACTGCAATAGTCTGACATTCTTGATTTATTATGGAGGAAGAGAGAGGATCAAAACTTTGAGATAAACTTTGTAGCTTGTCCTGTTCCTCTTTTATTTTCTTATCAATTGCTGCTGTTGCCTTTGACCAGGATATACAAAATTTGTAAATGTCACCGCCATCCTTAAGAGCATTTTCTAAGCTCTTTATTCCAATACTCATATTTCTCCTATCGTTAAAGATTAATCCTAATACTTCTGAAAATCTTTTATCCAAAAATTCCTTCCGGACCTTTTCTTCAGCAGATTTTTCTAGAGATTCAAAATGTATACTAACACTGCTGACTAAGGTTTTGAGATTACCAGAAGAGGAGGCTGTGGGATCCTTTTGAAAAGATGGCATGATCTTTTCTAGCACTCCAGATGCTACCTCCATAAGCTCACAGTCTTCCATGTGAGATTTCAGCAGTTTCTCTTTGACTTTCTCATTTGCAAATGAGGCTATTTTCATTGTTTGCACCGGTGACAAAGAGTCAAAATCTAATGGTCCTTTTAGCAGGTCCGGTTCATCAATTTCTATAGTGGCTTTTGTCAGGAATTCTTGAACAGTTTGTGCAGTGTCTCCTACCGGAGACAGATGTTTCTTCTCTTCTGCAGTTTTGTCCTTTTGAATCTTTTCTCCTTCCTTACTCTTACCACTTTCAGTCGTGGTTTTCTCTGTTGGGGTGCTGTCAGCCTCTTTTTCTTTAACTGCTGCTTCTTTCTCCTGTAGTTTCTCTTCTTCTTGGGATCTGGAGACTGTAGGGGAAACCGGAGGAGAGATGTTAGTCTGTTCAGGGCCCACTTCTTCCGAAGCAGATGATTCCAAATCCGCAGCTGTTTCTGCACCTAAGTCCTCTACAACAGGAAGATTGAACCTTTTGAAGGCCTTCCGGAGGATCTCTTCTGTCTCTTTGGCCACTTTGTCAGTCTCACCAAGCATGAGTTGATTCATCCTGGCTTTACTTCTGAACTCATCTTTGCAGTCTTTGAAGATTATGTTCATTGTCTTGGGATCAATTTGAGGACATAGCTGAATAGCTATCTGCTCCCGGATCTCAAGATCTTTTGCATGAGCATTATTCTTTCTTATTTCTAATTCCTTTTCTAGGCTTTTAGGAATAAGAGATATGATCTCAATGAAAGCCTTATTGTATATGTTTAGATATTTGACTGTGGCTTCCTGCAGAGTCTTTTGGTCAGCCTCATTGTAGTCATCATAAAATTCAGTCATTGGTTGAAGGTTTCCATCCACCGTAACTGACTTGATTACACTCTCTAGAGACAGAGTGGGCTTTTCAACAGATACCTCTGCCATTTCATCCTTGTCTTGGCCTGTGAAGGGTTTACCAGATCCTTTCTTCTTCTGCTTCTTTATTTCTTTTACTCCCTCATCTGACTCTGTTTCCTCTTCATCCTTTTGGCTTTCATAAGCCCTTGTGGCTTTTGTCTTAGATCTTTTACCGGATGCCTGGACTTCCAGTTTTGAGCTTTTGGTTGTGGGAGGTGTAGATCTTTTTGATGATCTGGTCCGGGTGGAAGTTTCAACTGGAACACTTTCTTTACTTTTCTTTTCTTCCTCAGCCTTCCTCCTCTTTTCCCAGCTGGCATCAAGTGCCTCTTTTGAGATGCCTAGGCCTTGAGCAATATGCTCTACTTCTTTTCTCACCTTTCTCTTTATCTCAGGTTCCCTGAGTTCTACATGGATATTTACACTCAGCTCCTCAAAGGTTCCAGACCTTTCTGCCTTTGGATCTTTGGGCTGACTTAGCATGTGTTGAACATGCAGCTCCACTATCTGTTCATCCACTTCATACCCCATGGGCATGATCCATACAGTTCTTGGTTCTACTACCTCCATTAGACACTGATCTGTTTCTACCATGAAGCATACTGTATCTTTGTACTTTTCAACGAGGGATAGGGGTATTCTTTCTCTTGCATGCATCATGCTTTGGAAGTTCTTGAAGTATCCCCATAGAGCTGTGTTTCTTGCTTTAGCATCCCCAAGTCCATGCAAATAGTCTCTGATTTGGATGGCAACCGGTCTGTCATTCTGCCATATCCATCCACTAGATCCGGGAAGCTCGTTCATGTAGTAAAAGAAGAGACAAAGGATCAGATTGCCATACTTGAAGGAGTTTTTCTTGTCCTTCTTAATCTTCTGCAGATTTTCAAAGAGTTGTTTTACAAGAAGCTCACACAAGTCATAGTCTGCATTCTCCTTTAACATTTGATAGGCTGTGTAGATTGCAGTTCTCGGTACTGAATTTTCCCTACTGGAGTGATAGATTTTGTAACCAATTATCATAGATGCAAATTTGACATCCGATTCAGTGATGTCATCAACTGTCATAGCTCTCTTGTCAAACTTGGATCTGGTTGCATCACTAACTGTTTGATTTTTGACAGACTTGAGAACAGGTAATCCACCGGATGAGTGCAGACTAGTTACAACCCTAATTGCATCTTTGGTGATCTTGAAGGGCTTGTTCAACCATAGGAAGTTGTCATGTACTCTACTTAGTACATACCGGACCCATTCATCTTTTTCAAAACAGGGGAAATGAATGCACTGTGCAAAGTGTTTGTCCCGGATGGCTTTGTACTGAGGTTTGATCTCAAAGGAGTCATCTATCAATTGTTTGTGATAGATATCCATCAGTTTTGATTCTCCAAAGTCTTCAAGATTCGCATGGATGTAAACCCTAATATCTTTCGTGTGTAATACACCATGAGGAACACTAGAGAAGGCTCCTAGTGGATCTACCTCCAAGGATTTGTAAGGATGTTTCTTGAATGTGGGGCGAGGTCTATCAGAGATCTTAACTATATTCGGAGTAGCCATTCTTCAAAGATTTGCAGTGAGATAATGAAAACAGAGAATACCTTATGCGCCTTCAGTTTGCACGGAGTGGTTGGATTGATTTCTTTATGCAATGACTTCGGTAGGAGATCTTTGGTGTGCTTGATGAATCTTGTTGCAGATCTTCTCTTTTCGCTTCTTCTTGGATGTGGAATGATCAAATGATTGTTGAGAATCCCTTATATCATTTCGCAAACCCTAATATCTGTTTGCAATAAATGCTTCACCTATATTATTCCGGTTTGCCTTGTCCGGATAGCTTGGAGTATCCCGGATCAGTCCTGATTTATGAACATCATGCAGATCTTTCAATCATGAATAAATCAAGATAACACATCACAAGGACATCCCAAACACTCTGTCCAATCTGCAGAATAAGACAATGCACTTCCGGATCTCTCCGGACCTTTTTGTAATCCTCTGTCATTCCGGAGCATCTCCCGGAACAGATCTTACTTGATCGATCACAGCTTCTTCACATTTTCATGCAGACCTCTGAAATCTTATCTAGATCATCTCAAGACTTATATCTTTAAACCCTTTACTCCGCATCTTGTGACACATCCGGCACCACTTGATTGGCTGGGAGAACAGGATTTTCTTTGAGTCTCCCCCTGAGCCAGAGCTCACTTTTTAATTTTCGGAAGAAATATCAGCACCAGAGTCTGGTGCGGATCCAACCTCTACATTCTCTAAACTTTTCTTCACCCAAATCTTGCTCATCTGATTCCTAACTTCATCCGCATTCATCTTTTGTTTACCCTTGTCTTGATTCTGATTATACACCGGACCTCTTTTGTCCTGATTCTTGCTTCTGCAGACTTTAGCATTATGACCGGACCTATTACAGATTTGGCAAATAACATTTCTTTGCATATTTGACTGATAACCTCTTGATCTGCATTGATTAGCCATATGACCTACTCTATTGCATGTAAAGCATCTACCTTTGAATGATTTGTGTACTTGCATATTTCTGCATTCATGGGATTTGTGTCCATACCTTTTGCAGTTAAAGCACTGTCCGGAGAAGGATGAATTAATCTGATTCATTCTCTTTCTGCACTGATTAGCTTTGTGACCAAAGTGGTTGCAGCTGTGGCAGTATCCATTGAAAGATGGATATCTTTGAGCATTGGGCTGTCTTACCGGAGGTCTTCTAGGCCTATTCCTTAGATTTTCTGATCCAAAATTCTTTTGACTGGATCCAGAGCTTTCTCCTTTCTCATATCCCAAACCATACTTGTCATCTGTCCTCTTTTGACTTCCAAGAAGTACTTCAAGTTGGGCAGAACTTATCTTGAATTTTTCTTTATATTCATTTGTTGTTTGAAGATCTCTTTTGAGAGAGGCAATTTGATCCTCAAGTTTTTCTTCATTATCTTTGGCATCTTCAAGATCAGATTCAAGATGTCTGATAATCCTGTCCATCTGGCAGCATTCTTCTGATTTTTCTTTAAGAGATTGTCTTAGATTGTCTTCAACTTTTCTTTTTTCTTCAATCTCTTGAGTAAACTTTATAGTTCCTGATTCCATTTCATGTCTTAACATAATGACTTCTTTTGATAACTTTTCACATAACTTGGTTTGCTCAGTCAATTCTTCATTTGTATTGCTTTCTTCACTTTGTCTTGCCAATTGTTGGAGCAGCTCCTTTCTCTTTTTCATAGAGAGACTTAATTTGTCTTTTAATTCTCTCATGAATTCATCAGCCTGTTTGAGTCTTTCCTTTAATTCATTGACTTCAGAATTTGACTGTTCAAGATCCTCAAGGGCAATCTTGAGTTGCTCCCTTAAACCATATGCATCCATTTGAACTCCCAGATCTTCCTCAAGCTGTTAGGCTCTATTAGGAGGAACTTAGCTCTGATACCAATTGTTGATAACTGAGAGGGGGGGGTGAATCAGTTATCCTAATTATTTCCCTTATTGAACTTTATTAATTAATGCAGCATTGAATCAAACACAAAAACATTACCATGAAATAAGAAACACATGACACAGTATTTTTTGACGTGGAAACCCTATTAAGGGAGAAAACCACGGGGTGATTAACCCAAAAATTATTCTCTGTTAGAAGAATAGGAAATTACAAAAATGGCACTTGCCAATTAGGGCTCACTGCCCGAGCACACTGCTCACAAAGAGGCCCACTGCCTACAAGGAGACACACTGTCTACAAAGTGATAAGAATCACAGTCTTGAACTGATTGGAAGCATCTGCATATGCTGGAGTTCAGTTCCAGTTAGGCTCAGTACACTGATCTGCTGCACTTCATCTTTCCTCTGTTCTTTATTCTGCTATCCTTTCACATACCAGATCTTTCTTGCTACTTCTGCTCTGTTCTGCACTTGTTTGCATATACCTTCACACAATCACACACTTCACAACTAAATCCATCCTCTATATATATCTACACAAGTAATTTCATCACTTTTCTAGTCGGCACCCGGAACAGTCTAGTTTCTTACAAACTCTGTTCTGTCGACTGAATCCTTGCTCACCAAGGAATGCGGATCAAGCATATACTTGTAGATATCATTAATCATGTCGGCCAAACATGATTCATGCCTTCACAACCTTTATCATCAATAGTAACACATCCGGAAAGTAGTCTGATACTTTGTCAGTCAGTTCTTCCTCTGTTTTCACTGTCTCTCAGAAATCCGGTACTCAACTATTCATATCTTTTTCCTTGTCCATCACCGGAGGCTAAATCCTTGGAATATACCACTCAAGGTAGTCCTCTTGACTTCCCCAAATCTGCACTGCACCAAGACACTTCCTCTGAGAGATCCGGACCAATCTGTTGGACCTTGCCATATGCTCTGTTCTTGTTCACCGGACCACAACAATCTTCATTCTGACTTCCGGTAGAGACACACCATGACTTGCGGATATGTGGGATGACCTTTGTTGCCATCAATGACAACAACCATGAATCCATATAGTGTCTCTTGCCAACAGATAGGGTTTAGGGTTGAAGGTTTAATGATTTAGGGTTGAGGCTTTAGGGATGAGGGTTAAGGGATTAGGGTTTAAGATATAGTGTTGAGTGTTGAGCGTGTAGGGATAGGTTTTAGGGTTCACATTTTAAGGGTTAAGGGTCGAGGGATCAGAGTTAAGGGTTGAGGGATTAGGGTTTGACGTTGAGGGTTGAGTACATTGAGGTTTGAGGGTTAAGGGTCGAGGGATAGGGTTGAGGGTCAAGGGATTAGGGTTAAGGGATATGGTTGGAGGGTTTAGGGATAAGGGATTAGGGTTTAAGGTATAGTATCGAGCCCGTTGCGGGTCTAGGAATAGGGATAGCATTTAGGGTTTGGGGATGAGGGATTAGAGTTGAGGGATGACAGATGACAGATTAGGGTTGAGGGATTAAGGTTTAGAGATAAGGTTTAGGATTAGGGTTGAGGGATTAGGGTTTAAGGTATAGTGTTGAGGGTTTAGGGATAGGGTTTAGGGTTGAGAGATTAGGATTTCACATTGAGGGTTGAGGGTTTAGGGTTTAGGGTTCAAGGATAGGGTTGAGGGTCGAGGGATCAGAGTTAAGGGTTGAGGGATTAGGGTTTGACATTGAGGGTTGAGGTTTAGGGGTCAAGGGTTTAGGGATAGGGTTGAGGGTCGAGGGATTAGGGTTAAAGTAGAGTGTGGAGGGTGTAAGGATTAGGGATAGGGTTGGAGGGTTTAGGGATAAGGGATTAGGGTTTAAGGTATAGTATTGAGTCTGTTGAGGGTTTAGGAATAGGGATAGCATTTAGGGTTCAGGGATGAGGGATTAGAGTTGAGGGATGATGGATTAGAGTTGAGGGTTAAGGGATTAGGGTTTAGGGATAAGGTTTAGGGTTGAGGGTTGAGGGATTATGGTTTAAGGTATAGTGTTGAGGGTTGAGGGTTTAGGAATAGGGTTTAGGGTTGACGGATTAGCATTTAATGTCAAGGTTAGGGTTAGAGTGTCGAGGGTAGAGGGATTAGGGATAGGGTTTAGGGTTGAAGGTTTAAGGATTTAGGGTTGAGGCTTTAGGGGTGAGGGTTTAATGCTTAAGATATAGTGTCAAGTGTTGAGGGTGTAGGGATAGGGTCTAAGTGTTAAGGGTTAAGGGTTGAGGGATAGGGATTAGGGTTTAAGGTATAGTGTTGAGGGTTGATGGTTTAGGGATAGGGTTTAGGTTTGAGGGATTAGGGTTTAGGGTTGATGAATTAGTGTTTAATGTTGAGAGTTGAGGGTTGAGGCTTGAGGGTTGAGGTTGTTATATTTCTACCCAAGCATGCAAGTGATTGAGAGAAAGCAAAATAGAAATCAGATATGAGCTAAATAAACTGTATTCAACTCAAGAGAATGCAAAGCATTACAATAGAATGGGATGCTCATATGAGAGCAAGAGGTGGGTATATATATGATATTCCACCGAAGAGGCTCAATACACAACCAATGTGGGATAAAGTGAAAAAGTCTGTAAGTAAGCTTAACCTAGTGTGAAAAGAGCTAAGGTGGAGAACAAGCTAAGAAAGAGCTAGATAGCAAAGTAACCCTATTCACACTAACACCCCCCTTAAGTGTAACTTAGGGGAAATGGTGACAAAATGCAAAGATGGGTCCCAGCAACAAGGCCTGATGAGGTACTCATGTACAAAGAATCCTATCAGAAAAAAGAAAGGAAGGAGAAAACCCAGTGGGAAAAAACTCCCCCATGAGAGGATAAAGTAGGAAGGGCTAAGAGACCCCCCCAGAAGAGATGTCCCACACCCCTAAGAGAGACCGAAGATGAACATACTTGCTCTCAGTGAAGGGTTTGGTGAAGATATCCGCAACTTGGTTTGCTGTAGGACAATACTGCAAATCAATGCCCTGTGCCTGAATTAGCTCCCTGAGAAAATGCATGTGGATCTCAATATGTTTGGTCTGCTGAGGATGAACCAGATTCCATGAGATTTGAATGGCACTCTGGTTGTCACAAAATATGACTGATGGCCGTCTGATCTGGATACCAAACTCAATGAGAAGATTTTGAAGCCAAATGGCCTCAGAGCGGCATTCACAGCCACCTGATACTCGGCCTCAGTAGAAGATAGAGCAATAGCAGACTGCTTCTTGCTCGACCAACAAACAGGACCTGAACTAAGTGAGAAGCTGTAACCTGAAGTAGACTTGTGATCCTGAGAATCGCCCGCCCAATCTGAATCTGTGTAGCCCACCAAGTCAAGCTCAATACCTGCTGCATAGTGAATCCCAAAAATGTGAGTACCCTAAATGTAGTGAAGGATCCGCTTGGCTGCTTTCTAGTGCAGCTCATGAGGCTCCTGCATGAATCGAGAGACCATGCCTATAGCATATGAAATGTCGGGTCTCGTATGAGTCAGATAAATGAGACTCCCAACAAGCTGTCGGTACAAAGTGTCATCAACAAGTGGAGAAGAACACTGAGCCTCAAGTTTAACTCTAGAAAGGAAGGGAGTTAGAGCAGGCTTACAGTCAGCCATATGAAACCTCAAGAGCAAATCTAGAGCATACTTGGACTATGTGATGGTGATCCGGAAAGCAGACTGAAAGATCTCAATCCCGAGAAAGTAATGCAACAAGCCCAAGTTAGTCATCAAAAAACTATCATGAAGGGCAGTTTTGACAGCCCCAATGGTGGATGAAGAACTCCCTGTGATCAATAAGTCATCAACATACAGAACTAAAAATAGGAGTGAATCATCCTGCTGCAGAATTTAGACATTGGGATCAGAATGGCACCGAGTGAACCCAATTGATAGAAGGAAGGAGTCCATCTTGGCATACCAGGCCCGAGGAGCCTGTTTGAGGCCATAGAGAGACTTCCGAAGATGACACACAAGTGAAGAATTCTGAATGAATCCCTGTGGTTGCTCCATGTAGATCTCCTCCTGAAGGTCACCATGAAGAAAAGCACTCTTCACATCCATCTGGTGTACTTCCCAACGATTAGCTGCAGCAATGGCAAGAACAAGTCGGATGGAATTCATTCGGGCAACTGGTGCAAAAGTCTCAGAGTAGTCAATCCCAAGAACCTGGGAGAATCCTTTGGTGACCAAGTGAGCCTTATGCTTGTCAACCGATCCATCTGCTGCAAATTTTGTCTGATAGATCCACTTACATTGAACAAGTTTTCTTCCCTTAGGAAGAGGGACTAGATCCCAAGTGTGGTTCCTCATCAAGGAACTATACTCCTGCATAGATGTATCCCACTCAGAAATACCAGAAGCCTCATGAAAGAACTGTGGATCTGAGGCAGTAGCAATGAAGACATGTGGAGCATCCTGAAACTGTGAACGAGTCCGTCTGGTGTTTGATGGATCCCCAACCCAATCACCTGCAAACTACAAGGTCTGTCTAGCCCAAAGTGGACCAGAAGATGGAGAATCTAGAGGAGAATCATCAACCTCTGAATGATGACTGGGAGAGGAAGGAGGTGAGTCCTCTGAATCACTCTCTGCATTGGAAGTGGAGGTAGAAGACTACTCAGGTGAATCTGACGCATCAGAAGATCTGTCATGTATCCCAAGTGACTCTAATGTCAAAGTAGAAGGAGTTGGAGAAGTGATAGAAAGTGAGCTCGAAGAGCCCTTCTCAAACTAAACACTCCTTTCAATGAACAATTCATGTGTAGTAGGGTGGAGCAACCGATAACCCTTCACACCATCAGGATAACCTACAAATATGCAAGGTCTACTCTACGGATCCAAGGCCTTGCGTTTCTCTGCAGGAATGTGGGCCCATGCAGGAGAACCAAAAACTTGAAAGTGCTTAATTGATGGTTTTCGACCGCTCCAAGCTTCAAAAGGAGTGACTCCCTTCAAGGCTCGGTGAGGAACACGGTTCTGGATATAACAAGCACAATTAATGGCCTCTGCCCAATACTGTGGTGCAAGAGATCTGGAGTGAATCATGCCATTCGCCATTTCCTTCAAGGACCTATTCTTCCATTCTACAACACCATTCTACTGAGGATTATATGGAACTGAATGCTACAAATCAATCCCCTCTGAAGTGCAAAACCTCTCAAATCGATGGTTGACATACTCACCACCATTGTCAGTGTGCATTGATGGCTTTCCTGGATTGCTTCTCTACAAAAGTCTTAAAGTCCTGAAAGTGATTAAATACCTAAGACTTCTATTTGAGAAAGTACACCCAAGTATATAGAGAAAGTCATGAATGAATGTGAGGACATATCTAGCCCTACTGAAAGAAGGATGCTGAAATGGACCAGCCAAATCACTGTGAACTAACTCCAGTATCTATGAAGCTCTCCATGCCTTACCTTTGTCAAACTTTTCCTTAGGATGCTTACCAAGAATGCAACCTTGGCAAACACCACCTGAAAACTGAACTGAAGGCAACCCTGTGACCATGCTCTACTGGTTGAGCTGCTACAAGTAGTAGTAGTTAAGATGGCTAAACCACTCATGCCATAATCTACTCTCATCATTAGAATGAGTGAGAAAAACAGTCGAAGGAGGATCAGGAACAAAGTGAGAAAATAGATAGAGACATGACTGATGATCTGCTCTCCCAACTGCAACTGTAGAACCACTGTGCAACTCACGAATCTCCACTAAATCAGGGGTGAACTCAACCTGCTTGCCTGAACCTATGTGAGTGATCTGGTATACTGATAGGAGATTAGTTGATAATGAGGGCACACAAAGAACATCATGGAATGTGCCATCCCCCACATCAACAGACCCTCTCCCACACACCTCAACAGGAGTGTCATCACCCATCAAAATAGAAGGCATAGTACACAGCTCCAAAGATGCAAGTTCTTCCTTAGATGAAGCCATGTGGTGTGAAGCACCTGAATCAAGAACCCAAGTGGATGGTGAAGAAGCAACTGCAACAAGGGCCTTGCCCTTTCCTTTTCCATTGCTATTTTCTTTTGCCTTGTTAGACCCCTCATTAGAACTCTGTTTGATAGACTCAGGAACACTGATATTATTCTTTTCAAGAATGTGTGTCAAGTGATCAATTTGTTTCTTCAGACATTTATGTTCATCATGACCAGGTCTTTTATAATAGGTACATTGGACCCTCTCTTTCTTAGGCTTGTCGCCCTTGGAAAATTGGGTCTCAATAGTTGCTTTTGAAGCAACCAATATCTGATCCTTCTTCTCCTTGCTATTCTTTTGTTTCTTATCCTTACTATTATTGTTACTACTTTGTCCTTTCTATTCTTTTGTGCCTTGGTTGGCAGCCAAGGCATGTGACTTAGAGGACTTAAGAGTGCCCATCTAGATTAGCTTGTCTTGTTCTCGAGTGAGACTGACAGCAAAATCATCTAAAGATGGCATGGTGAATTGAGTACCAAGTGCACCCTTAGTAGCATAGAAGGTAGAAACAAACACAGAATATTCTGAACTTAGCTTAGAGAGAATACTAAGAATCAATTGTTCCTCTTTCTTTTCAATTCCACATTGCTTCAACTGTAATCCAATGGCCTTTAGCTTTGTGAAGAAGTCTTGTATTGTATCAAAATTAGATGGATTTAACCCTATTAGCTCATTCTCCAATTGATGTCCCCTTAATTCATCTTGTTTACCAATGAGATTTTCTAAAGTAGTCCATACATCATTTGGTGTTGTAGCAGATTCAACATGAAAAAGAAGATCGGGAGATATAGACATGCATAGAGTTCCAAAAGCTTCATCTAGTCTGTTATGAAATTTAGGCCTTTCTGCAAGTAAGGTTGGTTCAGTTTCTAGACCCATTGTTACTCTATATAGTCCTAACTTCTTAAGTTGGATAGTCATCTTGGACTTCCACTCATAGTAGTTGTAGGGTGTTAGAACAGGCACTGTTAATTGATCCATCTTAATGCAGAATTAAATTATTGTTGTGAGGAAAGAAAAGATGCAAGAACTCACAAGACACCCCCCCCTTTCCACTCAATCAAAGAACCCCCCCAAGAAAAATTAATTTGGCACTTTATATTTAGTGCATTTACAGCTGCCACTAGCAAGAAATACTAAGTGGTCTTGATTTCAATGCATTGCAAAATCCTCCCAAAGAGCATATGCTAAAAATACAACTTTGGCACAATACTCAGATAAATAAATAGTACCACTACGATCTACTCAAAAAATCATGCACTTTCAAAAAAAGAATCGCCTCGATACGAGGTCGTATGTGAAAGTTATGATCCTCCGAAGTTCCCAAAAATGAGAACTGTGCAATGTCACATGTGAGAATATGAGATTACTAAACAATCTATACACTAAAATCAAAAAATGATTGTACCAACATGTAGAGCATGAAAAATTAGCCAAAATCAAAAAAAGAAGCTCACAAATCCAAGGTCAGGAGCCCGAGTTACGGCCTTTGGAAGTTAAACTGCAATTTCCAAAACGCCAATGGAGAGGGGTTTTGCTGTAGCTTTCTGATGTCATTTCTACAAAATATATAAGCTATATGCAAAAAATAATAGATACCCAGATAGTTTTTCAATGCTGCAAACAAAACCCAGAAGGTGTTTTTCTTTGTGATCTATAGAAAATGTGACTCTAATTGAAAAAAACATGTTTTGCACCAAAAAAATGGCATGCAAAGACTGAATCAGCTACCTAAGACAAACAAAGGCATGCTGCAACCTGCAAGATTGATCAGAATAAATAAAATGCAAGCCAATTGTTAGATTTTAGCTCAAAGATTCTTGAGGAAGCTATGAAAAAAACTTGCAACTGGCAAGTCAAAATATGAACCCCCCCAGAAACTAGAGTTTTCTCCACACTTTTCTATTTCTCCAGATCATCCAAAGATGCAAGATAAGAGCATACTCATGTGCTTCAAAACTGACAACTCACAAACTAGAGTTTTCTCCACACTTTTCTATTTCTCCAGATCATCCGAAGATGCAAGAGAAGAGCATACTCATGTGCTTCGAAACCCACAACTCACAAACTAGATTTTTCTCCACACTTTTTGTTTCTCCAGATCATCCGAAGATGCAAGAGAAGAGCATACTCATGTGCTTTGAAAAACAACTCTACACTCTCAGATTTCTAAAAAAATGCTAACCCACAACTCACAACTGCTCTGATACCATGTTAGATTTCTACCCAAGCATGCAAGTGATTGAGAGAAAGCAAAATAGAAATCATATATGAGCTAAATAAACTATATTCAACTCAAGAGAATGCAAAGCATTATAATAGAATGGGATGCTCATATGAGAGCAAGAGGTGGGTATATATATGATATTCCACCCAAGAGACTCAATACACAACCAATGTGGGATAAAGTGAAAAAGTCCCTAAGTAAGCTTAACCTAGTGTGAAAAGAGCTAAGGTGGAGAACAAGCTAAGAAAGAGCTAGATAGCAAAGTAACCCTATTCACACTAATAGAGGTTGAGGGATAGGGTTAATGGTCAAGGGATTATGATTAAATAAGAGTGTCGAAGGTAGAGGTATTAGGGTTTAAGGTATAGTATTGAGCCCGTTGAGAGTCTAGGAATAGGGATAGCGTTTAGGGTTTAGGGATGAGGGATTAGAGTTGAGGGATGATGGATTAGGGTTGAGGGATGATGGATTAGGGTTGAGGGTTGAGGGATTAGGGTTTAGGGATAAGGTTTAGGGTTGAGGGATGAGGGATTAGGGTTTAAGGTATAGTGTTGAGGGTTTAGGTATAGGGTTTAGGGTTGAGGGATTAGAGTGAAGGGTTGAGGGATTAGGATTTGACGTTGAGGGTTTAGGGTTTAGGGTTTAGGGATAGGGTTGAGGGTCAAGGGATCAAAGTTAAGCGTTAAGGGATTAGGGTTTGACGTTGAGGGTTGAGGGTTGAGGTTCGAGGGTCAAGGGTTTAGGGGTAGGGTTGAGGGTCGAGGGATTAGGGTTAAAGTAGAGTGTGGAGGGTATAAGGATTAGGGATAGGGTTGGAGGGTTTAGGGATAAGGGATTAGGCTTTAAGGTATAGTATTGAGTCTGTTGAGGGTTTAGGAATAGGGATAGCATTTAGGGTTTAGGGATGATGGATTAGAGTTGAGGGATGACGGATTAGGGTTGAGGGTTGAGGGATTAGGGTTTAAGGTATAGTGTTGAGGGTTTAGGGATAGGGTTTAGGGTTGAGGGATTAGAGTGAAGGGTTGAGGGATTAGTATTTGATGTTGAGGGTTGAGGGTTTAGGGTTTAGGGTTTAGAGATAGGGTTGAGGGTCAAGGGATCAGAGTTAAAAGGTGAGGGATTAGGGTTTGACTTTGAGGGTTGAGGGTTGAGGTTTGAGGGTCAAGGGTTTAGGGATAGGGTTGAGGGTCGAGGGATTAGGGTTAAAGTAGAGTGTGGAGGGTATAAGGATTAGGGATAGGGTTGGAGGGTTTAGGGATAAGGGATGGTTTAAGGTATAGTATCAAGTCTATTGAGGGTTTAGGAATAAGGATAGCATTTAGCATTTAGGGATGAGGGATTAGAGTTGAGGGATGACGGATTAGGGTTGAGGGTTGAGGGATTAGGGTTTAGGGATAAGGTTTAGGGTTGAGGATTGAGGGATTAGGGTTTAAGGTATAGTGTTGAGGGTTTAGGGATAGGGTTTAGGGTTGACTGATTAGAGTGAAGGGTTGAGGGATTAGGATTTGACATTGAGGCTTGAGGGTTTAGGGTTTAGGGTTTAGGGATAGGGTTGAGGGTCGAGGGATCAGAGTTAAGGGTTGAGGGATTAGGGTTTGACATTGAGGGTTGAGGGTTGAGGTTCGAGGGTCAAGGGTTTAGGGGTAAGGTTGAGGGTCGAGGGATTAGGGTTAAAGTAGAGTGTGGAGGGTATAAGGATTAGGGATAGGGTTGGAGGGTTTAGGGATAAGGGATTAGGGTTTAACGTATAGTATCGAGTCTGTTGGGGGTTTAGGAATAGGGATAGCATTTAGGGTTTAGGGATGAGGGATTAGAGTTGAGAGATGATGGATTAGGGTTGAGGGTTGAGGGATTTGGGTTTAGGGATAAGGTTTAGGGTTGAGGGCTGAGGGATTAGGGTTTAAGGTATAGTGTTGAGGGTTTAGGGATAGGGTTTAGGGTTGAGGGATTAGAGTGAAGGGTTGAGGGATTAGGATTTGACGTTGAGGGTTGAGGGTTTAGGGTTTAGGGTTTAGGGATAGGGTTGAGGGTCGAGGGATCAGAGTTAAGGGTTGAGGGATTAGGGTTTGACATTAAGGGTTGAGGTTCGAGCGTCAAGGGTTTAGGGATAGGGTTGAGGGTTAAGGGATTAGGGTTAAACTATAGTGTGGAGGGTGTAAGGATTAGGGATAGGGTTGGAGGGTTTAGGGATAAGGGATTAGGGTTTAAGGTATATTATCGAGTCTATTGAGGGTTTAGGAATAGGGATAGCATTTAGGGTTTAGGGATGAGGGATTAGAGTTGAGGGATGACGGATTAGGGTTGAGGGTTGAGGGATTAGGGTTTAGGGATAAGGTTTAGGGTTAAGGGATGAGGGATTAGGGTTTAAAGTATAGTGTTGAGGGTTTAGGGATAGGGTTTAGGGTTGAGGGATTAGAGTGAAGGGTTGAGGGATTAGGATTTGACGTTGAGGGTTGAGGGTTTAGGGTTTAGGGATAGGGTTGAGGGTTGAGGGATCAGAGTTAAGGGTTGAGGGATTAGGGTTTGATGTTGAGGGTTGAGGGTTGAGGTTTGAGGGTCAAGGGTTTAGGGATGGGGTTGAGGGTTGAGGGATTAGGGTTAAAGTACAGTGTGGAGGGTGTAAGGATTAGGGATAGGGTTGGAGGGTTTAGGGATAAGGGATTAGGGTTTAAGGTATAGTATCGAGTTTGTTGAGGGTTTAGGAATAGGGATAGCATTTAGCGTTTAGGGATGAGGGATTAGAGTTGAGGGATGATGGATTAGGGTTGAGCGTTGAGGGATTAGGGTTTAGGGATAAGGTTTAGGGTTGAGGGCTGAGGGATTAGGGTTTAAGGTATAGTGTTGAGGGTTTCTTTCGTCAAATGTAGATTTATGGGTTCGATTATATTGATTGCCTCTCCAGTTTTGGGGTGTGGATGTTTTGGAATCAATTAGGAAGTCTTCAGGAGACTTTGTGGAAGTGGATTAGAAATCGCTTTACAGAACCCCTTCTATTTATGCTTGGATAAGGATTTGTCACAAACTAGAACTTTTGCTTCCAAAGAAGATCTGTCTTTCTTCCTCGATGGGCATTTTCTATCAAGAACTTGATTATGAGGGCTTGCCCCTTCATTGTTATGCCTATCATATGGCAGAGCATCTGGCAAGCTCTTGCAAGAAACAGGAAAAGTTCTCCCTCAAAAACCTTGTGGTCATTCAAGTCTAAAGGGGAAGGTTTGGAAAGAGATGTGATCAATGCAAAGGATGTGATCAATTTATAGTAAGACAAAATGCGAGCGCATTATAACGCACTCACATTTTTTGTCTTCCTATTGAAACAGTAAAAAAGTGTTGACCCCCGTGATCTAGTCCCACATGCATTATTTTCTTACTGATTCTGTGCATGCTTCGACAAAAAAGAAGTGCTTTCATGCTGTTGGGAAGTTCACATGCACATTTGACACATTGTACCACCTTTGCATGATCTTTCCACCACCTTTTCTGCTTTGCCAACTTGAGAAGGAGGAAATAACATAGTTTTCACACCAAGTTTGATATATATCTATTCAAGTTTCAATTTTTGTAGTGTTGCAATGTTAATTGTGATTCAATTTTAGGAATTTAACATTATAGATTGATTAATAGTATTGTTGTTAGTAACTATATTTGAGTGTTATTCAATTTAACATTGAAAAGGAAGCAAGTGGTGAAAAACTCAAATTGTTGAGGTGTTTGATGCAAAAAGAAAAAAACACTACATAATTGGGTACTCTCTCCATTCGAATCTTCATTTTTTAGGTATGTCAAGTCTTTATATGCATATTCTTTACATTTTCCTTATTTTGGATTGAATTACTTTATCATGCTTATCATACATATTTAAAATAGACACATTCCCAACCAAGAAAGTAGCCTATAATCTCACATGATGCCATGTATATTTTCTACACTTGGGCTCTTTAATAATTATGTATAATAAATAGACCTTAACATACCATGATGTCAAACTATACAAGAATAAATCCTTACAACATAATAAAAATACAATCCCACTATTATCTTGAATTCATTTCTTAGAAACTAATATTGTTCTCTTTATCATGCTACAGACAAATTTTTCGTCATGCCGAGGAAACGATCAAGAATTAAACCAACACAGGAAGAGATAGAAGCTAAGAATGCAAAGAAAGCAGTGGCTATGAGGGAACTTTGTGAGAAGAGGAAATTGGACATGATAAATGAAGACATACCAATTGAAGAGGAACCACAACCATCACAAAGATATATGGTATTGGTGGCACAAAGACAATGAATGCAAAAACTTCGTGGTATGAGAGATTTGAATACCATAGTTGGAGACACATCCTCTACTACAAGTCAACATGTAGGGACAACATCTACCACATCTCAAGTTGAGAGTACATCATCACTTACATGTGATGAAGGAGGTACGCCATCATTCCCACCTCAACCTCAAGGTATGTCATCTATTCCATCTTCGATCGAAGGTATGCCATCTAACCCATCTCATTTAAATATTGATGAAATTCCTAATGTTGAGATGAATTTACCTAACTTAACACCACCTAGAATTTTGCATAGAAAGCCAAAGTATTTGATTGATATTGATGAGAATATTTTGCAGCCAATAGAAGGTAAGATTCCAAAACGCACTTGTAGAAGATATGCTAATAAGATTTGGAGATTGTTCTTTGAAAAGTTAAATGAGACTACAAGATGTCAACTATTTGTTGAAATGATGCGAAGTATAAAGTATAGGTCTATCATGAAGATTCTTGGGTTGAGAACATCAGAGGCTTCAAGTGAAAAATCTATTGTCAAGAATCTAATGAGTGCATATGAGAGTGTGGGTAACACCTCACGCACAAAAGATAGTAATGCAATATGGCATGTGATTACATCGACTATAGTAAGTATTCAAACGAGGAAATCTCATCTCATTAGAAAGATGAGTCAATAATTGAGAATTAATAGGAAAACTTTATCAAGAGCTGTTGGAAGATGCCAAAGAATTAAGGACACTAATGCCAATGAATTATGGGTGTTCTCGGGGAGACTACCATGAAAAGATAAACCAATTGTTGAAGCATTGAGATCACTAATTGAAGACTTTTGGAAGAATTACACAAGGGTATCTCTGAATCAAAGGGATGTGGTAAGAAGGAGAATCGGTAGTCAGAACCGCGAGCCACATCCAAAGTATTTTTTGGATGAGATTCAAACACAGTTTTATGGTAAATTTCTAGAGAAGTATCCTCAAATTAAAATTTCTCAAAGATATTTTGAAATGCTAAAACCTTTCTATGTTAAGATAAATCACACATGCACTACTTGTTGTAGATTACATATTGAATTTTCTAACCATTTTGATGCTTATAGGTCTATATGTTTAGATATGCATACTAACAATGATTTGCAGGGTTGTGCCATATGTGCCCCACCAACATCTTCAAGAGACTTCATATCAAGAATTTTATGTGAAAGAGAGGAAGGTCAAATATTCTACAAGAAATTATGCTTGGATGGTAGATGTCATCGTTGCAATGGCTTGCAACATTTGCCAATATATGAACATATGGAAATAACACATACGGTTGGAAACAAACTAGTAGAGTTTGGCAAGTATAAAACAGTGGCATACAATACAAAAGATGGTAAAGAAGCAAAGAGGTGTGAATTGGTTATTGAAAAGATTCCAGTGTATCAGTTTATGCCTATATTTCGTGACAGCATAGTGTATGAGTATGCAAGACATGCCCATAGAGCTCGATGGTTGGACTTGCAATTCAAGTTATGCAAGGACACATTTCCGGTTGGTAGCATTGTTTCAGTCATCGACTTTGCAAAAAACTACAGTCTACAGCCATAGTGTGAGGTGCAATCACAATATTACAACTCCACATAGGTTTCTATATTTGTGCACATCGCATTCATTCATGTGAATGATAGTACAGAGGATGACAGGAAGATCATAAGGGAGTATAATTTCTATATTAGTGATGATCGCATGCATTCTACGGAGTTCGTGCAAGGTTGCTTTCAGGTGTTCTACAATGATTTGGCTAGAAGGGGCATATCATTTAGTTAGCATATCATATGGTCGGATAATTGTGTGTCACAATTCAAGAACTCACATAATTTCTATTGGTTGAGTAGGAGGCATAATTTTATAGGTATTCAGCATATGTGGAACTTTTGTGAGGCTGGGCATGGAAAGGGGGAGCATGATGGTGTAGGAGCATGTATCAAATGAGCCATAGCACAAGAAGAGTTAAAGTATAAAGACAATGCAAAGTTAACAGATGCAAAATCGATTGTCAAGTGGTGTAATGCTTCCATGGGTCTAGGTAATGAAGTTAAGTCTTCAGTTAGTAGATTTTTTTGGTTGATAGATGATACTAACATTGCACCATATGAGGACTGTTGTACACTGACAAGATCAAATGAGATGCACTCTTTCAGAAGCTCAATTGCAGGTTCATGGAGTATCCATACATGAAAGATGTCATGCTTTTGTTCTTCCTATACAATTCAAGTCTGGGATGAGTGCGAGTCAAAGGAGTGGGTAGATGAATGACAGTTAAGTTATCTTAGCCCACTTGACACGTATCAACCCTCGACGACACTGGAACTAACACAGATGGAATCATCAGTTGACTTTGACCACATATCAGATTTAGTTCAACCAGGTAATATAGGGCATGTATATGCATCTAATTTCATCTAGTTCAACCAGGTAATGTCATCTTACTTTGTAGTGTTTTTGTAATGTTGACTAATTTCATCTAATTTGCTACACATATCAATGTAGGGCATGTATATGCAGTTATTGCAGATGAAGATAATGAAAAAGGAACAGATTATTACTTATGTTGTTGTGTTGAGGACAAAAAGAAATTGGAGGCCCCTGTTACAGATGGAGAAAACATCGAATACCCTACAGGCTGAGTGGTTATTACTGGAACATGGCTTAGAATGTACCCACATAAGAGTGTTAATATTTGGTTGTTTCAAGACTTTGACGCGCATCAGAAGATTCTTCATTACTTGAACCTTATCGTGGCATCTAATGTTCATTTGATAAAGTATCAGGGTAGACCTTTGAACAAAATCTTGTGGAAGGTGTGTGAGTCTGACCATGAAGCAGTACTTGACACAATAAAGAGTAGAGCAGACCCAGATGGTTCATTGGATTAATTTGTACGTATTCACATTGATTTTGTAAAGTCATGTTACATTGAGTTGTAAGTATGCACATTAATTTGTAAGGTTTGTCTTTTTTTAATTTCCTCCTGCATTTTTACACATATACACATTTTTACATCATCATGTTATGCATTTTTGGTGTCCTGCTCCTGATGTGACCAAACTCATAACTCACCCTACTTCCTCTAGACACCATTTGATGATCTCTCCAACACTCTGGATCCAGGGCACCCAATTATGATGATGACCTATATACCATTCTCCCAAGGCGCTCATAATAATTGAAAATAAGACCAAGGGCGCCCAAGCTTAATAGACTTATTTCTTTCAATTTTGATGATCCAAACTCTTGCAAAACGACATCCACTTTCATGCCTTTAGATCTTCCTTCACATACAGGGTGCCAAATCAAGTTAAAAAATCTACATAAGGGCACCAAAATGGATGAAAGGAGACATGAAATGCGCCTTAGGACTCCATGCTAAGGTTTGAGCCATTAAAGTCTCTTAATATTAGGCACTCATGATGATGAAACTTAGAGCTTTTTCCTTTCCTAGGTGCTCATCTAAGATGTTTGAATGATAAGGAGCACCTCGACCTCTATAATGTACATTGGGCACCAAAATCAAGGTGATTTTAAGTCACTTTGAGTCATTTGGGGTCAGTTTGAGTCTTTGAGTCATGTTGCAAAAAAGTGTCAATGTTGTCAAGTTACACAAAGCAACTTTTGCATTTTTGGTGTCCTACTCTTGATGCAACCAAATTGACTATTCCAATGTGTCCCGATGGGTACATTTAGGCTAGGCATGGTCCTATTTTTCACCCAAACATGTCGAAACAGTTCGAGCTACATTGTACCGACAATATCCCTAAAGAGTCCAAAGTGCAAAAAGGTAGCAATCTTTGATGAGATGTTACTCAAAAACTGTGTCACTTAGAAACATTTCATCTTAGGCAACGCGATCACGTAGAGTGCCTCTACAATAAATTCTCTCAGTTTTTAATATCTCTGAGGCATTTTCCCATGGTGAAAGGTTTTCTGCTGCCCCAAAAATTGTTAGAAGGAGGTAGTGTAAAGTTGCAAAGGGGTGTAACTTTTGTCCTGCTCCTGATGCAACCAAACTGACTATTCCACCGCATCCGAATGGGTACATTTAGGCTAGGCATGGTCCTAATTTTCACCCAAACATGTCGAAACAGTCCGAGCTACATTGTACTGACGATATCCCTGAAGAGTCCAAAGTGCAAAAAGGCAGAAATCTTTGATGAGAGGTTACTCAAAAACCATGTCACTTAAAAACATTCTGTCTGAGGCAATGTGATTACGTAGAGTGCCTCTACAATAACCTCTTTCAGTTTTTTATATCTCTGAGGCATTTGCCCGTGGTGAAAGGTTTTCTTTTGCCCCAAAAATTGTCAGAAGGAGGCAGTGTAAAGTTGCAAAGGGGTGTAACTTTCAGCCTGCTCTTGATGCGACCAAACTGACTATTCCAACGCATCCAGAAGGGTACATTTAGGCTAGGCATGGTCCTATTTTTCACCCAAACATGTCGAAACAGTCCGAGCTACATTGTACCGATGATATCCCTGAAGAGTTCAAAGTGCAAAAAGGCAGCAATCTTTGATGAGATGTTACTCAAAAATTGTGTCACTTAGAAACATTCCATCTAAGGCAATGTGATCATGTAGAGTGCCTCTACTTAAACCTCTCTCAATTTTTTATATCTCTGAGGCATTTGCCTGTGGTGAAAGGTTTTCTACTGCCCCAAAAATCGTCAGAAGGAGGTAGTGTAAAGTTGCAAAGGGGTGTAACTTTCATCCTGCTCCTGATGAGACCAAACTGACTATTCCAGCACATCCAGATGGGTACATTTAGGTTAGGCATGGTCCTATTTTTACCCAAACATGTCGAAACAATCCGAGCTACATTGTACCGATGATATCCTTGAAGAGTCCAAAGTGCAAAAAGGCAGCAATCTTTGATGAGATGTTACTTGAAAACTGTGTCACTTAGAAACATTTCGTCTAAGGCAACATGATCACGTAGAGTGCCTCTACAATAACCTCTCTCAGTTTTTTATATCTCTGAGACATTTGCCCGTGGTGAAAGGTTTTCTACCGCCCCAAAAATCGTTAGAAGGAGGCAGTGTATTAAGTTAGGATGAAAGCCTATTCACTCTAGGCACCAATCCCAAGTTGCACAATCATGAATGGGCGCCTAGAGAAATAAGGCGCTACATCATGGTTCTAGGACCTTGAAATGGCACCCAAGCATGTAGGAGGAATTTTCAAGGAGCCAGAATGTTTTTGAAACTCTTAGGAACTAGTCCAAAGACTCTATGGCACCATCTTGATACCATTGAGTCAACTTTGGAACTCAAACATGAAACAAGGTCTAGGAAGCTAGGCACCATCTCTTGCCAGTTCAACCTCTCAGATGTGCCAACATTGGAAAGACTCTTAATGAGCGCCTAAGTTTGAATTGATCTTGTGATTGAAAGTTTGGTGATGTATTGGTGCGAGATGATCTTCAGTTGAAGCAATCTAAGTTCCAGGAAGGGTTTAGAAGTTATCAACCTCTTCACTAAGTTAGGCGCACTTTACAAGCTTTCTTACCCAAGAGTTGGACCTCATTAAGACAAGGTGCATCTTAACCTCTGGGACTTTTCCAAAGAAGCGCTTCAGTTTATTAGCACCTTTGGACCTTGTTTTGCATTTTGAAAGAGAAGGTGCACTTTGGAGGCATTTCTAACCTAGATTGACACCTAGGTATAGTCATCTCTCTGGAGCATTACAATGTGTTTTAAAATGAAGGAGGACATTTCATAAGTTGGGGAATTGATCACTGAAGACCTTGGAGTGTTTGAATTACTCTAAGCAAGAAGGCGCATTTCCATGGAGTAACATACTCTAGATAGCACCTAATGCCATCAAGGCGTAATTCCACCCTCACTTTGGTGCCTATCATCAAGAAGGGGCATTGGGCATTCCTTGAATAGTTCTAAGCATTTTAAGTTCATGAAATCACCAAGGAATGTTGGGCGCCATGTGTATCCTCAACAAGCTTAAGTTTGCGCCTAGACAATTTGGTGCTTATTCATGTTTTAACTTCCCTCTTGAAGCATCTAACTTGGGAAAAAGTTATCTTGTTGTTAGTCAAGTGTTTGATGTGTTTTGGAGACTCCAAAAGACTTCCTCTTGCTAGGTGCTCTTCTTGGCAACTACAACCTTCAACTGGCCCCTAGATCCTAAAGAAAAACACTTGCAAGTGTGGGCGCACTGTCCTTGTGATGGAGCATCAAACTGGTGCCTAGAAATCATAATGCATGAAGTGAGCACCTAGGATCCTATTGGTCCAATAGGTGGTTTTGGGATCCGTGTCAAGTCATTGGATTAGGTTGCCAACTCAGAATGATTTCATGCACTTAGACTTCAAGGTGCCAAAACTAGTAGGAAAATATTTGGGGGGAAACCACGCTGATAAAAGTTGGGTAAATTTAACCTCCAAGTCTGATTAGGCTCCATATAACAACAATATTTATATCATGTCCCTTTGCTTTATGAAACAAGCAGTATGTGTCAAGTCATAGGGATAACACTTTGGTCCTTAGAAATTTCTCTGTGACTTTTGATAAGATTATCTACTATTATGTGGATGCTTGATAGTATTATCCTGATCCATTGGACTAGTGTGGCTATGAGGTTGGAAAGTGTTGCAACCTCCATCCTTTAAACTTCTCCACCTTGTTATGGGTTGTTTTGAGTATTTTCACTTGCTTTCTCTTCGAGAATATTTTGATCATTCAACTTGATAAACAACATGGAGGGATTCTCATGCCTCCTATACTTCTTGCAAGTTTCTTTATAGATAGCTCACATCATTGTCCATCTAGGTGGTCATTTCCCTAAATATTATGATAAGATAATCCTGTTAATGAACTTTGGATTGAATGAGAATCAACATGCTTTATCTTGACTAGAATAGTTGGGATGGACAAAAATCTATTGATTCTAGGTTGGGTTGTTAAAGGTCAAGAAGTTTTGGTGTCTAATGCCCTCTAAATCTAAATATTCAAAATCATAGTGGTTCAATAAGTTACAAAAAATAGTCAGGTAGACAATAGACTATAAGGAACAAGGACTACACATGAATCCAAAACAACACCAGTCAATAAGGACATCACAAGTAACTCAACATTACTTCCAGAGGTGTTCACAAAAAAAAAGGGTAGAACACAACTAGAGAATGCTAGACTGTAGTAGGGATGAGTGTCTGATGTAGAGCACATAGTGGAAGCATAGAATTATCAACTTTTGAACCTTCAAACTCACTATTGGCGAGACAACATACCATCGGCGAGCTTAAAATTTCATTGACCAATAGGCCGATGCCACCATGACTCCGTTTGATTTCACTTCTGATAAACATCCCATCATTGACTCTTATCGGTCAGACAAACCACTATCGGTGACTTTATATCCTTTCGCACCGATGTCTTTGTCACTCTGATATGAGACTCTAAGTCCCTCGCCTATCAGTAGGACTTAATACCATCGGCACACTCAAAAACTCTTCTACCGACACACCGATCTCACCAATGAAAACCTTCAGACCACACCCATCAGTGAACTCTAATCTCGTTGGGCCGATACACCGATGGATTTTGACTATTGGTGTGACCCCGTTCATCGGCAAATCTCTCAACTGCTCTTCTGATGCACCGATGGGATTATCTTCCGATACACCAATGTCTTCGACTTCGAACCACCCTCGTCAGCAAGACAGACCACTATCGGCGAAGCCTAACCAAGGTCTGCCGATACGCTGATACGACCAACTCTTGACGTTGATATAAGGTTCTTTTGCAGGCAAAGGGCACCTAGGCTTATGGGGCTCAATTTGATGTATTTATTGAAAGCTCAAGGTGAATTGATGCTTATTGAAAATGCCACTTAGTCCTTCATTTGCATTATAGGCGCCATTTCCTATTGAATTATATACTCCTCCTCATGCTAGGGTGCCATAATGAAGTGGTTTAGACAATAGGTGCGCTTCACTTACTAGAGGCTTGTTCTCCTTCCACCTTAGGTGCACTTTTATGGTAGAACAGGTGTTAATGGACGCCTTGTCTTAAATGAATGCTCTCTCTAAGTTGGGTGCCCTTTTGAGGTTTAGAAGTTGCAAATTGTGCCTTAACCCTTCATGCTTGTTACTCAATGTTTGAATGTTTAAGAAAGTCTCCTTTAGGTGCTCATCTTAATGACTTTTTCTTAAGGCGCAATCATCCTAATGACTTGGATATTCATCCTAGTGTTTCAGGATATCAAGCTACCAGACTTAGTCATTTTCAAGATCTCAAACATAAAGAATAACATGATGATTCATTTTTTTGTATTGCATATAGTTGACATTCTATGCTACTCATAAAGAATATTAATATTTTCTGTTCAACACGATGATTCATTTTTTTTTAAAATACAACTTTTATCTTTTAGTTCCAAAATGAGGTTTAGGTGATACTTGAATAACAATAGCTAGCTTATTGGATCAACAAACATCCTATGTAATACAATTGGACTTTAAATATTTGAAGTAGCCATCTACAAATATCCATTCAAACGTGGATTTATAATGCAAGTATGGATGCCATCAATAAAAAAGATTTGTATTAACCAAATATCCATATAGGCATACATCAATATCTGTCGATATAAGTATAACATATATACAAAATAGCCATATAGGCTTACAAGAATGCCATATAGGTATACAATGTCAACTATATACAATACAAAATATATGTCCACAAATGCCATATAGGCATACAACAAAGGAACACAATAAAAAGTCATTCCCCTCTGGTTGGTGAAGAGAATAGATCACAGGCAGCCTTTGATCTTCTAGGGGATAGAGACGCGCATGTGGGTGGTCTACTACGAACCCGAGGGCTGCTCCTCCTATTTAGTTCTTCCTACATCTTTACCTGTTACAATAAAGAGTATAGACATTAATATATAGAAATTACATGTTATAAAAAATGAAACATTTAACAAAATAATCACTTACCGCTAACATATAATCTGTCTCCTCACTTGCCTCAGTAGCAGGAATAAGCTGTGGTGATGTCATGTCCTATAGAAACCATCCAGATAAAAATTGAACTTCAAATCAATAATCTTTTGATTTTTCAAAAATAGACAACTATAACAATGAATGTAAATTGAAATTTACTAATCTGCCTCATGCCCCTGTCAATGCCATGGAGCTATGAATCGCAGAGGCCACACCCTGCTCCATTGCCCTATGAACATGGGGAGGTGTCTCCATAGCCTACATCATCTAGAAATAAGACAACATTATTCAATTACGAAAACTATAATAGTGATGCAAATCATGGCTCCTAACATACACACGTTCATCTAAACATGGAAGTACACACAATAAAGCACACAAGTCACATACAAAAATCTAGTAAGTACAATTCATTCATTAAACTATTTATTTTATTACCTCCCTAAAGCTTTGAAGTCCACCACCGCTGGCAGGTGTTATCGTGAAATCTACAGTATTAACATATTCAACATCCAAAATTAGATATTAGAATACCATTCATATAACGATGCTATTCACATGTAATATTTATAATTGTTTACTAGTTACATACCCCAATAGTAGATGATCTAGTGTAAAATGTAGGTGGAGAAAAACTGAAAACTGTATCGATGCTATGACCCTGAAATTTTATTAAAATTATCAATTTAAATTAGTTAATCTTGTATTTCAAAAATGAAATTTAATAAATTTAATTCAATAAACTTGCTAATATTTACCTGAGTATCAATGCCAAAAGTCTCACTCAGGAGGGTATCTGTCATCACCATCTGCTCAACTGTAGATATAGCCTGTGCACCTGTGTCTTGACTATCCATGGGGTCATAACCACAGGCTGACCTGCAAGTCTGACAAGTATGGGGTGGGACCCTGCTCCTTGCACTATCTCCCAACCCACTCTGTGCTACAGGACTGACATGCTCTATGATGCTCTGGGTCAAGGCACTAATGGACTGAAGTGTATCGACCTCAACACTCTCCTTCACAATGGAAGGGATAGAAACATGCTCATAGGCTAGTTTGCTGATTACTCGTCTCACTACCCGTTGTGGGTCAAGACATGCCCCTGGTCTATCTTGTGTTGACCTCCCACCTCTACCCTGGAAGTCCCGCATATCAAAATAGTTTGGCACTTTATTGAGGACAAACTCGCAGTAGAGTTTCCTCAAAAAGTATTGCGGGATCTCATTATTATTGCATGGAGGATGGTCAAAATCCATCCACCACCTCTACCCAAAATTATCCCTTATCGCTTGGTTGTTGCACCAATGGATAGGGAACCTCTTGCATGTAATGGGTGGAGGTTGATTTATTTGTGGGTTTGTGAAAATTGAACACAAGTCTAATTTTGTGATTTGTAATTTTTTCACATCTTGGTATGACAACTTGTCTGCATACTAATCTCTAAACTCTCTCCTCTTATCCGTCCAACTAGTTATTTGCTTGCTAATTGAATCTACATTTGATAACATAGATTCAAGAGATTTAGCAAGCATGGACCTATGCAAGGTTGAAGTGGAAGGATCTTTCAACCTTGCAATTATATCTTCAATTTCTTTTTTGTTGTTTTCAATTTGCCCCATTATATTTTCTTGTGTTCTAGGGGCATGTCGAGGAATGGATGGAGGAGGTTGTTCTGTAGGATTTTGTGGAGGAGGAGGAGGAGGAGGAGGTGCATTAACATTTCCTGACAATTAACAAAATTTACATCAAAAATCAACTCAAACCTACCTATTTAGAAACAAATTCAAACAAATAAACAAATAAAACTCACTCCTTTGGCATGCTCGATGTTGTGGAGGCATTTTGGCGACGAATTGCAAATATTTTTGTGTTGAATTGATATCTCCAAAACACGAGTGCACTTCCTAGGGTTTGCAGGCCGTAGGTATATAGGAGGAAAAAGAAATGAAATGAAGTGCTTTGCTCTTTTTTTTTTAATTTATAGGAAGTAATAACGCGAGCGCGTTAGAATGCGCTTGCGTTATGTATTGTTTTTTTTTCAAAACAATGTGGCCACTTTTTGGCCCCCCATATTGGGATAAAAAAGGTCCAATTTATTATGCATGTTATATCATGCATCTTGTTCACCAATTGTCAATATCATGAATAGAATACCATATTTATTACAAACCATTTCAACCATATTAAAATCTTTGCACAAAACCTAAGTGGTGGCAAAAATGGAATCGATGGTCCATCTCCAAAGGGGAGATCTTTCAACAACATCATTGGAAGCATAAACATTAATAACTCCAAAGGCATGATTATTGATATTGAAAAGAGCCCATAATGCCCTATTAGTGGGGTCACATTCGTGGTCAACTAAATATGGATGCCACTTAGGAGAGAGAAAGGTAGCAACCCCTCCATGACCCACGTCATGGGCCCTACACAAAAAATAACTTGCTGGCCAACTAACACAAGTAGTAGAAAGCAAAAAGTAATTTTTACTTATTGCAAATAGAAAATGGCAAAACCTAAAAATCAATGTCAAGTGTTTTACATAAAATATTTTTTTGGGAGGTCTATTAGACCTCAAACACTTGAGAAGACAAAATTCATTGATGAGAGTCAAGATTCATATCCCCATTATCCAACTCGTCAAGAGCTGCATAGCTATTTTGTATGAATTCCTCTATGAAAAAATTGTCCATCTGAATAACTAGGGGATTATTGTTGTTATATGGAGCCTAATCAGACTCGGATGTTATATTTACCCCACTTTTATCGGCGCAGTTTCCCCCCAAATTCCTACGGGGTCAAGGGGCAGTGTCCCTTGCGGGGGTTTGGAGCAGCGCCCCCTTGCGGGGTCGAGGGGCACTGCCCCCGTGGGGGCTCGGGGGCAACGCCCCCGAAACCTCACATGATTTTTTATTATTTTATAATGCACCGGGAGTTAATTTTTTCATTGACCGACATAAGAAAACCCTATTTTGTAACCGACAAAAAGCTTGATAAAAAGTGGCTAAGGGTTAGGGTTTTGATATTGTATTGTAGCATTTTTGCAGCGGTATTGAGTTGTAGGGATTGTTGATTGTAATCGGTTTGATTTACTGGATAATAATATTGGACTCTCTGTTTGGTGGATGTAGCCCAAGTTTGGGTGAACCACGTTAAAAATTGTCTCTCACTATCATTATTTCTGTGTATTTCCATTTCTCTATTTAATCTTTATTTGCATTTAATTGATATCTTCTGCCGGCTAACCCTAACAATTATGTCTTCTTTTATTTGGAATAAATTATCTCTTTTCTAGATGCACATGTATGGACTATGAGAACTCCATTAAGCCATTGGGGGAAGAGAGGAGAGAGAAGAAACATAAACATTTGGCTGAAAAGAGAGCACTGAACCCAAACGTGGTGTTCTAGTGAACTTGGGTTTATTAATCTCCTTGGATGACTCACCATTAGAGGGAGCCACCTCTTTCCCCTTGTCCAAAGGTTTTGAAACAACACCATTTTGTTGCTTGGTAAGTTGGCCACCAATTGAGCTGATTGGATTTTTAGTTGGAGTACCACAAGTGCTCGGATTCTAGTTATTTTTTAACTTTTGTCCAATTCTCTTCATTTTTAGGAAGAAAAGCCTTCGTAGTAGACCGAGGAGTGGGCTTACTATGAGGGGTAACATGGGACAATCTTTTATCTTATGATCAAAAGATTGGAACATAAAATAAATGTTTGACAGATTAAGATAAAGAAGACATGTTGAGTATGACACATTTGTGCAATCTAAATGTCAATAGTTTCCTTCAAGTCCTTAGATTGATCAATTTCAACACATACTTGTTTTTGAGGACAAGCTGAGAAGAACTTATTTGGCTCAACACAAATAAATTTGCTAAGCAAGCTTGTTATTTTGGGTAGGAAGTTCCAGCATAGCAAAGGTAAACCTATAAAATCCACCCAAATAGAGACACAAGAGCCCTTTCTTCGGAGACAATATAGACAAATCAAGAGTCTAGGGTGTGAAAATCAAGAGGGACACACAAACAAATCAAGGACTATGTTTGAGGATGACTTCATCATGGCTAACTTTAACAAAGTGAAAAAGAAAAATTCCCTTTAGTGAGGTTTGGACAACATCAAGGCAAACCCCATGTGGGACCTAAGATTTAATAACCTAGTCCCTTAGCATTCTTTTAGGGGGGATCCTCCCAACAATATATCCTATTAAAGTACAATTTTCAAGCCATTTATAGGCAATATCGCATTCTAGGATAGGGGGAATCAGATTTGGAGGTGATTCAGAATGCATACCTTGTGAAACACCTTGGGGACAAATTTCTTGGGTTGTTTGGTTGGTAGAGCTATTCTCAAGCATTGCCAAACCTTCAACACAAGTAATTGTTGTTGGGTTGATGAAGTTTGAGGCTGTTAAAAAGGTAAAAAAAATGCTCACAGGCATGGTAAGCTAAAAGCCCCCATAATAAATGTAGAAAAACAAAGAAATTTCTTACATGAAGAGATAATATGACATCAAAAGGACCTAAAATGACTACCAAAACTAAGACCAAAATCTTGATTAAATTTTGATAAAAGATTATGAAAATAAAATTCATTCAATTTGATTTTTCATTTCATTTAATGGAATTTGCAACTTATTTATACTTTTAATCTTTTACCAATTCTATTGGGTTAAAACGGAAGAAAGTTCTGAAAAATGCAAGGAAAGTGTTCCGCATCCTCTTGACATGTGGTAAGTTCGCCAGCGTGCATTACCTATTATCATTATTATCTGCCCTTTGGAATTAGTCCAATGCAGCGAAAGCCAAACTCAGCAAAAATGAAGTGACCCACTCGGAGTAAATCATGAATTGATCAACACCGCCCATGTGTGAAAATAGAGAGGCATTACAGCTATATTTTAACCGGACCTGAAGAAAAGACAAATCTCAATTGAATGATACGAAAGACCTTGACTTCGTCCACTAAATATCCTACCATGGGAGGCGTATTTCAATTGGCTTTTGGTAGAGGAAAAATCAAAACGCAAAAATATTTGACCCTCCAACTAACAAAGTGTATATTTAAATTGGAAGTTCTCGTATTTGCATCAAGTTGGTTTGAAAATGCAAGTGGAAGAGCATGTGTATTAGTTTTTTGCAATGGCAAATTATTCATGCAGTTGTGAACATGTATTGGTACATATGTGCTAATTTACTAGGTATTCTTTTTACATGTAATGGTTCTTTTTAAAAAAATTATTGGGGGGTAGGGTGCACAAAAACATAGCGGTTATTGGGGCGTGGGCGGCTACTGGTCCCTCTCCCTTAATTCTGCGTTTACTAAATATTCTTCTTGTGTAGTGTTTTGATTTTGGTGTCGTTGAATTGAGATTGCTTTTAATTGTTGAAAGTGAGTGCTACCAAACTCCAATTGAAATACCGTTGTCATTGAATGGAGGGAAAAGGAGTGAAGATTCTTCCTTGCATTTTGATTTTTCTTTAATGTGTATTGATTTTATCATTAACATGTTACATCATGTGAGCTTTGAAATAAAGTCAAGTCGTGCAGAAAAAAACAAGTGAGTCGATCTGTATGTAACGCTCAACTACCAAGTTTTATTAGATTTTAGTGATAATGTTTTCCTTGTCATCGTATGGAAAGAGGTATTTGAGAACATTGCAAAATTCACAATAAGTTTTTATCAAATAGGGCATAAGATTTGTGTCTTGAATGTCTTTTCAGTTTATTGTTATCTTTTCCACGCCCTATATTATGATAATAACAATTGATTAATTATGATTATGTGGATGGATAACATAAGTTTTAGCTTTTAATGAGTGGTGATGGGTAAAAGTCTTTAAAAAGAAAATAATTAACTAAAATTTTTAGTTCTTGGCATAGGTAGGACACTAAAATCTTCACTTATATTGATATGTTGCACTTTTATTTTTTAATGCAAGGAGAAAATTTAATCCATTTCCCAAATGTTATTTTAATATTAATTTTTCTTTTATTTTTTGTTTTAAAAAATAGTTGGATTCTAATTTTCTCATTGGCTCATTCGAATTTAGGTGGGTCTAGAAATCATTTTTCATTTACAAAAATAGAGAAAAAATGGGGTCCAATGAAATTGCAAGTTGTATATTAGTACATACCACTTGTCCACCTCGAGCAATTACAATTAGCGAGCTGCCAATTCACATTTATTCCTAGCTTGTGCCAAAATTGGAGCTCTCTAATATAGTATGGACATTCATCAAAACACAATGGATAGAGGAATTCCATTGGATGTTTTGGTTCCCATCGTGTTAGTTGATATGAATGCAAAATGTAGAAGAAACATGTAGAGGGCACGGAAGAATATTTGTTAGGATACATTCTTAGGTTAATATTCATCTGAGACATCATAATTCTATTTTCTTTAATGACAATATGGGAGAAAATAAATTAAATGAAATAAATTCTTCATACAATTACATTTTTTTAAAAAAGTTGGATGTTCAGAACCATCCAATGTGGTTCAACTTTAGAATTAATGACTTCTAGAAGCTAGATGCTTGTGATAAGAGTTTGCAGATATAATACAGGGATGTAGACATTGTAAAATAAAAGGAGTACTATTGCCACTTTTGTCACAAGAGTTTTCTAGTAGGACACTAGTGACTATATATTTATATATCCCTTATTGTTCAATATTGTCAATGTAACCATTGGTAAATTTATTTAAAGTCTCAAGGATTATTATTTTGTTGAAAATTGATAAATTCAATCATGGATACATTCCTATCTTTTGTTAATTTATAGCTTGTAAATTGGAATGGAGATTTTTGTTGATGCTATGTTAACATCACAACATTTCCAGTTTATACCTGTGAAATTTCTAAAATTGGAATATGATTTACTATTTTTGATGCTTTTTAAAAAAAATGGTAATATTTGTTGTAAAATATAACCATTGTGTTGGGTATCTTCTTGTAGGTATTTGTAATCTAGTTTTATTTTGGATTAAAAAAAAAGATTTTCTAGCCAATGGCTTAATATTTATTGAACTTAAATGTGGTGTGCCTATAATGGTTTGAACATTTTCTGTTTGAATTTATGCATGTATGTAATTGTTATAGAATTCTATAGGAAATCCATAAAACTTGATCCATATTGGAACCATGTGGGTTATTTTTACTTTAGCTTTGAAGTCTCTTAACCAATACTTAAGTATATGCCCACATTTTCATTTAACTAAGCTCCCTCTCTTAACTTATTGAGTACATACTCTCCATCCTCAGTTGTTTCAAAAGTAATCACATAATTGTTGGTATTTGACGAAACATAACTGAATTGCCCATAGTTTTCCATTTTGCTAGAGTCCAATTTTTCAAAGATTTGATGTTGAACCATATACCGTTGAAATGACATTTAAGGCCTTTAGAGTTAAGCATGTCTAGCCCAATGCCCTTGTTTACATTTTTTTATCTTAATCCATAGGTTGTTTTGGCTACTATGAATATGGGACATGGTACTTGCTAAGGGTTCCTTTCTTTTAGCCACTCCAAATCACCTATGAGTTTACTTAAGTTATACCAACTCATAAATAGTTTTTTACCATAAAATGTCATCTTCATCATGTTTTTCTCTTTCTAATTAATTGGGACAAAAAGAACATTATAGTTGCATATATGAATGGATGCTTCTATTCATTTATATTTGGAAAAGACTAAAGTAGAAGAGCTAAATCCTGAGCTTTGTTCACTATGATGCAAATTTTAGCTTTACTTTGGTTGGAAAGTAAAATGGTTTTGACAACAACTTCTAGTTTCTTCATTTTTTTTCTTATTTATATTTTCCAATGGCTTGGATAAAATCATAAAAATAAATGAACCCAAAAATATTTATTGCTAATCTGTGGAATTATTTTTTTCTTATGAAAAAATGTCATCCACCATAGAAAAAGAACACATAATACCTTTGATGTACCACATGACTTGATTTTATGTCCTTTGCCCAATATCATTTGTAGCATGCATTTTACAAATTATTATATCATGGAAATGATCTTGAGTAGTTGCTCCTTGCTATTAATAGTGTTCTTATAAAATGTCAATATAGGTTTTCCTTACAAAGAATTCTAGAATGAAGATAGAATAGTATTGAATCGACATTTTTCTTTTGCTATATGATGGTGAATGTACACTTTTCATTTGTTGAGAATAATTTATTTCATTTAAGATTTTAGTTTATGGAAAGCTTTGAATTTCTCCAATGATTAAAAATATTAAAATAAAAAGATTTGATTCAAACTTTTTATTTATTATTTTGTATGTTGTAACAACATAACGAATTACCCTTGTGTTGGTAAACAAGGAGTTAGAAGTATAACAAAACAAGATATAATAACCATAGGCCTCAAAATGGACATTGTAGAAACATTTAATGGTGCGTGATACCTCTTGAGGGATCATGAGACACAAAGATATATATAGGGACACATCTCTACACTTTTAGAAGGTATAAATAGCATCCAACTATATTGTAAGGCAATAGAGAGGGATAGGGAAGAAGAGAAGATAATATATATTGTTTAAATGTAAAATTGGTAGAAGTATCACCCAAAAAGATGTTGATTCAAAATCATTGTAGTTGTTTTTATTTCTTTCCATAATTAGTGTTTTTGTTTCCATAATCTCCTGAATAATGATATAGTCCACTTTCAGTTTTTTTTCAAACTGCTAAAAATAACAAACTGCCAGTTTTGGAAAGTTTAATTGTCATTTTAGGAAAGTTTGCATTTGGGCACGAATTGAAGCAAAAATTTACAGAAAGCTTCATAACTAAAATATAAGACCTTTGGCAAAGGAATCCGGCAAAGATTATTTGTGAGCTGAAAGATATTAAAGTTTTTGTTTTCTGAAAAGCCTCTGAAATTTTTTGAAACGAGATATGAGGCAATAAAACATCCCATAATGTCTTGAAAAGTTGATGGAAATCTATTTATGGATTTCTGGCATGATAGTTCACATCGTGATCTTTTTGGCGCTTAAAACATTTTGTCAATCGAACACCCAGATCAAAAGTTATGCTTCCCGAAAGTTGACCTACTTTTGGAGGGAGTTGCAAATTTTGAAATTTAGCTGAAGGCTGCCAAAAAGTGCTATTTATGACTATTTTGGGAACCTTGGGTAGTAGTAGAGTTAAGGGGGAAGTGTAGAACCAAGAATAGATGCGAAAATAGAAACCCTAGCTAATTTGGGGTTACAGAAGGAAGAAGATTCTAGAGCCTGGTGATGTGTAGCTATAGTGTGTTGCAACCTATGGAGGATTGATTCCTCTTATTGTAATTGAGCTTCTGTAATGTAATGAGTTGTCCAAATCAATAAATAAATATTCTATTTTTTGTGTACCATTTCTGTTGTTGTGTGTTTTATGATTTACCCCCTTTATCAAGTGGTATTAGAGCAAGGGTTCCTGAGTGTGTAGACATATCACCAACCGTGAGGCAGTTTGCACTAGGACCTGAGGTTGTGAGTTTGCTACGGAGATCAAGATGCCTCCATGAAGAAATCATATTGGGAGGAATGCTTTGACGGAAGAGGGTTTTAGAGCCCTATAAAGGTAGATCGATGCATTGCAAGAGGAGCTGTGAAGATGGGTTGATTTGAAAACAAGAGAAGAAAGCAAGGATGAAGCTGAAGAAGAGCTATCCGAGGAAGAACAAGAAGCTGCAAGAGATCTTGTAGAAGTTAGGTTGTTGAGGGCCATTTCAAAGATTAGAAAGAGGCCTAGGATCAAAGTTTCTACCTATCCTAGAGATTTGAATCTGGAACAACTTATTGATTGGATCAATGACATGGAAGAGTATTTCAAGTATGAAGATGTGGAGGACCCAGATCAAGTCAAGTTTGTAAAAACAAAGTTGAAGGGCCATGCCAATATTTGGTGGAAGGAGGTCCAGTTAGAGAGAAATAGGAGAGGAAAAGGAAATATCACCAAATGGGATCAGATGGTGGAGAAACTGAAGAAGCAGTTCATTCCTATGGACTATGAGATGGAGTTGCTAAATAAGCTACAAGGAATGAAGCAAGGTAACAAGTCTATTAATGAGTATACAGAAGACTTTTATAAGATTACTATTAGGACAGGCCATGGAGAGGCCAACAAGAAGAAGGTAGCCCATTACATTAATGGGTTGAGGCCAAATATTTAAGAGGAGTTGAGCCTGGTTAGAATGACCACCATAGAAGATGCTTACCATCTTTCCCTGAAGGTGGAAGAGAATGTAATGCCCCTCCATTCTCATCTTGGATGTGCAGATGGTCTGGCTAAGATGCATGAAGATGAAGGTAAAATAATAGGAATATTTAGGGTATGTTAGATAGTTGATGTTGTACATTATATGATGTTGGTAGATGCTACATTCATGTTGAAAACATTCCTAATTATGCTCATGTGTGGTTTCATATGATAGTGAGTATGTTTTATCGATAATCTTTGTTGCAACATTGATAATTTATATGCTCTGACATTGTTTTACATTTAGGTGATTATGATGTTGATCTTAATATGATTGTCATATGTTAGAATTGATTTTTATGTGACTAATTCTATATCATAGGATGTTATGATGTGATGTTTTGTGTGGATTAATCTTATTATGTGTATCATGCGATTATCTGATGATAGTTCTTATTTAGTTGTTTAGTAACTGATTGCTATGTGTGTTGTGATTACACATTCGATGTGATGGTGAAAGGGACAGTGTCACATTACTCATGCATGAGTACTCTGCTACGCTGCGATTCCCTTTCACGGTATATTTGACTATATATATCTATTTCTTTGACTGTTTGGTTGCTATAGGACGCAGGTACCAGGCATCGACTCCACCTGAATTGATAGGTGTGAGCATGCCTTAAACCTAATGGAAACTGTTGAAAGGAGATAAATTGTGGTCCCCTAGTTAGCCATCATCCTTGAAAAGGATGAGTATCCGGTTTTGCACCCAGTCAGTGTTGTCTGTATGAGCGTAATGGTCAGTCATTGTCATTGTGGTCATGCTTTTGATCATGCATTGTGTCAAGTATTGTTTGGCATTTGGGTTATTTTGTTTGGAATTGTTTGATTAATGATTTGGTTAATTTCTTCATTAAAATAAAATTATTAAGTCAAGAGGGCACTTTGATAAGTAAATATAGATGCTTTTATGTAAATTATTGTTATGGGGAAATATGTATTATTATGTCTAAAAAGATTCTCTTTCTTTATTATTATTGTCTTGAGTAATTATTTTCTATTTTGGCCACTTGGAAGAAGTGGCAGTTATGCACCTCAAGAGGGAATCTTAGAAATAATTGTTTCTTTTGAGTAAGAGACTAATTTTAGAAAAGTAGAAAGAAACTATTTTTGTTTGGTTGTAAATGAAATAAATAGCAAATTCTAAAATAAATAAAATGAGAGAGAAATTATTGTTTGGTTAAAAATAGGAAATTGTAAGAAACTAATAAAGGAGAATCTTCTGGAAAAAATTATGGGGGTGGTTATGCATGCTCAACTTTATTTTAAAATCTCAAGACATAATTTGGGGAAGGAGCATGCATTTCAAAGGAGGAATATGTTTTATATTTTGGGGATCTCTCTCTCAAGAAGTTTTCATTTTTCTTTTGGCACCATAAACCATAGCTTCCAGAAGAAAAGACTTGGGGGAAAATGGATACGAGTTGGGAAATTTTGTGAAGATGTGATAGAAGTAATATTCTAGGTACAGACTAAGATATGAATATGATTTATTGTTGCATTATATTTAGTAAAATATTTTGTGAATTCTCTTCTACATTTTCTGAACCTAGTCTATTACGTTAGATATAACTTTATTTTCACGAACTGGGTTTCTCTAAGTTTTCTTATATATGATGCATGGCCTGGATGTCTAAATCATATCCTAAAAGTAGCCATACCCAGTTTGTCATTTTTGAGATATGAATATTTTGTGACTGTCTACCTTTAACCCATTTCATCTTTATTTTAGAAGTCTTCTGCATTAGCCATAACTTTATTCTTACGAACTGGGTTTCTCTATTGTTTTTACATACAGTGCATGGCCTGGATATCTAAAGTATATCCAAAAATCAGCCATACCCAATTTGTTGTTTTTGAGATATGAATATTTTGTGACTGTCTACCTATCACCCATTTTGTCTATGTTTTAGCAGTCTATTACACTAGCCATAACTTTATTTTTACAAACTAGGTTTCTCTAATTTTTTTATATATGGTGGATGGCCTAGATATCTAAATCATATCCAGAAATCAGCCATACCCAGTTGGTTAGGTTTGAGATATGAATATATTTTTACTGTCTACCTCTCACTTGTTCCGTCTCTGTTAAAATAGTTAGTTGCGTCACCAATAACTCTATATTTTTGAACTGGGTTTCTCTGAGATTTTTTTCAACAATTTTATTTTGTGCATATCTTATGATCATTGCTTTCCATCATATGACTCTCTTTGAGGCATTCTACCAATCAGTCTATGTTCCTTGTCTATGCTTTCACATTTTTTATTGTTGGTAGCTTCTAAAGCCTTCTCAACAAATTTATTTTGTGCTGATCCTATCATATGCATGTGGTTAAAAGTGTGGTAGATTTGATGAAGATGTTAGATCTATAGGAATGTTCTTTTGTTATGTATTCCTTTCCTCTCAAGCTAACCTTAAAATAAGGTTATTTCATTGTAGCTTCAGGTTCTGTATCTTGTGATTCTAATTAGTGTAAGATATTTATAGCATTCTAATATTATAGGATTTTAGCCTTGCTTATATAGTTATATTTAATAGTATTTACAATTGTCTAGATTATTAATGAAATCTACATCAGTGTAAATAATTGTTGTGTATAATTTGTATGCCTTAGAGTTATTTGCAGTTTGTTCGTAATCATTTTAATTAAATAAAATTAATATAAGTCTTGAGAATTATTAGTTAAAATATTATTGCTCGTGGACACTTATATCTTATGATCATATTGTAACTACTACGGGTGATTAGAAAGTTACAGTTCTGTATTGTTGAGATCGATTCACTTTATAATTGTTAGATGATTGTTCATGCGTGGATTAATGTTACATTCCTTTATATATATATATATATATTTTGTTGAAGGGTATTAGTTTATGATGTGCTTTGAGAGTGAATGTGAAGTGAAACCATGATGTTTTTAATGGTGTCAAGTGTTTGTGTCATTTGGGAAAGTTGATTCCAGAGGCCAAGAGGGGTAGTTGTAATATCCCTTGCTATTTCAGACCTTATTTTGCTGATTTGAACCTCAAGGAATATTGTCAAACATTTCTGATGTAAACCCAATGTTTGCTGGTCTGTGTTTTCAGTCTGATATTTTTGCTGGATAATGATAGCTGAGTAATCTAAATGCTCATAAATCCAAACTACAATGTCTAAGCATTAATCTAAATGCATATATGATTTCTTTTTGATTTTTTTCAATGCATATACATGAAAATTAGACATGAAATGCACACCTACAGCGAATTGACATTTTGTCAAACAATTGGCATGCAAACTACTATGTTGATTATGTATGCTATAAGATGGACATTTCATCAAACATATGGCCTACAACTTGTCACTCCTTTATTGAGATATATTGTCTACTACAATGCTGATATGAATGGCCAAGACTCTTGGCTTTACAATTTTATGCAACTCCTAAAATGACATCTATGAAACAATGCTGATATAAATATGCTAACTCATGAAAGAACCTAGAAATATCAGCTACTGTGAATTGATGACGAAGATGAAGGAATGGCAGCCTCAAAACAGCTCATAAACATCCCTCTCAAGCCCCAATCGTGCCTCTCAAGTGTAGCACCCAACCTTCTCATCAACCAAGGAAAGGAGTCCCTTCCAAACCCAAATTGAAACCCTCTCCTAGCTGCCCCGTACTGTAGCATTACTATTCACGGCACTGTAGCAACACTATAGCATACTGTAGCAAATCACTGTAGTGAGCACTGTAGCAAATCACTGTAGCAAAAACATTGTAGCGTACTGTAGCAAAACACTGTAGCAAACACTGTAGCAGCCAATAGAAAAACTTCTGATATGCAAATTGATACCTCCAAACCCCTGGTTAACACTGTAGATTTAAGTACAAATGAAAGGACTGAAGTATCCCTTCCAATTTGCAACCCTTCGGAGGATATTTCACCACCTCAGTTATGCTAATCTATGGGAGTTTCCGTTCCCAAAGACCAAATATGCAGAAACCCTTGGCTCCACAAAACTCATCAAATGCAAATGTCAATAATCGGATGCCTGGAAGCTTGCCTTGCCCCTTCCTTTATACTTTTTTAGTCACACTTTCAAGAGGCTTCTAGAAAAATCCTATTATTTTATTTTAGTGACTTTAATGATCTAATGTGTATTTTAAGTCACTATATTAAATTAATTAAATATAAGGTTACCTTTTGATTTCCAATTAAGTAATAACCTTATAAAATAATTAATTTAATAATATCTCCCTTATTTCGTTAATTAGCCTTCGAGAGTTAAAGGCTAAATTACTCATCATGAAAATCACCTAGGAAGGGGACATTACAATCCGCCCCTCCTGAAATTGCTTGTCCCCAAGCAATCTCAACTCTGGATGCTGAAGAATCTCTTCGCCTTCCCAAGTGGCATCCTCAACCGGTAAATCCCTCCATTTGATCAAGTACTCTCTAATGACCCGTCTCTGTAATTGCCTCTCCCTAACATCCAAAATAGCCTCAGGCACCAGAATCAACTTCCCCTCATCATCCAAGGGTGGTAAGGTAGCAGAAGGAACCACGTGATGACCTAATGCCTTCTTGAGGCGTGACACATGGAAAACATTGTGTACTCTGCTATCTGCCGATAATTCTAACTCATAAGCCACATCACCAACTCGCCGGATAATCCTAAAAGGGCCATAATAACGCGGCTTGAGCTTCTCTGCACCACTCTTCTTGAGAGTGGATTGTCGATAGGGTTGTAACATCAAATACACCATATCCCCAACCTCAAATGACCGCTCAACTCTCTTCTGATCAGCATACTGTTTCTGCTGATTCTGTGCCTTTTGGATATTTTCTCGAAGAGCTCTCATAATATCTTGGTTCTCCTGTAACATATCTCCTGCACTATGCACTCTACTGTCACTCATCAACAAGTCAAGGAAACTGGGTGCTTCATAACCATACAAGGCCATAAATGGTGTCATCTGAATCGAGAGATGGTAAGTGGTATTGTTACAGTACTCACAAAGGTATATCCACTTAACCCAACCCTTCTGTTGCCCTGCAATGTAATTCCTGAGATATCCCTCCACCCACTTATTCACAATTTCTGTCTAGCCATCCGTCTGTGGGTGGTAGCTGGTACTTGGGGTAAGCTCTGTCCCACATAGTCTAAATAACTCCTGCCAAAAATGACTCAAGAACCAACTATCCCTGTCACTAACAATGCTCCGAGGTAACCCATGCAACCTGAAAATCTCACGGAAGAAGAGTTCTGCTACCTGTGCAGCTGAGTATGTAGCTGTGATTGGAAAGAAATGAGCATATTTTGTTAATCGATCAACAACCACATAGATACAATCTCGTCCCTGGGTTTTTGGCAAACCGGTAATAAAATCCATGGATAAACACTCCCACTTCCTATCAGGAATCGGAAGTGGCTGAAGTAAACCTGCAGGGTATGTATGTTCCTATTTATTCTGCTAGCAAATAAGACACTCTCTGACATATCGAAGAATATCTGTTTTGAGCCCTTTCTAAGTAAAGCGCTCTCGAACCTGTCTATAAGTCTTGAAGTACCCTGGGTGCCCTGCCATAGGTGTATCATGAAAATACCTCATCACTGTGTTCTTCATTTCTGATCCTGGGGTTAAGAATATCCTACCTTTGTAAATGATAAGATCATTTACAACTGAGTACCTGTCATCCTGAACTGTCCCCTCAATTATGCTAGAAGCCCATGAGTCTTTGGCATACTCTGCCACAATCAAGTGTCTCCAATCCTCTGAAATCTCCACCATAGAACTCAAATGGGGATGGCGAGACAAAGCATCAGCAACTAAATTTTGAGTTCCCTTGACATAAGTAATGTCAAAGTCATATGATTGCAATTTACTCACCCACTTCTACTGACAATCATTAAGATCTCGCTGTCCTAGGAAATGCCTCAAGCTGTTATGGTCTGTCTTAATGCAAAACTTGCTGCCCACAAGGTATTGCCTGAATTTGGCCAATGCATGTATAATGACCAACATCTCCTTATCATAAATACTATAGCTCCTCTCTGGACCCCGTAACTTCCTGCTCTCAAAAGTTATCGGATGTTTGTCCTGCATAAGAACTGCACCAATCCCCTCACCTGAAGCATCACACTGTAGCTCAAAGGGTCTAGTAAAATCTGGCAAGGCTAGAACTAGGCAAGTAGTCATCAACTGTTTAAATTTCTCAAAACATTCCTGTGCCTCAGGTGTCCAAACAAATGCCCCTTTCTTCATTAAATCTGTAAGTGGTGCTGCATGTCGTGAATATCCACTGACAAATCTGTGGTAGAAGCGACACAAACCCAAAAATCCCCTAAGCTGAGTAAGATTCTCAGGTGTAGGCCACTCAATAATAGCTCTGACTTTGTCAGGGTCCATACGCACACCTTCTGCGCTGATGATATGGCCTAAGTATAGCAACTCTGTCATGCCCAGATCACATTTGGATTCTTTGGCGTACAAGGACTCCCTGCTAAGAATTCCCAATACTGTATCCAAATGGGCGATATGCTCCTCCCAAGTTCTGCTATACACCAAAATGTCATCAAAGAAGACTAATACAAACTTTCTTAGTTGTGATTGAAAAACCCTGTTCATAGTGGACTGAAACATAGCAGGAGCATTGGTTAGTCCAAATGGCATAACCATAAACTCAAAATGTCCACAATGGCACCTAAATGCTGTCTTCTCGATGTCCTGCTCTCTGACCCTGATCTGGTGATAACCTGATCTCAAATCTATTTTCGAGAAATAGCGAGCACCATGAAGCTCATCGATCAACTCGTCAATACGAGGAATAGGGTACCTGTTCTTAATTGTCCTCTTATTCAACACCCTGTAATTGATGCGCATCCGAAGGGTACCATCCTTTTTCTTGACCAAGACTACTACTGAAGCAAAAGGTGATTTACTTGGCCTAATGTGCCCCATAGCTAGCAGCTCCTTAATTATTTTCTCAATCTCATCTTTTAGCCGCTTGGGGTGTCTGTAAGGAGTGATCATCACGGGTTTAGCACCCTCCTCCAATTCTATTATGTTTTCAATCCCTCTGTCTGGAGGCCTACCTGGTGGAATATCACTGAACACCTTGGAGTGCTTGATCCTCAACTCCTGTATATCTGGGTGATAGGCTAGTTTTTGTTTCTCTTCCTGTGTTGGCATTAGAATACACCCTGCTGCCCACTCAACCATGTCATGGCGCATAAGTCTCTCCATTTTTCTGAAAGATATCATCCTGCAGCTAGTATCCCTAATGGCTTTTAGCACATGAGTCTTCCCATCCACTTTAAACCTCATCTCTATTTCCCTAAGGTTAATGGTAAACTCCCCAATATCATGAAGCCATTTCATTCCTAAAACCATGTCGGTTTCTCCCATGTTTACCACATAAAAATCTGCCTTAAACTCAAAGTTATTCAATCGCATGGGAAGACCTGGAATCATCCTGTCACACTTAAGAGTATATCCATTAGCAACTTTTACTCTTATGCCCTCAAATTCCTCTGTCCGAATTCTACGCCTATCAACCAACCTAGCATCAATGAAGTTATGCATGGCACCTGTATCAAGCAAGGTAATGATCTTCTGTTCGGCTAAAACCCCACGCATCCTGAATGAGCCCTCTTGCTGTATGCTAGTAAGGCGTGCTTCTTGAAAATTTGCTTCTTCAACATTTTCAGCCTCAATTTCATGCTTATATGTCTCATCATCAGGTTTTTCCTCATTAGATTCCTCTTGATCAGATTGTTGGTCTGACTTGGAATCCTCATAAAATGCCCACATAATCCTATTTGCTTTGCCCTTAGGTCTTAAAGGATAGTCATGGTTTGCATCATAGGGACCTTTGCAATAAAAACACAACTTTTTCCTTCTCAAGTCATTAAATGTGTCACAATCTAATGGTGCTGCTGATTTTCCCTTTGAGTCTGAAATTTCTTTTTTCTTAGGAAATGTCTTGTTGTCCCGGTAAGAAGAAGATCCCTTAGATGAGTACTTATTTTGAGGGGCTGCAAGTTCCATACTCCTAGCTTTTTTCATTGCCTCCTGTAGTGTCAAAGGATCAAAAGCCTTTATCCATCCTCTTAATGGTTCCAATAAGCCCTCCATGAATAGCACAACCAATCTCCTTTCAGATATATTGGAGACCATGACTGATAATTTTTGAAATTCACTAATGTAATTCTTCAAACTCCCAATCTGCTTAAGCTGTGCCAAGTCTCTAAAATATGTCTCTGGATCTCTCTTATCAAAGCGTTCCACTAATCTATCAACAAACTCCTGATATGAAGTGATACTATTATGATGCAATGTCTCTAATCCATGATACCACCAATCGTGGGCAACTCCCTCCAAGTGAAAAGTAGCATATTTTATTGCATCCCTTTCTGTCATGGGTCTAAGAGTCAAGAGGGTGTCTAGCTTATGAATCCAAGCCTGAGCCATGACCTTCCCACTACCATCAAACATGGGCAATGTAACTCTGCTGGCGGCATACATCAAATCATTATTTTGATTTCTTGGTCTCTTTTCTTGATTTCCCCTGTAGTGTTCTCTTCTTTGACTCACAAACCTATCAAAGCTCATGCGTTCCTTGACCTGTGGTGTCAACAACTCCCATTCATCATTAGCTGCCATAAGAGTATCTGCAAACATTTCTTCTCCTTCTTCTTCTACATTTTCCTCTTCTTGTTCATTCCTCAAAAAAGTAGGACGTGTAGGCCTATCTGCCATGTGAGAAGATGCTTGTGCTCTAGGTGTCCCAATCACACTCCTATTATCATCCGGTTCATAGTTTCGTCTTCTCTGAGGGTTCATTTGTTGTATCATTGTAGTAAGTGCCTGCATAGCATCTGCCACCTGCTGCTGCCCCATAGCCATTTGTCTAAAGAGTTCACGTGTTTCCTATTCTTCATCATTTCTTCCCCTGTTTCTGATAGGGCTACCTTCACCTCTTTCACCCATAGTGCCGGATGAACCAACCTCTCGCTGTTTTGCTGCTGAAGTGGCTGATAAAGTGTTCTGTTCAAGTGGTTGTGACCACTATTTTTGCTTCCTTTTTCCTCTAGCTGTATACCTCTTGTCCCTATCACTTTGTTGCATTTAATGAGCTGATTTCAAACCCAAAGGATGGCAGGAAACCGCTCTGATACCACTATAATATCCCTTGCTATTTCAGACATTATTTTGCTGATTTGAACCTCAAGGAATATTATCAAACATTTCTGATGTAAACCCAATGCTTGTTGGTCTGTGTTTTCAATCTGATATTTTTGCTGGATAATGATAGCTGAGTACTCTAAATGCTCATAAATCTAAACTACAATGTCTAAGAATTAATCTAAATGCATATATGATTTCTTTTTGATTTTTTTCAATGCATATACATGAAATTAGACATGAAATGCACACCTATAGCCAATTGACATTTTGTCAAACAATTGGCATGCAAACTACTATGTTGATTATGTATGCTATAAGATGGACATTTCATCAAACATATGGCCTACAACTTGTCACTCCTTTATTGAGACATATTGTCTACTACAATGCTGATATGAATGGCCAAGACTCTTGGCTTTACAATTTTATGCAACTCCTAAAATGACATCTATGAAACAATGCTAATATAAATATGCTAACTCATGAAAGAACCTGGAAATATCAGCTGCTATGAATTGATGACGAAGATGAAGGAATGGCAGCCTCAAAATAGCTCATAAACATCCCTCTCAAGCCCCAATCGTGCCTCTCAAGTGTAGCACCCAACCTTCTCATCAACCAAGGAAAGGAGTCCCTTCCAAACCTAAATTGAAACCCTCTCCTAGCTGCCCTGTACTGTAGCGTTACTGTTCACGGCACTGTAGCAACACTGTAGCGTACTATAGCAAATCACTGTAGCAAAAATACTATAGCGTACTGTAGCAAAACACTGTAGCAAACACTGTAGCAGCCAATAGAAAAACTTCTGATATGCAAATTGATACCTCCAAACCCCTGGTTAACACTGCAGATTTAAGCACAAATGAAAGGACTGAAGTATCCCTTCCAATTTGCAACCCTTCGGAGGATATTTCACCACCTCAGTTATGCTAATCTATGGGAGTTTCCATTCCCAAAGACCAAATATGCAGAAACCCTTGGCTCCACAAAACTCATCAAATGCAAATGTCAATAATCGGATGCCTGGAAGCTTGCCTTGCCCCTTCCTTTATACTTTTTTAATCACACTTTCAAGAGGCTTCTAGAAAAATCCTATTATTTTATTTTAGTGACTTTAATGATCTAATGTGTATTTTAAGTCACTATATTAAATTAATTAAATATAAGGTTACCTTTTGATTTCAAATTAAGTAATAACCTTATAAAATAATTAATTTAATAATATCTCCCTTATTTCGTCAATTAGCCTTCGAGAGTTAAAGGCTAAATTACTCATCATGAAAATCACCTAGGAAGGGGACATTACAGTAGTCATGTGTATGACTCTTGTGATTATGTAATCTTGCTAATGGTTGAATATGTATTGGTTATATGTTGACTCCACTCTATTTATGGATTCCTATGGTTATGATGACTGTGCAAGATGGATAATGCCTTGCTCAGTGTACCTATTCATGTGGTTATAATAACTATGCAAGATGGGTAATACCTTTCTCCATGTAATGTGAAATGATGTATATTTTGTGTTATAAATGTTTCATGATGAGAAATGTGATAGTTAATGCTTGGGATTTGTTTTGGGCTTTGAGTATATAGATGCAGTGAAGGGGGGGTGGCTTTCAATGTGGGGCCGGGGCCAAAGTGGCATGTTAGGGTAACCCATTGGAAGTTGTTAATCTAGTGATAACTTAATAATAAATTTAGAGGGTTGGGTAGTTTTCACATTAATCAAGATAATTGGATGCCTCACTCATGCCTGTAGTGCTCGTTCAGGCTAAGGATGAGATGAGAAATCCGTAGTTGGAAAAATCAACTTCCTTGTCCTCATGAAAGGAATGTTGGTTCTAAATGTGTCACCCTATGGGTCCGGCATCTAGTGAGAGTCTCTCAGGGTAACCATAGATGGGGGCCAGCACCTAGCAAGAGACTGTTAGGGTAACTCATGGATGGGGGTTGGCGTCTAGCTAGAGACTGTCAATGTAACCCATGTTAGGACCATGTGATGACATTCATCCCTACTGCAGTTTAGCATTCTCTAGTTGTGTTCTCCCCTTTGTTTTGTAAATGCCTTTGGAAGTGATGTTTGAGTTACTTGTGATGTCCTTATTGACTGGTGTTATTTTGTAGTCATGTGTAGTCCTTGTGTAACGCCCTGCCATGAAACTCTAGAGAACAACACAATTACACCATACAAATAGGACAACAATTTTTTTTTTGAAAGAGATAATTAAGTAACATTTAACGTATCTATACCAAGTAATGTTCTCTCAGGGTTCCATGGCTGCATTACTGACAACTACTATCATGTTCTCTCATACATCATGTATCAACTGACAACAGTAATTCCTTCTGTATCTATTGCATTAAATGAATAACCATATACATTCCCATGACATCAGATAAATAATCATCCAAAACAAGTAAAATGATAATTTTTCCATACACATGAGGATAAAACATAACATTGTTTACACCATCTCATTTTGATTGCATTGGATTACATACCTTATGAATAATCTGATACACAAGATAGTACATGAGCATAAATAACTGTCTTTATAAACTAGTACAAGATCTAAATCTGCTACAGGAGTTACAACCTTCTTGCACACGAAAAAAGTCAAGGAAAAACCAATGGAGATAAAGCACATCCACCCGACCATGTGGAACCCTAAGGTCCACCCCCTTTGCTAGGAGATAACATAAGGCCCCAAAACATCAAACAACTAGGTAGACAATTGCCTAACAGGAACCAGGACTAATCATGACTCCATTACAACACATGAAAATATCACAAGCAACTCAAGACCACTTTCAGAGGTAACACATGATGAATGGGGAGAGTACAACTAGGGAATGCTAGGCTGTAGTAGGGAGAGTGTCATCGCATGGTCCTAACATGGGTTATCCTGACAACCTTTCACTAGGTGCCGACCCCCATCTATGGTTATCCTGACAGCCTCTCACTAGGCGCTGGCCCCATAGGGTGACTCATGCGGAATCAACCTTCCTTTCGTGAGGACAAGGAAGTTGATCTTGCCAACCAGGCCTTCTCTACCCATCCTCAGTCTAAATGAGCACTACAGGCATGGGAGAGGAAATCTAATTATCTCGTTAATGTGTAATTTACCCTTTTCCCCCTAGTTCATTTTTAGGTTTTCACTTAATTAACAACTTTCAATGGGTTATCCTGACAGCCACTTTGGGCGCCGACCCCACATTGAAAGCCACTCCCCTACCTGCATCTAGGAACCCTAACCATCAAGCAAGATAATGACTATCATACTGATAAGTATACATAAATAATGCAAGGCATTTATCTTCTTGCATACAAAACATAATCACAATGACCAACCTGTACATCATTGTCCCAAACCTTTCAGTTAACCAATCGCAATAACCATATCAACACATATCCAGAGCAAGGTATGGGTCATCTTTCTCGCAAATCTCAACCATGAACAAAATAGTTACTCATCACGATTTCCAAGATCTCCCCATTACAATACTACACACAATCTTTATATCAACACATCATTAAAGAAGATTTAAACCCATCATAATATATTCACAACACAGTATGTACAACATCACACATTATTGTTTACCAAGACCCACATACATAGACAAGAGAAAACATGTTCTTACATCTTCATTTCAAGACAACTATGAACAGAATATATACCATCAAATCATATTACCTTATGCCTCTGGAACCTAAACTTGACAATTTACACATAGACCAACTCACAAGAAAATTTTGCTTGCAATAAGCAATTTCAACTAATCAACTCATTGACAACATAAATTCTTCTTACTATAGCAATTCTATTAGCAACTGGATTCAAGTTATATCTCCACCAAGAATTTCATAAAACCTAGGTCTAGTTAAATTAATATTAATTCTATCTATTATATTAACCAATCATCAATCACATACAATTATAACTGTCAAGCTAAACAAATGCATAGGTAATATCAATTACAAATGCTTATAGATCAGATACTAATTACAACATTTATAAATCCAAACCTGTTTATCAATTTTCTAAAAAACATTATAATAAGATTAATGCCATATTACAGTAAATATATAATCATATCAAAACATTTGTATTAATCTATAACAACTACATTTCTTTTATTTCGTAATTCAATAATCTAATCTTATATATATATTTATATGATATACATATGTATTTATATGTGTGTTTATGCACAGATGTGTAAGTTTTCTACTCGGAAAGACTGAGTTGTGAGGAGAAAGATGGAATGATTTGGTATTAAAAGAGGATTAGGATCTAGTTGCATATAAAACAATTAGCTCATTAGGTGCATCTTCAGAAGGCAACAATTCATCATAATGAACCAAAAAAAAAAGTGTTACTTTTGTAATAAGTGAGGACACTTGAAGAATGATTCTTAGAAGTGACACAAAGGTCTTGCAAGCGGTCAGAGGAGGTCACTGTATGAAAATATCACTGAAAAGGATGAGCAAACACAAAAAAAAAAAGAAGTCGAATCATGGAATACGGTGATTAATCTTGCTAACTGCCCTGCAGAAACAACTATCCTGATTCATTGCCTATGAATTTGCACCAATAAAAGTATAGGAAACAATTATGTAAAAATACGTAGAGTGGATTAATTGTTAGGGTTTTAGGAATTTTAAAGAAATTGCAATTGGGAAGTGTAAGCCAAATTCAACCACCTTTGTCAGCATCCTCCTTGCGCGCAATAGAATGGGAACTTTTGCAAGAAATGATCGTTGTTTTAAAATGGTCGCTTTAATAGACTTTCAATCAAGATGAAGGATACTCACAAAATTGATTTGTAAAAAAAAAGGGTTCAAGAAACTTTTGAGCAAATACAATTAGATTCTTGCTTGCATCATGGTGAGAGTCATGGAACAGGGTACATACATCCATCGAGCATAATGGGTAGGAAGATTGCCCAACACAACATCAAAGACTATCATTTCGAGAGATATAATTGGAAAACGTAAAAAAAAATAGAGAAAGCAATAACAGAATGCAATAAGGAGATGTTATCTCACGGATCACAATGATTACAAGAGAAGCACAATTTGGATTTGTTGAAAAGGCTTTAGAACTGTCAAGTATTATGATTGGCGGTGCAATGCCAGATATAAACCTATTTACCAGAGGTGGTATTTGCTATTGCTCTGGTAATATGTGTAGAGATTTGAAGCATAAAGAAAGTACGTTAACTGTTGACAAATTGCACCATAGGTATAACATCTCATAGAATACAATGATCACGAGATATGCACAAAATGGACTCACAGATGAAACCCATCAGTTATTAACTAGATTCTTAATAAATTTCTACTCAAAAACATGAAATAAAAGGGAGAATTAGACAGAATGGCTCACAGTGATTGTAATCCTCATACATTTTTCCATGAGCATCTTCTCCAATCCAGAAGGGAAGTTCTTCTTTGATCCTCCTCCATCTATCCACCCATACTCAACATTCTTGCAAATTTCTTGTGCTTCCCCACAAAAATTCCCGGAGCTCCCACAACCCAACTGTGGAGATTTAGATATACCCTTGAAAGAAAATTGGAATAGGAGAATAGTAATTGCCCCAACTACCATGCCTCCCCCATAATGAAATGTTTTTCCCCAAACTAACATAAATATTGCAGAATTAAAGTATTTGAGCATCATAATAATAAAACATTAAAATATTAAGATACTAAAAACTTATTTAAATCTATAAATACCCCCAAATAAATCAATTTAATAACAGTAATAAAATAAACAACTTTGAATAATTATCTTCAACTAGGTAATTATCAATTACCATTTTAATCTTATTAAATATTAATAATAATAATAATAATGAGAATATTATATAACCTTATTAAATATAAGAGTATGACTATCTAATGAAATCTATGCATACAACATAACCCACTGAGAAGGACAGCCCCTGGAAGCCAAATCAAACATGTTCACAAACTGAGGCCAAAACGCACTTAACCAACAAGATCCATCAACTATAAATCAATTGCAACACCTGACATACTGACTGAACTGACAGGTTGAACTAGACATGTCATGCATCCTGATCGAGGATGATGACTTGGGTTGGGGGACCTTAAGTTATCTCTAGAACAACTTATCCATTGGGTTCAAGGCACGCTCAGACCTATTAATTCAGGTGGAGTCGATGCCAGATACCTGTATCCTGCAACAAATGACACATTCAAGCATGTATAGATACATATAAGCTGACACTAGGTGAAAAAGGAATCACAACATCACAGGGCACTCGCAAGCGAGTGATACGACATCATCCTTTCCACATTATATCAATCTAGATTAGATAACACATAACCGTAACCAAATCAAATCTACCTCATTATCTGAACAGAACCATACATTGAACATTTAGGTGCATGAAATTGAATAAGTCTTAGAAGTACCATCATAACAAATAAATCTAACAGAATCAGTCCATGAGATTCATTCTAACATATAACAATTATAGTAAGATCGACATCTTAATCATTGGAATGCAAAACAATGTCAAAGCCTGCATTATCAGTGTCGCAATGGAGATTATCAATAAAACACATTAACTATCATATGAAACCACACATGGATGAAACATCTATCAATATTGTACAACATCAATTGTTTACCTTACCTTACCTTAATTATTCCCATTATTTTACCTTCACATTCATGCGCCTTGATCAGTTCACCTGTACATCCAAGGTGGGAACAAGGGGGCACTACACCTTGTACCTGTTAGTCTATTGTCTTTTTGACTGTTGGAGGAAGTGGTGACTCTGTTGTGAATGTCATGTGTATTTGTATGTTGGATTCATGTTAGCCTTTTGTGTTGTGTTCCTGTCTTCTTAACTGTTTCATGTTGTGGGACCTTATTGTTATCTCCTAGCATGGGGGTGGAGCTTAGGGTTCCACATAGTCGGGTGGTTGTGCTTATATCTCCATTGGTTTCTCTTGTTGCTGTTTGTGTACAAGAAGGATTTACCTTGTGTAACAGATTTTAGATCTTGATCTAGCTGAGGAGGCAGATACTTATGTTTATATTTTTTTTTGTATATTAGTTGAATCATGTATTGTTATCTTGATGTATGTACTCCAATGTAATCATGAAAGCAATGTTGTAAGCAATGTAATGGTGTACCCTCATGTAAAGGGAATTGAATATGTACTTGTAATCCTATATGCAGAATCTTGATGGTTACTTATCTGATGATATAATATGGAATTGTATGTGTTTATTCATCTGATGCAATTAGACCTTGAATGAACCATGGTTGTTAGTTAGTTCATCATGTTGTTTAAGAACTTGCTACTTGTTCACCAGTAATGCAGACGTGGAACCCTAGATGATAAAGCTTAACTTATGTTAGGAGTAAATATGATTTACTTTTAGTTGTTATTTCTTTCTTAAAAAAGATATTTGTCCTTTTTGTAATCTTAGTTGTGTTATCCTCTAGGTTCCTTGGCGGGGCGTTACGGAGAAGCTGAATAAAAGATTAGATAGAAAGAAAAGGGGAAGAGGTCAAGGTGGAAGGACTGGTGGAAGACCCTATGGAGGCCATAATGAAGATTGAAAGGAAAGTGAAGAAGCTGGCACCAGTCGAAATCAGAGAGAGGATAATGCCTACTACCCTCGTGACTAGAATAATGGTGAGCAAAGAGGAAGAGGAAGAGGTTGACCTAGGCAAGGACCTGGAAGAGGAGGTTTTAGAGGAACCTGTTTCCAATGTGGAGAAGAAGGGCATCAAGCATATGAGTGTCTGAAACATCAAGGAAGGACAAATAGAACACCTAAAGGCAATGCACAAGCTGCACATGTAGATGCACAGTTTGAGCGTTCTGAAGGTGCTAAAAGGGGAGAAACCCTAGTTGTCAGAAGAACTTTGTTGAATGAGGAGAAAGAACCCAATCAGAGGAAGAGTTTATTCCACACAAGGTGAAAATGTGAAGGAAAGTGTTGTGATATTATTATTGACAGTGGAAGCACTGGCAATCTTGTTTCAAAGGAGATGGTTGACAAGTTGAAGTTGACAAGAAGAAAGCATCTACATCCATATCAGATTGCATGGTTGCAGAAGGACCACCAAGCTTTGGTCAATGAGCAGTGTTTAGTTAAGCTCAAAATTGGTGACTACCATGATGAGGTGCCGTGTTACATCATACTGATGGATGCCTGTCATATGTTATTGGGAAGGCCGTGTCAGTATGAAAGGAGTGCTGTCCATGATGGCCAAGTAAATACATATTCCCTAACAAAGGATGGAGTTCATCATAAATTAAAGCCCTTGAAGGAGGTGGAAGAAAAGATTCGTTGTACTACTAAAATTTGCTTGGTATATGGTAGGAAATTTTTGGAGGGTATGAAGCATGAGCATCATTGCTTTGCAATGATTCCTAAGATTAGTCAAGAGAAATGTAAAGATGTACCAGCAGAAGTTTCAGATATTTTAGAAGAATTTTAGGGCATTATCTTTGATAATGTACCAGAAGGTCTACCACCATTGAGGAAGATAAGTCATCAAATGGATTTGATACCAAGAGCCAGTTTGCCAAATAAGGGAGCCCACAAAATGACTCCAACAGAGAATGAAGAGTTGAACAGACAAGTTCATGAGTTGTTAAGGAAGGGAGTGATAAGGGAGAGCCTAAGTCTTTATGTGGCACCTATAGTACTAGCACCAAAGAAAGATGGAGAGTAGAGAATGTGTATAGATTCTCAAGCCATAAATAAGATCACGATCAAGTACAGGTTTCCATTGCCAAGAATGGATGACATAATGGATTGTTTGAGTGGAGCCAAGTACTTCACGAAGATTGACCTAAAGAGTGGGTATCACTAGATCTGAATTAGAGAAGGAGATGAATCGAAGACAACCTTCAAGACAAAGGAGGGTTTGTATGAGTGGTTAGTCATGCCATTTGGGCTAACCAATGCACTGAGCACATTCATGTGGCTCATGAACGAGGTACTGAAAGAATTTTTGGGAAGTTTTGTTATTGTTTATTTGGATGATATTTTAATTTTTAGTAAGACTTGGGATGAGCATCTGATGTATATCAGAAGAGTTCTAGAGAAGCTAAGGGAGTAGAAGTTGTTGATTAATTTGAAGAAATGTAGTTTTGCAAAGAAGGAGTTGGTATACCTAGGATTTGTTATCTTAGAAGGTCTTAAGATGGACCCAAAGAAGGTGAGGGCTATCATTGAATGGCCTACACCAAAGAGTGCCATAGAGGTACGATCGTTCCAAGGTTTGACAAGTTTTTATAGAAAGTTTATTAGGAATTTTAGTAGTATTTGTGCACCCCTAACAGAGACAATGAGAGGGGATAGAAAAGAGTTTAGATGGACTAAAGGAGCAGACAAAAGATTTGATACATTGAAGTAGAAAGTCACAGAGCAACTTGTTTTGGCACTTCCAAATTTCAATAAGGTATTTCAGGTAGATTGTGATGCTAGTGGCAGTGCTATAGGAATTGTTTTGATTCAAGAAGGTAAGCCCATTGCCTATTTTAGTGAGAAGCTTAATGATGCCAAGAAAAAGTATTATGTTTATGATTAGGAATTTTATGCTATAGTTCAGGCTTTGATGAAATGGAGACATTATCTATTTCTAAAAGAGTTTATTTTATATAATGATCATCAGGCTTTGCAGTATCTTAATAGTCAAGGAAAGTTCAACCAATGGCATTTAAAATGGGTTCAATTTTTGCAGAGTTATACTTTTGTTTTGAAGCACAGGAGTGGGAAGTCCAATAGAGTTACAGGTGCCTTGAGCAGAAGGCAAAATTTGTTGATAGAAATGAAGATAGAGCTTGTTGGGTTTGATGAGCTCAAGAGTTTGTATCCAGAAGATCTAGATTTTGTAGAGGCTTCGAAAGCTTGTTTAGAACCTGTTACTTTGGACAGGACAAAATGGTTGGATTTCATAATCCAATATGGCATGTTGTTTAAAGGAAGCCAGTTGTCCATTCCAAGGAGTTCCATGAGAGAGAACCTATTTAAGGAGAAGCATAGTGGAGGATTGGCCAGATACTTTGCTTGAGATAAGACCATTGCTATTGTTGGCGAAAATTATTATTGGCCACAGTTACAGCAGGATGTGAGGAAATTTGTGCAGAGTTGCAGAGTATGTCAGATGGAAAAGGGAGCAAGTCATAATACAGGTCTATATTAGCCACTACCTATACCAGAGAAGCCATGGGATGATATTAGTACAGATTTTGTTCTTGGTAACTTACAAGGACACATAGAGGACATGATTCCATTTTTGTGGTGGTGGATAGATTCTCAAAGATGGCATATTTCATTCCTTGCAAGAAGACTAATGATGTTGTTCATATTTCTGAATTGTTTTTCAGAGAGGTGGTGAGATTACATGGTCTACCAAAGAGCATAGTTTCAAATCGAGATACCAAGTTTGTTGGTTATTTTTGGAGGACATTGTGGAAGAAGTTGAAGACAGATTTGAAGTTGAAAATAAAGAAATTTGGACCACACAAGATTCTGAAGAAACATGATTCAAGAAATGCATATGAGGTAGAGAGCTACCAAGTGGCATCAATATTTTCCCTATGTTCAACATTGCTGATTTAATAGAATATCATGAGGGTGGCATAGAGGATGGACCAACAGAAGAATAGTGGAGTATTCTGGCATCTACTTCAATGGAGGAGATAGAAGAGATCTTGGATAGCCATGTGGGAAGAAGTACTCAGAACATGCAATATGAAGAATATCTGGTGAAATGGAAAGGAAGGCCTGTTGAAGATTCTTCATGGTTGTTTAAGGCAGAGGTTGACCGTTTGGGTTTTCCTCAAACAAACACCTAAGACGTGACTGGGTCACTTCTCAAATTACTCTTGGTGTCTGATGCAGAAGCATCCAGTGGTGTAAGGGCAATCTTTCATCACCCAAAAAGTGTTGATTCAAAATCATTGTAGTTGTTTTCATTTCTTTCCATAAATAGTGTTTCTAGTTCCATAATATCTTGAATAATTATGTAGGACTTTCATTTTTTTCCAAACTGCTAGTTTTGGAAAGTTTAACTGCCATTTTAGGAAAGTTTACATTTGGGTACGGATTGAAGCAAAAATTTACAAAAAGCTTCATAACTGAAATATAATACCTTTGGCGAAGGAATCAGGCAAAGATCATTTGTGAGTTGAAAGATATTAAAGTTTTTTATTCTGAAAAGCCCCTGAAAATTTTTGAAATGAGATATGAGGCACTAAAACATCCCATAACATCCCAAAAAGTTGATAAAATCCATTTATGGATTTTCAGCATGATAGTTCACATAACAAGGTTTCCGGCACTTAAAACAATTCATCAATCAGACATCTGGATCAAAATTTGTGCTTCCCGAAAGTTGACCTACTTTTGGAGGGAGTTGCAAATTTTAAAATTTAGCTGGGGGCCACCAAAAAGTGATATTTATGACTATTTTGGGAACCCTGGGAAGTAGTAGAGTTAAGAGGGAAGTGTAAAACCAAGAATAGGTGGGAAAACAAAAACCCTAGCTGATTTGGGGTTACAGAAGGAAGAAGATTCTAGAGCCTGGTGATGTGTAGTTGTAGTGTGTTGCAGCCTGTGGAGGATTGATACCTTTTACTGTAATTGAGCTTCTGTAATGTAATGAGTTGTCCAAATCAATAAAGAAATACTATATTTTCTATGTGCCATTTCTGTTGTTGTGTGTTTTATGATTTATCCTCTTCATCACATATATATATATATGTATATATGTATATATGTGTATATATATATGGTATGAAATGTATGTTGTATAAGAAAGATATAATATAAATATATGGATGGAGTAACCTTATAATGTTTATGAGTGTGTGAATTATTTCTTAATCTTGTTACTACTTATATGTTTATTCATTGTAACTATTCTAGTTTCCTTCTTATTGCATCACCATGGGGTTAACTATTTGACATAATTAATCCACACCTAGGGCCTATATTTTATTGTCAACATTTGGTTTCATTGTTGGGACCCCAATTTGTGGATGTATAAGAATAAAACTATAGACATAAGGAATGAAGTTGATAGTAAAGAAACTACTATGGAGAAGAGTATTAGTGGAAGTTATTGCAATAATTGAGATGTGTGGTAGAACATACTAGGTGCTAACCCTTGGTGAGGGGTTATCCAACTAGGTGATAACAATGGAATTGGGGGAGATTTAAAAGGATATAACCACTAAAATAAATACTATTTAATTCTTGGGATGGATATAAAGAGATTAAGGATGGATAAAAATCAATCAAAATTTTATAGCAAAGGGAGATAGCAAGAAAGTGAGAGAACCTGTTGCTCAAATTTTGATGGGGATGGAGGAAACCTAGTTAAGATGATCATGGCCAAGAAGTTGAAAGAATGGCTAAACAATCCTAGGAAAGAGAGGAATGGAACCAAAAAATAATAGAAAATATGTGGGAGGAATCTATAGAGAATGCTATGAGGACTTTACAACTAAAGAAACCCCTAGAACAAAGGTATAAGCATGCTCAATGGACATGGCACTCACTAATATTGAAGAACTAGAGTGGTTTGTAACTATAATTAAAATCGCAAAAGAAGATTTGACCAAAATGATGAAATAGTTAATAGAATATGAGGCATCATCAAGTATGAATAAATTTCAACCTTGGATGAAAGATACTATAGATTTAATGGAAAAGGAAAGGCTTAGGAGTAGTGGAGATCAACTTGTATGAAGAAGATCCCAAGGGCCATTTTCTAATGAATATTCTAATTGGTTCTAACCTAGGATCACAAAAAGTGATGGCTCTGAGGATTTAATAACCCCAATCTTTAGAAAAAGCACACTCGATCTTTGCATTGACCATTGGAATACTAAAGCAAGTAGGTATGATGGGATACAAAGAAGGGAATAAATTAAGAAATTAATAGTTGGTAAAGATGATGAAAGAGATAAGGAGATAATAATAAATATTTGTACAAAAAATTAATTTGTCATGGAAACCATAGAATTATTTTGAGAAAACCAATCCAATATTAAGGGAATGGATGACTTAGGTGTTAATAAAGATAACAATTAACAAATGAAGAGTTACCAAAAGATGCATCCCCTAAGCCAAGGAGACACTATGAGGAGATGAACCCCCTAGACTAAGAGTCACCCCCTGTGCCATATAAGACAAGAAAAGTCTCTAAAGAAGACATAAGTAGTGAGTAATTTATTAGGCTAGAGGAAGAAAGAGTAAGAAATAATTGTGCAAGCAATTTTAAAGAGATATTGGTGTTGGAATTTTAAAAAGGTGAAACTACTGCAATTTTAACTTTATTATTGTTTCCAAATATGAAATTAATGCTTGCAAATCTGAAAATTACATTAAAGATTACCCTCTTTGGTGTGCAAATCTAATAATTAGATTTTAGATTATCCACTCTTGTGTTTATGTGATTAGCACATTAAATCAATGAAACAATGAAGGAATATTTGCATAACAAGTGATAGTTTTTTATGTGGAGAAACCCTTGTGGGAAAAAGAATCTAGACCCAAAGAGATCCAATGATTGTATTAATGTTTTGAATAAGTTTACATCAATACAATATTTATCTTTCAATTTTGGAAACACTTTGTTACTCCTTCAACCTACAAAAAACTCTCATAATACCACCAACCAAAGGCACCAATATATAGAAGCTATGGATGTGAGAAAACCAATGTGGTTTCTCAAAAAAAAGTATTCAAAACTACATGCAAAAACCATCTACCCCTCTTTGTGGATAGCTAGTAAACTTAGTGAATTACAATAGTCCTCTCATGGGCACCCAACCCATAGCCAATCAAATGTTGATAACAACAATTGCTCAATCACTTACCAATGTCATGCAAAACTCAAGAAAGCCTTGGCATCCCTATTTGCAAGACACATGAAAACTTTGGAACCTCAATTTGGATGACATGCAAGTGGTGTAGTCATGGCCAGAGGGTTCAAAGAATGAACTTTCCAAACCATACAACTAGAGTAAACACAATAGAAACAACACAATCATAGAATGCAATGGAAGATTCATATATTTAGATTGTCAAAGAAATACAATGCTCATATGCTAGCAACATGTGGGCTACAATCAAAGGGGCTCATAGGCCTTCTTTCCGGGTTACAACAGATATGCAAGATATGGCATTGAAGTGCCTACCCAAAAAGAATCTAACTATGTATCTTATCAAGTCAAGTAACTACCTTCCTAATGCATCTAAGGGATGTATATGTATCATCTTCAAGATCATAGAATCCTCTGCGTCAGCCACAAGAGGTTACAAATATTAATGAAGGCGTAGTGTGTAGAAACAAGTAGGGTGGCCTACAATACATGGTATTGCTCCACAAATAGATAAAACTAGATGCAAACCTCAAGAAAGGTCTATCTAATCCTTATGTGTCATGTATGATGTTTCATTAGGCTTCATAAATCATGGAAGTGCTCCACAAACCTTCTCCTTCTCGAACTGACTATCTATATGCTCTGTTATGTGAAAATTGATGATCTTCTGATAGCAGTATAACTTTCTAGAAACAAATCCAAATCCCTTGAAATCTAAATATGATGTAGATGACAGTATGTAGATGCTAAGTCCTGCTCTCTATGCTCTAATAGGAAGATGCAGTAAAATGTGGTACAAAATGCTGAAACTATAAATAACTAAATTGAACTAAAAATGCAAGAAAAGAAAGAATGCAAATATTTTTGGTTGATGCAAGATTGCTCTACAACCTTGGATGCTCCTGCATCAGACACCTAGGGTTGTTTAAAAAGTGAGTCCCTCACTTGGTTGGGGCTAGAGGAAAACCAAGGCGGTCTACGGGTAAGTGCACGAAGATGAGTACACTTTTTGGCTAAAAAGTGGAAATGTTTTTCCTATTTTTCAAAATTTGTCGTACTTGGAGTGAAAATTTGAAGCACTTGCACATAAAATATTAAGATGATGTAAAGATATGAAATGTAGGATTTTGTTTCTAGTTTTCAAATATGTAATTTTTTCTAATACCCAGATGATGCAAGTTAGTTTTTATTGGATGTACAAAAAGTGGCTTTTAAAAAGTCCCCTGTTTTTTGCAAAAATATGCATGTGTACGGCCAACATAATTTGACCTAAATTAATGTATTTTTCTAATTCCTTATGTGTAAAGATTCTTAGGATATTGAATTTTGGTTAGGATATTTTTTTGTAATTTTTTGATAAATATTTTTTTTGTTAAATTTTTAATGGACCTAATTAGTGTTTTTTAAAACCTCTCGTGTACGGCCAATATAATTTGAACTAAACTAATCAATTTAGTAATTTTTTTTTTATCATGTAGAGAATGATGTCTAGTTTGGTCAGACATAATTTTTTTTAAGAAACTTTCAAAATCAAAAGTTATTAAAAAAATAGTAACCTATGTTATTTCAAATTTATGAGTTAGTTTGTTCAGAAAATAATTAATAAATAGAAAATTATGCTCAATAGTAAAAAACATTACATAATTGAAAACTTGACTTTCAGATCTACAATGGGTTTTAATTTTGTTAAAATATTCTGAAAAAAAAGTCATCAACCACAGTGGTGAAATTGGTTTTTTCTCCCAATGTTTTCATGGCTTCTTAGTTGCAGGTTGGTTGCATGTCCAAGGCTTAGGCTCGGGTTTCCAAGCCTTTACCAAGCCTAAAACCAATGCAAATTGATGGGTGTCAAATTTAAAAAAACAAAAAATGGCTAGCTGCTCGTAATGGGTGCCCATTACAAACGGGTACCCGTTTATATATTTTTTTTGTATAACAGGTACCGTTTTAAAACGGGTACCCATTTCTTGCTTTTTAGAATGGGCACCCATTTCTATTTTAGTCATTATTTTTTTTCATAAATTGGTAGTACGAATGAAACCCTGCAATATTCCCTTTTACCAGTACGACCGACAACGACGGATTCTATGATTTTTTAATGTGTAAAGTGTTGATTTGAGCTCTCAATGAGGCATATCTTATGTAATTTTTATACGGATTCAATCATAACGAGAATTTTTAGGTGGAATGAAGTAGAAAGTCTTTTTTTTACAGGCATTCAATTTCTTGGAGAGACATTCATTTTTACCAATACGTTGACAACGACAAATTTTGCAACTTTTTTATATGCAAAGTGTTAATTCAAGATCTCAAGAGGACATATTTTATGAAATTTTTATAAGGATTCAATAATAAGGAGAATTTTTAGATGGAATGAAGTAGGAAATCCATTTTTTAGAAGGATTCAATTTCTTGGAGAGATCAAACAACTATCAAGCAACTATCATATTGAACAAAGGATCTATTTCTACTTGTATTTCATACATTTTTTAAGAAGGGATCCAACACATTTTGGTAATCATGGGATCAAATAAACATCAACAAAAAAAAAGAGGAAGGTTATGATAGTTGAAGAAATTAAATCACATTGAGAGAAAGAGGCAAACTAACAAAAAGATAGGAGAGAGAGGATTAAAAAAATGAAGAATGATGTAGCATCCAGTTCGATGACTATTGAAGAGGAGAACATTGAGGAGGAGAACATTGAAGAGGAGAATATTGGAGAGACCAATTTGGATGAAGGGAATGTAGAGTATGCAAATGTGGAAGAGGTTAAGAACATCGAAAATGCAAATATAAGAACGAATCCAGGCATGTCTTTGAATCCCTTGAATGATAATGAGATTAATGATTTAAAGCAAGCTGGACATAATATTGATGAGATAAATGCTCCTACTATAAACAAGACAATAAAAAATGAAAATGAAAACCATTGTATGCATGAAAATGAATATATTTTTTTTTAAATTGAAAGTAATGTTTTGAAGGATCTTCATGGTAAGATATCTTGGAGATAAATTTGAACACATGCAAATAGATTTTACAAATAATTTTTTTATAGAAAAACTCTTGGATTTCAATGCCAACTTGTATTACAATTGATGAGAATGTCAAAAATGAGAAAAGTAATGAAAAAATTAGGCATTTTTATAAAACCCAAAAAGGTGGATGAATCAATGGAATAAGTTATGCCTAGTGTTGCTAATGCTATTTGTTCTATAGGGAAAAATAGTCGATCTAAGGATAAGAATGCAACACATTGAGCAAAAACAATTGCTTTAGTTAATAAATCAGTTGTGAGCAAAAGAATGATAAGTAAGCCAAGTGGATATTTAAATGTGCATGCTACAACTTTAAGAAGAGTGGCAAAGAGAAGAGTGAGTATTGAAGAGGATCCAATCAACCAATGTTGGACTTTTAATAGTGGTAGACTCCCAAGGTCTGACATGAAATTAAACAATGAAATTAGGCCTTTGATTGAAAATATTGGCATAATAATACAAGGGTTTCATCAAATGCTAAAGATGTTTTGAAATTAAGGGTGGGGTCAAAAAATCATGATCCTCATCCAAAACATCTTTTAGACATGACTCAAACAAAATTATATAGAAAATTTCTAGATGATTCAGTTATAGAAAATTTTAGTATAAGTCAAAGATCATTTGAGAAATGCAAACCTTGGTATGTCAAGATTAATAAGCAATGAATCTTTTGTTGTAAAACTCATGTAAAATTTAATTATTTTTATGTTGTTTTTCGATATATACATTGTACTTTACATACTGACCAAATTATGCAAGAATGTGGTATTAATATGCAACCTACAACAGTTAAGGATTTCATAACAAGTATGCTTTGTGAAACAATTGATGGACAATTCTATTTTTCATTTGTGAAACAATTGATGGACAATTCTATTTTTGGATAATGCAATAGACATGGTAACCTTTTGTTGTTAGGAGAATGCATGCATGAAAGTAGTTCACATGATTTTGGACAATAATTAGTGGATGTGAAGAAGTTCACCAATGTTCAATATCCATTAAAGGATGGAAAAACTAGAAAGTGTTGTAAGTCACAAAACAAAGTAGTGTACATGCATTCATCACAGAGTTCAAGAATAAGATTGTGTATAAACATGTGAAACATTCTTAATATGCTCGGTGTCTTGTAGAACAATTCCACAGATCTAAGTAGGCATTTCCAATTGGAACTATACTTTCAATGGTTGACTTTGTAGAAAACTATACACTTGCTCCACAAGAGGAGATTCAATCACAATATTATAACTCAGTACAGGTGGCCATATTTGTTCATATTGTATATAGACATGCAATTGATAGTACAGAAGATGATAGGAAAATATCTCAAGAGAGTACCATTTCTATGTGAGTGATAACTAGTTACATTCATAAGAGTTTGTGCAATATTGTTTCAAAGTATTTAACGACAACTTAAAAGAAATAAAAATCTAGATGACACAACATTTCATATGGTCAGACAATTGCATAGGACAATTCAAAGATTCTTGAATGTTTTACTAGTAAAGTAGGGAACATAAAGAAAACAATATCCAACATATTTGGAGTTTCTTTGAAGCTGGACATGGCAAAGGAGAATATGATGGAGTTGGAGCATGTGTGAAAAGGGCTCTTGCTAGGGAGCAACTAAAATTTTATGATGTAGAAAAGTTTCAAGATGCACATGCAATTGTGGATTGGTGTAATGTAAAATTAACTACAGGATCAAGTGAGAACTCTAAAGTTCAACAATTTTTTTGGTTGGTTGAAAAATAAAATATATCTTCTCGATTTGAATGTGATACAATTAGTGGATCAACAAAATGGCATTCATTTAAGAGCTCAAATGCAAGCACATGGACTCTATGGACTAAGGAGCTCGCATGTTTTTGTCAAATTTGTATCACAGGTGAGTGGGAAACATGTGAAAATATAGATTGGGTTGAAGAATGACAACAAAAGTCCTTAACACCTCTACAAATACATGATCAAAATGAGAACATTTGAGGAGAATAATCATTTGCAAGCATCAGATGACTATGAGCGTATTTCAGACCTTGTACAAGAAGGAACATTCATTCAATATTTCTTTCTGATACATTTGTTTAGAAATGTATATTTAATTATACATACATGTATGTATGTGTATTTTTGTGACTTACTGAATTTAATTTTTTTTGCAGGACATGTGTATGATGTTGTTGCACCTGAGGGTACTGAAGAGGAAACAAAGTATTGGTTGGCTCAGTGTGTTGAGACAAAATAGAAGTTGTTACAACCTAGAGTAGATGATGATAACTTTGAGTATCCAATAGGTTATGTGGTTGTTAATGGCACTTGGCTATGTAAATATTTGATAAGGAGGAATGGTATACCTGCATTTGAAGATTATAAAAGACATAAATTTTTTTTGCACTACTTGCATTTGATTGTGGCAACAAATATACAATTAGTGAGATATAAAGGGAGTCTTGTCACAAAAGAATTATGGACACTTTCTATAGAAGAGCATGAGGCAATCATAGATGCATTACAAAAAAGAGAGGATGCAGATGGTACAATGGAGTAAATGTTTTAAATGATTAATAGGTATGTAGAAACTTTTAAACTTTTAATCTTTGTCTAGGATGTGAGTCTAGGATTAATATGATTGATAACTTAACTAATTGATTGTATCTCCCCTTAGCATCAGGTCGTAAGTCCCCTTATGCCATCCCTTAGCTATGTTCCATAAGTTAGGTAATTCATCTCCCCTAATTGATTGAATCTCCCCTTAAGACATCCTCTTAACTCCCCTTAAGCCATCCCTTAGCTATGTTCCATAAGTTAGGTAAACTTAGGATTTAGTTTAATAACTTCAATATAGTTAATTGATATAACTTAGCACACCCTTACCAAAATACTAGATTTGATTTCATCTCCCCTTAAGACATTCTTTTAACTCCCTTAAGCCATCCCCTAGCTAAATGATATAAGTTAGAGCATGTACCCTTACCAAAAATACTATAGTTGATTGGACCATCTCCCCTTAAGACATTCTCTTAACTCCCCTTAATCCATCCCCTAGCTAAATGATATAAGTTAGTGTATGTACCCTTACCAAAAATACTATAGTTGATTGGACCATCTCCCCTTAAGACATCCTCTTAAATCCCCTTAAGCCGTCCTCTAGATAAATGATATAAGTTAGTACATTTACCCTTACCATTTAAATACTACAGTTGATTCCATATCCCCTTAATCCATCCTCTTAACTCCCCTTTAAAGCCATACTCTTAACTCCCCTTAAGCCATCCCCTAGCTATGTTCCATAAGTTAAGTAAAATGCCATCTCCTGTAATTGATTGCATCTCCCCTTAAGCCATCCTGTTAACTCCCCTTAAGCCTTGATATTAATATTTTCCTAATTCTCTTAAAGATCATGACACATTCTAACTTTTTTACATTTCATTACATGGTGTAAGAGATGTTTTTTACAATCATAACAGATGCTGGAAACATAGAAGGTGTTAAATTTCACTTACACTTTATTTCAGGTATTCATTAGACCTATACTATTAATTATTTTAATTTATGCTTCAATACTTCTTTCCTTTCATTATAATTTCAATGGAACTTCTTAACAAATTCTATCTTTAAATAAAATGATCTCTAGAGGTTCTAAATTTTTATATACGTTTCATCGTGGCCTGACCTCTAGATTTGTTTTTGCAATCACATGTAGTATTGAAGGGAGTCAAATCTATTGTTTCTTGTTGCATAGGTATGATCTCTACACATGTTTCATATCTAGAGTCTTCAACGTCTAGGTGTCAAGTATAAAATCTTAGATGATCTAGACTTAGAGAATAACATTGTATAAAATCTAGGTGTCTCTAGGTCTCTTGGGTTCTAACTATATAATAGGTGTCTCTACCTATGTCTTAGGTATTCTATATGTCAACTAGGTAGATATAGACTAGAAAAAAAGAATTTAATATAATCTAGGTTTCTTAGATAGATACTATATATCAACTACCTGTCTAGAGATATAATATGGAATCTAGGCACGTCTTAGGTAGATACTATATATCAACTACTTGTCTAGAGACTAGAATAAGGTATAATTTAATCTAAGTGGATTAGGTAGATAATAGATATGTCAACTAGGTCTACCATAATAGGTGTCTAGTGCCTGTGTCTTAGGTAGAACTATAATCTAGGTGTCTAGGTGACTTAGGTCTATACTATGATAAGTTATAAAGACTATATAAGTCTATAATTTATCTAGATACATACTATACAATATGTGTTTTAGGTGTCATACATAGAACCAGAATACATGTGTCTTAGGTCTTAGGTGAGGCCACATGAGCTTCCACCAACACGTGGTTGGCCTTGTCAGTATAGAATATTTTTTATTTCTTGAAGCTAAGGGAAGCTCTTTTTCTTGTACATAGAAGTTATGAAAAACCAATTAATGCATTGATTAAGTTATTATTTAGTGTTATTGATGAAATTACATACAAAATGCTAATTTTATTATATTTTTTAGAAATTATAATTTTTAGTTTTTTACAAAATTCTAGAAGCAAATCTCAAAAGTTTTAGTAGATAGAATGAAGTATTGTTTATCAAATTTATATATATAACAATTTAGAGTTACATGTAGCTGTTTATTTTTCTTTTGATATTTAGGTTACCTGTAGATTTCTCTATTTTTCTTTGGATATAATTTCTAGGGTAGACTTAAATTTCTCTAATTTTCTAAATGTTTTAAATTGTTAATTTAAAGGGTACAGATATTTCTCTAATTTTCTTTAAATTATTTTCATAAATTTATAGGGAAGGTATTGATCTATGAAATGTTTAATCTAGATTTAAAAATAAATTGATTAAACATGATTACTAGATTGACAAATCTAATCAATAAAATTTTCTTAAATATTTAACTCAATTAAAATTTAACACTTGTCCCAACATTTGACTCATGTAAATCCAAACATATTCATTCTAGTTCAACAAAGTTAATTTTCATTTTATTTTTTAAATTTATTTAGGGCAAGTACATTTAGTCTATATAAATATCCAACCTAGAGTCTGTATCTAATAAATGTTTAATAAATTAAATCAATAGAATTTTTTCTCTTATCTAATTAGATTTAGTATTTCACAATTTTATTTAATTAAACACATGATTTAATTTGAAGTGTTAAATATGAGATATATGAAATTAAAGTTTGAATATAGATGCATATAGTGGAAATTCAATAAATAGCAAAATCTAGTCTAGATGAAATAGTCTATGAGATATAAATTTACTGACATAATAATAGTCCATGTAAAACTAGTGAAATAGTCACAAAACATATATGTTTGAAATAATGAAATAATCATAAAATCCTCATGAAATAAACAATCTAATACATCATCATCATGCCCATCCATCATCCATCCATCAATCTAAAACACGTGTGCACACTAAGTTTGATCATCATCCATTTCAAGCCGCCTTTTGGTGCCATGTGACTGAGAGGGCAACTCATGTTGTGTACAAGAAAAAGAAGCTTCAAATCAATTTTAATGTCAAAACTGCATACTAATTAAATTTAAATCAAATATTTAAAACGAAACCATCAAAATTAAATTTTTAAATCTAAACTTTAAAATGTCTAAGCATACCACAACAGGCTCATCATCTCTCTTGCCATGCTCATGTGCAAAAGATGGTGCTGATTCAGATGACATATTAAATGTTTGTGTCACCAATTCCTATATTTCAATAAAACACATGAATTCTAGGCTCTAGAGTATAGATACAAAATGCAAGGTTGAATGATACAAAAGACTTTGAAATCACATAGGATTTAACTATAGGACCTAAAATATGAGGGATGACTCGTGCATCTGTGCAGGCTCATCAATGATAGGATTAATTGAGCCTGCACCTAAACTAATCTCATCCTGCATATATATATGTGTACATGTATATATAAATTCAACTTGAAAGACATGAATTTAAAATCATGAAATTACACTAGAAATTCAAATTTAAACTAAAAATGTACAATTTAAGATCCAAACCATGGCATACGAAGAAGGCTCCTCTATAGATGATGTTGCCACTGGTCCTGGATGACTAGGTTGGTTTGACACAAAAGTGCCAGGACCTCCCATCTGCTTTAAATTAAAATCTCACATTTCTGTATTAAATTATATATTATTAAATTAGATATCCAATTAAATAATCTCTAGAGGTCCTAATTTTTATACCTCGACTGTATAAGGTCTACCCAACTCTATTGTTGTTGACACTAAATGGTCTAGCCATGATGAAGTGGTGGCAGCTGATGGAGTCATTCATGTTTGTACCATTCAACATGAACATACATTTATTAATATAATTAATTTTTTTTTAAAAGTTTGATAATTGATAATTATCCAAATTTATATTAATTTGTATTAATTTTAATTTTATTAAATGTGGCATACATATCAAGTCTATAGGAGTGAATAATGTAGCCAAAAAGGACTCCTCTAAAGTAGATGTAGGACCAAAACATGGATGATGACAATTTTGACAATAATGCAGTGTGAACTGCAATGGTGTCAATCTAGGTGATGCATTAGGACTAGTATCAGATGCTCCTCTAGGCTATGCAGGCTCTGCAAGATTGACTTCATCTACCAAGTGAGTAGCTTGGTCAGTTAAGTTTGCTGAGAGTGATGATAACACTCTGAGTGCTAAGATGACCGTCTTCTAGTGAAAGGGTATAGGGACAAAGGGTGGAGAAGGGACAATATGTGCAGGGGCAAACATCAATTTCGATCGACACATGCCCCTCGTCTATGCCATGGCATGTTAGGACTAAAAAACCTATTCACCATTTATCACATTTGATTTCATAAATTACAAAAATTCCTGTGACCAGATCCATTTTATAACCCATGATAACTGATGATCCCATGAATGTGGCCTTTGACATCTAAGCATATCCCTGATCATAGTTGAGAAAAAACTTTAAGAGCAATTGATCCTTATCGGAAAGACCTTGTCCATATCTTTTCAATCAACAAGTCATAGTTCTTTATGAAATACTTTTTGCATAATCGGGGAGAAATGACTAAGGTCACAGTGATCAAAAATCCCAAAGATAACAGGTGTACATAATTAGGAAGACACTGCATAACATTTTTCTGATGAAAAACTCATCGTCAAAAGTAAGCCAGTCAGAGTGAAAATCTCAAATCACACTGAGCTCATGTGTCATGCCGATGGATACCTTTTTGGGGAGAAACATGCATACTTTCACTGATAAGACAGGATAACAATTATTTTAGAGAGACATGTATGATTAGAGTAGGATCTATAGATCTCTCCGACTATGTAAGTTACTCCGATAAGGAAGACCAGAAAAGTCTTCAGGGAGAGTCCCACTGAATTATCTGAATGAACAAAGTGATAGAGGAAACATATCAAGAAGACTAAATATGTTGAAAAGACATTTTATTCTCTTAGCGATAATACATGTCAGCCCGATGATGATTAGAATGATTATTATTTATCGAAAAGACACTGGGTGATGCTTGAAAGGATTTCTAATAGTCCAGACCACCCTGATATTAGGTAGACTTCATGATGTTCTCCTCAAAACATTAGGAATGGAAAGGTAAGACAAAACACAGCTGTGTAATATCGGTGAGAGTATTAATATGTCTTCCCAACTGAATGAGAGAACTAAAGGGACACTTTGTATCAAAAATACATTCAGTTAGTCTTGGAGATTAGTTATGAACATATAAGCAAAGATAACACCAAATAAAACACACAGATCAGCTTGAGACTAGAAGAATTCCACCGATGCAATATCATTGTATCGCTATGACATTTCAAAATTAAAAAAAAAACTGTTGCATTCATTTCCAGTGGAGGAGATTAATGGCTGCACAAATGAACCTTATATGAACTCTTCTGATTGAAGAGAAATTGAACCAAAAATAATTTACAAAAGTTGTAGTGAAGAAAGACGGGAGATTTAGCAGAGGTCAAGGAATTTAGTATGCCCAAAACATACAAGTAAGCATATAATATATCCTTGCAACTGCTAGATTATAGTTCAATTCTACTATCTTATGAAAGCAGAAAACTAAAACAGGGGGGGAATTGAAAGCACAATTAGGGTAAAATGCAGATTAATCAATTTAACAATAATAAAACCCAAACATCAATAGAATAATGAAACTAAGAAAGATTGAATGAAATGAAGTAATGAATAATACAGTGCAAACCTTCCTTGAATCAAAGCTTCTATTGTTTGCCTATTAAAACTGTCCTTGCTGATATGAAGTAGGGCCCTCAGTGAGTGCACTCCTTTTACTGTGTTGTAGGATGTCGGTAGTAAACAGTTGTGTTGATAGATATGCTATGAAGAGGAGCTTCAAAGCAAATGGTGATCTCAAGTAGATTGTATTGGGGGTGCCAAAGGTGCGCTGGTGAATTTCTACAGAGTAATAATACAAATAACCTGGATGATTAGAATGGAAGAATGAGGTTCCATTTATAAACTCAGAAGAATGAGGATCAACGGTTGAGAAGAAGTATGATGATCAATGGTTGAGAATGGTTGAGGAATGTGCAACCAGCAGCAATATGACAAGTGTCCCACCTCCATCGTGAAAGAGGGGATTTGATAAAATTGATTGGAGAGTTAACTCCATTGACTGATTAGTTAACAAACTTGATTAGTTAGTTAGAAGAATGGATTGAGGGATTGATTGAATTGATTGATCAGTTACCTGAATAGATTGAGGAGCTGACAGAATTGAGTGGCTAGTTAACAGTTTTGATTGAGAACTTAACTAATTTTGATTTAGAGAAGAAAGAGGACATGTGGGTGAGGGAATATTAGGCAATTAAATATTTAAAATATTTAATTACATGTGCAACATGGTGAGGTGGAAAGATGAAGTGGAAAGGTGAGGTGGATTTATGAATTAGGACTTAGGATAGAGGAATTTATGAATAATTAAATAATTTAGGATTATTTAATTATGTGAGACATTAGAAGAATTTAGGGAATTTAATTAAATAAATTGATTTTATTTAATTATGGAATAGTGAATTGATTAAATAAATTTAGAATATTTATTTAATTGATAGAAGAAGGGAATAAATATTTAGAATATTTATTTAGAATGGTAGGAGAAATTTAGAAGGGAAATAAATATTAAGAATATTTATTTAGAATGAATCGTGTCATTTTTTAGCCATATACGTTTTGCCCCTCTTTGATGCAATGCACTTTACAGCGTTGCTTCAAAGAAATCAATAGTCTGATAGTGATACATGCCCCAGTTTGCCCCTGTACAAGTTTAATGGCGATAGGATGCCCCCTTGGGAGATTGGACGGGAAAAAGGTAGAAGGCGTGAGATGGACAATCTCACGAAGATGAAGGGGTGTAGGTTAGGTTTGAAGAAAAAGGATGCATTTCAGAGAAATGAGAAGAAAACTAGCAGGAAAACAGGCACGGGAAGTAGTCGTAGTCACCACCTAGCTAGATTAGGGTTTGGATGCTATAAATGGGAGCTGGGTCCACAAGATAATTCATTTGCACACTTGTCTTTGTTTGATTTGCATTGGAGAGCTTAGAGCAGTCAGAGAATAGAGCAGTCAGCACGAGGATGGACATTCCACGTGAGGAGCATCGATTTGAGTGCATTCATCGATTCGACCAGCCAGCAGAGGTAGGACCCCCGGTATGTAGTTTGAAAAACTTTCCCTAGGGTCGAGTTAGGGTGTCATAAATGCTAGGGAAAAAGTAGGCGAACAGATGCGCCAAAATGTAGAATGGCGTATGTGCTGTGTGAAACAGCGCATGTGTCATTTTGCGGTGCATATGCAAATTTTGGCAGTGCATGCATGAAAGCTACGCATATGTGAATTTTGGCAGTGTATATGCAATTCTGCGGCGCATTTGTTGAATGTAGCGGCACATGCATAGAAGCTGCACATACGTGAAATATAGTGGCACATACGCAATTCTGCAGCATGTTTGCTAAATGTAGTGGCGCATGCATAGAAGATGTGCATATGTGGAATATAGTGGAGCATTTGTGATTCTATAGTGCATTTACTGAATTTAGTGGTGCATGTGCTAGAAGTGGCGCTTTTACCACCTGTAGTAGTGCATTTGTTTTAGATAGCAGTTTACTTAGCAAAATTGATTCGATTAGCATCCTATTTGACACGTCAATCGATTAGCTATCTCTGAGATTGCAGGAATCTAGTCAAGAGATGTAGTGTGCTATTTTGATCAATTTGAAATGCTAAGGTAGTCGATATAGTTCAGTGGATATGTTGGATATGGTACTTGCAACTTTAGATTGACGCCTTGCTTTACATGCTTGCAGGAGGAGATACGGGATACACTTCAGTCGAGGGAGACGTTCCCTATGCCCATGCTGTAGAGATACATGCTGACGGAGATAGATAGAGAGGCACTTGGCGCTATGGGACTTGACTATGTATGCTTTATGCTTGAGGTTCGGGCAAACTGTGGATTACTTACTGCTGTCGTGGAGAGATTCCATAGTGAGGATGGGACCTTCCACTTCCCTACTAGAGAGATGACTGTGACCTTGGAGGATGTTTATAGGATACTTCACTTGCCGATTCAGGGTGAGCTAGTGGAGTATGATTCATAGAGAGGCACAAGACTCACCGAGTGCAGGTGAGTGTTTGACAACCCTGAGCTGGTTGGACAGGTTATCCCATGGTAGGATATCTATGAGTGTTATGACTACTTCCCAGGCATTGTAGCAGGACTGATTGGAGGTCTGGTATGCCCCGACAGGAGATCACACGGGTTTCCCATTGGATGGGGTAGGATCATGGAGAGGATGGTTTTAGAGGGGATGCGATATGCATGGGGAGTTTGCGTACTTGCTCATTTATACCACGATATGCACTAGGTGGTATATCACAAGAGTACAAACCTATCTGCAGGCATGTCACTTCTATAGTTTTGGCTATGGGAGCACATAGTGATCACTAGACTGATTCACTTGTTTGAGAGACAGAGAGGAGAGCCATACAGCTATGGCTATGTAGGAGTTATTTCCTAGCACAGGTTGGGGAAGCTAGAGTATTAGAGACATGCATTGGATGGAGTAGATGTGGTTGAGTGGGGACCCTATCTAGACTGTGATTCATGGGATGATGAGGCAGATGAAATGCCTTACTGCTATCAGACACTGTGGTTGATAGGATGGACACGCTTCATCTTGGAGACGTAGATAGTTGGTTGGGTACAGAGGCAGTTTAGACGGAGACAGGGCATGCCATAGGGGTAGGCGCGGTTTGCCAGGACACATGCTAAGAGGTACAGATGGGGGCCGATGGCATCCTATGAGGAGGCATTGACTGAGTTTCAGCAAACACCATATGTTTCCTAGGACATGAGGAGGACGATTATAGACGCAGAGGTGACACAGGATTATGAGGATTGGTTTATGGCACACCCATTTCTGAGATACTCAGGACCTGGGGTGCTGATGCCTCGCATAGATGAGGCAAACTCAGAGGACAAGGGCCACGTGGGCCGGAGGAGGACGAGGGGGAGGAGAGGAGGATGAGGGGGTGGCAAAGATGGAGGAGATGACGGGGATGATGGAGACTAACCCAGACAAAGGAGGAGAGGCGGGGATGGAGTAGCCGAGGCTAAGCAGGTAGTGCCAGCACAGGTTGCACAGTAGGCACAGATGCCGCCACCCCAGCAAGTGGCACAGCAGTAGGGACCTCAGCCACAGGGGCAGTGACAAGCAGAGGCAGCTCAGGGTCCAACACAGTCAAATGTGCAGGAGAGGGTGATAGCCACCTTGAGGGGAGAGATTAGATAGCTGAGGGTGCAGCTCAGGAGAGCTGACAGCTGGCGAGAGACAGACGCAAAGATGATTGTGAGACTAGTCAGAGAGAGATATGGCAGACACACGGATACGAGTTATCCAAGTAGAGTAGGATACTGCACTGGTAACCTTGGGGACAGACGTAGCAACCAGTTTCTTGGTTGGGCAGGTGTAGTAGGCACAAGTACAGTTAGCACAGTCATAGACATAGCTAGCATAGGTACAGGCTAAGCTTGCTAGAGCGTAGGCTTAGGTTTAGTACTATTGAGGGTTATACCACGGTGCCATGCCAGCGAGTTAGAGGGCCTCTAGCTACAAGATTCAGTCTGCGGCCTCCTAGAGAGCAGGTCCATTGAGGTCAGGGGCTTCCGTGATGGGTCCCCAGCAATCAAGGGTTGGCAGTGGTGGTCCACAGTAGTAGGGGTAGACTTGTATCAGACTTGTACTTTTTGAGACATGTATCACCATCTATTTGGATGTATTTTTGTATATGACATTGATTCAGAGACATAAATTATGATATTGTACATTTGGACTTACTTTATGTATATAAGGATGCAGCTATGTGACTTGCTCTATATGTTATGAGATTATGATTTTGCTCTTATTGTATGATGTGATGCATGTGAAAACTTAGATGCCCTATCTGATGTTATATGAGATGCTTATCTATTGCAGCTTTTGATCTAATGCTATGTGATGTTTATATGATTCGAATGCAGTCTTTAAAATGAGTGTTTTGATCTGATATGTTTTGAATGTATGCAAATGCAACATGATGTCTGTATGGTTATACAACTTTTATGTGATGCACTTAACTATGTTTTTGTTCTCTTTTCTATTGATACTATATGAGGATGATATATGGATGATCTAATGCATGTTATTATGTATGCAACTAATTTAATCATGTTCATGACTATCTCATATGGGGTATGATATGCACCTATATGCTCTATTTTTGTGATGTCCAAATGTACTCTATCAATAAAAATGCCAGAATGAATGGATAGAAGAATTGACTTGAAAGAATGACTTGATTAGAAAGACTTAGAAGTTTTATTTGATACTGTTACTCTGCATAGTTCAGGTATTATTTATTGTATGGGATATGGATGCATGGAATTGTGTATATGGATATATAATGGATTCTTTGCTTTTGGAGTGCTTTATTTCATCATTGGGCGATTTATTTTTGGTACTTTTTCTGAAATGTTGCTAGTTAATACAAGCATCTAGGTATAATTGAACCGGGATGACCTGAGTACTGCTTACATGGATTTTCATTTAGCAATTTAGTACAAGCATCTAGTCAAAGTTGAATCTAGATGACCTGAGTATTTCTTGCATATCAACAAACAAGGATTGCCCCCATTCATGTTAGACCTTGGATGTCCTCGATGATCTTTCACTGATCATGTCCTTAGACAAGGTTTCACATTACTAAAGATTAATCCACAAACAACAAACAAAGAAAATAATCATGCCCCCATCATAGCATCTCTAGCTTTTGGCATCCTCGAGTAGCATAGAAAGGCATGATAGCATAAATCAAGACTCAATGTTTTTAACCCTATTTCCAATCCATAAAACATTCTTTCATTTAGATGTGCTTGTTTCTTGCCATAATTTGAGTAAAATCATTTAGAAGACCTTAGGTGTTGTTTTTTCTGCTTTGCCTTGGATAGGTTAAATGCCTTGTGTCAAAATTTCTTCTTTGGAATCAGGTTCTGCTTGCGCTTGCTTGCTTGGTGAGAAGATTTCACAATCTTTATTGGGGAGACGGGCCCTAAGGGACTGACCTAGTGCCTCGGGGGCGCATTGCTAAATGGCCTTGCCTACGTGATGACACAGAGGCAACGTAGTTTGGGGTAAACCCTAACAGACCTAAGATCTAGGTGAGAGAAATTGGAGACGGACGTATATGGATAGAAGGACTAGATATGGAATAGATGGGATAATGAAAAAGGGGGGGCCTCAGGGGCGCATTAGAATAATGGCCTTGCCTACGTGACAACGTAGAGGCAACGTAGTTCATGGACTTGGACTATGGAAACTGACAAGGGACACTATGCCAGGCTCACACTAAGGAGACGGTATGGGATAAAACCTTGGTTGACAAGGCCGCAAAGAGGGAGAGTACCAAGCCATGATAGGTAACTGTCATGTGTTTTTTATGGGACAGATATGGGTCAGATGGGAAACAAGTGAAGGAAGAATGGACTCAAGGTGATTGGATCCCAAAGATGGAGAAGGCGGTTTATCACAAGTAACGCCTGTTTACCAGGTTTTCATTACTTGCTTTTATTTGTACGAGAAGCTAGGAAGTAAACATGACACCTGTTTCCCAGTTTTTCATCATGATACCTATCTAAGGCACCTGTTTGCTAGGTTTTCACCAATGGATGATTTTTTTGTACTTTTCTAATTTTTTTATTTTTTCATATTTTTTGATTTTTTTGTATTTTATGCCCCCCTTTGCATTAGGGTTCTCCTAGGTATAGAACTTGTGGAGGTGCATGCTATTGATTGGGTTGTCAAATAACTCACCCTCTGATGTTACCAATTGATATGCCCCTAATTCGTAAGCAGCTACAATCACATATGGCCCAAGCCAGTTGGGTTCAAACTTGCCTTTCTTTTCTCTATCTTGTTGGTTGCAAGGATTCTCCTTAAGAACGAGATCACCAACCTTAAAGATTCTTGGGCGAACTCTGTGGTTATAGCTTCTTGACATCATCTGTTGATATGCTTTGAGATGATTGAAGGCTTTATGTCGCCTTTCTTCCAGTAACTCTAGTTCTTGCAACCTGGAGACCCTGTATTCTTCATCTGATATGAGACCTTTTAGCGACACCCTGAGGGATGGTAATTCAACTTCAATAGGGAGGATGGCTTCTGAACCATAGACAAGGGCGTAGGGTGTAGCACCTGTGGGGGTGCATATACGAGTTCTATAGGCCTACAAAGCAGGATTGAGTTGGACATGCCAATCACGGCCAGCATCATTGACTATCTTCTTGAGAATTTTCAAGATGGTCTTGTTGGATGCTTCAGCTTGACCGTTACCTTGGGGGTAGTATGGAGTGGAGAAACAATGTTGGATTTTGAAATGTTCACAGAGTTCTTGGACATCTTGGTTTTTGAATGGTCTTCCATTATCCGTGATAATGGATGAAGGAATGCCATATCTGCAGATAATGTAATTCAGGATGAATGAGGAAATTTGCTTACCTATGATGGTGGTGAGGGGAATGGCTTCAATCCACTTTGTGAAATACTCAGTGGTAGTTATGATGAATTTGTGGCCGTTGGATGAGAGTGGATGGATCTTTCCCACAAGGTTAAGTCCCCATTAGCAGAAAGGCCAAGGTGTCATTAAAGGTCTTAACTCTTGAGCTGGTGCATGTATCAGGTTCCCATGTATTTGGCACTGTTTGCACTTCTTGACAAATTGATATGAATCCATTTCCATGTTTGGCCAATAATAACCCAAATGCATGAGTTTCTTGGCTAAGGAAGGATCGCTAGAGTGTGTTCCACAGATCCCCTCATGTACATCTTGCAAGGTAGTTATGGATTCTTTTCGTTCTAAACAATGGAGCAAAGTACCATTGAGACCAAGTCGGTATAGGGTATCGGCTATGATGCCATAGCGAGAGGTTTGGCGTATAAAAGTTTGTCTTTGGTTAGAAGATAGTTCAGGTGGGAGAATGTTGTCCTTGAGGTAAGTGTAAATCTTACCATACCTAGGTGAATAAGATCCAACTAGAAGGCATATGGAATGGGTCTTAGGTAGATCATAAGTTGGTTGCCGAATAGTTTCCACTAAGAACTCATACCGTGACTCATTTTCAAGTATTTCTAGAAGAGAGGTGATGGTTGCCATTGTATCTGCCGCTTTATTCTCAATCCTAGGTATTTTCTCAAAGGAAATGGTCCCAAAGTGTTCCTTAAAGTCGTCGACCATCCGCTTGTATGGGACTAGCTTCTCATCTTTGGTTTGGTATTCATTGTTGACCTCATTGACTATTAGTTGGGAATCACCGTAGACATGTAGCTCTTCGATTTTCCACTCAGTTGCCATCTTGAGACCAATTACTAAGGCTTCATATTTCGCTATGTTGTTGGTGCATGGAAATAACAAATGGTAAGACTTCAGAATTGTGTGACCTTGAGGAGTTACAAACAGGATGCTTGCCCCCGATCCATGGTTTGTGTAAGACTTGTCGAAGTAGAGTTTCCAAGAAGATGTTGATATAGTGAATAAGGACTCATCTGGAAACTCAAACTGCATTGGTGAGGTGTCTTGTAATGGTGCATCTGCTAGTTGATCAGCTATGATTTGTCCCTTGATGGCTTTTCTGTCTACATGTTCAATGTCGTACTCACTTAGAAGCATTACCCATTTTGCTAGGTGACCTGTGAGAGCTGCTTTGCTGAGGAGATACTTCAGTGGGTCTATTTTTGCAATGAGTTTAACTAGATGTGCAAGCATGTAATGTCAAAGTTTTTGTGAAGCAAAAACTACTGCAAGGCATGATCTTTCAAATTGCGAGTATTGCAACTCATAGCCCACTAAGGTTCGGCTGATGTAGTAGATGGCTCTTTCTTTGTTCTCATAATCTTGTTGTGATAGAAGAGCCCCAAGAGCAATAGGTGTAGCAGATATGTAGAGAATTAGTGGTTTTCCTTGGATAGGAGGCATGAGAATGGGTGGATTCATAAGGTATTCTTTTAGTTTGTTGAATGCTTCTTCACACCGCTCATCCCATCTAAATGGAATGTTCTTGTGCAGGAGATGACTGAATGGTTGGCACTTGTCTGCCAGCTGTGATATGAATCTATGGATTGCTTGCAGCTTGCCCTGTAGTGATCTCAATTGAGTTAGAGTCTTGGGTGGTGGCATGTCCATTATAGCTTTGACCTTAGCAGGGTCCACCTCTATTCCGTTTGCCGTCACGATGAAGCCTAGCAGCTTGCCTAAAGTGACTCTGAACACACATTTATTTGGGTTCAGCTTGACTTGGAATTGGTCTAATCTTTGAAAAACTTTTTCTAATACATCCAGGTGTTAGTCCCTTGTAAGTGACTTTGCTAGAATATCATCGACATAGTCCTCCATTGTTACATGCATCATATCATGGAATATGGTTGTCATAGCCCGTTGATATGTGGCTTCTACATTTTTCAGCCCAAATGGCATGACATTCCAACAAAAAATGCCCCATGGACAAGTAAAGCTATCTTGTGTTGGTCCTCTGGTGCTATTTTGATTTGATTATACCTCAAGAATCCATCCATGAGAGATAACATGGTATGTCCTGCAGTTAGGTCGACTATGATATCGATATTGGGCAATGGGAAATCATCCTTGCAGCATGCTTTGTTTAGGTCTCAAAAATCATTGCATAGTCTGACTCGGCCATCTGGTTTGGACACTGGCACAATGTTGGATATCCATTTTGGGTAATCTATAGCTCTGATGAACCCTACATCTAGCAATTTCTTGAGTTCTTCTTTGACCAAAAGTGCTATGTGAGGATGCATCTTTCTAAGCTTCTACTTTACCATTTTTACTCCTGGATCCAATGGAAGATGATGTAGAATTAAGTTTGGGTCTAGACCTGGCATGTCTGCATATGACCAAGCAAAGCTGCCTCTCTTTTTCTTAAAGAACGGTACAAACCTAGTTTTCTCTGGTGGGGTAAGAGATTTACCAAAGTGGATAACCTTGGGCTGTTCTTCTATTCCAATATTCACTGGCTCTGCCAATTCTACTACAATCTGTGACCTTTCCTAGTACATATCACTAGGGAGAGTGTCAAGCCTTCCATCATCAGGTGCCATAGTTGGGTTTTCACCTTTAGATGTGTCCTTTCTTTTTACTGTTTTAGGATTTGACACTACCGCGAGGCAGTTTTTACTGTCAAATCTAGTTTTGACTTTGATATTTTTGCAACTAGAAGGCTTGGCACCCTCCCCAAAGTAAGCCATGGTATTCAATTCAATAGCAAAACTAGCTTTATGATCTCCCTTGGGTAAGTGGTCCCTAAGTTCCATATAATCAATGTAAGCATCATCGTTTTGGAACATATCTAGTTGGGGAGTTCCTCGCAGATCCTAGTCAATAAGCTCAGGGTGCATGAGGGGGAGAGAGTCAGATGATAGACCTAATTCATTAATGGTGTGAATGGAAATGTTAGGAGCATTGGTAGGGGTGGTACTTTCCTCCAAGTTGTTTATTGCGATGGAATTTAAACTTTCCTCGAAAGCCATAATCTCAGGGATGGGCAAATCAAATTCCAGTGGTCTGTTCCGTTGCGTTCATCCCTCACAGTAGGGGCTAAAAGTTTGGATGGTATCGACCTCTTTATCATCATAGGAATGCTCTGTTAGTTCATCCCACTCATATTCATTTGAATCTGTGTCGCTGTCCTCTTGGAGTGTTTGGATCATTTCTACAAGACAAGCATTTTCTTTAGCCTCGCCCTTGCCTTTGTATCCTAGGCCACTTGTGTTTCTAGTTGATGAGGATGAAGAAGGTTGATGAGGTTCAATGATTCCTTCTTTTCTGAAGCCAATGGGGCCTTGTCCTTCATATCCCATTCTATGTCGGATAGTCTTGCCTCGCCCATAGAGTTTTGTTGGGAGTCTAGGTGGATCTTACCTTGTGTTCTCTTCTTCAGCATAAAGCCATTGTAGGAGATCTCTCTACTCTGTTTCATCAGATAAGGTCCCCCATTTTACAAAGGGAGTTGCGGAAGCTTCAGGAGGAGAAAATGGTTTTGGAAAATGTTTGGGTTGGCCAAAAGATCAAGGAGACAAAGGCATCTTGGCAAGATTGAGGCTGTGCTCAATGGAGTATCCCCCCACTCCACTTTCTTTTATGGTAATTTTCTGCTCTTTGGGCCTTGATGAGGAGGCTTCAGTGGTATGATCATACTGCGGGATAGGGGATATATATGCTCTATTATTTGGGATGATGCATTCAGGTTTTGCAAGGAAAAAGTTGCAATGCTGATAGGGGTCGGGGTCGCCTTGAATGGTGACTTGCTTACCATTGTGCGGGAACTTTATGCATTGGTGATAAGTAGAGGGAATAGCCTTCATGGCATGAATCCATGGTCTCCCTAGAAGAATATTATAAGTGAGCTCCCTATCCAAGACTTGACACACAACATCTTTTATTACTAGTTCCACTTGAATGGGTAGGACTATTGTTCCCTTTGTGGTTCTTTCTTCCTCATCATATGCTTTGATGGTAATTTTCCTCCTTGGATCAACTGCCTATTTGGAGAACCCCTATGCAAGGACTAGCTTTAATGTGCAAATATTTAAACCGGCACCCCCATCAGTGAGAACCCTGATGCGGTGTTTGTGGATGAAGGCGATGATATGTAGAGGGGTGTTATGGGGTTGAGACACAGAGAGGTCATCTTGCTCGGTAAATGATATAGTGTTGGAGGAGGTCAGATTACCTACCATGGTCTGAAACTTCTCTTGGGCAAAATTAGTGGGGACAGTGGTTTCCACTAAGGCTTTTTCAAGGATCTCCTTATGGGATGGGGATAGATGCAACAACTCCAAGATGGAAATGTGGGCCAGAGTTTTCTGTAATTGGTCTATGACATTATACTGATGGAAGTTGGATGGAGAAGGTGACGACCTTGGAGGGGTGGTATTGAGCGTGACTTTACCACTATGGGTAATGATACTACAACTAGTTCTGTTAGGTCCTGATTGTTGGTTGGGCATGATGACATTGATTTGAGGGACATGCTTGGAAATGCAATTTTTGGTATAGTCAAATGGTACACTTGCATAGTTGGCATTACTGTTCTCACTATTCTAATTTGGCCTGTTGCGATTGTTGTTATTACTGTTGTTGTTGTTGTTGTATGGCCTGTTGTTGTTGCCATGGTTGTTGTTGTTGTTGTACGGCCTGTCATGATTTAGAAGCGGATCCCTATAGGTCACATGTGTCTCATTGGAGGTATGTTGTTGTGTTCCTCCTTGATTTTGATCGAGCACATCTTGGATAACATTTTTGAGGTGGATACAATTGTTCGTCTTATGCCCTCTTCCCCTATGATATTCACAATAGTCCGTGTCTTTCTAATAGGGAGGTTTGACTATAGGCTCATAATCACTTGTTGGTGGTAGCGAAATCTCATTGTTAGCTAATAACTTTCTTAATGCAGACTCTTAAGACTCACCCAACAGTGTGAACTTTCTCCTTGGATTTGAACTGAACCACGGTCTTGGCTCCCAAGAGAACGGTTTGTTGGGTGTACCATTGTTTGTTTCTCCCTTGAGAGTGAATATGGGTTGTTGCTTGGGAGCTACCACCTTGGCATCCACTACCCCATCGTTGACCACATTCTTATTCTTGGTCCAAATCTTTGATTTATCCGTTGTGTAATTGGAGGTAGGTGTGTCCTTGTATATCTTGATTGTTCCTTTAGTGATCATAGCCTTTTCAATGAACAATCCCATTTCAATGACTTTTGAGAATGATGTAGGGCATCGTATCTGTATTTGATTGTTAAGATCAGTGTTTAGGTTATGGACAAACATCTCCAATAGCTGCTTCTCAGGCATATCGTAAGAACACTTACTTGCTAGTTGTCTCCATCATTGTAAGAAGGTGGCAAATGACTCACCACTCTTTTGTTTGGTGTTGCATAGATCTAGCATAGATACCTCATGTTCGATATTGTAAGAGAAGTGCGTGATAAATTTGTTGACAAGTTCATCAAAAGTTTTGATTCCTGGTAGGAGACGTGAGAACCACTCCATAGCTTGACCACCTAAAGATCTTGGGAATAAACTCATCAAGTAGGTCTCGTTGTGAGCTACTTATAAACATGCTGCATTGAATTCCCTAATATGATCTCTAGGGTCCCCTTTCCCTTTGTACTTGTCAAACTTTGGAACTTCGAACCGATAGGGAAAAGGTTTCATGATTAAATTTTTGTCAAAGGGGTATGGTGCAATATCCTCCAAGGAATAGTTTTTAGTGTTGGTACCCATTTTGAGATCTAACATTTCTTGTTTTAGACTCTCGAGTTGCCTTCTCATTTCATCCATAGGAGTATTTTGATCCATGGGTCTCTTTCCCCTATTGTTTGCATTTGGGTCTATGGCATTCCTTTCCCTTTCATTTGCATTTGGGTCTGTGGCATTCGTTCTCCTTTCATGATCATTGTCCATATTTTCCATGATTGAGCTTATATCAAAATCGGCGGGGAGTTTGATTCTAAGACTAGCAAGATGGTAGAAGTACTTATGAGGGTCTGCATGGAGCACTCTCTCTACTAAACGTTGGAACTTCTGATCTTGGATGCTTCCTTGGTAATCTTCATGAGAGATTTCTTCATCACTATCGTGAGGTGTGACGATGTGATTGGATGAGCCGGCCATTTCAAGTTGCTTTTTCTACTGGGACCTAGTAAGAACCATGCAAGGTGATGCAGGATGAAGTGGACTAGGACTAGAAATTTTGGCAAGGTGCCGACTGAGACTGTTGTGAATAGGATATCTAGGAAGAGACTTGGATAAAGGAATTTTTTGCTCAATGACTTCAAGCAAGACGGTTGACACAAGACGGTAGCCACTAGTAAGGGTACTCAATACCTTTCTTACTGTGTAGGGACTAGTCATGCAACAAGGCTACTAGCAAAGTTCTGGGACCTACTAGGCTTACGTGAATTCACAAAGGATACGAAAAAGGGATCTATGTCAAACTGATATGGAATAATCTGACTTTGGGACAAGAAAGGTTTGACAGAAGGTGGATGGGATGATTGACGAAAGACAAATACTTGGATGAAATGGATGAAGACTGACTGTAAGGTAGAACCTGATGTCTGATTGTGAAGCTAGGCTGAAATGGGTACTCAAAACAGGTGAAATTTTTCCCTCAAAAATAGTGCAAGTACTCACTGTCATGGATGCATTGAAACAGATGCGCAACAGAAATACACAGATGCGCAGGAAGTCAGTATATATGCACCATACTAGTAAAATATGAATGTGCAACAACACTCAATAAATGCACAGAAAGTCTTAACAAATGCGCCGCAGGTCGGCACAGATGCGCAGGAACAGAGGACGTATGCGCCGCTCTGGCTTTTTTCAATGTTTTTAAAATTTTGGAATTTTTTTGATGTTTTGGTACTTTGGTTGTAAAAAAAGGTCTTCTTGATTTGATTTTCTGAATTAGTGGCCAAAAAACACAGTAAACATAGAATTTTTATGGTTTTTCTAAACTTTTTTAGTGGTTTTTTCTAACTCTATTTTGGACTAATAGAAACAAAAGAAAGTACAAAGATCTTAGGCTAGAAATGGATTACAAGGGTTTTTGGCCACTAGAACAAGATGTGTTTAATGCGGGCAACCGTTCAAGTGGTTACACATGCGACAGCACTACTCTCTGTTATGTAGTCTCCCAACCTCAAAGGGTTGCGCCTTAGAGGGTTTTGGGGGAGGTTAGCCATCGATGTAACATAGCAGCACTTGTTGCAGGAGGTTTTCACCTCAAGCAATTTTATTTTAAGTGGATTGGTAGGGCTTGGATTCTAGCCTGTTTCCACTCAAGGTCGTTCCCACTTGGACAAGCGTGCATCCAAGGGTAGGCCTCCCCTAAAAGTTAAACAAATGGAATAACAAGTCTGACACTCTAATCACCCAGTAAAGGGGAGAGCATAAGCCTATTGTCATTTGTCAAGCACAGAAGACACTGATTAATCCAACCTAGTTAAAAGTAGAAAAACTAAATGGGCTAATCTACTTGGGCAAGCACAGAACTTTGAAGTGATTTAGCAAGATAGCATTGGTTCAGTTTTTTAACCCAGAAAGCAATGATGAGTTCAGTTTTAATCCACGTAGCATGAATAGTTAACTTTGAAATTTAGGTCAATCAAGATAGCAGTGGTTCAATTTTAACCCAGAAATTAATGATGAGTTCAGTTTTAATCCATGCAGCATGAATAGTTAACTTTGAAATTTTGGTCAATCGAGATAGCAGTAGTTCAATTTTAACTCAGAAAGCAATGATGAGTTTAGTTTTAATACCAGATAGCAATAACTTGGAAAAGATAGCAATGTTGCAATGCAAGACAACAATGATCCAGTTACTTCTCTCCTAATTAAAGCTATATGAGGGTTTGAATGAATATCAGTTTTACTATCCCTTTAGAAAGTGAAGTGTGAACTATCAAAATGCAACTAAATGGAACTAAACCCAAACCTATCCTGCAAAACAGCTCCAAAGAACACCTGCAAAGATGTTAGCATTAGCAGACCTTCTTAGAAAAGCACTAAAATCATTGCCCACTATAGAAGCATAGCTTCAATGACTAAATGCATAGAAATAGTCAACAGAAGTGCAACAAAAACAAATGCGTCGTAACAGTGATTAAAAGTGCAGTGAGAAAGAACAGAAGCGCAGTAGAAACAAATGTGCCGTAATAGTTCTCAAAAGCGCAGTGAGAAAGAACAGATGCGCAGTAACAACATATGCACTGTAACAGTGCTCAAAAGCGTAGTAAGAAAGAACATAAGTGCAGGAATAACATATGTGCCATAGAAATGAACATATGCACCGTAACAGTGTTTAAAAATGCCGTAAAATTATAAGCACCAGGATAGAGAATAGAAGCACCGTGAAATTGTTCAAATGTGCTGAATTAGCCTGTGTGTGGCCTATACGGAACTTGTCTTCAAAAAAGCTCAGATTTTGATGAGATAAAGGGGTAAGGCCCCACGGTGGGCGCCAAAAATGTTAGGGTAAAATGTGAATTAATCAATTTAACAACAATAAAACCCAAACATCAATAGAATAATGAAACAAAGAAAGATTGAATGAAATGAAGCAATGAATAATATAGTGCAAACCTTCCTTGAATCAAAGCTTCTATTGTTTGCCTATTAAAACCGTCCTTGCTGATATGAAGTAGGGCCCTTAGTGAGTGCACTCCTTTTGTTGTGTTGTAGGATGTCGGTAGTAAATGGCTGTGTTGATAGATATGTTATGAAGAGGAGCTTCAAAGCAAATGGTGATCTCAAGTAGATTGTATTGGGGGTGCCAAAGGCGCACTGGTGAATTTCTGCAGAATAACAATACAAATAAGCTGGATGATTAGAATGGAAGAATGAGGTTCCATTTATAAACTCAAAAGAATGAGGATCAACGGTTGAGGAGAAGTATGATGATCAATGGTTGAGAATGGTTGAGGAATGTGCAACCAGTAGGAATATGACAAGTGTCCCACCTCCATCATGAAAGAGGGGATTTGATAAAATTGATTGGAGAGTTAACTCCATTGACTAATTAGTTAACAAACTTGATTAGTCAGTTAGAAGAATGGATTGAGGGATTGACTGAATTGATTGATCAGTTACCCGAATAGATTGAGGAGCTGACAGAATTGATTGGTTAGTTAACAATTTTGATTGAGAAGTTAACTAATTTTGATTTAGAGAAGAAATAGGACATGTGGGTGACGGAATATTAGGCAATTAAATATTTAAAATATTTAATTACATGTGCAACATGGTGAGGTGGAAAAGGTGAGGTGGAAAGGTGAGGTGGGTTTATGAATTAGGACTTAGGATAGAGGAATTTATGAATAATTAAATAATTTAGGATTATTTAATTATGTTAGACATTAGAAGAATTTAGGGAATTTAATTAAATAAATTGATTTTATTTAATTATGGAATAGTGAATTGATTAAATAAATTTAGAATATTTATTTAATTGATAGAAGAAGGGAATAAATATTTAGAATGGTAGGAGAAATTTAGAAGGGAAATAAATATTAAGAATATTTATTTAGAATGAATCGTGTCATTTTTAGGCGTATACATTTTACTCCTCTTTGATGCAATGCAGTTTACAGCGTTGCTTCAAAGAAATCGATAGTCTAATAGTGATACATGCCCCAGTTTGCCCTTGGTACAAGTTTAATGACGATAGGATAAAATATGTTAGGGTAAAATGCAGATTAATCAATTTAACAATAATAAAACTCAAACATCAATAGAATAATGAAACTAAGAAAGATTGAATGAAATGAAGCAATGAATAATACAGTGCAAACCTTCCTTGAATCAAAGCTTCTATTGTTTGCCTATTAAAACCATCCTTGCTGATATGAAGTAGGGCCCTTAGTGAGTGCACTCATTTTGCTGTGTTGTAGGATGTTGGTAGTAAACGACTGTGTTGATAGATATGCTATGAAGAGGAGCTTCAAAGCAAATGGTGATCTCAAGTAGATTGTATTGGGGGTGCCAAAGGTACGCTGGTGAATTTCTGAAGAGTAACAATACAAATAACCTAGATGATTAGAATGGAAGAATGAGGTTCCATTTATAAACTCAGAAGAATGAGGATCAACGGTTGAGGAGAAGTATGATGATCAATGGTTGAGAATGGTTGAGGAATGTGCAACCAGTAGGAATATGACAAGTGTCCCACCTCCATCATGAAAGAGGAGATTTGATAAAATTGATTGGAGAGTTAACTCCATTGACTGATTAGTTAACAAACTTGATTAGTCAGTTAGAAGAATGGATTGAGGGATTGACTGAATTGATTGATCAGTTACCCAAATAGATTAAGGAGCTGACAAAATTGATTGGTTAGTTAACAGTTTTGATTGAGAAGTTAACTAATTTTGATTTAGAGAAGAAATAGGACATGTGGGTGAGGGAATATTAGGTAATTAAATATTTAAAATATTTAATTACATGTGAAACATGGTGAGGTGGAAAAGGTGAGGTGGAAAGATGAGGTGGAAAGGTGAGGTGGATTTATGAATTAGGACTTAGGATAGAGGAATTTATGAATAATTAAATAATTTAGGATTATTTAATTATGTGAGACATTAGAAGAATTTAGGGAATTTAAATAAATAAATTGATTTTATTTAATTATGGAATAGTGCATTGATTAAATAAATTTAGAATATTTATTTAATTGATAGAAGAAGGGAATAAATATTTAGAATATTTATTTAGAATGGTAGGAGAAATTCAGAAGGGAAATAAATATTAAGAATATTTATTTAGAATGAATCATGTCATTTTTAGGCGTATACAAGAATGAAAATTAAATCAAGACCTCATTGATCAATTGCCTGGCTTAGGGCCAAAAGCTAGGAGGTCTACACAATTAAGGGCTGATGTGGAAAAATTAGAAGATAAATGCAAACATATAGGAAATGTGTGGACCCCCATTAGGGGATATGAATTGTTCATGTTTCATTATTGTTAGACAAATAGATTTGAACCAGTTTGTAACCCTTGGAATTTCAACGTGGGGAAGCTGGATGTTCCTAATATCTTTGTGAATATAGACCTTATAAAACTTCTGGCCAGCTCCATTAGAACCTGAAACTAAAATCCATTTGTAGCCCGCAAGGAGAACCTTTCATACATGTATCAAACAATGCACTTTGTGAAGTTTTCAACCTAGATGACACATGTGATATGCTTATAGTGCATGAGGATTTAGAAAAGGAGTACTAGAGAATGGACACAACTTACAAGGGATGGAGATTATCATTACATAGGCCTAGAGAAGATGGAAACTGAGTACGACTTGAGGATATTGATGGACCTCCCTTCCATGTTAATTTGTTTGAGCCCTATTTGAAATATACTTACTACTCAGTAGGTCAAGTAATGGGAATAGGGATCCCTAAATTTATGTCTATAGGACCAATGGTGATTGTTGTAGACATACAATGCCACAATGCAAGACTCTTTGATTATGCCTCATACATTTCCAGAGGGTTTGACTTAGGGATAATGGCTATCAAGAATGGCTCTCCCACGATGCACTTTGAGCATTATTCCTCTCTTATGCACATGATATTGTATATCGACAAGAGATGGGAATGTGGCCAGAAGAATTAAGAATCAAAAGATTCTTAAGGCTTAAAGATTTCAATGGACCACCAACTATAAGTCATAATTGGGGTGACTGATACTACTTTCTTGATTCCACTATGATCAGGGTTTATGATTTTGAAGACACACCTTTCCTATTGCCCAAGATTGTGCTAGAGAGAATTGCATATCTGGAGATTGTCAGGCAACTAGAGTATTCCAATGTCATGAACCTGAGTGCATATGACAAACAGTCATGCATGCCCATTATATTGTGTTTTGGGGATTTTATTGTAGTATCAAAAGAGGGATATGACCTTATTTTAGATAAATTATCACATTTCAATATGAAGAGAGATGCACCAAGGAAAGATTTGATCCTAAGGGCTTTATTGACTTTGCAAGGAAAAAATAGAATTTAAGTGGATATGTTCATATACCATATCCTCATGATGATATCATCATAAACATGGAAGGAATAGAGGCCAGCCTAGAAATTGATAAGTACAATAGAGAAGTTGAACAAAAGATGAGGGAGATACTAGAGGTAGAAATATTATCCTCTGGTAGTGATGAATCTTCTAAAGAAAATGAATCCTGAGGCCAACTTGATAAGATCTCCAAGTTGATGATTGAAGAGTATCAACCCCCAACTAGAGAACAAGAAGTTGGGGAACCATCTGACATAGATGCTAGGTAATTGACTTATAAGTCTTTTGTTTTAGATGACCATTTCATCCAATCTCCTGAGTTTAAATCTTTTTTTTATAAACACAAAGGAAAAGCAATGAGGGAATCAGTTACAGATGTCACACCAAGAAATGAAAGGAAGTTGTTGAACACACTGAAAATGGATGTGGAAAATGAAATGAAGAACATGACTCTAGAAAAGGGAAGAAAATTATTAGAGTCTGGTGTGATGATCTTTCCTGGTTTGGACTTGAATTCTGCTTTAGTTTTTGACAACTTTTTACACAGTAATGATGCCAAACACAAGCTTAGTCTAGAAAGGGGTAATAGAGGTATACACTGGGTCAAAGTACAATCCTAATGAGAATTCTCTTATGATTTGGGCTCTATACCCCCCACATAAGAAGATTGCAATTATTGATACATAGAAAGCATTCGGTCATGTGATGACATTAAAAGTGGGTGAAACTGATCCTGTGGTCACAACTAATATTGGCATAAATGTGGCCAAATTGAACAAGGCGTAGATTCAAATGTTGATTAAAGAATGAGATATGTACAAGTTGAACAGTGAAAGCATGCTTAAAGAAAATGATTTTCTAAGAGATACAGTTAAGGATTCATTCAAAGAATCTACTAAAATGTTAACTCAAGGAGAAAGCTCCCATGTAAAAGACAAGTGCAAGGAATTACAGATGGACACTCAACTAATCTAGGCCAGGTTTGATGCACTCTCTATGGTGTTCCAAAAGAGATACACTAATATGATGATTTGGATGAACAAGTTCTGGGTCACTCACTCTAAGAATCACACTGCCATTAAGAACATAAAAGGATAAAGGACAAGCTTCAGGAAAAGCTCCTAGAGATACAAAATAGAAACATTTCTGATACTGGGGTCATTGCCACTGCTGAAGACCTAATCAAGAAGTATAAAGATTATTATGAAGAACTTCAAGCAGATGCCAAAGTATTTATCGATGCTTCAAAGGAGGGTGTGCCTGCATTGTTTAGTGATAATAAAGATCTGAAGAGTCAGAATGAATGGACAAATTAATGCCAACTGATACTACAAGGAGCTTTGGAAGAGCTAAGGATGAAGATCCAACATTAAGAGAGGCTTGTGATCGCTTAGAAAAGATGATTACTATGGAGATTGTTGCGAGGAATGTTGTGGAGTGTGTTGATACATACTTGAGTCAGGGGTACTTAGATCATGTTACCCAAGTTCATTTATGGCTCATTAGAGGTTAATGTTAATATTTTGTATATTATTCTTAAAGCTCCAAAAGACACTTACGAAGAGGCACACCCTCTTCAAGATATTGTTATATAAGTCAAAGAAGTAGGAGTAAGAAAAGCATCATATTTCATATTTAGGGGAGGCATTAGTAAGAAGATAGATTGCACCCATTTTGCCCATACATTCCCATATTTTAGAAACTCTGCAATTAATGTATATATTTTGAAACAATATTATGGAGAAGACTGTACTTAAATGGTGGTCTATTTTCAATGTTCAACTATTGTGTTGATTTTCATGTTTATATGTTGTTGTACTGTCTCCAAAGTGGTTCTCTTAAGTTATTCAAATTTACATAATTTGTCACAACACATTTGCTGTTGGCATGTGGTTATCTTGATTGGTTTGTGGTTGGAGTGAATTAAATATCCTTTCAGATAATCTATTTTGATTGGTTCCTTCCAATGATTAAAATCCTTTTGAAATAATTATTGTGATTGGTTTCCCTCATACTAAGAATTAAAAGTCTGTTCTTGAGATCACAATAGTTTAGGAGAATATCACTGGGATTATTAAAGAAGCATACAGTAACTTAGAGACCTGCATGTTTGCACAAGGTGCAAACATTCCAAGTTCCCAACAAGTTAGAGTTAAGCTACAAAGTAGGCCTACCTATCTTACACATCTGTCTCCATAATCATCATCCATCCATTAAACTCCATCCACCCAATAGATTAGGCACTGGTCAACTCTAGAACATTTTATATAAATCCAATCTACAGTCTTGATAATTTCAAAACACATTCACTAGGAACTAGTAAGTAAGCTCTACATCTACATCACACTTGTGTGCCATAGTGAGTAGATTTCCCAAATTAGAATCCAGTTAGACTCTGAAATCTACTTTATCATTTAGGTAGACCTGCCTAGGCCTAGCAGAGCCTAAAGAGTAGGGAGTCTCCAATTGCATAAACCCTATTTTGTGGGCCAAAAATGTATCAAGAGTCTGGAACCCTCTTATGGTCTAAAAACCTATGTTTTTCAAACCCAACATGGCATTCGATCACCCACGCTCTGAAATGATCACAAATCAAAATAATTGGGCTTTTTGCCCATCTCAAACTCTGCCCATAATTTTTTCATAAAATAAATGGGAACCTCAAAATTAGCATGAGGTGGATGGTCAAAGACCATCCACCATTGCTTCCAAAAATTATCAGCTATATGTTGATGTGTGCACCATTTGATTGAATTTCTCTTTTTAGTTGGTGGTATTTGTTCACGTGTGGAGGGATCAATGAAATATGGGGCAATTGTATTTTTGGTAATATGTAAATCATTGATATCTTTATATGAGAGACCATCTGCATAAAATGCCTCCTCATTTCTTGCCATGAGCGGAATGTGTCTAGATCCATGTGGATAGCTCTCACTGTCAAATCAATAATAGTTTGCATCGTAGATGCAAACCATGAAATGTGTGGAGGGGTTTGGATTTGGATTTGCAAGAAATTGATTTTTTCTTGTAAAGTTTGTATATTTTCATCAATTGTTTCTTGCAAATGAGCCTCATCATGTAGTGGTGGTGGTGGTGGGGAGGGGGGAGAATTGGTGTCGGGGGTCCTGGGGTCCTGTGGGGGGTCATGGGGGTGGTGGGGGTGGGGGGCGGGGGGGTGGGGGGGATGGGGGGTTGGTCATGGGCCAAATCAGCCATGTGTACAAATAAGGTCTACGAGTAGAGCTGCAATTACAAATAATTATTAAAATCAAATTAGGAATTGAAAATATGTATTAAATTGCATACACAACATATGTTTAAATATACATATACATATAAATTGAAAACTTAGAAATATATAAATTTGTGTGGTTTAAACAATACATTAAAACATTTAATTTAGCATATACATGCATTCAAAATTTAAACTTGTTAGAAAATTTTTAAAATCAAAATTTATACATTTAAGAATCATGACATGAATCAAAATTTATGTCCTAGTATCTAGTCAACAGTATTTTGTCAAGTCCTATAATCTTAAATTTTACTATACATGTATGTATGTCAAAAAAAATTTAAATGATCTTAGTTAATATATCATTCCTAAAAGTTTAATGTATAGCCTAAATGTCAATCCATCTAAGGCCATGTTACCATTTCCTAGATTTTGGTAAAATTTAAGATGATTTTGTTTCCTATAAATTTGTGCAATGTTTATCAAAATCCAAATCCTAAAAATAATTAACTAGCCAGGCTATTGTTACTTATTATATTGCATGTCCACAAACCCTGAATATCCATAGAAGTTCTAATCCTAGAGGTTATGATTAATTAGTGGATAATTTAGTTAGAAATGTTTCCTTGAGGTAAGCTTCAAAATAAGACAATTAAAGAGAAAAATTCAATAACAACTAGGTTGTTTACAACCACACTCATGTATTGCAGTCAAATTCCTAAACATGTCACTAAGTTCATGTCGACCTATTGGCTACAACTACACCTACAAGACCTGAATTAAGAAGATAATAAATATTTACATATATGCACCAAAATATGAACACAATAAATTGCATTCTTATGTATGGGATTCCATTTATACAGTATATACAAAACTACAAGATTTGAGCATACTAATAGGATTTTCTAAACAATATAAAAATTTCAACTTGATATCTAGAGATGTTTGGAAAGTTATATATAGTTGAATTAGGAGAGCTTTTCAAACCTAAACTATTAATTTTTACACTATAAAGGATATCCAAGAAATAAGTTCATATGTATGTATGTATGCATGTATGTACAACATGTAAGTATGTACATGTATGTAAGTTCTTAAGTTAACTTGAATTTGATCGATTCACTCTTGGATTTGACTCTTGATTTGCAATCTATGCTGAATTTTTATTGAACCCATGGTTGGATCTGACTTAGAGGTGAAGAACATAATGGAAGCATGGCTTGAGGAATTGGTCTTAATTTTCTTGGCTTTACCAAACAAATTTTGAAGCAATTTAAAACTAGTTGGTATACTATAGACCTTGGTTATGACTATAATTTAGGATTAAGTGACTTAGAACGACTTAGAAAATCATTCATGCATAGAAGGTGGGGATCTAGTCTAGAGATAGGTCTTTATGAATATAATGGTCTTTATATATGCATGTTTAATATGATAATGATTTCCTTTCTTCTATTCACTTGCAAAATGGATATATAAAATATATGTTTCCATAAAATCTTGCATAAGGTATATGTCATTTATGTTAAGGTGAAAGTAGTAATGGTATATACATCGTTAATGTTCTACTTGTACAAAATAAGATCCCATGTGATAAAGTTTATTGTATATAGCCTAAATGTCATTCCATCTAGCCATGTTACCATAGATCCTATTTTGTTCCTAATCCATGTTTATCCTTCCTAAGTGTCTCATTTTATTCAATCTTTGAACCCATCCTATGTACAACCAACATTATTTTAATTTTTTTCCATTGTTGTTGTCCTCTTTACCCCTTTGTTAAGTGTCAAGTTGTCATAGATATATGAATATGTTTAAATTAAAGATTTAAACATAATAAAATGACTTCTAGGTTTATATTTAGGTTTAATAAGTCATTTAGGTTAGGTCTACAAAAAGATATTAAAGGGTCCTATCCTATCTAATTTGTAGGTTTTTAGCTTCATGAAAAGAGTTTTACAAATGGTTAAATTAGGACTATGAGACTCATCAGGAACATTAAAAGCCATGAATACTAAAGAATAAACCTATAGAACATATAACTAGTTCAAGGCCTAGATATAGGGGAAAATACCTAATAGGTGAGATAATATATGTTCATTTAAGGCCCAATATTTTAAAAACTTTAGTAGAGTAGTTCTGACTTTAATATTGTTAGTGTTGTACTATAACTACTAAAAATTTAATGACTAAATAACCAATCATACATGATGTTGTATTGAAACCCACCAACAAAGCATGACGTAATCCACACCTATTGGTCCACCCTTTTTGGGGGGAACTATTTGACACCTCAACAAAAAGCACTTAGTTTAATCTTTACCCACTATAAGCTATAAAGTCTTAAAGGTCTTAATAGATGATTATTTAGAGTTCCTTTTGTTCCAAAACATCAAAAAGACTAGATAATTCTCTTGAGGAGAATGGTCTTGATATAAACATCGAATTTCTTTAGCATAATAAAGGAATTGAGCATGTCTTCATAGAGTTTTAATAATTTTCTATTAATTATGGCATCACATATCATCACACAATTCACTACATACCATGGAAGAATGGGGTCGTAAATTGGAAGAATCCTGCCATTACATGTGTTGATGTGGCATCATATTTGATGATGTCGCCCTAAAACCTTATAAGTAGGGGCCTTGCCAAGTAAGCTATTGTAAATTTTTTGGAGTGATTCAAAATTTCCATGTATGATTTTGAGAGGCATGAAGTTAGGGTGCTCAACTAGTGGGTCCTCTGCCCTAAACAATTTCAAATGATTTTGAAATATCATTCCTAAAGGTTTATTGTTAAGCCTATATGACAATTTACCCCTATCTAAGTTCTATCAAACCAGGTAGTTCATGGAGGGATTATCATGTGGCCATAACTGTTTGTACAAATATTATATATATGTCCATATGTTTAAATTAAAGATTTAAACATAATAAAGTGAAGTTTCTAGGTTTTAGTTTTAGGTTTAATAAGTCATTTAGCTTTTAAAGAATAGGTTAGTTTAGTTTATGAAACCCTAGTTTATGAATTAGGATTTAGTGTTTATGAATTACGGTTTTACATTTTACTATTTATGAAATCCTAGTTTATGAAATAGGGTTTAGTGTAACTTATGAATTAGGGTTTTATGTTTTACTATTTATGAAACCCTAGTTTATGAATTAGGGTTTTACATTTATGAATTAGGGTTTACCATTTCTGAATTAAAGGTTTATAATTTATACATTTGGGTTTACCACTTGTTTTTGATTTGAGGTAAAATATATATAGTTTAACATTGCAAAAACAACAAAATACAAAGCAAAAACAATGAAAATTTGTAGAAATGGACGGGCAACCAACCTGGGGTATTCGTTAATCAATCTAAGGAGGTAAGGACATTTTGGAGGTGGAAGATGGGGTCAGCTAACGTGGTACCCATTCTTGGCACCATTCTCCCTTGTCTTTTGTGGCCTATAGCTGTTAAAATGAAGCTAAAGGCCTATTTTCTAAAAAAGGTATCCATTTCATAATGGGTGCTTGTTTAGCTTCGAGTGCCTAATTATAAATGGTTACCCATTTCGTAACGGAAACCCATTTTAGCTCAGGCTCCCGTTCCAAGCAACATTTTTATTCGTGAGAGACTTCCACAAAATCTATACTCAACTTTGTGCTTTAACCCCTACAATCTTAGCCTGAGAAATACATGATGAATCTTCTTCTAGTCTTCCTTTCCACTGTACCAAATATTCTTTATACTGCTTACCTCTAGTACTACATCCAACTCTACTATCCAAGATGTCCTCTATCTTCTCTGGTGGTTGCTATGGTAATTGATTCTTCAATCCTTATCCAATGATATCACTTGACTCTCCTTCATGATATTGATCTATAGGTCTATAATGTTGAATATGGGTGATATGCCAAATTTCTTTGGTAGTTCTACTTCATATACATTCCTTGAATCAAACTTCTTGAGAATCTTACATGGTCCAAACTTCTTCATCTTGTTGTATGTCCCCAGTAGAAATCTCTCCTTTCTCAGATATACCATTACTTCATCTCCAACTAAAAATTCTTTGTGTCTCCTCTTCTCATTTGATTGTTCCTTATAATTTCTATTCATCTCCTCCAAATGCTTTCTAACTTGATTATGTAGTGTCTCCATGTATCCAACAAATTCTTCTACCTCTACACTTCTCTTATTCTCCATACTAATATCTCTCAACCCTAAAACTCATCTAGGTTTTACTCTGGTCACAATCTCAAATGGTGTCTTCCCTGTACTCCTATTCACTAAATTATTGTATGCAAACTCTACTTACAGTAGAATTAGATCCCAATTTCTGGCCTTGTCTCCTACTAAACATCTCAACAAGTTACCCAAACCCCTATTTACCACTTCAATCTATCCCTCTGTCTATGGATGAAGTGTGCACTGAACTTTAGGTTTGTCTTCATCCTCTTCCACAATGTCCTCCAAAAGTATCCAATGAATCTTGTATCTTTGTCTGAAACTATTCTCTTAGGTAATCCATGCAATCTCATAACCTCCTTGAAAAAAAGGTCAGCAACATGCACTGCATCATTTGTCTTCTTACAAGGTATGAAATGTGACATATTTGAAAATCTATCAACTACTACAAATATAGAATCATATGTATCCCCTCTGTGTTGTTAGAAAACCTAATATGAAATCCATGCTTATATCTTCCCAAGGTCTCTCCAGTACTGTCAAAGGTTTATACAATCCAGTATTCTGACTACTCCCTTTTGCAACTTGACATATTTTGTAATTCTGAACAAACTTCCTTACATCCTTATATATCTGAGGCCAAAAATAATGTTCACTTACCAAAGCTACTGTCTTATCAATCCCAAAATGTCCTACCAATCCACCACTAGGTTTTCCCTTTATCAAATTGTCTTTCATTGAACTCTTAGGTATACATAATTGATTTCCTTTGAACATCATATCTGAATGAAATAATCTAACCACTTACTTCTATCTGTTACAACAGGTTCCTTACATGCTCTCCATGGTTCTGTAAAATAAAGATCCTCTTCATACATATGCTTCAGTTCCTCAAATCCTAATACTTCTACTCTCATCTATGTCAGCAAATTCCTTCTTCTGGTCAATGCATCTACAACTTTGTTTGACTTCCCACTCCCATGCTTCAATATAGATGTGTAACTCTGCATGAACTCTACCTATTTCATATGTCTTTGATTCAACTTTCCTTGACTATTCAAATACTATAAAGCTTCATGATTCGTGTACAATACAAATTTCTTAGGCAACAAGTAATGTCTCCACTTCTTCAAGGCTTGAATTATGGCATAGAACTCTTGATCATAAACTAAATATCTTCTCCTTGCATCATTCAACCTCTCACTAAAATATGCTACTGGTCTCCCTTTTTGACTTAATACTGTTCCTATTGCATTTCCACTAGCATCACAATCTACTTGAAATACTTTGTTGAAATCTGGTAACATGCTAACACTGGTTTCTTTCTCACTTTCTTCTTCAACAATTCAAAAATCTTATTTACTTCAGATGTCCACTTGAAATCCTTTCTATCACCTCTCATTGTCTTTGTCATTGGTGTGCATGTTGAACTACAATTTTTGATGAACTTCTGGTAGAAACTTTCTAATCCATGAAATGATCTTACGTCTCCAATGATCTATGGTGTTGGCCACTCAACAATTGCTCTAACCTTCTTAGGATCCATCTTCAATCCTTCCACAAAAATCACAAATCCCAAATATACCAACTCTTCCTTCATGAAACTACATTTCTTGATGTTTATCATCAATTTCTCTTCTCTCAACTTCTACAATACTTATCTAATATGCTACAAATGTTATTCTTTTGTCTTACTGAAAATCAAAATATCATCCAAGTATACAATAACAAACTTACCAAAGAATTTCTTCAAAACCTCATTCATCAACCTCATGAAAGTACTCAGTGCATTAGTCAATCCTAAAAGACATCACTAACCATTCATACAATCCCTCATTTATCTTGAATGCAGTCTTCCACTCATCTCCTTCTTTGATTTTGATTTGATGGTATCCACTCTTCAAGTATATCTTTGTGAAATACTTTGCTCCACTCAAATAGTCCATGATGTCTTCCATCCTTAGAAATGGAAATCTATACTTAACAGTGATCTTTTGATTGCACTAGAGTCTGTATACATCCTCCATTCTCCATCTTTCATCAGTGCTAGTACTGTAGGTACCGTACATGGGCTTAAACTTTCTCTAATCAATCCTTTCCTCAATAGTTTCTGTATTTGTCTATTCAGCTCTACATTCTCTATTGGTGTCATCCAGTGTGCTGATTTGTTAGGCAAACTAGCTTTCGGTATGAGGTCCATATGATGACTTATACTCTGGATTAGTGGAAACCCTTCAGATAAATTATTTGATATGATATCTTCATACTCTGTCGACAATTCAATTATTTCCTCTAGCGTTCATTCTTCTTGTTTTCTGGTAATAGTATCTACACTTAGGGCTCTGCACTTCTTTGGTATCAAAGAAAAACACGTATTCTCATGTCTCAATCTATCCATAAATTTCCTTCCATCAACCAAACAAATTCTAGCATTCCCACATACTTCACTTTTAGGCTCATCTTCCAAAAGTATCAAGATATGTTTCTTCCCATTTGATGTTATAGTATAAGTGTTCTTTCTCCCATCATGTATAGCCTTTCTATCATACTGCCATGGTCTACCCAATAATATATTACATACATCCATTAGCATAATATCACACAATACCTCATCATTATAAGACCCTATATGAAATTTCACAAAACATTGTTCACTCACCAACTTACCTTATGTTCATCTTGAATCCATGCTATCTTGTAGGGCTTAGGGTGTTTCAATCTTTCTAGGTTCAACTTAGTCACCATCTCCTTTGAAACCAAATTATCAGTACTACCACTGTCAATGATTACTTTACAACATTTAATTCTTGAATTGCATCTTGTCCAGAACAAACTTTTCCTTTGTGGTGTTTCCTCAGTTGTCTCTAATTAAAATAGTTCTCTCCTCATGACTAATGATTCTCCTTTCTCTAGTTTTCCAACTAAACTAGGTGATCCAATAGGTTCTTCCTCCACATAAGCTGCTTTTGCACTCTTCTCTGTCCTCTTGCTTGTGCTTCCCTGATGGTATTCAAATGCTCTATGTCCTTCACCTCCACACTTAAAACAAGTTTCTCTAAATGAACTTTTGTCAAACCCTCTTTCATCTCTCCTGTACCCTTCATTGTGGTAAGAATTATGAATTCCTCTACTGTTGCGATAGAAACTTATGTCATCTCTCCCTTTGTAGTATGAATTATTGTCCTTTTCTTCCTTCTGGTATGGGTTACTTTCTTTATTCTTCTCTGCATAAGGTCTTTCTCCTTTGGAATATGTTCTACCTCTTTGAAATTTGCCTCCTCTACATCTCTATCTCTGCTCATGCTTCTTATTCAACTTGTCTTCAACTTTCAACGTGAACTGATATGCTTCTTCTATTGTTGTCATCCTAACCAGACTTAGTTCTTCTTGAATGTTCATCCTTAATCCATTTATGTATCTTATCACTTTCTCCTTGCTTCCTTCGCTATGTCCAGTCCTTATGATCATCTTATGAAATTCTTCAGTATACTCCACATATTTCTCCTTTTGCCTTAGGTTTTGTAGTCTCTTCAACAATTCCAACTCATGGTTAGTAGGTATGAGTTGATTTTTCAACTTTGTCACCATCCTGTCCCATTTTATGATCTTTTCTTTTCCTCTCCTATTTCTATCCATTTGAACTTCTTTCCACCAAATAGCGGCATGTCCTTTCAACTTAGCTTTTGCAAATCTCACTCTCTCTAGATCTTAAATTTCTTCATATTCAAAGTATTCCTCCAAATCATTTCTCCCATCAATCAATTCCTCCGGATTCAAATTTCTAGTGTAGTTCACAAGTTTTAGCTTCATGTATGGATTCCATTTTTTACATGTTTTAATTTGGGTGAGTGTGAGACCATGATGGACCAAACAGTGGCAATGAAGGAAAAAATTGCATCAAAGTGTTAGAAAAAATCACAAAACCCTTTTTAGGCTTAGGTTTTCTGCTTTATTTTGGCTTGGTAAGTCAAAACGAAATGGATATCCATGTTGAAAAATGGATATCTATTATGAAAACAAAAATCCATTTTGGAAATCTTACAAAAAAAAATTGCCCTAAAAAACTATGAATTGCATGGGGGAATAAATGGATATCTGTTTTCAAAATAGATATCTATTTTCTTTAAACAAATATTCATTTGGTTTCAAAGCCCCGCCCCCCACCCAATTTTTTTTTTGTAGGGAATTAGGCTTGGGAATCAAAACCTACTTTTCCATGAATATGATGACTTGGGATGTTTTCACAAATTTTTCTCGACTTCACCCTTGATGTTGATAGACTTTTTTTTATCAAAATTTGATAAAACAAAAATGGTATATTTGGAAAACTCTCAAGACTTTAAAATATAATATATGCTTGATTATAATTTTAATAGGTAATTATTAATCATTTTCTATGTACACTATGTTTAAATTATCGATTGAAAAACTAATTGAAAAACATCCATAAATTTCAAATCATTTAACATTTTTCAAATTTGAAATATGCATCACACTCTACTCTACACTCTACACTTCACTAGCATCACTTTTAATATAATATTAAATTATATAGTCATAATAATAGAATTTAATACATTTTTAATATATATATATATATAATTTAACTATATATTTAGTTAATATATAAAGTCTATGTTGTAGTTATTAAACTATAAGAAATCTAACAACTTAAACATGGGTTGAAAGAGAGAGGGGGTGTGGAGGGGATGAAGAGAGAGAGGGAAGAGTAGAAATGATTAATTCACCTAGAGGTTTTGATTTGATTAATTCAAGAGGCTACCATAAATAAGTATTGAAAGTATTGAATTATGTAAGGCATACAATGCATTAGAGTGTAACTTGATAGAATAATTATTTTGTGATGCCTCGTCATGCAACCCTAGAGAGTTAATTTAACAGAACAAGATAATGCGGAAATAAATATTTAAAAAAAAAACAATTATATGCAATAATCACTAGATAAACAATACTAAAAACAACATCAACTAACATCTCTATTGACATAACTGCATCAGTAAAACATAAATTCATAACAATACAAGTAATATACATTTTGATACAACAGAAGAAGATTACAATATTCATCTACAGATATGAACAGTTACAAAAGATAAAATACAATTTTACATAATTACAAGATTCTTGACTAATTACACCAGTTTACAATATACAATAAGATTATACAATACTAAAAGTATAATGCAACTCTGAGGAAGCAAGTACATATCTGGAACTAGAAACACATCTACACTGATCACATACCAAGAAAAAACCAATGGATTAATGATGCAGAGGCATCCACACTATATCATTCGCATATAGCATGAATGTCTGCAGACCAACCTCATCATCATCATCTTCGCCATCATCATCATATTTCCTAAAGCCACCAACATCATCATATTTCGGCTTTACTCTGTCAGCATCATGTTTCCGAAAACCAACAGCATCATCATCATGTCCGACCAGCGCGAACATCCTCCTGACGTCCACTGTTCACCTCACCGACAATTTCCGTCTTCTCTACCTTCAACATCATCATGATGTTCAACAGGCGCAAACATCCTCCGGTTGCACTGTTCATCGGGCGCCAAGCTCTAGCGGCCTCATCATGATATTTAACATCACCTTCGTCAGCAGGATATTCAACATCCGGTTGCTCCAAATATCCTGATGACGTTCCACTTCAACAACTTGCCTTCGATGCTCCACTGCCCGACGATACAAGCAACAGCATCATGATATTCAACAGGATAACGAACATCCGGTTCTTCCCAATTATCCTGATGATGACAAACCCTAACTCCTCGCACCGTTCACTCGATGCTGACGTCACCCGATATCCTGATGACGTAGATCCTGATGACGATGACGTCACCCGCAGTTTCACAATATCCTGCTGCTCCGAAATGTCCTGATGACGTATGTCATGATGATGATGACGTCATATCCTGATGACCTTCTCAATACTTAGTCAGAAAAAACACAACTTCCACTCCCGCATCTACTCGCGATATGCGGATGTTTGGCACTCCCAATATGATGATCCTGATGCCGATACACTCCTCGGCTCCTCCTGCTGATGATCACCCCAACGAACCCGCACTTCATGCGCTCAACTGCATCATGTTCATCTTCATTTATCCGAATGATGATGCCTAACCCGACTGCAGGATATTTGCAGAAATATCCTGATGATGCCGTCTTCACGAACTTCTGCACTTAGCGAAATCTCTCTTCGCCGATCCACCAGGGATGACCCGATCCAACCTCAGGGTGATCTTCCAACTCCAGTTTATCAACTTGACCTAGCACATGAGGATGCTAGGCTTCTCAGCATCTGTCGACCGCGATCCTGCGCACCTGCATGCAAACAGAAAACAACCTAACATCTAACCTATTGTACATTACCATTCCACCGATCAGGTGAGTCAACTGGTGGAATGGATCAGGAAATCCATGAAAAACTCTCAAACCCGCGATCGATTACAGGAAGGAGATCAAACAGAAAACAAAACAGGATCTTTATTGATTCAAAGATGTAATACAATATGATGTTCCTCACACAGAACACTCAACCTACTCTGCGCAACACTACACTGCCGATCGATTGTCTACAATCAACCGATCCCATGCTTATAAAGATTTCAATATGAGTACTACTGACCCAACTCCAAGCGGCTGGGAACTCTCCAAGCGGCTGGGAGATCCCACCGAACATACATCATGACAGCTGTTATAACTAACTAGCTAAAAATAGCAAAAGCCCGGTCAGCATGATCTTATCCTGATCAGCATGACCTTATTACATGCATCTGGTCTTAACAGACCTTCTTGGAAACACAAACAAGACCTAAACTACCAACTGCCTCATGAAGGCCAGCTGTCAGGTAGGTGCTCCTGCACCATACTCCCCAACAGAAAAGAACTCATGTCCCATGAGTTTAGTATGTGGAAGTCTTCCACCTTTACACTTGGCTTTGTCAATCTTCTGACCTGCTCCAGCTTTAGCTGCTGCTGTCTCTTGGCTGCTCCAAGACTTCTGAACTGTAACTTGCTTGCTGGCAAGTAAATCCTCATGCCTGTTGATGTAGGCCTTTCTCAGGTTATCTCTGTGTTTGTCAGATTGTCTGACCAGAACCTCTGGCTGAACTGCCTCTGTGGTGTTCAACTGTACCTTTCTTTCAATCTTCATAGGACAAACAATAGTCCCAACTATGACAACATCCTTGTCATTCCTCTGAACTGGTGGCTGTTTGCACCCCTGTTGCTGAACCTGCTGCTGACCTCTGTCAGTCACAACTGAAACTGTCTTCAGCTTGTTGTCTGTAACAACTCCTTTCCCTGCAGTGTCCTGAACTGCCTTCATGCCTGCTCCTCTAGGCATCTGCATATACTCCTTCTTTCCCATTAAAATGATTTGAGCTGCCTTATGTGCTGCAGCGTTTGCCTGCAATGGCATCAACTTAATAGTCTTCCCATCCTTCTGGATGGTGTAGGTATTAGCATACCCATCATACAGTACCCTTCTGTCAAATTGCCATGGTCTACCCAACAGTAGGTGACAACATTCCATAGGCAATATATCACACAAAATTCTATCCTGATATGGTCCAATCTGGAAATCCACATATGCCTGTTCAGAGACAAAAAGTGATTGCCTATCACTCACCCAAGATGCCTTGTAAGGGTGTGGATGTGGAATCCTTTCCAGCTTCAGTTTATCAACCATTTCCTGAGATACCATGTTGTCTGTTGAACCAGTATCAATGACAACTTGACATACCTTACCTTTGCTCTTACATGTGGTTTTGAAAAGAGCTCTTCTTTGCACCAGATCCTTTGATGCCTGCAAACTTGTTTTCCTTAACATCAATGATTCTCCACTCTCTGGATATCCAAAATTCTCAGGACCTTTGTTTGCACTTTGTGCACTTTCTTCTCCTTTTTCTTCTTGTACCAGTTGTACCCTCTTGTCACTTGTTCTATCATTTCTGGATGATGAACCTTTGTTTTCTGGACATTTGAAAGATGGATGACCAAACTCTCCACAGGTGTAACACTTTCCTGAAAATGTAGTAGAACCCCTACCACCTCCAAATCTTCCTCTATTACCTTTCCATCCACCTCTGAAATCATACTGTCCTTGTCCTTTACCAGTGTCTTCTTGAACCTCATTGGGTTGCTTTTGTGCAGGGGCTGCTCCTCTTCCCCTGTTGTTTCCTCTTCCTCTCATGGACTTATCATGTCCTCTATTCAGCTTTTCTTCAATCCTGATTGCCATTTGATAACAATCCTCCACATTCTTAGGGTTAGCTAACACTAACTCATCCTGTATGTTAAACCTCAAACCTGCCAAGTACCTAGCCACCTTTTCTACCTCATTCTCATGATGACCAGATCTCATACTCAACAGATAAAATTCCTCAGTATATGATTTCACATCCCTGTCTTTCTGCTTTAAAAATTGCAGCTTCTTAAACATCTGGATTTCATAATCCCTTGGCAAGAATTTACCCTTTATCCTTGCTACCATCTTATCCCAAGAAGTGATCTTAGACTTCCCTTGCTTCCTTCTCTCAGATTGTATATAATCCCACCATACCAAAGCATGACCTCCTAACTTGGTCTTTGCAATCTTTACCTTCTGATCCTCAGCAACATCTTCACATTCAAAGTGATTATCCAGTGCAGCAATCCAATCCAACAACTCATCTTCATTCAAGCTTCCAGTATACTTGGAAACATCAACCTTTACCTTAGGTTTTTCACTCTGCACTGCCTTTAACAGTTTTGCCAATCTCTGGTCTTCAGCATCCAGATCTTCAGCTACCTCTTCATACTCTTCAACAGTATCTGCATCTTCTTCAGACTCACTGTCTTCCACTTCCCTTTTTTTGTTTTTTTCCAGGGCTGTCAGCCTGGCTTGAAGTGCTTCAGCAAGCTCCTTCATCTTCCTCATCTCTCTAGCATGTTTTTCCTTCATTTCCTGCAATTCCCTTGCAGTACCACTACCTTTAGGAGGCATTTTGTCAACCTCTCAATCAACACACAACACACAATTCAACTCTATCTCTACCTCTGCCCTTTTGGTGACAGAATCAACACACAACAGCCCAGACCTTTTGCTGAGCTCTGATACCACTATGATGCAGAGGCATCCACACTATATCATTCGCATATAGCATGAATGTCTGCAGACCAACCTCATCATCATCATCTTCGCCATCATCATCATATTTCCTAAAGCCACCAACATCATCATATTTCGGCTTTACTCTGTCAGCATCATGTTTCCGAAAACCAACAGCATCATCATCATGTCCGACCAGCGCGAACATCCTCCTGACGTCCACTGTTCACCTCACCGACAATTTCCGTCTTCTCTACCTTCAACATCATCATGATGTTCAACAGGCACAAACATCCTCCGGTTGCACTGTTCATCGGGCGCCAAGCTCTAGCGGCCTCATCATGATATTTAACATCACCTTCGTCAGCAGGATATTCAACATCCGGTTGCTCCAAATATCCTGATGACGTTCCACTTCAACAACTTGCCTTCGATGCTCCACTGCCCGACGATACAAGCAACAGCATCATGATATTCAACAGGATAACGAACATCCGGTTCTTCCCAATTATCCTGATGATGACAAACCCTAACTCCTCGCACCGTTCACTCGATGCTGACGTCACCCGATATCCTGATGATGTAGATCCTGATGACGATGACGTCACCCGCAGTTTCACAATATCCTGCTGCTCCGAAATGTCCTGATGACGTATGTCATGATGATGATGACGTCATATCCTGATGACCTTCTCAATACTTAGTCAGAAAAAACACAACTTCCACTCCCGCATCTACTCGCGATATGCGGATGTTTGGCACTCCCAATATGATGATCCTGATGCCGATACACTCCTCGGCTCCTCCTGCTGATGATCACCCCAACGAACCCGCACTTCATGCGCTCAACTGCATCATGTTCATCTTCATTTATCCGGATGATGATGCCTAACCCGACTGCAGGATATTTGCAGAAATATCCTGTTGATGCCGTCTTCACGAACTTCTGCACTTAGCGAAATCTCTCTTCGCCGATCCACCAGGGATGACCCGATCCAACCTCAGGGTGATCTTCCAACTCCAGTTTATCAACTTGACCTAGCACATGAGGATGCTAGGCTTCTCAGCATCTGTCGACCGTGATCCTGCGCACCTGCATGCAAACAGAAAACAACCTAACATCTAACCTACTGTACATTACCATTCCACCGATCAGGTGAGTCAACCGGTGGAATGGATCAGGAAATCCATGAAAAACTCTCAAACCCGCGATCGATTACAGGAAGGAGATCAAACAGAAAACAAAACAGGATCTTTATTGATTCAAAGATGTAATACAATATGATGTTCCTCACACAGAACACTCAACCTACTCTGCGCAACACTACACTGCCGATCGATTGTCTACAATCAACCGATCCCATGCTTATAAAGATTTCAATATGAGTACTACTGACCCAACTCCAAGCGGCTGGGAACTCTCCAAGCGGCTGGGAGATCCCACCGAACATACATCATGACAGCTGTTATAACTAACTAGCTAAAAATAGCAAAAGCCCGGTCAGCATGATCTTATCCTGATCAGCATGACCTTATTACATGCATCTGGTCTTAACAGACCTTCTTGGAAACACAAACAAGACCTAAACTACCAACTGCCTCATGAAGGCTAGCTGTCAGGTAGGTGCTCCTGCACCAATTAAGCTCTTCCACCCAACCATGTGGAAACCTGAGATCCACCCCCCGAGCTAGGAGATAACAATGAGGTTCCACTAAGTCAAAGGATACAAGAAGGCATATACAAACTCAACACAAACAATACAGATTTTCAAAAATACACAAATCATCAAGACAAGACAGTACTACAGAGGCAACAATAGAAGGTATCATACATGAAGTATCTAAGTTGCAGTAGGTGTTAGATTTAGGGCACACAACCCAGTGATCAGCATTATATCAATCCTCTAAGTGATCAATAGTATATCAATCATGAAACATAATGCATTTAATTCAAAGACAGAAACATATCAACACATGAGACACTAGGATTTTGACATGGAAAACCCATTTAAGGGAAAAAACCATAGGGGTGATTAACCCAAGATTATATTCTCTATTAGAAGAATAGTAAGAGCAAAAGGGCACTTGCCAATTAGGGCTCATCGCCTAAGGACACTGCTCACAAGAGGCTCACTGCCTACAAGAGACACACTATCTACAAAGAAATAAGTATCACCTACTTGAACTGGAAAATAGCATCTTCACCATGCTTGAATCAGTTCCATTAAGCTCAACGCTTCTGCTTTGCCTTTCGCTCTCCTCTTCGCTACCACACTCTCATCTCTCAAAGAACACTCTTCAAATGACATCAAAATACCTTACTTATACAAGACATCAACTTAGGAATGATTATCTAAGTCAGAAAGCATCCACAATAACATCCACATGATGTATAACTTATCCGGTCGACCTATCTCAGGAAGAACACCATCATCCGGAAGTTGTTCTTCAAATGCAAACTCCAACTTCAATGTAGACCACCAACATGATTTGGACATGATCCAAAGACCACCACAAGCTTGCCTGAATCACCAAGAACATCCACACTTCATCTGCTTACTGAAATCCTTCTCTCCTTCATCTGAAACCTCAAAAACATAGTTTGTCATCATTGTCACAAAGGAATTAATTCTTGCGAACCCTTTTAACCATGAACCAATCTAGTTGACACTCCACAAAGACTCCCTTAGCACTCCCTCAAATCCGTAGAACATGATACTGCATTTCCGGATCTCACCAGATCTATCTGTCTCACTTTGTCACCACTGAACACCTGTCAAAACAGGTTTTACTTGAATAGCCATAACTTCTCCAAATCTTCATGTGGACCTCTGAAATCTCTACTAGACCACCTTAAGACACATATCTACAAACCCTTTAAACTGTATCCTCTTATCCTCATCCTATCTTGGACTTTTCCCTTACTGTCTTTCCTGTTCTTCTCTATTCCTGATTGAGACTAATTTTCTCAATATCCTCAGCACACAGCTCATCCAATCCCTATCATTAATGCAACAGGAGTATGTTGACATCAATGAAAACACTGGTTAGGTCCATACTTACAACAATCTCCCCCTTTGTCATTCATGGCAACATATGATGTGAAAAACTATTTTAACCATCAAGACAAGAACTTTTTCTCACTGTCACAACTCCCCCTATCAGTAACAACCATTCACATGTCTTCTCTCCCTTAATGACTCCCCTTTGATCAGCAACCACTTATTTTTCACATGTCTTCTCTCCCCCTTTGACATCAATGGCAAAGGGCACATACTTGCAATTCTAACACTTTAGAATCATACCTATTGCTCCCCCTGAGTAGCAGCTCCCCACCATCAATCTGGATCACAAGATATGACTGTGATAACCACCGGAATGATGCACTTCAATGCACCTTAGTTCATCACCAGAGGGGTCATGACCCCTAGCTTCTCCCTGAGATACTCAAAAGAATCCTTAGGTAGAGGTTTAGTAAATATGTCTGCAATCTAATCCTTGGAGGGCACAAACTCCAATCTAACTTCATTCTTGTTCACTTGTTCTCTCAAAAAGTGAAACTTGATGGATATATGCTTAGTTTTTGAATGCAGAATTGGATTCTTAGATATGTTTATTGCACTTGAATTATCACAGAAAATTGTGATAGGCTCCTCATACTCTACTCTGATATCTCTTAACATTTGCTTCATCCATAAAACTTGAGTGCAACTACCTACTGCTGCAATGTATTCTGCTTCAGTTGTGGATAGAGATATTGCCTCTTGTTTCTTGCTTAGCCAAGAAACCAATCTCTTCCCCAAAAAGAATGCTCCACCACTGGTACTCTTCCGGTCATCCACATCTCCTACCCAATCTGCATCTGTATATGCATGAAGAGAGAAATCATGATCTCTAGGATACCACAAACCATACTCAACTGTCCCTTTTAGATATCTAAAAATTCTCTTGATTTCCATGACATGAGATTCTCTAAGATTAGCCTAGAATCTACCAACAAGACCAACAACTTGCATAATGTCAAGTCTAGTGTGAGTGAGATACAACAATCCTCCAATCATTGACCTGTAATTTTTCTAATTAGCCTTAGGAGAGTCATCATCTTTGCCCAATTTGTAACTGGTTGCCATGGGAGTATTCATTGGTTTTGAGTCTTCCATCCCAAATTTCTTCAACAATTCTTTCACATATTTGGTCTGAGAAATGAAGATTCCCTTTTTAGTTTGAGTGATTTGTAGACCCAAGAAGAAATTCATTTCCCCAAGCATGGACATCTCAAATTCACTTTTCATTTGATTTGCAAAAGTTTTGCACATACTATCTCTTCCTCCAAAAATGATATCATCCACAAACACTTCAACAATCAATATGTTTTCATGATCAATTTTGAAATATAAGTTACTGTCAGCAGTACCTTTGTTGAAACCAATCTTCAAATGATGCTTGTCTAACCTTTTATACCAGGCTCTTGGGGCTTGCTTCACTCCATACAATGCCTTCTTCAACTTGCAGACCATATCACCATGATCAGACAATTGAAATCCATCCGGTTGCTCAATGTACACTTCTTCTTCCAAGTCACCATTCGGGAAGGCAGACTTGACATCCATTTGATATACTTTAAAATCTTTGAAGGCAACAAATGCAAGAAATATTCTGACTGCTTTATTTCTAATTACTTCACCAACTTCATTCAGTTTATTTCGAAAAACCCATTTGGTTGTAATCACATTCTTGTTTCTAGGTCTGGGAACAAGATCCCAAGTGTGATTTTTCTTAATTTGCATCAGCTCTTCTTCCATTGCTTTAGTCTAGTTTTCACCATTGCAAGATTCATTCACTGTCTTAGGTTCAATCTTTGAAATTAGATAGTACTCATATGAGTCTTGAGCAATCCTCCTTCTTGTTTGTACACCTTTGCTTTTGTCACCTATGATCTAATCTTCAGAGTGGTTCAGTCTTACATACCTAGGAACTTTGGGAATTTCTTGCACTTCTGATTCTTGATCAGGCTCATTGAAACTCATTTCTTCTTCCTGGTTTACTGGATTAGTTTGAATTTGACTAACAGATGAGGCTTGGGCTCCTTGAGTTAGAACACCATTCTGATCATCTTCATCAAGTTCATAAAACCTTGAGGGTTTCTCAATTCCCTCATCAACCTTCACATTTGTACTTTCTATCATCTTTCTCAGTCTTTTGTTATAACATCGGTATGCTTTCCTTTGAGTAGAGTAACCCAAGAATATTCCTTCAACACTTCTAGCATCAAACTTTCCTAGATCTTCATCTCTTTTAATGTAACATTTGCTACCAAAAACTCTAAAATACCTCACAATAAGAGTGATGCCAAACCAAAGTTCATAAGGAGTCTTACTGGTATTGCTTCTGATTTGAACTCGATTGAGAGTATAAACTGCAGTGCTGACAGCTTCTCTCCAATAGATGTGAGGAATATTTGCTTCCATCATCATGATCCTAGAAGCTTCTTGGATGGTCCGGTTCTTTCTCTCCACTACTCCATTCTGCTATGGAGTCATAGGAGCAGACAACTGTTTCTTTATTCCATGTTTCTCATAGAACTCTAAGAATTCATCGGATGTGAATTCTCCACCTCTATTAGATCTCAGACACTTCAATTTTAATTTGGTTTCATTCTCTACCATAGCCTTGAATATTTTGAATTTCTCAAAGGCTTCTGATTTTTATTTCAGAAAAGTTACCCACATCATCTGAGAATAGTCATCAATCAGTAGCATGAAGTATCTATCACCTTGTAGACTCTTGATTCTTGCCAGACAACAAAAATTAGTATGAACTAAGTCCAATAATTTGGTAGAGGACAGTTCCTTACTTTTGAATGAGACTCTGCTTAGCTTACCCTACTGACATTCTTTACACAAATTGTTAGTAGGTTTTACTAATTTTGGAAGATCTCTTACAGCCTGAGTATTGCTTATCTTGATGATATTATCAAAATTCACATGACACATCCTCCTATGCCATAACCAACTTTGATCAAGTTGAACAAATAAGCAACTTTTACTAGTACCAACCAAGTGGAAGATATTACCTTTAGTTTGAGTACCGGATGCAATCTCTATTCTAGAGCTTTCAAAGATCTTGCATTTTCCATCCTTGAACCGGAGATCATAGCCTTTTTCCACCAACTGTCCAACATTGAGAAGATTGTGCTTCAATCCTTCAACATACAGTACATTACTGATTTTGTTTCTTCCATCAAAAGAAATAGTTCCTCTACCTCTGATTCTACTAGCAGAATTATCACCAAACTTTACCATTCCTCCTTCATACCTTTCCAAATCTACAAACTTGTTTTTGTCACCTATCATATGGTGAGAGCATCCACTGTCAATGACCCAATCATCCTTTTCTTCAACTTGGGCAGCCAGAGCTCTTTCTACAACTTTAAGATTGACAGATTTAGAAAATATAGGTTCTTCTTCCTTGATGGCAATAAACACCCATTCATTTCTAGATTTGTTTCCTGTTTCTGATTCATCATCTATTACTCCTTCATTCTCATCTTCTTCATGAACATAGTAGCAATTTTTTTGGAACCTTGCTCTATTAGGATTTTTCCTTGAAAATCTTTCCAGACACTTTGAGGCAAAATGACCAATCTTGTTATAGTTAAAACACTTGAAAGGCAATTTTCCTTCATACTTACAGATTCTCTTGGCAGTCTTTTTGCAATGAGGGCTTCAAGTTGAGCAGTTTCTACTTCTTCTTCTTCCAGGTCTTTTCTTGCTTTTTCATACCATGATGGTTTCCTTGAAGAGTTCTCTCCCAGATCATGCCTTTGTTTACCTTTTACAGAGGCACTGGCTTTGAATGCAGATTCAGTCTTAGGGGGTCATCTCCAAATTTGGACATTTCAAATGTAGCCAATTTTCCAGCCAATTGATCTCTTGTAACAGTTGCATGGGTTCTGAATTCATCAATGGCAGCAACCTTGATTTTGTAAGAAGCAGGAAGGGATCTGAGAATTTTACCAACAATCTCATTTTCATCCAAGACTCCACCAGCATTTCTATTTCCACAAACAAGCTCATTTACTCTTGGCATGAAGGTAGTAATATTTTTATCATCTCTCATCTTTAGGTTTTCAAATTTCCCTTTCATTTGGAGCTTTCGGACCACCCTGTGGAGGTACATACTGTATTGTATCCATGGACCAGTAAGTATTTCCCATGCACTGCAAGTGACATTTCATCCGACCTTTCCACAGACTAAAATTTGTTCCATCAAACTTTAGACTATCCTTCTTGTAGGATGACATGCTGGATCTCCTCAAGCGGTTAAGCTTCTTTTAGAGGAATTTGGCTCTGATACCAATTGTTAGATTTAGGGCACACAACTGAGAAGGGGGGGTGAATCAGTTGTCCAAAACTTTCTCTTAATCACAAACTTAAATCCTCTAAGTGATCAACAGTATATCAATCATGAAACATAATGCATTTAATTCAAAGACAGAAACATATCAACATATGAGACACCAAGATTTTGATGTAGAAAACCCGGTTAAGGTAAGAAACCATGGGGTGATTAACCCAAGATTATATTCTCTGTTAGAAGAATAGTAAGAACAAAATTGCACTTGCCAATTAGGGCTCACTGCTTGAGCACACTGCTCACAAGAGGCTCACTACCTACAAGAGACACACTGTCTACAAAGAAATAAGTATCACCTACTTGAACTAGAAAATAGCATCTTCACCATGCTTGAATCAGTTCCATTAAGCTCAACACTTCTACTCTACCTTTCGCTCTCCTCTTCGCTACCACACTCTCATCTCTCAAAGCACGCTCTTCAAATGACTTCGCAATCCCTTATTTATACAAGACATCAACTTAGGAATGATTATCTAAGTCAACAAGCATCCACAATAACATCCACATGATGTATTACTTATCCGGTTAGCCTGTCTCAGGAAGAACACCATCATCTGGAAGTTGTTCTTCAAATGAGAACTCCAACTTCAATGCAGACCACCAACATGATCTAGACATGATCCAAAGACCACCACAAGCTTGTTAGGGTTAGCCAGCAGAAGATATCAATTAAATGCAAATAAAGATTAAACAGAGAAATGGAAATACACAGAATTAATAACAGCGAGAGACAAGATTTAACGTGGTTCACCCAAACTCGGGCTACATCCACCAAACAGAGAGTCCAATATTATTATCTAGTAAATCAAACCGATTACAATCAGCAATCCCTGCAACTCAATACCACTGCAAATGCTACAATACAATACTCAAACCCTAACCCTTGACCTCTTTTTATCAAGCCTTTTTTGTCGGTTACAAAAATTAGGGTTTTCTTATGTCGGTCATAAAAAATAGGATTTTTTTAAGTCGGCCCTAGGATTTTTTAAGTCGGCCCTAAAAAAAAATTTCTCAAGGGCTACCGCCCCCGAACCCCGGCGAGGATACATGGCTAGTGTACAGTACTTTCCTGATCAGTCGCCACCTACCAACAATCTCCCACTTGGAGACTGATCAGGCTCCACACCAAAACAATCTCCCACTTGGAGACTGATCCTGGACGACACCGCTGCGCATGCAGCTCCCACTGGAAATAAGCACCCTGGACTCTACTATTCAATTTTTATTATGTTCAGTCTAGAAGACCAATCGAAGCTAAAGAGGAACTCAGCGTCTCCCTTGTCACTGCCTTTGTAAACATATCTGCTGGATTTTCATCTATATGTATCTTTTCCAGCCTTAATTGTCCATTATCCAACACCAACCGAATAAAGTGATACCTCAACTGTATGTGTTTGGTCTTTGAATGCAAGGCAGAATTCTTTGCAAGATGTATGGCACTCTGACTGTCTGTATACAAAGAACTGTTAGCCTGTTGTTTACCCAATTCTTCCATGAAAGATTGTAGCCATATCATCTCCTTGCTTGTCTCTGTTGCAGCGACATATTCTGCCTCTGTGGTGGATAAAGCAACCACCTTTTGCAACCGAGAAATCCAACTCACTGATGTTCCACCTACAGTAAAGACATAACCTGTAGTACTCCGCCTGGTATCAATATCCCCTGCCAAATCTAAGTCTACATAACCTGCTAAATCAGTATTAGAGCCCCCAAAACATAAGTGTTTATTAGATGTACCTCTCAAATATCTGAGAATCCATTTGACCACATTCCAATGCTTAAATCCAGGATGACTCATATACCTACTAACAACTCTGACAGCATGTGCAATATCCGGTCTTGTGCATACCATGGCATACATTAAACTTCCTACAGCTGAAGCATAGGGTATCTTGGACATTTTCTCTTCCTCCTCTTGTGTCTTTGGACACATCTCCTTAGTCAATTTCAAATGACTAGGCAAAGGTGTACTGACAGCTTTGGCATTCTCCATATGGAATCTTTGCAACACCTTTTCAACATAAGCAGCCTGAGATAGAGTCAATTTTCTGTTCTTCCGATCTCTGCAAATTTTCATACCAAAGATTTGTTTTGCTGCCCCCAAATCCTTCATATCAAATGACTGTGATAACTGATGTTTTAACTCTCTGATGTGATCCATGTTAGACCCAGCTACAAGCATGTCATCAACATATAAACATAAAATGATGTAGCTGTCATTATCCAACCTCTTAAATAAACACAATGGTCAGAATTACACCTACTGTAGCCTTGCTCAGCCATAAAACTATCAAATTTCAAATATCATTGCCGATGTGCTTGTTTCAGGCCATACAAGCTTTTCTTCAATCTGCACACTTGTTTCTCCTTACCTTTGACCTCAAATCCCTGTGGTTGTGCCATGTATATCTCCTCCTCCAAATCACCATGGAGAAAGGCAGTTTTCACATCTAACTGTTCCAAATGCAAATCTTCAGTAGCCACAATACTTAAAACAGTACGAATAGAAGTCATCTTGACAACCGGAGAAAATATCTCATCAAAATCAATGCCCTGTTTCTGTGCAAATCCTTTTACAACTAACCTGGCCTTAAATCGTTTCTTACCTCCATCTTCCTCTTTCAGCCTGTAAACCCATTTGTTTGGTAAAGCCTTTTTACCTACAGGTAACTTACATAATTCCCAAGTCTGATTTTTCAGCAAGGAGTCCATTTCTTCTTGCATGGCAAGCTCCCACTGAACTTGTGTATTCACCTGCATAGCTTCATCATACCCTTCTGGTTCCCTAGCATTTGTTAACAAAATAGAATACAAAGAGGGAGAAAACCTTTCAAGAGGTCTACTTATCCTTGTTGACCGTCTAACATTCACTGGAGTTTGTGGTATTTCTGGTTGCTGTTGCGGAGCATGAGGAGCCACTGGAACATCACTATTTGGAGTATCATCCAGCACCACATAATCCTTTTCTTTCTTCTCATGCTGCTGCAACTGATCTTTGTACAACACCTTCTCATTGAATATAACATCCCTGCTTCTCACAATTTTTTGATTTTCAAAATCCCAAAGCCTATAACCAAATTCATCAATGCCATATCCAACGAAGGTACATTTTTTTGATTTCACATCCAGCTTGGTTCTATTTTCAGAATCTATATGTGCAAATGCTTCACAGCCAAAGGTTTTCAGAAAAGAATAACTCACCTTCTTGCCAGTCCATGCTTCCTCTGGAATACCACAGCCCAAAGGAACTGAAGGACCTCTATTAATTAAATATACAGCAGTGTTGATAGCCTCTGCCCACATGTTTAAAGGCAGTCTAGTATGCAATCTCATGGTCCTTGCACACTCCATTATTGTCCTATTCATGCGTTCAGCCACTCCATTTTCCTGTGGAGTCCCTGGAACCATTTTCTGCCTACGAATTCCATTAAAGGAACAATAGTCTTCAAATTCTTTGCTGCAATACTCACCGCCATTATCAGATCTGAGACATTTTAATCTTTTACCTATCTCATTTTCAACCAAGCTTTTCCATTTCTTAAATGTTTCAAATACATCAAATTTCTGTCTAAGGAAATAAATCCAGACCTTTCTAGTTGCATCATCTATGAATGTGACATAATACCGAGAGCCACCAAAAGAAGATACCTGAGCTGTTCCCCATACATCTGTATGCACAAGCTCCAACTTTTCATTTTTCTTTTGCTTCCCATCTCTGAGAAAACTGACTCTCTTTTGTTTTCCATACACACAACTTTCACAGAAATCTATATTAATACATTTCAGACCTGGTAAAACTTTCTTAGAATGAAGTACCTTCATACCTTTTTCACTCATATGCCCAAGTCTGTTATGCCACAGTGTTGTTTCAGAACCTGCAGCAACTTTTCCAGTCTCTTCCTGCAAACCTGCAGCAACTGTTCCTAAACCTGTTTGTTTTTCCTCTATAAAATCTAAAGTAGAAGGAACAGTATGACCTGTACAAAGATATAAGGTGCCTACTTTTACACCTTTTGCTACTACTAAGGCACCTTTTGAAACCTTCCAATTTTTATCAGTAAATGTAATAGTGCAACCTTGTTCAGTTAGCTGCCCTGCTGAAATTAAATTCCTACTGAGCCTTGAAACATGCCTCACCTCTTGTAGTAGCCAATGATTCCCATTCTGCAACTTAATCTTGATTCTTCCCTTTCCAACAATCTGACAGGGTTCATTATCTCCCAAATAAACCAGCCCAAAATCCCCTTGGACATAATCAAGGAAATAACTTCTATGGGGCGTAGCATGAAATGAGGCCCCTGAATCTAAAACCCATGAATCATCAGCATTATCTAGGGAAAGAATCAAAGCATCATCTTCAGACTTATTGCTTACCACATTTGCTTCTTTATTGCCTTCTTGTTTGTCTCCTTTATTTTTCTGAGACTAGCAATCTTTCTTCAGATGACCTAGTTTTCCATAGTACCAGCAATCCTTCTGTCCTCTGGTTTGGGATCTTTTGTCCTTTGATTTTCCTCGTGACTTCCCATGACCTCTAGAACCTTTTCCTCTCTCCTTTGATCTACCCCTGCTTTCTGCATTCAAAACACTGCCTGATTTGGATCCACCTGAGTTTTTCTTACAAATTTCCTCACTCAGAATAACACCAACACCATCATCAAATTTTAGGGTATTTGAACCAGAAACAAAGTTACTAACCGCCATTACCAAACTATCCCAGCTTTCAGGCAATGAACATAATATCAAGAGAGCTCTAACTTCTTCATCAAATTTTACATTTACAGAAGTCAATTGATTGACAATTGTATTAAATTCATTTAAATGACCTGTCACAGATCCACCTTCAACCATTTTCAAATTAAACAATTGCTTCATGAGAAATACCTTATTTGAGGCTGAGGGTTTTTCATACAATTTAGCCAAAGCTTTCATCAGACCATCTGTTGTCTTCGCTTCCATTATATTGAATGCCACCGACGGTGCCAGGCACAACCGAATGGTTCCCAGTGCCTTTCTGTCAAAAAGATTCCAATCCTCATCAGACATTGTTGCCGGTTTCTTGGCTACTCCTTCCAACGGCCTCCATAAATCCTTTTGATAGAGGTAATCTTCCATCTGCATCTTCCATAACTGATAGTTCTGCCCATTGAATTTATCAACCTTCATTTTACCCTCGTCCGCCATTGCTCCCACTCAACCATGAGACTTTCCTGCAGACGATGATCAAACACAACCCGCTCTGATACCACTTGTTAGGGTTAGCTGGCAAAAGATATCAATTAAATGCAAATAAAGATTAAACAGAGAAATGGAAATACATAGAATTAATAACAGCAAGAGACAATATTTAACGTAGTTCACCCAAACTCGGGCTACATCCACCAAACAGAGAGTCCAATATTATTATCCAGTAAATCAAACCGATTACAATCAGCAATCCCTGCAACTCAATACCACTGCAAATGCTACAATACAATATTCAAACCCTAACCCTTGGCAGCTTTTTATCAAGCCTTTTTTGTCGGTTACAAAAATTAGGGTTTTCTTATGTCGGTCATAAAAAATAGGATTTTTTAAAGTAGGCCCTAGGATTTTTTAAGTCGGCCCTAAAAAAAAAATTTCTCAGGGGCTACCGCCCCCGAACCCTAGCGAGGATACATGGCTAGTGTACAGTACTTTCCTGATCAGTCGCCACCTACCAACAAAGCTTGCCTTAATCACCAAGAACATCCACACTTCATCTACTTACTGAAATCCTTCTCTCCTTCATCCAGAACCTCAAGAACATGGTCTGTCATCACTGTCACAAAGGAATTGATGCTTGCGGACCTTTTTAACCATGAACCAATCTAGTTGACACTCCAAAAAGACTCCCTTAGCACTCCCTCAAATCCGTAGAACATGATACTGCATTTTTGGATCTCACCGGACCTATCTGTCTCACTCTGTCACCACTGAACACCTGCCGAAACTGGTTTTACTTGAACAACTATAACTTCTCTAGATCTTCATGTGGACCTATAAAATCTCTACTAGACCACCTTAAGACACATATCTACAAACCCTTTAAACTGCATCCTCTTATCCTCATCCTATCTTGGACTTTTCCCTTCCTGTCTTTACTGTTCTTCTCTGTTCCTGATTGAGACTAATTTTCTCAATATCCTCAGCACACAGCTCATCCAATCCCTATCATTAATGCAATAGGAGTATGTTGACATCAATGACAATACCGATTAGGCTCATACTTGCAATAGTAGGGAGAGTGTCATTATATGGTCCTAGCATGGGTTATCTAGGCTATCTCTCACTAGAAACCGGCCCCCATCTATGGTTATCCTAGCAACCTCTCTCTAGGCACCGGCCCCATAGGGTGACACATGCAGAACCGACACATCCTCTCATGGAGACAAGGAGGTCGATCTTGCCAACCAAGCCTTCTCATCCCATCCTTAGCCTGTGAGACCACTATAGGCATGGGTGAGGCATCATACTTATCTTGTTATGTGATTACTACCCAGCCCACCAAGAATAAATTATTAGGTTATCACTTAGTTACAACTTCCATGGGGTTATCTAGGCAGCCACTTTGGGCACTAGCCCCACCATGGAATCCACTCTCCTACATGCAATAATAATCCCCTAACCAACAAACATAAACCATTCAAAATGACATGCATGGAAAAGAGATTACAAGGAATCTATCATCTCGTATACCGATACATTACAAAATCAACTTCAAATCCAATACTCAAACAACAATCTTTCCCCTATCCACTTCAAAATCTCATATCAAATGAAAACATTAAAATGACATGTCACAATGTTGCACTGGAACCAGGTAACTAAACCTCTGGAGTTGGGTAAATTTGAAACACAAAACCACTATTCATATATCCATTTCCCGATATGGAAATCAAGGTTTAAATGACTTGTCACTTAATAACCATGACATTCCACTAGAACAATATGACTCAGAACTAAAGGAAATACAATACCTGAATTCATTTACTACATGACGATAATAACTGACAATGGAATTACAAGCAAGACCATATAATATATCTAAAATTAACTCAACATATCACCATTGAACAAATTTAAATAGGAAAGCACTATAAGGTTTTAACTCTCTTTTAAATAAAATCCTAACATTAATATACTATTCAATTCTAGAATTATAATATCATCTAAAATTTGTTTAATAACTAGCATTACCATTAAAATCTACATCACATTTAAACTCTAATTTACTCCACTATTCATTTAACAATCATATGTATGTACTAGTCTATTCTTAATAAAGATAATTATTCTATAGGATAAAATATTACAAATCTATCCTAACTATTATATGAATTATACTAATTTTAATTTTCATCACTTTTATTATCAATTTAACAATTAACTAAAAAGATAATCTCTTAAACAACATTTACTAAACTTTCATGGAGTTTCTATTAGGAACTCTCTAAATAAATTCATTTGCCAATGGACTCTTGCTAGAAGTTCTTCATAAGGAAAATAAATAATAATATAATAATATTTGAGAGTCTTTAATCTAGAAAGATGAAATTGAAAGAAGACATCTGAGGTTTTTAACAATAATGGAGAATGGTCTGCTAGAAGGAAACATGAGAGAGAGAAAGCAATGCACAAATATAGATAAAAAGATGAATTCATTATAAATTTTCAGAAATTCCACTGAAAGGAAGAGACAACAAATTACAAGAAGGAAAACAAGAAATTCATAGAGGAATAAGAGATCTTAAAAAAAATGTCTGGCAGAGGAGTAAATTGTAAAGAGATTCAAGCAGAAATGACTCAAGAGAGTACGGTTATCAAGCAAGTTTCAAAATTTATTTTTTTTGAATGATAAGGCCCCACAAAAATGCCATACAACGGCTTTATAGAAGGTTCTGAAATCTTTTCTTTTTAAGATTGCTCAAGTTTTCTCTCCCATGTCATATGGCTGACTGACAAAGAGATTGCAAGGTAGAATAGAATTAAAGGCAGAAGAAATTTCAATGAAGGTAGGGGAGGAGGCCGTACGACGGAGACAAGAGGAGATTGTTGTTTGTAGTCTAAAGTTTGACAAAATAGACCAAATCATCATTTATAAAATCTGACAGAAATAAGGGGTAAATGGTGAAGAAATTGGTCGTATGATGGCACAATAGACAAAGGTAACAAGAAAGTTTTAAATGATATCCCAGGCACCACCAATCCCATAGATCAATCTTTGGTTTTATTTCGAGACAAGAAATAGAGGAGATAAGACTAAGCAAGGCCATACGATTGAGAGCAACAGAGAAGAAAGTAGAGGAAGAATCTGATGACATAATTCTAATTGATCAATCTCTTTTGGTTCAAGTAAATTCAAATGGTCTATACGTTGATAAAGTTTGCATATTGAACCTATTAATATTGCATACTCAATTTAGAAGGGAGTTATAAGTCATTTGAGATAACTATTTAAATTTTCTCAAGGATTACAAGCAGTAATAACCAAAACTATCAAGTTCAAAATTACAAGATCTTCAGGCAACAGGAAGATAGGAATTCCACTATACTAAAGAGACAATTTCAAAATACACAGAAGAGATTCAACAGAGATTTAAACTAATATGTCTAATTTGCTAAAAAGAATACAAGTAAGCATACTCAAAATTTCGATCCCAGGCTTAAAAAATTTTTAGCTTCCCACTTCTCCAGCTTCCCGTAACAATATTTTTCCCCCAAATTTTCTTTACCAAAAATAGGCAAACTCCATTAATTTTCCACTACCAAAATCCATTTCAAATCCCACTAACCCTCAAAAAAGAAAGAAATTAAATTTTTCTTTGTGAGAGGGATTTTTCTAGGTTAGAAATCTTCATACGACAACTCACTAGCAATAAATTATTAACTAATAATATTTTTTGCAAACTACCATATACTATTCAAAAATAAAATGATATTAATAAGTTATGGCAATATCTTATTAAAATCATTAAAATTATTAATTTAATCTTTATCAAAAACACTTAAACAATATTCCTAATTTCACATTAATAAATTATGACTAAGAAAATACTTTTATATCTAACTTATTAATTCTATTATTATTATAATAATATTTCAATAATGCATTTCCAAAATACACATTGCCTTTATAAGCAAAACTCAACAATAACTCTACATACGACATGACGACCAAAACTAAGGCAACAATCACAGAGTGACATCAAGACCCACAAGCAAAAATTGAAAATAGAGACTAACCTAGGGAACCCCATGTTATCTCTCATCCACATTATCCATTTGTACAAGGGCACACTCAGACCTGCTAAGTTAGGTGGAGTTGATGCCTGGTACCTACAACCTGCATCAAAACGATAGGTTGTATACAAGCATATGCATATATAACACACATAGATTCAAGGAGTCGCAGCGTAGTAGGGTGCTCAGAATGAGCAATATTACACTGTCCCTTCTCTGAAAGCATGACAACAACATAAACACCTCTAACTATAAATCAAATATCAACAAATCACATAAGGCATGATAATATCTAACCATTACTAATCATATCAACCACATCATAAACTATACTATCCATAATGTCATCATAGTGAACATAGCAAATGTCTACAACTGCATCAATAATCCCTAAGCCAAAATGAACATAATAAACATAACCAATAAGTCTATCATCCAAATGTCTCAAAATTATCTAATGCAACAGAAATACTATCAACTATCAAAAGACAAAAATGAGGGGCATTACATCCTCCTCCCCAGAATTAGGCTTACTCCTGGAAGCCTACAAATAAGTAAGTGTATAACTCCCGCATCCTGGGTGCATCCTCCCAATTAGAAGAAGTCTCATCATTAGGGTCCCATTGGACCCTGACATGCTCCACATCATTGCCCCTGACAGCAAGTCTCCTATGCTATAAAATGCCTACGGGCTCCAAAGCCAGCTGCCCATCCTCTACCTGTTGAGCAGTCCAATCAAGAACATGAGCAATATCTAGGTAGTAAGGTCTAAGTATAGAAACATGAAACCCATCATGGATACATGAAAGGCTGGATGGTAAAGCAAGATGATAAGAAACAAGAGTGATCCTCTCCAACACCTCAAAAGGTCTGACAAAGCATGGTGCTAGCTTAGAGCCTTTTCCATCGCAGATCAGACTCTTTCCTGGATGCACACACAAGAACACTTGATCCGTAACTAAAAACTGTCGATTGACTCTATGAGCATCTGCATACTTCTTCTACTTGTCCTGTGCTGCCACCAAATGCTTTCTAATCCACTCGACCTGCTGCTCCATATCTCTAAGCATATCTGGTCCTAGAAGAACTATATCCTCAAGATGATCCCAACTCAGTGGGGTCTGACAAGGATGACCATACCAAGCCTAAAATGGAGACATGCCAATAGAGCTGTGATATCCATTATTATAAGTAAACTCCACCAAATACAAATAGTCCTCCCAATAGCTCTATCGATCCATCACATACATCCTAAGCATATCCTTGAGAACCTGATTAACCCTCTCAGTCTGACCATCAGTCTCTAGATGGTATGCTGAACTAAAGTTCGGCTGTGTCCCCAAGGCATGCTACAAAGAAGTCCAAAGGGCTGAAGTAAACACTAGATCCCTATCGGAGATGATCCTATGAGGAATCCCATGAAGTCTGACTATGTCCTCCATGAACACTTTGGCCACCGTAGAAGCATTATAAGATGAACGGACATGAGAGAAGTGGGCTACCTTTGTCAACCTATCCACAGTGACCATAATAGCATCATGTCGACAGAAGGATACTCACAATCCAACTATAAAGTCTATTGAAATGATGTCCCATTTCCATTCTGGAACAAGATGGGGCTGTAAAAGACCTGCAGGGTGCTGGTGCTCTGCCTTCACCCTCTGACACTTAAGACATCTTGACACAAAATTAGAAATACCCACTTCATACCACTCTAAAAGTACAGCTGAAGAAGATCTGTATGCATCTTCTTGACACCCGGATGAGTATAATAGGGTACCCGATGTGCCTCTGAAATAACTAGGGTATGAAGACCCTCTGAACTAGGAACATAGATATGACCCAAATGTCACAAAAGACCATCTAACTCAAGAGATTAACCGACAAATCTACCCTCCAAAGGTCTACCTGACTCAACCTCAGACTTTACTTCTTGATACCAACTATTGGTAGGAAGTGCTACAAGAATCTGACCTCTCAAATTAACTGTGAGAGTGACTGCTGAGATCTCATGTCTCTGATGACTAAGAGCATCTACTACAACATTCTCCTTTCCCTAAATATACTTGACCTCAAATTCATACTCGCACAAGAACTCCATCCATCACCTCTGCCTTGCATTCAAGTTTGGCAGCGTAAAAATATACTGCAAACTATGATGATCACTATGCAACTCAAACTAATGCCCTAAAATAAAATGCCTCCACCTCACCAAGGCATGCACAACTATAGGTAACTCCAGATCATGAGTGGGATAGTTCAATTCGTGATCCTTGAGTTTGCGAGACTCATAGGTAAACACGCGACCATCCTACATCAGAACTGCTCCTAAACCCTCCAGAGAAGCATCCGTACACACAACAAAGTCCCCAGGAGGATCAAGAACTACCAAAGCCTTAAGGGTCTAAAAAGCTACCTGACACTACTCTGACCAAACAAACTTCTTCCCTTTCCTTTGAAGAGAAGTAATAGGATGAGCAATCCTCGCAAAACCCATAACAAAACAGTGATAATATCTTGCTAAACCCATAAAACTACGAACCTCAGAAACATTAGTAGGTGCAAGCCAATCCATAATATTTGGATTTTAGAAGGATCCACCACAATACCCTCTCCAGAGATGACATGACCCAAATACTTCACTTCTGTCTGAAAGAATTCACATTTCGACAAATTAGCATAAAGTTGATTTTCTCTCAGACACTGCAACACCTGACGCAAATGCTCCTCATGTTCCTCCATAGTCCTTGAATAAATCAATATATCATCCAGAAATACAAGGACAAATCTATCAAGATATGTGGGAAAAACACCATTCATCAGGCTCATGAAAATTGAAGGTGCATTCGTCAACCCGAACGGTACAATTGTAAACTCATAATGTCCATAACAGGTGTAAAATGTTGTCTTATGAATATCTACCACAAATATCCGCAACTGATGATATCCTGACTTAAGGTCAATTTTAGAAAACACCTTAGCTCCCTTAATCCGATCAAACAAATCATCAATCTGAGGCAAGGGGTACCTATTCTTCACTGTCACCTTATTGAGCTGTCGATAGTCGATACATAGTCGTAGAGATCCATCCTTCTTCTTTACAAAGATCATAGGTGCTCCCCATGGAGAAACACTAGGTTGAATGAATCCCTTGGCTAACAACTCCTCCAACTGCAATCGAAGCTCCTTAAGCTCCTAAGTGGTCATCCTATATGGAGCTTGTGAAATAGGCTCTACGCTGGGAACAAGATCAATCCTGAAATCAATGTCACACTTGGGTGGCATTCCCAGAATCTCAGAAGGAAAAACATCAGCATACTCTCTTAAAAGTGGGTGATTGCCAAGAGATGTCTCTCGACTTTCCTCCATCTCCAAGTCATTAATTGTCACTGCAAAGCGCTGACATCCCTAACACATGCATCTCTTAAGCTGCATAGCAGAGATCATACATAGGGAAATAGGTCTCTGGATACCAACTACCTCCACCTCTCTACCAGAATCATCCACATATCTGACTGACTTATGCCGATAATCAATCACTACCTGATGGGCCTCTAACCAATCCATACCCAAAACTATATCATATGAACCAAGGGATAGGATGTGAAGGTCTACTATAGTAGATAGAGAGATAATTCTCAAATCACAACTGCACACTAGAGACTCAACTATGACCTTAGCCCTGAAAGCTAACTCAACCTGCCACCTATCATCCTGCTTTGTTGCTACTAAACCACAATGCTCCACAAGAGAAGGAGAAATGAACGAATCAGAAGCACTACAATCAAAGAGAACAGAAAAACCAATACCTCACATAAAACCAAAAGTATGTGCCACAGTGCCCTAATACTCTGCCTGGTGGTTATCAACTGCTGCAAAGACTCTGTGTGATCTACCTGCATCGCCTACCATCGGCTCTGAAGCTATTGGCCTATGACCAAAACCTTACGCATTCCTCTAAGGACATTGTCTAGCCATATGGCCTTGTTGGCCGTAAGAGAAACACCCTGTGCCTCTATCAAAACCACTGCCACTTTGAAAAGCATTAGACTGATGAAAACTTCCTCTGCTCGCTGCAGATTGCGTGCTTTAAGTGAGTCCATCAACACAATCCTGCCTAGAACGCTGCCAATTCCAGTTCTTATTCTGAAATCTGATACCCCCTTGAGGCTGAGAATTTTTTAGTTTGGCCTGAGAGTACTACTGCTCCTGCTGTTTCCACCCTTTGAGGGTGCATGATATTATCTATGAAATCCTGATGCCTGAGTATGACCACCATGAGAACTGAATCCTATAGAAGGTCCACTACTAATATGCACACTTGTATGCCCTTCGAGTGCCATAGTTAAATTCTCCTCTACTAACTGGGCTTTCCCCACTACTACCTCCATAGTCTTGGGTTCAAAGACCCGAACCCCTCCACTGATCCGAGCATTCAAGCCCTTGATAAAATGCTGCACTAACATAGTCTCATCATCTCTGATGCCCACGTACTGTTTGAGCTCATAGAACCTACATTCATACTGCTCAACTGATATGGCCATCTGCCTCAGCTCATGGAACTCATCTGCATAATGATATCTCCAATGATCAGATAGGAAACAGGCTCTGAATCTTTTTAAGAACAACTCCCAAGAAATAGTGCTAATGTCCAGGTGCAACTTCTGCTCCTCTAAATGCCACCAGGTCTAAGAAAAACCTCTGAGATGCAAAATAGCACATCTAGCCTTGGTGTTGCTACCATATGGATGCATGGTGAAACACCTACCTATATCTAGTAACCAAGTCTCTACCTCTAGACCACTACTAGCTCCATCAAAGGTGGGAGGGCATGCCCTCAAAAGATCTCTCATATGACTAGCTAAAGTGGCCTCGTGCTCAGCTGTCAATTCTATCCACCTAGGTTATCTCTCTCTTTTGCTAGCTTCTAGTTGATCTACCTCTTGTCTAGGGCCTAAATGGGCAAGGGCCTCCTCAAGTAACTGACCCAACTAGGCTCCCTCAGGCTGACCCTATCCTTCCATATTCTGACCCCTGCCTTCATGGGTACTCTCATGAGGAGAATTCAGAGGAGGTGTACTTCCACCACCTCTCCCTCAACCCCTACCTCTTCCATGACCTCGACATCTACCTCTAGGCATCTACCTATAACACCAAAGGATAATTTATTACACCCAGACAGGGAAACAACAGGGATGAAAGTTAATCTACAATGTTAAAGCACTATGTCACATAATGGGCTCAATTATAACCAGAGTACCCAGTGTTTAAACTTGGCTTTGATACCAAATGTGATGCCTCGCCATGCAACCCTAGAGAGTTAAGTTAATAGAACAAGATAATGTGGAAATATATATATTTTTTTAAAAACAATTATATGCAATAATCACTAGATCAAGAATACTAAAAACAACATCAACTAACATCTCTAGGGACATAATTGCATCAGTAAAACATAAATTCATAACAATACAAGTAATATACATTTTGATACAACAGAAGAAGATTAAATTATTCATCTATAGATATGAACAATTACAAAAGATCAAATGCAAGTTTACATTATTACAAGATTCTTGACTAATTACACCAGTTTAAAATATACAAGATTATACAATACTGAAAGTATAATGCAACTCTGAGGAAAAAAGTATAGATCTGGAACTGGAAACACATCTGCATTGATCACAGACCAAGAAAAAACTAATAGATTAAGCTCTTCCACCCAACCATGTGGAACCCTGACGTCCACCCCCTGAGCTAGGAGATAACAATGAGGTTCCACTAAGTCAAAGGATACAAGAAGGCATATAGAAACTTGACACAGACAATACATATTTTCAAAACTTCACAAATCATGAAGACAAGACAGTACTCCAGAGGCAACAACAAAAGGTATCATACATGAAGTATGTAAGCTGCAGTAGGGAGAGTATCATCGCATGGTCCTAGCATGGGTTATCCAGGCTATCTCTCACTAGAAACTGGCCCCCATCTATGGTTATCCTAGCGACCTCTCTCTAGGCACCGGCCCAATAGGGTGACACATGCAGAACTGACACATCCTCTCATGGAGTCAAGGGGTTTGATCTTGTCAACCAAGCCTTCTCATCCCATCCTTAGCCTGTGAGAGCACTATAGGCATGGGTGAGGCATCATACTTATCTTGTTATGTAATTACTACCTAGCCCACCTAGAATAAATTATTAGGTTATCACTTAGTTACAACTTCCATGGGGTTATCTAGGCAGCCACTTTGGGCACCAGCCCCACCATGGAAGCTACTCTCCTACCTGCTACTAGAAACCCCTAACCAACAAATAGAAACCATTCAAAATGACATGCATGGAAAAGAGACTGCAAGGCATCTATCCTCTTGCATACCGATACATTACAAAGTCAACTTCAAATCCAATACTCAAACAACAATATTTCCCCTATCCACTTCAAAATCTCATATCAAATGAAAACATTAAAATGACATGTCACAATGTTGCACTGGAACTAGGTAACTAAACCTTTGGAGTTGGGTAAATTTGAAACACAAAACCACTATTCATATATCCATTTCCCAATATGGAAATCAAGGTTTAAATGACTTGTCACTTAATAACCATGACATTCCACTAGAACAATATGACTCAAAACTAAAGGAAATACAATAACCCAGTTCATTTACTACATGACAATAATAACTGACAATGGAATTACAAGCAAGACCATATAATATATCTAAAATTAACTCAACAGATCACCATCGAACAATATTTCCCCTATCCACTTCAAAATCTCATATCAAATGAAAACATTAAAATGACATGTCACAATGTTGCACTGGAACCAGGTAACTAAACCTTTGGAGTTGGGTAAATTTGAAACACAAAACCACTATTCATATATCCATTTCCCAATATGGAAATCAAGGTTTAAATGACTTGTCACTTAATAACCATGACATTCCACTAGAACAATATGACTCAAAACTAAAGGAAATACAATAACCCAGTTCATTTACTACATGACAATAATAACTGACAATGGAATTACAAGCAAGACCATATAATATATCTAAAATTAACTCAATAGATCACCATCGAGCAAATTTAAACAGGAAAGTACTATATCCAATATTAACTCAACAGAGACTGCAAGGCATCTATCCTCTTGCATACCGATACATTACAAAGTCAACTTCAAATCCAATACTCAAACAACAATATTTCCCCTATCCACTTCAAAATCTCATATCAAATGAAAACATTAAAATGACATGTCACAATGTTGCACTGGAACTAGGTAACTAAACCTTTGGAGTTGGGTAAATTTGAAACACAAAACCACTATTCATATATCCATTTCCCAATATGGAAATCAAGGTTTAAATGACTTGTCACTTAATAACCATGACATTCCACTAGAACAATATGACTCAAAACTAAAGGAAATACAATAACCCAGTTCATTTACTACATGACAATAATAACTGACAATGGAATTACAAGCAAGACCATATAATATATCTAAAATTAACTCAACAGATCACCATCGAACAATATTTCCCCTATCCACTTCAAAATCTCATATCAAATGAAAACATTAAAATGACATGTCACAATGTTGCACTGGAACCAGGTAACTAAACCTTTGGAGTTGGGTAAATTTGAAACACAAAACCACTATTCATATATCCATTTCCCAATATGGAAATCAAGGTTTAAATGACTTGTCACTTAATAACCATGACATTCCACTAGAACAATATGACTCAAAACTAAAGGAAATACAATAACCCAGTTCATTTACTACATGACAATAATAACTGACAATGGAATTACAAGCAAGACCATATAATATATCTAAAATTAACTCAATAGATCACCATCGAGCAAATTTAAACAGGAAAGTACTATATCCAATATTAACTCAACAGAGACTGCAAGGCATCTATCCTCTTGCATACCGATACATTACAAAGTCAACTTCAAATCCAATACTCAAACAACAATATTTCCCCTATCCACTTCAAAATCTCATATCAAATGAAAACATTAAAATGACATGTCACAATGTTGCACTGGAACTAGGTAACTAAACCTTTGGAGTTGGGTAAATTTGAAACACAAAACCACTATTCATATATCCATTTCCCAATATGGAAATCAAGGTTTAAATGACTTGTCACTTAATAACCATGACATTCCACTAGAACAATATGACTCAAAACTAAAGGAAATACAATAACCCAGTTCATTTACTACATGACAATAATAACTGACAATGGAATTACAAGCAAGACCATATAATATATCTAAAATTAACTCAACAGATCACCATCGAACAATATTTCCCCTATCCACTTCAAAATCTCATATCAAATGAAAACATTAAAATGACATGTCACAATGTTGCACTGGAACCAGGTAACTAAACCTTTGGAGTTGGGTAAATTTGAAACACAAAACCACTATTCATATATCCATTTCCCAATATGGAAATCAAGGTTTAAATGACTTGTCACTTAATAACCATGACATTCCACTAGAACAATATGACTCAAAACTAAAGGAAATACAATAACCCAGTTCATTTACTACATGACAATAATAACTGACAATGGAATTACAAGCAAGACCATATAATATATCTAAAATTAACTCAACAGATCACCATCGAGCAAATTTAAACAGGAAAGTACTATAAGGTTTTAACTCTCTTTTAAATAAAATCCTAACAATAATATGCTATTCAATTCTAGAATTATAATATCATCTAAAATTTGTTTAATAACTAGCATTACCATTAAAATCTACATCACATTTAAACTCTATTTTACTCCACTCTTCATTTAACAATCATACATCTACTAGTCTATTCTTAATAAAGATAATTACTCTATAGGATAAAATATTACAAATCTATCCTAACCATTAGATGAATTATACTAATTTTAATTTTCATCACTTTTATTATCAATTTAATAATTAACTAAAAAGATAATCTCTTAAACAAGATTTACTAAACTTTCATGGAGTTTCTATTAGGAACTTTCTAAATAAATTCATTTTCCAATGGACTCCTGCTAAAACTTCTTCATAAGGAAAATAAATAATAATATAATAATATTTGAGAGTCTTTAATCCAGAAAGGTGAAATTGAAAGAAGACTTATGAGGTTTTTAACAATAATGGAGAATGGTCTGCCAGAAGAAAACATGAGAGAGAGAAAGCAATGTAGAATAAAGAGGAAAAGGATGAATTCATTATAAATTTTGAGAGATTCCATTGAAAGGAAGAGACGACAAATTGCAAGAAGGAAAACAAGAAATTCATAGAGGAATAAGAGATCTTAAAAAAAATGTTTAGTAGAGGAGTAAATTGTAAAGAGATTCAGGTAGAAATGACTCAAAAGAGTACGGTTATCAAGCAAGTTTCAAAATTTATTTTGTTGAATAATAAGGCCCCATAAAAATGCTCTACGGTAGCTTCATAGAAGGTTCTAAAATCTTTTTTTTTTAAGATTACTCAGATTTTCTCTCCCACGTCGTACGACTAATTGGCAGAGAGCTTGCAAGGTAGAATAGAATTAAAGGCAAAAGAAATTTCAATGAAGGTAGGGGAGGAGGCCGTACAACGGTGATAAGAGGAGATTACTATTTGTAGTCTAAAGTTTGACAAAATAGACCAAATCATCATTTATAAAATATGATAGAAATAAGGGGTAAATGGTGAAGAAATTGGTCGTACGACGGCACAACAGACAGAGGTAACAAGAAAGTTTTAAATGATATCCCAGGCACCATCGATCCCATAGATCAATCTTTGGTTTTATTTCTAGACAAGAAATAGATGAGATATGACTAAGCAAGGCCGTACAGTTTAGAGCAGTAGAGAAGAAAGGAGAGGAAGAATCTGATGACATATTTCTAATTGATCAATCTCTTTTGGTTCAGGTAAATTCAAATGGTCTATACATTCATAAATTTTGTAGATTGAACCTATTAATATTGCACACTCAACTCAGAAGGGAGTAATAAGTCATTCGAGATAACTATTTGAATTTTATCAAGGATTACAAGTGGTAATAACCAAAACTATCAAGTTCAAAATTATAGGATCTTCAGGTGATAAGAAGACAAGAATTCCACTAGACTAAAGAGACAAGTTAAAAATACACACAAGAGATTCAACATAGATTTAAACTAATATATCTTATTTGCTAAAAACAAATACAAGTAAGCATACCCGAAATTTTGATCCTAGGCTTCAAAATTCTTCAACTTCCTGTAACATATTTTTCCCCCAAATTTTCTCTATGCTTCTCACAGGAAAACTTCCCTCACAAATAGCATCCCCCAACCAAAAGTAGGCAAACTCCATTAATTTTCCACTACCAAAATCCATTTCAAAATCCCACTAACTCCCAAAAAAGAAAGGAATTAATTTTTTCTTTGTGAGAGGGATTTTCCAAGTTAGAAATCTTCATACAACAACTCACTAGCAATAAATTATTAACTAATAATATTTTTTTCAAACTACCATATACTATTCCACAATAAAATGATATTAATAACTTATGACAATATCTTATTAAAATAATTAAAATAATTAATTTAATCTTTATCAAAAACACAAACAATATTCCTAATTTCACATTAATAAATTACGACTAAGAAAATAGTTTTATATCTAACTTATTAATTCTATTATTATAATAATAATTCATTAATGCATTTCCAAAATACACATTGGCTTTATAAGCAAAACTCGACAATAACTCTACATACCACATTACGACCAAAATCGAGGCAAGAATCCCAGAGTGATATCAAGACCCATGACCAAAAACTGAAAACAAAGACTGACCTAGGGAACCCCATGTTATCTCCCATCCACATTATCCATTGGTGCAAGGGCATGTTCAGACTTGCTAAGTCAGGTGGAGTCAATGCCTGTACCTACAACCTACATCAAAACCATAGGTTGTATATGAGCATATGCATATATAACACACACACAGAGTCAGGGAGTCGTAGCGTAGTAGGGTGCTTGGAATGAGCAATACTACATTGTCCCTTCTCTGAATACATGACAATAACATAAACATCTCTAACTATAAATCAAATATCAACAAATCACATAAGACATGATAATATCTAACGATTACTGATCATATCAACCACATCATAAACTATAATATCCATAATGTCATCATAGTGAACATAACAAATGTCCACAACTGCATCAATAATCCCTAATCCAAAATGAGCAAAATAAACATAACCAATAATCCTATCATCCAAATGTCTCAAAATTGTCTAATGCAATAGAAATACTATCAACTATCAAAAGACAAAAATGAGGGGCATTACATATTTACCTTCATTTTGTATTGATCTAGACTTTGATGTAATAGATTATAAATTCCTTATTTGACACATTTCCCTATTTGAGAGATCTATGACTTGCTAAACTTGTCGAGGATTAATAGTTATAGATAAAGGTTTTCTTTGTGGTCATTGTTTAATCATTCATAAGGCAACCTAGGTCATTATTTGGAAGAGTTAGGACATCACATTTACACTAAAAGGTAATGCTTGAATAGAAATCCTATTTATTACTTCAAGCATAATGGTATAACAAATCAGGATATAATGGTATAAGAAATCCTATTTATTGCTTGAATAGGTGCTCAAAATCATTTTTTTTATAATATCAAAATTTCTTATTAAAGAACATGAAAGGCAATAAAGATGTACAGCATAATATTGAAAGGTAAATCTTATTAATATCGAGTACTTGAAAGTGACAAATTATATGAAAAATGATTTGGAAGAGTAATCATTCCCCTAAATTCTATGAATTTCCATGGGTTGTGAATTATGTAAGGCATGTAATGCATTCAAGTGTTACTTGATAGAATAATGAAACCTTCATTTCATACTGATCTAGACTTCAATAGATTATAAATTCCTTATTTGTCATAGCCAAGTTCCTACCCAAATTGAAGAGGCTACCAAAAACAACTATTGAAAATTATGGATATTATTATTATTTTGATTATAAGAAACCATGTCTTCCAAAATTTTGTGTGTAGAAAATAAAGATATACATTTTCATTTACCACAACATGTTAAAAGATTGGTTGGATTTGGAATTCCATATCACCTTGTGGGTCGGCAATGGAAGCTTAAAGAGTTTTATCAAGGCCCACCATACTTTTACTTTGAATATGTGTATAGTATGCCAAAGGGTGTATGGGAAAACCATATCAAGCCTTGTGATTTGTGTATTGGTATCAAATTATATAAACATACATAAGTAAATTTTAGTTCAACATCATACATAAGTATGTTTATAAGGGCTCTAGATTTTTATATTATTTTGAGGTACAATTTCAAAGTATATATACTAAGCAATCCCCTCTCTCTATCTCTCCTTCTTTCTTGTGTATATGAAAACAAGTATACTAAATATATCAATTTGGAAAACAAATAAAGGTTGAAGAATTCATTATGTAACAAGAAATTATTCATAGGAAGGTTATGCATGTAGCCATGTTTTCTACTTGCAATTACAAAAATATCTTGTGGAAAACAAATAGTATGTCCATTGTATTTTAGTTGGCCTCCTCTTGCATAGGTTATCTAGGTCAACCCTTTCTATTCAATTAGATCAACACTACCTAAGAGAGAGGTAGGGAGACAACTATAGAGAGAAGAGAGAGAAATATAGGGAAAGAGACATCAACAATAGATCAAGATGAATGGGACAAGTTGGATAGAAGAGATAGATATACCATTAGGTTTTCTTTATAATTTGGTCTTGATGAATGTTTTAGTTCAAAAAATTGCTACAAGTTTATGAGAAAAGATTATTGCATTATATCAAACTAAGTGTCTTGTAAATAAGTTATTTTTAAAATGAACTTTGTATTCTTTAAAGATTCATGAAGGAGACTTTCTAACCAAATGTTTAAAAACTACCTTCCATAGATGTATTAAAATTATTCATTATAGGATGCCATATTTTTGTTTTGAAGCCTATTTATCTAGGATCAATATCCTTTCTTTGTTCTCTAGAACCGGGGGTGGAGAAGTTTCTTTATATAATTTGGGTATGCCACTCAATTATGTTGAATCTACAAAAAATGGAGATAGGAAGAGCTAGAACATTCACTAATTTATATAGTTATTGTAAGTGGATGAACAACCAATACACGTAATATCAAGGACATGATCTTAGCCAAGAACTCCACTCAAGAAAAACAACATTGGTTAGAGATTTCTATAATTCTTGACATATCTAAAGCATTTGACAAGTGTGATTTGAACTTTCTCCTAAAGACTCTATGAAAGTTTAGATTCAATAAACAAATGATTGATTTGCACCCCCATTCTCCATCACAATAAATTATATATCCAAAAGGGTAAATAGTTGTAGAGGCTTAAGGTAAGGAGATCCCCTCAGTTCCTAACTACTTATTATCATGGAAAATACACTTCTAAGAAATAAATATTTCAACTAAAAAGAAAGGAAAATCTATGGCCAGCCAGCTGTAAATGGAGGAATTAGATACATAGGTTATCATTTGCAAATTACATTATCTCTTATTCCACTCTTTGTCTTACTGAAAGAAACTAAATCAAAGCAATTCTTCACAGTGAACAACAAGCTTTAAGGAAAAATAGGAAATGTCCCAAACTACAAGAAAAAGATGATTCTTAATATCTAGGGCTACAAATAAATGAGACTACCAATGAATTAACTAGGATTTTTGATACACTAGAAAGCAACAAATGGTCTATGGGAAAATAACCAACACATCACTCATGTGAACACACCTATAAGAATAACAAGAGTAGAATCGTATAATTAATGGTTTTATTTATTTGCTTGTGTTTGAAAATAATATTTTGATTTGGCTACAAGTGATGAAGAAAAGAATACAAACATCATAACTCTATGTCACAAGTCTTTGGCAATTCCATTGGAAGAGGAAAAGAATCTGAAGAAGGGGATAAATCATAAAACACACAATAACAGAAATTAAACACAGAGAATAGAACTTTCTTTTATTGATCTGGGCAACTTATTACATTACAAAAGCTTAATTACAATCAGAGGAATCAGTCCTCCATAGGCTGCAACACACTACAGCTACCATCACCAGGTTCTGGTATCTTTCACCATCTGTAACCCCCAAATCAACTAGGGTTTTTGTTTTCCTGCCTATTCTTGACTCTACACTTGCCCCCATAACTCCACTACTGCCCAAGGTCCCCAAAATAGCCATAAATAACACTTTTTGGTGGCCTCCAACTAAATTTCAAAATTTACAACTCCCTATAAAAGTAGGTAAACTTCCGGGAAGCATAACTTTTGATTTGGGTGTCCGATTGACGAACCGTTTTAGGAGTTTGAAAGCTTGCGATGTGAACTATCATGCCAGAAATCTATAAATAGATTTCTATCAACTTTTTAGGATGTTTAGGGAAGTTTTAGTGCCTCATATCTCGTTTCAGAAATTTTTAGGGGCTTTTCAGAAAACAAAAACTTTAATATCTTTCAGCTCACAAATGATCTTTGCCTGATTCCTTTGCCAAAGGTCTTATATTTCCATTTAGTAACTTTCTGCAAGTTTTCGCTTCAATCCATGCCCAACTGCAAACTTTCCAAAAATAGCAGGTAGACTTTCCAAAACAGGCAGGTTGATATTTTTAGTAGTTTTGGAAAAATTGAAAGTCCTACATCATTATTCTAGATATTATGGAATCAGAAACACTAATTATGGAAAGAAATGAAAACAACTACAATGATTTTGAATTAACTTCTTTTTGGGTGATGCAAGATTGCCCTTACACCACTGGATGCTCCTGCATCAGACACCCAGGGTAATTTGAAAAGTGACCCTATCACGTCTCAGATGTTTATGTGAGGAAAACCCAAATGGTCAACCTCTGCCTTAGATAACCAAGAGGAATCTTCAATAGACCTTCCTTTCCATTTTACCAGATATTCTTCATATTGCTTGTTTCGAGTACTTCTTCCCACACAGCTATCCAAGATCGCTTCTATCTCGTCCATTGAAGTAGATGCTGGAATACTCCACTGCGCTTTTGTTGGTCCATCCTCTTCTCCACCTTCATGATATTCTGATAAATCAACAATGTTGAAAACATGGGAAATAGTGATCCCATTCGGTAGCTCTACCTCATATGCATTGCCTGAATCATGCTTCTTCAAGATTCTGCATGGTCCAAATTTCTTCATTTTTAACTTATTGTATGTTCTAATTGGGAACCTTTCTTTTCTCAAGTGAACCATGACTTCATCTCCTACCTAGAACTCCTTATACCTCCTCTCCTGATCTGCCTTAGCCTTGTATTGAGTATTCATCTTATTAATATGCTTTCTCACCTCTTCATGCAAATTCTTCAGATGTTCTGCAAAGTCTTCAGCCTTGGCACTTGTCTTTTCTCCCTTATCTAGATTCCTTAACTCTGAAGCATTTCTTGGACTATTTCCATATACAATCTAGAATGGTGATTTACCAGTACTCCTATTGATAGAATTGTTGTAAGAAAATTCTGCCTGTGGTAAAATCAAATCCCATCCCTTGGGCTTATCTCCTACTAAGCACCATAGCAGATTACCCAAACTCCTATTCACCACTTTGGTCTGTCCATCAGTATGTGGATGGTGTGTAGAACTAAACTTCAAATCTGTCTTCAACTTCTTCCATAATGTCCTCCAGAAATAACCAATGAACTTGGTATCTCGATCTGAAACTATGTTCTTTGGTAGACCATGTAGTCTCACCACTTCTCTGAAAAATAATTCAGCAATATGAACAGCATCATTAGTCTTCTTGCAAGGAATAAAATGCGCCATCTTCGAGAATCTGTCCACCACCACAAAAATAGAATCATGTCCTCTCTATGTCCTTGGTAAACTAAGAACAAAATCCATACTGATATCATCCCATGGCTTCTTTGGTACAAGTAATGGTTGATATAACCCTGTATTCTGACTTATTCCTTTTGCCATCTGACATATTCTGCAACTCTGCACAAACTTCCTCACATCCTGCTGCAGCTGTGGCCAATAATAATTTTCACCAACAATAGCAATGGTCTTATCTCAACCAAAGTGTTCGGCCAATCCTCCACTATGCTTCTCCTTAATCAGGTTCTCTCTCATGGAACTCCTTGGAATGCACAACTGGCTTCCTCTAAACAACATGCCATCTTGGATTATGAAATCCAACCATCTTGTCCTGTCCAAAGTAACAGGTTCCAAACAAGCTTTCCAGGCCTCTGCAAAATCTAGATCCTTAGAATACAAACTTTTGAGCTCATCGAACCCAACAACCTCTATCTTCATTTCTGTCAACAAATTTTGCCTTCTGCTCAAGGCATCTACAACTCTGTTGGACTTCCCACTCCTGTGCTTCAAAACAAAAGTATAGCTCTACAAAAACTCAACCCATTTTAAGTGCCTTTGGTTCAACTTTCCTTGACTATTAAGATACTGCAAAGCCTGATGATCAGTATATAAAACAAACTCCTTTGGCAACAAATAATGTCTCCATTTCTTCAAAGCCTGAACTATTGCATAAAACTCCTAATCATAAACAGAATACTTTTTCTTGGCATCATTAAGCTTCTCACTAAAATAAGCAATGGGCTTACCTTCTTGGCTCAAAACAGCTCCTATACCACTACCACTAGCATCACAATCTACCTGAAATACCTTATTAAAATCTAGAAGTGCCAAAACAGGTTGCTCTACAACTTTTTGCTTCAATGTATCAAAGCTCTTGTCTACTCCTTTAGTCCATTGAAACTCTTTTCTATCTCCTCTCATTGTCTCAGTTAGGGGTGCACAAATGCTACTAAAATTCCTGATAAACTTTCTGTAAAAACTTGCCAAACCATGAAAGGATCTTACCTCTGTTGTACTCCTTGGCGTAGGCCATTCAATGATAGCCCTTACTTTTTCTGGGTCCATCTTAAGACCTTCTTCTGAGACTACAAATCCTAGGTAGACCAACTCCTTCTTTGCAAAACTACATTTCTTTAGATTAATCAGCAACTTCTCCTCCCTAACCTTCTCTAGAACTCTTCTGATATGCATCAGATAATCATCCCAAGTCTTACTAAAAATTAAAATATCATCCAAATAAACAATAACAAAACTTCCCAAAAATTCTTTCAATACCTCGTTCATGAGCCGCATGAATGTGCTCGGTGCATTGGTTAGCCCAAATGGCATGACTAACCACTCATACAAACCTTCCTTTGTCTTGAAGGCTGTCTTCCATTCATCTCCTTCTCTGATACGGATCTGGTGATACCCACTCTTCAGGTCAATTTTCATGAAGTACTTGGCTCCACTCAAACAATCCATAATGTCATCCATTCTTGGCAATGGAAATCTATACTTGATAGTTATCTTATTGATGGCTCGAGAGTCTGTACACATCCTCCATTCTCCATCCTTCTTTGGTGCTAGTACTACAGGTACCGCACATGGACTTAGGCTCTCCCTTATCAGTCCCTTCCTTAACAACTCATGAACTTGTCTGTTCAGCTCTTCATTCTCTGCAGGGGTCATTCTGTGGGCAGCCTTGTTTGGCAAACTGGCTCCTGGTATCAAATCCATTTGATGACTTATCTTCCTTACTGGTGGCAAACCTTCTGGCACATTTCAAAGATAATGTCCTGGAACTCTTCCAACATATCTGAAACCTCTGCTGGTACATCTTCACAGTTCTCTTGACTAATCTTAGGAATTAATGCAAAGCAATGACGCTCATGCTTCATACCCTCCAAAAATTTCCTGCCATCTACCAGGCAAATTCTGGTAGTACTACATACCTTTTCTTCCACCTCCTTCAAGGGCTTCAACTTATGACGAACTCCATCCTTTGTCAGGGAATATGTGTTTGCACGGCCATCATGGACAGCGCTCCTATCATACTGCCACGGCCTGCCCAACAGCATATGACATGCATCCATCGGTATGATATCACACAACACCTCATCATGGTAATCACCAATCTTGAACTTCACTAAACACTACTCATTGACCAAAGCTCTATGTTCCTTCTACAACCATGCAATCCGATATGGATGTGGATGCTTTCTTCTTGTCAACTTCAACTTGTCAACCATTTCCTCTGAAACAAGATTATCAGTGCTTCCACTATCAATAATAATATCACAACACTTACCTTCACATTTGCACCTTGTGCAGAATAAACTCTTCCTCTGATTGGGTTCTTTCTCCTCATTAAGCAAGGTTTTTCTAACAACTAGGGTTTCTCCCCTTTCAGCATCTTCAGAATGCTAAGAATGTGCATCTTCATCTACATGTGTAACTCGTGCATTGCCTTCAGGTCTTCTATTTGTCTGTCCTTGATGTTGCGGACACTCATATGCTCGATGCCCTTCTTCCCCACATTGGAAACGAGTTCCTCTAAAACCTCCTCTTCCGAGTCCTTGCCCAGGTCTACCTCTTCCTCTTCCTCTTTGCTCACCATTGTTCTGGTCACGAGGGCGGTAGGCGTTATCCCCTATCTAATTTCAACTGGTGCTAGCTTCTTCACTTTTCTTTTGATCTTCATTACGGCCTCCATAGGGCCTCCCACTAGTCCTTCTGCCTTGACCTCTTCCCCTTTGCTTGCTGTCAAATCTTTTATTCAGCTTCTCTTCCACCTTCAGAGAAAACTGGTATGCATCTTCTATGGTGGTCATTCTGACTAGGCTTAGCTCCTCTTGAATACTCGGCCTCAACCCATTAATGTAACGGGCCACCTTCTCCTTGTTGGCCTCTCCATGGCCTATCTTGATAGTGATCTTATAAAAATCTTCTATATACTCCTTAACAGACTTGTTACCTTGCTTCAGTCCTTACAACTTCTTCAGTAACTCCATCTCATAATCCACAGGAATGAACTGCTTCTTTAGTTTCTCCACCATCTAATCCCATCTGGTGATCTTTCCTTTTCCTCTTCTATTCCTCTCTAGTTGGACCTCCTTCCACCAAATATTGGCATGGCCCTTCAACTTTGTTTTTGCAAACTTGACCTGATCTGGGTCCTCCACATCTTCATACTCGAAATACTCCTCCATGTCATTGATTCAATCAATAAGCTATTCTGGGTTCAAATCCCCAGAATATGTAGAAACCTCGATCCTGGGCCTCTTTCTGATCTTTGAAATAGCCCTCAACAACCTAACTTCTGCAGGATCTCTGACAGCTTCTTGTTCTTCCTCAGATAGCTCTTCTTCAGCTTCATCTTTGCTTTCGTCTCTTATCCTCGGCTCAAACCCTCTTCATAGCTCCTCTTGTAACACATCGATTTGCCTTTGTAGGGCTCTAAAACCCTCTTCTGTCAAAGCATTCCTCCCAACATGATTTCTTCGTGGAGGCATCCTGGTCTCTGTAGCAAACCCACAACCTCAGGTCCTGGTGCAAACTACCTCACGGTTGGCGATCTATCGACACACTCAAGAACCCTTGCTCTGATACCACTTGATGAAGGGGGTAAATCATAAAACACACAATAACAGAAATTGAACATAGAGAATAGAAATTTCTTTTATTGATCTAGGCAACTTATTACATTACAGAAGCTTAATTACAATCAGAGGAATTAGTCCTCCACAGGCTGCAACACACTACAGCTACCATCACCAGGTTTTGGAATCTTTCACCGTCTGTAACCCCCAAATCAGCTAGGGTTTCTGTTTTCCCACCTATTCTTGACTCTACACTTGCCCCCTTAACTCCACTACTACCCAGGGTCCCCAAAATAGCCATAAATAACACTTTTTGGTGGCCTCCAGCTAAATTTTGAAATTTACAACTCCCTATAAAAGTAGGTAAACTTCCGGGAAGCATAACTTTTGATCTGGGTGTCTGATTAACGAACCGTTTTAGGCGTTGGAAAGCTTGCGATGTGAACTATCATGCCAAAAATCTGTAAATAGATTTCTATCAACTTTTTGGGATGTTTAGGGAAGTTTTAGTGCCTCATATCTCATTTCAAAAAAATTTAGGGGCTTTTCAGAAAACAAAAACTTTAATATCTTTCAGCTCACAAATGATCTTTGCCTAATTCCTTTGCCAAAGGTCTTATATTTCCATTTAGTAACTTTCTGCAAGTTTTTGCTTCAATCCTTGCCCAACTGCAAACTTTCCAAAAATAGCAGGTAGACTTTCCAAAATAGGCAGGTTGCTATTTTTAGCAGTTTTGGAAAAACTGAAACTCCTACATCATTATTCTGGATATTATGGAATCAGAAACACTAATTATGGAAAGAAATGAAAACAACTACAATGATTTTGAATTAACTTATTTTTGGGTGATGCAAGATTGCCCTTACACCACTGGATGCTCCTGCATCAGATTCACTCTAGTGCTTTTCCTCCAACCACAGACCAGTGGTCCACCACTCACCTTCCTACTAGAAGTGGCCCTACCCTTCACAAGGGTATAGATAAGGAGAATTAATTTGATTCAATGTGCCATATGAAAACTAGTGATGTGTCAGGTAGTAGAAATAATCGGTTATACAACTTCTAGTCTGGCTCTAGCTATGTACAACCAATCTGACTATTTCTGCAAATCAAGGACATAGTGAATTGACAATACAAGTAAGGATTTTGCATTACTTTGGCCAAAGTTTCATATAAATGAGTTGTATGTTCACACACTCTTTTCTCGACTTGGAGACAACATTCTTCTATCAAGTTACTTTGATATATTTTACCATATACATGTCTAATTAGAATTAAGTAAACCCTCTACTACAAGTCAACTAGACAACTATATGGTAAGAGCATGGGTGACTTAAGTACTTGCATTGAGCCCCTCTTTGCATCCTTGCAATCTCAAGTATATGACATCCTGTCAACTACTTAATGTTTGTCTACCCTGATTCCATGCTCAAGAGTAGATAAGATATTCATTCTTTAAGATATGCAAGTTTTTATCATATAGCATTATTATTATCAACTTTGGCATCTATGTCCTTGCCACCAAGGAGTAACTGCCTTAGTTTGAGTTTATACACAACTTACAACTTGTCGAAGAATTTATATCATATTCTCATCTTAAATGACGTATTTGTAAACACTTGTACTCTTTGACATATAATGTCATTTTAGTCACAATTACTATTGCTATGTTATAAATAATCAAGTATCTATTTATTTCCTTTCTCAGAATGATGAACATTCATCTCTAAAGGTAATATTACTATCATTTAATAGTATATGTATTCTTATTAAATGGCCTTAATACTTCCATTATAAGTTATTGGCCACTCTTAGCCACAATAAGAGGTAACTCATGACTATTCATAGCCAAGATAATATTTATATGCATATATCTAATACTATTTTATCATAGTATTTAAATTGTTTAAACAAATTGGTCTGTAGAGAGGAAATTAAATTTACCTTCACATAAAATGACAATGAGATCATACTCAATAGCCAATCGACCTTACACAATAAACTAAGTCATACATGAATTTGAATCTTAAGATACTATCAAGGAAATGTCACTTATCAAAGCAAATTAAGATTAAATAATTATAAGGCTATCGATATGTCTATAAACTTACTATTGATATAGGTTCAAAAGTTTATTCCATCAACCCCTTTGGTATTTAAAAACAATTATAAGTTCAACTGATGGCTTTCTACAAGTTTAGCAATGATGGAATGAATTTCATAAGCCTTATATAGGTGTCATTGGTGTGAGCTACCCTCTAGGCTTATAGAAAATGATAAACATGTATATATATATATATATATATATATATATATATATATATATATATATATATATATATATATATATATATGTATATTTTAAATCAGCCTAACTATAGGCTTGTTAACTATCAAAGGTTTGGTGGCCTATTACAAGGAAAATAAACTGATATTTATAATCTTTAGGCATGTACAAGAAATCCTAAAAGTTAGCTTTATCCAAGAGCTAACAAGGGTGTAAAGTGATACAGTTCACCGATCCGCTTAAAGGTAATACAAGAGTATAAAATGGATACTGAACATATGTTATATTGTGGTCTTAAATTCACTTACAAAGTGTAGGTTTGGGCTCTATATAATGGAAGTACACAGGCACATAGGATGGCGACTTAACAACCTCTCATAGGCATACCAAATGTTTGAGATTTTATGATCCAAACAAAGACTTTTGTTGGTGTCCTTCACAGTCAATAATGGTTTGTATTGTAAGGATCAGGCCACCCTTACAACTTGTATCTATTTGCATACAAACTTGACAAAATACTAGAATGTGCACAATGAATGCTAGTATGATTCAAAGAAGAAAACTACAACCTTTATCTAGTTACAGTGCCTCATTGGAATATCTGAAATTATATATTATTGTTTCTATACTATTATCAGATAGGAAAAGACTTTAAAAACAACTTACTCATACCTCGTTCGGTGATATATGATGGTTGATGCCTTTCTTGCATTCAACTCTACAATCTTTTTAATCTCTCTCAATCTTTCTAATAATGTGCAGTTCAAACAAATTAAGCTAGTTCAATCTTGTAGGTTTTTGTTAATGTGTTGACCTCTGATTAGCATTGGTAGTTGGCATGGATGTCAAGCAGAGACATTGGATAGTTTGGCATATTGGTATAGTCTGAGGTGATTGTTGTTGAGCATGATGGATATTGACGTTTTTACATGATCCTTATCTTGCTTTATCAGTCACAACATTTCATGAAGTCTCAGTGGATATATCTTAAGTGATCCTTCTTACATTTGTTCGAGTTGAAGTAGTTGCAAGGGTTAATATTTGTCTAAGCTAAAAGTGATAAAGTGGACACCTTTTTGAGTTAAGGGTTATTAAGGTTTATGGTTTCATTTGTTCAATGTGATAAATCACATATCATATTCGAAGGTCATATATTATTTAAAGTGAGTGACCTGATCAACAGGTCTCAGCATCCATAATAGGTAAAAGGTTGTCATTTTGAATTTGTGGTTGCCATCCCTTTTAGGGCAAACAAGAACTCTCGGTGACATGAGTATATAGGGAAAAATCACATTCATTTGTTGTTTTGTAAAGTTTGAAGCTTGGTTAATGAGGTCTCAAGCTTAGGGTTTGAATGATAATGAGTATTTTTGAGATTATGTGAAATAATGATAAATATGGAGATTTGACAAAGCTGTGAGAGGTGAGAAAAGTGGAACGAGATGGACAATTATTTTTTGATAGCCACAATCTGAGGGCACAACATTTGTTGTTTTATCTTCTTTGACCATGTGATACCTGTCCATTTTTGGGTTAATGGGTTTTTGTTGTCATTTGTATTAGCATGATTAACAACGAGTTAAGGTTTATTTTTCATTATGGGTTTGTTAAAGAAAAGAAAAGATGGGGTTTTTGTTTGGGTTTATTTTTGAATATGTTTGTTATACTTTAGTGCAAACAAAGTCAGGGTTTTGTAAATATGGACAGCATGGAGATATTTTCTTTAACCCATAAGCTGATATCGTTAAGTTCTCTTAATGGCAGTATGTAAAGAGTATCTTTGTTAAACTACTGTTGAGTATTGGTTAGGTTTTGATATAGTTGAATAGTTTTGAAGTTTTTAATTAAACCCTTATGGTTAGAACTTATAATATCTGTAATATACACCTATAGTGTATGAGGTTTTTTTTATTAAGGGTTGTTAATGATAGTTTGTACACACTAAGATTTCTCCTAAATGGCACTGTTCGACCTCCTAACCATGAAAGTTATTGATCTTGTAAACTGCTATAGGCAGTTGGAAAATAACAGTTACCTATACAAACTGTTTGTTGAAAGGAAAAAGGAACTTTGAGATAGTATAAAATGTAAGACATATTGTTGAGGTGTCGATGAGATTGTACCTTCATACAATATCATTAAGATAGCAACAATGTATAATTGCAAAATCATTCTTGATCTGTTGAGTTGTATGTGCACATTTTGATATTTATGATTCTTGAGTCTCAAATGAAATGAGACAGTCAAGATCTACATTGTAATAAAACGAAGAAACCCTCTGTATTGATTTCTAAATCTTCATTGTATCTTTGAGAAGAAATTGCTATGCCAGTGAGGCAGTGAAATTGATATGCGAGTGAGGCAGTGAAATTGATATGCCTATGAGGCAGTGAAATTGATATGCTAGTGAGGCAATTGTATAAAAAGTGCTAGTGAGGTAGTGAAATAAGTCAGTGAGACATCCAATGGCCAGTGAGGCATTTTGTGTAGCCAGTGAGGCATGATTTTGATTATGCTAGTGAAGCATTTTTAGTGTGGTTTTTCATCCCTATGGGGGTTTTCCACTCATGAAATTTATTGTTTTATGGTCTCATTTGATGTGTGGTTTACTTGGTCTCCATGTTTGAGCATTAAGTCTTTGTTGTTATTCAGTATTTGGATTCTTACATTGATAAAGCTTTCTATATTGATTAGTTGTTGTTAGCATCATTATTTCATGCACAAAAATTGGAAGAAAAGTATTTGAATTTGTTTTTGAATACAACACTGATTCACCCCCCCTCAGTGTTTTCCGTACTCCAAAAAGTGGTATTAGAGCATAGGTTCCCTATAGAAGTCTAACAGGCTTGGGTAGGTCTTGATAGTGGAGTACCATGGGAAAGTGTAAAAGAAATAGAGAAAAGAAAGAAGCCAAGAAAAAGGTTGTACATCAAACCCTAGTCAAGTCATATGATGAGTTGTTGCATGAGTCTCCCCTGAATGATGATATAATGTGTGATGAAAGAAAATATGATTTTGTTGTTAAGATTGATGACACAGAAGGAGACCTCTTTATGGATGAAGATGGATAGGAGCTTGATGAAGATGATTGTGAGGTTGATATAGAAGGTGAACTTTTGTGTGCCTTGGATGAAATCAAGCAACTCAGTAAAGAAAACTAAAGATTAGAAGACCAACTTCAACAAGAAGAAGCCTCCAAAAAAAAGGTACTTTCTAATCTTACAAAAGTTTCTTTAGAACTTGAAGAGGTATGAAATTTGATTGTATATTTAAGAGGTCAATTTGAAGCTTCAAATAAGCTAACTATTAGCCTAAAGAAAGAAATAGAAGAAGCCAAAAGGGTAGTTGATTCTACAAAATTTGATCTAGAAGTAAAAACTAGTGAATGCCTAAAACTAGAGTTAGAAATAGTCTCCTTGAGAAAAGAATTGGAAAAGGCATCTTCTAAGTTGCACAAGAATCTACTATTTGAAAAGAGTACTGATTGTTTGAATGACATATTGAGAAAATAAAAGCATCATAAAGACACCACAAGGCTAGGTTATGAAGAAGGACAATGTTCCAAAGTCAGAAATGCTCCTAGGTAGAAGATAGACCTGAATAAACATTCTACTGCTCCTGAGGAAGACAAGAAGAAAGAAAAAGAAAAAGTTATTGATGTTGGAAGAGGAAGAACAAAAAGACGTCTACCTGTCAGGAAATACCATTCAATAAGGTACAACTACTATCAGTTTCATGGTTATTGCTATTGTTGTCATGTTTATGGTCATAGAGCTAGAGATTGTAGAACTCACTCAAGAAATGGTCTTGGATGGAATAAGGATAAGAGCTCTTATAGTTTGACAAATGAGGACTATAACAATGTTTGTTATAACTGTAATAAACCTAGTCACATAAAAAGGGATTGTTGGATGTATGCAAGAAAAAATCATTGGAAAAAAAATAATGTCACATGTTTTAGATGTAATCATCTTGGTCACATTGTAAGATATTGTGGTAGAAAGGTTCTAAATGATGATGTTAGATTCATGAGAAGTTATAGACCCTTGATCATGTGCTATAGATGTAATAGTTTTGGACATAGAGCCAAGTTTTGCAGAAGTAAAGTGTTGAAATCATCAAAGCAAGAAGATACTCTAAGCAACCAAATGAAGAAGCCTAAGAAAGTTTGGAGAAGGATGCAAGTTCAAGAGCAAGAGAAGAAAGAATCTGAGAATGTTGCACAAAACACATCATTTGTTGCATGAGGTACAACATAAAGATAGGGGGAGTTATCAAATATTCTATCTTTCAACCCCAAGGAGTTTTTTTAAGGTTTCTTGAAACCTATGTAGAGTGTTCATACATGATTGGTTGGTGCATGAATTCTTATGGTGCTAGTGGTCATGTCTTGCTAATGGAATACTTCATGAGATGCACAAGATTTGATAGGTTGTATTATCAAGGGCATTTGAATTCTCATTGGTCATTAGGTCTTCAGGATTTGATTTACTCATTATGTTGATGGTTTCAACAATTACTCATTGTTGCATAGAGGTGTTCACAGAAGTGCTTGTGGATTGCAAGAGGATCTTTGAATGTTGCTTGTTGTTGCTTCATCATTTCATGTTGGTATTCATCTCTTGGTGGTTAGGATGTAATGATTGGTATTCATTTAATAATGGTATTCACTTCATTTGATGTTGAAGAGGCTATTCATATCAGGCTATATTTCAATTGGAGCTATTCTTATGAAGGTAGGAAGAGCATGTTGCATATGCTTAATGATAGGATATGCATTCTTCATTTCATCATTTGATTGTGACAATGATAGTTGTTTGACATTTGATATTTGCAAGGGTTATACAGGACACTTTTACTATAATAGAGATTGATCTATATTTTTGACAAATGGTTATGACTGTTTTAGTTTCTTTAGCATTGGGCTATTTTGTGTTTGATTAGTTCTTTGTTTTTGGTGCACTGGTAGTAGGCAGACATGACATTAGAATGTGTTTGATGTTTCTATGAGTTTATGCCTTCATACTTTTTAAATCAAGATGTTTGTCTACTTCTCATGATGATAGTATTAAGAGATCACAGATTAAGTTGTTTTGAGTCACATTTATCTCTTCATTAGACTAATATCTTTGAATTCTTCATGTTTCATGTTTGTGGTTTTTAGTTTTAATAATCATCATATATTCAGTCCATTTCTTTGTCAAAGAGGATAATATTTGCATTCAATTTCTAAGAAAGTATGTTTGGGACAGTGCTTTGTTTGAATGATGTTGCATGAGAAGTAATAGTGTAACAGTATGTTGATTGTTATTCTCAGGGGGAGTAGGCGATCTTTTTGAATGCAACGAAGTGATGATTCTACAATGCCATTACTCTAATAAGATTAGTTGGTACATGTTGCTATGATGTTTGTCAAAGATGGTATGAGATTCATTAATGTTATTTTTTCAGTAATTGGAGAGCAATGTTTTATGTTGATTTTGTTTTTTTGATTGAGAGAATATAGTGCTTTTGTGAGTGCTCAGTAGTTTATAAGCATGGTCTTTCTTTACATCTTGATTATGTTGGTCTTTGAGTATGAAATAATTAATGCATACAGTGGTTACCGACATCATGAGTATGTCAGTGTCTTAACAAACAAAGATCTCATCATTGTTGTTTTTTTGACATCGTGATGGTGTCACAGTCCTAGTGAAGTTTTGTTGCTAATCTATGTTGCAAGGACAATCTAATGCTTACTCATCTATCATCTAAATTCTTAAATGTACTTTGTTGATACAATGCAGACAAGTAATTTTCTTGAACGATGTGTTGATGTTCTTGCTATGCATAAGGATCAAATCATGGTTACTCTGACTACTCTATGGAATTTGTAAATATTTTTTGACAAGACAGTGTATTTTTATAACACGACTGTGTGTCTCTACTAATGCAAGAGCTATGTTTCAGGGGGAGCATGTGGTTCATTTCAGTCATAATGAGTTACAGAGATAATCTCAGTAATGCAAATAAAGGGTTTCTTCTTCTCATGTTTCATTCATGATAGAATTCAATGTTATGGTGCTTGTGTTTCATGATAGTGTTTTTACGCTTCCTGACAGTGACATAACAATTTGCTTCATAACAGTGCTGATAGTGTTTTGTAGATAGTATTTTGAACAGTGTACTCCAACAAGTCTGCTTGATAGATGATAGTGCCCTCTCAGTGGTTTGAGTAGTTACATTAGTCATGCTTACAGTTAAATACTATGTTGCAGGTGTTTCATATTTATAGTTGGCATGGCAGTTTGGTGATTGTGGTTCTAAAAACATTTTACAGTTATTATTTCAATGTTTTGGCATGATCCTTTCCTTGATCTGACAGTTGATGTTTCATGTGACAATTTTATGAGTATTGTGCAGGCTTCACAATCTTTGGTTGTATATTTCTTTGATAACATCCTCTCTCTCTTAGTCTTTATTCTCCTTTGTCTTTGACATTGTTGTCAAAAGGAGCAGAAAAATATAGGAGAAAAATACAGGTGTTACATTGATACAGACTATTAATGCTATGATGCTATGATTTGATGCTCATTACATGTTCAGTCATTACTGTTGTTGTTGCATTACTTTCATGTTTCTATTCATTTGATCTTTGATCAATTATGGGGACATAGTGTAAAAGGCAAAACAAGCTTGGTAACTTCATGCTACAGTCTTATTCATTTCATGCACCAATGGCATATGATGTGTTATATGCTTATTCTATATGGTTATTCAATGATACTTTGGTTATGATGTTACAAGGAAATGGTTTATAGGTTGTTGGACATCAATGCCAAAGGGGGAGTGTGTTGACCTCTGATTGGCATTAGCAGTTGGCATGGATGTCAAACAGAGACACTGGGCAGTTTGGCATATTGGTACAGTCTGAGGTGATTGTTTTGAGCATGTTGGATATTGATGTTCTTGCATGATCCTTATCTTGCTTTATCAGTCATAGCATTTCATGAAGTCTGAGTGGATATATCTTAAGTGATCCCTGTTACATTTGTTTCAGTTGAAGTAGTTGCAAGGGTTAATATTTGTCTAAGCTAAAAGTGATAAATTGGATGCCTTTTTGAGGTAAGGGTTATTAAGGTTTATGGTTTCATTTGTTCAATGTGATAAATCACATATCATATTTGAAGGTCATATATTATTTAAAGTGATTGACCTGATCAGCAGGTCTTAGTATCCATAACAGGTGAAAGGTTGTCATTTTGAATTTGGGGTTACCGGCCCTTTTAGGGCAAAGAAGAACTCTCGGTGACATGAGTATATCGGGAAAAAATCACATTCATTTGTTATTTTGTAAAGTTTGAAGCTTGGTTAATGAGGTCTCGATCTTAGGGTTTGAATGATAATGAGTATTTTTGAGATTCTATGAAATGATGAGGATAAATATGGAGATTTGACAAAGCTGTGAGCAGTGAGAAAAGTGGAACGAGATGGATAGTTTTTTTTTTATAGCCATAGTCTGAGGGCACATCATTTGTTGTTTTATCTTCTCTGACCAGGTGATACCTATCCATTTTTGGGTTAATGGGTCTTCTATCGTTTGTATTAGCATGATTAATAAAGAGTTAAGATTTATTTTTTGTTATGGGTTTGTTAAAGAAAAGAAAATATTGGGTTTTTGTTTGGGTTTATTTTTGAATATGTTTGTTATACTTTAGTGCAAACAAAGTCAGGGTTTTGTAAATATGGACAGCATGGAGATATTTTCTTCATCCCATAAGCTGATATGGTTAAGTTCTCTTAACGGTATTATGTAAAGAATATCTTTGTTAAACTCTTGTTGAGTATTGGTTAGGGTTTGATATAGTTGAACAGTTTTGAAGTTTTTAATTAAACCCTTGTGGTTAGAACTTATAATATCTGTAATATACACCTACAGTGTATGAGTTTTTTTATTATTTTTTATTAAGGGTTGTTAATGATAGTTTTTACGCACTCAAATTTCTCCTAAATGGCACTATTTGACCTCCTAACCATGACAATTATTGATCTTGTAAATTGCTATAGGCAGTTGGAAAATAATAGTTACTTGTACAAACTGTTTGTTGAAAGGAAAAAGGAACTTTGAGACAATATAAAATGTAAGACATATTGTTGAGGTGTCGATGAGATTGTACCTTCATGCAATATCATTAAGATAGCAACAGTGTATCATTGCAAAATAATTCTTGATTTGTTGAGTTGTATGTGCACATTTTGATATTTGTGATTCTTGAGTTTCAAATGAAATGAGATAGTCAAGATCTGCATTGTAATGAAATAGAGAAACCCTCTATATTGATTTCTAAATCTTCATTCTATCTTTGAGAAGAAATTGTTATACCAGTAAGGTAGTGAAATTGATATGCCAGTGAGGTAGTGAAATTGTTATGCCAGTGAGGCAGTGAAATTGATATGCCAGTGAGGCAGTGAAATTGATATGCCAGTGAGGTAGTTGTATAAAAAGTGCCAGTGAAGTAGTGAAATAAGTCGGTGAGACATCCAATAGCCAAGGAGGCATTTGTACTTGCCAGTGAGGCATTTTGTGTAGCCAGTGAGGTATAATTTTGATTAAGCTAGTGAGGCATTTTTAGAGTGGTTTTTCATCCCTATGAGGGTTTTCCACTCATGAAATTTATTGTGTTATGGTCTCATTTGATGTGTGGTTTACTTGGTCTCCATGTTTGAGCATTCAATCTTTGTTGTTATTCAGTATTTGGATTCTTACTTTGATAAAGCTTTCTATATTGATTAGTTGTTTTCGGCATCATTATTTCATCCACACAAATTGGAAGAAAAGTATTTGAATTTGTTTTTGAATACAACATTGATTCAACCCCCCCTCTTAGTGTTGTCTATACTCCAACATAATGTTATGATAAAACTCTTTTAAAACTGAGTCCATTCGTGATAGGCTTTGCAAGAATAACTCATAATCTTTTTATCTCTTGATAGGTAGTTTCAAAACTAAATTTTGTTCTTATCTTTCTTGGCCACCTGCGGCCTCAACCCAAGGAAATAGGGAAGTGGAGCTACCGCTCCTTCCCACTCTTGCCAATAACTATGAATAATTCAATGGGAAAAAACTCATTCATAGATAGACTAGTAATATATTAAAATAATTAAACCTTATAAACATTATTCTTCATTTTATACTTAAAGTATATAGCTCAAATAACCCACGAATTTAGATCTAATCCAACATGGGTTTAGACAATAATAGGCTTATTTGTGTAGATGTTGACGATGCATTAATGAATTCTTTCATTATGCATTCAATGAATATAATATCAACTTGATATATCGACTTCTTGAGTCGACCTAATAAACAAAGATAATCATAACATCCTCGTTTGTCGACATGAACAACAAAATCATCGACAAGACAATGACACCGCATTGCGAAGATGATAGCGACGTAAAAAGTATCACTATTGTGACCAATGACAAGGAATCAATACTTACTCTTGTTTTGACGAAACCTCTAATATGAATGTGTGTGTGCATTCTCTAATGGCTCGTTGATCACTCATTTCTCGCAATCTATTTCCCTCTCCCTAGTGATACTCTCTCTACTCATTTGGAGGGACAAACTCTATCCCTGCATACACCTCATGTACACAAAGAGTAGTTAGTCCATCACATAATCGTTAAATTTCATTAATAACATTTCAAATATCATTTCGTTGCATTTTCAAAAATATGAAATAAACTCATATTTCTAAACTATTATAACTTCATAATCATCATAATTATTTCTCTTCTAACTAGTTGTTCCTAAAATAAAAGATGAAATAAGTTTGCTTTTTAAAAATGGGGTGTGACACAAGTCCTTAGACTAATCGATTTCAACACATACTTGTTTTTTAGGACAAGTCGAGAAGAGCTTATCTAGCTCAACACAAATAACATTGCCTAGCAAGCTTGCTATTTTGGGTAGGAAGTTCCAACACAGGAAAGGTAAACCTTGAAACTCCACCCAAATAGAGACACAAGAGCCCTTTCTTCGGAGACAATATAGTCTTGAATCTAGGGAGTGAAAATCAAGAGGGACACACAAACAAATCAAAGACTATGTTTGAGGATGACTTCCTCATGGCTAACTTTAACAAAGAGAAAAAGAAAAATTCCCTTTAGTGAGGTTTGGAGAACATCAAGGCATACCCCATGTGTGACCCAAGATTTAATAACCTAGTCCCTTAGCATGCTTTTAGGGGGGGTCCTCCCAACAATATATCCTATTAAAGTACACTTTTCAAGCCATTTATAGGCAATATCGCATTCTAGGATAGGGAGAATCAGATTTGGAGGTGATTCAGAATGCATACCTTGTGAAACACCTTGGGGACAAATTTCCTGGGTGGTTTGGTTGGTGGAGCTATTCTCAAGCGTCATCAAACCTTCAACACAAGTAGTAGTTGTTGGGTTGATGAAGTTTGAGGTCATTAAAAAGGTAAAAAAAAATGCTCGCAAGCATGGTAAGCCAAAAGCCCCCATAATAAATGTAGAAAAACAAAGAAATCTCTTGCTTGAAGAGATAATATGACATCAAAAAGACCCAAAATGACTAACAAGACTAAGACCAAAACTCTTGATTAAATTTTGATAAAAGATTATGAAAATAAAATTCATTCAATTTGATTTTTCATTTCATTTAATGGAATTTGCAACTTATTTATACTTTTAAACTTATTTAATCTTTTACCAATTCTATTGGGTTAAAACGGAAGAAAGTTCTGAAAAATGCAAGGAAAGTGTTCCGCATCCTCTTGACATGTGGAAAGTTCGCCAGCGTGCATTACCGACTATCATTATTATCTGCCCTTTGGAATTAGTCCAATGCAGCGAAAGCCAAACTCAGCAAAAATGAAGTGACCCACTCGGAGTAAATCGTGAATTGATCAACACCGCCCATGTGTGAAAATAGAGAGGCGTTACAGCTATATTTTAACCGGACCTGAAGAAAAGACAAATCTCAATTGAATGATACGAAAGACCTTGACTTCGTCCACTAAATATCCTACCATGGGAGGCGTATTTCAATTGGCTTTTGGCAGAGGAAAAATCAAAACGCAAAAATATTTGACCCATATTTAAATTGGAAGTTCTCGTATTTGCATCAAGTTGGCTTGAAAATGCAAGTGGAAGAGCATGTGTATTAGTTTTTTTTAATGGTAAATTACTCATGCAGTTGTGAACATGTATTGGTGCATATGTGCTAATTTACTAGGTGTTCTTTTTACATGTAATGGTTCTTTTTAAAAAAATTTATTGGGGGGTAGGGTGCACAAAAACATAGCGGTTATTGGGGCGTGGGCGGCTACTGGCCCCTCTCCCTTAATTCCACGTTTACTAAATATTCTTCTTGTGTAGTGTTTTGATTTTGGTGTTGTTGAATTGAGATTGCTTTTAATTGTTGAAAGTGAGTGCTACCAAACTCCAATTGAAATACCGTTGTCATTGAATGGAGGGAAAAGGAGTGAAGATTCTTCCTTGACTTTTGATTTTTCTTTAATGTGTATTGATTTTATCATTAACATGTTACATCATGTGAGCTCTGAAATAAAGTCAAGTCGTGCAGAAAAAACAAGTGAGTTGATCTGTATGTAACGCTCAACTACCAAGTTTTATTAGATTTTAGTGATAATGTTTTCCTTGTCATCGTATGGAAAGAGGTATTTGAGAACATTGCAAAATTCACAATAAGTTTTTATCAAATAGGGGATAAGATTTGTGTCTTGAATGTCTTTTCAGTTTATTGTTATCTTTTCCATGCCCTATATTATGATAATAACAATCGATTAATTATGATTATGTGGATGGATAACATAAGTTTTAGCTTTTAATGAGTGGTGATGGGTAAAAGTCTTTAAAAAGAAAATAATTAACTAAAATTTTTAGTTCTTGGCATAGGTAGGACACTAAAGTCTTCACTTATATTGATATGTTGCACTTTTATTTTTTAATGCAAGGAGAAAATTTAATCCATTTCCCAAATGTTATTTTAATATTAATTTTTCTTTTATTTTTTGTTTTAAAAAATAGTTGGATTCTAATTTTCTCATTGGCTCATTCGAATTTAGGTGGGTGTAGAAATCATTTTTCATTTACAAAAATAGAGAAAAAATGGGGTCCAATGAAATTGCAAGTTGTATATTAGTACATACCACTTGTCCACCTCGAGCAATTACAATTAGCGAGCTACCAATTCACATTTATTCCTAGCTTGTGCCAAAATTGGAGCTCTCTAATATAGTATGGACATTCATCAAAACACAATGGATAGAGGAATTCCATTGGATGTTTTGGTTCCCATCGTGTTGGTTGATATGAATGCAAAATGTAGAAGAAACATGTAGAAGGCACGGAAGAATATTTGTTAGGATACATTCTTAGGTTAATATTCATCTGAGACATCATAATTCTATTTTCTTTAATGACGATATGGGAGAAAAGAAATTAAATGAAATAAATTCTTCATACAATTACATTTTTTAAAAAAAGTTGGATGTTCAAAACCATCCAATGTGGTTCAACTTTAGAATTAATGACTTCTAGAAGCTAGACGCTTGTGATAAGAGTTTGCAGATATAATAGAGGGATGTAGACATTGTAAAAGAAAAGGAGTACTATTGCCACTTTTGTCACAAGAGTTTTCTAGTAGGACACTAGTGACTATATATTTATATATCCCTTATTGTTCAATATTGTCAATGTAACCATTGGTAAATTTATTTAAAGTCTCAAGGATTATTATTTTGTTGAAAATTGATAAATTCAATCATGTATACATTCCTATCTTTTGTTAATTTATAGCTTGTAAATTGGAATGGAGATTGTTGTTGATGCTATGTTAACATCACAACATTTCGAGTTTATACCTGTGAAATTTCTAAAATTGGAATATGATTTACTATTTTTGATGCTTTTTTTAAAAAAATGGTAATATTTGTTGTAAAATATAACCATTGTGGTGGGTATCTTCTAGTAGGTATTTGTAATCTAGTTTTCTTTTGGATTAAAAAAAAAAAGATTTTCTAGCCCATGGCCTAATATTTATTGAACTTAAATGTGGTGTGCCTATAATGGTTTGAACATTTTCTGTTTGAATTTATGCATGTATGTAATTGTTATAGAATTCTATAGGAAATCCATAAAACTTGATCCATATTGGAACCATGTGGGTTATTTTTATTTTAGCTTTGAAGTCTCTTAACCAATACTCAAGTATATGCCCACATTTTCATGGAACTAAGATCCCTCTCTTAACTTATTGAGTACACTCTCCATCCTCAGTTGTTTCAAATGTAATCACATAATTCTTGGTATTTGATGAAACATAACTGAATTGCCCATAGTTTTCCATTTTGCTAGAGTCCAATTTTTCAAAGATTTGATGTTGAACCATATACCGTTGAAATGACATTTAAGGCCTTTAGAGTTAAGCATGTCTAGGCCAATGCCCTTGTTTACATTTTTGATCTTAATCCATAGGTTGTTTTGGCTACTATGAATATGGGACATGGTACTTGCTATGGGTTCCTTTCTTTTAGCCACTCCAAATTGCCTATGAGTTTACTTAAGTTATACCAACTCATAAATAGTTTTTTACCATAAAATGTCATCTTCATCATGTTTTTCTCTTTCTAATTAATTGGGACAAAAAGAACATTATAGTTGCATATATGAATGGATGCTTCTATTCATTTATATTTGGAAAAGACTAAAGTAGAAGAGCTAAATCCTGAGCTTTGTTCACTATGATGCAAATTTTATCTTTACTTTAGTTGGAAAGTAAAATGGTCTTGACAACGACTTCTAGTTTCTTCATTTTTTTTCTTATTTATATTTTCCAATGGCTTGGATAAAATCATAAAAATAAATGAACCCAAAAATATTTATTGCTAATCTGTGGTATTATTTTTTTCTTATGAAAAAAATGTCATTCACCATAGAAAAAGAACACATAATACCTTTGATGTACCGCATGACTTGATTTTATATCCTTTGCCCAATATCATTTGTAGCATGCATTTTACAAATTATTATATCATGGAAATGATCTTGAGTAGTTGCTCCTTGCTATTAATAGTGTTCTTATAAAATGTCAATATAGGTTTTCCTTACAAAGAATTCTAGAATAAAGATAGAATAGTATTGAATCAACATTTTTCTTTAACTACATGATGGTGAATGTACACTTTTCATTTGTTGAGAATAATTTATTTCATTTAAGATTTTAGTTTATGGAAAGCTTTGAATTTCTCCAATGATTAAAAATATTAAAATAAAAAGCTTTGATTCAAACTTTTTATTTATTATTTTTTATGTTGTAACAACATAACGAATTACCCTTGTGTTGGTAAACAAGGAGTTAGAAGTATAACAAAACAATATATAATAACCATAGGCCTCAAAAAGGACATTGTAGAAACATTTAATGGTGTGTGATACCTCTTGAGGGATCATGAGACACAAAGATATATATAGGGACACATCTCTACAGTTTTAGAAGGTATAATAGCATCCAACTATATTGCAAGGCAATAGAGAGGGATAGGGAAGAAGAGAATATAATATATATTGTTTAAATGTAAAATTGGTAGAAGTATCACCCAAGCATATTACATTTCATACCATATATATATATATATATATATATATATATATATATATATATATATATATATATATATATATATATATATATATATATATATATATATATATATATATATATATATATATATATATATATATATATATATATAGTAGGAGCATCCAGTGGTGTAAGGGCAATCTTGCACCACCCAAAAAGATGTTGATTCAAAATCATTGTAGTTGTTTTCATTTCTTTCCATAATTAGTGTTTCTATTTCCATAATCTCCTGAATAATGATATAGTCCACTTTCAGTTGTTTTCCAAACTGCTAATAATAGCAAACTGCCAGTTTTGGAAAGTTCAATTGTCATTTTAGGAAAGTTTGCATTTGGGCACGGATTGAAGCAAAAATTTACAGAAAGCTTCATAACTAAAATATAAGACCTTTGGCAAAGGAATCTGGCAAAGATCATTTGTGAGCTGAAAGATATTAAAGTTTTTATTTTCTGAAAAGCCCCTGATTTTTTTTGAAATGAGATATGAGGCAATAAGACATCCCATAACGTCTTGAAAAGTTGATGGAAATCTGTTTATGGATTTCCAGCGTGATAGTTCACATTGTGATCTTTTTGGCGCTTAAAACGTTTCGTCAATCGAACACCCAGATCAAAAGTTATGCTTCCCGAAAGTTGACCTACTTTTGGAGGGAGTTGCAAATTTTGAAATTTAGCTGAACGCTGCCAAAAAGTGCTATTTATGACTATTTTGGGAACCCTGGGTAGTAGTAGAGTTAAGGGGGAAGTGTAGAACCAATAATAAATGGGAAAATAGAAACCCTAGCTAATTTGGGGTTACAGAAGGAAGAAGATTCTAGAGCCTGGTGATGTGTAGCTATAGTGTGTTGCAACCTGTGGAGGATTGATTCCTCTTATTGTAATTGAGCTTCTGTAATGTAATGAGTTGTCCAAATCAATAAAAAAATATTCTATTTTTTGTGTGCCATTTTTGTTGTTGTGTGTTTTAAGATTTACCCCCTTCATCAAGTGGTATCAGAGCAAGGATTCCTGAGTGTGTAGACATATCACCGACCGTGAGGCAGTTTACACTAGGACCTGAGATTGTGAGTTTGCTACGAAGATCAAGATGCCTCCACAAAGAAATCTAATTGGGAGGAATGCTTTGACGGAAGAGAGTTTTAGAGCCCTATAAAGGTAGATCGATGCATTGCAAGAGGAGCTGCGAAGATGGTTACAGCTATATTTTAATCGGACCTGAAGAAAAGACAAATCTTAATTGAATGATATGAAAGACCTTGACTTCGTCCACTAATGTCCTACCTGGGAGCCGTATTTCAATTGGATTTTGGCAGAGGAAAAATCAAAATGCAAGACAGGAAGAATCTTCTTGTGTAGTGTTCTGATTTTGGTGTGGTTGAATTGAGATTGCTTTTAATGGTTGAAAGTGAGTGCTACCAAACTCCAATTGAAATACCATTGTCATTGAACGGACGGAAAAGGAGTGAAGATTTTTTCTTTGAAGATTTTTCCTTCATTGCGTTTTGATTTTTTTAATGTGTACTGATTTTATCATTAACATGCTACATCATGAGCTCTAAAATAAAGTATGTACCACTCAACTACCAAGTTTTATTAAATTTTAGTGATAATGTTTTCCTTGTCATCGTATGGAAAGAGGTATATGAGAACATTGCAAAATTCACAATAAGTTTTTACCAAATAGGACATAAGATTTGTGTTTTGAATGTCTTTTCAGTTTATTGTTATCTTTTCCACTCTCTATATTATGATAATAACAATCCATTAATTATGATTATGTGGATGGATAACATAAGTGCCAATAAAAGTCTTTAAAAAGAAAATAATTAACTAAAATTTTAGTTCTTGGCATAGGTAGGACACTAAAGTCTTCACTTATATTGACATGTTGCACTTTTCTTTTTTAATGCAAGGAGAAAATTTAATCCATTTCCCAAATGTTATTCTAATATTATTTTTTCTCTTATTTTTTGTTTTAAAAAATAGTTGGATTCTAATTTTCTCATTGGCTCATTTGAATTTAGGTGGGTGTAGAAATTATTTTTCATTCACAAAAGTAGAGATAAAATTGGGTCCAATGAAATCGCAAGTGGTATGTTAGTACATACCACTTGTCCAAGTGAAATATTGAATGGAGGAAAAGGGATTGAAGGTTCTTCCTTCCTTGCGTTTTGATTTTTCTTTAATGTGCACTGATTTTTATCATTAACATACTACTTCCATCAGTTGGCAAACTTGTCATGTGAGCTCTGAAACAAAGTCGTGCAAAAAAAACAAGTGAGTTGATATGTATGTACCACTCAACTATGAAGTTTTATTAGATTAAGAATATTTGTTAGGATACATTCTTAGGTTAATATTCATTCAAGGCATCATAAGTTTGTTTTCTTTAATGACAGTATGGAGAAACGATTTTGAAATTAAATGAAATAGATTCTTCATACAATTTCATTTTTTTTAAAGTTAGATGTTCAGAACCATCCAATGTGGTTCAACTTTAGAATTAATGAATTTTGGAAGATAGACACCAGTGACAAGTGTTTGTAGATATAATAGAGGGATGTAGACATTGTAAAAGCAAAAGGAGTATTATTGCCACTTTTGTCACAAGAGTTTTCCAGTAGGAAACTAGTGACTATAAATTTATATATCCCTGATTGTTCAATATTGTCAACAACCATTGATAAGTTTATTTAAAGTCTCAAGAATTATTATTTTGTTGAAAATTCATAAATTCAATCATCGATACATTCCTATCTTTTGTTAATTTATGGCTTGTAAATTAGAATGGAGATTGTTGTTGATGCTATGCTAACATCACAACATTTCAAGTTTATAGGTGAAATTTCTAAAATTGGAATATGCTTTACTATTTTGGATAATTTTTTTTTAAAATTGATAATATATGTTGTGAAATATAACCATTGTGGTGGGTATCTTCTAGTAGGTATTTGTAAGAATTTTCTTTTGGATTAAAAAAAAAAGATTTTCTAACACATGGCCTAGTATTTATTGAACTTAAATGTGGTGTGCCTATAATGGTTTGAACATTTTCTATTTAAATTTATGCATGTATGTAATTGTTATAGAATTCTACAGGAAATCCATAAAACTTGATCCATATTGGAACCATGTGTGTCATTTTTATTTTAGCTTTGAATTCTCTTAACCAATACTTAAGTATAGGCCCACATTTTCATGGAACTAGGCCCCCTCCCTTAGCTTATTGAGTACATACTCTCCATCCTCAGTTGTTTCAAATGTAAGAACAAAGAATTCTTGGTGTTTGACAAAACATAACCGAATTGCCCATAGTTTTCCATTTTGCTAGAGTCCAATTTTTCAAAGATTTGATGTTAAACCATATACATTTAAGGCCTTTAGAGTTAAGCATGTCTAGGCCAATGTCCTTGTTTACATTTTTGAGCTTAATCCCTAGGTTGTTTTTGGCTACTATGAATATGGGACATGGTACTTGCCATGGGTTCCTTTCTTTTAGCCACTCCAAATTGCCTATGAGTTACTTAAGTTATACCAACTCATAAATAGTTTTTTACCATAAAATGTCATCTTCATGTTTTTCTCTTTCTAATTAATTGGGACAAAAAGAACATTATAGTTGCATATATGAATGGATGCTTTTTTCATTTATATTTGGAAAAGACTAAAGTAGAAGAGCTAAATCTTGAGCTTTGTTCACTATGATGCAAATTTTAGCTCTACTTTGGTTGGAAAATAAAATTTTCTTGACAAAAGCTTCTAGTTTCTTCATTTTTTTCTTATCTATATTTTCTAATGGCTTGGATAAAATCAAAAAATGAATGAACTGAAAAAAAAATTATTGCTAATTTGTGGTATTATTTTTTTCTTATGAAAAAAATATCATCCACCATAGAAAAGAACACATAATACCTTTGATATACCACATGACTTGATTTTATGTCCTTTGCCCAATATCATTTGTAGCATGCCTTTTACAAATTATTATATCATGGAAGGGTTTTGAATAGTTGCTCCTTGCTATTAATAGTGTTCTTATAAAATGTCAATATAGGTTTTCGTTACAAAGAATTCTACAATGAAGACAGCAAGGTAGTATTGAATCAACATTTTTCTTTAGCTACATGCTAGTGAATGTATGCTTTTCATTTGTTGAGAATAATTTATTTCATTTAAGATTTTAGTTTATGGAAATATTTGAATTTCTCCAATGATTAAAACGATTAAAATAAAAGGATTTGATTCAAATTTTTTATTTATTATTTTTATGTTGTAACAAGATAACAAATTACCCTTGTGTTGGTAGACAAGGAGCTAGAAGCATAACAAAACAAGATATAATCACCATAGGCCTCAAAAAGGACATTATAGAAACATTTGATGGTGTGTGACACCTCTTGAGGGATCATGAGACACAAAGATATATATAGGGACACATCTCTACGCTTTTAGAAGCTATATAAGCATCCAACTATATTGCAAGGCAATAGAGAGGGATAGGGAAGAAGAGAAGATAATATATATTGTTTAAATGTAATATTGATAGAAGTATCACCCATATATATATATATATATATATATGGTATGAAATGTATGTTGTATAAGAAATATATAATATAAATGTTGTTGAATATAAGGAATACTGAGAGGGGGTTGAATCAATATTTCACAAAACTACTTCTTAATAGGTTTATTAATCCAATTTCCAACATCAATAACATGAAAGTAGAATAAACATAAGAACAACAACCATAAAGACATAACACATGGACACCGGGATTTTTACGTGGAAAACCCAAAAAGGGAAAAACCATGGTGAGTGTTAGCTCACAATATATTATGATAGCTCAATATCGGATTACAAGAAGGCTCACTGCCTTAGGGCTCACTCCCTATGAAGAAGTACTCACTACACGAAGGCTCACTGCCAAGAGAAAAGAAAGAAAGAAGAAGATGGCTCACTGCCAAAATGAACTGCTTAGATTGCATCTACATATGCATGAATGCAACTTCAATGTATGCTCAAAATACTATCTCAAAACTTTTCATCTTGACTACTCTATTTCACTGCTCTGCTTTTACATTAGACAAAAAACTCTCTTCTTTTGCTTTTTGTCACCTACTTTTCTGTTCACATTCTACACACATTCATATCTATATCACACATGCCTCAAATACTAAAATCAATCCCATATATATATATCCATAACAAACAAAATCTTCATATTAGGTTGGCCTAATAAAGTGTATCGTGTAGTCATGCATTATGTGCTTTGTCAGCCAAATTTATTTCCCAAAATCTATGCCGGACCCAAAAAATATTTGGAACACCATCACACATGTCGGCCTCAACTATTTTTCCACTTAGGATTAAGTTCCAAACACCAAAACTTTACTGCACACACATCATACTTATTATGTCGGCCTTATTCACAGACTGTTTACTAGTTTAGTTCAACTATCAGACAACATCTTCCACTACAGACCACAAGACTTGCTCAAATCCATATCAGAGGCACTTCACTCATCATAGATCATACCTCCAGAACTGCAAGACAAATTATGTAACTGCAGAGAAATGCAGACCTTTTTTCTCAGACACTGTGTATTGCTCATTTCTTAGTTCTGTTCACCCAGACATGACCAATCACTACTTAACTTCTAGAAGTCATCAGGACTTGTAATATTGAACATAGTACCTCTAAATAATCCTAAATAACAAACCTAAACTGCATACCTTGACCATCAACTATAGAGGAATACCACTTGAGTCTCTGCTACTAACTCTGTGTTGTCAGTACTTAGCCATTCTACCTTAGTCTTTTGTGTCCGGACTAGATCCTTGTATTCAAGATATTCTAAGTTGAGTTCCCAATCATCCTTAGCTTCATCATGCTTTTTTTACCTTGTTGCCATCAATAACAACATTACCCAATCAGCAGTGTCTCTTGACCATGTTGCCAACAATCTCCCCCTTTGGCATTGATGGCAACACTTAGTGAAACATGTGTATTTGCTCCCCCTTACTTTGTATTTCTTCTCCCCCTAAGATGTTTTCCCATTTTTCACTGGTCTTCTTCTCCCCCTTTGACATCAATGGAAAAGGGTATATGTACACATGTCAAAATTACAAAAAAAATCATAGTCTGCTGCATATGTACACATACAATCTTTAACTCAATTAGTTGTCAGTGAGAGGATATCCTTATACACAATATTTAATTGTACAATCTGTTCATCTAACCTTTTCTTGGCCCTTTCCAAAATTTGAATGTGACCATTTAATAAAAAGACTGATTCTTCTGCCTTTTGCATATTAGAATTTGTGTCAATTTGTGAAGCTGCCTATGCTTCTGCTGTAATACTGATCATTGAATCTAACTTAGGACTAATTAGTCCTCTCATTTGACACATTTTATTTTTCATCTAATCCCTTTTATTAACAATATCACTTAACTCATTATGAATATTAATTACTTGTATTTCTTTGTTGCTCACCAACTCAGCTACCAGATTAAATGATTTAGCAATATTTATTAGCTGTTGTTTTAGATCCTTTACCTTTTCTTCTAGCTCTTTTGTGGCTACCAACCAAGAGAGACAAAATTTGTATAGGTCACTTGCTTCTTTGATAGCATTCTGTATGCCTTTCATTTTGTTGTTTATGAGAGCTTTGTCATTTATGATCATAGTCTTCAACTCATATAATCTTTTCTCATCAAATTCTTGTCTTACTTTTGTCTCAGCAAATCTCTCAAATGATTCAAAATGCTTTCTTACAGAATTTATGATGTAATGCCCCACCATGCAACCCTAAAGATAAGTTTAACTAAGCAATAAAAAGAGAAATATTTTTTTTTACATAGAAGCAATGATAACAAAGCATAACAGAGACTAATATCAACAAGTTAAACTAGCATCTCTAGGGATTACACAGCTGCATTATTGAAATTAAACAATGATCAACAACATACATAGTTTATTCAAATAACTCAAACTAACAACTTGATTACATCATCAGATACATACATCAATATTTTTACAATAATGTTTACAAGTGCAGAATAGTTTATCTTACAAGAGGGATTACATAATTTCTATGATACAAAAGCTCTTTCTTTCTGAATACATCAAATTACATAATGAGTTTCACTGATACACAGATCTAGATACAAATAGTACAATTATATGTCTTCAAATATAGGTGCAAATCTGGAAGCATGAGAGATACAACTTCTTTACACATGAGCCACGATGCCAGAAAACCAATGGAATAAAGCACAACCACCCGACCATGTGGAACCCTAAGGTCCACCCCCGTGCTAGGAGATAACAATAAGGTCCCACAAGAAAACAATCAAGAAAGATAGTAGACTAACAGGTGCAAGGACTACATGACTCCAAAATAACAACAGTCAATAAGGACATCACATGTAACTCGAACATCACTTCTAGAGGCATTCACAAAATAAAGGGGAGAACACAACTAGAGAATGCTAGACTGCAGTAGGGATGAGTGTCATCGCATGGTCCTAGCATGGGTTATCCTGACAATCTCTAGCTAGACACCGACCCCCATCTATGGTTACCCTAACAGTCTTTCACTAGACGTCGGCCCATAGGGTGACACATGCAGAATTGACATTCCTTTCATGAGGACAAGGAAGTTGATTTTTCCAACCACGATCTTCTCATCTCATCCTTAGCCTGAATAAGAACTACATGCATGAGTGAGGCATCCAATTATCTTGATTAGTGTGAAAACTACCCAACCCTCTAAATTTATTATTACGTTATCACTGGATTAACAACTTCCAATAGGTTACCCTGACAAGCCACTTTGGGTGTCAGCCCCACATTTAAAGCCACTCCCCCTTCACTACATCTAGATTCTCAAAGCCCAAAACAAAACCCAAGCATGAACTATCACATTTCTCATCACAATACATTAACAACAAAAAATATACATCATTTCACATTACACAGAGCAAGGCATTACCCATCTTGCATAGTTATCATAACCACATGAATCGATAAACAAAGGGGAGTCAACATATAATCAATACATATTCAACCATTAGCAAGATTACATAATCACAGGAGTCATACACACAACTACCCTTCTTGGCCTCTGGAATCAACTTTCCCAAATGACACAAACACTTGACACACTAAACACTATGGTCTCACATCACATTCACTCTCAAATGCACATCATCACCTAATAGACCAAACTAAGATCCTTCATCAATAATTCAAATACAACACCACAATTGCAACATATGACATAATGCACTAATTATAGGTCTTGAAAAATGTAACATTAAATGAATCATGATCAATTATCTAACAATCATAAAGTAAATCTTCCTCAACAATATAGAACTATCATATTCCAACCACTAGTAATAGTTACTTTTAGGATCATAAGATATAAGAGTCCATGAGTAACAATAATTTAACTAATAGTTCTCAAGACTTATGTTAATTTCATTTAATTAAATTGACTACAAACAAACTGCAAATAACTCTAAGGCATACAAATTAAATACAACAATTATTTACACTATTTACATTGATGTAGATTTCATTAATAATCTAGATAATTGTAAATATTATTAAATGTAATTGTAAAAGCAACGCTAAAAGCCTATAATATTAGAATGCTATAAATATCTTACACTAGTTAAAATCACAAGATACCAAACCTGAAGCTACAATATCAGGACAGTGATGAAGGTCCACATACAGGAGGATGTATACCAAAGTGACAGTGATGCAGAAAGTAATGAAGATGATGACAATGATGAAGAAGAAGAAAATGAGGAAGAGGAACCTGAAGAATGAATGAAGATGCATCATCAAGAGAACATATACATAAGGTACTCATCAATAATGAGTCATCCAGATGGTTGCCAGTTGGCAACCTATGCCACGAGGAAGAGTTGACTGAGTCAAAGGGTAATTATCAACCGTTGATCTTAATTGACAAATCTTGACCATTGGTCAATTGTAACTGCCTCCTCACCTTATTCTATAAAAGGTGCAATATTTTGAACATTTGAAACTTAATTGAAATTTGATTGCTGAAATTTCAGGACTCATTTCAAAGTTATTGTAAATGTACATGTTATGCATACTGAATGAAAGAGAAGCATATTTGATTACAAATCATCATAAATCTTGAGTAATCTGTGTTTGAAATCTAGATACATGCATTGATCAACTGTGTCCCTTGGAGTGCTTTTCAATCTGCATGTGTTGCTTTCATTCCTAATTCCTTTGAAGTTAGCATCAACCATATCTAGCTGTGGAACATCCTGGTGACCTATGGTTTGATTTCTTCTCTTCATGAATGTATCTTGTATATATGTGATTCAATGACTAAAGATTCACTAAAGTAGAAGCATTCTTTTAAATTTCTTTCAATTTCATAATAGATCATCATCATAATTGCAAATAATAGAGAATCAAAAGTAAATAACATGAAATATGTTGATATCCTATAGATAATTGAAAATACAGAGCATATTTAGAGTAAAAGCATGTCAAATTGACAAATATCATGCAAATTCATACAAATATCCATGAAATCCATACAAACATCTACTTGTGGACACATCATTTGAATAAATATACAGTGTAGAAGAAAGAACAAGCTCATAATGATCAATAATCAGAAGAATTGATCAAACTTGCAAATATATCAGCTATCTTTGGAAATAGAGTAGGATTAACCTCTCTGTGGAGTAAATTTATAGGAAACAGTGTAATACTGATCATCTAGACAAATGTAAGACCCCTTGAAATGGAAAATAGCATGTCACATTAGCCTCTAAGTAATGTCAGATGATCATGATCTAATCAATGGAGACTTGGAGTCATCAACTTATCCTAAGCTAATCATACTTTACAAGATAATAAAGGTTTGTTGTGCAAATTTTTATGCATGTTGTTATGACTAACAATCATCATCAACATAAATTGGAGCTAGAAGGAGGGCCTTTTCAGTAGTAGATTTGTTTGATTTGATGATGCAGACAGAAAGGTAATACTCATGCAGCTTTGTATTCCAAGTCATATGCAAAGATTTGTTGTTTTGAGTCCATGTATGCTTGTCCGTTGCAAAGTTTTCAAAATTGAGTGTAAATATTTCAAGCTTCGTGGTTGATCACTGTGATATTTCAAAGATAAGCTCTATTTCAAGTCTTTTTGCTAAAGCTTTGAGGGAATTTGCTTAAGAGACCTGATATCCTATTGCTTGTGTCCCAAAGTCTCACATCACCTCATATTTGCATCATTTCTACAAATATTGCGTAAATATCCAGTCGGTTTCAATCTCTGATCATAAATACAACCTTTGCTAGAGTGGCTTAGCTGATCTTTACAGTAAATAAGCTGAATTTCCTTAAATTCAAGAAATCCTGGCTCTTAGGCCAAATACCAAGTCCAGATCCAGTGGACTCTTTGAAGAATTGCCTATCTGGGGATTTAGACCTAGAACAGTAGACATTCATCATTCTCCTGGTTCTAGTGCATTAGGAGCTTCACCAAAACATACTCCTATAACTCCTATTGCATTGCAAACACCTACATGACCACCTATCACACCTCAAGTCCAACCTCCACCAGTCACAATGTCATTCTTTACTGTAGAGTCACCTCTGACTTTTACTACATATCATCCTTTACCTAAAAATCTTGACAAGATTTGTCCTAAATATCATCCATATCACGATGTTGATGATCACATTAGAACATTCAAGGAAGCCTATTGTAGGGCTAGAATTGAACATCAGGATGTGGTATGCAGGTTATTTCCATTTTCCTTAGGGGAAGAGGCATATACCTAGTATATCAGTCTTGGTCAAGGTTCAATTGGTTCATGGGCTGCCTTGGAGAAAGCCTTTAAGGATAGATTCAAAATACCTATAGATCCTTCAATGAATTATCATCTATTTTCTACAATCAAGAGATTTGAAGGAGAACCTATTGCCAATTTCAATGCAAGATTCCAAAAGATGCTCTCAAAGCTAGTTGCTCTCTATACTATAACAGATGAAGCTGCTAGGAGCATATACTACTTAGCCTTAGATCCCCTGACTTCTATGTTTATAAGAAGGACACATCCTGGTGTCACAACCTTGACACGAGCTTTTGAAGAAGCTATCAAAGTCAGTCAGCAATTGATTCCTGCTCCAGCACTTAATATTGCATTTCCTACACTCCCTGCTTATCCTACATATCCTGCTCAACAACAGACCAATGGAGCCATGATACCTCTAGCTGTAATGCCAAGTCCTTTATAGATACCTCCACTCAGTATCATGCCACCCCCAAATGGAAATGGTCAAATGTTGCAATATCCAGGACATACACAGGTACCTCAGGTTATGGAACAGTCTAATAACAATAACAATGGATCTTCCTTCTTCAAACCTCAAACAGAGAATGTAGTAGCCAAAGTTCAGGAAGAAAAGGAAGAAATTAAAGAGATATCAACATAACTGAGGAAACTCACCACTAAGATCACTCATTTGAGGGGTCAAAATTTCTATTCTCAACCAAGTCAAAATAGAGGATATGCCAATGATAGATCTAATTATCCTGATAGGGGATACAATAACAATTACAATAACAATAATGGTAACAATAATCCCCCTAGACAACTTAGAGTGTGGAACACTAGGCCAAACAATGGTTCTCTGCCATCACCCCTAGATAATCAACCTCCTAGTGAACCTAAGTAGACCACTAGAGTGAACCTAATAGAGGCAACTCTCACAAACTAGTGCAAGATACATAATACTAATGCTCATGCAGAGCTGGATTTTCCTCATTTCAGGATAGCCGCTAGTATATTCCAAACTGAAGTATCTAATACTACAGGTAATCCACCTTGTGTTGAAGGAAATGAAATTGTCCCATGTGGATATGATTCTACTCTTATACTAGAAAGTTTCATCAATCATCCTCATCAATAAACAATATCACCTCATTAGAATTACACTTTAGCATGTGAAGAGTTAGCCATGACTTTTGAAACCAATTATGTTTTTCCATTTGAAAATAAAAATGAGCCATGAGTTGAACATGAAGAAGTACATGCTTATCAACAACAGTATCAAGGTAGACATAATTACAACCTAAGGAATAACTCCAACTGACCTACTAGTCCCTTGACCACATCCTTGCCTCCAAATAATTTCAACACTCCTCTTGATCCTAAGGCAAGCAATAACCCTTGATTTCCTAAAGTTAATGCTCAGTACTTAGCACCACAAAATATGGTACCAAAAATTGGTAATCTACCTCCTGAGTCTGATAAATTGGTCACATACTTAGCAGATGAAATGAAAAAGATCAAGATCAGCCTGTCATTATCAGAACTACTCAAAACCCCAACTATCAAGAAAGCCTTCATGAAATCCTTAGATGATCCTACTCCAAGAGAGGATAATCATACCTTGAGTCAGACTGGGAATAAAGATCATGCCATTAAGGATGTTAATGTTAAACACAAATCTCCAGCCACTGTTCAAGCTGCAAAAACTTTACACATGACTCTTTACAGAGATTAAACTGAGTCACCTCCTTTTCTCCTTACCATAAGGATGTCTAGTAAGAATTTGCATAATTGCTTAGTAGATTCAGGAGCATCTACCAATGTAATGCCCCTGTCCATATGCAATGCCTTGGGGTTATATCCTGCTAAGTCACTGAAGAAAGTAACACAGTTAGATAAAATAGAAGTGAGTGTAGTAGGAGAATTAACCTGCATCCATATGCAGTTAGCATCACATCCAAGAATCCAATACTACATTGATATTTAGGTAGTAGATATACCTGATACTTATGGGATGCTACTCAGAAGGGATTGGTCAAAAACACTCAATGGATACATGTCTACTGATTTTAGTCACATGTGGTTACCTTGGAAAGGAATACCTAATCAAATAAGGATAGATGTTGAACCTCACATGAAACATATGATCATTGAATACAATAAAACTAATGAGATCATGTATGTAGATGTTGAACCCGGAGTCTACTCCATCAGACCCCAGACCATCAAGATAGAGGAGATCCTCATGTATGATGTTCATGTTCATAATGATATGATAATTTTAGAATCTGACTGTAGCTCTGGAAATGAGATAGAAGTAGATCACTTCAAAAACTTTGAGATGCACTTATCCAAGGAAGTGCAACGTTGCCAATTGTTAAAGGTGCCTATTCATGATGTTCTAATTGAAGGATGGTGTAGGTTTCATGATGAGGCACATTCTGAAAAGACTTGTGATGCTTGCTTAGACATGATGGAACTAGAACAAGCATGCAGTGAGGCACCATCATCATCTGGGGTAAGTTCTATAGATAGTGATAGTGATACTAATTTTTGTCTGTCATTTGCAGGAATAGAAGAAAGCACATATCATGATGAAGGTCATGTCCAGACGATAGAAGAGATATTGATGTGTAGCAAGAATAATTCTAAGAATAATAAGAAAATCACCCCAGGAATTGATTTCTTGGTTGAATCAGATTATGAAATCTCTGATGAAGATAGAGATAGTAATTTGTCCAAGTTTGAGGAATTTTTATCAAAACAAATTCAAAATATGATATAGCAGAAAAGATCTCCACATGATGTCTTAATTGAAGGATGGTGCAGGTTACATGAAGCACCACATTCAGAAACTACTTGTTCATTATGTTTGCATATTCTGAAAAGGTAAACTTTGCCTTGTCCAAAGGATTTTCCTTCTACTGGTAAAGAAGAAGAAGGAATATCAGCTTCACATCAGCCATATAAAGTGAAGTTTGAGAAGGTTGAAACACCAAAATTAAAATGAATATCAAATGGTACAGCCACCAGAGCTAAAAAGAAAAGAGAAGGCCCAGACAAGCCTTTAACTGAAAAATAAGCCATGGATCCTTAGGTTTGATGGATCTAAATCAAAACAAGGGGCTGAAGCAGGAATAGATCTTATTGATCCAGCTGGAAAATCCTACTTAGTAGCATACAGGTTGCAGTTCCCATGCACAAATAATGTGACAAAGTATGAAGCTTTGATTCATGGGATATTGTTTGCACTCAAAAAGAAAGTAAAGATTATGCATGTCTATGGAGACTCAGAATTGGTAGTAAGACAAGTAAGAGGTATATATTCTTGTAATTACAAGAAGTTGTCCAATTATAGACATAGGGTATGAGATTTGATAGAAGATTTTGATGCGTTCAACATCACCCATGTGCCTAGAGAACAAAATCACAGGACAGATGCCTTGGCCCAAGCTGCAAGTACTCTGGAACCATTGTCTATATCTAGTTTGAAGAGATTTTCAGTTGAATTAGTGTCAGTACCCTCGGTGCCAGACAATGTAGTTAACCTTCAAGTGTTTGATGATGACCAGCACATTTTAGACTTCATATCCAATAGAGATGTGTTTGATGCACAGATCATAGATGAAAGAAATGTGGAAGATCTTATCTGGGAAGAAGAAGAGATCATAGAGTTGCCCAGTAACAAGATTCCTAAAGGAATGATAGAGTTGGAAAGAGCATTTGATTTAGATAACATGCTGAAACAGAAAGATCTCCCTAAAGTAGATGGAGGAGAGTATTCCCAAGTTAACATAGGACATGATGATGAAAAAAGGAATGTCCTGATTGGAAAGGCATGCACAGAAGAAGAAATGGAAGGGATAACCCAAGCACTTAAAGATTATATCCATGTTATTGCCTAGACATATGATGAGTTGAAAACTTATGATACACCAATCATCACTCATACTATACCTTTAAATCTAGATGTCAAGCCCTTTAGATAGAAACAAAGACATGTTAATGTTTTACTGGAGCCCATCATTTTTGAAGAAGTGAAGAAATTGCTTAATGCCAGGATCATATTTTCTGTGAGACATTCCACATGGGTAGCTAACTTGGTCCCAGTAAGGAAGAAGAATGGTGACATTAGGTTGTGTGTAGACTTTAGAAATTTAAACAGAGCTTCTGAAAAGGATAATTATCCTTTGCCTTGTCTAGACGAGGTCTTGCAGATTGTAAATGGTGTAAAGACGATGTCATTTTTGGATGGTTTTTCAAGTTACAACCAAGTGATGGTAGACAAGATAGATAGATTGAAGACTGCATTCACCACTAAGTGGGGAATATTTGCCTACAGGTGTATGCCTTTTGGATTGATAAATGTTGGAGCCACATTTCAGCGAGCAATGGATATAGCCTTCAGAGGGCTAATTGGTAAATGCATCATCATATACCTGGATGACTTGATAGTTTTCTCTAAAGAGAGAGGGAATCATGTGGAGGACCTCAGGAAAGTACTAAAGAAATGTGAACATTATGGAATATCCCTAAACCCTAAAAGGTGCATAGTTGGGGTAACTACAGGGAAGTTATTAGGTCACCTAATAATAGAGAATGGGATCATCATCAACCTTGAGAGAGTAGAATCAATCATGAAGATACAGCTTCCTGGAAGTAAGAAAGAGCTCAAATCTTATTTTGGTAAGATTAATTTCATTAGAAAGTTCATTACTGGTTTTGTAGAAATTATTAGACCATTGAATGCCATGCTCAAGAAGGATGTCAAAATTGAGTGGAAACCTAAAGCTAGAGTAGCTTTTGAAGATATCAAGAAAGCCATATCTAATGCTCCTATTCTAATTAGTCTAGATTATACCAAAGATTTTTACATTTACTCATTTGCTTCAGAACATGCATCTACAGCAGTATTAACACAAAGAAATGAGGCTAAAGAAGAAAAGACTATAGCCTTCATGAGTTGTCCTTTCAGGGATGTAGAAATTAGATATATGGATGTTGAAAGACAAGCACTTGCTCTGGTCCAAGAAGTCAAGAAGTATAGGCATTACATATTGAGAAGTAAAGTGATCAATGTAGTACTAGATGCAATAGTAAAGATGCTTTTAATGCAAAGTGAACCAGGTGAAAAGAGAGCCAAATGGATAACTGTCCTCCAAGAGTATGATATGGACATAACACCCATGAAATTAGTGAGAGGACAAGCATTGAGTTAGATGATATCTAAAATTGATCCTAACATCATGAGCCAACAATATGTCATAAATGCAAAGGAAAATGGAGAATGGTATTCAGACATCAGGCACATCTTGATTACTGGAAGATGCCCTTCAAGGTTGTAGGCCTCACAGAGGAGAGCCTTGAAAATAAGATCACAAAACTACATGATAAAAGGAGGAGTCCTTTTCAAGAAGAATTATGAGGGAATATACCCTAGATGCCTAGAAAGGCAAGAAGCAGACAAAGTGTTAACATAATTACATGACAAGTTTGGAACCGCACATGGATCATACTTAGCTACCACTCATGCTATCCTCAGAGCAAGGTATTACTAGCCCACTATTTTTAAAGATACTCCTGAACACATCAAATGTTGTCATATGTGTTAGGTTGCTGCAAATAGAGAAAGATATGCTGCTTAACCCTTGCAACCAGTGATGGAGATGCATCAATTTGCTCAATGGGGGATGGATTTCATAGGACCTATCAACCCTCCATCATCTTTAGGCAACAGGTATGTCTTGACTATTACTGATTATTGTACCAGGTGGACTGAAGCTGTTAGCAGCAAGACATGCAATGCTGAGGATGTAATCAAATTTTTGGAAAGCAACATAGTAACTAGGTATGGAGTTCCTTATTCTTTAGTATGTGACAATGGGTTTGCCTTTGCATCAATAAGATTATCAAGTTGGGCTTTTGACCATGAAATTATTTTGAAGTTTTCTTCAAATTACTATCCTCAAGAGAATGGATTAGCAGAATCCACAAACAAGAATTTATTGAACATCATAAAGAAATTGATAGAAAAGAACCCAAGGGAGTGGAACACCCTATTAAAGTATGCATTATGGGTAGATAGAACCAGGATGAAGGCTGCATTAGGAAATTCTCCTTTTCACCTAGTATATGGGGTGGATCCCATCCTCCTTGTTAACCTAAAGATCCCCACATTGCAATTTACACAAGAATATCTGGGTATAGATAACAAACAAGAAGTCAGGTTGCTTCAGTTGATGTACCTAGAAGAAAAAATGAATAAAGTAATTGATCAATTTGCTAAACATCAGGCTGTTGTCAAGTGTTGGTTTGACAAAAGAGCCAAAGTTTAGGCTTTTAGAATTTTAGATTTAGTCCTTATGTGGGACAAAGCACATGAAAGGAAAGGAGATCATGGTAAATTTAATAAAATTTGGATAGGTCCCTTTCAAGTTTCAGAAATCTTAGGAGACAGCACCTACAGGCTAAAGACTTTAACTGGTGAGGATGTCCCATTACCAGTTAATGGGCAATTTCTCAAGCATTATTTTCGGGCTTGAAATAGTGTCATGTAAGTCATGTGTATCATAGTGTGCATATTGTATAGTTGTTTGTACAATTTTGTTTTATTTGTTTGCTTGTTGAGTTTTGTTTTGGTTAGTCAAGATGATGCAGCTTATCACCCTAAGAAAATAACCAAATTGTTAAGATTTAGGTGATGAGAACAAATTCCTATATAGGTTATGATTCATTTTGAGAAGTATTGGTGATCAGGTCTATGATATCCTTTTCATCAGGGTGCCTTTTCTTAACCAAAGTGATTTTTCAAAATGACTCACCTAATAGCCTTGGGTTTGTGGAGCACATAAGTATAGGTGTTAAGTGAAAAATCTTAAGGGACTCCCTTGCTACCAATGCAATATCCAACCTAAATCAATAAGTGACCATGCATTGCACATTAAGCTTACATGATGACATCATATGAATAGAGGGAATAAATATTAAAAATCCAAAAAAGGAATAAAATTAGGCCATCTAAGTAACTCTACCGGGGCTATAGACGCCTGCTAGCAGTGGGGCTCTACTTAGGGGGATTGTATAGATAACCTTGTCGGGGCTATAGAAACTTGTTGGTAGCAAGGCTCTATCTAGGTTGGCTATGAGGGATGCTCCCAAACTATGTAGCTTAACATCAGTTACTCATGTTTTCAACCTACTTTCAAGATGAGGATAATTAATCATCTGCACACACCTAATCCTTTGTTAGCATTGTTGCCATGATGAAAACCTTATTATTTAGAAAGATTATAATACTTATACTTAGAGTTAAAATACTATGTTAGAATGTGATCACATCACTTGAATCATTGGAATTTGGTTATGTTCTTTTGTGGCAAGTTGTTGTGTGGTTACACAACACGTGATTTTTTACCTTGACAAAACAGGGACCCAACTTCTTTTTACTGCTTTGGCTTATTTTCTGCTTTGGGTGGTTTGGTAAAATCAGTCATGCATGTAGCCCTGCAAGAGGGTGGATTTGTCCCCATGATGAGGTCAGTTGTCAAATTTAGTATTTCACATTATTAACCTCATGGGTGGAAAGTGTGTAGAATTCCAAGTAGGTTTGCCTTTTAGATCACCCCAAAATTGTCTAAGGGAAGAAAGGTATGTTGAGTCAAAGATTGGTCAAATCTGATATTCTGAAGGGCGGGTCATATTCCAAATGTCAGTCATAGTAGACAAGATCAACCCGATATTGTATTATCACCTAATATTCACTTGATCTGTGAAGTGCAGACATCAACTTTATGTAAGAGCCGATATCTACCCATCAAATGACTTCATTTTATTTGCAGGGGAGTCATATTTTTAATATCCGTCATCTTATGAATATCACCCCCTTCGTAAATATCACCCTATGCCAATATGACGGTGACATCATCCAAGTCCAATGAATGAAAGAAATCATGCTAATGATGATGTCATATTCCATTCTACCCTCCAGAGGTATATATCTGATGCTCATCATTATCAATAACATGACGGTGATGTCATTAAAACATAGCTATTAAACAAGGTCACCGACATGGTGACATCACCCTAATTTTTTGAGGGGGTCATTTTATCTGTGGGGTCATATTTTGAACATCCCCTAATCTTAAATTCATGACCCAATACACAGATGGTCAACCTTGACCACATCACCCTCTTCTTTTGCATTTAGTTTTGCCGCTCAAAGGAGGGGGCTCATTTTATCAAAGGAGGGGGGTCATTTTATCCAGCGGGGATCATATTTTGAATATCACTTGATCTTTCAAAGATCACCCCCCTTCCTATTTCCTGACATTAAATGCACTTAAGTGCGGTATATAGATTCTCGTCGATTACGAATATAAATCAAACACTTAGCAACATCCATGGATTCTCTGTAGAGGATCAACGGATTTGATCGATACAATGTAGTTTTACCCTAATTTGCCCTACGGATGTGTTTAAAGGTAAGTTTCGAAGGTTATTTTCATTTACCTTGCAAAAAAATGAGAAATTACAGAGTAGAGAAGTCAAACCCTCATACAGCTACCTGTTAATGGATTAGATCCTTCAACGTAACGGAATGGGTGATCTTCAACATTTGCAACCTTTTTCCGTAATCAGTCATCTAATCTAGGAGGAAAGCATTGTCAGGTAAGTAACTGAAAACCCTCCTGTTGTCATTTTCTGCATGTTTAGGTAGGGTGTATGTTCTTTCTTGCAATTTGGATCTATGAATATGCATATCATGATGAAGTAAAGAATAATAGGTAGAGTATGCATGAAGTTATATAGAAGTACATAATGTTGTATGAATGCATGTGGATATTGTAAGGTAAGACAAATCATGTTTATTATAGGAATCCATGGCAGATCTTAGAAGGAATAGGTTTGACTCAAAGTTTCTCAAGCCTATGTTTGTTCAGCCCGAGGGGTATAGTTTAGGTATGGTGTTATTGGTGATACTCACTAAGGGGATACGTACCTGGCAGCATGGTCACCAAGATTAGATCATGATAAGGATAATCCAATTCTGGATGGGGTATATGTTTCAAGAATGTGGCATGTAGCTAGTTTTTCATATGTCATGGACACCCCAGAGCTGGTAGTGGAATGTGTCAGAAATTATAACCTTGAGACTAGGCGAGTGGAGAAGCATGGAAGAATATATGCTGACTTTTCAATCAAGGGCATTACCTCTACTTTTAATCTGCCAGTTGGAAAGAAGGTGGTCAGTGTGGACCTATGCAAGTTGGAAATAAAATACAATAATAATAAGAAGAATGCAAGGAAGAGGATGTATCAATGGAGGTCGAAGAACAACACCTACACTGCATTAGCCAAATTACCTGTACATTTATATGATTGCCCTGCTGAGCAGGATGACAGGTAAACCTCATGCTGGGAATTTTAAGAATTAGATGTTTGGAATCATCTAGATGGCCCTATATGCAGATAATAGGCCATTATGGGCCAAGATCATCAGTGATGCACTAGATGAAGGGATGAGGAACTTGGGAGGCCAGGCATGCTTGTTTTATATGACCTCTTATGTCGTATATTCATGTGCTTATAAGGGAAGCTTTGATACCTTGAAGATAGTAGGTAAGGCTGGCAGTGATGCAGATGATGCCCACATATGGGATCACTATCCTTAGCTACAAAGAAAGATTACCTCCTAGATTACAAACTAGTAAATGATGCATTCTCTATGCATCTAGTCAGAACCATGGAGGAAGATAGAACTAAAAGGCTGAGCATGGAGGTTCAAGAATTTGTTTATAGCCATGGGGCATGGTTCATCTAGTTTTCCACCTTTTCATATATAAGGATAGAGGGATTTGAAGGACACCCCCTTATGTTGCCAATATACCCTACTGATGGGGTTGTCTTGATGGAATTTGTCAGACAGGTGTCTACCATAGTTGAAGTTTACAAAGCACAAAAGAAGATACCTCTTATGTTATTTCCAGTATCTATGGGCTGGTATATGTGCTCAGACTCAGAGAGCATTAAACATGTCATGGTAGGGCTAAAAATGATGTATCTGCAGTGATTTTCCTTGGCCAAATCTTATGATCCCTATGGTAAGATGCAGAAAATAGTAGGAGAACCAATACATCAAAAGCATCTAGAAGATTTTTGGACGAATTGTGAGGATGAAGCTGAGGTCAGGAGAAGGAAATACCAAAGACTCACCTTGAACCAAATAAAGACATTTGACTGCATCCCGGTGTTAGCACAGCTAAGGAAAGATGATGGAAAGATTATGTCCAATGAATATGAGGACAAGAAGGTGTACAATGAAACCATATCAGCCCCTAATCTTACACAGCTGGAGGATATATCCCTAGACCAACTGACAAGTGGGGTGATATGGTTAACCCAAGCTTGGGTGGATGAAGAAATAAATAGATTGAAGAAAAGGGGTGTTTCCCTTACAGTTGATGCCAAAAAGAAAAGGCAAGAAATAGATGATGAGGAATATGATGATTTCCTCAGTGAGAAGAGAAAATCCAATGGAGAGAGATTTCCCACACAAAAACAAAGGAAGGGTCCCCCTAGAGGTAAGAAAACTAAAGATGAACCTAAGAGGGTGATAATTGAATGGATTGCCATGCCAGCTACAGGTGTATCTACATCAGCTCAGGCATTCGCATCATCTGCATAGCCTCTGATTGAAAAGCCAAAGACTAAGAGGATTTTGAGGCTAGTTGTTGGAATTTCTGAAGTGCAGGAAGAGGGCCAAGCCTTGCAATAGGAGGTGGAAGAGGGCATCCCTTTGGAAGAAGAGCAGGTAAATAAGGAACCTACAAGTGATGACTTGATAATAGTCAGTAAGAAAAGGAAGGTGATGCCGCTGACGTCACCACCCAAGAAGCAAAGAACATCCATGCGGGATGATATCAAGGCTGACCCTATTGTATTGAGAGGAGCCGGTGGTGAAGCATTTAGGAAGGAACTGCAACATGATGTTCTACTTCCCACCACAATAAAGTTCAAAACTAAGAAGGTAGAGGAACAAACAAGAGAAGATTTCAAAGCAGGTCAAGGTGGTCATTTCTCTTTGGAGGACACCGTAGACTTATCAGATGATGAGGTAGTTCAAAGTGTGGCCTCTCAACATATGGAAACTCTTGGTTCCAACACCCGCATGACCCCTCATGGGATCCCATTAGCACAAATGGCAGTTTTGGAAGAAATAAAGAAAACGAAGGAAGAAGTAAAACAAAGTAGCCCAAAGAGGGCATCCCAACATATAGGGCTTGATAAGTTGGTTGATCAAGTGGTTAGCCCTACAGTTATAGATTTAACATACAGGGGTGATGTAAGCACCAAGGATAAAGTGGGTGCACTTGATGAAACAAAAAAGATTGAGGTGGCTAGGCAAGTGAAAAAGGAAAGCACTACTCCTGATATCTGTCAGCAACAGCATGAGATACTTGCAGAGCCAAAAATAGCAGAGGTTCAACAGAAGAATGGAGGTGATAAAGATATATTAGGTACTGCTTCTGCCTAGACTCAAGGAGATCCATGAGATGCCTCAGGAGCAAAAGGTAAATCAGGTCATGAGGACCCCAAGCCACAGGATGTTGGTGCATCAGGTACAGAACAAGAAATGACCCAAGATCAGGGTGATGCACAAGGCCAACACACACAGACATCCATAGATGTCAATGTGCCTCAAGATGAGGAATGTAATAAAGAAGATGAAAGTCAGAAGGAGGGAGTACAAGATCAAGTGCAGGATCAAAATGTAGACATTCCACAGGATCCTCCTTTACAGAATGAAGCCCCTCAGCAAGAAGAAATGCAAGAAGATCCCCCTCATGAGGAAGTACATGAGGAAGAAATTAAGAAAGTGCCTTCTCCATCAACAATAGAAGAAGATACTGGAGAATAGGGCAGACATGATGTTGACAAAGAACAACAAGGGTCTAGAGATGATGTGCCTCAATGGCTAGAGAGAGAAATAGACATGGAATAAGGATCTAAAATTCAAGAATTTGATGTTTCAACCTTGTTTGCTGAAACAATGATGAAGCCAAAGAGGAAGGCCAGATTGACATCAGCCATAAAGAGAGATCCTGCTACAGGCAGAAGGACTGCACATGTAGCACTTCCCACAGTTGAGAAAGAGAAGGGCAAGATCACCCTAGAGGAGTTCCAAATTACAACTATTGATTTGGGTTTTGCCAATGAGGACCAGGAAGGTCAAGAAGGGAAGGACATTATTGATTCTTTGACCCAACGGGTAAAGAAGGAGAAAGAAAAAAATAAAATGCATAAGGAGCACATTGCTTAGCTGCATTCTTACATAAAAGGGTTGATTAACCCTGATAATACACCAGTTGATCCGATAGTCCCATTGACTGTCATATCCCAGGAGGAGGTCACTAAGCTGGACCTAATGAGACATGAGGCAATGATCATGGAGAAATGGATGTTGTTAGCACTCATTGGAGCGAAGGATGTTTTGAGAGCCTCATTATAGAGGTGGAATTCTTTAAGTGGTCTAAAAAGAAAGGTAGATAAAATGCAAAATGAAACAGGAAGACGGTCATTCCAATTGGAAAAGGGCCTAACTGCTTTAAGTGAAATGAAGAGAATAGATCCATAGGTATTGATTAATAACCAAGTGTTGAATAATAATGCTGCCCTGCTTATAGGCATATGGTATGAAGATATCAGGTTAAAATGTGATATCTTGAAGAAATGCAGTGGCAAGCTCAAGGATGTAAGTATAAAGCTGCAGAGCATGATGGCCTATGAAGCAGAGATCCTTGAAGCCCTAGAGGGTAAAATAGAAGGGAAGATTAAAAATCAAGATGCAGATTTTGCTATCAAAGCTCTGGATGATAATTTCAAGACGGTAGCAGATGACCCCCTCACCCACCTGACAGAGGAGGTGATGGATAAAATAATGAGGATAAAAGTCAAGGTAGAAACATATAATGAGACTTTGAACAGCAGAAAAGGTAAGCTGGAAGCGCTCAAAGCTAAATTCTAGTCTCATAAGCATGCCATAGCAAAAGCTAGAATCCAAGATGAGGGAGAAGTGGATAAAATAATATAGGCATATGAGCACATTAGGATAGTGATGAAGGTCCACATACAGGAGGATGTATACCAAAGTGATAGTGATGCAGAAAGTAATGAAGATGATGACAATGATGAAGAAGAAGAAAATGAGGAAGAGGAACCTGAAGAATGAATGAAGATGCATCATCAAGAGAACATATGCATAAGGTACTCATCAATAATGAGTAATCCAGATGGTTGCCAACTGGCAACCTGTGCCACGAGGAAGAGTTGACTGAGTCAAAGGGTAATTATCAACCATTGATCTTAATTGACAAAATCTTGACCATTGGTCAATTGTAGCTGCCTCCTCACCTTTTTCTATAAAAGGTGTAGGGGTGCAATATTTTGAACATTCGAAACTTAATTGAAATTTGATTGCTGAAATTTTAAGACTCATTTCAAAGTTATTGTAAATATACATGTTATGCATACTAAATGAAAGAGAAGCATATTTGATTACAAATCATTATAAATCTTGAGTAATCTATGTTTTAAATCTAGATACATGCATTGATCATCTGCGTCCCTTGGAGTGCTTTTCAGTCTGCATGTGTTGCTTTCATTCCTAATTCCTTTGAAGTTAGCATCAACCATATCTAGCTATGGAACATCCTGGTGACCTATGGTTTGATTTCTTCTCTTCACGAATGTATCTTGTATGTATGTGATTCAATTACTAAAGATTCATTAAAGTAGAAGCATTTTTTTAAATTTCTTTCAATTTCATAATAGATCATCATCATAATTGCAAATAACAGAGAATCAAAAGCAAATAACATGAAATATGCTGATATCCCATAGATAATTGAAAATATAGAGCATATTTAGAGTAAAAGCATGTCAAATTGACAAATATCATGCAAATTCATACAAATATCCATGAATTCCATGTAAACATCTACTTGTGGACACATCATTTGAATAAATATATAGTGTAGAAGAAAAACAAGCTCATAATGATCAATAATCAGAAGAATTGATCAAAATTGCAAATATATCAGCTATCTTTGGAAATAGAGTAGGATTAACCTCTCTGTGGAGTAAATTTACAGGAAACAGTGCAATACTGATCATCTAGACAAATGTAAGACCCCTTGAAATGGAAAATAGCATGTCACATCAACCTCTGAGTAACGTCAGACGATCATGACTTGATCAACGGAGACTTGGAGTCATCAACTTATCCTAAGCTGATCATACTTTACAAGATAATAAAGGTTTGTTGTGCAAATTTTTATGCATGTTGTTATGACTAACAGTCATCATCAACAGTGAGTTGGGTTAACAAGGTGTGAGCATCTTCTACTAGCTTGAATCTAGCTTCAAACTTGGTTCAAAGAGTTGCCCAACTTGTGATAGTTCCTATCGGAAGATGGTAAAACCAATCAACCGCAACACCTTAGAGTGTTTCCATAAATAATCTTATAGAAACATCTTCATGTTCCACCCCAAGAACTCTGCATGCAATGTAGAATGTGGCAGTATGTTCATATGGGTGTTTCTTCCTATCACCATAGAACTTGGGAAAGTTCTTTTGTGAACCATGAGGTAGATCATGTGTTGGTGGTGTCAAAGACAACGGACCAAAAGCAGTCCCCCATGGACCTTGAGTAGACATTCTTCTAGGATTGTATGGAGTAATAGACAATCCTTGTAATGATGTAATAGGCAAGATCCTTTGAGTGTTGGAGGCCTCCTCTAGCTAACAAGATCTTGTGTTGGTAGGAAGAAAACTTCTTGTGCATTAAAGAGGTGATCTTGCATGTGTAGACAAAAGGTCAGAGTTATGCTTCAATAACAACTCAAATGTAGGATCAATGTGTCATTTTCCCCTTCTACCATGAGTATAATTTTGTTCTACTAGATTGTAAACTTAACACAAGTAAGAGAAATTAGCAATAAAAATGTAATTAAAAAAAATGAGGCACTAGTGTGCTTCAACCAATGAGTGTGGCTCTTGGTTGCATGTCTAAATCCCTAGTAGAGTTGCCAAAAATTGTTGGGTGAATGTTTTGTCACCAATAAAATGGTAACATAATGGTACTTTTAGCCACATTATGATGAGATTAAATCTCTTCTCAAGGAAAGGGGAGGCACCCTTCTTATTGCTAACTAAAAACAAGTAAATAATTACACTTATTTACACTAAACTTATAATGTGGGTGTTTCCATATCATCAAATTCTCTTCCTTTAGAATTGATGATCACTTATAATCTTATACTTATAACCCTTTGATGATTACAATATATATGTAGACACCTAAAAATGTCTTGACCCCACATGCCACTTTCTTGAATCCTTGCACTACTAATTTACCCTTTACCAATTAATTAAATAAAGTCAATTTATTTAAATAATTTATCCTAAACCATTTATCCCTAACCATTCATCTTATTCATCCCTTGTAATGAATTAATTCAATTAATTTGTTACTATACCTCAGAACATCCTCCTACAATTAATTAAATAAATATCCTAATATTTATTTAATTAATTTTTGTCATCTCCTAATCTAGATTAATTAAATAAAACATTCTTATTTAATAAATCCCCCCTAGTCTCTGACCTAAACCTAGCCCAATTGAATAAATAGCAATTATTTAGTTAGCTACCCTAACCTATCCAACCCCTAGACCCAAATTAATTAAGTAAATCATAATTATCAAATTAATTTTAACCTCTAATTAGCCTCCTCACTAATTTTCAATAGCCATATTAATTAAGTTAAACACTTTATTAGCATGGTCAAACCATCATTAACCCTTATCCCCACACACTTTGAATAAAAACAATTTTTTTATTCAAAGGGGTCACATGACCCTTCCACCTGACCTTTCCTCTTCCATGTAAGAGTTCTTTTTAATGCAAAGAGCTCTTTTTATTGTTGATCACATCTCCACCATTAATCTCATCTCTTCATCTCCGCCATCGATCTCAACTTTGAATTTCCAATGTTGGATTCAAATCCCTCAAAAAATGCCTATAATACAACCCTTGCCCAAACTATTTTCATATTTATTCTTTGGTATCACCTTTATGCCAAAATTGTTAGCCATCTCTCTCATATCTCATTCCATGGCATCACTACTATGCCAAAATCTTTAGCAATCTTCATCCCTTCATATCCTCATAATGCCAAGATCTCTCTATAGCCAAATCTCTCTCAAATCATTATCCAATATCTATCCAAATCTTAGCCATTATCCATTATCCAATCCACATTATGTTGAAGAACAAGAGCAACCCATATACACACTATTCCAACTTGGGTAAAGCTAGGAGCTACTTGGGTACAAGCTCCTCCACCTTATCAAGGAGTGAAGAAGACTTGTGGGCCTTTTGAAAGGTATAATCCTCTTTATTTTAAATTTCTTTCATGGATTTTGTATCTTCAACCTTTTCTCATCTTCATTGGGCATGCTCGGTGGGACCCCTTGTCTTGAATCTAATGTTTTTGTGAGTTATTGTGAAGATTTTGATGTTGCGGGTTAGATTAGCACACTCTATCCTCATAGTCATGCCTTTTATTTGTGGCTCAACACAAACGGACTTTGTTTCAACATGGGCCATCAATTTCCAAAATTAGAGTCATCTTCTAGATTAGTGCCATCTATCCCATATTAGTGACATCTATCCCTAGATTAGTGCCATTTGTCCCTAGATTAGCACCATATGTCCCCAGATTAGCATCATTTTTTCCTAGATTTGTACCTAGCCCTATGTCTCTAGATTAGTGCTATTGGTCCATGGATTAGTGCTATTAGTCTATAGATTAGGGCTACCAGTCCATGGATTAGCACCATCTATCCATAGATTAGCACCATTTTGGTACTTCTTGTAGCGTATCCTATCTGTTTGTTAGCACTTTTTGTCTCTATTTTAGCATAGTCGGTGTCTAGTTTAGTACCATTTGCTCTTTGTTTAGTGCTATCTATCTTTCTATAAATGTTTTTTGTCTTTGTATTAGTACCATTTTTCTAATAGAGTTTGCAGGTCTATGCAGGGGTCTAACATATTCTTGTAGATTCTAAAAACATTTGTCCAAGATTGATTTATCAAACTACTAACTTCTTTGGTGCAGAATCACTTGTCAAAACTTGTTTTTATCACTAGTTTGTAGTTGCACAAAAGTTAGAGTAGTTGGAAATTTATCTTGTTTGCTTTGTCTTGTTTTCTTGTAGACATATTCTCTCCCCTAACACCTTAGGGTGACTTTGGGGATCAAAAATCTATTGCAATTTTTTTTTCTTTTAAGTGTATCTTGAAGGGGTTACCCTTTTGCATATGCTCTCCCCTCGTGCATAGTGTGATCTTGGGTGATCAAAAGCAAGGGGTAATTTCTTCTTGGAGGCCTACTTGGGGATTTCATCACCCCAAGGGATGACCTCAACAACATGTACTGGCAGGGTATATCAAAGGGGGGAGAAGGAAACTTGTACCCCAATCTAGTTGCATTGTCATTGGGACAACCTTGGTGCCCCAGGTGATTCCAGACACAAGGTGAAGTGGTGTTTTCTTAACAACTTGGTGCCACATCCCTTCAGTGGACTAGTGTTCATGGTTTAGGCCTCATGTACCTTGCATTTATCAAGGACTCCTTAGCAAGCTTGTTCAATCCTAGATTAAGACCTTTCAACCATTTTCTAGTGTGGTGCAAGGAATGTGAACCACCCTTTGAAGTTACTCACCATTGTACCTCCTTGATGTCGAGATAGAAGTCTTCTTTTGGTAGGGCTTGAAAGCCTCCAAGGAATGGGGTATTGGGTGGAACACCCTTATCCCTATCTATCCATGCTTGGTGAAGTGTTCTTAGTTAGGTAAGAACATAGATAGGTATTCAATCATGTGGGCCAACACTAAGTATCACTTGTTAGACTTAGGACAGACAACTGAGAAGGGGGTGAATCAGTTGTCAAAAACTTACTTCCAATTAATCACTTAAATTTTTTTCTTAATCCAGCAGCATAACAATAAATCAATCATGGAAATGCAATGCAAAAATTCAAGAGCAGAGACACATTAACACATATGACACCAAGATTTTGACGTGGAAAACCCAGTTAAGGGAAAAACTAGGGGGTGACTAACCCAAGATTGTATTCTCTATTAGAAGAATAGAAAGAACAAAATGGCACATGCCAATTAGGGTTCACTACCCGAGCACACTGCTCACAAGAGGCCCACTACCTACAAGAGAGACACTGTCTACAGAAAAATAAGTATTACATACTTGAACTGAAGAATAGCATCTTCACCATGCTTGAGTCAATTCCATTTAAGCCCAATACTTCTGCTCTGCCTTTTGCTTTCCTCTTCTTTACAACACTCTCATCTTCCCAAGTACATTTGAAATTACTTTACAACTCTTTATTTATACAAGACATCGACTTAGAGATAATCATCCAAGTCGGCAAACATTACAGAGAAAATACATAAATACAATATGATTAATTACAAAAAGACTTCATGCGGATCAGCACACTATTGGCCACATAGATCTGAGTCTTCAATCTTTCTTTAGGAACATGCCATTCTTCACTGAACATCTTCAAGATCATCCGGTCTGCCAGACATAGGAAGAACACCATCATCTGGAGGTAGTTCTTCAATTACAAGCTCAATCTTCAATGCAAACCGCCAACATGAACTGGACACAATCCAAAGACCTCCACAAGCTTGCCTGAATCACCAAGAACATCCACACTACTTCTGTTTACTAAAATCATTCTCTCCTTCATCTGGAACCTCAAGAACACAGTCTATCATCACTATCATATTGGAATAGATGCTTGCGGACCTCTAGACCATGAACCAATTGAGTTGTTACTTCACATTGACTTCCTTAATAGTCCACCAAATCTGTAAAGCAGGATATTGCATTTCCAAATCTTATCGAACCTATCTACGACAATCTGTCACCTCTGAACACTTGCCAAAATTGGTTTTACTTAAGTGGCCATAACTTCTTTAGATCTTCATGCGGACCTCTGAAATCTTTACTAGATCATAGTAAGACACATATCTACAAACCCTTTGAAGTGCATCCTCTGATCTTCATCTTAGCGAGGATCTTTACCTCACTGTCTCCATTGATCCTCTTTGTTCCTGATTAGGACTAATTTTCTCAATATCCTCAGTACAAAGCTCATCCAATCCTTATCATCAATGCAATAGGAGTATGTTAACATTAATGACAACACTAGTTAGGCCCATACTTGCAACAATCTCCTCCTTTGTCATTGATGGCAACATAGGATGTGAAAAACTATTTTAACCATCAAGACAAAAACAACTCCCCCTATCAACAACAAGCACTCACATGTCTTCTCTTCATTTACTGCTCCTTTGATCAGCAACCACTTGTTTTTCACATGTCTTCTCTCCCCCTTTGACATTAATGGCAAAGGGCACATACTTGCATTACTTCAGAATCATATCAGCTACCCCCCTGAGTAGCAACTTCCCATCATCAATCCAGACCATAGAATATGACTTTGAGATCCACCGGACTGATGCACATCAGTGTACCTTAATTCAAAACCAGAGGGGTAATAACCCCTAACTTCTCCCTGAGATACTCAAAAGAGTCCTTAGGTAGAGGTTTAGTAAAGATATCTACAATCTGATCCTTGGAAGGAACAAACTCCAATATGACTTCATTCTTGTTCACTTGCTCTCTCAAAAAGTGAAACTTGATGGATATATGTTTAGTCTTTGAATGTAACACCAGATTCTTTGATATATTTATTGCACTTGAACTATCACAGAAGATTGTGATAGGTTCTTCATACTCCACTCTGATATCTCGTAGCATTTGCTTCATCCATAATACTTGAGTGCAACTACCTGCTGTTGCAATAAATTCTGCTTCTACAATGGATAGTGATAGTGCCTCTTGTTTCTTTCTTAGCCAAGAAACCAGTCTCTTCCCCAAAAAGAATGCTCCACCACTAGTACTCTTCCAGTCATCCACATCTTCTACCCAATCTACATCTGTATATGCATGAAGAGAGAAATCATGATCTCTAGGATACCACAAACCATACTCAACTGTCCCTTTTAGATATCTAAAAATCCTCTTGATTGCCATGACATGAGATTCTCTAGGATTAGCTTGGAATCTAGTAACAAGACTAACTACATTCATAATGTCAGGTCTAGTTTGAGTGATACAATACTCCTCCAATCATTGACTTGTACTTTTTCTAATCAGCCTTAGGAGAGTCATCATCTTTTCTTAGTTTACATCTGGTTGCCATGGGAGTATTCATTGGTTTTGATTCTTCCATCCCAAATTTCTTCAACAATTCTTTCACATATTTGGTCTGAGAAATGAAGATTCCTTTCTTTGTTTGAGTGATTTGCAAACCCAAGAAGAAATTCATTTCCCCAAACTTGGACATCTCAAATTCACTTTTCATTTGATTTGCAAAGGTTTTGCACATACTATCTCTTCCTCCAAAAATGAGATCATCAACAAACACTTCAACAATCAAGATATTTTCATGATCAATTTTGAAATACAAATTACTGTCAGTAGTACCTTTGTTGAAACTAATCTTTAAAAGGTGCTTATCCAATCTTTCATACCAGGCTCTTGGAGTTTGCTTGAGTCCATACAGTGCTTTCTTCAACTTGCAGACCATATCACCATGATCAGATAATTGAAATCCATCCGGTTGCTCAATGTAAACTTCTTCTTCCAAGTCACCATTCAGGAAGGCAGATTTGACATCCATATGATATACTTTGAAATCCTTGAAGGTAGAAAAAGCAAGAAATAATCTGACTGCTTCAATTCCTGCCACCAGAGCAAAAGTTTCTTTAAAATCAACTCCTTCTATTTGGGAGTAACCCTTGCAGACTAATCTGGCTTTGTTTTTGACCACTTCACCATCTTCATTCAGTTTATTCTGGAAGACCCATTTCATTCCAATCACATTCTTGTTTTTAGGTCTGGGAAGAAGATCCCAAGTGTGATTTTTCTTAATTTGCACCAACTCCTCCTTCATTGCTTTAGTCCAGTTGACATCATAGCAAGCTTCATTCTCTGTCTTAGGTTCAATCTTTGATATCAGACAATACTCTTTTGAAACTTGAGCAATCCTTCTTCTTGTTTGTACACCTTTTCTTTTATCACCTATGATCTAATCTTCAGAGTGATTCAGTCTTACATACCTGGGAACTTTGGGAGTTTCTTGCACTTCTGATTCTTGAATAGGTTCATTCAAACTTATCTCTTCTTCCTGATTTATTGGATCAGTCTGAATCTAAATTTTAGAGGGAACTGGGACTTCTTGAACCAAGACATCATTTTGATCATCTTCATCATACTCATAAAACCTTGAGGGTTTTTCAATACCTTCATCAACCTTTACATTTGTACTTTCCACAATCTTCCTTAATCTCTTGTTCTAACACCGATATGCTTTTCTTTGAGTAGAGTAACCCAAGAATATTCCTTCATCACTTCTAGCATCAAATTTGCCTAAATCTTCATCTCTTTTAATGTAACATTTTCGACCAAAGACTCTAAAATACTTCACTGTGGGGGTGATTCCAAACCAGAGTTCATAAGGAGTCTTACCGGTATTGTTTCTGATTTGAACTTGATTAAGAGTGTAGACTGCAGTGCTTATAGCTTCTCTCTGGTAGATCTGAGGAACATTTGCTTCCATCATCATGGTTCTAGATGCCTCCTAGATGGTTTGATCTCTCCACTACTCCATTCTTTTGTGGTGTCCTTGGAACAGACAACTATCTTTTTATCCCATGTTTCTTACAGAATTCTATGAACTCACCGGATGTAAATTCTCCACCTTTGTCAGACCTTAGACATTTTATGTTCAATCTGGTTTCATTTTCTACCATAGTCTTGAATATTTTGAATTTCTCAAGGGCCTCAGATTTCTCTTTCAGAAAAGTTACCCACATCATCTGGGAATAATCATCAATTAGTAACATGAAGTATCTATCACCTTGCACACTCCTGATTCTTGTCAGACCACATAGATCAGTATGAACTAAGTCCAATAATCTAGTAGAAGACTGTTCTTTACTTTTGAATGTGATTCTACTTTGTTTACCCAACTAACATTCTTTGCACAAACTATTGGTAGGTTTTACCAATCTTGGAAGATCACTTATAGCCAGAGTGTTGTTTATCTTGATGATATTATCAAAATTCACATGACACATTCTCCTATGCCATAACCAGCTCTGATCAATTTGAACAAATAGACAACTTTTACCAGTACCAACCAAGTGAAAGATATTACCTTTTCTTTGAGTACCAGATGCAATCTCTATTCTGGAACTTTCAAAGATCTTGCATTTTCCATTCTTGAATTGGAGATCATAGCCTCTGTCTACTAACTGTCCAACACTGAGAAGATTGTGCTTCAGGCCTTCAACATATAGTACATTACTGGTTTTGTTCTTTCCATCAAAAGAAATAGTTCCTCTTCCTCTAATTTTGCCAATAGAATTATCAGCAAATTTTACCACTCCTCCTTCATACCTTTCCAAATCTATGAACTTATTTTTGTCACCTATCATATAGTGAGAGCATCCACTATCAATGACCCAATCACCCTTTTCTTTAACTTGGGCAGCCAGACCTCTTTCTACAATTTTATGATTAGCAGATTCAGAGGGAATTGGATCTTCTTCTTTGTTGGCAATAAACACCCAGTCACTTCTAGATTTGTTTTCTATTTCTGATTCATCATCTGTTACTCCTTCATCATCATCATCTTCATGAACATAGTAACATTTCTTTTGGAACCTTGATCTATTAGGATTTGGCCTTGAAAATCTTTCCGGACATGTTGAGGCAAAATGACCAATTTTATTGCAGTTAAAACATTTAAAAGGTAATTTCTCTTCATACTTATCGAATCCTCTTGGCAGTCTTTTTGTAATAAGGGCTTCAAGTTGAGTAGCTTCTGCTTCATCTTCTTCCAGGTCTTTTCTTGCTCTCTCATACCATGATAGTTTCTTTGAAGAGTTCTCTCCCAGATCAAACTTTTGTTTTCCTTTAACAGAGGCACTAGCTTTGAATGCAGATTCAGTCTTAGGGGGGGCATCTCCAAACCCAGTCAATTCAATGTAGCTAATTTACCAACCAATTGATCTCTTGTGATACCTAAAATAGATTTGAATTCTTCAATAGAAACAACCTTCTACTTGTAAGAGTCAGGAAGGGATCTGAGAACTTTGCCAACAATCTCATCTTCATCCAAGACTCCACCAGCACATCTAATGCCACAAACAAGCTCATTTACTCTTGGCATAAATGTGGTGATATTTTCATCTTCTCTCATCTTCAGATTTTTGAATTTTCCTTTCAGACTGTATAGCTTGGCACATTTAACATATTTGTCTCCTTCATGTAGAAGTTCTAGTTTTTCCCAAATTTCAAAAGCAATTTGTAGGTCAACAACATTTGTTAGCTCAGAATCAGACAAGGTACTTAGAAGAGCTTCTTTAGCCAGCAGATTGTTTTTAGCATCTCTGATTTCATCTATGGTTCTCGGACCATTCTATGGAGGGGTATACTTCTTTGAATCCATGATCCAATACTGTATTCCCATACATTGCAAGTGACATTCCATGCGACTTTTCCAAAGAGTAAAATTGGTTCCATCAAACCTCAGACTATCCTTCTTATAGGATGACATCCTAGATCTCCTCAAGCGGTTAAGCCCCTTTTGAGGAACTTAGCTCTAATACCAATTGTTAGATTTAGGATAGACAAATGAGAGGGGGGGTGAATCAGTTGTCAAAAACTTACTTCCAATTAATCACTTAAATTCTTTTCTTAATCCAACAGCATAACAATAAATCAATCATGGAAATGTAATGCAACAATTCAAGAGCAGAGACACATTAACACATATGACACCAAGATTTTGATGTGGAAAACCTGGTTGTGGGAAAAACCATGGGGTGACTAACCCAAGATTGTATTGTCTATTAGAAGAATAGAAAGAATAAAATGGCACATGCCAATTAGGGTTCACTAACCGAGCACACTGCTCACAAGAGGCCCACTGCCTACAGGAGACACACTGTCTACAGAAAAATAAGTATTACATACTTGAACTGAAGAATAGCATCTTCACCATGCTTGAGTCAGTTCCATTTAAGCCCAATACTTCTACTTTGCCTTTCACTTTCCTCCTCTTTACAACACTCTCATCTTCCCAAGTACATATGAAATGACTTTACAACTCTTTATTTATACAAGACATCGACTTAGGGATAATCATCCAAGTTGGCAAACATTATAGAGCAAATACATAAATACAATATGATTAATTACAAAAAGACTTCACACAGACTAGCACATTGTTGGCCACACAGATCTGAGTCTTCAATCTTTGTTTAGGAACATGCCATTCTTCACAGAACATCTTCAACATCATCCGTAGGATGTGTAACTCATCTGATCAGCTAGACTTAGGAAGAACACCATCATCTAGAGGTATTTCTTCAATTGCAAGGTCAATCTTCAATGCGGACCACCAACATGAACTGGACACAATCTAAAGACCTCCACAAGCTTGCCTAAATCACCAAGAACATCCACACTACTTTTGTTTATTGAAATCATTCTCTGCTTCATCTAGAACCTCAAGAACACAGTATGTCATCACTGTCATATTGGAATATATGCTTGTGGACCTCTAGACCATGAACCAATTGAGTTATTACTTCACATTAACTTCCTAAACACTCCACTAGATCCGCAGAGCAGGATATTGCATTTTTGGATCTTATCAGACCTATCTGTGACACTCTATCACCTCTGAACACCTGCCAGAACCAGTTTTACTTAAGTGGCCATAACTTCTTTAGATCTTCATGCGGACCTTTAAAATCTTTGTTGGATCATATTAAGACACATATCTACAAACCCTTTGAAGCGCATCTTCTGATCTTCATCTTAGCTAGGATCTTTACCTCACTATCTCCACTGATCCTCTCTGTTCCTGATTAGGACTAATTTTCTCAATATCCTCAGCACAAAGCTCATCCAATCCTTATCATCAATGTAATAGGAAGTATGTTGATATCAATGAAAACACTGGTTAGGCCCATACTTGCAACATCACTCCCACTTGAATAATCTAGGAATATTCATGTGAATGGTGCATCTTCTTTGTCTAAACCCATATAAGACAAAAACCCAATTTCACACATTGAAGTCATTCCATTATGTCGTCTTTCTTTTTTAATTTCTTTACAAGAAGTTTTGAAGCTAAAAAAACAAAATTTCCATCAAAACCATTCAATTTTACAATCCCATTTATCAAATCCCATCATTTGAGCTTAATTAATCCCCATCTTTGAGCTTACTCCTATATTTTCATCCTAATCACTTTCTAATCTAATATACATTATCTTCCCAATCCATATCCTAATCTATTTATCCAATCTTAATCACCTTGTAATCCTCTTAAGCCAACCGTCTTATCCACCAAATCATATCTCATCCAATTATCCAATTTCATCGTAATCATTATCCTAATCATCCAAATGATTCTCCTAGTCCATCATCATTAGACCCTAATCCCAATCAATTTGCTATGTCAAGGCAAGGTCCTAATCCTAACCACCTATCCTATTCATTTCCCCATCATCCAACTTATCCAATTCACATCTCACCTATCATATCTTATTCATCCTAATCATTCTAGTCATTAATTCTATCTATCTATCATCCTTAATACAATTCATCACCATCATATTAATCCAACTCCTTTATCCAGTTGATCAAAACTCATCCAAACCTTCATCTAGTATACCTTCCAACCAAAATCAATCTCATCCAAATCTTCATCAAATCTATCTCCAAAATCAAAATCCTAACATTTTCTAAGCCATAGTTCAAATCTAAATCATCTCATCCAAACCTTCATCAAGATCCTATCCAAATCAAACCTTCATCCAAATCTATCTTCAAATCAAAATCCAACATCATCCATCATTATTTATCTATTCCAATCAAACATTCCAACCCCTAATCCTTAATCAACAAACCATCCTTTGCAAATCAAACTTCAGTTAAGGACTTAGTCTCCTTTATACTCCATCAACCTTTCATCCAAAATCCTAATCAAAATCTAATCCATCCAATAAAAAAAATTAAGACCCTAGTTGATCTTCATCAACCTTAATCCAAACTTTCTTGAGATCATTAGTCTATCTTAAGTAAGTCATCCAATCAAATCTCATCAATATCCAATCCAATCAACTCTATTGATTACGATCATTAGCCTACCTTAAGTATAGAGAATCATCCAATCCTTCAAATCAAATCATTGTAAGGTCTTGAAATTTGATCCCCAACCTACATCACACTTATCATTATCCTACATCATATCATATCCTTCCAACAACATGGAATGTTATGTAGCAATGCAACAATTACAAAGACTTAGAAATATCTATGAGAACATGGATCCTAATGCTAAGGAAAATGCAAAAATGTCATTGGTACTATCCCCTTAGCACACCTCATCATGGGAGATTCTCAAACTCCTACTTCATCCTCAATAGCATCCTACATATCTTCCCCATCAACTTCATATCAACCTTCATCCACACCTTCATCCTATATTTCATCCCCATCAACATCATATCAACCCTGATCTACACCTTCAGGTCAATCTTCATCCCCTTATGTATCCACACCATCATATCTACCCAACCAATCAATACCTCCAAGATATCCATCCCACAACCATTATTATACTACCTTTGATCAAGGGAACATCAACCTAGCACACAAGCACCTTATGGCCGAAATTGAAAGCTTACGTACACAACCATGGCCCTATGTGAATCCCCCATCTTCCAATCCAACAATCTCTCCAATCCCTCCACCACAATATCCTTCCAATCCTATTAACCTTAAACCATTATCACCATATCCCTCCAATCCTCTTACATCTAACCCTTTGATCTATTGAAATGCACAAGACAATTGAGAGGGGAGGGGTGAATCAGTTGTAGCAGAAACTTAACTTCTTCCAACCATCAACACATTAATCACTTAATTATGATTTAACCATGAAAGCATATGGTTAGAAACTTAAACACATTTACACATGAGACACATGAGACACTAGATTTTTACGTGGAAACCCCTATAAGGGAAAAACCACGGTGAGCATTAGCTCACAATATAAAAGATATATCAAAGTTACAATAAGGCTCACTATCAGAGGCTCATTGCCTTAGGGCTCACTACCCAGAATGCTCACTACAAAAGAAGGGGCTCACTACCAATGGGGTGGCTCACTGTTGGTGGATGGCTCACTGCCAGAGTTGGTGAATTGAGATAGTAGCATCTATGCCATGCCAGAGTTCAGTTCCATTGAAGCACAATAAATCTCCTCTTCTCTGCTTCACTTTTTCACTTTTCACTTATCTTCACATCTTCGCATCCACATACATTATTCACAACTTTGTTACATGTATTTATACAATTCATCAACCTTGGAATGTACATCAAGGTTAGCATTACAATCATCAACCATTGGAACAATCTCCAAGGTCAGTATACACACATACATTAGAATAGGTCTAGATCAAAACAGATTTGTAGAGGAAAAGAATGAATGTGGACCATACTACTCCTTAGCTGGGACTCAAATGCAATCTCTCATGCAACAACATGCTTCCACAATCTCCAAAGCATAACCACAAGTAGTGAAAACAACCAAGTCGGCTAAAACTAGTGTTAACACTAAGACCTTTAGGAAAAAACTTCATGCATGATCTGGATTACACTTTTCTGACCAATCAAAAGATAGGAACATGATCTAGAGACATCCAAAAGCACATTATAATCACCAAAAACATACGCACAACTCCTAAACACTCTATCCAAAAGATTCTTCAAACTGGATCACTTAAACTTTACTGTCAGCCACTATCATAAAGGAAAGATCGCTTGCAAAGAACCAAATCATGAACCATTTGAACTAAAGGCACATAACATCATTACAAAATTAATTCTAGAACCACAAACTGTAAAACTTGTTTTCAGAGAAATGCAGAGCAGAATACATTCTCCCTCTCACCATTTAACACTCAGAAAAATAGTTTTTACTCTGGTGAACAGAACTCACTCAAATCTTCATACTAGAGGCTCAAACATCCCTTAACATAAATTCTAAACCATAGAAAAGGATATTAAATCTATAGGATATGCAGAGCAAAACACTACACTATTTTGGTAGATATAACAGTTCCGCACTTACTTAAACTTGTCCAATAAACTTTCTTATATGTTGACCTTAGGTGTTGACATCAATGACAATATTTACTACTCATACTTCCACTTATCTCCCAATCCACCAATCCCTATCCCCCGTTTACTATCTAATTCACTATGTAATCAACCATCAAATATTCCAAGTCCTAATCCATCAACTAAAGAATTCGTGAAGGATTTCCTCCAAAGAACATTTGCAAAAAATCAAAATCAAATCTTTGGAATCCACTGAATCCCCTACCTCTCCAACACCATTATGCAATCACATCACCCACCTACCTAATCCTAATCCTAATCCTACAACATCTTCCATCATTATCTATCCACTACATTATTCTACCCAACCTCTTGAACAATCTCCTACAATAACTCAAAAACCATCATGTAGCCATGTTGGTGAGCCCATCCTAGAACCTATCACATCCATCCAAGTCACTTCCACTTCTATCCAAACACACAAGCCATGTCTAGAGTCAAATCTAAAGCATGTGGAAACATCAACCTCCTATCCCAATCAAGATCTAAGAATCCCATCTAATCCCATCCCTAATCCCCTCCCATCTAGTGATCAACTTATCCACACCAATCTTATCACCCCTACCACAACATCCCCTATTGCTCCTCTACTACCATCTACCAATCCCATTACAAGTCAATCCTCTTATCTACTTGGTAGAAACACCTTCATCTATGGTGTCCCTCTTGTAGGAGGTGAACAACTTCCATCCACCACCTATCCTTCCTCAACAAATAATGGACTCTTGTCTTGTTTCTAAAGCACCAAACATCCCATTACATGTCGCATGCTCCAAAACATGAACTATCAAGGAAAATATTTAGTCCTTAATGAACAAGGTATCTTGGAGCCCATCCACACCACATTCCATATAGGATCACATGTCCTTGGCTATACATCCCAAGAAAAACAATCCACCCATATTGGTACTGGTATTAGAGCCAAGTTTGGCGCAGGAGCACCAAGGAGAATCAAAAGACTGATATCTTGTTTTGTTGGTTTCATAAGGTCTTGGAGACCATTCTCATTATGTAATAAGGCCATGATGCCATGTTTGCAATAAGCACTTATCATTGTATAGGAGGCAGTCATAAAACCATAAAGGACAGTCAAACATTTCATGTTGTAAGCCTTGTAAAGGCATGTCAAAATGCTAGGAAGGTATGTCAAGAAGTCTAAAATGATGTCAAAGGGTCTAATGCCTTGTTCAATGCCTAATTGCATAGTAAACTGTTTGAGGGCATTTGTTAAGCCTAAACATGTAAAGACAAAATATGCAAGTAGTTGTAGTTTTCAAACTACCAAAGGAACTGCGATGGAAAGAGTGGTTGTAAACCTTCCCATCAAACCAAAATACCTTCATTGGAGGTTGGAAAGGTGGATACAAGTTTAAGAACACCTTGCATAGGATTATTGGAAGAGAAGGAGAAGTCTAAAAGCAACACAAATACCATTTTCTGTTGTTCTTTGTCATTTTCTGAATTTCCTATAGAAAATAGTCCATACCATTCAATAGTATGGCACTGTCATGAAACCAAGGATGTTTGGAAATGAAGTTTGGTGAAGTAAATATCACTTAGAATCAGTTTGGGCTGATAACATTGAGGAAGGAGTAATCTACAACCATTTAATATTAGGCTCTTTCATTGAAATTCATGTTTTCTCAAAGAAAAGTGTTGCTACAGGCTGTACAAGAGGAAGGTACAAAATTGTTCTCATTCCCTCATGTTTTGATTAGCTAGTAGATTGAGTTACTTATCATCTGATGTGGTGTTAGTATTTTGAAAGTTGAATTGTTGGGAGATATAAGTGTTTCCTTCAAAACAGTCCACCTAGTTAAGAGCTTGCTTGCAACGATGGGGTATTGACCATCCCACTATATTTCAAGGCCATAAGACCAGTGGGATGGATGTATTTACTTGTATGTTAAGTGTTTTGGGTGTTTACAGGATTGGGAGTGTTGGTGTTTGCAAGGTTGGGTAGAAAAGGCTTAATATGCCCATGTATTAAGCCTATTGGAGGAACCATAGATGCAGTTTTGGGAAAAACAAAGAGTAGAAGTCTAAAACCCACAAAATCCTTTGTTTTGGCATGTATTCTAACTTTTCAAATGCTTGGCTGAGTTCTAGGCTTGCATTTATAGTAGTCTCTTCGTAATTTTTGGCCTAATTGGGGCTCTAGGTTATTGACAGGGGTTATTGGTTGAGGTAATCCATCCAAAACAACCCATGCTAAGTTTGGGATATGTAATAGAGGCCCATAATGGGTATCTACTAATTGTCTAATATTTTCATTTGGAGGTCTGAGTCAAAAGTTATTAGGACTGTTGTCATTTTGTAGGGCTACAAGCCATTTTGGGGGTTTGTGAAGGAAGTACCATTTCAGTGTTTGACCTACCTTTGGAAATGGATGGGATGGGTGCCTATACATGCCTAGACACCATTTACATGAAGAAATCAAGGTCTCTAACTGATGTTCCCACTTTTGTAATCTGACCCGAATTTGGGCTTTTGGGTGTGGAAAGAATCTTGTCTAGTTTTCTATCCTTCTATCAAAGTGCCTCTACATCATAGTGGTATCAGAGCCATAAAAGGTTCTATTGTTGGCCTGGTATATGTTAGTAGAGGAGAGTGAAGGAGAGGCTAGCAATATGCCTCCAAAGGGGATGACCACCGAAGTGGTCAAGAAGTTCGAGGAGATAGAAGAGAAGATCAAAAGCGGATTTAAGGAAGCACTCCAAGTAGAGTTGAAGGCATTGAGGATAGGGAAGAGGATAGATGAAGGTTTAGATGAATAGGAAGAGAAAGAGGAAGAATAATAAGAACAAGAAGACGTAGAGGTACCAGCTGATCAAAAGCATTTCCTTGAAGCCATCAAGGCAATTGGCAAGGATTCTATGGAGGCTCGGATGGAGATTCCCATGTTCAGTAGGAAGATGAATGCTGATGAAGTCATGGAGTGGATTGAGGCTCTAAACAACTACTATGAATACAAAGAAGTTCCTGAAAGTAAGAGGGTTAAGTTTGCAAAAACTAAACTCAAATGTGCTGCCCTTACATGGTGGAATTACACCCAAGGTGAGAGGGTAAAGAATGGGAAGAGTATGATCTCTTCATGGAGAAAAATGTTGGAGAGGATCAAGTCCCAATTCCTTCCATCAGACTATGAGGTGCATATCTACAAGAGGATGCAAAATCTCAAACAAAGAGATTTGGATGTGGCTACTTACACCGAGGAGTTTCACAAATACACTCTTTGTTGTGGGTACATGGAGGATGAAAAAGCTAAAGTGGCAAGGTATCTAAATGGTTTGAGTTTTAATATTGAAGATGAAATTAGTTTATTAACCCTTGAAACCATGGAAAAATTATTTCAAGTAGCATTAAGGGCTGAAAAGAAGTTGAAGAGGAAAGGTGAGCAGCAAAATAGAGGAAGAGGTGGCAGAAATTTTAGAGGTAGGGGCAGTTTTGGGGGTAGAAATCAATCCCAAAAAAGCCAAGGGGAATCTAGTTCCCAAGAGAAAAGTGGAGAATCTAGTTCTAGAGGAGGCTTTAGAGGAAGAAGGCCTAATGGAAGAGGTAGATTTGGTGGACCAGGGAGAGGTCCTAATGTGTTCATGGGAAGGTGCTACAATTGCAACCAAGTGGGACATCCAACCTTCAAGTGTCCTAAAAAGCAAGCCTCAAGCTCTCATGGAGGAGAGAGAAGGAACCAATTGATCCAAGAGGAAGATTCCCAAAGTGTCAACTCTCCAATTGGAAGTGCAGCCCCGGTCCATGAAGGAGAAAGTTTGATGATGAGAAGAACCATGTTGAAGGTGCCTCAAACACAAGAACCCCCTCAAAGGAAGACATTGTTTAGGACAAGATGCAAGGCCTATGGTAAGATTTGCAAGGTAATTGTTGATTCAAGCTCAACTAAAAATTTGGTTTCCATTGAAATGGTAGACAAATTGAAATTGAAAAGACTTCTTCATGTTAGTCCTTATAAAGTATCATGGTTGAATAAAGGGCAACAAGTTTTGGTAGATGAACAATCATGGTTTGAATTTGAGATAGGAGAATATAAGGACAAAATTTTGTGTGATGTAATTCCTATGGATGCTTGTCATTTGCTGTTAGGACGTCCATGGCAATATGATGTTCAATCACAATGTGATGGTAAAACTAATTCTTTCATCATAACTAAGAATGGTAGAAAGTATAGAATGGATCCATTACCTGATGAGCATGTAGAGAAGAATGTTGGGTTAAGTGTCATAATTGTGAATGGTAAAGAGTTTCTAGATGCCCTTAAGGAGGAAGGAATCCAAGGGTATGCTCTGATTTTGAAGCCTAAAAATAGTCCTAATTTGGATGATCCTAGTAAGAAAAAAGTTCCTAATGAGGTGCAACAATTGCTAGAGAAGTATAAGGGGATTATGGTAGAAGAAATGCCTAATGAGTTGCCACCTATTAGGGACATAACCCATCAAATTGATTTCATACCGGGATCTACTTTGCCAAACAAAGTAGCCTACAAGATGACACCTTCACAAAATGAAGAGATTGCCAAGCAAATGCAAGAATTATTGGATAAGGGATTGGTGAGAAAGAGTCTTAGCCCATGTGCTATCCCAACAGTCCTAGCCCCTAAAAAGGATGGTAAATGGAGGTTGTGCATGGATTCTAGAGACATTAACAAGATTACCATAAGATATAGGTTCCCTATGCCAAGGATTGAGGACCTAATGGACTGTTTGGGTGGGGCTAGATACTTTTCTAAGATTGATCTTAAGAGTGAGTATCATCAAATTAGAGTAAAACAAGGGGATGAATGGAAGACAACATTCAAAACAAATGAGGGTCTTTGTGAGTGGTTGGTGATGCCATTTGGTCTCTTTAATGCCCCAAGAACTTTTATGCATCTCATGAATGAAGTATTGAAGGATTTCATTGGCAAATTTGTTATGGTTTACTTGGATGACATTCTTGTTTTCAGAAGGACTAAGGAGGAGCATTTGCAACATTTGGATCATGTTTTGAGAAAGTTACATGATGAACAATTGATGATCAACATAGAAAAGAGTGTCTTCATGAAGGAAGAACTCACCTATCTTGGTTTTGTGATTTCACAAGGTAATTTGAAGATGGATCCAACAAAGGTAGAAGCCATTTTGTCATGGCCAAATCCAAAAATAGTAGGTGATGTGAAAAGTTTTCATGATTTGTCAACATTTTATAGGAAATTCATAAGGGGTTTTAGTCATATTTGTGCACCAATTTTGGATGCCATCAAAGGGGGGTAGAAATGTAAGTTTTTGTGGACAAAGGAAGCCAATGATTCTTTTGAAATTCTAAAACAAAAGGTAGCACAACAGCCCATACTTGTTTTTTCTGACTTTAATAAGTTGTTTGTAGTAGAATGTGATGCTAGCAACCTTACTATAGGGGCTTTCCTAAGTCAAGAAGGCAGGCCTGTTGCTTTCTTTAGTGAAAAATTGAATGATGCTAAGAGAAAGTACTCTACTTATGATTTGGAATTGTATGCAATGGTACAAGCTTTGAAAAAATGGAGGAACTATCTTTTGCCAAAAGAATTTATTGTTTATACTGACAACCATGCACTTAGTTTTCTGAATTCACAGGAGAAATTCAATCATAGGCATATGAAATGGGTTAGCAACTCCAAGCCTATACTTTTTCAATTAAACACAAGAAGGGACAGGCTAACAAAGTGGCAGATGCATTGAGTAGAAGGGTGTGTATGGTTCAAGAAATTTAGTTGTAAAATGTAGGGGTTGATGCTCTCAAACACATGTATCAGGATAATGAAGATTTCAAGGAGGTATATGAAGTTTGTTCACAATTTTCAGACTCTTATCATTCTAATTTTTCTGAGTTTTTGTTGCAGCAAGGGTTGTTGTTCAAAGGCAGCCAACTATGTGTTCCTAGGTGTTCCATGAAGGAGAATATCATAAAGGAAAAACATTGTGGTGGACTAGGAGGTCACTTTGAGTTGGATAAAACATTAGATCAGGTGAAGAGGTTTTATTTTTGGCCTAAAATGCAATCAGATATCAGAAAATTTGTTGAATGTTGTAGTATTTGTCAAAGGGCAAAGGGTACTTCATCTAATGCTGGTCTATATCAGCCACTTCCTATTCCTAATAGGCCATGGGAAAGTATTAGCATGGATTTTGTCTTGGGTCTTCCTAGGACTCAAAGAGGCTTTGATAGTATATTTGTTGTGGTGGATAGATTTAGTAAGATGGCTCATTTCTTGCCATGCAAATTCACTAATGATGCTTCTCACATTGCTAGTTTGTTCTTCAAAGAAATTATTAGAATCCATGGTTTGCCTCTTAACATTGTCACTGACAGGGATCCAAATTTTGTAGGCCATTTTTGGCAAACTTTGTGGAAGAATTTGGGCACTCAATTGTCCTTTACTTTAGCCTATCACCCTCAAACTGATGGCCAAACTGAGGTTGTGAATAGGTCCTTTCAAAATCTTCTCAAGTGTCTTACCAAACAACATGGATAGGCATGGGATATGATCATCCCTCAATCAGAGTTTTCCTATAATGATTCCACCAATAGAAGCACAAGAAGGAGTCCATTTGAGATTGTTTATGGCATTCACCCAAGAGGTATTCTTGAACTAAGAGATCTACATGGATTGGAAAGGAAAAGTGCTCAAGGTGAAGACTTTGCATTGGCCATCAAGGACATTCATGATAATGTCAAAGAAACTCTTCAAAAGAACAATGACATGTACAAGGAGAAATCCAATGAGAGAAGGAGAGATGTACAATACAAGGTTGGGAATTTGGTCATGGCACATTTGAAGAAGGAAAGACTTCCTAAGGGACAACCAACCAAACTCCTCATGAAGAAGATAGGACCATGCAAGATTGTGCACAAGTTTGGGCCCAATGCCTATGAGATTGAACTTCCTCAAGGATTGGCCATGTCTCCTATCTTCAATGTTTCAGATTTGTTCTGTTTCAAAGGTGATCCTAATGTAGATTCAGAGGCAGATATGATAGTAGCAGGAGATGAAGATTGGGTTAAGGGTCTTCCACCCAATCAACCATTGAAGTTGGAATGCATTTTTGACACCAAGGTCTGGAAGAAGACTAGGAAGAAGACATACAAATAGTTTCTTGTCAAATGGAGTGGATTACCCATTGAAGATGCCACTTGGATGACTGAAGAAGACATTTTGAAACATGGTGCCACAATTGCTGATCTACTTCCTCAAGAGACTTGAGTTCTCTTTCCACCCGGGGAGTATGGTGCAAGAGCACCAAGGAGAATCAAAAGACTCATATCTTGTTTTGTTGTTCATTTTGTTTTGTTGGTTTCATAAGGTCATGGAGACCATTCTCATGATGCCATGTTTTCACTAAGCACTTATCATTATATAGGAGGCAGTCATAAAACCATAAAGGACAATCAAACATTTCATGTTGTAAGCCTTGTAAAGGCATGTAAAAATTCTAGGAAGGTATGTCAAGAAGTCTAAAATGATGTCAAAGGGTCTAATGCCTTGTTCAAGGCCTAATTGCATAGTAAATTGTTTGAAGGCATTTGTTAAGCCTAAACATGTAAAGACAAAACATGTAAGTAGTTGTAGTTTTCAAACTACCAAAGGAAGTTTGATGGGAAGAGTGGTTGTAAACCTTCCCATCGAATCAAACTACCTTCATTAGAGGTTGGAAAGGTGGATATAAGTTTAAGAACACCTTGCATAGGATTATTGGAGGAGAAGGAGAAGTCTAAAAGCAATATAAATACCATTTTCTGCTGTTCTTTGTCATTTTCTAAATTTCCTGTAGAAAATAGTCTATACCATTCAATAGTACGACACTGTCATGAAACCAAGGATGTTTGGAAATGAAGTTTGGTGAAGTAACTATCACTTAGAATCAGTTTGGGCTTATGACATTGAGGAAGGAGTAATCTACAACCATTTAATATTAGACTCTTTCATTGAAATTTCTGTTTTCTCAAAGAAAAGTGTTGCTACAGGCCGTACAATAGGAAGGTACATAATTGTTCTCATTCCCTCATGTTTTGATTAGCCAATAGATTGAGTTACTTATCATCTGAAGTGGATTTAGTGTTTATAAAGTTGAATTGTTGGGAGATATAAGTGTTTGCTTCAAAACAGTCCACTAAAACCTAGTTAAGAGCTTGCTTGCAACAATGGGGTATTGACCATCCCACTATCTTTCAAGGCCATAAGACTAGTGGTATGGATGTATTTACTTGTATGTTAAGTGTTTTGGGTGTTTTCAGGAGTGGGAGACTTGGTGTTTGTAAGATTGGTAGAAAAGGCTTAATATGCCCATGTATTAAGCCTATTGAAGGAACCATAGATGCATTTTTGGGAACAACAGAGAGTAGAAGTCTAAAACCCACAAAATCCTTTGTTTTGGCATGTATTCTAACTATTAAAACTCTTGGTTGAGTTCTGGGCTTGCATTGTATAGTAGTCTCTTTGTAATTTTTGGCCTAATTGGGGCTCTAGGTCATTGACAAGGGTTATTGGTTGAGGTAATATATACAAAACAACCCATGCTAAGTTTGGGATATGTAATAGAGGAACATAATGGGTATCTATTGATTTTATAATATTTGCATTTGGAGGTCTGAGTCAAAAGTTATTAGGATTGTTGTCATTTTGTAGGGCTATAAGCCATTTTGGGGGTTTGTGAAGGAAGTACCATTTCAGAGTTTGACCTGCCTTTGCCAATGGATGATATGGGTCCCTATACATGCCTAGACACCATTTCCATGAAGAAATCAAGGTCTCTAAATTTTGTTCCCACTTTTGTAATCTGACCATTGAATTTGGGCTTTTGGGTGTGGAAAGAACCTTGTCTAGTTTTCTATCCTTCTCCTATCAAAGTGCCTCTACATCAAAGTTCCTTGGAAGTAAGCCTAACAACTTGAGGTAGATCCAGGATGTATTATAGAAAGGAAGCTCCATAGTTTTATGGAATGAATTATGCTCTCTGGAAGGTACGAATGAAAAGCCATCTCCTTTGTCTTGGTTATAGAGTGTGGAAAATGACAGAGACAAAGTATGCCATGCCTCAGAATGGTTTAACAACTAAAGATGAAATCAAAGAATATGAGTTAAACATAAAATCTAGAGATACTCTGTTAACTGCCTTGTCTAAGATTGAGTTGATAAAGGTCATGGATCTAGAAATTGCTCATGAAGTCTAGGAAAAGCTAAAAAATCTATATGAAGGAGATTAGTCTATAAAGAGCACCAAATTGTAGGGCCTGAAAGAAAAATAAGAGGGTTTAAAGATGAGCAAAGATGAGAATATAATAGCCTACATGCAAAAGGTTGATGAAATTGTCAATGGAATAAAAGGTATGGGAGGAACTATTGATGAGAAGGAAGTTGTGATGAAAATTCTTAGGTCATTACCTAAGACCTACAGTCACAAGGTAGCTACAATTGAAGAAGTAATGATTGTGTAAGAAGTCATTAAGGATCAGTTGCTAGGAAAAATTACAACTTTTGAGATGAGAGAGTTTGGTGATGCTCTACCAAAGATTGAGACTGCTTTCAAATCTAGTACTTCAAAGAAGATCTCCAGAGTTGAGAAGTACAAGGTGGAACCTAATGATGAGCTTGATGAAATTGACTCTAACTTTGTTGATAGACTGCAAAGAAGTTCCGATAAGTTTAAAGGAAAATTACCTTTCAAATTTTTTACATGTGGTAAGGTTGGTCACTATGCTTCTAGGTGTCCTAAAAGAATTGAAAGGAATAGAAAAAGATTTGAGAATAGACCTAGGGTTCCAAAGAAAGGCTACTATGTTAGAAATCTTGATCATGAAGGTGTGATAGATGATGAATCTGATGATGCTAGTACTAGTGCAAATGAATGCTTGTTTATGGCCATTAAAGAAGAATCTATGTCTACTAATCCTACTAGTTGTGTGAAGGAAGAAAACTAGTGGAAGAAAGTGCTTTGGTTGTTCAAGTTGAGAAAGATAAGGATGAATAGATTATTGACATTAGATGCTCACATCACATGACTGGTGACAAAAGTAAGTTTTTGAGCTTGGAAAAGTATGATGGAGGTCTGGTTAGGTTTAGAGATAATGCAACCGGTAAGATGTGTGGAAAATGATCTATTTCTTTTGATGGAAAGCACAACACTGATGATGTCCTATAATATGTTTAGGGTTTAAATCATAATCTTGAGTGTTGGTCAAATGTGTGACAAAGTTTATGATCTAAGATTCAAAGATAATGGGTGCAAGATCATGGAAAGCTCTAAAACAATGATTGCTAATGGTAAGAAGACTATAGGTAACATTTACCAATTAAGAGGAACTAATGATTATTGTTTATTGGATCAGACAGATGAGCATTGGCTGTGGCATAGAAGGATGTGTCATATCAACTTTGATAATTTGGTGAAGATAAGTTTAAGACAAGATGTGAGAGATTTACCAAAGCTTGTGAAACTTGTCAATATCATTTGTAAGGAATGTTAGTTGGGGAAGTAGACAAGAACAAGTTTCAAGAGAAAAGAGCAATTTTCCATTGGTTTGCTGGATCTAGTGCATATAGATTTGTGTGGTCCTACAAGGGTGAGAAGTATACAAGGAGACAAGTACTTCATGTTTCTTATTGATGATTATTCTATAATGACTTGGGTCACTTTTCTAAGAGACAAATTAGAAGCCCTAGAAAATTTCAAATCCTTCAAGGCAATGGTTGAGAATGAGTAGAACTAAAAATTAAATGCTTGAGGTCTGATAGAGGAGGTGAGTTCACATCAAGTGAATTCAACATTTTCTGTGAAGAGAAAGGGATAAAGAGATAGTTGTCTACACTTAGGACTCCTCAACAAAGTGGAGTTATTAAAAGAAAGAACATGATAGTTCAAGAGGTTGCTAGGACCTTGATGAAGGAAGCTAATCTACCACAAGTTTACTAGAAAGAAGCTATGCATACTACTATCTACATTCAAAATAGAGTTCAAGTCAAAGGTAATGGTACTAAAACTCCCTATGAGTTGTGGTATGGAATAATTCCTACAATAAAATATTTCAAAGTTTTTGGGAAAAAATACTATATCAGAAGGGAAGAAGATCTAGGCAAGTTTGATGCTAGGTGTGATGAAGGAATCTTCCTTGGATACTCTACCAAGAGTAAGGCCTATGAGTGCTACAACAAAAGGTTGAAAAAGATTGTTGAGAGTGCTAATGTGAAGGTGGATGAAGACAAGGAAAGAACATCAAATTAGAGTGGCTATGAATCAGATGAACCTGTTGTTATAGTAAATTAGAAGAAAGATGAACAAGAAGACAGCCAAGATGAAGAAAAGGCTCAAAAAAATGTAGTTAAGACTCCCAGGTATGTAAGGATCAATCAATCTGAAGATCAAATTATTGGAGACAAAAGCAAAGGGGTATTGACAAGGAAAGGAGCTCCAGAAGAACAAGTGAATTACTTTGTGCTTTCAAAAGTTGAACCAAAAACTATGAATTAAGCTTGAAATGATGAAAATTGGGTAAAGGCCATGGAAGAAGAGCTGAAGGAAATAGAGAAGAATCAAACTTGGGAATTGGTTCTTGGACCTACTGATAAGAATGTCATTGGAACTAAATGGGTTTTTAGGAACAAACTAATGAAAATGGAGAAGTTGTAAGAAACAAAGCAAGGCTTGTGTGCAAAGGATATTCTCAAATTGAAGGAATAGATTTTGAAGAGACTTTTGCTCCAATGGCAAGGATTGAAGCAATCAGAATATTTATGGCATTTGTAGCTCACAAAGATTTGAAAGTGTATTAGATGGATGTGAAGTCTGCATTCTTGAATGGTGATTTGGAAGAGGAAGTTTACATTGAGCAACCAAAAGGATTTCAATTATCAAATCAAGGGGACATGGTATGCAGATTGAAGAAAACCTTGTATGGACTCAAGCAAGCTCCTAGAGCTTGGTATGTAAGGTTGGACAAGTACTTATTGCAATTAGGGTTTAATAAAGGTATTGCTGACAATAATCTCTATTTCAAGATTAATGGTGATCAAATTTTGATTGTTGAAGGCTTTGTTGATGACATTATCTTTGGAGGCAATGAAGGTATGTGCATGAAATTTGTTGGGGAAATGCATAAAGAGTTTGAGATGTCTATGTTTGGTGAAATGAATTTCTTTTTAGGTCTGCAAATTACTCAATTAGATAAAGGAATCTTCATTTATTAGACTAAGTATGTGAAAGAGTTGTTGAAGAAGTTTGGAATGGAGGACACTAAACTAGTATGTACTCCTATGGTGACTGGTTGCAAGTTAAGCAAAAATGATGAATCACGTAAGACTAATTAGAAAAGGTACAGATCCATGATTGGAGGATTGCTTTATCTAACTCAAACCATACCTGATATAATGCATATATTTTGTCTACTGGTAAGATTTCAAGAAGATCCTAGAGAGTCACATGTGATGGTAGTTAAGAGAATCTTAAGGTATTTAAAAGGCACATTAGATCATGGCTTATGGTATCCAAAGGATAATGATTTTACTCACAGTGCTTATATAGATACAAACTAGGCCGGAGATGTTAATGATAGAAAAAGTACAAGTGGAGGTGCTTTCTTCTTGGGTAATAGATTAGTTTCATGGTCAAGCAAGAAGCAAGATTCAATCTCCTTATCCATTGTAGAAGTAGAGTATATTATAGCAACATGTTGTTGCACTCAAGTGTTATGGATGAAGCAGACATTAAAGGACCTAAGGGTTGTGTATGAAGATCCAATTGCAATATTTTGTGACAATACAAGTGCTATAAACATTTCAAAGAACCTAGTGATTCACTCAAGAACAAAGCATATATCTACAAGGTATCATTTTTTGAGAGAAAAGGTGATAGAGAATGAAGTAAAGATGGAATATGTGTCTACAAAGGATCAGATTGTAGATATTTTCACTAAGCCTTTGCCTAAGGATACTTTTGAGTATGTTAGAGAAAAGTTAGGGGTTATTACCCCTCCTTCTCTGAACTAAGATGCATAGGAATGCATCAATCTAGTGGTGCCTACAACCTCATTCATTGATCTAGATTGATGTTTTGAGAGCTACCTCTCAGGGGGAGTAGCTAGATGTTATTGACATGAGTTCTTGATAATAAGAAGTAAGTATTGATAACAAAGAAATTTTAGTTTGATGAGAGCAGCAGAGTGCAAGTATATGCCCTTTGCCATTGATGTCAAAGGGGGAGATAAATCATTTGAAAAACTCAAGGGGAGGAAGAGTGCAGATGTATAAAGAGAAAGGGGGAGAATCTTGTCTTTGATGGTCCTTACAGTTTTTTGCATCATATGTTGCCATCAATGACAAAGGGGGAGATTGTTGTAAGTATGTGCCTAATTGGTGTTGTCATTGATGTCAACATATCAGTGTTGTCATTGGTGTCAACTGTGCTCTTGTTTTGATGTTTGCTTGGTTTCCTATGTAACTATTGGAGATAATGAGTAAGTGATCCTGATATCAAGTTTCCAAGTGCTTTTGAAAAAATTTGCTCTCCCAATGGAAATTGTGTGTTGAAGAGTATCTCTATTTACTAAAGAACATTCCAGAAGATTGCTCCACATTTATTGTAGTTGCAAAAAAATGTCCTTGTGTGAAAATGAAAAGATAAGTAAAAAGGTGTAAGAAGAGAAGAGAAGAGGAGTTATACTATGCTTCATAGGAACTAAACTTATTCATGGAGTATATGCTACCAAATCAGTTCACCAACCCTTGGCAGTGAGCCACCCCTTGGAAGTAAGTTGATCTTGGTAGTGAGCCCTAACTTTTGCAATGAACATTTTGGGCAGTGAGCCATAAGGAAACGAGCTTTTGTTTTTGAGTATTTCTATAACATGTTTATTTTTGCGGGCTAACACCCACCATGTTTTTCCCTTATAGGGTTTTCCATGTAAAAATTTGGTGTCTCATGTGTTGATTATATTATTGTGTTGAGTTTCTTATTTCATGCCTTCATGATTAAATCTGAATAACAGTTGTTAAGGGAAAATTGGAGTAAACATGAATAATCAATATATCAATATCAATAATACCCAAAACTCAATGAAAAGGGAAATAATCAAGAACAAGCAAATAAAGATGAAACCTTTGCAAACCTCAATACTTCATAGCTTCCGTTGGTTGCCTATCTCAATTGATCTTACATGTATGAATAAGGCTCTCAGAGAGTGCACTTCCTTGCTAGTCCAAGATTGTCAATGGAGAATGGCCATGTTAGTGCTTTGTAATGAAGATGAGCTTCACAACAATGGTAGTGATATGGTAACAAGTTGATCACAAGAAAATGGAATGATGTGGGTGCTAAAGGCGCACTGTAATTCCTACAGAGTAACAATACTGAAAGCTTGGATGAATGAAATGGAAGAACAAGGTTCAATTTATAGACTTAAGAGAGAGAAGATCAATGGTATAGAAACAATAAGAAGATCAATGATATAGAATGGTTGAGGAACATTCAAGAATAAGAAGAAGACATGTGAGTTGCTATATTTTGTATGAGAGGAATTAAAGAAATAGAAGAATGAGTTAACTGAAGAGATAAAATCAATTAAAAGAATAGATCAATAAGTTAAGAGAACAAAACTAGAGAATAGAAATTGCATGAGGAGGAGAAGATATTTGAACTTAATTAAATATTTAGAATATTCAAATGCATGTGCACAAGGATTGAATTATATTTAGAGATAACTCAAATTAGAAGAAATGGACAATTTAAATAAATATTTGATTTATTTAAATTTAGAGAAGATATTATTGGAAGAACTAATTAAGTAATTGGTATTATTTAATTTAGAATGATTTTAGAAGAACTAATTAAATAATTGGTATTATTTAATTTGTTGGAGGAATTAGAAGAATTTAGGAATTTTAATTAAATAAATGATTTTTATTTAATTGTTGGGAGAAATATGAATCAAATAAATAAATTTGTTTGTTTATTTACTTATAGAGGAATTAGACTTAAATAAATATTAAGAATATTTATTTGGATAGAGTCATGTCATTTTTAGGCATATACATTTTTTCCCTCTTTGATGAAATGCAGTTCACGGTGTTGCTTCAAAGAATAGATTGTCTGATAATGATATATGTCTTAGTTTGCCTCTTGGTACAAGTTATGATGATAGGATGCCCCCTTGGGAGATTGGATAGGAAGAAGGTAGAAGGGAAGTGAGACAGGCAATCTCACAAAGAAGAAGGTGAAAAACAAGTTAGGTTTGAAGAAAAAAGGATGCATTTCAGAGAAACGGGAAGAAAACAGGCACAGGAACTAGTCATAGTCACCACATAGCTAGTTAGGGTTTCATTTGCTATATATAGGAGTTGGGTCCACAAGACAGGTCATTTGCACACTTGGCTTTAGTTGGTTTGTCCTTGAGAGCATAGGAGAGAATAGGAGCATAAAGCAGTTAGCATTGAGATGGATATTCCATGTGAGGAGCATTGCTTTGAGCAAGTCTGCCAGTTCGATCGGCCAGCTGAGGCAGGACCACCGGTATGTATCTCAAAAAAATTTACCCAGGGTCATTTATGAGTGCAATAAATGCTAGTGAAAATAAGCTAGGATAGATGCGTAGGAAGGCAATTCAGTGCATATGCAATGTGAAACTGCGCATTTGATTTCCTGCAGTGCATTTGAGATAAGAAACTACGCATGCATGAGTTCTGCGCATAGGATTAGGCTACACATATACAAGGTATAGCTACGCTTCTGATATGGATTAGCCCATTTAAGAAATGATGCAGCGCATCTACTAGTAGTGGCACATTTGCTGAGAAATTGCGCATTTACCTTCTGTTTTAGCACATATGCATAGGATAGTTAGTTTACTTAACAAAATTGACTTGATTGGCATCTTTCTTGATGCATCAATTGACAAGCTATCTCTGAGATTGCAAGAATCTAGTCAAGAGATGTAGTATGTTGTTTTGATAAATTTGATATGCTAAGTTAGTGATATGATTCTTTAGATATGTTAAGTAGGATACTTGCAGCATTAGGATGACATATTGCCTTGCTTGCTTGCAGGAGGACATTCAAGACACACTTATGTCGAGGGAGCAGTTTCCCTTACTAATGTTGTAGTGCTCTATGCTCACAGAGATGGATTGAGAGGATCTCGACACTATGCCTTGATTATGTTTGCTTCATGCCCAATGTTCATGCAAACCTTGGTTTACTGACTTCTGCAGTGGAGAGATTCCATAGCTAGGATGGCACTTTTCACTTCCCAACTGGCGAGATGGTTGTTACTCTTGAGGACGTCTATAGAATTTTACACTTTCTTATACAAGGTGAGCTTATGGAGTACGATCCTCAGCGGGATGCAGGACTTGCAGAGTGCAGGCGGGTGTTTGATGACCCTGAGCTAGACTGTCAGGTTATCTCCTGGTAGGATATACATGATTACTTTGACTACTTCCCTGGTATGGTGGCAGAACTGATCGGAGGCATTGTATGCCCCCATAGGAGATCACATGGGTTCCCGATTGGATGGGGATGGATCATGGAGAGGATGATCACAGAGGGCACTTGCTATGCCTGGGGTGTTTGTGTACTAGCACACCTATACCATGATATGCATCAGGTGGTATACCACAAGGGTTCCAGTCTATCGACAGGTGTTTCATTATTGCAGTTTTGGCTATGGGATCATATCACCATTACGTGGCTAATATGCATCTTTTCTAGACAAAGGGGCGAGCCCTATAGCTATGGATACGCAGGAGTGATTTCCTAGCACAAGTTGGGAAAGCTTGAGTATTGAAGGCATGCTTTGGATGGTGTAGATGCGGTTATTTGGTGCCCCTACTTAGAGTGTGAGCACTGGGATGATGAGGATGACAAGCTGCCTTATTGCTTTCAGACTTGGTGGCTCATAGGTAGGACTTGATTTATCTTAGAGAGATATATTTTCAGTAGAGTACTGAGATAGTTTGGGAGGAGACAAGGTCGACTGTAGGGGCAGGCGCTGTTTGCATGGACACATGCAGAGTGGTTTAGATGGGGACTAGTGGCATCCTACAAGGAGGCATTGGCAGAGTTCTAGCAAACTTCTTATGTTACTTGGCCTATGAGGAGAGACATGGTAGATGTAGGGATGACTCTAGATTATGAGGAGTGGCTCGCAGCTCACCCTTTTTTGAGGTACTCAAGGCCTAGAGAGTTGGTTCCTCACATAGACGAGGAGGATTTAGATGATGAGGGTGGGGTCGGTAGGAGTAGGAGATGGAGGAGGAGAGGAGGATGAGGAGATGGAGGAGATGGAGGAGGAGGAGGAGGAGACAAAGGGGATGGTGGGGATGGTGGCAAATCGAGACATAGGAGGAGATCTAGGGAGGGATCTTCTCACCAATAGTAGGTAGTGTAGCCATAGGTTGTACAACAGGTTTAGATGCTGTCACCACAGCAGGTGGCTTAGTAAGAGTTTCCTCAGTAGTAGGTACAGGGACAAGGACAGGTTCCTCAGGGTCCATCATAGCTAGATACTCAGGAGCGGGCTATCACCATGTTGAGGGGACAGGTTAGACAGCTGCGGGCATAGCTCCGGATGGTCGAGGCTCGGTAGGAGTCATATGTAGGAGTCATCTTGGGGCTCACTAGGGAGCAAGATGCAGCTAAGGCGAGGGTGCGGGCCATCAGAGTGGAGAGAGACTCAGTAATGGAAACCCTAGGGATAGACAGTACCAATAGATTTTTAGTTGGACAGGTGCAACAAGCATAGGCATAGCTTGCATAGGCATAGGCACAACTGGCACAGGTACAGGGGCAACAAGCACAGGTATAGGGGGAGCTTGCCAAAGTGTAGGCCCAGATGTAGTACTATCAAGGGCTTTATCATGGTGCCATACTGTTGTGAATTTAGGTGTCTCAACCTTTGCAAATTCCTAATGTTGTATTTATTTATCCCATGTTGAGTTGGCATAGTCAGCACCTTGTGTATATGCAGCAGGGTAAATTTTGGTGACTTTGGTAGCTGCGGTTTCCCCCTTGAATAATTAATGGAGGTTTGGGGGCAGTGCCCCCAAGACAGGGTCAAGGGGCGTAGCCCCTTGCGGGGTCCAGGGGCAGCGTCTCCAAGACGGGGTCAAGGGGTGTAGCCCCTTGTGGGGTCTAGGGGTAGTGCCCCTGGCACACTCCTTATCGCGGTACAGGGTAGGGTAGAGGGGCAGCGCTCTTGTGGGGGCTCAGGGGCAACGCCCCTAAAACCTCAAATAATTTTTAATTAATGACAAGTGTCCCTGAGTATCTTTGCACGAGAGAAAGGCATCTTTGGGCGATCAAGGGAGGTTATGACATGTAAGAGGAATATGATATTTTTAGTCAATGTATGATAGTTCTCTGATAGCTGTAAGGTGCGTGAGAGCATCTGTCATAACCTATCTTGGGACTAGGCACCCACTTCGGGATGGGATGTTGGACAAGTGTCCTTAGGTGTGGGTTTTGGGGCATGAGTCCAAGATGGACGCCCATCTCTAGAAGGTTCCATATTTGCCTTGTAAACTCTAAAAATAGGTGCTTGGATGGGAGATAGATAACTTTGGTACGAGTACTGTTATGCTGCTAGAATATCTCCAGATTCAACATTCGAAGACTCCTGAAAGAGCATTGGCTCTGAAACTGTATTGTAATATGTTATTGTTTACTATAATACATTTGAGCTGTGTTTTGGAGTGTGGGGTTTTTCACCCGTAAGGGTTTTCCCCACGTATATCTTATCTCTCTCTTTTGTCTACTTTCTGTGTGTATGTGTATTGCTGAAATATCTCTATTAGATGTTCTATGTTGCTGTAGTTGTAGGAATTAAAGTTGAATTTGCATACATCTCTCCTCATTAGATTAGTGTAAGAAGCATTTTCTGCACACTTAGCTTCCTTTCACATACTAGCAAAGTAGAGGGCACCTAGCTATAGGAGCTAGTCTATGGCCTCACAGAGAGTAGGAGGTTCATGGTCAGGAGCCTCTGTGATGGGCCCACAACAGTCTGGGGCCAGCAGAGAAGAGGATGGAGAGGGAAGTGCTGGTAGCAATGGACCACAACAATAGGGTTAGTTGACTTCTATATAGATTTTTGCTTTTGTGTATACACCTCTTTGATGGCTTAGAAAGCCTAACATGTATATGTACCATTTTTGTACTTGAGATATGTATCATTATTTATGTGATGTATTCATTTTTATATGACTTGACTCAGATATGGTCCTGGTGGACTTTGATATTTTGTACATTTGGACATGCTTTATTTGATGTTTATATGATGATGCAGCTATTGATGATCTCTATATGTAGTTGTTCATACTATATGTTATGGATGCATTTATATTTTATGATGGTACACATGTGATGTAGACTATGATTATGTCTATGTGATGTTTATCTAATGTAGACTTATATGATTATGATGTTATGTGATGTTATCTAATGTAGACTTTATATGATTATGATGTTATGTGATGCAATCTAATGCAGTCTTATATGATTATGACACTCTACATTTTTTTTTTGTGGGTATTATGCTATGTATGATGCAAATGGATATGGGTGATCTAATGCATTTATAATGTATGCAAATGATTTAATCATGTTAATGACTATCTCATGTGATATGATATGCAAACTATGTTGTGTTTTTGCTATGTTCAAATGTACTCAATTGACACAGAGATGACACAATGATAGACAGAAGATTGATTGAAGACTGACTTAGTAGAAAGACTCACAAGCTTTGCATTTGTATTTATACTCTGCATTTTGGATCTTTTTATTGCATGGGATATGGATGCTTTTATGGATGTATAATGGATGTGAATGGTGTTTTCTTTTGACATCTTAATGGTGCAAGTATTTTGAAGTGCTTATTTCATCATTGGGTGATTTTTTTGGTACATTTTCTTAATGTTGTAAATTAATATAAGCATCTAGGTATAATTGAACTAAGATGACCTGAGCATCTCTTACATGGATTTTGATTTAGTAAGTTAATACAAGCATCGAGGTATAATTAAACTGAGATGACCTAAGTATCGCTTACGTATCAACAGATAAGGATTGCCCCCTTTCATGTTAGACCTTTGATGTCCTCGATGATCTTTTACCGATCATGTCGTTAGACAAGGCATCACATTACTAAAGTTTAATCCACAAACAACAAACATAGAAAATAATCATGCCCCCATCATAGCATCTCTAATTTTTGGCATCCTTGAGTAGCATTGAAAGACATGATAACAAAAATCAAGATGTTATAACCTAACCATGATCACAACCACAAAACATTTTTGCATTTAGATGTGTTTGTTTCTTGCCATAATTCAGGTAAAATCATTTAAAGTGCTTTAGGTACTTGTTTTCTTTGCCTTGGATACGTTAAGGTCTTACGTTAAAATTTTTGCTTGAAAGTGGGTTTTGCTTGTGCTTGCTTGCCTTGTGAAAGGTTCCACCATCCTTATTGGTGAGATGGACCCTAAGGGACTGACCTAGTGCCTCAGGGGCTCATTGTTAAATGGCCTTGCCTACATGATGACACAAAGGCAACATAGTTCTGGGTGAACCCTAATGGACCTAAGACCTAGGTGATGGAAGGTGGTGCAGACTCGGATAGATAGAAGGACTAGACATGGGATGGATGGAAAAGTGGAACCTCAGGGGCACATTTGAAAAATAGCCTTGCCTACGTGACGACACAGAGGCAACGTAGTTCATGGACTTGGACCATGTAGATACTGACGATAGACCCCATGCTAGGCTAACACTATGGATTGGATACTGGATAAGACCTTGGTTGACAAGGTGACAAAAGCGATAGAGTATCAAGCCATGATAGATTATCGTTAGGATTTTATTATGGAACAAATATGGATCAAATGGGACATGATTGAAAGAAGAATGGACACAAGGTGATTGGTTTCCCAAAGATAGACGAAGTGATTTATCACAAGTAGTGCATATTTACGAGGTTTTCACCACTTGCTTTTATTTGCATGAAAGCTAAAAGTACACATGACACCTGTTTGCCAGGTTTTCATCATGATACCTATCCAAGGCACCTATTTGCTAGGTTTTCACCAAAGGATGATTTTTTTGAATTTTTCTAATTTTTTTTGTATTTTATGCCCCCTTACATTGGGGTTCTCCTAAGTATAGAACCGGCAAAGATGCATACTGTTGATTGGGTCATCAAACAACTCACCTTCTGATGTTGCCAACTGATATGCCCCTGATCCATAGGCAGCAATGATCACATAAGGCCCAAGCCATTTGGGTTCAAACTTGCCTTTCTTTTCTTGATCCTATTGATTGTGGGGATTTTCTATAAGTACTAGATCTCCCACCTTAAAGACTCTTGGATGGACTTTGTGGTTGTAGCTTTGTGACATCATTTATTGATATGCCTTGAGATAATTGAAGGCCTTCTGTCTCCTTTCCTCTAGCAGCTCTAGCTCTTGTAATATGGAAACTCTATACTCTTCATCAGTTATGAGACCTTTTAATGACACCCTTAGAGATGGTAACTTGACCTTGATGGGAAAAATGGATTTTGATCCATAGACAAGGGCGTAAGGGGTAGCACATGTGGGAGTACATATATTGGTTTGATAGGCCCACAAAGAGGGATTGAGTTGGATGTGCGAATCATGACCAGCATCGTTGACTATCTTCTTGAGGAGTTTCAAGATTGTCTTGTTGGATGCTTCTGCTTGGTTATTGCATTGGGGGTAATAGGGTGTGGAGAAATGGTGTTGGATTTTGAATCTGTCACAAAGCTCTTGTACATCCTAGTTTTAGAAAGGTCTTTCATTATCTGTGATAATGGATGAGGGGATTCCATATCTGTAGATGAGGTAATTGAGGATGAATGAAGAAATTTGTTTACCTGTGATGGTGGTGAGGGGAACACCTTCAATCCACTTGGTAAAGTATTTAGTGGCAGTTATTATGAACTTGTGGCCATTGGATGAGGGTGGGTGGATTTTACCTACAAGGTTGAGTCCCCATTGACAAAAGGGCCAAGGTGTCATTAAAGGTCTCAGCTCTTGAGCTGGTGCATGTATCAGGTTTCTGTGTATCTAGAACTACTTGCACTTCTTCAAAACTGATATGAATCTGTTTCCATGTTCGGCCAATAATAACCCAAATGCATGAGTTTCTTAGCTAATGAAGGACCGCTAGAGTGTGTTCTACAAATTCCTTTATGCATGTCTTGTAAGGTGGTTTAAGATTCTTCTTGTTCTAAACAATGGAGTAAAGTACCATCCAGACCACGTCGATATAGGGTGTCAACAATAATGGTATAATGAGAGGTCTGGCAGATGAAGGTTTGATGTTGGTTTGAAGACAAGTCAGGTGGGAGGGTGTTATTCTTGAGGTAAGTGTAAATCTTACCGTACCAAGGTGAATCAGATCTGACTAGTAGGCATATGGAGTGCATTTCAGGATGATCATAAGTTGGTTGCTGAATTGACTCCACCAAGAACTCGTACCGTGACTCATTCTCTAGGATCTCGAGGAGCAAGGCAATGGTTACCATGACATCTACTGCTTTATTTTCAATGTGAGGTATCTGCTCAAAGGAGATGATCACAAAGTACTTTTTAAATTCATCGACGATGCACTTGTATGGGACAAGCTTCTCATCTTTGGTTTGGTAGTCATCATTGACTTGGTTGATCACTAGTTGAGAGTCACCATAGACATGTAGCTCTTTGATTTTCCATTTTGTTGCCATTTTGAGACCAATAACCAAGGCCTCATACTTTGCTATATTGTTTGTGCATGGGAATAAAAGACGATAAGACTTAGGTATGGTGTCGCCATGGGGAGTGACCAACAAGATTCTTGCCTCTGATCCATGGTTTGTATAGGATCCATCAAAGTAGAGCTTCCATGAGTGTGTTGTGATATTGAATAAGGATTCATCTAGAAACTCAAATTTCATTGGTGTGCTATCTTGTAGTGGTGCTTCTGCTAACTGATCGGCAATGATCTATCCCTTGATAGCCTTTTTGTCTACATATTCAATGTCATATTCACTTAGGAGCATTACCCACTTGGCTAAATGACCTGTTAGAGCTACTTTACTTAATAGGTATTTCAGTGGATCTATCTTTGCAATAAGCTTGACTGGATGTGCTAGCATGTAATGTCATAGTTTTTGGGAAGCAAAAACCATAGCAAGGCATGATCTTTCTATTTGAGAGTATTGCAATTCATAGCCCACTAATGTGTGACTAATGTAGTAGATAGCTCTTTCTTTACCTTCGTAATCTTTTTGTGGTAGGAGGGCCCCAAGAGCTGTTGGTGTAGCAGATATGTAAAGTAACAATGACTTTCCCTAGATAGGAGGTATCAAGATAGGTGGGTTCATAAGATATTCCTTCAATTTTCCAAATGCTTCTTCGCATTTCTCATCCCACCTAAATGGAATGTTCTTGTGTAGGAGATGACTGAAAGGTTGACACTTGTCTACTAGTTGTGATATGAACTGACGTATTTCTTGCAACTTGCCCTGTAGAGACCACAGTTGAGTGATATTCTTTGGCGGTGGCACTTCCATGATGGCCTTAACTTTGGCAGGATCCACTTCAATCCCATTTGCTAATACAATGAAGCTTAAGAGCTTGCCCAAGGTGACTCCAAACACACATTTCTTTGGGTTCAACTTGACTTTGAATTGTTCTAGTCTCTAAAAGACCTTCTCTAGCACATCCAAGTGTGATCCTCTTGTGAGTGACTTTGTAAGGATGTCATCTACATTGTCCTCCATTGTGACGTGCATCATATCATGGAAGATAGTGGTCATAGCACATTGATATGTGGCTCCTACATTATTTAGCCCAAATGGCATGACATTCCAGCAAAAAGTGCCCCATGGACAAGTGAAAGCCATCTTATGTTGGTCTTTTGGTTCAATCCTAATTTGATTATATCCAGAGAAGCCATCCATGAGAGATAACATGGTATGCCCAACTGTTAAGTTAACTATGATATCTATATTTGGCAATGAAAAGTCATCCTTGTGGCAAGCTTTGTTTAGATATCAGAAATCATTGCATAATTTGACTCAGCCATAAGGTTTGGATGCTGGCACTATGTTGGAGACCCACTCTGGATAGTCTATTGCTTTGATGAACCCTACATCTAGTAGTTTCTTGAGTTCTTCTTTCACTAGTAGTGCAATGTGTGGATGCATCTTTCTAAGCTTTAGCTTGACTGGTTTCACTCTCAGATCTAGTGGAAGAGGATGTAGAATCAAATTTGGATCCAATCCTGGCATATCTGCGTATGACCAAGCAAAGTTGACTTGCTTTTTCTTGAAGAATAGTACAAACTTAGTCTTTTCTGGTGGAGTTAGAGACTTAGCAAAGTGAATAATCTTAGGTTGTTCCTCTGTTCCAATGCTTACAGGTTCTGTAGGTTCTACAATAGTCTGAGATTTCTCCTGGTGCATGTTGTTGGGGAGAGTGTCAAGCCTTCCATCGTCAGGTGCCACAGTTGGGTTTTCACCATTGGATGTGTCCTTTCTTTTTACTATTTTGGGATCTAATACTGTCGTGGAGCAGTTTTCACCATCAGATCCAATTTTTTATTTTAATATTTTTGCAACTAGAAGGCTTGGTACCCTCTCCGAAATAAGCCATGGTATTGAGTTCAATGGTGAAGCCAGCTTTATGATCTCTTGTAGGTAGGTGGTCCCTAAGTTCCATGTAGTCAATGTAGGCATCATCGTTTGGGAACATATCTAGTTGCGGGGTTCCTTGTAGATCCTAGTTGATAATTTCAGGATGCACAAGGGGGAGGGAGTCAGAGGATAGATCTGATTGATTGATAGTTTGAATGGATATGTGAGGAGTATTGGTAGGGATAGGGTTTGGGATGGTACTTTCCTCCAAATTGTTTATTACGATAGAACTCAAACCTTCCTCGAAAGTCATATTCTCAGGAATTGGCGAATCACATTCTAATGGTCTATGTGTTAGTGTTTGTCCCTCACCATAGGGGCTATAAGTTTTGTTGATGATTGTTTTGATGCAATCATAACAATAAGTTAAAATTCACATAAAATGAACTGAAACTATACTTGAAAGACAAGAAGGAATCATTTGGTGATTCAACTAATCCCAAGTCTACAATGGTTCGGTTGGTCAAGTTCAGTTGTCAATGTGAAGCTGTAATGTTCAAGGGACCTTACGTAGTTTAGGTTTGTTTGATGTTTTAATGGACTAAGAATATGCAAAGAGGTCATAGATTTCAACAAGTATTCTGTTCATTTGCATACAAGTGATACCGGGCTGCAAGTTTCAGAGGGTTTTCTTGGATTTTTGCAGCTTTTTCTTTATCTGTTTATGAAAACTGTCTACTTATAGCTCTGTTATGCATGCTTCTTCAAATTTGAGACAATTTCCTTTAGATTTCTACGTTTTCAGCTAAATATTTCAGATGGGTTGGGAAAAGTTAGAAAGATCTAATCTATACCTCATTTAATCTACCGAAGGATCTAATTGTTTCTGTTATGCACTATGTAAATACCACAGTAATTTGATCAAATCCACAGTAAAAACCTTAAATGTAAGTTCTGAGCATTTTCACAAACATACATTTAAAATTGCAAGCTCTCAAAGAAGATATTTCAAAACACAAAGAAGAGCAGGAGAACACTCAGAAGATAGATGTAGAACTCCAGATTCTATTATATTAGAAACGAATAGCCATACATGATTTACAATGTAAGAATGACTCTTAGTTTCATTGATCATACTACAGAGAACTTACAAGCTTTACAGATACAGTAAGGCAGCCAGACATTCCACGCGCACCTTACTGCAGACAAACAGGCGACCTCCTTCTTCTACTCTAAACTATGCTAAGCTAACTTGCTGTGTTTCTCTAAAATCCCTGTTGTAGCCTCTGTTGTAAAGTATTACAGTGTAGAGAGGCACAATATAAAGACATTTTGATTGTCCTCACTACAGCAAAAACCTAACTGAACCCCTGGTTCAAACCCTTGGTTACAGCAATAAATACAGGTGAACCAGTTCTCAAAAATATCTCAGAGCAGTTGTCAAATCTGGGCGAAATATTGCCCCTTCTGAGAAGTTCCGGCAGCTGGGCAATAACTTCTGTTTGTCTGTTGCAGTAATACCTTCAGCTGCAACCTTCCTCTTCACTTGAATGGCTTTGACTTTCGCACTTCATCCTTATCTTCTTGCTCCTGAGATCAGATCTTCTGCCTCCATGAGGTCACTGTGTTGACTTTCCAGCTGCTTCCTCAACTGCAAGCCTGCAAGACAAGACAGGCAATAAGTATTCCATTTATCACAAAACAACAGCATGAAATTAAAATAACCGTTTAAACCCAGGTGACTGCGCAAGACTGAGAAAATTGGATCCAGAATCCTCTCAAAACGCGTCAAAAATGCGTTCAGACTGCTCAAAGTTCATGGGTCAACCATCACTGACCGAAAAATGCCAGAGGCGCCAAAAAAAACACTTTAAAACTCCACCGCTTCATTTCCCACCCATCGGCATGACCATCGCTGTCGGTGCGTCAAAAAAACATGATAGTCGACATTTACTTCATCATCATGATATTTCGCTTCTGCATATTGGGGATAAGAACAACATCATCATCATCATCATGTTGAAAAAGAATAGGAGGATATGAATATAATCATGCTGCCGAGGAAAGGAGAATGATGGTGACGTCATCATGATATTCGGGCTTCATTGAAATGCTAAGGATGACGTCATCATCATATTCGGTTAAGATCAGGGGGATAATTGTGATATCGGGTCACCTAAGGAGCATGATCAGGATGATGAAGTGAATATGACCCTTTCGCGGCCAAGGTGACCCCTTCGAAAGATCAGGATGATGATGATCATCATCATATTCGGGAAACGGATCGTGCTTGAAAATATCCTGTTGAAGGAAAAATGATGATGATGATGATCAGGATATTTACTTCTGTCGATCATAGAATAAGACATCATCATCATATTTCGGGAACCGGATCGTGCTTGAAAAAATATCCTGTTTGAAGGAAAAAATGATGATGATGATCATCAGGATATTTACTTCTTCGTTTATTAGATCGGGATGACGTCATCATGATATTCGGGGCCTTTGTTAAACTAGAATATGACGTCATCATGATATTTCGCCAACCGGATCATGTTTGGGAAAAAATCCTGCCGAAGGGAAAATGTGATGATGATGATCATCAGGATACTTGCAAAAGGTTGTATTTCATCGGCAGGAGGACCTTACGAAATATCGGGCGAACAAACAAGATCATGATGATCTTGACGATAGGACAGGATAAAAGTATGATGATGACCCTCCTTATCGAATTATCCAGATGACGTCATCATCATAATTTGTCTTCGGAGCACAAGGATGAGTTAAGGTCATCATGATATTTGCGCTAGGGTGATATTGTAAAATATGATGATGCTGTTGAGAAATGCAATATCGACTTCTTCTTAATAGATAGGGTGATCATCAGGATACTTCGCTAAAGAAGATCAGGAGGATATGAAGATGATGATCCTTCTTCTCGAATTATCATGATGATGTTTCCAGCACTTAGCGAATTTCAGCGAATGACCCTCGTGAAAGATCAGGATGATACAAAGTCGTCATCATCATATTTCGAACTTCAGCAAATATCATGATGATGACCTCGCGATAGGATTATAACATGCGCATGCAAATATGCCGATGATGAATTTTTCTAAGTCTGGGTGATCAGCATGATATTATAAGATTAGGTAATGTTGAAATATCATGATGATTCTCGCGATACAAAAGACCACTTGACGGGGGAACTTACCTTGACTTAAAGCTGATATCATCATGATATTTGAACCTCAGGATATTATCGGGGGGGTTCAAATATGATGATGATGTCCCTTATACAGCAAAACCAAAAAATATGACCCTCCTAAAAGAAATCATGATGCTGACGATGCGCCTAAGGCCATTTGACGGGTAAAGGCAACTACCACCTAAGATTGACGTCCGGATATTGCGACTGCATGATTTTTATCAGGTGATAGACCAAGATCATGATGATCTTGACAACATGACTTAGGATATAAAAAATATGATGATCCTCCTGCGAATATCAGGTTTGACCAAAACTTTGACCGTGCATATCTTTCACATATGGATGAATTTTCAAGTGAGTAAAAGGCAAACCTGCATGAAATTTCAAGCTTTTTCTAAATATGAGGTCACAACAACAAAATATGAAATTTGACAAACTGACCCCATGATGATGACCTACCTCATGCAATATCATGATGATGATGCACCTGACCTTCATTTTTACCAGACCGCCAGAAAGCAGAAAAACACAAGCAGAAGCAAAAAGCAAACATCAGCAGGGGTCCCCATTTTGCTAAGGAGCATAATGGGGCGTGTTGTGAACATCACAACAAGTTTGAATGGTATCAATTTCCTTATCTTCATAGGAGTGCTCTATCAACTCATCCCACTCATACTCATTGGAATCTATGTCACTGTCCTCTTGAAGGTTATGGATCATTTCCACAAGACAAGCATTTTCTTTTACTTTGCCCTTGTCCTTGTATCCTAGACCTTTTGTATTTCTTGCCAGTGAGGATGAAGAAGGTTGAATGGGTTCTATTATTCCTTCTGTATATGCCTAAAAATGACATGATTCAGTCTAAATAAATATTCTTAATATTTATTGCATCTTTATTCCTCTATCAATAAATAAATAAACAAATTTATTTATTTGATTCATATTCTTCCAATAATTAAATAAATGCCTTTATTTAATTTAAATTCTTCCAAAAAATTAAATAATTCTTAATTATTTAATTAAATCGAATTCATTCTTCCAAATTTGAATAAATCAAATCAAATTTATTTAAATCTTTTAATCTCAAAAAATAAAATACAATCACATATTTTATTTATTCTTCCAAATCATGCACAACAATTAAATATATTTATTTATTTAATTTGCTTTCTTATCTTCTAAATTAAATAATACCAAATATTTAATTGTTTCTTCCAATAATGTCTTCTCTAAATTTAAATAAATCAAATATCTATTTAAGTTCTCTGTTTTTTCTTCTAAATTGAGTTATCTCTAAATATAATCCAATCAAATGTGCACATGCAATTAAATATTCCTAATATTTAATAAAGCAAAATATCTTCTTATTCTCATGCAAATCCCTTCTTCTTGTTTTAAATCACTTAACTGATTATTATATTCTTTTAATTGCTTTAACTCATTCTTCTATTCTTAGCAAATCCTCTCATGCAAAAGAAAGCAAGACACATGTCTTCTTCTTATTCGTTGCACGTTCCTCAACTATTCTCAATCGTTGATCTTCTTATTCTCTCTATACCATTGATGTTATTTCTCTCAAGTCTATAAGTACAACCTCATTCTTCCATTTCATCCATCCAAGCTTTAAGTATCATTACTCTGCAGGAATTATAGCGTGCCTTTGGCACCAATTCCTTCATTGCTTGTGATCACATTCATTATTATGCACTACTACCATTGTTGTGAAGCACCTCTTCATTGCAATACTATCACTACCATTCCCAATTGACATTCTTGAAGCATAGAAAGGAAGTGCACTCTCCGAGGGCCCTATTTCATACATGCAAGAACGATTGTGATAGGCGATCAATGGAAGCTTCGAATTAAGGAGGTTTTCTTTTGTTGTTCATTGCTTTATTTGATTTGGATCTTCTTTGTTCACCATTTCATTGAGTTTTGGGCATCTTGATATTTGATATTATTGATTATTCATTTGATCTAATTTTCCCCTTAACATTTTTGGTGCCCACCATGGGGCCTAACCCCAAATTTAACCCAAAACTGAGTTTTTGTGTTTTAGAAGGCTGTACATAGGAGGAAACAATGCATCTGATACATCCTAACATGCATCTGTCACATGTCACGATGCATACATTTCCACAGCGCATATAGTCTCTGTTTTGGCGCATCTGTCACCTGTCATGACACATACACTTCTGTAGCGCATACAGTCTCTGTTATAGCGCTTTTACCACCTAAAATGACACATCTACTAATTCAGTGCATATACACTATATTCCAGTGCTTTTAAACTTTGTTTAGCGCATATGTAACACGACGCTTCTGTTCACTATTTCTACGCATTCAGTCTCTAAAGCAGCACATCTATTTTAGGCAGTGATTTTAGGGCTTTCTTGAAGATTTTTGCTAACGCTAATGTCTTTGCAGGAACTCTCTTATCTATTTTGCTGGCTAGGTACTGGTTTAGATTCATATAGTTGCACTTGTTAGCTCACACTTTGATTTCTAACATGAAAGTAAAATGGATGCTCATGCAAATCTCACATAGTTTAACTAGGAAAGTGGTAATTGAATCATTGCTATTGCTATCTTTTCAAAGTTATTGCTACTTGGATAAAACTATACTCATCATTGCTATCTGGGTAAAATTGAACCATTGCTATCTCGATTGACCATCACTTCAAAGTTAACAATTCGTGCTATGTGGATAAAACTGAACTCATCATTTCTATCTTGGTTAAAACTGAACCATTGCTATCTCGATTGACCATCATTTCAAAGTTAACAACTCATGCTACGTGGATAAAATTGAACTCATCATTGCTATCTTGATTAAAATTGGACCATTGCTATCTTTCTAAATCACTTCAAAGTTCTGTGCTTGCCCAAGTAGATAGCTCATCTAGTTTTTCTCACTTTAACTAGGGGAAAAGAACCACTATATGCTATGTTTTGGGAATGATACTACATCTATGCTCTCCCCTATCTTGGGTGACCAAAATACTAGACATATCATTTTCGCATGTGTTTTTCTTTTAGAGGGGCTTGCTCTTGGATACTATTCATCTAAGTAGGAACGACCCTAAGTGGTAACAGGATAGACACTAAGCCCTTCCAAGCCACTATAAATAAATTGTGTTTGGAGTGAAAGCTTCAAACAACGAGTGAAGTTGTGTTATACCAACAGCCAACCTCCCCCAAAACCCTCCAAGGTGCAACCCTTGCAGGCTAGGAGACTCCATAACGGAAAGTAGTACTGCCGCATGTATAACCACTTGAACGGTTGCCTTCATTAAACACATTTGTTCTAGTGGCCAAAAACCCTTGTAATCCATTTCAAGCCTAGGATTTGTACTTTCTTTGTTTCCTTTTAATCCAAAAAAAGTCAAAAAATCACAAAAAAATAAAAAACCATAAAATATCTTTGTGTTTGCTATGTCTTCTTGCCATAAATTTAGAAAATCAAGATCAAAACGACCTTTTTTGCAACCAAAGTACCAAAAACATCAAAAAAACTCCAAAAAATTGTAAAAACACTGAGAAAAGCCAAAGCAACGCATTCATCCTCTGTTGCTGCGCATCTGTGCTGACTGACGGTGCATTTGTTATGACCTATGGTGATTTTGCTGTCTATTACAATGCTTTTGCATTTTATCAGTGCAATGCATTCATCCCGACTTACAGTGCATTTACCAAATTGTGCGATGCATCTTTTCTAGTGCATGCATGACAGTGAGCACTTGCACAATTTTCAAGAGAAAAATTTTACTAGTTCTGGCTACCCATTTTAGTCTAGTTTCAGGTTCTAAGATTAGCTCTCACCTTGCAATCATTTTCCCATCCATTTTGCATCAAAATCTCTCTTTCGTTGGTCATCCCATTCACCTTCTATCAGGTCTTCCTAGTCCAAAGTCAACAATATGCCATATCAGGTCAACATAGGTCCCCTTTTTCATATCACTTTAGATTCAAATAACCCTAGTAGGTCACAAAACTTTGCTAGTAGTCTTGGTGTGCAACTAGTCCCTATACAGTAAGATAGGTATCGAGTACCCTTACTAGTGGCTATCGTTTTGTGTCAGCCATCTTACTTGGAATCATTGATCGAGAAAGTCCCTTGTCTAAATCTTGTCATAAGTATCCCATTCTTAGCAGTCTCCATCGGCATCTCACCAAAATCTCTAGTTTCATTCCACCTCATCCCTCATCACCTTGCATTGTTCTTACTAGATCTCAATACCAAAAACAACTTGAAATGGCCGAATCATCCAACCACATCATCACACCTCATGATAGTGATGAGGAAATCTCCAATGAAGATTATCAAGGAAGCCTCCAAGATCAAAAATTCCAACCCTTGTTAGAGAAAGTGCTCCATGATGATCCTCACAAGTATTTTTACTATCTTTCCAATATGGGAATTAAGCTCCCCACAAATTGTGATATAAGTACAATCCAAGAAAATGCAGAAAATAATCATGAAGAAAGGGGAAAGAAATCCATAGACCCAAACATGGAGGTTAAGAATGAGAAAGGAAAGAAAGCCATAGACCAAAGCACTCCTATGGAAGAAATGAGAAACAACTCGAGGGTCTAAAGCAACAAATGTTGGATCTTAAGACAGGTACAAACACTAAGACCTATTCTTTGGAAGATATTGCACCATACCCCTTTGATAAAAGTTTGAACATGACGCCATTTCCCTTTTGATTCGAAGTTCTTAAATTTGACAAATACAAAGGGAAAGGGGACCCTAGAGATCACATTAGGGAATTCAACGCAGCATGTATGGAAGTAGCTCGTAATGAGACTTACTTAATGAGACTATTCCCTAGATCTCTAGGTAGTCAAGCCATGGAGTGGTTCTCACGGCTCCCATCGGGCATCAAATCTTTTAATGAGTTAGTCAACAAATTCATCACTCACTTCTCTTACAATATTGAACATGAAGTCTCTATGCTTGATCTATGCAAAACCAAGCAAAAGAGTGGTGAATCATTTGCCTCCTTCCTACAAATATGGAGACAACTAGCAAGTAAGTGCTCATATGATGTACCAGAGAAGCAACTAATGGAGATGTTTGTCCATAACCTCAATACCGATCTTAGTTATCAAATACAAATTCAATGCCCTACTTCATTCTCGAAGGTTATTGAAATGGGATTGTTCATCGAAAAAGCTATGATCGCCAAAGGGAAAATCAAGTTATACAAGGACACATCTACCTCCAATTATACAACTGACAAATCAAAGTTTTAGACTAAAAACAAAAATGTTGTCAATGATGGAGTAGTTGATGCCAATGTGGTGGCTCCCAAACAACAACCTATATTCACTCTCAAAGGAGAGGCAAGCAATATTACACCCAACAAAACATTCTCTTAGGAACCAAGACCATGGCTCAACTCAAATCCAAGATGAAAGTTCACACTGCTAGGTGAGTCTCAAGAATCCATATTAAGGAAGCTATTGGCTAACAATGAAATCTCTCTACCACCAACAAGTGATTACGAACCTCAAATCAAACCTCACTATTGGAAAGACACTGACTATTGTGAGTATCATAGAGGAAGGGGACATACTACCAACAATTGTATTCGTCTAAAACATGTTATTCAAGATGTGCTTGATCAAAATCAAGGAGGAAACCAACAACATACCTCCAATGAGACACATGTGGCTTATAGGGATCCACTTCTCAATCATGACAGGCAGTACAACAACAATAACAACAATGGCAAAAACAACAATGGCAATAACAACAATGGCAACAACAACAATGGCAATAACAACAATGGCAACAACAACAATGGTAACAATAACAACAACCACAATAGACAAAATTAGAATAGTGGGAATAGTAATGCCAACTACACAAGTGTACCATTCGACTATACCATCAATTGCATATCAGAGCATGTCCCACAGATCAATGTAGTCACACCCAACCGACAGTCAAAGCCTAACCACAATGATTGCAGTATCATTACTCGCAGTGGTAAAGTCACACTGAATACCATCCCTCCAAGGTCGTCACCTTCTTAGTCCAACACCCATCAGTATAGTGTCATAGACCAACTTCGGAAAACTTCAGCCCACATTTCTATCTTAGAGTTGTTGCATCTATCTCCTTCCCACAAGGAGATTCTCAATAAAGCCTTAGTGGAAACCACTATCCCCACTAACTTGGCCCAAGAGAAGTTTCAGGCCATGGTAGGTAATCTGACATCCTCAAGTACCATATCATTTACCGAACAAGACGATCTCTTAGTGTCTCAACCTCATAACACCCCTCTACATATTGTTGCCTTCATCCACAAGCACTGCATCAAGAGGGTTCTCATTGATGGGGGAGCCAGTTTAAATATTTGCATGTTAAAGCTAGTCCTTACATTGGGGTTCTCTGAAAACGTAGTTGATCCAAGAAAGAAGATAACTATCAAAGCCTATGATGAAGAGGAGAGAACTACAAAAGGAACAATGGTGTTGCCCATACAAGTGGGACCGATAATCAAATATGTTGTGTGCCAAGTCCTAGATAGAGAGCTCACCTATAATATTCTCCTAGGTAGACCATGGATTCATGCCATGAAAGCTGTTCCTTCTACTTATCACCAATGCATAGAATTCTCGCATAATGGCAAGCAAGTCACCATTCAAGGTGACCCTGACCCCTTCGAACACTGTAACTCTATCCTTTCAAAACTTGATTGCATAATACCAAACAATAGAGCATCTACATCCCCTACCCCATAGCTTGATTCTATTGCTGAAGCTTCCTCATCAAGGCCCAAAGAGCAAAAAATTACCATCAAAGAAACGGGAGTTGGGGAATACTCCATACAACACAACCTTAATCTAGCCAAGCTACATTTATCTCCTAGATCCTTTGGTCGACCCAAGCATTTTCCAAAGCCATCTACTCCTCCTACACCTCCCACAGCTCCCTTTGTAAAATGGGGGACCTTATCAGATGAGACAGAGGAAAGATATGTTCTACAATGGCTTTATACCAAAGAAGAAGAGAACATACAACAAGAACCACCTAGGCTCCCAAAAAAAAATATGAGTGAGGTGAATCTATCCTACATAGAATGGGTTACGAAGGAAAAGGCCTCATCGGCCTAAGAAGAGAAGGAATCATAGAACCCATTCAACCTTCTTCATCCTCATCGGCTAGAAATACAAAAGGCCTAGGATATAAGGGTAAGGGAAAAGCTAAAGAAAATGCTTATCTAGTGGAGATGATCCATACAATTCAAGTGGACAGTGACATTGATTCCAATGAATATGAGTGGGATGAGCTGATAGAGCATTCCTATGATGACAAAGAGGTCGATACCATTCAAACTTATAGCCCCTACCATGAGGGACAAACACTACCGCATAGGCTAATAGAGTCTGATTTGCCTATCTCTAAGAATATGACTTTCGAGGAAGGTTCGAGTTCTATCGTAATAAACAACTTGGAGGAAAGTACCATCCCAAACACTCTCCCTCCCAATACTCCTAGCATATCCATTCAAACTATCAATGAATTAGATCTATCCTTTGACTCCCTCACCCTTGTGCATCCTAAGCTTATTGACTGGGATCTATGAGGAACCCCACAACTAGATATGTTCCAAAATGATGATGCTTATATTGACTACATGAAACTTAGGGACCACCTACCCAAAGGGGATCATAAAGTTGGTTTCTCTATTGAACTTAATACCGTGGATTATTTCAAAGAGGGTGCCAATCCTTCCAGTCACAAAAATATCAAAATAAAAACTAGATCTGATGGTGAAAACCTCTCTGCAGCAGTGTCAAATCCCAAAATAGTAAAAAGAAAGGACACATCTGAAGGTGAAAACCCAACTGTGGCACTTGACGATGGAAGGCTTGACACTCTCCCTAATGACATGCACTAGGAGAAGTCTCAGATTGTTGTGGAACCTACAAAGCCGGTTAACATTGGAACAGAGGAACAACCTAAGATCATTCACTTTGCTAAATCTCTAACCCCACCAGAGAAGACTAAGTTTGTACCATTCTTCAAGAGAAAGCAAGTCAATTTTGCTTGGTCATACACAGATATGCTGAGGTTAGATCCAGACTTGATTCTGCACCATCTTCCATTAGATCCAGGAGTGAAACCAGTGAAATAGAAGCTTAGAAAGATGCATCCACACATAGCACTACTTGTAAAAGAAGAACTCAAGAAATTACTGGATGTAGGGTTCATTAGAGCTATAGACTATCCAGAATGGGTCTCCAACATAGTACCAATGTCCAAACCAGATGGCCAAGTCAGACTATGCAATGACTTTAGAGGTCTAAACAAAGCTTGTCGCAAGGATGATTTTCCGTTGCCAAATATACATATCATAGTTGACTTAACAACAGGGCATACCATGTTATCTCTCATGGATGGCTTCTCAGGATATAATCAGATCAGGATAGCACCAGAAGACCAACATAAGACAACTTTTACTTGTCCATGGGGCACTTTCTATTGCAATGTCATGCCATTTGGGCTAAAGAATGTAGGAGCCACATATCAACGTGCTATGACTACTATATTTCATGATATGATGCATGTCACCATGGAAGATTATGTAGATGATATCCTAGCAAAGTCACTCACAAGAGAATCACACTTGGATGTGTTAGAAAAAGTCTTTCAGAGATTAGAGCAATTCAAAGTCAGGTTGAACCCAAAGAAAGGTGTGTTTGGAGTCACCTCAGGTAAACTCCTAGGTTTTATTGTATCAGCAAATGGAATAGAGGTGGACCCCACCAAAGTCAAGGCTATTATGGACATGCCACCACCCAAGACTCTTACTCAACTAAGATAGCTACAAGGAAAGCTACAAGCAATCCATAGATTCATATCACAACTAGCAGACAAGTGCCAACCATTCAATCATCTCCTACACAAGAACATTCCATTCAGATGGGATGAGAAATGCAAAGAGGCATTCAACAAACTGAAAGAATATCTTATGAATCCACCTATTCTCATGCCTCCTATCTAAGGGAAACCATTGATACTCTACATATCTACCACACCTATAGCTCTTGGGTCTCTCCTAGCACAACAAGATTATGAGAATAAAGGAAGAGCCATCTTCTATATCAGTCGCACATTGGTGGGCTATGAGTTGCAATACTCTCAGATAGAAAGATCATGTCTTGCGGTAGTTTTTACTTCTCAAACACTCTGACATTATATGCTTGCACATCTAGTCAAACTTATTGCAAAAATAGATCCACTGAAGTACCTACTAAGCAAAGCAGCTCTAACAAGTCACCTGGCCAAATGGGTAATGCTCCTAAGTGAGTATGACATTGAGTATGTAGATAGAAAATCTATCAAGGGGTAAGTCATTGCTGACCAGCTAGCGGATGCACCACTATAGGATACCACACCAATGCAATTTGAGTTTTCGGATGAGTCCTTATTCAATGTCTCAACACATTCCTTGAAACTTTACTTTGATGGGTCCTACACAAACCATGGATCGGGGGCAAGAATCTTATTTGTAACTCCTCATGGTGACACCATACTGAAGTCATACTGTCTATTATTTCCATGCACCAATAACATAGGAGAATATGAAGCCTTAGTCATTGGCCTCAAGATGGCAACAGATTGGAAAATTAAAGAGCTACATGTCTATGGTGATTCTCAACTAGTAATCAATCAGGTCAATGATGATTACCAAACCAAAGATGAGAAACTTGTCCCATACAAAAGGATGGTGGATGACTTTAAGGGATACTTTGTGATCATTTCTTTTGAGTAGCTACCTCGTATTGAGAACAAAGCAATAGATTCCATGGCAACCATTGCCTCTCTTCTCGAGATACCAGAGAATGAGTCACGGTACGAGTTATTAGTGGAAACTATTTGACAACTAGCTTATGATCTTCCTGAGACCCATTCCATATGCCTTTTAGTTGGATCTCATTCACCTTGGTATGGTAAGGTTTACACTTACCTCAAGGACAACACCCTCCCACCTGACTTATCTTCAAACCAACGATGAACCTTTATATGCCAAACCTCTCGCTATACCATTATTCCCAACACCTTATACTGACGTGGTCTAGATGGTACTTTACTCCATTGTTTAGAATGAGAAGAATCCCTAACCGCCTTACAATATGTGCATGAAGGGATTTGTAGAACACACTCTAGTGGTCCTTCCTTAGCCAAGAAACTCATGCATTTGGGTTATTTCTGGCCAAACATGGAAATATATTCCTACCAGTTTGTGAAGAAGTGCAAGCAGTACCAAATACATGGGAACTTGATACATGCACCAGCTCAAGAGTTGAGACCTTTAACAACACCTTGGCCCTTTTGCCAATGGGGACTTGACCTTGTGGGAAAGATCCATGCACCCTCATCGAATGACCATAAATTCATCATAACCGCCACTGAGTACTTTACCAAGTGGATTGAAGTCATTCCCCTCACCACCGTCATAGGTAAACAAATCTCCTCATTCATCCTGAATTACCTCATCTGCAGATACAGAATTCCCTCATCCATTATCACGGACAACAGAAGACCCTTCAAAAACTAGGATGTCCAAGAACTCTGTGACCGATTCAAAATCCAACACCATTCCTCCACACCCTATTACCCCCAAGGCAACGGTCAAGCTGAAGCATCCAACAAGACCATCTTGAAACTCCTCAAGAAGACAGTCAACGATGCTGGCCATGATTGGCACATCCAACCCAATCTCGCTCTATGGGCCTACAGAACTAGTATATGCACTCCCAAAGGTGTTACCCCTTACGACCTTGTCTATGGCTCATAAGCTATCCTCCCCATTGAGGTTGAGTTACCATCTCTCATGGTGTTGTTGAAAGGTCTCATATTAGATGAAGAATATAGAGTCTCCATATTGTAAGAACTAGAGTTGCTAGAGGAGAGGAGATAGAAAGCCTTTGACCATCTCAAAGCATATCAACAAATGATGTCTCAAAGCTATAACCACAGAGTTTGTCCAAGAATCTTCAAGGTTGGAGATCTAGTACTTAAAGAGAATCCCCACAATCAACAAGATAGGGAAAAGAAAGTCAAGTTTGAACCCAATTGGCTTGGGCCTTATGTGATCGTAGCTGCTTATGGATCGAGGGCATATCAGTTAGCAACATCAGAGGGTGAAATGTTGGATGACCCAATCAATAGCATGCATCTTCACCAGTTCTATACCTAGGAGAACCCCAATGTAAGGGGGGCATAAAATACAAAAAAATCAAAAAATCAAAAAAATACAAAAAAAGCCAAAAAATCAGAAAAATACAAAAAAATTTAAAAAAATCAGAAATATACAAAAAAATCATCCTTTGGTGAAAACTTGGCAAATAGGTGCCTTGGATAGGTATCATGATGAAAACCTAGCAAATAGGTGTCATGTTTACTTTCCAGCTTTCATGCAAATAAAAACAAGTGGTGAAAACCTAGTAAACAGGTGTTACATGTGATAAACCGCTTCCTCCATCTTTGGTAAACCAATCACCTTGTGTCCATTCTTCCTTGTGTCCCATTCGATCCATATCCATTCTATAATAAAAACCTAACGATAACCTATCATTGGCTTGATACTCTATCTCTTTATTGCCTTGTCAAACAAGGTTTTATCCCATATCCTATCCACAGTGTCAGCCTAGTATGGTGTCTCTCGTTGGTATCCATGGTCCAAGTCCATGAACTACATTGCCTCTACATCATCACGTAGGCAAGGCCATATTTATATGCGCCCCTGAGGCTCCCATGGTCCCATCCATCCCATTTCTTGCCATCTTTCTTCTAGTCCATCCATGGTCCATTAGGGTTTACCCCAAACTACGTTGCCTCTGCGTCATCACATAGGCAAGGCCATTTAGCAATGAGCCCTCAAGGCACTAGGTCAGTCCCTTAGGGTCCGTCTCACCAATAAAGATTGTGGAATCTTCTCACCAGGAAAGCAAGCACAAACAAAACCTGCTCTTTTCAAGCAAAAATCCTGATGCAAGACATTAACCTATCCAAAGCAAAGCAAACAAACACCTAAGGCCTTCTAAATGATTTTACCCAAATTATGGCAAGAAACAAACACATCTAAATGCAAATATGTTTTGTGGATTGGAAACATGGTTAAAGTACAGAGTCTTAATTTTTTCCATCATGTCCTTCTATGCGACTCAAGGATGCCGAAAGCTAGAGATGCTATGATGGGGGCATGATTATTTTCTTTGTTTGTTGTTTGTGGATTAAACTTTAGTAATGTGAAGCCTTGTCTAACGACATGATCGGCAAAAAGATCATTGAGGACTTCAAAGGTCTAACATGAACGGGGGCAATCCTTGTCTATTGATTACGCAAGAAATACTCAAGTCATCTCAGTTCAATTATACCTCGATGCTTGTATTAACTTGCTAAATCAAAATCCATGTAAGCAATACTCAGGTCATTGCAGTTCAATTATACCTAGATGCTTGTATTAACTTACAACATTTAGAAAAAGTACCAAAAAAAAATCACCCAATGATGAAATAAGCACTTCAAAATACTTGCACCATTAAGATGTCAAAAGAAAACACCATTCGCATCCGTTATACATCCATAAAAGCATCCATACCATACCCCATGCAATAAAGATCCAACAATGCAAAGTATCAATACAAATAAAAGCTTGTGAGTCATTCTTCTATCAATCAGTATTCTATCTATCATCATATCTTTCATCCTTGTCTAGTCAATCTGAGCAATGATCCACATGTGTGAGGCCTACCTTTTTCATTCCCATTCATTTGACTATTTACAATTACTGTTACTGATACATTTAGACTTGTGGGATTGTTGATCCCGAATTCCTGAACTATTAGACCTTATGATATTATGGGAAAACTAATTGGGTGATGTTAGATAGATGATTTATATTAAAGGAAAACTAATTGGGTGATGTTAGATAGATGCCTTATATTAAGAGAAAACAAATTGGGTGATGTTAGATAAATGTTTTATGTTAAAGGAAAACTAATTGGGTGATGTTAGATAGAAATTAGTTTTGTGATTCAATCTTGGGAATGGATATTTGAAATGTAGAATTAGAACCTAATTGTAATGTGATTTCCCTTATGCATATGTGAACTTGTGATATTTTATGCGAGTGTATGTTTTTAATTTGCTTCAGCTATTGTATTTATATATGTGGTATTGACCTTACAATTGAGTGCACAGGTATTTCTAACCAACCACAGATACTGGAGATCATCCCACACTTGATGTTGTAATCCCTTGTGAAGCTGATCTAGTTCCACGAGGAACTAAGATCAACTCTGCGTATGATGAGATGTTGTAATGTTAATTTGCATATGGTTAATTGGGTTAAGTCTACCCCTCTTTTAATTTGAATTATAATTTATGTTGTAAGAATTTTGTCTTTGAATTTCAATTTTAAATTTTAAATTTTTGAAGACCCTTTTCATGTGTTTTAACTTGACCCTGGGTGCTCTAACTAGGCTAAACTTGACATTGGGTTATACCCCATGGGTCTAGGGTCCCTTTTGACTTGGGTAACCCTTGGTAAACCTCCATATGGTCACCTTAACTTCACACTGAAGTTAAGTGACGAATTTGGAGGCATGGGAGGGAGAGGATAACTGGTACCAACACTCCTACCCATCCCTTTTCATTTCCCAAGGTTGGAGATGACTCCAAGACCCACCAATTGTGGAGGGCTTGACTTCAAGTCTCTCTCACAATTGGTGAGAGTACCCATAGAGTTGTCTGGTCCTTCTTGAGAGGAATGGAAGGGGACACGTGTCACCTTTTCCCTCCTTAACTTCCCTTTTCTCTCCCATATGTTGGAGAGAGGACATGTGGTAAGGGGTGAGGGAGACTTTAGGGATGGGTGAGTGACATCTTTCAACACCCATCCCTTGAGACATGCTTGTAGTAGGGAGGAAGAGTGAGGAGGTGACAAGTGTCACCTCCCCATTCCTCTAAGCTCATGGGTTGAGCTTATTTTAATCCCACTTGGGAGAGGGTTAGGGGTTGTTGAATTTTTGAGAATTTGAATGGTTTTTGAAATTGTTTTTTGGGAAAAAAGATAGAGGGTGTTTGGTGGCTTATTTTGGAGGAGATTTTGGAGGAGCTCTACATCAACTTCTTCCATAATAGGGCTTTTAAAGGTTGGTTTTTAAGGCTAAGGCCTCCCCTTTGAATTTTAGTTGCTTGCATGATGCATGTGTGTGTGAGGTATTTTCTTATGTTGTATTTTGTTATTGTGGGGAAAGTTTGTAGGGTGTTGTATGAGCCTCTCCCACTTGGGAGAAAATGCTCAACAAGTGTGGGGTAGGGGAGGAGTGATCCTCCTCGAGGTCATTACCTTGTTTTGGGATGTTGAAAGCCTTGAGGGCATTATATGTTATTTTGAGCAATTTGAGACATGGCTTGAGAGCTAAAATATGGGAACTCTTAGAAAATTTTGTTAATTATGAAGGCTTGAAGCCATAAGAGAAATTGTGTTGGGATATTTTGAAGGAGTGGCACTCTAGAGTTAAGTGTGTCCACTCTCCTACCCTTTTGAACTCACCTTGGTTGAGTTCGTGTGTTGTGATTATCTATGGGTGTGATATTGTGTTTTGGGATGTTTGTGTGCCATGTTGTGAAGTGGAATGAGACCCTAGGTGTGTGGATGACCTCCCTAGCTCGGGGGTGACCCCCTTATAGGTCTACGGTAGGGAGGAGAGCAAGATGTGTGGTTTTCTTTTCCCATTTTGTGATATGCAGGTTCCTTGGAGCTTAGTGTGAAGTTGAAGAAATTCCTTGTATTGGATAAATATTTTGTTTTCCTTTACTCTTAAAGCTCATGAGGGAGAGCTTGGCCTTCTTAGGAGATCTTATCATTGTTAGTTGTCAAAGATGAGAACTTGGTTCTCTCTTTTGGTTGTAAAATTATATTCTTGGAGTTGTGTGTTGGACATTTTTCATTGTATTGGAAGTTAGAAATTGTTAGTTTAAATGCTTATTATTCAAAGGATGATTTGAAGAAAAGTTGTTTATAAGTTAGTTCATTGTATGTCATTTTGGAATTTCAATTTGTTAAGTTGTGATTTTTGTGGTTGTGATAAATAAGGAATTGTAAATTGTTATCATGGGAAGAATGAAAATTGGTTGTAGTTTTGCATTAGAGGCTTTTAATTATTTGAAAATGTATTTAATTCCTTCCTACAAAAATGTGTAAATTTTAGTCATGCAATGAATAAACTTGTTAGGAAAAAAAAAAAAAAAAAATTACCTTGTAGTAGAAATGATAAAAGAAAAAAAAAATTGTTACATATCTTGTAAAAATTGTTTAAATTTTTTTTTTAAAAAAATTGTAATTCTATTTACTATGTGTATTTGAAAGAATGCATTATTTCATTTAGCTATGGCAAATTTTAAAATTCTGCCTAAGAAAAGAAAATATATAGAGGATACATTTTATAAATATATATATATATATATATAGCTATATTTTAATATTTATTAACTGTGAAATTAAATTTAAAAAAAAAATCATGATTTTATATATATATATATTATTATATTAAGTGAAACCTATATAAAAGAAAATATTATAAATAAATAAATAAGGAGTAAGTAATGGAGGGACTGCATTATTTTGGATTGCAGATCGCAGTTTAAAAATAAAAGTAAATGAAGTGTTGGGGGGGTTCGAACCCCCCCACCGTAGCTACGATTACAATGGGTGTGGGGAGGGGACAGAGCCCCACCCACACCCCACGCTGTGGGATGTGGGTGGGGGCTCCACCCCCTCCCCACACTCCCCACACCCCCGACCTTCATAATTCCTGCGGGACTTGTCTCCCCCGCATGGCCTCTGCCTTCCCTTTGCCGCTTCCTGCGGCCTTCACACCACCTTCGTCCACGCCGCTGACAGTCTTCGTAGTTACGCCGCCGCCCGACTCTCCCTCCACGACTCCCCTTAACTCTGACCCTCCACTCCACATGTTCATCACTCCTTTTCTCCCAAACCTCTGCCACCACTCAGTCGTGGCTCCTCTACTGCATCCCCTCATAGCGCTCCACCTGCGGCCTCCTCATTTCTACCGCCACTTCCACAGCCCTGCTAAATCAAAACAAACAAACAAGAACATTGTTTTAGGGCTTAGCCAATGGAGCCATACAAATAGATTTTAGGGCTTCAACTTTATTACCTATAAGAATAAAAAGAAAAATAAACTTTGCTCATAAGTAAAATAAATTGAGAAATTGAGACTCAACCTGCACAACGAGAAATTGAGAGAAAAATGAGAGAAAAAGAGAAAGAAAGATAAAAGTGAAAACAAAGAGGAGAAAATGCATGACTTTTCCAAAATAGGGCTAAGAGTACTAATTAAGATTTAATATTCCTTTAATCATGATTGGGGGCAATTTAATTAACAAAATTAATTCAAACGTTGATTTAAACCTAGAACGGAAACCTAGTGAACTTCATCAGACAAAGTTAGTAAGTCCTGTTTACGATATCTGATCTACCAAGAAATTAGGAATAATGTAAATGATGCAGAGATAACTCTGATTAATAGAAAATGTGAAGGAGAACAAATGTTTGGGCTTTGTTGAAAAATGTTAAATTTAGAAAATGTGAAGGAGAACAAATTAATATTAAATTTCAGAAAACGTGAAGGAGAACAAAAGATCAGACTTTGTTGAAAAATGTTCAATCAACTTAATCAACTGTAAAAAAAATGAAATTAGTGAGATGTAAGAAATTTATTTAACCCAATCAGGAAACCTCTTGATCAAATTTAGTGCTAGTATAGTAAACCCTACTCACGCCCGTGAGGTGTTATGCTGCTGAATTTTCCTAGAATTTAGGGTTTGGTTAGGTTAGTAAAGTTTAACCCTATTAGCAACGTTAACCACGTCGTGATGACCCCCTTGATGGCCTTCTTGTGATTGGTATGCGCACGTGTGCGTATTACCCCACTTTCAACTGTATTGTTCTGTGCCTTAAACATACGCCACCAAGCATGTTTATGCGTGCGAGGGGGTTTCTAGGGAAGCATGGAATTTTTTTTATATTTCATGTCATGACCACATGACAAATGTGAACATGACATGTGTGATGTGTGTCGTGACTACATGGGAAATGTGGGCATGACATTTGGTATCAGAGCGTAAGTTTAAACACTGGCCATATTTGGGCACGTTATTTATTCTACAACTTTGATTAATTAGTGCCTAACTTGTTTTGTAGGATGCCTCCTCGACGTGTTCGACGAGCGCAATCGCGCAACACTACATCCGTTGAGGTGCACAGTGATTCCTCTGCAGAGGGACAGGCACCCGTAGCCATAGCAGATTAGCCAAAACCACAAGCACCACCAATACTTGAAATAGGTCCTTAGATTTTACAAACATTGCAGGCCATGTTAGAGAGGTTACCGCCAGCTATTCTTGAGCCACATGATGAGCCTAGCATTGATCCACGAGAGGACCCACGTAAGGAGCCGCATACTGATTCATGTGCTGAGCCATGTGTGGAGCCCCACATTGATCCGTGAGAGGTGCCATGCATGGAGCCTTTCATAGAGATACCTGATATTACAGTGGAGGAGGTAGGGTTAGCCTACCGCGCACGAAGTAGGATTCCTCCGAGATTTTTGAGACGAGATGAGACCATGAGAGTAGAGTAGATACATCATGGACCTTACAAGTATGGTATGGATGAGCTGGTTATAGGACTTAGAGATAGAGGAGACCCCATCAGAGACCTTCTTAGGCTCAATCCACCTACCTTTGCAAGAGCTATAGAGGGAGCTGTGGCTGAGGCTTGGCTCATTAGTTTAGATAGGTGCTTCAAGTTGCGACCTTATGGGAGTAACACGAATGCACAAGTGGTAGTACACCTTCTGAGAGATGCATCAACTACCTAGTGGCGCACTGAGGAGTGCAAGCGCTGGTTATGTTTAGATACACTCACATGGGACATATTCATAGAGTGCTTTAATGCACATTACTTGTCAGATCACTATAGACAGTGCCAGATAGATCAGTTCCATGATTTACAGTAGAGAGGAATCATGGTTGCTCAGTATGAGAGTTGATTTATTGAGCTTTCTCGTTACGTAGAGTATCTCCACGATGAGAAAATCCTAGTGCACAAATTCATCAGGGGTCTGAATCATGGGATAGCAGGACCAGTACGTATGGCAGACCCCCAGACTATGAGTGAGGCTGTCAAAAAGGCTTACATTACAGAGGAAATTCGAGGACAAGGGTAGAATTCAAGCCCGCAGTTTCAGGACCGTAATCACTAGCAACAGTAGAACTTTTGAAGACAACAATACATACCATAGAGAGGAGGATTGAATTCTTCATCATTACCTCCTAGGCCTCCAGAGCAGTAGCAGCATCAGCAGAGGTCTAGACTCCAGCAGAGGGTTCAAGGAGGACAGAATAGTGGTTGGCAACAGCAGGGCCTGCGTAGAGATCAGAGACAGTAGGGATCATATGCGGGACCCGCGAGGTCTCAACAGTCCTATAGAGGTTCACAGGGGTCCACAGGATAGACTGGACAATAGCAGTTAGGTAGGACTCAGTCAGGGCAGTTACAAGCTAGGGGCCTGTGTTATGTATGTGGTGGGGTAGGGCATTTGGCCAGAGAGTGTTCACAAGGATTTACGCAGGGGGATAGCCCTGTTCAGGAGGATCTAAGTAGACTATAGGAGATGTGGGCAAGTCCCACCGCATGTTTGCAGCGGTTGACAACTACCAAGCCAATTTCCAAGCCTTAGTTATTGAGATAGCAGGTATGATTGGGGATTTCTCCATCTCTATTCTTTTTTACTCTAGAGCTACCAACTCTTTTCTGTCTACATCGTTAATGGAACCTTGTAGGCTGGTGGCTTCTAAGCAGGACATTAGGTGGGAGGTTGAGTTGGCCTCTATGGCCAGGATGTCAGTAGATACCTTGGCCAGAGATCGTGAGATCTCCTTGGGTTCCTTCACTACATCATGTGACCTTAGGGTTATGCCATTAGGATCCTATGGTGTAGTTTTGGGTATGGACTGGCTTGCGGCTCATAGAGCCAAGTTGGATTATCACCGAAGGATGATTAGTTGCTTAGACAATCATGGTTCACCAGTTGAGATAGTGGGTATTCAGAAGCCCACGGCTGTTCGTATGATATCTGCCCAGTAGCTTAAGCGCTGCATGCAGAAGGGATGTTAGATGTTTTCTATCATGGTCAGTGGCAGATCAGAGGATGAGCCTGAGGCTTCATTGGATGATCACCCTATCCTGAGAGATTTTGCCAATGTGTTTCTGCCGGAATTACCAGGTATGCTTCCACATAGAGAGCTTGATTTCCACGTTGACTTAGTGCTAGGTGCAGAGCCAATGTCTTGTGCACCTTGCAAGATGACTACACATGAGCTTACAAAGCTCAAACTGCAGTTAGAGGAGTTACTTGAGAAGGGGCACATCCGACCTAGCATTTCACCATGGGGCACACTAGTTATCTTTGTGAAGAAGAAGGATGGATCTCCTTGATTATGCATGGATTATAGGCAGTTGAACAAGGTGACGGTGAAGAACCGTTAGCCTCTGCCTAGGATTAACAACCTATTTGACCAGATGTAGGGAGCCAAAGTGTTCTAAAAAATTGATTTGAAATTGGGTATCACCAATTGCGCATTACAGAGGTAGATATTCATAAGACTACTTTTCGAACCAGATATGGCCATTATGAGTTCATAGTGGTACCCTTTGGTTTGACAAACACCCCTGCAGTGTTCATGAGTCTCATGAACGGGGTGTTCCACACTTGGATTAGTTCGTGATCATTTTTCTCGATGATATTATGATCTATTTGCAGACCGAGGAGGAGCATGTGGATCATCTGCATTAGGTTTTGCAGTGCTTACGAGAGCAGTAGCTTTATGGCAACTGGCAAAGTGTGCATTCTTCAGGACAGAGGTGCAGTACTTAGGGCATAGCCTATCAGGCAATGGCATCTTCGTAGATCCATAGAAGATTAGAGCGATTCAAGACTGGCCAGCACCCACCAGTGTGACAGAGGTTAGGAGCTTTATGGGATTAGCCAGTTATTACCATAGATTCATTGAGGGATTTTCCATATTAGTGCATCCCATCACTTCCCTTCAGTGGAAAGGGAAGGGTTTCACTTGGACCGAGCAGTGTGAGAGGGCCTTTGGGGTCCTTAAGGAGCATCTAACCAGCACTCCCATATTAGCAGTTCTAGATCCTGCGGAGGATATTGTTGTTTGCACAAATGCATCATTAGAGGGTTTGGGAGTTGTGCTTATGCAGGGTGGTAGAGCAATTGCATACAAATCACGTAAGCTCAAGATACATGAGATAAACTACCCTACTCACGATTTAGAGCTCGCAGTAGTTATTCATGCTCTTGTTCATTGGAGGCACTTCCTTTTGGGTCGACGCTTTGAGCTCCATTCGAATCACCATAGCTTATAGTACATCTTCACATAGCCCAATTTGAATGCCTACCAACAGCATTGGATGGAGTTCTTATGCGAGTACGACTTTGATGTCCACTACATCAAAGGGAAGGAGAACGTGGTCGCTGATGCCTTGAGTCGAAGGCGCTATGAGATCCTAACCTTGACATTGAGGGTGGACCTGAGAGAGCATATCTTACAGCATCTCCCTAAGGATGAGTGGTTTCTTGAGATGCAATAGGAGATCCAGAAATAGAGAGCCCTTAAGGGCATATTCGTAGGATATTCCCTTGAGCTTGATGGATTGCTTAGACATTGACAGCGCATCTATGTACCCTGTGCGGGTGATCTTCGTACAGTGATTCTTTCAGAGGCTGATAGAGTACCTTACGTAGCACACCCAGGAGTGAAGAAGATGCATGCTGATTTGTGATAGTTATACCATTGGGCTGGGATGAGACGAGACATTGCAGAATATGTTGCTCGTTACCTTGAGTGCCAGAGGGTCAAGGCCAAGCATCAACATCCAGCAGGACTATTGTACCCTCACGAGATACCTAAGTGGAAATGGGACACCATTTCCATGGATTTTATTGTTGGTCTACCTATGTTATCATGTTGCCATGATACCATCATGGTGACAGTTGACAAGTTGACCAAGGTGGCGCATTTCTCACCTGTATGCACAACGTACAATGCACCATCTGTGGTGAGGGTATTTTTAAATTAGATTGTTCGACTTCATGGCATACCTCACTGCATCATTTCTGACAGAGACTCAGTTTTCACTTCAGCTTTTTAGAGAGCCTTATAGTAGGCATTGGGCACTCAGCTCAACTTTAGTTCAGCTTACCATCTTGAGACCGACAGACAGACAGAGAGAGTTAATTAGGTGTTGGAAGACATGCTTCGTATGTATGTTATGGACCATCAGTCTAGAGGGGAGGAGTATCTGTATCTGGTTGAGTTTGCCTACAATAATGGGCATCATAGCTCATTGCGTTTACCTCCTTTTCAGGCTTTATATGGTAGACCATGTAGGACACCATTGAGTTGGGATCGGATAGAGGATAGGGTTGCCATTGGTCCTATTGGTGCCCAACTAGGGTTAGGGTTTTAAGCTTGCGCATTTCATCTTTCAGTGTGTATGTGCATCATGTCAGGTACATTTGTGATCTTGAGGCTTGAAACCTAAAAAAATCAGAGTCTAAATTTTGCCTGGGGAAACCTGCTATGTGGAGGAGTGTAAAATTCTAAGCAAGTTTGCCTCTTGTATCACTCTAAAATTTGGGCAAGTGATGAAGTTATTGCCTGTCAAAGTTCTGGTCTAACCTGACATTTTTGCGAGGGGCATATTTTTAATATCAGTCATCTTTGGTATGATCACCCCAAATGTTGTGTTATCATTTCATCATCACCTGATCCGTGAAGTGCAGATGTCAATTTTACATGAGGATGATATCTGCCTGTCTGTTGACCTAATATTCCATAAGGGGGGTGATATTTCAAATAACAGTCATATTCCAAAGATCATTCCAATGTTACAATAAAGCTATAGTGCGACATGATTTTCTTGCGGGGGGTGATATTCCAAACATTAGTCATCTTGTGAAAAATCACCCTATTTTGTCAATATGATGGTGACGTCATCAAGATCTGATGGGATGCATCATGTGGTTTTCGACATGATATTATCAGCAGTTATGATGAGGGTCCAACCAGTCGCCGATGAGGACATGGGTAGGTACAAAAGGATTATCGATGAGGTGCTTGGTATGATTATGATGAGGAGGATTTTTCTCTAATGTGTCAGGTTGCACCGATGAGAATGGTCATCAGGGTGATATTTCTTATTGGGGTGATATTTTCGATAAGGGTGATATTTCGCATCAGGATGATGTGAAATATCAGGGTGATATTTCATATCAAGTGAACAAGCAGGAGGTTCATAGATGTAAGGGGTCTAGCTGATGAGGCTCTATACAGGAGGATTATTGGTATGACAAGCAATATCAGTATGGGTGAGGAGTGTTTCTCCGACAACTGGAGCTACCCTGATGAGATCTAGGCTAGCGTCGTCAAGAGCAAAATCACCGACTATCATATGTGCTCACGACCTAGCTTATAAAGTATTGGAAAGGTCGTTGCGGGATGAATGTGGGATAATTAGTTCCCACATGATTTGAAAAGTCAGGTCATATTTCTTGGTGGGAAGGTTTCAAAATGCATAGTCCACTGCATTTCCCAAGGCCGCGGGTTGGTGTGCTTTTAATGGTAGATGTTACAGGGTATGGGCGAAGCCATGGATGGATCAACCACTCGATTGAAGATGTGAATCCCCAGGTAGTGGCATGGGGCTTGAGTTTAATCACTCCCTGTCTCCTCCTCTACCTACTGCATTCATGTGTTGAGCACCATTTATTATGATGAACTGTATTTGGCAGATTTTTGATTTTTTTTTCCATGTAATTAATGCTGAGTGCAGTCTCCTACTGTATATAGCAGGTTGTGTTACTCATTTGTTTTTGTTGAAAAAACTAGACAAATTTTGGTGTTTTGACAAGATACAACTTCATTGGTGGCCCTGTTTTGGATGTCTTGTGAGTTTATGAGTCTCATGTTGTATGTTTCGTGCATAAATTTACTAGTTTCATGTTGATTTAAATGAGTAATGCTGCATTGCATGTGTTTTGTTATCTGTCTCCAAACTGAGTGTGCTCTTCTTTTGAACCTGAAAATCTAAGGGGTGTTTAAGTTTTCTAGAATATAAGTTACTTGTATTGAATGCTTGACTTTTTACTTTTGCTCAAGAAGTAGATTAAATGTTTTAAGTTAAGTGTTGGGAAGAATATACTACAGTGAGGATATTTGTAAGTAGAGATAACTAAATATTCTATTTTGGGAAGTATCTGTAAGGAAGATACTACAAAATCCCCTTGATATCCAGTCTTTGGTATATGTTTATGCTGACCATTCACATGTGTATGTCTAGTGACTCCAAGCCCTAAGATAGGCACTGATCCAGTTTTGTATTGAGGTTACACTCAATGTCCTAGTTTTGCATCCAAACAACAAAATCAAACTCAAACTTCAAATCCAAACCTTTAGGACATTTAGAAGTAGTTTAGGACTAAAATCCTCTGTCTCATAACTAAACATAGGCCCAAAGATAGCCCCTTTGCACTTATCTCACAGTTTTGGTCTACATAAAGGAGGATTCATCTACTTTGTGTCAAAATCCCCCAGTTCACTAGCATATCTTATGGATGTTGAATAGGGAATACCCCCTTGGTTCTACATAGCCTAAAGAAGGAGAGGAGATATTTATAGAGTTTATCTCTTGTACTGTTGGCCCCTGGCCCAGAGATCCTGTTGATCATTGATGGCTACCTTGTAGGGATAACTGGGAGAAAGCATCCAGTCAGAAAAAGAACCAATAGATCTGGCGACTCTACTGGGGAACTCTGTGTAAGAACCCTGATTTAAAAGAAAATAATTCCTAATTGTAGGTGGTGACTCTGAACAATCTCCCAATTGGTAAAGTAAAATTTGTATGCAAGAGAGAAGATCCCTGCGTAATCCTTTATTTGAAGAGTTACCCATAAGAATGATGTATAGGAGAAAAGAGACTGTCCCAACCAGTCATGAAGGTTCTTCTAGAAATAATGATAATATCCAAGATAATCCTAGATCTTCAGAGCAGACAATACCCTATTTTTCAAATACTAGGGCTAAAATCTAGGATGTATTTGAGAGACAACAAGGTGGTGGATTAAGAATGAGGTTAGAAGTGTTCCAAGAATGCCCTTTCTTAGATCCCCCTGATAGATTTGAAGAAGCTGAATCCCCAAGGGATGATGATGAGGACTGATGCAGAGCGAACCACAACAGAAGCTAACTAACAGGAAGGAGCTGCCAACAATACAAACAACATGATAAAAATCCCTATCGGCTCAACATCATCATCATATTTCCTGTACACACCAACAGCATCATCATATTTCGGATGATCACACTTATCCTCCTGCCGACTACTGTTCACCTCCTCCGCCTGTCGCCTATCATCATCATCATGATATTCAACGGGCGCAAACATCCTCCGGTTGCACTGTTCATCAGGTGCCAAACACTATCGGCATCATCATGATCTTCAATACTCTCTTCGTCAGCAGGATATCAAATATCTGGTTGCTCCAAATATCCTGATGATGATCACCTTCAGCAGCTTCCCTTCGATGCTCCGCTAGCCGACGATACAAGCAACAGCATCATGATATGATTCATCCGGTTCTCTCGAAACCTCCTGATGATGTTAATACAACTTCCTGCCTACGCCGATACCTAACCACTTAGTGACAACAGGATAAACTCGCATAGAGTGATATCTCAATATCCTGATGACGATGACGTCATATCCTGATGACGATGACGTCACACAATATCCTGATGAACTCTTCAACACTTAGTCAAAAAAACTAAACTTTCACTCCCGCATCAGCTAGCGATACGCGGATGATGAGCACCCCCAAGAGACGATCCTGACTGCGATATATACACTAAGTATATATCCAACTCAAAACATCCTGATGCACTTGCAACATGCAAACTTCAACAGTTTCATGACCCGATCCTGATGGCGATGCATTCGCAGATGACGATGCGGCTTGCTCCGACTGGAAACGCACATGCAGACTCCTGTGTATCCGTCCACTGCATGTAAACACTCAGAACCACACAATTACACAAAGACAATATGACGACCGGGCCGGATCACCTTCAAACCAAAATCTAACAACTTATCTTTCTATACCTAGCACATGAGGATGCTAGGCTGATTCACAGCATGCTCCTAACTGATCTCTTGAACAATGTAATGCATAAACAGAAAACACAAATACAAACTAAGCTATGATACAGGACCATTCCACCGATTCGCAAGATCAACCGGTGGAAGGGTTGAAAGTACCCATCAACTTGCAAAACGGAAAGGAAATCAAAACAGATACAACTGATACAATCAGATAATGCAATGATGAGATCTTATTCAATTGAAATTCAAATGTTCTGAATATAGCTTCACAATGTCTGAACTGCTCTCCTGAATCTCAACTCAACACAACACCGATACATCTATCAACATCAATCTCAATATGTCTAAACCCTAACAGATCGAAGGTATATATAACAAATCCTTCGAGTACTACCAACTCACTTCCCAGCAGCTGGGAGCTTCCAAGCGGCTGAGAGAGAGGACAGCTCAGATAACCTTATCCCGATCTCTAACTGCCTACACATACTCCTATGCTGATCTAATACATAGCATCGGTCCAATGGACCTTATTACATGATAAAGTCAAACATACTAAAAATAGGCTATCCTATCATCATGCTGATAATTATCCTATATCCTGATCATGTATGTCATCATGCGGACCTATATCCTGATCATGTACGGGTGCTCCTGCACCATACTCCCCAGAAGAAGAAATCTCAAGTCCCCTTGAGATGAGAGTATCAAGGTCGGCACCATGTTTCTGTATCTGCTCTGCAGTCATCCATACGGCTTCAGAATTCGGCTGTCCCTTCCAAGAGACGAGGTACTCCAAGTACTTGTTGTTCCTGGTCTGTTTGACCACTCTGGTGTCCAGAACCTTCTGTAACTGTGGAGGATCATGTTGAGGAATGTCTTCAGCAACTGTATCCTGTAGGATATCCTGATCTGCATCTGGATTAGCCTTGTATGGAGTTAAATCACATACATTGAAAATAGGAGACAAACCAAGATCAGGTGGGAGTTGGATCTCATAAGCATTCTGTCCATGCTTGAGCAAAATCTGACATGGTCCAACTTTCTTTTGCATGAGCTTAGTATACTTTCCCTTAGGAAGCCTGTCTTTCTTCAAGTGAACCCAAACCAAATCTCCAACAGCAAATTGAACATCCTTCTTCTTCTTATCAGCATATTCCTTATATTTCAAGGTTGTTTGCTGGAGTTGGGTCTTGACCTAATCATGAACCTCTTTGATGGCTTCAGCAAAAGCTTCACCTTCAGCACTAACAGGATCTGCTGTAGGTAGATCTCGCAACTCCAAAATTCCCCTGGGATGCATTCCATAAACTACCTGAAAAGGCGATTTCCCTGTGCTCCTATTGACAGTATCATTATATGAAAACTCAGCTTGAGACAGAATATTGTCCCACTTCTCTCCATGCTGTTTTGTCAAGCATCTAAGCAGATTCCCCAAGGAACGGTTCACTACCTCAGTCTGTCCATCCGTTTGAGGATGATATGCAGAGGAAAAAGACAAATTGGTTCCCAGTTTCCTCCAAAGGGTTCTCCAGAAGTGACCAATAAACTTCACATCCCTGTCTGAAACTATGCTCAAAGGCAATCCATGAATTCTGACAATCTCCCTGAAGAATAAATCTGCAATGTAGGAAGCATCAACAGTGGTTTTGCATGGCAAGAAATGTGCCATTTTACTGAATCTATCCACTACAACAAAAACACTGTCAAATCCTCTCCTTGTCCTTGGTAAACCCAAGACAAAATCCATACTGATGCTTTCCCATGGTCTGGAAGGAATGGGTAAGGGCTGATATAACCCTGCATTAGTTGACCTGCCTTTAGCTTTCTGGCATATTACACATGTCTCCACAAATTTCCTGACATCTGATTGCAACTTAGGCCAGAAATAATGCCTCCTGACCAGATCAAGGGTCTTATCTAGACCAAAATGACCTGCCATAGCTCCAGTATGTTTCTCCTTGATTATATTCACCCTCATAGAACACCTTGGGATACACAACTGTCCACCCTTGAACAACAATCCATCATGGATCAGAAATTTAGAGAACTCAGCATGGTATTTCTCCCCAAAAGAAGTACAGACCTGATATATTTCTCCAAAATCTGCATCAGACTCATACATGGTCTTGAGTGAGTCAATGCCCACACTCTCTAACTGAATCCGATTGACTGTGAGAACTCTCCTGCTCAAAGCATCTGCAACTTTGTTCTTGACCCCTTTTTTATGCTTCAATGTAAAAGTGAAAGCCTGTAAGGTTTCTACCCATTTCATATGTCTGTGGTTCAGCTTTTCTTGGCTGTTTATGAAACTCAGAGCCTGGTTATCTGTGAATACTATGAACTCCTTTGGCATCAGGTAATGCCTCCATTTCTTAAGGGACTGAACTAAAGCATACATTTCCAGATCATATGATGAATACCTTTTCTTAGCATCATTGAGCTTCTCACTGAAAAATGCAATTGGTCTACCCTCTTGGCTGAGTACTGCTCCAATGGCCATGTGACTGGCATCACACTCTACCTGAAAGATTTTGTTGAAATCTGGAAGTGCAAGGACTGGCTGCTGTGCCACCTTCCTCTTCAATGCCTCAAAGGAATCATCTGCTCCTTGAGTCCAAACAAACCTGCACTTCTGTCCTCCTTTAATGGTATCCAGCATGGGTGCACAAATATGACTGAACCCTCTTATAAACTTTCTGTAGAAGGTTGCTAACCCATGGAAACTTCTGACATCATTCATGGTCTGTGGAGTTGGCCAATTCAATATGGCACTCACCTTCTCCTTATCCATCTGTAGCTTTCCTTGTGAAATGACAAAACCTAAATAGGTGATCTCCTTTTTCATGAACAAGCACTTGTCTAAGTTTATCATCAGCTGCTCTTCATGTAACCTCTTAAGAACCAGATCTATATGTCTGAGATATTCTTCTTTGGTGTTACTAAAAATCAGAATGTCATCTAAATATACTATGACAAACTTACCAATGAATTCCTTCAGAACCTCATTCATCAGCCTCATGAAAGTACTAGGGGCATTAGACAAACCAAAAGGCATAACCTTCCATTCATATAACCCTTCATTTGTTTTGAATGCTGTCTTCCACTCATCACCTGGTCTAATCCTGATCTGATGGTATCCACTCTTCAAATCTATTTTTGTAAAGTACTTAGCACTTCCCAAACAATCAAGTAAATCCTCTATTCTAGGGATTGGAAACCTATACCTGATTGTGATCTTGTTGATGGCTCTGGAATCTGTGCAAAGCCTCCAAGTGCCTTCCTTCTTTGGTGCTAGTACAGCTGGTACTGCACATGGACTCAAACTCTTCCCAATCAGACCTGAATCCATAAATTCTTCAATCTGTCTGGCTACTTCTACATTCTGTTCTGGGGTAAGCTTATAAGCTGCTTTGTTTGGAAGTGTTGACCCTGGAATTAAGTCTATGCAATGACTGATATCTCTGACAGGTGGTAGGGATCTTGGCATTCCCTCTGAGATGACACCTTTGTACTTATCCAATAACTCTTGGATAGCTGGGTCTATCAACCTTGGCTTCTTCTCTTTCTTGCCTTCTTGCTGCTGTTCTTTCTTCACACTCATACATGGGATTAGGGCATATGCAACTGCACCTTCTGCTGCTACTTCTTTCATGAACTGTTTGCCTTCCATCAGCATGACCTTCACCTCTTTTCCTTTAGACTTCTCCTCTTTCTCCTTCAATGGGAATAATGTTATATCTATACCATCTTTAGTGATTTTATAGGTGTTTCTAACACCATCATGTTGTGCCTTCAGATCATACTACCATGGTCTACCAAACAAAAGGTTGCAAGCATCCATCTTGGTAATATCAAACAACAACTTATCCTTATATCCACCAATCTGAAATTCTACCCAAGCCTACTCTTCTACAGTTGTCTGCTGACCTTGAGTAAGCCATGAGACTTTATATGGGGATGGGTGAGGCAATCTCCTAAGCTTCAGCTTTATCACCATTTCTTCAGACACAAAGTTCTCAGTAGAACTAGAATCAATCAAAACCTTACATGCCTTACCTCCTGCTTTGCAAATGGTTCTGAAAAGGGACTTCCTCTGAGGGGCTTCTTTGTCAGGTACCTTCATGGTAGTCACTGTTCTTCTCATCATCAGAGACTCTCCACTTTCTGGATATCCATAATTCTCAGGACCATTCACACTCTGAAAATCATTAGAGCTTGTCCTACTTTGATTATCAGGTTCTTTGACTAGATTTGTCCTCCTTTCTCCTGCTGAACTTGTGGCCTTGTCTGGACATCTGCTGGCTATATGGCCTTCTTTGTTACAGTTGTAACATCTGATGGATCCTCTGCCCTGGGATCTTCCTCTGTAAGGTCTTCTACCTTTGAAGTTTCCTTGCTGACTGTAATTCTCCCTCTGATTCTGACTATTGTTGCTCTTACTATTGTCATGACTGGATTCTCCTTGATATCCCTGTCCATGTCCTCTGCCTCTAAAAGGACCTCTTCCACCTCTTTGTTGTCTTCCTCTTCCTCTGTTGTTTTGCTCTTGTTTTCTTTTCAGCTTTTCTTCCACTTTCAATGCCAACTGAAAGCTTTTCTGCACTGTATCTGGATTATACAGACTCAGATCTTCTTGAATATTAAACCTCAATCCATTAAGGTATCTGGCTACCTTCTCTTCTTCACTTTCTTTCACCTTTGTCTTCATACAGAGTTTCATGAATTCTTCTGTATATGAGCTGACATCTAGCTCCTTCTGCTTCAGGTTTTGCTTCCTCTTGTGTAACTGGATACTGTAATCCAATGGAATATAAGCTTCCTTTAGCAATGCCATCATCTTCTTCCATGTGGCAACTCTACGTTTTCCTTCCTGTACTCTATCATCTTGAACAAAATTCCACCATGTCAAGGCAGCTTCTTTCATCTTTGACTGTGCTATCTTCACTCTCTGTTGTTCTGGTATCTCCTCTGTCACAAAGAAATTGTTCAAACAGTCTATCCACTCCATCACTGAATCAGGGTCCATCTTACCTGTAAACACTGGCAAATCCAGTTTCACATCCATGGTTCTCCTCTCCATGGCCTTGAGGGCGTTCAACAGTGGTCTCTAATCTGCAGGAACAACCTCCTCGCTCCAATTAGGGATCTCTTCTTCTTCCCTATCATCTTCTTTACCAGAACCTACTCTGCTCCTCAACTTTGCTAACTCATCTTTCAACTCCTGATTCTGAGCCTTCACGGCCTTGCTTTCTGCAATCTGTTTCTTCACCAGAACTGCCAACTCAGCGTTGGTCATCCTTGCTGGAACCTCAGATGTTCCTTCTTCGTCTGACATCCTGCTTATCTTTTCCAGAAGATCCTAACCTTTGCTCTGATACCACTATGATGCAGAGCGAACCGCAACAGAAGATAACTAACAGGAAGGAGCTGCCAACAATACAAACAACATGATAAAAATCCCTATCGGCTCAACATCATCATCATATTTCCTGTACACACCAACAGCATCATCATATTTCGGATGATCACACTTATCCTCCTGCCGACTACTGTTCACCTCCTCCGCCTGTCGCCTATCATCATCATCATGATATTCAACGGGCGCAAACATCCTCCGGTTGCACTGTTCATCGGGCGCCAAACACTATCGGCATCATCATGATCTTCAATACTCTCTTCGTCAGCAGGATATCAAATATCCGGTTGCTCCAAATATCCTGATGATGATCACCTTCAGTAGCTTCCCTTCGATGCTCTGCTAGCCGACGATACAAGCAACAGCATCATGATATGATTCATCCGGTTCTCTCGAAACCTCCTGATGATGTTAATACAACTTCCTGCCTACGCCGATACCTAACCACTTAGCGACAACAGGATAAACTCGCATAGAGTGATATCTCAATATCCTGATGACGATGACGTCATATCCTGATGACGATGACGTCATATCCTGATGACGATGACGTCACACAATATCCTAATGAACTCTTCAACACTTAGTCAAAAAAACTGAACTTTCACTCCCGCATCAGCTAGCGATACGCGGATGATGAGCACCCCCGAGAGACGATCCTGACTGCGATATATACACTAAGTATATATCCAACTCAAAACATCCTGATGCACTTGCAACATGCAAACTTCAACAGTTTCATGACCCGATCCTGATGGCGATGCATTCGCAGATGACGATGCGGCTTGCTCCGACTGGAAACGCACATGCAGACTCCTGTGTATCCGTCCGCTGCATGTAAACACTCAGAACCACACAATTACACAAAGACAATATGACGACCGGGCCAGATCACCTTCAAACCAAAATCTAACAACTTATCTTTCTATACCTAGCACATGAGGATGCTAGGTTGATTCACAGCATGCTCCTAACTGATCTCTTGAACAATGCAATGCATAAACAGAAAACACAAATACAAACTAAGCTATGATACAGGACCATTCCACCGATTCGCAGGATCAACCGGTGGAAGGGTTGAAAGTACCCATCAACTTGCAAAACGGAAAGGAAATCAAAACAGATACAACTGATACAATCAGATAATGCAATGATGAGATCTTATTCAATTGAAATTCAAATGTTCTGAATACAGCTTCACAATGTCTGAACTGCTCTCCTGAATCTCAACTCAACACAACACTGATACATCTATCAACATCAATCTCAATATGTCTAAACCCTAACAGATCGAAGGTATATATAACAAATCCTTCGAGTACTACCAACTCACTTCCCAGCGGCTGGGAGCTTCCAAGCGGCTGGGAGAGAGGATAGCTCAGATAACCTTATCCCGATCTCTAACTGCATACACATACTCCTATGCTGATCTAATACATAGCATCGGTCCAATGGACCTTATTACATGATAAAGTCAAACATACTAAAAATAGGCTATCCTGTCATCATGCTGATAATTATCCTATATCCTGATCATGTATGTCATCATGCGGACCTATATCCTGATCATGTACGGGTGCTCCTGCACCAAGGACCAATATGGAAAAGGGCCATCTTCTTCCATGCCCAGAGATGAACAGTTAGCTAAAGAGATCAAGAGCCTGAGGGCTGAATTTGAGTATCTGTAGGCTGTGAAGATTAGAGATGACATGAGATAGAAAGTGCAAGCTTTGAGAACCGCTCAACAAGATACAATCCCCACCCTTGATAATGTAAATGTCTTGATAAATCAGCACAGAGATGAAGCCTATCATCAGCAAAATGATCAAAGATAGAATGCAAACAATGCTAGAGTACCATTAAATAATGTGAGAAATCAAAATGTTGATAGAAATGTCAATATTAATCAGTTTGGTAGACAACCTATGCAGCTGGATAGATTTAGACAGTTAGTTTTTGATAGCATTCCTAGTTACCCTAATCCCATTGACAAACATGTGAGGCCACAGGTGCCAAAATTTTCAGGAAATAATGTTGTATCAGGTGAAGACCACTTGAAAGATTTTCAAAATGTCATGGATAACTTTGAGGTTGAGCATGAGGATGTTTTCATGAAATTATTTATGCAGTCCTTGGCTGACGAGGCCAGAGAATTGTATAATGGTCTTCCTGACAGAAGTATCTTATCATGGGATGACTTCAAAAGTATTTTCAAGGAATAGTATGGTGACAAGACTGACTCAAGCTTTTTTGTAAATGAGTTTACTAGTATCATTTAGGGGTCAAATGAGCAGGTTGCAAATTTCAATGCTAGATTTACTAAAGTGTTAAACAAATTGCCACATCACATGAGACCTAATGAGCCAATGTGCATGGTGCTATACATAAATGCTTTTGATGCCAAAACATCATATGGATTAAGACATAAGGGCCCTACTAGTCTCAGGGATGCTTTCAGGATTGCAACAAATATTGATAATAATAGGAAAGCATCTGGTAAGACAAACAAAAGGGATGATGTGAAGATTTTGCAAAATCCAAATAAGCCTCAAAGTACTCAAGGTAATGCATCTACTTCTGAGGATAAATTAGATAAATTAGTAACTGTTGTTAAGGACCTAAGTTATATACTTGTAAAAAAAGAAAAGGGAATGGGTCTTGATAGGCAGGTTTACCAGAGACAAGAAAAGAGACCATCATTGCATGATATGCCATATCACACAAATTGGCATAATGGTAAACCAGTTCTTCTAGATAGCAACCCTAATCAAAGAGATCAACATGTCAAGGAGACTCCTGATCCTTTGAAGAAAGATGTTAATATTGTTAATGATACCCCATGGTGCATAATATGTCAGATGCCTCACTCACAGTCATAATGTATGATTGTTCAGTCTTTGTATAATAATGTTGTTGCATGTGATGAGTACAATAAGCCACATTGTGTGGAGGATGATAATGTAAATATGATGTCCACAAATAGGGAGTATTTTTCCTATGATGCAGATGAAAGTACAAGTTATGGGATTCAGGTTTACCAATAGGTTCCCTGAGATGATGATGATGAAGATAACTATGCATATGCTCAAGACTCACATATATTTTTGAATAACCTGAGGAGACCTTCTGATGAAGAAATTAGAGCTCTCATAGCCACAGTAGTAACTTAGGTCACGAGCAATTATAACCTCTGAGGTAGAGCTCAGGTGAGCGATCCATGTCAATCAGAAAGCACCTCTGTGAATCAGCTAGTGCATAATAATAAAGGGGCTAGACCACATAAGACACAATGGAACAACAATAAGAAAAAATTTAAGCAAAAAGTGGGTCATGATTTTCAAAGGTTAGAAAATGAGATCCCTCAAGATGAGGATCTAGGCAAGAATCCTCAAGTCATAGATAGCAGTCAGCACACCGCTAAGATTAAAGCTCGATCAGCTCAGGATAGGAGCAAAATTGCAGCTCAGGCTACAACTGTCATACAAAATTATGCTCCTTTTGATATAATTCAAGTCCTCTCCCAGATAAAGGTCTCTATTCCATTGATGGAACTAATGAAGGTTGAAGAAATTAGGAATAAGGTAGTGTCCTTAATTTTAGGGGTAGCTTGTCAGGCTGATCAGAATGTTGAAACTCAAGGTAAGAAACAAGCCCTATGTGTTGAAGAGGATGAGGTCCCTTAAGTTTATCTGGGAGTGACCATGATAAAATGTCCATCACAAGTTGAGCCATTTTATGTCTCCCTTGTTATTAATGGGAAAACAATCAGGAATTGTATGCTTGATTCTGGAGCATCAACAAATATCATGCCTTTAGCTATTATGCAACAAGCTGGATTGAAAATAAACAAGGCATGTGGGAAGTGCTATGCCATGGATAATAGAGAAGTACCAGTCATTGGAATGATGAAAGATGTGGATTTTAGACTAGCAACATATCCTGAAAAAGCATATAGAATGAACATAACAGTTGTTGATATCAAGCCACAATATAATATGTTATTATCAAGAAGATGGGTACCACTGATTGGTGGAAGTATGCAATTAGACCTGTCATATGCCATGATTCCAATGAATGGCTAAGATGTCAAGCTAGTTAGAGAAGAAAGATCACAAGAGACAGTTGAAGATCAGGATTTAGAGGAACACATCTATTTTGTGGACACTGACAGTGAAAATTTTAGAGTTGTCTCAGATGATCAAGAAAACAAAAGGAGAGATACTTGCATTCAAGAGCTGGACCAACAGGGTCTATGGACCATGTATTTTGATGGAGCATGTTCAAAGGAAGGCTCTGGTGTTGGAGTTGTGTTTTTGTCTCTAGCTGGTAAGGTCCTAAAGTTCTCTTTCCTGTTGAAGTTTGCCTATACAAATAATATTGCAGAGTATGAGGCTCTGTTGCTAGGATTGAATGTTTCTCTAAAACATGGAATTAAGATGTTGAGAGTGTTTGGAGATTTAGAGTTAATTGTTTCCCAAGTCAGAGATAAGTATGCTTCAAAAAATAAAAGGTTAAAACAATATAAGCATGTTGTTTGGGATACAATTGAATTGTTTGATGCATTTTCAATAAGTTGGATTGAAAGGTCAAAGAATGTCATGGCAGATTTTTTAGCTAATGTGGCCATAAGGCCAGATGATATAACTCTGTTTGATGTTACAAATGTTGAGGTTAAAATCAGACCTGCAGTACTAGAAAATATATGTAGTTGGCAAGTATTTGATGATGACAAAGATTTGTTGAGATTCCTGCACTGCATAGATGAATATGAGAACCAAGAGATTGATTTTCAGAATTTTGTAAAGGTTGTAGATGGAGAAGAGACTCTTTTGGGGAAGGAAGTAATTTAGCTAAAGACAAACAAAATCCCCAGAGGGTTGGTTGCTTTAGAAAGAGCATTTGACAATAGGGACCAATTTGTTACAAAGGCATCTTTTACAAACAAGGATAATTTGGAGGAAATAAACTAGGGGACACATCAGGCCCCTCAAAAGATATACATTGGCAAACAACTCAAGCCACAAATCAAAAGTATGTTGATTGCATTACTAAAAAAATATAAGCATGTTTTTGCCTGGTCTTATGAGGACCTAAAGGCTTATAGAGAAGATCTATTCCAGCATGAGATCCCTTTAAAGCCTAGGGCTAAGCCATTCAGACAAAAATAGAGAGCAATTAACCCAACCTTAGCTCCAAAAATGCAGCAAGAGCTTGTAAAGCTTAGGGAGGGTAGAATAATTGTGCCAATCAAACATTCAACTTGGGTATCTAACCTTATCCCAGTCAGAAAGAAAAATGGTGACATCAGACTTTGTGTTGAGTTTAGAAATCTGAATGTATCCTCTTTGAAGGATAATTATCCACTGCCCAACATGGAGGCTATGCTACAGAAAGTGACTGGCTGTGAACTTTTATCCATGATGGATGGATTTTTGAGGTACAATCAAGTGAAGGTAAAAGAATCTAAACAATACAAGACTACCTTCACTACTCCATGGGGAACCTATGTATATGTGAGAATGCCATTTGGACTGACAAATACAGGTGCTACATTTCAAAGGGCCATGGATGTTGCTTTTGTAAGATTAATTGACTCAATCTTGGCTATATATCAAGATGACTTAACTACTTATTCGAAGGAGGAGCAACATTGCATGCACTTAGAACAAATTTTTGTTAGAGCACTAGAATATGGCATCTCACTTATCCCAAAGAAGTGTGCTTTTGGGGTGATAGAAGGAAAACTGTTGGGGCATATTGTTTCCAAGGATGGGGTCAGGATTGATTCTGAAAGGGTGGCTACAATTGACAAAATTTAGATCCCTAGAATAGTGAAAGGTATTTAGTCCTTCTTTGGAAAAATTAATTATGTCAGAAGATTTGTTCCAAATTTTGTAGAGACCACAAAGGATATCTCTAAAATGTTGAAGAAAGGTGTAACTATCAAATGGAAAGATGAAGTAACTAAATCATTTCAGAATATCAAGGAAGCTATAAAGATGGTTCCTGTATTGAAATCTCCTGACTTTTCAAAGCCATTTCAGTTGTTTTCATTTTCCTCTTTTCACACCATTGATGCATGTTTATTGCAGAAGAACGAGGAGGGTTTTGAACAACCCATTGCCTTCTTCAACATGTCATTGCAGGTAGCTAAATTGAAGTATGATATCATGGAGAAACAAGCATATGCATTAGTTAGAGTAGTCAAGAGCTTCAGGCCATATTTGGTTGGCTCTCATATAGTTGCATATGTGCCCCATGCAGTAGTTAAAGATATTTTTACTCAGAAGGAGATAACTAGAAGAAGATGCAGATGGATAAATAAATTACAAGAATTCAACATAGAAATACAGATCAGAAAGCTGGTAAGGGGACAAGGTTTGGCAAAGATAATGGCAAAATCAAATCTTGAAGCATGCCAAGTGAACATGGTATAAAATGAAACTGTTAATATGTGAGAATCTGACTAGTATAAGAACATTGTATATTACTTGCAGAATTTGAATTGTCCTTCCCATTTCAGTGATGGTCAGAAAAGGACCTTGAAGTTACATGCAATCAAATACATAATTATTCAAGGAGAGCTGTATTGGAAGAATCCTGAGGGTGTCCTACTGAGATGTGTGGATGAAAATTAGGTTGCTGATATTTTAAATGATCTGCACAAAGGAGTATGTGGTGGACATTACACTGCCAAGACAACCCACAAAATTCTTAGAGCAGGTTATTGGTGGCCAACTCTTTTCTTAGATGCACAAAAGTTGATAAGAAAATGTGACTCCTGCCAAAGGTTTGTAGGAAAGCTGAAGTATGAAGGTGCATTACCCGTTAGGACTGTAACTATAGAAGCTCCATTTCAGCAGTGGGGGATTGATTTTATAGGGGAAATCTTAGAAAAATCAAATGTGGGACATAGTTGCATTCTGGTTGCTACTGATTACTTCACTAAATGGATTGAAGCCATTCCAACTAAAAAAGCTACAAGCAAAGTGGTGATGGATTTCATTCTAGAAAATATTATTATCAGATTTGGAGTACCAATCAAATTGGTCACAAATAATGCCATGTGTTTCAGATCTGGTGAGTTTGTTGATTTCTGCAACAACCATGGGATTAGTTTGTCACATACATCACCATACCACCCGCAAGGAAATTGTCAAGCAGAGTCTAGTAACACAAGCCTCATGAAAGTCATCAAAAGGATGGTAGACAAAAACAAGAGGGCATGGGACTCAAAGTTAAGGTTGGCATTATGGGCTAACCGGGTAACAGTGAAGAAATCAATTGGAAGGTCACCTTTTGATTTAGTATATGGTGCAATAGCCAAATTACCTATGAATAATCTCTTGCCAGTCTATAGGTTTGTACAAGAAAATGATAAAGAGGTTGAAGACTCAATGACAGAAAGGATAAATTAGCTAGTTGCATTAGATGAAACCAGAAGAGAAGCATACAGGACAAACATCAAGAAACAACAGAGAGTGAAGTATTCGTTTGACAAAAGGACTATGGAAAGGAAATTTCAAATAAGTGATTTGGTCCTTGTCTGAAATGCCAGGATTCAAGAGAAGGGCAAGCATGGTAAATTTGAGCCCTTATGGGTGGGCCCATATCAAATTAGCAACACTCATGAAGATGATTCCTACTTTCTCCAGGCCCTAGATGGTGAACTATTGGAATTGCTTGTGCATGGTAAATTCCTTAAATTGTTTTTCTCATAAATGAGATATCTTTTGTGCACACTGTAAATTAGATGTAAACGGTCTGTATTTACCTTGTATAGTCGGTGTTGTTTTACGTTTTGTGTTCTACCTAGTCTGTCCCAGAGTGATCTAGTTCTCGCTGCAGCCTTGTGCCTGCACGTCCCCAGTCAAACCCTGTGCTGGTGCCCAACTAGGGTTAGGGTTTTAAGCTTGAGCATTTCATCTTTCAATGTGTATGTGCATCATGTTAGGTATGTTTGTGATCTTAAGGCCTGAAACCTAAAAAATTTAGAGTCTAAATTTTGCCTCGGGAAGCCTGCTATGTGGAGGAGTGTAAAATTCTAAGCAGGTTTGCCTCTTGTATCACCCTAAAATTCGGCCAAGTGAGGAAGTTATTGCCTATCAAAGTTCTAGTCTAACCTGATATTTTTGTGGGGGGTCATATTTTTAATATCAGTCATCTTTTGTATGATCACCCCAAATGTTGTGTTATCATTTCATCATCACCTAATCTGCAAAGTGCGGATGTCAATTTTACATGAGGATGATATCTGTCTGTCTGATTTAGAGTCTAAATTTTGCCTCGAGAAGCCTGTTACGTGGAGGAGTGTAAAATTCTAAGCAGGTTTGCCTCTTGTATCACCCTAAAATTCGGCCAAGTGAGGAAGTTATTGCCTATCAAAGTTCTAGTCTAACCAGATATTTTTGTGGGGGGTCATATTTTTAATATCAGTCATCTTTTGTATGATCACCCCAAATGTTGTGTTATCATTTCATCATCACCTAATCTGCAAAGTGCGGATGTCAATTTTACATGAGGATGATATCTGTCTATCTGCCGACCTGATATTCTGTAAGGGGGGTGATATTTCAAATATCAGTCATATTCCAAAGATCACCCCAATGTTACAATAAAGCTACAGTGCAACCTATTTTTTTGTGGGGGGGTGATATTGCAAACATCAATCATCTTATGAAATATCACCTTATTTTGTCAATATGATGGTGACGTCATCAGGATCTGATGGGATGCATCATGTGGTTTTTGGCATGATATTATCAATAGCTATGATGAGGGTCCTGTTGGTCATGATGTTAGTCATAAACAAGCATAGAATAAAAGTACACATTAACCTTTATTCATCTTGAAAGATAAGATGAATTCAGAGAATTCATGATCCCAAGTCTCTGGTGATTAGGTCTTAATCGTCTGGCATTACTCAGAGGTTAATGTGAGTTGCTATTTCCATTTTGGGGCCTTACGTGAAGTTCATCATTGTGACAATACTCCTACAAAGATTCTTTACAGAGAAGTCATTTTATACAGTTATTTGATGAAATGATGTGGAAATACTTCAATCTTTGCATGATATTTTCAATTATGCATGCTCTATATTCAAATATGCTAAATATTTGCAATTATCTATGAGATGTCCACATATTTGTGTTATTTGCTTAAGATCATCAATTATTCGCAATTATGAGGGTGGAATGTTCTGAAATTTAAAAGAAATTGAAGAAATATTTCTAATTAAAGTTGAACCTTTAGCTTTTGAACCACATGTATATTAGATATTGTCATGAAGAGAAGAAAACCAAACCATATTTTCACCAGGACATTCCACAGCTAGGTATAGTTGATGCTAACTTCAAAGGAATTTGTATGAAGACAACACATGTAAGTAGACATGCACTCCAAGGGATGCAGCAAATCACCACATACGTCCAGAATTCATACACTAATTACTCAAGATTTACTATGAATTGTAATCGACATAGTCTTCTCATTCATTAAGCATGCAAAAATATAAATGTATACAAAAACTTTGAAATGAGCTCTGAATGTTTCAGCAAATGGATTTCAATTAAGTTTTGAATATTTACAATGAGGCATTCCATCACCTTTTATAGAACAAGGTGAGGAATCCGTTACAAAAGATCCACGATCTTGATTTATCAATGCATATCTACGGTCAACATTCTCTTTGACTTTGTCAAACCTATCAAAAGTGGCACAAGTTGCCAGCTGGAAACTATTTGGAGTATTTACTTTCATAAGCAACTGATACTTATATTTCCTTTTATGATGTATCCTCATCATGCTCTTTGTCTGATTCACAAACTTCATCGTCAGGAGCATCACTTCCTGAACTTTCATCCTCATGATGATGATGACCTCGTATGTGAGGCTGCATGCTGCTCCGGATTTGCTCATATAACTACACAATTTTATCTATTTCTCCACCATCCTAAGTTTTTGCTTTGATGATGGTGTGCTTGTGTGCCTCGTATTTGTGTCTACTGTTGTCTAGTTTGTCTTTCCTGCTTTGCAGCGTCTCCTTGTAATTTTCCATCTTGACCTTGATTCTCATTATTTTATCTATGACTTCTTCTGTCAAGTGGACAAGTGGATCATCAGTTACTGATTGGAAATTGTCATGTAAAGCTTTGATGGCAAACTCTTCATCTTGATTTTCTACTTTCTCTTCCATTTTTCCTTCTAGTGTTTCGAATATTTCTGCCTCAATAGACATTAAATCATGTAACTTCATGCTAATATCTCTCAGTTTATTATTTCATCTTTTAAGTACTCCACATTCAAATTGAATGTCCTTATACCATATATCAATCAACAAGGTAGTATTACTGTTCAATACCTATTTGTTGATAAGCAACTGAGGATTTATCCTCTTTATTTCTCCCAGTCTGTCCAATATCTTTTCCAATTTGTAAGACCTTTTACCTGTTTGCATCTGCAATTTATCTACTCTTGACCTGGATTCACTGAGAGTATTCCACCTCTTCAAAGAGGCCTTTACCATTTCCTCTGCATTATCCAATGTGGACACCATCCATTTCCTTAGTACAGATGCCTCATGTTTCATGAGATCTAATTTATTCACCTCCTCTTGAGAAATGGCAGTCAATGGGACTGCATGTTTAGTTGAAGTATCTTCAATATTAGTCAGCCTTCTTATGTAGGCATGCAACTGAGCAATGTGCTCCTTGTGTTGCTTATTTTTCTCTTTCTCTCATTTCACCTTTTGAATTAAAGAATCAATAATATCTTTGCCTTCTTGACCCTCTTGGTCTTCATTGGCAAAACCTAGATCCACTGTGCTAATCTGAAACTCATCTAAGGTAATTTTACCTTTTTCTTTTCTACAGTAGGTACTGCAATTTGTACAGTCCTTCTCCCAGTTGTTGGATCCCTTTTAATGGCTGAAGTCATTCTAGCCTTCCTCCTAGGTTTTATTATATTCTCAGAAAAAAAAGTAGATACGTCAAATTCTTGAATTTCAAATTCTACTTCTGTATTTACCTCTTTCTCCAACCATGGAGGTAGCTGATCATGTTTCTCTGCATCATCATGATGTTCACCTTTATCTCCTGTTTCTGTCAGCAGATGTGATGGAGAAGGTGATTTTCTTAGTTCTTCTTCATGATGCTCACTTTGATGTTGATCCTGTGGCACATCCTCCTATTGAGGAACTTCTTTCTTCGGAGGAGCATCTTCCTCGGATGGGGGATCTTGTGATGTATCTATATGTTGATCATGATGATCACGATCCTTTTCTATCATTACCTCATCCTCCTTTGGCTTTTCTTCCTCTTGTTGCATATCCACTGCACTGGATATTATGGAGTCTTCCTTAGGTGCTAGTGTTTGTTCTGAAGCCATTATCTCTTCTGCACCTGTGCTACTTTCTTCCTGAGCTTTGGCAGCAAGATCCTCATATACATCCTTTTCATCAGCCTTCCTTTCCTGAACCTCTACTATAACAGGTTCCGTTGATGCATCTTGTGCGCTTGGTTGGCTTATTTCTGAAGTATGGCCCTTTGGTTCTGCCATCTTTATTTCTTCTGCAGGGTGCCCTTTATCAGGTGATCCTGCTGGATGTTCAGGATTCACATCCTCTTTCTCTATCAAGTCTACCACTACAAGACTTCTCCCCTGTGCAATTAATGTATCTAGCTCTATTTCTTGTGCTATCCTCTTTGGGCTTTTTTCTTTTTCTATTTCCACTTGCTTCATTTCCTTCAGTATAGTTTGAACTGGTGGAGACTTGTGAGGGGTCATGCTTGTACTAGCAGCAAGTGTTTCCATCTTTTGTGAAGTCACTTCCTGTACAACTTCATCATCAGACAAATTTATTGTCTAGTCTAGCGAGATGTGACCTTCTGCATGTGTCTGGGAAGTTTCTTTCATTTGTTCTTCTGCGAGCTCGGTCTTAAACTTGACGATGGTAGGAAGTGGAACATTATGCTGAAGTTCCCTATGTACTTCACTACGTGCCCCTTGTAACAATGTAGGGGGTTATCTTATTTCACCTCTCATGGAGGTTCTTTGTTTCTTAGGTGGGGTAGACACCACCACCTGTGGAGACCTCCTCTTCCCTTTGAATAATAGAGGGGCCTCTTCTTCTTTAGGCTCTTCCTCCATGAGGATATCCTCTTCATCTGGTTTCCTTGAGGATTGACCTTCTTCTTGGGTCTCAGTAATTTCAGCTTCTGCTGTCTTTTTCTTTTTGGACTTTTGTTTTCTTGTCCGTGGGGGTGATGCAAATCCTGATCCTGATCCTGATGCTGCTGCTTCTTCAACTATGAACACTGCCTGTTCAATGATAACCCCTTTGGGTTCATTATCTATTTTCTTGCCCATTAGGGGTCTTTTGCTTTGTTGTTGTTATGGAGGGAGTCTATCTCCCTTAGACTTTCTTTTCTCATTCATGAAGTCATCATACTCTTCTCCAGGAGTATCATGCCCCTTCTTCTTGTTGTCCACCGTAATGGCAACACCTTTCTTCTTCAAAGCTTCTATCTGTTCATCAACTAAAGCTTGGGTTAGCTGTATGGTCTTGAAATGAAGGGGTCCAAGGATATGTCCTCTTGTATGGTGAGGTCAAGTGCAGAGATGGTATCATTATATATTTTCTTCTACTCATACTCATCTGCAATTATCCTGCCATCATCCTTCTTCAATTGTTGAGGGATGGGGATGCAATCAAAGGTTCTAATTTGATTCAGTGTTAGCTTTTGATACCTTCTTCTCCTTGCTTCTGCTTCATCTTCACAGTCAGCCCAAAGTCTTCTAGGTGCCTCTGGTGAATAGGCTTTCCTACAATTTTCTGTATCCTGCCATAAGGATCATATGGTCTTATCAGTGGAAAAGGCTGCAACTTCATTTTATTCAAGGTGACCATCACCTTCTTGATGCTCTCTGAATCGGGACACATTTACCAGCCAATGGTGACTAGAAACAAAATTGGTGGCAGCTTCTTTGCATCCTTGTATGTTTTTAACATTGTGGAGCTTTGCCTTATGAACTCCATAAGTATCATTGCATCAATGGGATACCTTGGCAGCATGAGGGGAGGTCCTTGAAAACCCTCAATCCTTATGTATGAAAAGGTGGCAAATTGTATATACCAGGTTCCATGCCTGTAAATTATCTCTTGAGCCTCCATGCTCAATCATTTTGTTCTATCCTCCTCCATGGTTCTGACCAGATGCATAGAGAATGCATCATTCACCAGTTTGTAATCTTGGAGGTAATTGGCTCTTTGCAGTTGGGGATGATGATCCCAAACATGTACAGCATTAACTATACCTGTAAGCTTTCCATCTGTAACTAGTGCATCAAATGTGCCTTTGTATGCACAGGAGTAGACAATATAGGATGTCATATAGAAAGCACAATTTGAACCTCCTAGGTTCATCAGCTGCTCATGCAGAGCATCACTTATTAGTTGGCCCCACAATGGCTTGATATCTAAGTATATGCACATCATGATCACACCATACATCCAATCTTTAAAACTACCAGCATCAGGCTGGCCTGTTACTCTGCTCAGTAGTGCAATCATGTACTAGTACTCCTCACTAAAATCATATTTGTACAAGTGCATAGGAAGTTTGGCGGCTGCAGGATATGTGCTGTTCTCAGCCCTCCAATGGTACATGTTTTTCCTAGCTTGTTTCTTGTTATTTTCATACTCTTTCTCTGATTTCTTCAGGTCCACACTATTGACCTTCTTGCCCAATGGCAGTCCAAATGTCTAGGAGAGGCCTTTGATGGATAGGTCTGCATATACCCTTCCATGCTTCATCACATGTTGGGTCTCTAGGTTTTAATTCCAGGCACACTCAATAACCAGCTCCGGAGACTCCATGGAGTACGGGAAACTAGCGGCATTCCACATCCCGGACATGAATACGGCATCCAGCATAGGACTTCTATTCTTCTCATCATTCAACATAGTTGACTAGGTTTCCAAATTAGTTCTCCCTTGATGGGTATCTATAATTGCGCCATATTTGAATAGGACACCCCTCTGAGATGAAAACATGGGCTTACTGAATTCGGCCTCACACTTAGCCAACCTCTTGTCAGCCATGACTACCTACAATTAACAAAATCATGTTTTACAATGGATACTCACATGCATGTAGATAACTATTATCTCTACTAACCATCATGCCTACTATACTTATTCAACATTAACTCATCATGGCGAGTGCATAAACTAGGACTTCAGATTAACGACACCATACCTGACTATTACAGAAACAACATGATGAGGGTTTCATTTACTTACTTGGTTATGCAGATTTCTTTTATACCAGTGAATTTCTGAAAGTGCTCTTAATTCTTGCTGATGATCACGTACTTCGTACTGCCTGCAAACTCTGCTCGTCGTTGTATCACCTGTTTGAGGATATGGAAGCTACTGCTCTGTAAAAGTAATTTCTTCGCAAGGTAAATGTAAAAATGGCATTAGATTTACCTTTTAACCTTGTAATTAGCGTAAATTTACGGCAAATCCTGACAGATTAGATTTTATTCGTTGATCCCTAGCACGGAAACTCAGGATTTCGCCAGGTGTTTCATCAGGTTTAATGATCGGTGGTAAATACCAACCACCTCGGTGTACATTTAATGCTAATGGTGGCAACGGGAGCGGGGTGATATTTCGCAGCAGGATGATATTTGAAAATATCGGGTGATGTTTGGATGTCGGGCGACTTTCGCCGCTAGGTCATGCTTTAGACGCCAGGAGGATATTAGAAAATATCGGGTTGTGTTTAGATGATGATGATGACCAAAGTCATTCTTTTCTTACTCTCAGGATATCGAGGTGACATCATCCAGATATTCATTCACTATATCGGTAAGGCATCATGATCTTCATCGTCATGTTATGCGAACATGATCATGTTTAGAAAATGTGCACCCGAAGAGTAAATGTGATGATTATGTCATCATCATGTTCACTTATTTGTTTATCGGACTCATATGATGTCATCAGGATAATGGCTTAGGGTGATATTTCACAACAGGAGGATATTAAGAAATATTGGGTGATGTTTAGAAATATGACGCTCGCGAAATATAAGGTTGTTTGACGTATAAGGGTCACTATCACTTAAAGTTAACGTCCGGATATTTGGACCGCATGACTTATCAGGTGATGGACTTAGATCAGGATGATCTTCGGTAACATGACTAATGTTACAAAATATGATCCTCCTCTTGCGAATATCAGGTTTGACCAAAACTTTGACTATTCATAACTTTCACATCCTGATGAATATCAGGGTGATGTAAAAGGCAAACCTGCATGGAATTTAATGCTCTTTCTAAATATGAGGTCACAAAAATGAAATATGAATTTTGACAAACTGACCTCATGATCATGACTTACCTCATCCTCATTCTACATGATGATACTCATGACTTACTTTTACCAAACCGCTAGAAAGCAGACAACACAAGCTAAGCCAAAAAGTTGGGTCCTTGTTTTGCCAAGTCAACATGGGGCATGTTGTGTAACCACACAACAACTTGCCACCAAAGAAAACATCAAAATTCCAATGATTCAAGTAATGTGATCACATTCATCTATAGTATTCTAATTCCTTCTAAATATAAGCATCATGATCTTCTGAATGATAAAATTTCATCATGGTAACAATACTAACAAAGGATCAAGTGTGTGCAAATGATTAATTATCCTCATCTTGAAAGCAAGTTGAAAACAAAAGTAACTGGTGTTAAACTACATAGTTGGAGATCATCCCTCATAGCCGACCTGGATAGAGCCTTGCTGCCAGCAGGCATTCATAGCCCCGGTAAAGTTATCTATACAATATCCCTAAGTAGAGCCCCACTACCAGCAGGCGTCTATAGCCCCAGTAGATTTACTTAGATGGCCTAATTTTATTGTTTATATTCTTTTTATATATATATATGTATCTGATATCATCATGTCAGCTCATTTGTACAAGGTATAGTCACTTGCAACTCTAGGTTGGAGATTGTATTGGTAGCAAGGGAGCCCTTTAGATTTTTCACTTAACACCTATACTTGTGTGTTCAAAAAACCCAAGGCTGTTAGGTGTTTCATTGTGATTGATTCACCTTGACCAAGAAAAGGCACCCTGATGAAGGGATATCACAAACCTGATCATGAATACTTCTTAGAATGGATCATAACCTATATCTAAATTTGATCTCATCACTTTAATCTTAACAATTCTATTATTTTCTGGGGTGATGAAGTGCATCATCCTGACTTACCAAAATAAAACTCAACACACAAACAAAACAGGACAAACAGAACACTGTACACACAACTATACAAATGTACATATAATACACATGATGGCCATGAGATTACTCATGCCTGAAAATAATGTTTGAGGAATTGTCCATTGACTGGCAATGGAACATCCTCACCTCTCAGGTTCTTAAGCTTATAGGTGTTGTCTCCTAGTATCTCAAAAATTTGGAAGGGACCTATCCATAATCTATCAAACTTACCATGGTCACCTTTCCTTTCATGGGCTTTATCCCACATCAGGACTAAATCAGATATCCTGAAGGCTTTGACTTTGGCTCTCTTGTCAAACCAGCATTTGACAACAGCCTGATGTTTTGCAAATTGGTCAATTGCTTGACTTCTTTTCTCTTCCAGGTGCATCAGCTAAAGCAACCTGACTTCTTGCTTATTGTCTATGCCTAGGTACTCTTGGGCAAATTGCAGGGTAGGAATTTTCAAATTTACAGGGATGATAGGATCCACCCCATATACTAAGTGAAAAGGTGAGTTTCCTAATGCAGTTTTCATTTTAGTTCTGTCTACCCATAAGGCATATTTCAAAAATGAGTTCCATTCCCTAGGGCTCTTCTCTATTAATTTTCTTATGATACTCAACAAATTTTTATTAGTGGATTCTACTAATCCATTCCCATGGGGATGATAGTTGGATGAAAACTTGAGTATGATCCCATGATCAAAAGCCCAACTTGATAACTTGGTGGAAGTGAAAGCAGAACCATTATCACTTACTAGAGCATAAGGGGTTCCATACCTGGTAACAATGTTGCTTTCCAGAAATTTAATAACATCATCTGCAGTACAAGTCTTGCTGCTGACCGCTTTAGTGCATCTAGTACAATAATCAGTAATTGTTAGTACATACCTATGACCAGAGGATGATGGAGGATTGATTGGTCCTATGAAGTCCATGCCCCATTGTGCAAATGGGCGTTCTTCCATCACTGGTTGCAAGGGTTGCATGGCATATTTCTCTCTGTTGGCAGCAACCTGATATACATGACAACATTTAACATGATCAGCTGTGTCTTTAAAAATTGTAGGCCAATAATATCCTGCTCTGAGGATTGCATGTGTTGTGGCCAAGGCTGATCCATGTGCCGTTCCAAACTTGTCATGTAGTTCTGACAAAACCTTATTTTCTTCTGGCTTTTCTAAGCATCTCAAGTATATTCCTTCATAAATTTTCTTGAATAGGGTTCCTCCTTTCATCATGTATTTTTGGGATCTTATTTTCAAGGCTCTTCTCTATGAAGCTTGCATTCTTGACGAACACCTTCCAGTGATAAGGATGTGCCTGATATCTGAATACCACTCTTTATTATCTTTCTCATTAATAACGTACTGCTGACTGGTGATGTTTGGGTCAATCTCAGATATCATTTGACTCAGAGCTTGTCCTCTTACCAGTTTCATTGGTGTAATTTCCGTGTCATATTCTTGTAATACAGTAATCCATTTGGCTCTTTTTTCACCAGGCTCACTTTGAATCAGCAGCATCTTCACTGCTGCATCTGGTACTACGATAATTACTTTGATTCTCAATATGTAGTGTCTGAATTTCTTTACTACTCTGACCAATGCAAGTGCCTGTCTCTCAACATCTACATATCTCAATTCAGCATCCCTAAAAGGACAACTCATGAAAGCAATTGGTTTCTCTTCTTTCTCTTCATTTCTCTAAGTAAGCACTGCTGCAGAGGTGTGTTCTGAAGCAAATGAATAAATGTAGAAATCCTTTGTGCAGTCTGGACTGATAAGGACAGGAGCATCAGAAATGGCTTTCTTTATATCTTCAAATGCAGCTTTGGCCTCTGGTGTCCACTCAATTTGTGCATCTTTTTTCAACATGGCATTTAGTGGTCTGACAATTTCAGCAAAGCCGGTGATGAACTTCCTCACAAAGTTTATCTTACCAAAGTAAGATTTAAGTTCTTTCTTGCTTCCTGGATGTTGTAACTTCATAATAGATTCCACCCTGTCAGGATCAATGATAATTCCATCTTCTGTGATCAGGTGGCCTAGTAACTTTCTTGTTGTCACCCCAAATATGCACTTCTTGGGGTTCAGTGATATTCTATGCTCTTCACATTTTTTTAATACATTTCTGAGATCAGTTACACGGTCGCTCCTCTCCTTAGAGAACACTGTTAAGTCATCCATATAGATGACTATACATTTTCCTATTAAGCCTCTAAAGGCTATGTCCATTGCTCGCTGGAATGTAGCACCAGCATTTATAAGTCCAAATGGCATACGTCTATATGCAAATATTCCCCACTTTGTGGTGAAGGCAGTCTTTAGTCTGTCAATCTTGTCAACCATGACTTGATTGTATCCTGAAAAACCATCCAGAAAGGACATCATTTTGGCTCCATTTACAATCTACAGAACTTCATCTAATGATGGTAAGGGATAATTGTCTTTTTCTGAAGCTCAGTTTAGGTTCCTGAAATCTACGCATAACCTGATATCTCCATTCTTCTTTCTGACCGATACTAGATTAGCAACCCAGGTGGAGTGCCTCATAGGAAAGATTATCTGGGTACTTAACAACTTCTTGACTTCTTCAAGAATTATTGGTTTAAGCAAAGCATTGACTGGCCTTTGCTTCTGTCTGAAAGGTTTAGCATCTGGCTTGAGGGGAATAGTGTGAGTTATGACTGATGTATCATATGTCTTCAGCTCATCATAAGTCCATGCAACTACATGTATGTAATCTTTGAGGGCCTAAGTTATTCCTTCTAACTCTTCTAGTGTGCAAACCTTACCAATCAGTACATTTCTCTTGTCTTCATTTTGTCCAATATTCACTTGTGAATATTGACCTCCATTTGCCTTGGGCAGATCCTTTTGTTTAAGCATATTATCCAAATCAAAGGCTCTTTCTAATTCAATCATACCTTTGGGAATCCTGTTGCTAGGCAACTCTAATATTTCATTTTCTTCCCAGACATGATCCTCCATACCATTCTCATCTATGATTTGGGTATCAAATACATCTCTATTTGAGATGAAATCCAAGATGTGCTGATCGTCATCAAACACCTGGAGGTTGGTCACATTGTCAAGTACTGAAGGTATTGACATCAGTTCTACTAAAAATCTCTTTAGACCTGATATAGATAGTGGCTCCAATGTACTGGCAGCCTAGGCAAGTGCATCTGCCCTATGGTTTTGTTCTCTTGGTACGTGGGTGATATTAAAGGTGTCAAAGTCCTCAATCAGGTCCCACACACAATATCTGTAGTTGGATAGCTTCCTATAGTTACAAGAGTAAATTCCTCTTACTTGCCTCACAACTAGTTCTAAATCTCTAAATACATGCAGAATCTTTACTTTTTTCTTATGAGAAAACAGTATCCCATGAATCAGAGCCTCATACTCTGTTACATTATTAGTACATGGGAACTATAATCTGTAGGCTGCTAGATAGGATTTTCTTGACAGATTAATGAGGTCAATTCCTACCCTAGCACTTTGCTTGGACTTGGATCCATCAAACCTTAGGATCTAGGGTTTATCTTTAGCAGGATGCTTAGTTGAACCTTCTTTTTTCTTTGCAACTCTGGCTGCTACTCCACCTGATATCCACTTTAACTTAGGGATCTCATCATTCTCAAGTTTCTTCTTTCCTTTCTTTTGTGAGCCTGATGGCTTTTCTATTTTCTCTTTCACATCAGCAGGAGGATGATCCTCTGGATCTACTGCCGTATGCCTTTTCAAAATGTGTAAACATAGTGAACAAGTTGTTTCTGAGTGAGGTGCCTCATGCAACCTACACCAACCTTTAATTAAGACCTCATGGGGAGATCTATGCAGTCATGTCATCTTCTCTATCTCTTTTGCTAGAAATTCTTTGAACTTAGTTAGGTCACTACCTTTGTCTTCATCGAACAATTCATAATCTGGCTCCATAAAACAATCACTCCCAGGGGTGATCTTTTCTTTCTTCTCATTATTTATCTGGTCATACACCAGAATTTCTTCTGTTCTCAGGATATGATCCTCATCATGATTCATCACCTCTTCTATTCCTGCAGAAGACAAACAAGAATCAGTATCATCATCATCATTAGATGTAGAACTTACCTTGGAATATGATGATGATGCCTCACTGCATGTCTATTCTAGCATCATCATATCTAAGCATGTTTCGCAAGTCTTCTCTGAATGAGGCTCACTATGTAATCTGCACCAACCGTCAAGCAAGATATCATTAGCAAGTATATTCAGTATTTTACATCTTTCTATCTGTCTAGACAAATGCCTCTCGAAATTTCTAAAGTGATCTACATCGTTCTCATTCTCAGGATTATTATCAAGTTCTACAATTACTTCATCATCTAGAAGATCATGATGATGATGATGATGAATGTCAAGCATCAGGATCTCTTCTATTTTGACAGTCTGTGGCCTGATGGAGTAAACTCCAGGCTCTACGTCTACGTACATGATCTCATTTGTTCTGTTGTACTCAATGGTCATATGCTTCATTCCAGGCTCAGCATCAATCCTGATCTGGTTAGGTATACCTTTCCATGGTAACCACATGTGACTAAAATCTATGGACATATATCCATTAAGCGTTTTGGACCAGTCTCAGCTAAGCAACATCCCATAAGTATCAGGTATGTCAACTACCTAAATGTCAATGTAATACTAGATCCTAGGATCAGATGCTAATTGCATGTGGATATGAGTTAACTCCCCTACTACATTTACTTCTGTTTTGTCTAGTTGAGTGACATTTTTTAGGGATTTAACGGGATGTAGTCCTAAAGCATTGCATATTGACAAGGGCATAACATTCGTGGAGGCCCCTGAATCTACCAAACAGTTGTGCAGGTTCTTATTGAACATTCTTATGGTGAGGAGGAACGGAGGTGATTCAGTTTTGTCCCTATACAAGGTCATGTGGGAGGTTTCTGCAGCTTGGACTGTAGCTGACACTTTAGGTTTGATAGTATTATCTCTGGCAACATGATCTTTGCCACTGGATTGACTTGAAAGATGGCCATCCTCTTTAGGAGCAGGATCATCTAGTGATTTCATAAATGCTTTTTTGATGGCAAGAGTTTTTAGTAACTCAGACAGGGAAAGGCTGATCTTAATTTTCTTTATTTCATCAGCTAGATAATTGACCAACTTGTCAGATTCATGAGGTGCATTTACAACCTTTGATCCTATATCCCGAGGTAACAAGTATTGAGCATTTACCTTGGAGAACCCAGGGTTATTGTTAGCTTTAGGATCAGAAGGTGTATTGAAGTTGTTTGGAGGTAGAGATGATGTCAATGGACCAGCAGGTCTGTTGGCATTACTTCTCAAGTTATAATTATGCTTACCAGGATATTTCTTCTAGTATGCATGCACTTCCTCATGTTCTCTTGCAGGCTCATTTTCATCCTCAAAGGGGAAAACATAATTCATTTCAAAGGTTAAGGTAGATTCTTCACATGTCTGGTTATAGCTCTGATGAGGTTGATTCGTATAAGTTTCCAACACAAAGGCTGAGTCATATCCACATGGAACAATCTCATTTCCTTCTGCCTGAGGTGGATTTCCAGAAGTGTTAGACACTTCAGTCTGAAAGATGCTAGCAGCAATTCTAAATTGTGGAGTCTAATTCTGCATGTGCATTTGTATTGTGGATCCTACACCAATTAGTGAGGGCTGCTTCAGCAAGATTGACTCTAGTAGTCTGTTTGGCTTCACCTAGAGGCTGATTGTCCAGGGGTGATGGTAATGAGCCATTATTTGGCCTAGAGTTCCATACTCTGGGCTGTCTCTGAGGATTATTGTTATTTCCACCATTATTGTTGAAATTATTGGTGTTATATCCTCTGTCAGGATAATTTGGCCTATCATTGGCATAATTTCTATTCTGATTTGACTAAGAATAGAAATTCCTTTTCCTCAAATGAGTCACTTCTGTAGTGAGCTTCCTCAACTGAGCAGAAATTTCCTTGATTTCCTCTTTCTCCTCTTGAGCCTTAGCCACTACAATTTTAGTCTGAGGCTTGAAGAATGAAGATCCAATGTTATTGTTGTTGGGATCTATACCCTGAGGTACCTGGGGTTGTGTAGGATATTGTGGCAATTGGCCATTTCCATTAGGAGGCATAATGCTCAGTGGAGGTACTTGCAAAGGTGTAGGCATGACCGCTAGAGGTATCACTACTCCATTAGGATATTGTGCAGGATATGATGCAGAATATGATGCAGGATATTGTGGATGCATGCCAGGCAAGGTAGGGAATACTATATTTGGAGTAGGAGCAGGTATCAACTGCTAATTTACCTGTATGGCTTCTTGAAAGGCTAAGACTAAAGTTGTGATTTGGGGGTGTGTTCTCCTTATGAACATGGAGGTCAAAGGATCTAAGGCTGAATAATAAATGCTCCTTGCAGCTTCGTCAGACACAGTATAAGGAGTGACCACCCTGGACAATATTTTCTGAAACCTAGCATTGAAATTTGCAATAGGCTCATTCTCAAATCTCTTGATAGTGGCAAATAGATGATAGTTTATTGAGGGATTAATGGGAACCTTGAACCTATCAAGAAAGGCTTTCTCTAGTAGGGCCCATGAATCAACAGAACCCTAACCAAGACTAATGAACCAATTATAGGCTTCTTCCCATAAGGAAAAAGGAAATAATCTGCACACCACATCTTGATGTTCTATTTTGGCTCTGCAGCAAGCTTCCTTAAAGGTCCTGATATGATCATCAGCATCTTGATAAGGATGATATTTCAGACAAATCTTGTCCAGATTCTTTGGTAACTCATGATATGCAGTAAAGGTTAGAGGCGATTCTACCATGAAGAAAGACATTACAACTGGAGGAGGTTAAGCCGATGGTATAGCTAGCTGAGGTTGGACTTGGGGTTGAGGTTGAACAGGAGGTGTCACAGATATCCCAGAAGGTATTTGCAAACCAATAGGAGCTACAGGAGGAGGTTCTGGTGAAGCTCCTGATGCACTAGACCCAGGAGTATGATGGATGTCTACAATTGTAGGTCTAAAACCCCTAACAGGCAATTCTTCAAAATTTCCATTAGGTCTAGACCTGGTATTTATCCTGTGAGCCAGGATTTCTCAATTTTGAGGCAAATTGGCTGAAACTTTGCAAATATTGGCTGGATTTCACTGGCTGAGGTGATATTTGCGGTCGGATGACTGATCAGACTGGATATTTATGAAATATTTGCAAAGATAATGCAAATATAAGAGGATATTTGAGGTATAATGACCCTTAGCATGAGAAATCAAGTTTCTAAGGCCAAAATTCTTCAAAGCTTGAACAAATTTATGTAGCTCTGGCTGATATTTGTGAATTCATAATGATCTACTATAAAGATTGCAATATTATTCCTACTTTGGAAATCTTTACATAAAAGAAGCCTCTACAAGCTTTCTACAGTAAACATTTGCGTAATATTTGAAATTCACAGACGGTTCGAGGTTACCTTACTCTATGCATTATCAAACCTGAAAATAATGATGATGAGCATAGTCTTTCGAATAAAGGCCCTCCTAGCGCCAATTTATGTTGGTCATGATGTTAGTCATAAACAAGCATAGAATAAAAGTACACATTAACCTTTATTCATCTTGAAAGAAACAATGAATTCAGAGAATTCATGATCCTAAGTCTCCAGTGATTAGGTCTTAATCGTCTGGCGTTACTCAAAGGTTAATGTGAGTTGCTATTTCCATTTTGGGGCCTTACATGAAGTTCATCATCTGACAATACTCCTGCAAAGATTCTTTACAGAGAAGTCATTTTATACAGTTATTTGATGAAATGATGCAGAAATACTTCAATCTTTGCATGATATTTTCAATTATGCATGCTCTATATTCAAATATGCTAAATATTTGCAATTATCTATGAGATGTCCACATATTTGTGTTATTTGCTTAAAATAATCAATTATTTGCAATTATGAGGGTGGAATGTTCTAAAATTTAAAAGAAATTGAAGAAATGTTTCTATATAAAGTTGAACCTTTAGCTTTTGAACCACATGTATATTAGATACTGTCATGAAGAGAAGAAAACCAAACCATATTTTCACCAGGACATTCCACAGCTAGATATAGTTGATGTTAACTTCAAAGGAATTTGTATGAAGACAACACATGTAAGTAGACATGCACTCCAAGGGACGCAGCAAATCACCACATATGTCCAAAATTCATACACTTATTACTCAAGATTTACTATGAATTGTAATCGACACAGTCTTCTCATTCATTAAGCATGCAAAAATATAAATATATACAAAAACTTTGAAATGAGCTTTGAATGTTTTAGCAGACGGATTTCAATTAAGTTTTGAATATTTACAATGAGGCATTCCATCACCTTTTATAGAACAAGATGAGGAATCCGTTACAAAAGATCCATGATCTTGATTTATCAATGCATATCTACGGTCAACATTCTATTTGACTTTGTCAAACCTATCAAAAGTGACACAAGTTGCCAACTGGCAACTATCTAGAGTATTTACTTTCATAAGTAACTGATGCTTATATTTCCTTTTATGATGTATCCTCATCATGCTCTTTGTCTGATTCACGAACTTCATCGTCAGGAGCATCACTTCCTGAACTTTCATCCTCATGATGATGATGACTTCGTATGTGAGGCTGCATGCTGCTCCGGATTTGCTCATATAACTGCACAATTTTATCTATTTCTCTGCCATCATGAGTTTTTGCTGTGATGATGGTGTGCTTGTGTGCCTCGTATTTGTGTCTACTGCTGTCTAGTTTGTCTTTCCTGCTTTGCAACATCTCCTTGTAATTTTCCATCTTGACCTTGATTCTCATTATTTTATCTATGACTTCTTCTGTCAAGTGGACAAGTGGATCATCAGTTACTGATTGGAAATTGTCATGTAAAGCTTTGATGGCAAACTCTTCATCTTGATTTTCTACTTTCCCTTCCATTTTTCCTTCTAGTGTTTCCAATACTTCTGCCTCAATAGACATTAAATCATGTAACTTCATGCTGATATCTCTCAGTTTATTATTGCATCTTTTAAGTACTCCACATTTAAATTGAATGTCCTTATACCATATATCAATCAACAAGGCAGTATTACTATTCAATACCTGTTTGTCGATAAGCAACTGAGGATTTATCCTCTTTATTTCTCCCAGTCTGTCCAATATCTTTTCCAATTTGTAAGACCTTTTGCCTGTTTGCATCTACAATTTATCTACTCTTGACCTGGATTCACTGAGAGTATTCCACCTCTTCAAAGAGGCCTTTACCATTTCCTTTGCATTATCCAATGTGGACACCATCCATTTCCTTAGTACAGATGCCTCATGTTTCATGAGATCTAATTTATTCACCTCCTCTTGAGAAATGGCAGTCAATGGGACTGCGTGTTCAGTTGAAGTATCTTCAGTATTAGTCAGCCTTCTTATGTAGGCATGCAATTGAGCAATGTGCTCCTTGTGTTGCTTATTTTTCTCCTTCTCTCATTTCACCTTTTGAATTAAAGAATCAATAATATCTTTGCCTTCTTGACCCTCTTGGTCTTCATTGGCAAAACCCAGATCCACTGTGCTACTCTAAAACTCATCTAAGGTAATTTTACCTTTTTCTTTCTCTACAGTAGGTACTGCAATTTGTGCAGTCCTTCTCCCAGTTGTTGGATCCCTTTTAATGGCCGAAGTCATTCTGGCCTTCCTCCTAGGTTTTATTATATTCTTAGCAAACAAAGTAGATATGTCAAATTCTTGAATTTCAAATTCTACTTCTGTATTTACCTCTTTCTCCAACCATGGAGGTAGCTGATCATGTTTCTCTGCATCATCATGATGTTCACCTTTATCTCCTATTTCTGTCAGCAGATGTGATGGAGAAGGTGATTTTCTTAGTTCTTTTTCATGATGCTTGCTTTGATGTTGATCCTGTGGCACATCCTCCTATTGAGGAACTTCTTTCTCTGGAGGAGCATCTTCTTGGGATGGGGGATGTTGTGATGTATCTATATGTTGATCATGATGATCATGATCCTTTTCTATCATTACCTCATCCTCCTTTGGCTTTTCTTCCTCTTGTTGCATATCCACCGCACTGGATATTGTGGAGTCTTCCTTAGGTGCTGGCATTTGTTCTGAAGCCATTATCTCTTCTGCACCTGTGCTACTTTCTTCCTGAGCTTTGGCAGCAAGATCCTTAGATACAGCCTTTTCATCAGCCTTCCTTTCCTGAACCTCTACTATAATAGGTTCTGTTGATGCATCTTGTGCGCTTGGTTGGCTTATTTCTGAAGTATGGCCCTCTAGTTCTGCCATCTTTATTTCTTCTGCAGGGTGCCCTTTATCAGGTGATCCTGCTGGATGTTCAGGATTCACATCCTGTTTCTCTGTCAAGTCTACCACTACAGGACTTCTCCCCTATGCAATTAATGTATCTAGCCCTATTTCTTGGGCTATCCTCTCTAGGCTTTTTTCTTTTTCTATTTCCATTTGCTTCATTTCCTTTAGTATAGTTTGAACTGGTGGAGACTTGTGAGGGGTCATGCTTGTACGAGTAGCAAGTGTTTCCATCTTTTGTGAAGTCACTTCCTATACAACTTCATCATCAGACAAATTTATTGTCTCGTCTAGCGAGATGTGACCTTTTACATGTGTCTGGGAAGTTTCTTTCATCTGTTCTTCTGCGAGCTCGATCTTAAACTTGACGATGGTAGGAAGTGGAACATTATGCTGAAGTTCCCTATGTACTTCACTACCTGCCCCTTGTAACAATGTAGGGGGTTGTCTTATTTCACCTCTCATGGAGGTTCTTTGTTTCTTAGGTGGGGTAGACACCACCACCTGTGGAGACCTCCTCTTCCCTTTCAATAACAGAGGGGCCTATTCTTCATCAAGCTCTTTCTCCATGAGGATATCCTCTTCATCTGGTTTCCTTGAGGATTGACCTTCTTCTTAGGTCTCAATAATTTCAGCCTCTACTGTCTTTTTCTTCTTGCACTTTTGTTTTCTTGTCTGTGGGGGTGATGCGGATCCTGATCCTGATCCTTATGATGCTGCTTCTTCAGCTATGAACACTGCCCGTTCAATGATAACCCCTTTGGGTTCATTATCTATTTTCTTGCCCATTAGGGGTCTTTTTCTTTGTTGTTGTTGTGGAGGGAGTCTATCTCCCTTAGACTTTCTTTTCTCATTCATGAAGTCATCATACTCTTCTCCAAGAGCATCTTGCCCCTTCTTCTTGTTGTCCACCGTAATGTCAACACCTTTCTTCTTCAAAGCTTCTATCTGTTTATCAACCCAAGCTTGGGTTAGCTATATGGTCCTGGCAATGAAGGGGTCCAAGGATATGTCCTCTTGTATGGTGAGGTCAGGTGCAGAGATGGTATCATTATATATTTTCTTCTGCTCATACTCATCTGCAATTATCCTGCCATCATCCTTCTTCAATTGTTGAGGGATGGGGATGCAATCAAAGGTTCTGATTTGATTAAGTGTTAGCCTTTAATACCTTCTTCTCCTTGCTTCTGCTTCATCTTCACAGTCAGCCCAAAAGTCTTCTAGGTGCCTCTGGTGAATAGGCTTTCTTATAATTTTCTGCATCCTGCCATAAGGATCATATGGTCTTATCAGTTGAAAAGGCTGCAACTTCATTTTATTCAAGGTGACCATCACCTTCTTGATGCTCTCTGAATCGGGACACATGTACCAGCCAATGGTGACTGGAAACAAAATTGGTGGCAGCTTCTTTGCATCCTTGTATATTTTTAACATTATGGAGCTTTGCCTTATGAACTCCATAAGTATCACTGAACTCCATAAGTATCACTGCATCAGTGGGATACCTTGGTAGCATGAGGGGAGGTCCTTGAAAACCCTCAATCCTTATGTATGAAAAGGTGGCAAATTGTATATACCAGGTTCCATGCCTGTAAATTATCTCTTGAGCCTCCATGCTCAATCATTTTGTTCTATCCTTCTCCATGGTTTTGACCAGATGCATCGAGAATGCATCATTCACCAGTTTGTAATCTTGGAGGTAATTGGCTCTTTTCAGATGGGGATGATGATCCCAAACATGTACAACATTAACTGTACCTGTAAACTTTCCATCTATAACTAGTGCATCAAATGTGCCTTTGTATGCACAGGAGTAGACAATATAGGATGTCATATAGAAAGCACAATTTGAACCTCCTAGGTTCATTACCTACTCATGCAGAGCATCACTTATTAGTTGGCCCCACAATGGCTTGATATCTGAGTATATGCACATCATGATCACACCATACATCCAATCTTTAAAACTACCAGCATCAGGCTGGCCTGTTACTCTACTCAGTAGTGCAATCATGTACTGGTACTCCTCACTAAAATCATATTTGTACAAGTGCACAAGAAGTTTGGCGGTTGCATGATATGTGTTGTTCTCAGCCCTTCAGTGGTACATGTTTTTCCTGGCTTGTTTCTTGTTATTTTCATACTCTTTCTCTAATTTCTTTAGGTCCACACTGTTGACCTTCTTGCTCAATGGCAGTCCAAATGTCTGGGAGAGGCCTTTGATGGATAGGTCTGCATATACCCTTCCATGCTTCATCACCTATCGGGTCTCACAATTGAACATAGGCCCAAAGATAGCTCCTTTCCACTTATCTCATAGTTTTGGGCTACATAAAGGAGGATTCATCTGCTTTGTGTCAACATCCCCCAGTTCACTAGCATATCTTATGGATGTTGAATAGGGAATACCCCCTTTGGTTCTGCAAAGCCTAAAGAAGGAGAGGAGATATTTATAGAGTCTATCTCCTGTACTGTTGGCACTTGGCCTAGAGATCATGTTGATCATTGATGGCTACCTTGTAGGGATAACTGAGAGAAAGCATCAAGTCAGGAAAAGAACCAATAGGTCTAGAGATAGTTCAGGATATGGAGCAGCAGGTCACACTGATTAGACAGAGACTTCAGGAGGCACATGAAAGACAGAAGAAGTATGCCAATGCTAAGAGAACTGATCGGAGTTTCTCACTGGGTGACAAGGTATTTTTGAGAGTGCGATCGCACAAGAGTTCAATATGTTACGGAAAGGGCTCTAAGCTAGCACCTCAGTTTGTAGGACCTTTTGAGATCTTGGAGCGGATAGGACCTGTAGCCTATCGTCTAGCCTTGCCACCTAGCCTGTAGGGTATCCACGATGTCTTTCATGTTTCAGTTTTATGACAATACATCTCTGACTTATCTCACGTATTAGATTGGAGTGCTCTTCAGGTAGAGACAGATGGACAATTGGCTTTGGAGCCAATTCACATATTGGGTCGTCAGATGCTGGGCGTTCGAGGTCGAGAGCTGGACCAAGTTAGAGTCCAATGAGACATGTACGGTGAGGTCACTGTGACATGGGAGGATGCAGTGAGATTGAGGACTCTTTATCCTCACCTCTTTAACGACTTCCAAGAGGAAGTACAGTCTTAGGGGGGGAGGATGTGAGGCCTACCTTTTTCATTCATGTTCATTTGACCATTTATGATTACTGTTGCTGATACATTTAGACTTGTGGGATTGTTGATCCTGAATTACTGAACTATTAGACCTTACGATATTATGGGAAAACTAATTGGGTGATGTTAGATAGATGCTTTATGTTAAAGGAAAACTAATTGGGTGATGTTAGATAGATGCCTTCTATTAAGAGAAAACAAATTGGGTGATGTTAGATAAATGTTTTATGTTAAACGAAAACCAATTGGGTGATGTTAGATAGAAATTAGTTTATATTATGATGATTAAAGGAAAACTAATTGGGTGATGTTACATAGAAATTGGTTTTGTGATTCAATATTGGGAATGGATGTTTGAAATGCAGAATTAGAACCTAATTGTAATGTGATTTCCCTTATGCGTATGTGAACTTGTGATATTTTATGCGAGTGTATGTTTTTAACTTGCTTCAGCTATTGTATTTATATATGTGGTATTGACCTTGCAATTGAGTGTGCAGGTATTTCTAACCAACCACAGGTACTGGAGATCATCCCACACTTGATGTTGTAATCCCTTGTGAAGCCGATCTAGTTCCATGAGGAACTAAGATCAACTCTGTGCATGATGAAATGTTGTAATGTTAATTTGCATGTGGTTAATTGGGTTAAGTCTACCCCTCTTTTAATTTGAATTATAATTTGTTTTGTAAGAATTTTGTCTTTGAATTTCAATTTTAAATTTTAAATTTTTGAAGACCCTTTTCATGTGTTTTAACTTGACCCTGGGTTATACCCCATGGGTCTAGGGTCCCTTTTGACTTGGGTAACCCTTGGTAAACCTCCATATGGTCACCTTAACTTCACACTGAAGTTAAGTGACAAATTTGGAGGCATGAGAGGGAGAGGATAACTGGTACCAACACTCCAACCCATCCCTTTTCATTTCCCAAGGTTGGAGATGACTCCAAGACCCACCAATTGTGGAGGACTTGACTTCAAGTCTCTCTCACAATTGGTGAGAGTACCCATGGAGTTGTGTGGTCCTTCTTGAGAGGAAGGGAATGGGACACATGTGTCACCTTTTCCCTCCTTAACTCCCCTTTTCTCTCTCATATGTTGGAGAGAGGACATGTGGTAAAGGGTGAGGGAGACTTTGGGGATGGGTGAGTGACATGTGTCAACATCCATTCCTTGGGACATGCTTGTAGTAGGGAGGAAGAGTAAGGAGGTGACAAGTGTCACCTCCCCATTCCTCTAAGCTCATGGGTTGAGCTTATTTTAATCCCACTTGGGAGAGGGTTAGGGGTTGTTGAATTTTTGAGAATTTGAATGGTTTTTGAAATTGTTTTTGGGAAAAAAGATAGAGGGAGTTTGGTGGCTTATGTTGGAGGAGATTTTGGAGGAGCTCTACATCAACTTCTTCCATAATAGGGCTTTTAAAGGTTGGTTTTCAAGGCTAAGGCCTCCCCTTTGAATTTTAGTTGCTTGCATGGTGCATGTGTGTGTGAGGTATTTTCTTGTGTTGTATTTTGTTATTGTGGGGAAAGTTTGTAGGGTGTTGTATGAGCCTCTCCCACTTGGGAGAAAATGCTCAACAAGTGTGGGGTAGGGGAGGAGTGATCCTCCTTGAGGTCATTACCTTGTTTTGGGATGTTAAAAGCCTTGAGGGCATTATATGTTATCTTGAGCAATTTGAGACATGGCTTGAGAGACAAAATATGGGAACTCTTGAAAAATTTTGTTAATTGTGAAGGCTTGAGGCCATAAGAGAAATTGTGTTGGCATATTTTGAAGGAGTGGAACTCTAGAGTTGAGTGTGACCACTCTCCTACCCCTTTGAACTCACCTTGGTTGAGTTCGTGTGTTGTGATTATCTATGGGTGTGATATTGTGTTTTGGGATGTTTGTGTGCCATGTTGTGAAGTGGAATGAGACCCTAGGTGTGTGGATGACCTCCCTAGCTTGGGGGTGACCCTCTTGTGGGTCTACGGTAGGGAGGACAGCAAGATGTGTGGTTTTCTTTTCCCATTTTGTGATATGCAGGTTCCTTGGAGCTTAGTGTGAAGTCGAAGAAATTCCTTGTCTTGGATAAATATTTTGTTTTCCTTTACTCTTAAAGCTCATGAGGGAGAGCTTGGCCTTCTTAGGAGATCTTATCATTGTTAGTTGTCAAATATGAGAACTTGGTTCTCTCTTTTGGTTGTAAAATAGACATTTTTCATTGTATTGGAAGTTAGAAATTGTTAGTTTAAATGCTTATTATTCAAAGGATGATTTGAAGAAAAGTTGTTTATAAGATAGTTCATTGTATGTCATTTTGGAATTTCAATTTGTTAAGTTGTGATTTTTGTGGTTGTGATAAATAAGGAATTGTAAATTGTTATCTTGGGAAGAATGAAAATTGGTTGTAGTTTTGCATTAGAGGCTTTTAATTATTTGCAAATGTATTTAATTCCTTCCTACAAAAATGTGTAAATTTTAGTCATGCAATGAATAAACTTGTTAGGAAAAAAAAAGATTTTTTGCCTTATAGTAGAAATGATAAAAGAAAAAAAAATAGTTACATATCTTGTAAAAATTGTTTAAAAAAAATTAAAAAAAAAATTAAAAAAAAATTGTAATTCTATTTACTATTTGTATTTGAAAGAATGCATTATTTCATTTAGCTATGGCAAATTTTAAAATTCTGCCTAAGAAAAGAAAATATATAGAGGATATATATATATATATATATATATATATATATATATATATATATATATATATATATATATATATATATATATATATATATATATATATATATATATATATATATATATAGCTATATTTTAATATTTATTAAGACTGTGATTTGAAAGTAACTATGCTTTTGCTGTGTATTTTAATATTTATTAACTGTGAAATTAATTTTTTTTTAAAAATCATGATTATTATATATATATATATTATATTAAGTGAAACCTATATAAAAGAAAATATTATAAATAAAAAAATAAGGAGTAAATAATGGAGGGACTACGTTGTTTTGGATTGCAGATTGCAGTTTAAAAATAAAAATAAATGAAGTGTTGGGGGGGGGGGGGTTGAAACCCCCCCACCATAGCTACCATTACAATGGGTGTGGGGAGGGGGCAGAACCCCCACCCACACCCCACACTGTGGGATGTGGGTGGGGGCTCCGCCCCCTTCCCACACTCCCCACAGCCCCAACCTTCATAATTCCCATGGGACTTGTCTCCCCCGCACAGCCTCTGCCTTGCCTTCGTTGCTTCCTACAGCCTTTGCACCACCTTTGTCCATGTCACCGATAGTCTTCGCAATTACGTCACCGCCCGGCTCTCCTCCGCGGCTCCCCTTATCTCTGACCCTACACTCCACACATTCGCCACTCCTCTGCTCCCAAATCTCCACCACCACTTAGTCATGGCTCCTCCACTACGTCCCCTCACAGCGCTCGACCTGCGGCCTCCTCATTTGCGTCGCCACTTCCACAGCCCTATCAAATCAAAACAAACAAACAAGAACCTTGTTTTAGGTCTCAGCCAATGGAGCCATACAAATAGATTTTAGGGCTTCAACTTTATTACCAATAAGAATAAAAAGAAAAATAAACTTTGCTCATAAGTAAAATAAATAAAATACATATATATATATATATATATATATATATTTTCATATATTTTTTTAATGAAATATAAATTCACTATATTTATAAAAGAAAACTTAGTGATATAAATACAATAAGTATATATATATCTGTGTGTGTGTGTGTGTGTATTTATATTTTCATAAGCCATCATATGCATTTCATATGTGGCCATTTAGACTCAACTTGTACAACAAGAAATTGAGAAAATGAGAGAAAAAATGAGAGAAAAAGAGAAAGAAAGATAAAAGTGAAAACAAAGAGGAGAAAATGCATGACTTTTCCAAAATAGGGCTAAGAGTACTAATTAAGATTTAATATTCCTTTAATCATGATTGGGGGCAATTTAATTAACAAAATTAATTTAAACGTTGATTTAAACCTCAAATGGAAACCTAGTGAACTTCATCAGATGAAGTTAGTAAGTCCTGTTTATGAGATCTGATCTACCAAGAAATTAGGAATAATGTCAATGATGTAGACATAACTCTAATTGATAGAAAATGTGAAGGAGAACAAATGTTTGGCTTTGCTGAAAAATGTTAAATTTAGAAAATGTGAAGGAGAACAAATTAATATTAAATTTCAGAAAACGTGAAGGAGAACAAAAGATCAAACTTTGTTGAAAAATGTTCAATCAACTTAATCAACTATAAAAAAAATGAAATTAGTGAGATGTAAGAAATTTATTTAACCCAATCAAGAAACCTCTTGATCAAATTTAGTGCTAGTATAGTAAACCATACTCACGCCCGTGAGGCATTATGCTACCGGATTTTCCAAGAATTTAGGGTTTGGTTAGGTTAGTAAAGTTTAACCCTATTAGTGACTTTAACCGCGTCGCGATGACCCCCTTGATGGCCTTCTTGCGATTGGTATACACATGCATGTGTATTACCCCATTTTTAGCTGTATTGTTCTGTTCCTTAAGTGTACGCCACCGAGCACGTTTATGCGTGTGAGGGGGTTTCTAGGGAAGCATGGAATTTGTTTTGATATTTCATGTCATGACCACATGACAAATGTGGACATGACATGTGTGATGTGTGTTGTGACTGCATGGGAAATGTGGGCATGAGAACATGCAAGGTCCATCCTTAATCCATACCAATCAAGTCCAGTCAATCTTGCACAAATGATCCAATCACAATCACTGGTCTTGATCCTTGTCTGGTCATAAACCAACTCGATCAGTTAATCAAACATTTGTCTTATACAGGATGTAGCATTGTCAAAATCAGACCAATACACATGTCTTACATGACATGCTTCATTTCTTGAAACTAGACACTATCCTTCGTGTTTTCTCTAGGGATCTATCGTTCCCCACCATGACAACACACCTGTCATGTTGATCTAGGGATATATCATTCCCTGCCATGACAACACTGTCGTATATCTTTATCAGTATATCGTTGGTTTACTGCTCGACAGGGGCAATACCATATTTGTTCTTGCATCATTTGTGCATACTTGCTTACTTGCTTGTGTGTGTTATCATTCTATTCTTGCACCACGTATCATTCAGCTCTTTCTTCATCCTCACCCATTTTTCACCTTCTTCTTCATGAGATTGTCCGTCTCACGCCCTTCTACCTTCTTCTTGTCCAATCTCCCAAGGGGGCATCCTATCGTCATAACCTGTACCAGGGGCAAACTAGGGCATACATCATTATCAAACTATCTATTCTTTGAAGCAACGCCATAAACTGCATTGCCTCAAAGAGGGGCAAAATGTATACGCCTAAAAATGACATGATTCAATCTAAATAAATATTCTTAATATTTATTCCATCTTTATTCCTCTATTAATAAATAAATAAACAAATTTATTTATTTGATTCATATTCTTCCAATAATTAAATAAATGCCTTTAATTAATTTAAATTCTTCAAAACAATTAAATAATTCTTAATTATTTAATTAAATCAAATCATTCTTCCAAATTTGAATAAATCAAATCAAATTTATTTAAATCCTCTTAATCTCTAAAAATAAAATACAATCAAACATTTTATTTATTCTTCCAAATCATGCACAACAATTAAATAAATTTATTTATTTAATTTGCTTTCTTATCTTCTAAATTAAATAATTCCAATTATTTAATTATTTCTTCCAATAATATCTTTTCTAAATTTAAATAAATCAAATATTTATTTAAGTTGTTTTTTCTTCTAAATTGAGTTATCTCTAAATATAATTCAATCCTTTTGCACATGCAATTAAATATTCCTAATATTTAATAAAGCAAAATATCTTCTTATTCTCATGCAAATCCCTTCTTCTTGTTTTAAATCACTTAACTAATTAGTATATTCTTTTAATTGATTTAACTCATTCTTCTATTCTTAGCAAATCCTCTCATGCAAAAGAAAGCAAGACACATGTCTTCTTCTTATTTGTTGCACGTTCCTCAACTATTCTCAATCATTGATCTTCTTATTCTCTCTATACCATTGATCTTATTTCTCTCAAGTCTATAAGTACAACCTCATTCTTCCATTTCATCCATCCAAGCTTTAAGTATCATTATTCTGTAGGAATTACAGCGCGCCTTTGGCACCAATTCCTTTATTGCTTGTGATCACATTCATTACTATGCACTACTACCATCGTTGTGAAGCACCTCTTCATTGCAATACTATCACTGCCATTCCCAATTGACATTCTTGAAGCATAGCAAGGAAGTGCACTCTCTGAGGGACCTATTTCATACATGCAAGAACAATTGTGATAGGCAATCAATGGAAGTTTCAAATTAAGGAGGTTTTCTTTTGTTGTTCATTGCTTTATTTGATTTGAATCTTCTTTTTTCACCATTTCATCGAGTTTTGGGTATCTTGATATTTGATATTATTGATTATTCATTTGATCCAATTTTCCCCTTAACTTCTTTTCTTAGGCCGATGGGACCTTGTCCTTTAGAACCCATTCTATGTAAGATAGACTCACCTCGCCCATAGATTTCTGTTGGGAGCTTAGGTGGTTCTTGTTGTGTATTCTCTTCTTGTTCTATGTAGAGCCATTGTAAGATATATCTTTCCTCTGTTTCATCTGATAGGGTCCCCCATTTTACCAAGGGAACTGTAGGAGGTGTAGGAGGAGCAGATGGCTTTGGAAAATGCTTGGTTCACCCAAAGGATCTAGGGGATAGAGGCATTTTGGCTAAGTTGAGGCTGTGCTTGATGCAGTATTCCCTTACTCCCATTTCTTTGATGGTAATTTTCTGCTCTTTGGGCTTGGATGAGGAAGCTTTGGAGGTAGAATCATGCTGTGGGGTAGGCGATGTAGATGCTCTATTGTTGGGTATGATGTAATCAGGTTTTGAGCAGACATAGTTGCAATGTTGAAAGGGGTCAGGATCACCTTAGATGTTGACTTATTTGCCATTATGAGGGAATTTTATGCATTGCTAGTAGGTAGAAGGCATAGCTTTCATGGCATGAATCCATGGTCTACCTAGGAGAATATTATAGGCTATCTCTCTATCTAGGACTTGGCAAACAATGTCCTTTATCACCGGACCCGCTTGTATTGGTAACATCACTATTCCTTTAGTAGTTCTTTCCTCTTCATCATAGGCTTTAATAGTAATCTTTTTCCTTGGATCTACCACATTTTTAGAGAACCCCAATGTAAGGACTAGCTTGAGCATGCAAATATTTAAACTAGCTCCTCCATCAATGTGAACCATTTTGATACGGTGTTTATGGATGAAAATGATGATATGCAATGGGGTGTTATTAGGTTGAGATACTGAGAGGTCATCCTATTTGGTAAATGATATGGTGCTAGAGGAGGTTAGATTTCCTACCATAACTTGAAACTTCTCTTGGGCCAAGTTGGTAGGTACAATTGTTTCCACTAGGGCATTTTTAAGAATCTCTTTATGGGAAGGAGACAAACACAACTCTAAGATAGAAATGTGGGTAGGGGTTTTTTGAAGTTGGTCTATGACACTATACTGATGGGAGTTGGACTGAGAAGGTGACGACCTTGGAGGGAGGGTATTCAACGTGACCTTACCACTGCGGGTGATGATGTTGCAATCAGTTTGTTGGGTTCTAATTGTTGGTTGGGCATGACCACATTGACTTGTGGAATGTGCTCTGATATGCAATTTATAGTGTAGTCAAACAACATGCTCACATAGTTAGCATTATTATGCCCGTTATTCTAATTTTCCATGTTGTGGTTGTTATTGTTGTTGCCGTTGTTGTTGTTGTTGTACGGCCTATCGTGATTGAGAAGTGGATCCTTGTATGCCACATGCATCTTGTTAGAGGTATGTTGTTGAGAACCTACTTGATTTTAGTCAAGTATGTCTTGAATGACATGTTTGAGATAGATACAATTGTTGGTCGTATGGCCTCTTCCTCTATGATACTCGTAGAAATCGGTGTCTTTCCAATAGTGAGGTTTTATTTGAGGCTCATAGTCGCTAGTTGGCAGGAGAGTGATCTCATTGTTGGCCAATAGCTTTCGTAACGTAGACTCTTGGGACTCTCCTAGCAGTGTGAACTTTCACCTAGGATTGGAGTTGTACCATGGTTTTGACTCCTGAGAGAATGTTTTGTTGGGCATAGCATTGCTTGCCTCTCCTTTGAGAGTGAATATTGGTTGTTTGGGAGTTGCCACTTTGGCATCAACCACTCCATCATTGATGATGTTTTTATTCTTCATCCAAAATTTTGACTTGTCTGTTGTGTAGTAAGAGTTAGGGGTGTCCTTGTATAACTTTATTTGCCCCTTGGTGATCATAGCTTTCTCAATAAATAATCCCATCTCAGTGACCTTCGAAAATGATGTAGGGCATTGAATTTTGATTTGGTAGCTTAGATCAGAGTTAAGGTTGTGGACAAATATCTCCATCAATTGGTTCTCAAGTACATCATATGAGCATTTGCTCGCTAGTTGTCTCCACCTTTGTAAGAAGGAGGCGAAGGACTCACCACTCTTTTGCTTTGTATTTCATAAGTTGAGCATGGAGACTTCATGTTCAATGTTGTACGAGAAGTGTGTGATGAATTTGTTTACTAACTCATAAAAATTTTTGATACCCAGTGGAAGTCGTGAGAAGCACTCCATGGCTTGACTACCTAGAGATCTAGGAAATAGTCTCATTAAGAAATTTTTGTTGTGATCTACTTCCATGTGCACAGAGGTAAATTCCCTAATGTGATCTCTTGGGTCTACTTTCCCTTTGTACTTGTCAAATTTAGGAACTTCAAACCGAAAGGGGAAGGGCACCATGTTCAAACTTTTGTCAAAGGGGTATGGTGCAATGTCTTCCAAAGAGTAAGTTTTAGTACTTGTTCCCATTTTGAGATTCATCATTTCTTGTGTTAGGCCCTCGATTTGCTTCCTCATTTCTTCCATGGGAATGTTTGGGTCTATGACTTTCTTTCCTTTATCTCCACTAGTGTGGTTTTCATGAGTTTCCTCTATGGTCTCTTTTAGTTTGTTGAGATTGAAGTCGGTGGGGAGCTTAAGTCCCAGATTTTCAAGATAAATAAAGTACTTGTGAGGTTCTTCATGGAGCCCTTTTTCTAGCAAGTGTTGAAAGTTCTCATCTTGGAGGGTTCCTTGGTACTCTTCATGAGAGATTTCCTCATAACTATTGTGAGGGGTAATAATGTGGTTGGACGATCTGGCCATTTCAAGCTGTCTTTTGTATTGAGATCTAGTTAAAACCATGCAAGGTGATGTGGGAACCGATGGGATGAAACTAGAGACTTTGATAAGGTACTGATGGAGATTGTTGAGAAGAGGATACTTGTGACAAGATTTGAACAAGGGTCTCTTTTGATCAATGATTCCAAGTAAGATGGCTGATACAAGATGATAGCCACAAGTAAGGGTACTCGATACCCATTTACCATGTAGAGACTAGTCATGCACCAAGACCACTAGCGAAGTTCTGTGACCTACTAGGGTTACTTGAATCTGAAATGATCTGAAAAAGGTCTTATGTAATCTGATATAGAATACTTTGACTTTGCACTAGGGATACCTGATAGAAGGTGGATGAGACGACTGACGAAAGACAAGGTTTGATGTAAAACAAATGAGAAAGTGACTGCAAGGTAAGATCTGATCTCAGGATTTGGAATTAGGTTGAAATAGGTACCCAGAAAGGTGAACAATTTTTTCTCAAAATTTTGGGAGATACTCACTGTCACAGATGTATAGAAATAGATGCGCAGTAGAATGGGATAAAAGCGCAGTAAGTCTCTATGAATGTGCAGTAACAGGTGATAAAAACACATCAGGTCAATGAGAATGCGCAGAAAGTTGATATGTATGTGCAACCTTAGATAACAAATGCGCAGCTCTAATTTTTTTAGTGTTTTTGCAATTTTTTGGTAATTTTTTTGATGTTTTTTAGTTTTTTTGGTTGCAAGATGGTCTTTTTGATCTGATTTTCTTAATTATGGCAAGAAGACATAGCAAACACAAAGAATGTTTTCATGTTTTTTTTGTGATTTTTTTATTCTTTTTGACAGAAAAAGAAAGTACAAATCCTAGGCTGGTTGAGACATTATAAACTGAATTCTCTCTATTTATAGGTGAGGCATCTTCAGGAGGTGATAATCACCCTTCCCTGCACTGGCTTATAGGGGTTTTTGGATTATTAAAAACAAAGGTGTTTAATAATTGCAACCGTTCGAGTGGTTATACATGTGGCAGCACTACTCTCCATTATGGAGTCTCCCAGCTTGCAAGGGTTGCACCTTGGAGGGTTTTGGGGGAGGTTGGCAGTCGATATAACACAACTTCACTTGTTGTTTGAAGCTTTTGCTCCAAACATAATTTATTTATAGTGGATTGGTAGAGCTTGGCTTTAGCTTGTTACCACTTAAGGTTGTTCCCTAAGGATGGACGAATATCCAAGGGCAGGCCTCTCTAAAGGTAAAACACATGCGAAAATGATATGTCTGGCATTTTGGTCACCCTAGATAGGGGAGAGCATAGGCCTAGTATCATTCCCAAAACATGAAAGATAGTGGTTCTTTTCCCCTAGTTAAAATGAAAAAGACTAAATGACCTATCTACTTGGGCATGCATAAAAATTTGTTAACTTGAAGTGATAACAAGATAGCAATGGTTCAATTTTACCAAGATAGAAATAATTTGTTAACTTTGAAGTGATAACAAGATAGTAATGGTCCAATTTTATGAAGATAGCAATGTGTCTAACTTTGAAAGATAGCAATATAGCAATGATTCAATGATATGCAAGATAGCAATGATTCAGTTACCACCCTCCTAGTTAAGACTACATGAGATTTGCATGAACATCCATTTACTTTCCTTTAGAAATTGAAGTGTGAGTTAACAAGTGCAGCTATATGATCTAAACTAGTACCTAGCCTACAAGTGGATCAAAGAATATTCTTGTGAAAAGGTGTTAGCGTTAGTAAAAACCACAAGAAAACCCTAAAAATCACTGCTTAGATTAGATGCGCAACTTCAAAGTATGAATGCATAGAAATAAAGCTTAGAAGCACAATAGTACAAATGCACTGAGCCAGAGGTCAAAAGTGCAGGAATACAGAGTATATGCATAGAACTAGCAGATGTGCAGTATCAGAGGTTATATGCGCCAAAATAGAGCCTATATGCACCGAAAGATTAGATGCACTGGAACAAAAAGCATATGTGTGTTAGGATGGGTCAAATGCGCAGATTCCTCCTATGTACAACTTCCTAATGCACAAAAACTTAGTTTTTCAGTTAAATTGGGGCTAGGCCCTGTTGGTGCCTGCATGAGCAGTCAAGTTTCAAGTAGTTAGCATGTAGGCACCTTCCCTAAAAATCCAAAAAAATTTATCTTTCGGCCTCTGCAGTTGAAAAAATGCAAAAAATTAGTTAAGGTGCAAGTGTCTTTGTATATACAAAGGTGTTTGTATATGCATGCAGGTCAAAATGTACATTGGCAGGCTCGTGAAATCTCTATCGGCCTCCAAAAAATGGTAAAAATTTGAGTTATATGCATTATAGATGCATATCGGGTTGCATATACAAAGAGGGAATCTTTCGCAGACTCCCAAGAATATTCTGCAGTTGTATGCATTTCCAAATACATATCGGGCTCAAAAGGAAAATATACAAAGGCAGAAGATGCAATTGGTGGGACCCGCTGCAGGTTTATACAAACAGGTTTTTGCATGCTCAACGTACGAGGGGAGAATGTATATCGAATATTCTAAAAAGATTCCCTATTTGTATGTTTGTGTTTGTATATTCAATATACAAATGAAACATACACCCGAATATACAAAAGATAGGATACAAGCCAGACCTGAAAATATTTCAAATTTGTTCTATGGGCCCCTAGCGTCCGCTGCTTGTATGTATGTGAGTGTTCTATGCCATGGATATACAAAGTCTGGATTTGAAAGTTTTTTCAAATCCAATGGATAAGTGGCAAGGATCCGTGTTGTATGTATCTGGCATTTGTATAATGCGACATATAAGGAAATGTATAAAGAAAGGGAGATGCAACCTAGATACGAAGATGGAATCCAATGCAGTGAATAATCTTCTAGCGTCCATAGGATGTATAAGATGCTTGTATGAGCGGGTATACAATGAGGATATTGTAGACACCCTAAAATGACCAAGTCTTCGAATCACTTGCATTCCGTTATCTGTCTAATCACTTGCATTGCAAACGTTAATTAAATAATCTAATTATTTAATTAAAATCATCAAATTCTTCTAAATCACATACTTTCGACATTAATTAAATAAAACCCAATTATTTAATTAATTAAATTAAATTCCTCTATATTCTTCCATAATTAAATAATTTTTAATTGTTTAATTAAATCATTATCTTCTTTCCAAATTTCAAATCTTCCTTAATTAAATAAAACCCAATTATTTAATTAATTCATCACAAATTCCCACTTATCTAAAACTAAATAATTCTTAAATTATTTAATTAAATCAAATCTATTCTTCAAAAATCATGCAACAATTAAATAAATTTATTTATTTAATTTGCTTTCAAATCTTCTAAATTAAATAATTCCAATTATTTAATTACTTCTTCCAATAATATCTTCTCTAAATTTAAATAAATCAATTATTTATTTAAGTTGCTTTTCCTTTTAAATTTGAGTTATCTCTAAAATAACTCAAGCTTTCTTGCTCATCAATTAAATATTTCTATATTTAATAAAGCAAAATATCTTCTATTCTCATGCAAATCTCTTCTTCTTGTTTTAAATCACTTAACTGATTGCTTTATTCTTTTAATTGATTTATCTCTTCAGTTAACTTATTCTTCTATTCTTGATAACTCCTCTCATGCAAAAGCAAGCAAAACACATGTTTTCTTCTCATTCGTTGCACATTCCTCAACTTATCTCCTCTGTTGATTCTTCTGAATTATCTGGACCGTTGATCGATTTTCCTTGAAACCTATATAAACCCCCCTCATCTCCTTCATTGAGCCTCTCTCTTCGATCGTATTCTCAGGCATACTTAACAGAGCTTCGAGCATACAAAACGCGTCGATTGAGCACTATCACGATCTTTTGACATTGATCTCTTGAGCACTACTTGCTTGTTGCAGCCATGGCTTTGCAACTTCATTGAGCAATCCACATTCAATCCAAAGGAAACAACACAAATTTCGGTAGAAGTCTTTATTTCATTGATTATTTGTCATGGCTTTTATTTAAATTAGTTTCCTTTATGTTATTGGGTTCTTTGGTTTTATTTAGTTTAGATTTAATCAATTTTTCCTCATACACATTCTGGCATGCCCGGTGGGACCCACTAATTCCTTTGTTTCTTTGAGAAATTTGTTTTTTTTAAGTCACAGTACGGCACAGCGCAAACGACACCCCACAGCGCTTCTGGAAAGACTTTTGAGCGCTTCTGGAGACATAGTTAGGCGCTTTTGGAGGTTCTGCGGTGCTTTTAGCAGTGCAGCATAGCGCTATTGGCCTGACAGAAAGGCGCTCTCGGCAGTATTCTACAGCGCTTTTGGCTAAATTAGGGTTTTGACCTTGATCACTGTTTTACAGGATTTTCACGCCATCTATCTTATTACTTTGTATGACAAGCTGTTGTATTTGTCAGACAAACCTATTTTTCTTGTTTGACATCCTAAGCTGATTTATTTAGGAGTACCATCGACTTTTGTGTTAATCCTTGGTGTTGTTATAGCTTTTTGAGTTCTTTAAAGATTGCAGAACACAGATCTCTCAGCTACCACTCCTCAGAACAGTCAATCAATCATGGAATTTTACTTTAGATCTGATTATTTTGAAAAAGTTCCCCTCTTTGTGATCTGAAACAGCGCGGCGCTTCTAGTTATATCGTCTCACGCTTTTGGTAACACAGTTTCACGCTTACGGCTATTATTCAGCGCTTCTGGTATTATTATAGTGCGCTTCTGGTCTGCATCATAGCGCTTTGAAAACATAGTGAAGCGCTTCCGGTTATTTTGCTGCGCCTCTGGTAATATTATACAGCGCTTTTGGTCTACAGTACATCGCTTCTGGTAAAATTGTGCAGCGCTTTTGGTTCAAGTTGATTTGTTTTTTGCTAACTTATGAATTTTTGGTGGAACTAACTCACTTGTTGCGGCTTCTTATTACTCACACAGAGCCAAAAGGAGTTTTCCTAATATGTTCATGCAGGACGAGCGTTGAAGACCTCTTTTGATTTATCTCACTAAGTCTTAGAAACACATTGCATGCTTAAAAGGATAATTGAACAAATCTTTTCTTGCAATCTAAGTCTTAGGAATATACTGCATTTCTTAAGGGACAATGGACATGTATGAACAAACACCTCAATTTTCTAAAGGACAATGGACATGAATGCCAAACACTTCATTTCATAAGGGACAATTTACAACTACAATCGTGTGTGTGCATAGCTTAGTTGCACCTTATTTTTCTTATAAAGGGACAATTGAACCTTTGTTTGATGTGCTTGCTTTTTACTTTTTTTACTTCCTTTAGAAGGGCCTGCTTTTGGATTGCGATTCATCCAAAAGGGACGACCCTAAGCAGAGTTTTCCTTTGAACCACTATATAAGAGGGATAAGGTGAAAGCCAAGTCCTAACCGACATCAGCCTTACCTTGTGGTGCCAAACTGAAAAGAGGTGTACTAGCTCTTTGGGGAAATGATTTTCACATTGAGCGAAGTGTTTGAAACTCTTAGTAGGATTGGTTAAAGCTTTTAGTAGCTTGTCGTATTGCTCGTAAGGCATTGGTCCCTCAAAGTCACTAAGAACCAATTTAGATAGAGACTACCTGACCTACCTCTGAACATTGCGGTAATCATCAGTGCAAGGGAAATCAATTTAAACCCTTAAGATACTCACCATTTGCTCCCTTGAGAAGAGATAGTATTCCCTTGGACATAAAGCTCTTGTGACCTACTTGAGCTTTCCAAGGGGAGGGTGAGATATCCCTACCTATCATCTCTCGCAAAGATACTAAATATTCGACACCTTTATGGAATGATATTTTTATCGACGGAGTATTAAGCTGTGAGCTGATCTACTGCAATGAAACCTTGTCTCTAGGGATAAAAAGTGCTTGTTATTGATTGCAACTATATTAGACCTGTGGAAACATTGGGCTTGTTTGGAGCCTTGAACATACACTATCTGTTGTGTCAGTCCTTGTGCCTTTTTTGACCACTTGTTTGCTGTGTTTTCTCTTGCCAAACCAATCCACTCAGAAATAGAAAAATCTTGCCTTTGAAAAACATCAGACACTACTTCAGCGCCCCTGGTATTATAGCAGCTCGCCTTTGGTAATACAGTAGATCACCTTTGGTTAGCAGTAACCCGCCTCTGGCAAAACTCTACTTCAGCGCCCTTGGTATAACCGTAGCTCGCTTTTGGTCATCGTAGCTCACCTTTGGCAAAGCAGTAACTCGCTATTGGTAGCTCAGTCCGTTGCCTCCAACCCACAGTAGCACGCTTTTGGTAGCACAGTCTTGCGCATCTGGTCAAACAGTATAGCACTTTTGGTCCAGTACTTTGTGCATCAGAGTTTGTCCATTTCTTCAAAGCATCTCATAGATTCCCAGCATTACACTGTGTCCTAAGTGTATCCCATGGTCACCACTAGGCTACAGCAAACTATGAAGTCTAGGCAAGTTGTCCCTAAGAAGCACAAGTCACCCCCTCGCACACCACAATCAGGTCGTCTCAACATTACTCCCAAGGTGACTCCTAGTACACCCGCGGCAAAACCAAACATCTCTCCAAACATGCCGCACATAGATGAACCAAGCAATCCTCATGAGGATAGAACCCCTTTGCTAAATGCACCTCAGTATACCACAGGCTTGCCTCCGGATTTTGTCCCACAATGTTATATCGTAGATCAAACCCCATCTCAAGAAGAGCGACACTTTGAAATAGGTCAATCCTCTCAAGAAGATGGGCAAGATCTTGATGAATTTATACAAGATCCTAGAGCCATAGCTACCTTTGATAAAATCCTTAGTGAGAACCAGGATCATTTCTTTCGCTTGCTTCCAAAGCAAGGCGCCAAGTTACCTCAAGATTTTGATGTGTCCACTCTCAAGCAGAGCACCAACACCCAAGAAACCATACAAGCGGTGCAAACCATGTCCACGGTAACTACGCCCTTACCTACTCAAGGCTCACAGTATAGGAATCCCCTTTTCCAAAATCCAACAGAGGAGAGGCCCATATCACCACTTTTGACTCCTATGGAGATCTATCAAAACCAACAAGAAACTCTCCAACGTCAAGCAGAGTTAGCTAAGCAAGCCACCTTAGCTCGATCGAATGTGCAACCACCTCCTAAAGTGTCCACCCCAAGCGCAAGCGGAATCTTGGTTACCCCATCACGCCTAGGTTTCCCACCCAATTACAATCCGGGGAACACTTATGTAGCCATGCAACAAGGGTCTCAACAAATGCCACCTCCTATATCATCACACCTGCATGTCTCTCAGCCAATTAGAGTCACGCAGCCCCAACCACAACAGTCTTCTACTCTCATCCTCAAGCAACCCCAACCGTCGCAAATCACTTCTACCTATGTTCCTCCACCACAACATTCTTCTACTCTCATCTTCAATCAACCCCAACCGTCACAAATCACTTCTAACTATGTTCCTCCTCTACAACGTTCATCCTCGCTCAACTTCTTTCATACATTGCCTAGCCACTCTCAACATGCCCAACATCAGGTTTCCCAAAGCTATGTGCCACCATCACAACCTAATCAAACGCACTTTATCTTTCCTCCCCCCAATGCCTTTCTTCAACCGTCGTAAAGCCAACATTCTTACCTAGCACCACCTCCACCTCTGCCTAATCAAGGCCTCCAATTCCAACCCAATCTGAACCAATCGTACAATCCATACAATCCCAATCAATCTTACGACCCTTATAATACCAGTACGCATGGCTTACACTATAATCTTCCATATGGGCAACACCAACCGCTTTTTGGACAACAGGAGATGTTACCAACCCCTCCCACAACTATGGAACTAAAGATTGCAGAGGTGCAACAACAGCTATCTGATCTTACGTTTGGCCACACCAAAAAGACCTTCTCCTTAGAGGAAGTGTGCCCTTATCCTTTTGATCGGTCATTACCAATGATCCCTTTTCCTCAAAATTTCACTATTCCCAAGTTCGATAAGTACAAAGGAAAAGGTGACCCAAAAGACCATCTCAGGGAATTCTATCTTGCTTGCTTCGAGGTCTCTCATAACGACACATAGCTTATGCGTCTTTTTCCTCGCAGTCTTGGAGGTCAAGCAATAGAATGGTTCTCACACTTACCTACGGGTATCAAGTCTTTCAACGAACTAGCAGAGAAGTTTGCCACCCATTTTTCTTACAACGCAGAGCATGAGATTTCCATGATGGACCTATGCAACAATAAATAGAAAAATGGTGAAACTTTCATTTCTTTCCTTCAACGATGGAGACAAATGGCTAGTAAATTCCCTTTCAAGATTCCAGAGAAGCAGCTTGTTAGCATATTTGTGGAGAACCTCAACCAAGAGTTAGGTTTCCATTTGCAAATTCTTAGTGCTACAACCTTCGATGAAATCACATACAAGGGTATCAACATTGAGAAGGCCCTCATTGCTAAGGGTGTGGTCAAAATCTTTAAGGAGATGAAAGATAGTACTTCTCATCAACAGTCGAACGACAAACCCAAATATTGGAACAAGAATAAAAACGTGGTCAATGATGGGGTGGTCGATACTAAGCATGTCCAAACGTTGCAAACACCACTGCAACTCTCCAAACTAAGTCAAGCTCCACCTCAACAACAGCAGCAACAAAGGCAGCCTTATCCCAACCAACAGCAACGACAACAAGAGCGGCCCCAACAAGATTACCCTCCGCGACGTCAATTCACTCCCTTGGGAGTGCCCATCGAATCGGTCTTACAGCAAGCTTTGCAGAAAGGGCTCATCACCTTACCTGATGCCCCCCATATGGAGAGCGTATCTACAAAACTACACGTTACAGAGACAATGAGTATTGTGAGTTCCATAGGAGCAAAGGTCATCGAACTGTGTCTTGCATGAAGCTTAAGCACCTCATCCAAAACCTCATCGACGGTAATCAAATCACTTTTGAGGATGAATCACCAGCGCAACACACGAACAAGGATCTCGATATGTACAAGGAACCATTCCCTCATCACGGTCCACCTCCTCCTCAGGATAGAGGTAAAGGTATCAATCACGCGTCCATGTCTTTCGATTCCATTGTAGGTCGTTTTGAAGAGAGTCGAGTGTCTACCCTCACCATCAAAGGCAAATCTACGGATTGTGCTGTTACTACTCGTCGAGGTCATGTCACCATCCGTGCACCTACACCTAGACTTCCGGTTTAGTCTGATTATAATCTTGTCGAACATCTAGGGAGAACACCAGCACAGATCTCTATTTTGGACCTTCTACGGTCATCACCTGCACATAGAGTGGTGCTAGAAAAAGCCCTCCAAGAGTCTTCCGTTCCTAACAACATAGCAGTCGCGGATTTCCAAGCTATAGTAGGTAACATTGCTTCACCTTACAATGTGGTCTTCTCTGAGAAAGACCTCCCCTCCCATGATCCTTGTCACAACGATGCCCTTCATATTGAAGTTCTCATCCATAAGCGCAAAATCAAACGTATACTCATAGATGGTGGTGCTGGTCTCAACATCTGTTCTTTAAAGTTACTAAAGCAATTGGGATACTCTGAGGATCACGTCAACACTGATCATAGTATTACAATCAAGGGGTATGATGATGCAGAACGCCGTTCAGAAGGTGTTATTCACTTGCCTATACAACTGGGCCCTGTCATGCTTGAAACTAGGTGTCAAGTCCTTGACGTTGAGCTGCCTTACAACATTATCCTAGGCCGCACATGGATCCATGCAATGAAAGCTGTTCCCTCCATGTACCATCAGTCTCTAAAGTTTCCATACAATGGTACGGAGATTACCATCCCAGGAGATCCTAATCCTTTTGAATTTTGCCGTGTCTTGCAAGGAAGCTATAAGAATTGTAACCAAGTGCCTAAAAATGACAAAGCCCTTGAATCCCCTCTTTATGTTGACCCTGAAACTCTCATGCAAGCCTCTACAAGTGAGCCTACACCCCTCCCCAAAATCACAGCACGCGTCCAAGATATAGGCTTTGGCACTTATGATATCTCCAAATCTTGTTGTGTAGGGCGGATGCCTTTATCTCCAAAATCTTACGGCAAACCACCCATTGCCAAAGTTACCAAAAAAGCAACTATTCCTCCCCCAACATTCCTAACCCAATTCCAACATGGACGGTTATTAGAAGAGGAAACCATTGAGGATATCTCTTCTTGGCTCTACAAGGAGAAAGAACCAGTCACAATACCAGTCAAGCAATATGGCAATGGCTTAAGGATAGTGAAAAACATGGGCTATAAAGGCAAAGGTGGCCTTGGGAAATAGAATCAAGGCACTATGGAGCCCATTGTGGTAACAAAGAAGCTAGACAAGAAAGGATTAGGATTTGGTAAGAAGGTACCATGCACCTCGGACATCGAGTATATCCTCGACGAGGTAGCTGACACTCTTCCCGCCAATACAACGTCTACAGAGGATATCATCGATGACTCTTCCCTCCACATGACCAATCTATTCGCAGAATCCTCCATTTTTACACTATCCTTCGTATCCTTAACTTCCACCACCAGTACCCAGAATGTCACGCTTGTCTACCCTGAACTTATCGATTGGGACGAACAAGAGGCCCCCGTTATGGATGTATTTCAGAATGACGAAGCTCTAGCTGAGTTTATGGGACTTCGGGAAGGTATCCCTCTTGGCGATCACAAGGCAGGTTTTGTAATGGAACTAGAGCCCACGGCTTATTTTGGTGAGAATGCCAAATCCTCTAGTCGCAAAAGTGCAAATAAAGAAAGATCTCTAGGTGAAAACCACACTGTGGCACCTCCTGATCATAAAATAGTAAAAATAAAGGACGTATCCAAAGGTGAAAACCCAACTGTGGCACCTGAGGATGGAGGATTTGACCTTCCCTTACCATCTAAGTACCAAGAGAAATCAGCTCTCCTAGTGGAAGATTCTACAAAGATCAACCTGGGTACAGAACAGAATCCAAAGACAACATTCCTAGCGGCATCCTTATCCAACACAGAGCACAAAAATCTTAACAACTTCTTCTTGCAACGAACCATCAACTTTGCATGGACCTATGCAGATATGCCAGGGCTAGACCCTAAGCTGGTAGTTCATTATCTCACAGTTGATCCCAAGGTGAAACCAGTCAAGCAGAAATTGAGAAAGATGCACCCACAGATAGCTCTCTTGGTGAAGGTGGAAGTACAAAAGCTATTAGATGCCAAGTTTATACGACCTATTGACTATTCAGATTGGGTCTCAAACATTGTACCTGTGTCTAAACCTAATGGGCGCATCCGCATGTGTAATTATTTCAGAGATCTCAATAAGGCATGTCCTAAAGACGACTTTCCACTACCAAACATTGACATTATAGTGGACTTGACAGCAGGTCACGAGATGCTTTCTCTCATGGATGGATTCTCAGGTTACAATTAGATAAGGATAGTTGAAGAAGACCAACATAAAACAACCTTTACTTGTCCTTGGGGCAATTATTGTTGGTGTGTCATGCCGTTTGGTCTGAAGAATGCAGGAGCAACCTATCAGAGAGCAATGACAGTGATCTTCCATGATCTGTTTCATCACATCATGGAAGACTATGTTGATGATATATTGGCTAAATCTTCTCGGGCGGATCACATATAGGTCCTAGGACAGATCTTCGACAGGCTTGAAAAATACCAAGTAAGACTCAATCCAAAGAAGTGTGTATTCGGTGTAACATCAGGAAAGCTATTGGGATACATCGTATCTCGCAGAGGCATCAAAGTAGACCCAACGAAAGTAAAGGCTGTAGTGGAGATGCCTCCACCCAAGAACCTTAAAGCATTAAGGAGCCTTCAGGGAAGGTTGCAGTCCATTCGACATTTCATATCACAGCTAGCAGATAAATGTCAACCCTTTCAACGCTTGCTCCGAAAAGATGTCTCATTTCGATGGGACAACAAGTGTTAGGCAGCGTTTGATCAACTTAAAGAGTATCTAGCTACACCGCCCGTATTGGTTCCACTAGTTGCGGACAAACCTTTGATCTTATACATCTCCACTACAAATTCAGCCCTAGGGGCCCTGCTAGCATAGAATGATGACACAGGAAAGGAGCATGCAATTTATTACATTAGTAGAACCTTGGTGGGATACGAGCTCAATTATTCACCAATGGAAAGGGCTTGTTTAGCAGTAGTGTTCGCCTCCCAAAAGTTGCGGCATTACATGCTGAACCAACACACAAATCTGATAGCCAAAATTGATCCCCTGAAGTATCTATTAGCAAAAGCAGCTCTCACAGGCAGACTAGCTAAATGGGTCATGATTCTTAGTGAGTTCGACATTGAGTACATGGATCGTAAGGCACTCAAAGGACAAGCCCTCGCGGATCAACTAGCAGATGCACCTATGAAAGATACACATCCTATGGTAGCAGACTTTCCTGATGAGAACCTCTTCACTCTTGCTACCTCCATAATGTGGAAGTTATACTTTGATGGTTCTTACACACAGCATGGATCAGGAGCTGGCATCTTATTTGTTACACCTCAGAATGACTACATTCCAAAGTCATATTGGCTAGCATTCCCTTGCACCAACAACATAGCTAAGTATGAAGCACTCCTCATAGGTCTCAATACAGCAGTTCAATGGGACATCACAGAATTACAAGTATATGGAGACTCACAGTTAGTCATTCGCCAAGTCACAGATGAATACCAAACAAAGGATGAAAAGTTGGTCCCCTACAAGCAACTAGTGGATGCCTACAAACCACATTTTTCTAGCATCACATTTGAGCAAATTCCAAGAGAGCATAACAAAGCTGCGGATTCTATGGCTTCTGTAGGGTCACTGATTGACATGCCTGCAAATACACAGAAATGTGAATTCTTGATCGAGCAATTGTTGATACCAGCCGTCGATGTTCCTATTACTGAAATTATCTGCAAACTTGTTGGTCCCAATTCCCCATGGTACGAAGATATCTATGAATACCTCAAGAACAAAACCTTTCCCCCTGACCTATCATCCACTCAACGCAAAACCTTTATCCGTCGATCCTCTCATTACATCATTCTGGGTGATACACTATATCGCTGGAGTCTCGATGGTATCCTCTTACGATGTCTTAACACGGAAGAAGCCGAAGCTACCTTACGAGACATACACGAAGGTGTCTGTGGTGCACATTCTACTGGTCCTAATCTTGCTAAGAAGATACTCAGAACAGGTTATTACTGGCCTACAATAGAGCAAGATGCTGCACAGTTTGCTAAGAAGTGTCTACAATGTCAGCAGCATGGAGATTTGATTCACGCACCAGCTCATGAGTTACAACCTGTGACAACTCCATGGCCTTTTTCTCAATGGGGTCTCGACCTCGTAGGACAAATCCACCCTTCCTCCTCCAATGGCCACAAGTTTATCATTACTGCCACTAAATATTTTACGAAGTGGGTGGAAGCCATTCCTATGACCTATATCACCGGTAAGCAAATAGCCAAGTTTATTCTAAACTACCTCATATGCCGGTATGGTATTCCTCAAGCCATTGTCACTGATAATGGGAGACCATTCAAGAACCAAGATGTCCGTGCCTTATGCATACAGTACAATATCCAACATCGCTTTTCAACTCCCTACTATCCGCAGAGTAATGGCCAAGCTGAGGCTTCCAATAAAACCATTCTCAAGATCCTAAAGAAAACGGTCAATGAAGCTGGTCATGATTGGCACTTGCAACTCAATCCCGCCCTATGGGCCTACCGCACTAGTATCAGAACACCAACTGGTGCCACACCATATGCCTTGGTCTTTGGCTCTGAAGCCATCCTACCTATAGAGGTCGAGATCCCATCCCTCAGAGTATCCATGCAAGACCTGATCAGCGGAGATGAGTATCGCACTTCCAGATTAGCTGAGCTTGAACTACTAGATGAGAGGCGCCTTGCCGCACTTAACCATCTCCATGTCTATCAAAACCGCCTTCGGCGTAATTACAACAAAAAGATCAAAGAAAGATGGTTTCAAGTTGGTGATCTTGTACTTAAGGAGAATCAGAGAAATCAAGTAGATCGAGAGAAGAAGGGCAAGTTTGAGCCTAACTGGTTAGGTCCCTTCATTGTGACAGCAGCATATGGATCAGGAGCTTATACTTTAGCTACACCTGAAGGCATTCCTCTGGATGAGCCACTTAATAGTGTCCATCTCAAGAAGTTTTATGTCTAATCCTCAGAGTATTCCAAAAAAAATAAAATAAAATAAAATAAAAAATAAAAAAATAAAAAAATCTAAAAAAAAAATCCGTCCTCTGGTGAAAACCTGGCAAACAGGCGCCTTGGATAAGTACCATAGTGAAAACCTGGCAAAAAGGCGCTATGCGTAGAGTTAGGATCCATCGTCTATCGAGTCCTATCCACTCCTTGTCCAGTTCACAACATGCCTCATCCATCCACCCATAATAAAACCATTGACTTTGTTTGCATTTCCATCTCCTTATCTAGTATAGCTTGGAACTTTGTCAATGTCCCTCGTCATCATCCCACGTCTTGATCTGTGTCTACAGTTAACACTGTCTTGTACTAGGTCATGTCTTTCTGTGTCTTCTTCGGCAGTCACCCCTACTGTTTCCTCTACTAGAATGGGGGCAACTCTTTCCTTAGCTTCGGTCTAGGGTTGGTTCCTTGTTCGTGGTTCGCAGCGCGTACTTCGATCTTTTCTCATTTCCATAGGTAACACCCTTTAATGGACACATCGCTCCTACGATAAGGCTGTTATCCTCTCAACACTTTTCCACATCATCACACCACCAGAACTACATATTATCTCTTCACAATCTTAAAGTACCTTGATCCCATGGATATGGGTATGTAGGCAGTCTAGAATACGAAGGACGTTTCCAGTACTTAGGTACATAAGATCACCTCTTCTCTGCTCTTTTCCCACATCATCACACCACCAGAACTACATATTATCTCTTCACAATCTTAAAGTACCTTGATCCCATGGATATGGGTATGTAGGCAGTCTAGAATACAAAGGACATTTCCAGTACTCAGGTACATAAGATCACCTCTTCTCTGCTCTTTTCCCACATCATCACACCACCAGAACTACTTATTATCTCTTCACAATCTTAAAGTACCTTGATCCCATGGATATGGGTATGTAGGCAGTCTGGAATACGAAGGACGTTTCCAGTACTCAAGTACATAAGATCACCTCTTCTCTGCTCTTTTCCCACATCATCACACCACCAGAACTACATATTATCTCTTCACAATCTTAAAGTACCTTGATCCCATGGATATGGGTATGTAGGCAGTCTGGAATACGAAGGACATTTCCAGTACTTAGGTACATAAGATCACCTCTTCTCTGCTCTTTTCCCACATCATCACACCACCAGAACTACATATTATCTCTTCACAATCTTAAAGTACCTTGATCCCATGGATATGGGTATGTAGGCAGTCTGGAATACGAAGGACATTTCTAGTACTCAGGTACATAAGATCACCTCTTCTCTGCTCTTTTCCCACATCATCACACTAACCAGAACTACATATCATCTCTTCTCAATCTCAAGGTACCTTGATCCCATGGATATGGGTATGTAGGCAGTCTGGAATACGAAGGAAGTATCCAATACTCAGGTACATAAGATCACCTCTTCTCCGCTCTTGACCCATTCATCACTCTATCCAGAACTACATATTTATCACGTTCATCATTCTATCGTAAGTGTGCCTTGATCCCGTGGATACAGGGTATGTAGGCAGTCTGGAATACGAAGGATGTATCTAGTACTCAGGCACACACGATCCATCATTCTCCGCCTGTCTCAATCCAGTTGCACTGTCACCCCTCTAGTCTTCCATTTTTACAAAATCCATTCACCTCGACTTGACTAACTCAAGCAGCGAGCTAGCACATCCTTTCAAAGCAAAAGTCCTTAACAAACTTGAAGCAAAGAAGCTTCCTTCCAGAGTCTTCTACTGTCCTGCATACCGATTGCCAACATCAGCTAAGTACCGCTTAACCAAGCCCTAGATCCACAAGCTTGTCTTCTTCGAAGTGTTCCATTGTCGAGACCAACACACGCATCTCCTGCAACATGGGGCATTTCCTGCAAGTGAGACATTGTCTTTTTCGGTAGATAGCCCCCTTTAATGGACACAAAGTTCCTACGATAAGGTTGTTATCTTTCCTATCCAATCTATCCTGAGCAACCTCTTTGGCAAGAGAATATGTTGGCTGTATGTTTACTTGGTAAGTCAGTCAATTTGTGTTATGGTTTATCTTTTGTTCCCTATTCCCATACCTATTCAAAGCTACCTTGATTTAGCTATAATCTTGGTATGTTGCGATGCAGTATGGATTGGGGGCATAGTCATTGCTTTCTGTGTGCCGTGTTTGAGGAATGATCTTTAGTATCTTTCTTGGCATTCTATTTATCTTGTGTGTGTTAGGACCTAGCATCTTACATATTAATAATTCTTCTTGCATTTACATGTAATGAAGTTTATTTTATGTTCAAGACTATGGCTTATTCGCATGTTCCAACAAGGTTATATTATGTCTAACAGATCTAGGTTCAAACTGTTTGTTTGCAGAGTCAACATCCACGCACTCGGATATTACTGCACCTTGGTCGTTTATACCTTGGTGGCAAACTATCCACATGCTATATCAAACTAAGGATTGCTCTTTATATATAAATGTGAAGCCATTGCAACAAGCTCAGCTTTCATCCATTTCCACATCCTTTATATCGCTTTCATTACAATAATCGATCAACAATCTCTGTCTCCATCTCCTCCTGTTCTTCTCTCTGGTGCATATCTGCAAAACCCACATGTCAGATATCACTGGTCATCACATCTATATCATCATATATCTCTATCATCATATATCTCTATCATCATACATCTATAAGCATCATATAAGCCACATATGTCATCACATGAATCCATAATCATACATACATATCATCACATCCATGACATCAAGGAATGCATACACAAAAGCATGAACAGCAGTGAGTCGAACAGATCATCATATATATATATATATCATGTAATGGCTATCATAATACAAAGTCTCTGTGTCTACATCAATAATACAAAAATGTGTATACATCCAAATATACACCAATATAGTACATCAAGGCTATCAAGAGCCCTCAAAATATACATCAGAATGCACGCAGGCATCTGTCCAAAATGGTACAATATGATACAATACAAACATATGTGCCCTAGTGGGTAGAGCTGCCCTCCTGCTGTGGCCCCTGGCCTCCCCCTGTGCTCGGTGGAGGTCCCCCTGATGGTCCTCCTCCTCCCCCTGGCGGCAAAAGTGGCCCTCTAACTAAGGACGCTGACTGCCCTGTCCTCCGGGATCTTGATGCCCCCGACCTGCTCCTGTCTCTATAACTCAATGCCTGCTGAGCTGCCGGCACCGCACCCACATATAGGCCCCTATAATACTCTGCCTCTCTGCCAGCTGATACTAGCTCGCCCTACACTCGGACAAGCTTGCTGTACAAGGTCCTCTGATCTGCACCCAACGCGTGGCGTGCCTCCTCTCTCTCCCGCCTCACTCTGAATAGTGTGGCCTCTGCTATCAAACGTAGCTGCACCTCTGTGTCTCTCTCTCTCCTAGCCTACGCTAGCTCATCTGCGTCTACTACTGGTGCGGCTGGTGGCTGCACCTGTACCTGTGTCTGTGCCTGTATCTGGGCCTGTAGCTGTCTGTATGCCTGCACCTATGCCTGTAGCTGTGCCTGCACTTGTGCTAGGGCTGTCTGTGTTGCTGTGGCTGCCTGTGTCTGTGCCTGGGCTGTGGCCTCTGCCTGCCTCGCATCGGCCCGCGCTGCATCCCTATCTCTCCGGAGTCGTGCCATCCGGAGCTCTAAGCGAGTCCTCCAGGCTATCTCCTCCTATAGCAGTCGCTCTACTCTCTGTAAGTCGGTCTCTATGACCGGGCCCACTACCTCTGCCATCTCCACATCAGCCTGCTGGCTGCTACCCTCTCCACCTGCCTGCTGGCCCGCTGCCTGCTGCCTAGCTGCCCTAGCCTGCCGCCTCATCCTGGCCTCTCCTCCAAGCACTAGCACCTCTCCCACTGCCCCTGCTACACCTGGTGTAGTCAATCTCATAGGCCTGTGTGTCTGCCAGTACTGATCGTACTCTGGCAGTGTCCCTGGGTCTGCTAGCCCAAAATCCCAATCCCATCTCATGGGGATAAGTCCCCGCACCTCTGTCAATGCTGTCGCCAATGGGATCTCAGCATCCCAGTCTCCTACCTCCCTCCATGTCCTAGCATGCGTGGCCTCCCCCAATGGTAACCCCTGCGGCAATCTGAACTGCCTGAGAACTCGCTCGGGTAGGTATCTCTCTATCATATCTGTTCGTCTACCGAACAGATAGCGAGCCTGTCTACAGTACATGAGCTGCTCATGCTCATCAGCCCACTCCTCGCATAGTAACCAGGGCCTCCATATAAAGATGTCCATCTCGTTTATCTGTCACCTCCAGTAGCTCACAGACCCCATCCTCCGATGTGTCATCACCCCGTCATACAAAAATGCATATGGCTCACCCCTGTCTCGGTGGCGCTGCGCCATGGGTCGGATGACTGGAATGTGCTCCCACGCCCATACCTGTAACAAAGTCACACCTGCTAAGAGGCTCCTGCCTCTCCTGTACACACAATGGTGCATGTCATGCTACAGCTGTCCTAGCACGCAGGGTCCCCACGTATACTGTTTGCCATGGGTGAACATCCCTGATAGAACTGTCCCCCAGCCAACTGATAGTCCTCTCGATCTCCGGTCTGGGCACAGGAAGCCGCCAATCAGTGAAGCAACGATCCATCTGATCCTGTCACAGAGTCTCGGGACGTCTGCCCATCGGATCTCCCCATCCTCTATCCATAGGTCATCTGTGCAGAAGACCTCCTCCAAGCCTGCCTCGCCCCGTGCCGGGTCAAAGTCAACAATCTCCCCGTCTATCCGGATCCTCAGGATGCAGTATACATCCTCTAGTGTCACTATAGCCTCCCCTGTCAGAAAGTGGAATGATGAGGTCTCGCTGTGATACCTCTCCACGACTGTTGTCACTAGGGCGAGATTCACCCTAATGTGTGTCAAATGTGCCACATGCCATAGTCCCGCATGCTCTAGGAATGCGTCCTCCTCCCATGTAAGCTGAACCACCTCGTGCGCTATCGCGTGATGTCACTCTCGCGACATCAGCGGTGGCAGTATCCTCTGCATCCATCACAAATCACTTGTCAGTTTCTTTTCCAAATCCCACAAAACCTATCTACCATCAGTCCCTACAACCCCCAACTTGCCCTTTCCTCTTTGGCAACCTCACTCTTCTACTTGCACCCTAACTTTTCTTCTATTCAAACCAAGAGCACTTTGTTTTATACAAACGCGCTGTCCCTCTCCACCAACCGCACCATACTGTTCAACCAGCCGCGCTGTGATTTTTGAACCAAATGCACCTTGTTTTTCCAACTGTGCCATTCTGTCCTACCAACCGTGCCACTCTGTCATACCAGACGCGACGCATTTTTTCCCCTTCCCGCCACTTGCGCTAAGCTGCTTTGCCAAGTGCGCTGCACTGCCTAACCAAGTGCGCTGCGGGATTTCCCAAGTGCGCTGCGGCGCGAACACCTAACACCAAAAGTGACGCGGTTTTACCAGGTGCGCTGCAGGCGACTAGCAGCCGCGCTACAGCGCGCCAAAAGCGCTGCAATCCTATACCAAACGCGCTGCGGCTTCCTAAAGTGCTTTTGCTTGACATGGCTGACCCTACCTAACCTAGCCCTACACGACCCTAAACGACAACTGAAAAGGGGGTTTTCGATCACTTACCACTGCCGGAGCTCCTGCTAGCCGCTTGTAGGTCTGCACCAACTCCGCCCGATGACTATGCGCTGGAATCGGCATCTCTCCTCGCTGGCTGCTCAACTCACTCCACCTAGGTTGGATTTCTCTTCTCTCTAAATTTAGATTATCTAAGGGTGCAAATGAGGATTGTGGTCCCCATGGGACCTATTTATAGTGTCCCCCCTTAGTTTTTCTTTCCCAGCCCTTCTTCTACTTTTTCTTCTTCCTGGTTGTGTCCTCTTCTGGTCGAGCACCAACACCTTTCCTCTGTCGCTTCCCCGTCTTCCCGCTCGAGGGGGCATACGCTGGGGCAACTACCTACACTGGGGCATCAAAAATTGTATTACATCTTCAACAATCGTTTTCTTTGACGCAACGCTACATGTTGCATTGCATCAAAGAGGGGCAAAATGTAGACACCCTAAAATGACCAAGTCTTCGAATCACTTGCATTGCAAACGTTAATTAAATAATCTAATTATTTAATTAAAATCATCAAATTCTTCTAAATCACATACTTTCGACATTAATTAAATAAAACCCAATTATTTAATTAATTAAATTAAATTCCTCTATATTCTTCCACAATTAAATAATTTTTAATTGTTTAATTAAATCATTATCTTCTTTCCAAATTTCAAATCTTCCTTAATTAAATAAAACCCAATTATTTAATTAATTCATCACAAATTCCCTCTTATCTAAAACTAAATAATTCTTAAATTATTTAATTAAATCAAATTTGTTCTTCAAAAATCATGCAACAATTAAATAAATTTATTTATTTAATTTGCTTTCAAATCTTCTAAATTAAATAATTCCAATTATTTAATTACTTCTTCCAATAATATCTTCTCTAAATTTAAATAAATCAATTATTTATTTAAGTTGCTTTTCCTTTTAAATTTGAGTTATCTCTAAAATAACTCAAGCTTTCTTGCTCATCAATTAAATATTTCTATATTTAATAAAGCAAAATATCTTCTATTCTCATGCAAATCTCTTCTTCTTGTTTTAAATCACTTAACTGATTGCTTTATTCTTTTAATTGATTTATCTCTTCCGTTAACTTATTCTTCTATTCTTGATAACTCCTCTCATGCAAAAGCAAGCAAAACACATGTCTTCTTCTCATTCGTTGCACATTCCTCAACTTATCTCCTCCGTTGATTCTTCTGAATTATCTGGACCGTTGATCGATTTTCCTTGAAACCTATATAAACCCCCCTCATCTCCTTCATTGAGCCTCTCTCTTCGATCGTATTCTCAGGCATACTTAACAGAGCTTCGAGCATACAAAACGCGTCGATTGAGCACTATCACGATCTTTTGACATTGATCTCTTGAGCACTACTTGCTTGTTGCAGCCATGGCTTTGCAACTTCATTGAACAATCCACATTCAATCCAAAGGAAACAACACAGATTTCGGTAGAAGTCTTTATTTCATTGATTATTTGTCATGGCTTTTATTTAAATTAGTTTCCTTTATGTTATTGGGTTCTTTGGTTTTATTTAGTTTAAATTTAATCAATTTTTCCTCATACACAGATATACAAGGGATTTCTGAAAGGCAAACAGTGGCTTTGGTATATGCATATCTTTTCGCATATACAGAGGCGGTAAAGGCAAAATAAAAGGAGAAAAGGCCAGCAATAGAATCATGGGATGCCTACATGGCACGTTTTTACTGGCCGATGACTAATCAGTGTGATTTTGAGCCATGGATCGACAACCTTGTTTTGAACCTACAGTGATGGTTTCTCCTGAGCGTGTGTGGCCAATTTTGAGCAGGAAAATCTCTAGATGCATTTGTTATTGCATCCCGTGGGTAGTTGAGGCTTTAATGGCGGTCGTGTAGAGGCATCGATGGGTGAGGTGACAGGTGAACTACTAGGCTTGTGAAGAAAACCTTCAGGCGGCGGTGCGGATCCTGATTCCACCTACTCATTTCTCTTTGTCTCTCTGCTGCATTGACTTTTTTGGGCGCCATTTCTCATGCAGTGTATCTGGCAGATTTTTTATTTGCCTTGTAATTAATTTTGCTGAGTTTTACAGTCTTGGTATAAAAAAGCAAGCTGTGTTACTCTTTGTGGGGTGGAAGACCTGGGCATTTTTTGTGTAAATAACGAAAGACAGGGCATGATCCTAGTTGTTCTATCTCATTATGGAGTTTATGAGTTACACGATGAATGTATTTTGCACATATGTTTAGTTTCATTGTTGTTTTCTATGAAAAATGTTGTAATGCATGTGTTTACCTATCTATCTCCTTTGCTGCATATCATTCTTCTTTTGAATCTAGTTGCTAAGGGTTTCATAGATTCTAGGGTATAGATTTCTATACTGCATGCTTGATCTGTAACTTCCATTCAAGGAGTGGATTAAATTGTTTTAGGTCAATGTGTGAAGAAGGTTATATGTCAACAGGGATATCTGTAAGTAGAGGCAGTTAGATACCTATTCTTGGGTGGTGTTTGTAAGGCAAGCATTAGCTCCAACCCCATGAAACTTGAATGCCAATTGCAAACCATCTCTTGTATACATTTAAATGACTCTTTGCCCTAAGATAGGCACCGGTCTGCTCCTGGGTCAGTAGTTATGATCCAAAACCCCTTGTCTTGCATCCAAAACATTACTTCTATCTTTTCATAACTTCCATTGTTAGTTGTAGGAGTAGGATTAGGATCCCTGCATACTCTCATCCTTAACTAGACACATATGTCCAAGAATGTTGCCAACCTTGTGATCTATCATGCAAATCTTGGTCCACACATGAGAGTATTCTTCCTGTTATTGTAAAGCTAAATCATTATGTTATTAGTCTAGTCAAGGTTATATCTTTAGTGATAGGGATAGCCCCCTTGGTGCGGCAGAACCAGAAGTGAAGGGGAGGAGCTCACACAACCTCCTGTATTAGTTGGCTAAATTTGCCTGTGCATTGGAACTGGCAAACTCTATGCTGATTCAGAAGAAAACCCAACAGGCCCCATAGTGGGTGCCAAAAATGTTAAGGAAAAATTGGAGTAAACATGAATAATTAATATATCAATATCAATAATACCCAAAACTCAATGAAAAGGGAAATAATCAAGATCAAGAAAACAAGGAAGAAACCTTTGCAAACCTTAATACTTCATAGCTTCCATTGGTTGCCTATCTTAATCGATCTTGCATGTATGAATAAGTCCCTCATAGAGTGCACTTCCTTGCTATTCCCAGATTGTCAATGGAGAATGGCCATGATAGTGCTTTGTAATGAAGATGAGCTTCACAACAATGGTAGTGATATGGTAACAAGTTGATTGCAAGAAAATGGAATGACGTGGGTGCCAAAGGTGTGCTGTAATTCCTGCAGAGTAACAATACTAAAAGCTTGGATGAATGAAATGGAAGAACAAGGTTCAATTTATAGACTTGAGAGAGAGATCAAAGATATAGAAAGAAGGAGAAGATCAATGATATAGAATGGTTGAGGAACATGTACAAATAAGAAGGTATTTGTCTTGAGAGGAATTAAAGAAATAGAAGAATGAGTTAACTGAAGAGATAAAATCAATTAAAAGAATAGATCAATCAGTTAAGAGAATAGAACTAGAGAATAGAAATTGCATGAGGAGAAGAAGATATTTTAACTCAATTAAATATTTAGAATATTCAATTGCATGTGCACAAGGATTGAATTATATTTAGAGATAACTCAAATTAGAAGAAATGGACAACTTAAATAAATATTTGATTTATTTAAATTTAGAGAAGATATTATTGGAAAAAACAATTAAATAATTGGTATTATTTAATTTAGAATGATTTTGGAAGAACTAATTAAATAATTGGTATTATTTAATTTGTTGGAGGAATTAGAAGAATTTAGGAATTTTAATTAAATAAATGATTCTTATTTAATTGTTGGGACAAATATGAATCAAATAAATAAATTTGTTTGTTTATTTACTAATAGAGGAATTAGACTTAAATAAATATTAAGAATATTTATTTGGACAGATTCATGTCATTTTTAGGCGTATACAACAGTGAACAAATGTTTGATATGTTAATGTTCATAAGTGGTCAAAGTTTTGGAGACAACTGATTCAACCCCCACCCATTCTTAGTTGTCTGGTGCATTTCAACAGGTACCACCCATGCACTTTGTAAAATCCATTCATCTAATCCCAAACCCAGTGCACCTCGTTGCACCTCCAAATCCTATTTTTCCATCCCTCCTCCATCTTATTTCACCCATCACCCCAAAAAGCATGTGACCACACATATCCCCCCATCAAATTTACCTCCATTCTTCCCAACTCCTACTATCCCTATCCTAAAATCCCATTATACTCCCATCCTTCTAACTCCCATCTATAAATCCTCATCCCATAAATCCTGATCCCCTAAAATCCTTCATCATGACCAACAAAAGCACACATCATCCAAACAAGAAGCTACCGAAATGCTCACATGATTTAAAAGAAAAAAATTTGATGCCTTCATACATAAAGCAAAGAATACACAAAAGCCCAAAGAGGCTCTACCATCCAAGAAAAATGAAACATCCAAAAGGCTATCAAAGCCCACACTATCAAAAGAAAAAATAAAAACAAAAATGGTGTGGGTCCCCAAACAAAAATCAAGCAATCCAAATGAGGCATCCAAATACCTATCCACCCCAAAATCCTAGACATCTCACTCCCCATATAAAAATCCCATACTTCTTAAGTCTATTTGGATCCCTAAGTCCCCAAATAGATGATCCCTATTACTCCCCACCACACATCCAAAATATAAGCTTCAAAATACATCACGATGTGTGCAACCATTGGTCATGGTTCCCCTCCACCCCATGGGATTCCCACACACCCCATCCTCCCATCATATGTCCCCTATCCTACATATCTTCCTCATCACATCCTTATGGTCCATGCTTTTGCATAATCCATCATCCTCCACCCATCCATAATCCACATCATAATCCATCATCCTCCATCCATCCATAATTCACATCATAATCCACTATCCACTATCCACCATCCATTCCATCTTGTCCTATCTACCAACATCCATGCACATAAGGCTATTTCACATGGTCCATGTGTGACAACTATCCAACATGGGACAACATTATTCTTGCTATGGAAATTGATGCTAGAGTCCTCATTCCATCAAAAAATCAAAAAAATAAAATAAATCAAGAAAAAAACAAAAAAGTAAAAAGAAAAAATCCATCCAATGGTGAAAATCACTCCTTGTGGCACCTTGGACAAGTACCATGATGGAAACCCCTTGTGGGCATCATGTGTAATTCCTTTCCCATCTATTAGAATCCCATACTTGGGGGAAAAATCATACCCTTCACCCACATCCATAACTTCCTTTTCCAAATCTTATCCATTATGTATCCTTATCCTATCATATTCCTATCCACCATCTTCATATCTAGCCTATCGTCTCTCATCCATCGCATCTACTATATCTTCCTCCTTAGATCTTAATAAAGACAAGGGAAAAATATCAAACACATTCTTTGGAGATCTATTAGCATACTTCCCTTTCCAAGCATACCATCCATTCATCCATCTACTACAAAGTCCATCGATCCCTTTTAAGCATGAGCCCATCATACAAAATCCTAAGCATCATACCTAGAGTGGGGCATATGATTCCTATGAAACTTAGTCTTTGGAGATCATCCTTAACCCCTCCATCCATCTATCATGAATCCCTATTGTATCCTTTATCCACATCTTCCATCTATCTATCACGCATCCCCATCCTATCCTTTATCCCCATCTTCCATCCATCTATCATGAATCACCTATCCATCATCTTTCATCACCAATCCCCTTATCCAACACGATCACCTTCACCTCTAGACTTGGTGTTCTTTTGTCATTGGTATCTAGATCATAGGATATCTAAATGGAATCTAATGCCATCTAATAATAAAACCATACCCTATCCAAAATCACAAAATCCAAAAAAATTAGAAAATTTAGAAAAACCAAAAAAATCAAAATATCCTTAAAAACCCAAAAACATTAGAAAATATGAAATTCAAACAATAATCATTCCAATCATCATAAAAACATCCCATCCAAATCATCCTATATCCAACCCATCCCAAACCATCCTATATCCAACCCATCCTGAACCATCCCACATCATCATCACAAATCAGAACTACATATCATCACCACCTACATCTTAATGTGCCTTGATCCCATGGATACAAGGTATGTAGGTAGTCTAGAATATGAAGGAAGTATCCAGTATGTAGGTACATAAGATGCACCCATCCAACCTAGTTGGATGGTCCCTATCCCCTAAGCTTACACTAGATCCAAATGCAATACACTCGCTACATATACTATCAAAAGCATTACCCCTTTACACAAAAAATCATCAACTATCAAATCAACATCAACCACAACTTATAGCCTATATCTCAAGCCCATCCTTTGAATTATCCTAATCATCCATTGATTCCTACCTTAACAGATATATCATTCCTACAATAGGCATAATCCATCATCAAATCATCACCCATCTTGGCAAGAGATACAATCGCTATTTGTTTGGTTCGTTGGTCTTTTGGTTCTTTATGTTTATCTTTTTTCCTATTCAAAGATCATTTCAAAACTACCTTGATCTCACTATATCATGGTATGTGGAAAAATATCTACAATGGGGCACGATCATTACTTTCATGTGATGTGCTTGTGGGTTGTTCTCATTACTCCAAGTTAACATTCATATCTTGTGAATCATAGGGTTAGTTCTAGCATATTGATCTCCTTTTTAATCTAAGGTTCTGTTGATGATTATTTTTACACATTCATAAAAAAAGTTAAAATTCACAAAAATGAACCTAACTGTCTTGAAAGATATGAAGAAATCAATTAAGATTACTTAATCCCAAGTTTCTGTATGGTCAGGTCTTGACCTTGTGGACAATTTAGTAGGTTAATGTGAAACTATAATATGTAAGGGGCCTTACTTGATTTAAGGATGTGCTACTAGTAATTATTATTCCCTGTGTGCAAATATCTCAAAATAACTCTCAATTTAATGATCCTTTGCAAATATTTATATCTTTCAAGTCAAACTTTACATGAACTTTACAGAAATAGACTTGATTATTCAAACTTTATGAAAAATCATCAAAAATATTTTGTATTTCCATGTGTTTAACAGGATTTTTAACAACTTCCTTTAGATAACTGTGTTTCAGCTAATTAGTTAAAGATTGTTTTTTGGAAAAGTTAGAAAGAAAAAGGGTAGAAAACTGGATTTCATCTACATACAACTTTCTATTACTCATGCATATAAATCTGTTTATGCTGATCAATTCAAAGCAAATAAATCCTCATACATAAATCCTAAGCATTTTCATGAATTTACATATGGAATTGCAATCTTCAAGGAAAAAAAAACATGTTTGAGAATAACTGAATCAATTTACACTCAAAATATAGACATAGAAAATTGATGTTTGTATTAACTAACATAAAACAATCATTTCAAATTTACAATGTTTATGACTTCAAATCCTTTGAATTACCAGCAATATACACTTATAGACACTTTCACAGATACATCAAGGAGACCAGACATTCTACGCACTCCTTAATGCAGACCACATGCAAATTTCTATTGTTAGCTATGCTCAAGGCACTATGCTTTAGTCACCTCTCCTGCATACTCTGTTCACTTTTTGAAACCTCCGTGTATTCCTGTGTATTTTTACAAAGTAGAGGGGCTCAATATATAGATTTGATTATCCCCAATACAGTTACAAACCCTAGTCAATCAACGATCTATATCTCAAGTGCAACAACAATGGTGGAAAACAAATCCCACCAAAAACTCTCTGAGCAGCATACCCATACTGAGCGTAAAGATGCCCTTTGGAAACCCTAACAAACATCAAAATATATTCACCATTAAAATATCTTTTGTTGCTTTGCCCTTTTAATATTGCTTATTTCCACCTACAAATTCCTTCTTATCGAAATCCTTTACTCCCTTCGCTTCTCTGTGATCCGATCCGCCCCTTGTGATGTCATCTCCATTAAGTTCCACCTTCCATATACTTGCAAACAGACAAAAAATGGATTTAAAATCTGTGCCGCTTTTATCCATTTATACCTCTTCTGAATGTTAGATGGGCATTAATTGCAGCAATTAATGCACCAAAAGTTTAGCCTTCTACTTCAATATTTGTGTTTTTAAACTTCCCTTTTTACCATTAGTTAAACTATGCATACATACCCGTTTCCTTGTATGTTCCTTTTGTATGTTCTCTTTGTATATTTTAACATACAAACATACATGCAAACAACCATGACTAACGTTCCTTCCCTTTTGTCCATTTTCTGTACTTGTACCTTTCACTTTGTATATCGTCCCTTGTATGTCTCATTATATAAAAGCGCATATACAAAACATATACAAACCCTCTTTTACCTTTTATCCCTCGTGATGCTTTTACTCCTTTGTATCTTAGATATGTATGTTATGAACATACAAGCATTTAAATATACAAAGACCTTTCTATATTGAACTTCTTTTCGCATCCGGTTGGTATCACTTCTTTGCATCTTCTGCCTTGCATATCAGCTTGTATATCGAAGACATACAAGCATTTAAACATTCAAAGACTTTTCTAAATTGAACTTTATTTTAACATCCAACTTGTATCTTTAACCTGTATCTTTTGCTTTACATATCAGCTTGTATATCGAAGATATACATTGTAATTATACAAAGTCGACATGCAAACGGTGGAGCCCACATTACTTTTCACTTGTATTTCTGCAATGCATCAAACACTTGTATCAAAACCCTTTTAGACAAAGATAGATACATACAAAATCCTTTGTATGTCCTTTCAGACTTCAACTTTAATAAACCACAGTTCACTCACTTTTGGTTCTATAGCATTTATAAAGTGCAATACATCCTTTGATATACTTTAAGTCATGATGCATCGCCTTAACCAAATTTTAATATTTCTTGAATTCCACATTGTATGTATATTAAAATGTATGTCTCCGAAGCATACAAGGCACGAAACATACAACAATTTCACCACATTTCATAATCTTTTGGTTCTGTGCCATGTATGTATATTAAAATGTATGTCTCCAAAACATACATACAATGAGCGAAACACGCAACAATAAAACTAACTTTAATACCTTTTCAAATCCATGGCATGTATATCATGTTGTACATTTCCTTGTATATTTCCTTTAACTCAAACATACAAACATAACATACAACCGTCGGACTTAACCGACTATTTATTTAAACTTTGAACTTTTCGGGCCTGACTTTTATGTAAGAATAAAACATTACTGAAATGCATACAAGTATAAAAATATACCAAAACCCGACAACTCCCACATGCATCTTATACAACGATTTGATATACAAAGGACTTTGTATATGAGTAACTTTGTATATGCAACCCGATATGCAAATGACTTTGTATGCGAGTGACCTTTTATACAAACAACTTTGTATATACAAACATCTTTGTATATGAAACATGCAAACCCTTTTATTGTACATTTTACCAAAAACACACATAACTTACAAAATATTGTGAATTTTAACATGGTTCAAAAAGCAACCCTCACTCATTTTTGATAAGGAATTCACCCATATTCAACTCTGGTACTTAATGCTTTCTTTTTTTTATTTTCAGCGAGGTTTGTAACTTCCACTCTCTTTTTCCCTTTTACCACTAAACAAACCCACACACACAAGCAAAAGCCACAGCCACAACAGGGGTCCTCATTTTGCTAAGGAGTAAAATGGGGCGTGTTGTGAACATCGCAACAACTAGAAACCAAACAAAACAATTAAATTAAAACCATTTAAGAAAACTAAATGAAATAAATTCATAACTTCCAACTATCTTTTCTGCAATTCATTATCTAACTTGAGACCTAATGTATTCAATAAGGTGCATGAATTTTTTGATTCAGTTTAAGTGGGTGCACGTGATTAATAATCCTCATCTTGAAAATTAGTTGAAAAAATCAGTGACTGATATTAGACTATATAGTTGATGTCATTCCCTCATAGCCAACTAGATGGAGCCTTACTGCTAGTAGGTGTCCATAGCCCCAACAAGGTTATCGTTACAATTCTCCTAAGTAGAGCCCCACTGCCAGCAAGCATCTATAGCCCCAATAGAGTTACTTAGATGGCTTAATCTAGATTTTCAATAAAAACTATTTAATTTATTTTTGTATTTTTGTATTTGATAGAGATTTCATAAGATATTATAGTTGTAACTTCATGATGCAAGGAATGATCACTTGCTAAAATTAAACTGAGAATTGTAATGGTAGCAAGGGTGACCTTTGATTTTTCACCTAATATCTACACTGGTAGGTTCAACAAACCCAAGGATTTCAGGTGTGTCATTGTGAGAAACTTCCCTTGAATATTCAACCCACAGTTATTGAATACAAAATTTCACAAGTCAAACAACTTTCTACATTCATGATAGTCACAAAAAGTTATGCATAAATTTCAAATAATTAACTTAAATGTTTTGAATTTTCTATTGTTTTCAGTGGTTGTTAATCTACTCCTGTATACTCTAAATCAAAATAAAGACCCCAGCACATAGGAAAACAACAAAGCAAATAAAACAAACGGACTGTACAAACAACCAACTACGAAAGGAAACAACACAATGCAAGACAAGAAAACAAAGAAAAGAAATAAAATAACCACCCCCCTTCCAAACTATACAAGACACCACTGGGCAAACAAAGCACACAACTAGAACCAAAAAAACTCATATTTAAGTGCTTTTTTAGAATATGCAGGAACATCAAGGCACTAGTTATAGTTCTCAACTTAGCAAATTTATCTTTGAATTCTAAAAAATACTCATTTATTCTACATTCATTGTGTTTAACAGAATAATTTCTGATAACCAGCAATTGAGGAATCTCATCATGTTCATGATTAATCCACATGCATGTCTTATCTCTTGAATTTCCATAATCAAAATAGTATTCAACACTATTCACTGAGGAAAGGAGAAATACAACTTGGTGTATCTCCAGTTCTGTTGGACATGCTTGTTCATTGATAGCTAGTCCTCCATTTAACTTTATACTTTCATTGCTTAGCTCAATGTCAGGTCTCCCTTCATTTTGAATAATGTATGACTCTTGAAGTATTAATCCGTCATCTTTATCCACATCTATCTCTTCATTCTGGATGTTCAGTTTATCCTCAAGTTCAGGAAATGTCTCAATGTTTTCTTTAATTCCTTGCACATCAGCATCTAAATGAGTATCTTTATAATCATAGTCTAATATACATAAATTTATCATTTCTAAATCATTTGACTATAAAGGTGAAACAACTTTCGATTGATAGGAATACTCCCCTGTTTCATTTTCAAAATGACATTGGATTGGCATCTGATCATGTACAACAATTACAAAACCTTCTGCATCTTCAATCTTTATAAATTGTTCATCAAATAACTCACATTTTTCATCTAGTAGAGTGTTTGGTTCCATTGACTTGCAACAACCTTGAATTTGATCATTCAACTTAAACAAGTTAGATAGTAAATCAACATTTATTTTCTTTTCTACAACTCCCTAGGTTACTATCATAGGAACCTCTTCAGTAGCAATGCATTTAAATTCTTCCACCTGTCTACATTTATTTTTACCATAAAATGACTCAAGGAAAGATGTTTCACTATCCTTATCAAAAGTATTAGGATCAAAATCGAAGACTTTATCCTGACAAGTGGTTTCTTCTCTACAAATTTTGGAAGATTTATACCTGCAATCCCCTTTACCCGTATTAGGAAGTAGAGAACTCCTATCAATATCACCATAAAATGACTCAAGGAAAGATGTTTCACTATCCGTATCAAAAGTATTAGGATCAGAATCAAAGACTTTATCCTGACAAGTGGTTTCTTCTCTACAAATTTTGAAAGATTTATACCTGCAATCCCCTTTACCCATATTAGGAAGAACAGAACTCCTATCAATCTCAACATAAAATGACTCAAGGAAAGATGTTTCACTTTCAGAATAATGCTGGAGTGATGTTTGATTATGCACAACAATAGCATAATCCTCTGTATCTTCCATTTTCAAGAATTGTTCCTCAAATGATTCAGTCCTATCATTTAGCAAAATATCTAGTTCCATTATCTTGCAACAATCCTAGATTTGGTCATTTAATTTAAAGTCATTAGATAATAAATCAAGATTTACTTCTTTCCCTATGATTCCTTTATTTGCTAATACAAAAACCTCTTTACTTTTAGTGCACTTTAATTCTGCCAATACTTGTCTACATTCCTTTGTCCAATCATTTTCATTAAAACTTTTCAAATCAGATTCAGAGAATTCTTCTCGATAAATATTACTTAGTATTTCAATATATTTATTAAATGTATCGGGATCAACTTCACTTTTCTTTTTCGTTTCATTAAATCCTCTTTGCTTATCATCTAGAAAATGAACATGAGTTGTGATTTCTTCCCTGTATTTTTTAGGATATTTATACCTATCATTAGCTTTAATCTCATTTGAACCTTGACAAAAAAATAGATTATTTTTCTTACCATCACATGATTCCTAAAAAGAGATTTTACTATCCTTTATTTCCAGCATTGGTTCAATCTTTGCATTATCTGAACAATTAATGATTGTTGATATTGCATCCTTCTGCTGCTCCATAATCTCCTCATTTTCCTACCAAACTTCAGCCCTATACACATTTGAGAAAGAGATTAGTCCTTTTAAAGCTAAATCTAACCTTGTAAGAAAAGTCAGACAATTAATTTCACCATGCTCTGTGGACTTATGTATCTTGCACCTTCCACATAAACTAAAGTTAGATAAATTTTTAGGATAAATCCTCTTGTTTAAAGTTTTCTAAAGGACAAGAATATTAACCTGGAAATTGTTCTCGTACGAGTCCATTGAAAATGGGACTCTGCTTCCAACTTTTTAGATTTTGAAATTTTATGAGATCTAAAAAATCTTAGAATAAAACATTAAAACTTAGAAAATTAGAATAGTCCTTGAAGTTTGAGTAGTACCTTTGCAAAAAAAACATTCAAATTCTTTCAAACAGAAGATATTTGCAAACAGAACACTCAAATTTCCAAAAAATGATCCTTTGGCTAGCCTACACAAAATCAACCTTAAATCCTATTAGGCCCTCCTTCTAGTGCCAAAAATTGTTGATGATTGTTTTTACACATTCATAACAAAAGTTAAAATTCACAAAAATTAACCTAACTATCTTGAAAGATATGAAGAAATCAATTAAGATTGCTTAATCCCAAGTTTCTGTAAGGTTAGGTCTCGACCTTGTGGACAATTTAGTAGGTTAATGTGAAACTATAATATGCAAGGGGCCTTACTTGATTTAAGGATGTGCTACTGGTAATTAATATTCCCTGTGTGCAAATATCTCAAAATAACTCTCAATTTAATGATCCTTTACAACTATTTATATCTTTCAAGTCAAACTTTACATGAACTTTACAGAAACAGATTTGATTATTCAAACTTTATGAAAAATCATCGAAAATGTTTAGTATTTTCATGTGTTTAACATGATTTTTAACAACTTTCTTTAGATAACTACATTTCAACTAATTAGTTAAAGATTGTTTTTTGGAAAAGTTAGAAAGAAAAAGGTTAGAAAACTAGATTTTATCCACATAAAACTTTCTATTACTCATGCATATAAATCTGTTTATGCTGATCAATTCAAAGAAAATAAATCCTCATACATAAATCCTAAGCATTTTCATGAATTTACATACAGAATTGCAATCTTCAAGGAAAAAAAAACATGTTTGAGAATACCTGAATCAATTTACACTTAGAAGATAGACATAGAAAATTGATGTTTGTATTAACCAACATAAGATAGTCATTTCAAATTTACAATGTTTATGACTTCAAATCCTTTGAATTACCAGCAGTAAACACTTACAAACACTTTCACAAATACATCAAGGAGACCAGACATTCTATGCACTCCTCAATGTAGACCACTGGCGAATTTCTACTATTAGCTATGCTCAAGGCACTATGCTTTAGTCACCTCTCTTGCATACTCTATTCACTTTTTAAAACCTCTGTGTATTCTTGTGTATTTTTATAAAGTAAAGGGGCTCAATATATAGATTTGATTATCCCCAATACGGTTACAAACCCTAGTCAATCAACAGTCTATATCTCAAGTGCAACAACAATGGTGGAAAACAAATCCCGCCAAAAAATCTCTGAGAAGCATACCCATATTGAGTGTAAAGATGCCCTTTGGAAACCCTAACAACCATTAAAATATCTTCTGTTTCTTTGCCCTTTTAATATTGTTTATTTCCACCTACAGATTCCTTCTTATCGAAATCCTTTACTCCCTTCGCTTCTCTGTGATCTGATCTGCCCCTTGTGATGTCATCGCCATTAAGTTCCACCTTCCATATACCTGCAAACCTGCAAACAGACATAAAAAATGGATTTAAAATCTGCGCCACTTTCCTCGATTTATAGCTTTCTAAATGTTATATGGGCATTAATTGCCACAATTAATGCGCCAAAAGTTTGGCCTTCTACTTCAGTATTTGCATTTTTAAACTTCCCTTTTTATCATTAGTTAAACTATGCATACATACCTATTTCCTTGTATGTTCCTTTTGTATGTGCTCTTTGTATATTTTAACATACAAACATACATGCAAACAACCATGACTAACATTCCTTCCCTTTTGTTCATTTTTCATACTTGTACCTTTTGCTTTGTATATCGCCCCTTGTATGTCTCGTTATATACAAGCGCATATACAAAAACATATACAAACCCTCTTTTACCTTTTATCCCTCGTGATGCTTTTACTCCTTTGTATCTCAGATATGTATGTTATGAACATACAAGCATTTAAATATACAAAGACCTTTCTATATTGAACTTCTTTTCGCATCCGACTGGTATCTCTTCTTTGCATCTTCTGCCTTGCATATTCGCTTGTATATCGAAGACATACAAGCATTTAAACATTCAAAGACTTTTCTAAATTGAACTTTCTTTTAACATCTGACTTGTATCTTTAACCTGTATCTTTCACTTTGCATATCGGCTTGTATATCGAAGATATACATTGTAATTATACAAAGTCGACATGCAAACGATGGAGCCCACATTACTTTTCACTTGTATTTCTGCGATGCATCCAACACTTGTATCAAAAACCTTTTATACAAAGATAGATACATACAAAACCCTTTGTATGTCCTTTCAGACTTCAACTCTAATAAACCATAGTTCACTCACTTTCGATTTTGCAGCATTTATAAATTGCAATACATCCTTTGATATACTTTAAGTCATGATGCATTGCCTTAACCAAATTTTAATATTTCTTGAATTCCGCATTGTATGTATATTAAAATGTATGTCTCCGAAGCATACAAGGCGCAAAACATACAACAATTTCACCACATTTCATAATCTTTTGGTTCTGTGGCATGTATGTATATTAAAATGTATGTCTCCAAAACATACATACAATGAGTGAAACACGCAACAATAAAACCAACTTTAATACCTTTTCGAATCCACGGCATGTATATCATGTTGTACATTTCCTTGTATATTTCCTTTCACTCAAACATACAAACATAAAATACAATCGTCAGACTTAACCGACTATTTATTTAAACTTTGAACTTTTCGGGCCCGACTTGTATGTAAGAATAAAACATTACCGAAATGCATACAAGTATAAAAATATACCAAAACCTGACAACTCCCACATGCATCTTATACAATGACTCGATATATAAAGGACTTTGTATATGAGCAACTTTGTATATGCAACCCAATATGCAAATGACTTTGTATGCGAGCGACCTTTTATACAAACAACTTTGTATATACAAACATCTTTGTATATGCAACATGCAAACCCTTTTATTGTACATTTTACCAAAAACACACATAACTTACAAAATATTGTGAATTTTAACATGGTTCAAAAAGCAACCCTCACTCATTTTTGACAAGGAATTCACCCATACTCAACTTTGGTACTTAATGCTTTCTTTTCTTTATTTTCAACAAGGTTTGTAACTTTCACTCTCTTTTTCCCTTTTACCACCAAACAGACCCACACACACAAGCAAAAGCCACAGCCACAACAGGGGTCCTCATTTTGCTAAGGAGTAAAATGGGGCGTGTTGTGAACATCACAATAGGTTCTTCATACCTTTTGTGTATTGAGGGCTTATGCTATGGATCTCCCTCATTCGTCTAGGAAAGGTTTCATTATCTTGGGCATGCATGGGATCACCCTTTTGTCTACATATCTATTCCATGCAAATGATGGATATATATCATCACCTTGGTCCATCATACCTTGATGAACATATCTTCTTTTCTATAACAAACCTAGGATTTCTCTAAATCATATTAGCAATCATCCATCTCCAATATATCCAATATCCAAAATCAACATATCATCAGCTACCCACATCCTTTATCATGACACCCCCTATCATCCATCCCCTTGATGAACATGTTCATCCATTTCAAGAGCGCACCCATGTTCTCACAACCCACCTACCCTCTCAAGGGGGCTTCACCTTCACCATCATCCCTAAGCCTAACCCTATTCTTCTAAAAGCAAATCCTTTTTCTATCAAATCCATCACTATATTTTAAACTTCTTTGAAATAATGTAACTTAATCACAACACCATTTTAAAGAGGGGAAAATGTAGACACCTAAAAATGTCTTGGTCTCGCAAGCCACTTTCCCACATCCTTGCACTAATAATTTACTCTTTACCAATTAATTAAATAAAATCAATTTATTTAATTAATTTATCCTAAACCATTTATCCCTAACCATTCATCTTATTCATTCCTTGTAATGATTTAATTTAATTAATTTGTTACTATACCATAGAACATCATCCCCCAATTGATTAAATAAATATACTAATATTTTTTTGATTATTTTCCCTCATTCCCTAATTTAGATTAATTAAATAAAACATACTTATTTAATTAATCCTACTAGCCTATGATGTAAAACTAGCCTAATTGAATAAATAGAAATTATTTAATTAGCTACCCTAACCTACCCAACCCCTAGACCCAAATTAATTAGATAAACCATTAATTAATTTTAACCTCTAATTAGCCTCCTCACTAATTTCCAACAGCCATATTAATTAATTTAAACACTTAATTAACATGGTCAAACCATCATTAACCCTTATCGCCACACAATTTGAATAAAAAGTAATTTTTTATTCAAAGGGGTCACATGACCCTTCCACCTCACCTTTCCTATTCCATGTAAGAGCTCTTTTTAATGCAAAGAGCTCACACGTGTTTTCCAAAAAGACACTTGTCTCACATGTCCTCACACTCACCAATAAACATTAATTTTTTATTCACACCATCTCCCACAAAAATAAATTTTTAATTCATTGACAAGTCCTAATCATCCTCACACTCTCCCATGGAAATGAATTTTTTATTCATTTCTCATCCTTCCCAATGTGAATTTAAAATTCACAAATAATGGGAGCCATCCATTATTATTTATCACATCTCAACCCTTGATCTTATCTCTTCATCTCCATCATTGATCTCAACTTTGAATCTCCATCGTTGGATTCAAATCCATCAAAAAATGCCTATAAATACAACCCTCAGTCAAGTCATTTTCATATTCATTCTTTGCTATCACCCTTATGCAAAAATTCTTAGCTATCTCTCTCATATCTCATTGCATGGCATCACCACTATGCCAAAATCCTTAGCAATCTTCATCCCTTCATATCCTTACAATGCCAAGATCTCTCAATAGCCAAATCTCTCTCAAATCATTAGCCAATATCTATCCAGATATTATCCATTATCCATTATCCAATCCACATTGTGTTTAAGAAAAAGAGAAATCCATATACACACTATTCCAACTTGGGTAAAGCTAGGAGCTACTTGGGTGCAAGCTCCTCCACCTTATCAAGGAGTGAAGAAGACTTGAGGGCTTTTTGAAAGGTATAATCCTTTTTATTTTGAGTTTCTTTCATGCATTTTTGTCTTCAAGCTTTCCTCATCTTCAATATCATAAACTATAAAACTACTTGTTGGAGAAATAGTAACAAATATTCAGATTAGTTAGACATAGGAATAACTAAAATAATACCAGTGTGTATCAATCACAAGAAACCCATAAAAGCTCAAAGACTTTTGTTGCTTCTCATGCTTATTAGAAAATGAAAATGGATGGAACAAAGTGTAGCCCAAAGTCTCTACCTTATTTCCAACAAAGAATATATAATCAAGGATAATAACTCACAGCCCTAAGTCTCCAAAGTCACCTCCAATCATGAACACATAACACTATTCTAGAAGTGATGTTGTAGCTCAAAGACTTCAAAATCAGATTTCTAGCACCTTCTAGTTCATATAGATTTACACCACAATCCAATCAAACTCATAAGAAGATGTAATGGAAAATACGTAAGAACATTCCCATACACAACAAGTTTATTTTAACACAAAGAATGAATGCCCACTTGCCTTTCTCATATTGATTGAAATAAATATTTACACTTTAAAATCAAAGTTTCAAGTTGTTTCTCAATGCAGCAACATTTGACTTCATTAGCCAAAAGAAAGAAGCCATTGAACAAAAATAGGAAAATTCTAACTACCTTGACTTAGTCTAGATAGTGTCCCATTTTTCTTAAGACTGTGTACTTTTCCTACATGTAAATTACATATTATAGAAAGACATGAAATGTAAATTACATATTACAAAATTGCATATGAAATGCTTTGAAAATAATCTGTGTCCATAGACTCGATAATTTTGTCCTCTATCTCTTTTCCCAAAAAATCCTCATATATTTTCAAGGCCACCTCGACATTGTTCTTGCTTGGTCCTAGTGTATATCTTAAGATAGTAAGGACTCTTATGATGGAGTCTGAGATGTTGACTGGCACTCCTTTATTCCTATCTAAAATCTTCTTCAATTTATCCAAGATCACCTGAAAATGCACTAGCTTATCAATTGATGCCAATGGAAAGGCTTCTGTCTCTATTTCATCTTGAACGAGTGTCATGAACTCTTGGATAGATGTCTCAATAGGGAGGGTCTTCTAGTTGTCATCCAACATCTAACAAGGAAGTTCTCCAATTTTATCAAAAATTTCTATCCCCTTGGTAATGTTTACATCTAAGGCTTCTTTGAGGTCATTGATCAGATTTTGGAGAACTTCTACCTTATTCTTCATAGCCTCCTTGTATTCTACATACACAATCCTATTTAGGATTACCCCATCCTCTATTAGAATCTCCAACTTGGTTAGTTGCAGCTGAGTCTAGGTGTGAACATCTTTCTCTGTTAGTTGTAGGTCTTGAGATAGCATGTTAAGAGTCCAGTTCAAGTTTGTCTTTACCTCTCCCAAGTTGTCAAAAAATTTGATAGAAGACTTGATAAGTTTGGTACCTTGAGCCTACAATATATCTATCCAAGAAGTCATTGCCTACCCTTGTAACCCAATATTCTCTTCTTTTTGAATAGCTATTTCATCAACACTAGTTTCAATAGGCTCTACTTGTTTAGAAGATTGAGCAATTTTCAGTAAAACAAAGGTCAATTGTTCTACTTGAATTTTAAGTTGATCCTTGATTAACTTATCCTTATCATACCTTTCCAAAAGATATGTCAGTGCTTCTTGCAAATCTTCCTTTGCACCTTTGTGTGTTTGTTTTCCAAGATCTATTCTTGAAACATAATAATTTGCAGCCTGGATATCTTCAATGTTCTTGTCTTTTGGTGGCACAACAACTTCTGCATACTTATTCCCAGTTGAACCCATGATCACCCTTAATATGGTCATAGCCTTCTTTACAGTTTGGGCTTTATTGGGACCAATTGGCCAAAGTCAAAATCATCTGGTGATATTGCTTGTTTCTTTCTCTTTGGTTTCTAAGATATCAACCAATGTGGAAGAGTGGATAGATCTTCTTCAGATTGTGTCGCCAAATACTGCGATGATGGGATAGAATCAATGGGTTGTGAGGTGGATGGAATGGAAGATTGAATGGAGGTATTCGATAATGGAGTGGTGGTAATGATAGGTGGTGTTTGGGTCAACACAACAATGGGGTTGACTTTTGTTGGCACATTAGGTATCAGAGTGGACAAGAACTTGTTAAAGTCTAGTTAGGTTGTAATGAATGGATTGGAGGTTGGTTATGATGAATGTGTGGGACTAGGTAAAGAGGAAAGTGATCCAAACATTTTTTCTAAGGTACCATGAAGAGGACTTTGGAAAAATGAATCACTTGTAGGTGATGAAGGAGATGAATAAATAGTTTGCACTTGAACGAAAGGAGTCGCAGACACAAAAGGAAAAGATTGCACATTTGTAACAATAGGAGGTGAATGAGGAGATAGCACTTGCGATGATTCTAGTTGGGAAGTAGTAGGAAGATCTTGTGTTTCAATAGAAGAAGGATTTTCTTCAATACACACCTATGTAGATGTTCCCTCTTTTTCCTTTCCTTTTCCTTTCTCCCACCTATTTTTAAAAACAATTTTTACCCTTTTCCCAGAACTAGAAGCATCTTCCTTATTTTTTGTTCTAAGCTCCTCTTGCTTCCTAGAAGTTCCTTCAACATTTTCCTCTTCAAATCCTATCTTGAATGGTTTTAGCTTTATCCTTCTCTTCTCCAACTAGGTGTTGGTATTAGCATGGGTGAATTGGAACATATCTCTTATAGAAGTAGATTCATTCAATGACCACTAGATTAGTGGAAGAGGTGTTGAGGGAATCTAATTAGTCTCATATAGAGGATCTAGTATGTCCCCATCATCCTCCATACCTTCAGGGAAATCTTCTAGTCTCAAATCTTTGATTTGATCCAAAGTTAGCCGGCTGTAATCAAGCTTCCCCACATCTTCATTAGATCTACACTTAGCCCAAATGTCTTCTATTTTGTACAAATGAGTGTAATTTCCCTTAAGTTTGCCCTTCATTCCTCTATAATCAAAGTCATTCTGACTTTTGAATCTTCTGAGAGTAATCCACTGTAGCTTGGTTTCCATCAATTTGGCCTTTGGAGTGGTAGATACTTTGTATCGACTAATATTGATTAGAAACTTAAACCCAGGCCTATGAGCCTCTGATTGTTTCTTGTGAACATTCATGATCTATCAGTACAACTCCATTAACACCAATTTTTCATTGAGATACCTCGACAACATGTAGGTTTGCTCATTGAACCCTCCTACCCTGATGTAAGTGAAGGTTTGGAATTTGCTAAATATACAACCAACCTTCTTTACTTGATCCAAAGTTACAAATGAAACCCTCTTCTTCATAAGGTCTTGTTGATGATGATTGTTAGTCATAACAACATGCATAAAAATTTGTACATCAAACCTTTATTATCTTGTAAAGTATGATCAGCTTAAGATAAGTTGATGACTCCAAGTCTTCGTTGATCAGGTCATGATCATCTGACATTACTCAGAGGTTGATGTGACATGTTGTTTTCCATTTCAAGGGGTCTTACATCTATCTAGATGACTAGTATTGTTCTGTTTCCTTTAAATTTACTGCACAGAGAGGTTATTTCTACTCTATTTCCAAAGATATATGGTATATTTGCAAGTATGATCAATTCTTTTGATTATTGATCATCATGATCTTGTTCTTTCTTTTACACTGTATATTTATTTAGATTATGTGTCTATGAGTGGATATTTGCATGTATCTCATGAATTATCAATTTAACATGCTTTCACTCTAAATATGCTCTGTATTTTCAATTATCTATGGGATATCAGCATATCTTATGTTATTTGCTTTTGATTCTTTGTTATTTGAAATTATGGTGATGATCTTCTATGAAATTGAAAGAAATTTAAAAGAATGCTTCTAATTTTAGTGAATCTTTAGCCATTGAACCACATACATACAAGATACATTCATGAGGAGAAGAAATCAAACCATATTGTCACCAAGATGTTCAACAGCTAGATATGGATGATGCTAACTTCAAAGGATAAGGAATGAAAACAACACATGCAGACTGACAAGCACTCCAAGGGGACGCAGCTAATCAGTGCAGGTATCCAGAATTCAAACACAAATTACTCAAGATTTATGATGATTTGTAATCAAATTGTCTTCTCTTTCATTTAGTATGCATAACATGTACATTTACAACTTTGAAATGAGTCCTGATATGTCAGCAATCAAATTTCAATTAAGTTTCGAATCCTCAAACTATGACACTCCTGCACCTTTTATAGAATAAGGTGAGTAGGCAATTACAAATGACCTATGGTCAAGATTTGTCAATTAAGACCAACGGTATATAACAACTCTTTGACTCAGTCAACCTCTTCCTCATGGCATAGGATGCCATTTGGCAACCATCTGGATGACTCATTATCTTATGAGTGCCTCATGCATATGTCCTCTTCATAATGCATCTTCCTTCATGCTTCAGGTTCCTTCTCTTCATCTTCTTCTTCTTCATCATGATCATCATCTTCATTACTTTCTATGTCGTTGTAACCCTAATGAACATCATCATGTATATGGACCTTCATTGTTGTCCTGATGTTCTCATATGCCTGCACTATTTTATCTACTTCCCCGCCATCTTGGGTTTTGGCTTTTGTTATGGCATGCTTATGAGACTGGAATTTAGCTTTGATCACATCTAGCTTATCCTTTCTTCTGTTCAAAATCTCATTGTAAGTCTCCACCTTGTCCTTTATCCTCATGATCTTGTTCATCACCTCTTCTATTAGGTGGGTGAGGGGGTCATCTGCTACCGGCTGGAAATTATCATGTAGAGCTTTGATAGCAAAGTCTATGTCTTGATTTTCAATCTTTCCCTCTACTTTCCCTTCTAATGCTTCAAGGATTTTTGCTTCGTGTGCCATCATGCTATGCATCTTTATACTGATATCCCTGAGCATGCCATTGCATTTATTTAGGATATCACATTCGAACCTGATATCTTCATACCATATGTCTATAAGCAAGGCAGTGTTATTATTCAGCACTTGATTGTTTATTAGGATTTGAGGGTCAATCCTCTTCATCTCGCTCAAAGCAGTCAAGTCCTTTTCCAATTGGAATAACCATCTTTCTATTTCATTCTACATTTTATCTACTTTTCTCTTCAAACTGCTTAAAGAATTCCACCTCTATAAAAAGGTTCTCAATACATCCTCAACTCCTATGAGGGCTGACAACATCCACTTCTCCATGATCATGGCCTCATGCTTCATGAGGTCCAACTTGGTGACCTCTTCCTGGGATATGACAGTCAATGGGACTATCAGATCAACTGGTGTACTATCAGGGTTAATCAACCCCTTTATGTATGAATGTAGATGAGCAATGTGCTCTTTATGTTGTTTATTTTTCTCTTTCTCCTTCTTTACCCTTTGGGTCAAAGAATCAATGATGTCCTTCCCTTCTTGACCTTCTTGGTCTTCATGAGCAAAACCCAAATCAACAGTTGTGATTTTGAATTCCTCAAGGGTGACCTTGCCTTTCTCTTTCTGTACCGTGGGAAGTTCTACTTGGGTAGTCCTTCTACCTATAGCAGGATCTCTTCTAATAGTCGATGTCAATCTGGCTTTCCTCTTGGGCTTCATTATTGTTTTTGCAAATAAGGTAGAAACATCAAATTCTTGGATTTAGAAGCCTTGTTCCATACCTATTTCTTTCTCCAGCCACTGAGGCACTTCATCTCCAGATCCTTGATGTCCTTTGTTATCATCATGTCTGTCTTGATCTCCAATATCTATCTCTATTCTGGGTGGAGAAGACAACTTCCTAGTTTCTTCCTCATGGTGTTCCTCATGAGGGGGATCTTGTTCCATTTCTTCTTGTGGAGGAATTTCATCCTAAAGAGGAGGATCCTATGGAATGTTTGCATGATGACCCTGCACCTGATCCTGCACTCTCTCCTCCTAAATTTCATCCACCTTAGTATTTTCCTCATCTTGAGGCATATTAGTATCCATGGCTGTCTGTGTGTTTGGGCCTTATGCATCACCCTAATCTTGGGCTACTTCCTGTTTTGTATCTAAGGTACTGACATCATGTATTTTAAGGTCTTCATGACCTGATTTATCTTTTTCTTCTGTATCTCCTTGAGTCTGGGTGGCAGCATCACCTGATATATCTTTATCACCCCCACCTTTTTGTTGGACTTCCACTATCTTTGGCTTAGCGAGTATCTCATATTGTTGCTGGCCCATATCTGGAGCATTGCTCTCCTCTTCTACTGCTTGGGCACTCCAACCTTCTCTATCACATCAGGTGCACCTACTTTGTCTTTGGGGCTCACATCCTCCATGTATGTTAAATCTATCACTGTAGGGATAGTCACCTGATCAACCAACTTATCAAGCCCAATTTGTGGGCTACCCTTTTTGGGCTACTTTCTCTTTCTTCCTGAACTATTTGTTTCACCTCCTCTAATACCACCATTTGTGCTAATGGGGTCCCATGTGGAGTCATGCAGGTACTAGAGGGAAGAGTCTCCATCTTTTGAGAAGCCACATTTTGCACTACTTCATCATCTGATAGCTCCACGGTGTCCTCTAAATAGAAAGGACCACCCTGACCTGCTTTGAGAGTCTCTTTTGCTTGCTCTTCTGCTCTCTCAGTCTTAAACTAGGTTATGGTGGGAAGTGGCACCTCATGTTGCATCTCCTTCTTAAATACTTCACCACCCACTCCTCTCAACACTATAGGATCGGCTCTGATATCACCCCTCATAGATGTTCTCTATTTCTTGGGTGGTGATGTCAATGGCAATGCTCTCCTCTTCCTGCTGACTATCATTGGGTCATCACCTATAGGCTCTTTATTTACCATCTCTTCCTCAAAAGGGATATCTTCTTCCACTTCCTATTGTGAGGTCTGGCCTTCCTCCTGTATTTCTACAATTTCTACATCTGGCCTCAAGATCCTCTTTGTCTTTGGTTTGTCCATTAGATACGGTGTAGATGAGGCAGATGCCTGACCTGATGTCAATGCACCTACAGCTGGTATGGTGATTCTTTCGATTATCACCCCTTTGGGCTCATCTTCAGTTTTCTTATCCCTAGGGTAACCCTTCCTCTATTTCTGTGTGGGTAACCTCTCCCCATTAGACTTTCTCTTCTCATTGAGGAAGTCATCATACTCCTCATCAGTTAGTTCTTGCCTTTTCTTTTTGGCATCAACAATAACGTCTACGCCCCTTTTATTCAATCTATTTATTTGTTCATCAACCCAAAATTGGGTTAACTGCAGTACCCCACCTATAAACTGGTCTAAGGATATGTCTTCTAGCTGTGTTAGATCAGGAGCTGATATGGTGTCATTGTACACCTTCTTGTCTTCATATCCATTTGACATAGTTTTTCCATCATCCTTCTTCAGCTGTGCTAGCACTGGGATGCAGTCAAATGTCCTTATCTGGTTCAAGGTGAGCCTCTAGTATTTTCTTCTCCTTACCTCAGCCTCATCCTCACAATCTATCCAGAAATCCTCTAGATGCTTCTAGTGGATGGGATTTCCTATTATTTTTTGCATCTTGCCATAGGAGTCATAAGATCTAGCCAATGGAAATGGTTGTAGATACATCAGTTTCAAACCCCCTATGGCATGCTCTATGCTCTGTGAATCTAAGCACATATACCAACCCATAGACACTGGGAATAGTACATGAGGTATCTTCTTTTGTGCTTTGTATGCCTCCACTATGGTAGACACTTGTCTAAGAAACTCCATCAGGACCACCCCATCAATAGGGTACCTTGGTAGCATAAGGGTTGTCCTTCAAATCTTTCTATTCTTATATATGAGAAGGTTGCATACTAGATGAACCAAGCCCCATGTCTGTAAACAACTTCTTGAGCCTCCATGCTCAGTCTCTTAGTTATGTCTTCCTCCATGGTTCTGACTAGATGCATAGAGAATGCATCATTTACCAATTTGTAATCTAGGAGGTAGTTCTTTCTCTGTAGCTGAGGATAGTGATCCCATATGTGGGCATCATCTACATCACCACCAACCTTACCCACTGTAGTCAAAGCATCAAATGTTCCTTTGTAAGCACATGAGTACACGACATATGAGGTCATGTGAAACATGCATGCCTAACCTCTCAGGTTCCTCATACCTTCATCTAGTGCATCGCTGATGACCTTGGCCCATAATGGATTATTATCTATGTATAGGACCATCTGGATGATCTGAAACATCCAATTCTCAAAATGTCATGCGTGAAGCTTACCTGTCATCCTACTTAGGAGGGCAATGATGTACTGGTACTCATCATCAAAATCAAATTTGTATAGGTGTACTGGTAATTTAGTTGAGGCAGTGTAGGTGCTGCTCTTTGACCTCCACTGATACATCCTCTTCCTTGCATTCTTTTTATTGTTGTTATATTTTGTTTCCAACTTATGTAGATCTACACTGACCACCCTCTTTCCAATTGGCAAATTGAAAGCAGAGGTGATGCCCTTAATTGAAAAGTTGGCATATACTCTTCTGTGCTTCTCCACCCGCCTGGTCTAAGGGTTATAGTTTTTGGCACATTCAACCACTAACTCTGGGGTCTCCATGGCATAAGGAAATCTAGCTGCATGCTACATTCCTGAAACATATATTAAATCCAGAAGGGTATTGTCCTTGTCATGATCTATTCTGGTGGACCATGCCGCTAGATCTGTATCTCCTTGGTGAGTGTCACCAATGATGCCATACTTAAATTGTACACCCTTGGGCTAAACAAACATGGCCTTGAGAAATTCTGAATCAAACCTATTTCATCTAAGGTCGGCCATGAATTCCTACAATAAACATGATTTTTCTTACTTTACAATACCTATATGCATTCATCCAATACTACATACTTCTACGGCATCATGCATAATATATCTATCATCTTCTAGTTCATCATGATATGCATATTTACAGATTCAAACAATAAGCAAGAACATATACCTAGACATGCAAAAAATGATAGTGGGAGGGTTTTTAATTACTTACCTGATAATGCTTTCCTCTTGGGATAGATGGGGTGATTACGGAAAAGGGTCACTAATGGTGATGATCATTCCTTCTGTTATACTGCAAGCTCTAGTCCGTTCACAGGTAGCTCGTATGAGGGTTTGTCTTCTCTGCTTTGTAATTTCTTGTTTTTCGCAAGGTAAATGAAAATAACCCCAAAAAACTACATTTAAATGCATTCGTAGGGTGAATTAGGGTAAAATTGAATTGAAATGGTTTAAATACATTGATCCTCTACAAAGAATCCATAGATGATGCCAAGTGTTTGAATTGTATTTGAAATCGGTGGGAATCCATCTACCGCATTTATGTCCATTTAATGTTAGGAAACAGGGAGGTGATCTTTGAAATATCAGGTGATGTTCAAAATATGACCCTCTGCCTTTGAGCGGAAAAATTAGTGCAAAGGAATCGGGTGATGTGGTCAACATTGACCACATTTAAATCGGGTCATGAATTTAAGATCAGGGGATGTTTAAAATATGACCCCCGCAACTAAAATGACCCCTTTGGGAAAAAAATCAGGGTGACGTCACCATGTCAGCAACCTTGTTTAGGCATTGTGTTGTAATGATGTCACCGTCATGTTATTGAATATGGTGGGCATCAGATATATACCTCTACGAGGTAAAATAGGATGATGACATCATCACCAGGGTGATTTCCTTTGTTCATTGGGTTTAGATGACATCATCGTCATATTGGTATAGGGTGATATTTTTGCGAAGAAGGTGATATTCATAAGTGATGGATATTAAAAAACATGACCCCCGCAAAATATGTGAAGTCGTTTGATGGGTAGATAATAGCTACTACGTAAAATTAGCATTAGGACTTCGTGGACCAAGTGATTATCGGGTGATAATCCTATATCGGGGTGATCTTCTATAATCTGACTAATGTTTGAAATATGATCCCCCCCTCAGAATATCAGGTTTGACCGAAACTTTGACCGAACATAACTTTCTCCCCTTAGAGAATTTTAGGGTGATCCAAAAGGCAAACCTACATGGAATTTCATGCACTTTCTAACCATGAGGTTAATAATGTGAAATATTGACTTTGGAAACTAACCTCATCATGGTGATCCATCTACCCTCTTACAGCGTTACATGCATGACTTACTTTTACCAGACCGTCCAAAGTAGAAAAATAACAAGCCAAAGCAGCAAAAAGGTTGGGTCCCTATGTTTTCAAGTCAAAATGGGGTGTGTTGTGTAACCACACAATAGGTCTTTGTCAAACATAAAAATATATTTATAAAAGAAGGTTTCATTAACCCTTCTATAATGCTTTAGACTCTCCTTTAGAGTCAATTGTAGATAGTAATCATACACTTGTACCTACCTTCTATCTCCAATGGAAGATAGACCAAGAAATATAACATATACCAAATAAGATGTCATATAGAACTTGAGGGAAGTAGACACCTCAAAAATTTAGTGACAAATGGCATCACTGATCTACTTCCCCCAAAATAACTTTTGCTTATTCTTCTTGATAATGGAAAGATATTGATACATCAACTCTTGGAATGTGTTGGATGTATAAGGAAGTCCTTTGACCTTGCTCAACAGTGTAATCAAATCTCTGACTTCCTCATGAAATTCACTATGATAGATGCTCTTTGGCCACCTAGAAATGATAGGCCTAGATGTCTTGAGCCAACAATAATTGATATTTTTCTTGCATTTTTTTGTGTCTATATCATAAGTCGCTTGAGCTGATTCCACAGTGATATCTGGGTATTCCTCAATATCAGGGCAACTAAAGATTTGATCAAAATATTTCTCATCAAGTAGAATCACAACTTTACTATCAACATCTTTAAAAGACTTCCTCTCTTTATCAAAGTGAGTAGCTTCCACCAAGACAGACTCAAAATTCTGCTTAGAGATTGAGAATGCGGCCACCAAGTGAATTCAATTATCTAGAATAGCCTGCATATGTGGTGCAAGTGGGTATGTGTTCAATATTTCTAGGAACTCCGCCATGTCCACATACTTGATTCTATGTCTTTGATTTGATCAACATTTGATTCTATCGAGGATGTAGGAGCCACCCCTTGGAATTTATACTTCATGTTTTTCTTTGCAGGAGATGCTTTTGACATTTTCTGAAAAAACTACAAGAGGGTGTTGAAAATCTCTAGAGTTCACATATTTTTCATTTGGCAGAAAACATGCAAAGGTTGAGAAAATCTACACTTCTGTACTAAGGAACAACACTTGATATTAGGGTGGAGAAATTCTCCCCCCTTACATGAGTTTTCATGTTTCTAGTGCAACATTAGAGAAATTCTTTGCCTTAACATGGGTAAGCCATTTCTTAAATAGTGCAAGGCTAGAGAATTTCTCCACCCTTACATAGGGTAGTTCGTCTAAGTGTAGATCAGAGAAAATTATCCAAAGTGCACTTGGATTATTGCATAGGACATGACATTCAGATAAAATTCTCCAAATGGCATTCCTAGCATTTAAACATGTCATTAAGAGAATTTTCTCTAAAGGGGATGTCTTTCTACTAGACATTTTAAAGGTTTGGTTTGTGTTGTTTAGAGAATTTTCTTTGAACAACTTTGGACTTAAAACCAGTGATGTTGTTCAGAGAAAATTCTTTGAACAACATATTGTTCTGAGTAGTTTGGGGTCAAAATGGGATTAACACCAATGTTTCTAAAGGTTTTGTTTTCCGAGGATTTTTTCCTGGGAAACACTAACTTGAAACTAGGGTTAGGTTTTCATGGGAGTCAGGAGAAAATCCATGACTCCCCACTATGTTTTGTAATGATTGGTTTGGGATTAAAATTCTCTAGGGTTTAAAAACACTAAAAAAACAAAAATGAAAGGAAACATGAATAAAACAAGGTAAAGGGAAAGAAAAAAAGAACCCTACCTGGAAGAAATGTGACTACAGAAAACTGATGAATCTCCATAAGAAATCATGTATAATTGAGAGATTAAATGATGAGGAATGATGTAGATATGCTCAAAAATGGCAATGGGGAATAGTAAAAAAGTAGGGTAAAAATGAAATAAATTTACAATAATTTATAATCATAAACAAGGCATTAATTACCCAACAACCCACTCATGTTGGGTTAATGTGTTGGGGCAAAGAATTTCTCCACCCTAGCATGTGTAAGGTTAGGGTTTTTCTTTGGCCTTACGCAGGCAGAAAAGACTCATGAAAATGCAAAGGCGAAGAATTTCTCCAGCATTGCATATGATGAAAAAGTGTTAAGTCATAGAAAAAGTCCAATTTTTCATATTTGAAGGGGTGAATTTTTACATAACTCAAAATGACTTTTTTGAGGCATGAGATGATGCATGAGGCCAATTTGATTTGTGTCATTTTACATGACTAGAGCTTGTGGGCTACGAAATAGACAAGTTTCATAAGGGTCGTCCCACGAATTAAGTCAGATAAATTTGAGGATAACAAAATGTATCCTTTGATAGAGGTTTATATACACGGCTACTCATAAGAATGACATTCTATATCAACATAGTATTGAGTTATATGCCTTTAGAAAACTATGGTTACTATTCTAGGAAGATTACAATGATAATAGATATCACTCATATCATATAGAATATAATGATAATAGATATCACTCATATCAAATAGAACTCAGTCTGTAGTATGATCGAGATGACAGTGCTATGAAGTTGATAGGTTGTCATACTAACATATATTTTTTAAAAGAAGGTTTAACTGACATCTAGACTTATGTAAAGGCCAAATTTTATATATTGGCTAGTCTATAAACCTATGATAAGATTGTATTCTTATAGGAATGTACCATGTATGAGGATTTACCTCACGAATATCTATAGAGAATACCTTGAATAGAAATCTAGTAAAGGATGAATGTTTAGTGGTCATTCACTATGAGAGGTCACTTTAAGAATGTTAACATATCTCTAGTTGTCTATGATATAAACTTACTAGTTAAGTTGATAGCCGACCTAGAATACACTCATTGCTTTAATTCTAGTAAAGAAAACCAAAGTATAAGAGAGTAATATTATCATAGTATTATCCTAAAGGAGCTGTAATAGATCAAAGTAGAGATGAATCATCACTCTTATCAATTATAAAAGGTCATAGATTATGAAAGATCAATGACATGAATAAAAGACTATAGATGAATAGACTTCTTATTCAGATAATCATGTAAAATAATTTGATTAACTTATGTCATAGGGGTAGATAATATTAGCATTATCATTTTTGTTATTTTGAACAACCAAGAGTTCTCATATACCACCTATATTTTGCTTAAAGAGGAAACCAATGTTTTATTTTTACCAAGATGGGTCAATAGTTATCGTAAATTATTTTTTACCTCACAATGGCAATATTATAGTCATTTTTATGTAGAAAAATGTTCTATCAACAAGAATTTAGTCAAATATATAGTCATAGACTAAGGAAAACATATCTTAGTGGAAAGAGTCTTAGAAGTCTATAGATGTCAAAAGTAATGTCTTTATAAAGAAATTGAGTATATCTTGAGAATATATACCAAATTAATTATGAGCACAAAATCAAGTTGACAAGCCTTTGAGTAGATTGATAGGTCATCATAGATCTGTGATTGAAAGGATACAAAGAGGGGCTCATTGCATGCTTTTAAGTCACCTATGCTATCAACTTATACTTGTCTAATAGTAAAGGGTATATTTTAAGCCTTATAGACTGATATGGAATAAGCAAATCAAGTGTGTTGATTTATTAATTAGAAAAATATTGTCTCCAAGTCATGAAAAGACTGTGTGAACATACCACTTATTATAAGAAACTTTGGCCAAAGTACTGCAAAAGTCACTACTTGCATTATTGGTTCCTTATGTATTAGATAGTTGAATAGTCAGAGTGGGCAATACATAGCTAGAGCTAGACTTGACTTGTAAACCCAATTATTATTAGATAGGACACTTCACTAGTTCTTATATGGCATAAAGAATTAGATGTTTCTCATTATATACATCCTCGTGAAGGGAAGGGCCACTTCTAGAAGGAAGGTGTCTGGGGGACAGCTAGTCTGTGGTTTGAGGAAAAGCACTAGGGTGATGCTCTCTCTCCTATAGTTGACTGTTGAAGACTTATGAACATGAAACATTACTTATTATGTAAATGAAATTGATAAATATTGTAAGTTACAAGGAATGTGATCATCTGTTATATGTTCATGATAAAAATGTTAAATTTGCTAGTCACATGTGAAGCAACCATATTTTTGACATTTTCTATTGTACTTGGAAATTACAAATGTAATATTATTGGATTTTGTTATACATTAAAAAAAGAAGCAAGATTTTTTGCATTATTTGTGTTTAATTTTATTTAATATTCTAGTTGGGATGTTACACATAGTATCAGAGCTACCAGGTTCAACACTTGGACCTTGGAGCTCATTGTGATGTTTTGCAAGATTGGCAAGATATGTTAATGATAAAATGATTGTTCTTTTTGCAGAATGGTAGGAAAGAGAAGGACAAGAAAGAGAGCCAAGAAAACAAACCTAGTGATATGCCTAAGATCACAATTAAGAAAGATCCATCTCCTAAGCCAAAAATGAAGTAACTAGTGAGCTATGCAGAAGGAGCTTGGATCACTAATTTTGAGACACTAGCTGATGCACTCAAAAATATTCACCTAGAAAAGAAGAAACGGATTGAGGTGGAAAAAATATTGCCAACCCCTACTATTGTTAAGATTAGTAAACCATTTGCCCATCGTGGTATGCCTTTTAGGTGTGGTCGAGATGCACCTGTAATAGGAAAAGAGGTGTTTATTGTGTACTCATGAGTGCACCCACCTGCAAAGTTTGTGTTACTTGATTTTGATAGGGAGGAGGAACCTAAGGAAATCCCTTTGTCAGAAACTGATATGTAGACACTTCTTGTGCATGAAAATAGAAAATTTTCATATTTGAATAAGGATGTAAAATTGAAAGAGTGATGAAGTAAAATTTTGGCTTTTAGCATAAAAAAATGTCAATGCAATGCCTCATCTTTGAATTTTTGTATTTATGAATTTGCAATTTTATGATAGCATGTCAAACATTCAATGTTTTGATAAATTTCTATGCAAATTTTAGGTGTGAATAAGTATTGTTATGGAACAAATTGGTAATCAACAAGTAGGGAGCCCTAGCAGCCAAGATCTTGAAAATAATCCTATGGAAAAATTAGATCAAATTTTATCATTTTTAAATGAAACAAAAGAAAGATTGGAAACCCTAGAATAGGAAGTTAGAGGGGGAGAAAACAATAAAGAACGCCATTCTGAGGAAAGATAAGAATTGAGTTTTCTTAGTGAACTGAGATTAAGTAAACAAGATTCTCTGATTCACAAAGTGGCAAAAACTTATTGTCTTACCAATGAGTTAGCTCAAGAATATGAAGAAAGTTATACCTCCTAAGTTTGATGGAATTGTGAGTGGAGACACAACTGAGGCTTGGCTAAAAGAGATGGACAAATATTTTGAGATAAGGAATTACTATGAGATCACTAAGGTTGTGTGGGAAGCCCACCAGTTAGTAGGAGAAGCATACAGATGGTGGATGAATAAGAACATGGAATTAGGGTTGAGTTCCTTAAGTCTAACTTGGGATCAGTTTGTGGCCATTTTCTAGAAAAGATGGTTTCCCCAATTGTATTTTGATTAGAAGCTAATAGATTTCCAAAATCTACATCAAGGAGATATGAATGTCACTGAATACTTGGAAAAGTTTACCAGACTGTTGAAATATGTGTTGAACACAAAGATATACTGGGGGGTGAATTAGTATATATTCAAATTCTTTTCCCTTTAGATGTTTTCAATCCAATGTAAACATTTAAACCACATGAAGCAAAAGAACACACACACACATATAACACTAGATTTAAATGGAAACCCAAGATGGGAAAATCCCTAATGAGCTACCTACTTGGATCTACTATCCAAATCCAACCTCACAAAAAATGAAGTTTACAATGAATTTTATGGGCACTAACCCAAAGGAGATACCAATCCCTTGATACAGAGTTTTATGGGCACCAACTCAAAGGAAGCACCAACTCCCTAATACAAAATTTTATGGGCACCAACCCAAAGGAATCACCAACTCCCTAATGTGCTAAAACACTTACAAGACAAGGCACCGACCTCCACTCTAAAACTTTTCTCTGATCCTCAAGGTCGAATCACCTCCACAACAATATCTTTACAAACATGTTGACATCCTTGACTTGTTCTGATAACTTAGACACCTCTACACTATCATCCTTTATTATCTTCTTGATCATTTGACTAATTATGATAGCTCAAATACCTCTGCAATACTAACTTTGCTATAAGTTATGTATTATTTCTTACAAAGTTACTTATCTATTTTTGGATCATTCAATCATCATCACATCCATTCCATACATTTGTAGAAATATTTTTACCTTCATATATATCCTCCAAGACCCTTCTAAACATCATCTTTCTTGGCCTTAAGTTAACATGTGTCTTGAAACGTGTAACTGGCCTTGCATGTCAGCTCCCAAATCATCTGCGGTAATGTAGGAGTGAAATCCCATTATAAGGTTCATACCAAAGTATCTACTAGATCCAATTTACTTCCTCCCAAACTTTCTTGTTGGTGCACGCTTCCATACACACAATGTAAGTAATCAAATACACTATGTCGATAGTGCAAGCACTTAATCTTACATACATTAGCTCCAGACCCTATGCGGTACTAGAGAAGTGAAATATAATCAAGTGGTTCATACCACAAACACTATGAGAACTCAAAAAACTTTTCATACACTCCTGTTTTTAGTTCATGCTCCTTCTTGCTAGCACAAGCATTCAAATATTAATACTAGTTTCCTTTACACAGTCTAGTAACACAGTCTCAACTCAGAACATTAAAACCTACATTTGTAATAACTCATACCCTTTGAAACTTGAATATATCATACTTCCCTTTTTTCTTTGCATATTCTCCAAACTGCCAAGTTGTATGTGAAGATGTAGTGGAATGTGGGAGTTTTCTATTTTATTTTTGATAACCTTATACTGTGATAACATTGTTTTTAGTATATTGAGTTTGGATGTCTTTGTGGTAGTCCATATGTTCTAAAACTTGGATCACACATACCTCATAGCTATATTTAGCTATCCTCAAAACCATGAAGTCATATCTTTGTCTGCGGTAGAATATGGTACAATCTTTTGTGTTTTATAGTACAATCTCCTATGCCTTTGACATTCTTGATAACTTAGACAATTTCCTTCCTATCTCATGCAATGTTTTTCATCAACTGACAATATATGTAACAATGCAACAAGCATGACTTCATATCATCAATGCATGACATCGATCAAGACACTTTGATATCAAAGACAACATATAACGCTTTGACATCAATGACAACATATGCAATAATCTCCCCCATTATCATTGATGGCAACACTAACCTAATATTCAACTTTTCACCCCCTTTGAAATCAAGGGAAAAGGGCCATTGGTCTTAAAGTGTATCAATAAAACATACAAGCTCTCCCTATCTATATTATCCTTCACATACCTTTATTATCTTTTTATCTGCTTGCTCCCCCTGAGAGGTAGCCTCCATCAATCTAGGGATGATAAATGAATCTTGAACTACTCCCCCTATATAGATGCAACATCTATGTATTTATTTATGTGAGGGAAGAGGGGAAACAACCCCTAACTTCTACCTAAGATATTCAAAAGTTTCCTTAGGAAGTGCTTTTGTAAATATGTTTGCAATCTAATCCTTTGTAGGTACATATTCTAATTTTACATCTTGATTTGCAACCTTTTCTCTTAAGAAGTGATCTTTAATGGATATGTGCTCAGTTCTAGAGTGCATTATTAGATTCTTTGAAATATTGATGGCACTTGTATTATCACATAAAATAGAAATAGGCTCATCATATATTACCTTAATATCCTTCAATGTTTGCTTCATCCATAGCACTTGAGTGCAACAAGATACTACATCTATGTACTCTACTTTTGTTGTTGATAAGAAAACTAAATCACTTTTTTTACTAAACCATGAAACCAATTTATCACCTACAAAAAAGGCTCCACCACTGGTACTCCTATCATCGATGTTTCCAACCCAATCTACATCAATATATGTTGTCAAAGAGAAGTCGTTATCTTTCTGATACCATAGTCCATAATCCAGAGTGCTCTTCAAGTATCTGAAGATTATTTTGATTGCCTTCACATGTGTTGCTTTCGGATCATCGTAAAACCTTGCAACCATACAAACAACTTGCATAATATTAGGGCTTGATGTTGTTAAGTATAGTAGACCCCCAATCATAGACGTACATAGATTCTGATTAGCCCATGGTAACTCATCTTCATTACTTAGATGACAACCTATTACCATAGGTATACTCACTAGTTTGCAATCTTCCATACCAAACTTTTTCAACATCTCCTTGACATACTTTGCTTGTAAGATAAAGATACCTTTGTCTAATTGAATGATGTGAAGTCCAAGAAAGAATGACAATTCACCTATCATAGACATTTCAAATTCCTTCTACGTCTCTTCTATAAACTTCTTGCACATTTCATCATTTCTACCAAAGATAATATCATCAACATATACCACCACTATTAATATGTGATCATTCTCTATTTCAATATATTGGTTACTATTTGTTGTACCTTTCTTGAAGCCTTGCTGGAGTAAATACCTATCCAACCTTGCATACCAAGCCCTAGGGACTTGCTTTAGACCATATAGTGCCTTCCTCAGCTTGCACACCAAATTCTAATCTTCAGATAACTAAACTCCCTCAGGTTGCTCAATGTAGACTTCTTCTAAATCACCATCCAAGAAGGTTGATTTGACATCCATTTGATACACTTTGAAATTTTTTCGAATTACAAATATAAGAAACAACTTGATTGCTTCTAACCTTGCTACATGCACAAAGGTTTCTACAAACTCAATACCCTCTACTTGTGTATAACCCTTGCATACCAATCTTGCCTTGTTTCTAACAAATTGTCCCTCTTCATTTAGTTTATATCTAAACACCCATTTTGTGCCTATCACATTCTTATCTATGGCTCTTGGAACCAATTCCCAAGTCTGATTTTTCTCTATATGATTGAGTTCTTCTTCTATAGCCTTGATCCATCCTTCATCCTTACTAGCATCAACAAAAGTTTTAGGTTCCAACTTAGACAACAAAGAGAAGTTTACCTATTCATTTTCCCTTGCAAATCTTCTTCTAGTTTGTACTCCTTCGTTCTTGTCTCTAACTATTTGATCTTTTGAGTGGTTTTTTTTAACATACTTAGTAGGAGTCTTGGTGGCCTTCTCTTGTGATTCTTCTATTTCTTCAACTTCATCCTCTTATTCTATGTAAGAACATCCCTCTGAGAAACAATCTTCTTGATCATATGTGGGTGGATGTAGTTCATCATCAACCCTCACATTTACACTTTTGACAATCTTTTGTAGCCTATTGTTGAAACACTCGTATGCCTTACTTCTAGATGAATAACCAAGGAAGATAACTTCATTTGATCTTGAATCAAATTTTCCTAGGTTATCATTATCCCTCCTGATGTAGCACTTACTTCCAAACACCGTGAGATGTTTGATAGAAGCAGGTCTATGTTTCCACAACTCATAAGGTGTCTTGGAACTATTTTCTCTTAGTTGTCCTCTATTGAGAATGTAGACTGTGGTTTGAAATGCCTTTTTCCAATATCTATTAGGAAGGTTTACATCATGAAGCATAGTTCTTGCCATCTCCTGTACCATCCTATTTTTTCTTTCAACAACTCCATTTTTTTAGGAGTTCTTGCAGCATATAGGTGCCTCCTTATTGCATGTTCTTCACAATATTCCTCAACTCATTTGATGTGAATTCACTAGCTCTATTAGACCTTAAGCACTTGATTCTAGAGTTCATTTTATTTTCAACCATAGACTTGAAAATGTTAAACCTACTGAAAGATTCTAATTTTTCTTTTAAAAATGTAACCCATGTCATCCTAGAGTGATCATCAATGAGTAACATAAAATACCTCTCACCTTGAAGACTCTTTGTTTTTGTAGGACCACACAGATGAATATGAATTAGTTCCAATGGCCTTGTATAAAAATACTCCTTGGTCTTGAACCTTGTCCTTGTCTACTTCCCAATCTGACATTCTTTACATAGGGTGCTTGTAGGCTTGGAAATCTTTGGCATGTCTCTTACTACTTGTGTGGAGCTGATTTTCACAAGATTATCAAAATTGATGTGTCCCATCCTTTTGTGCCACAACAAACATTCATTTTTTTTTCCTAGAACATAGTTCATTACATTAACACCACTTAGGTTGTACATGTTATTTTCTATCTTACTAGATTCTGCCACCAATTTACCAGTATTTGCTCTGTTGATTTCACATCCTTGTGTATGAAATATAAGATTGTATCCTTTGCTACACATTTGACTTACACTAAGAAGTTTGTGATTGATACTTTCTACATATAGAATATCTTCTATTTTAGACCCTCCATCAATACTTATGGTGCCTTTTCTATAAATTCTAGCAGTTGTATTACCTCCAAACGTGACTAATCCTCCATTCCACTTTACAAGGCTGATAAATTAGCTCTTGTCACCTATCATGTGGCTAGAGCATCCATTGTCCATCACCCATGGGTTTGTTTTCCCTTGTACATAAAATGTTGTTCGAACAAGTATTGAATTTTCTACCTCTTTATTTATTTCTTGTCTTTTGGATGTGTCATTCACCTTTTCCTGCTTATTAATGTCTATCACTAATCCACTTTGGAAATATCTTGCTATGTTTCCAAAATTGTTGCAGGTATGACATATCACATTGAGATCAACCAAGTGAGCAAGAGGATTCCTACTCACAAACTTTCTTCTATTCATCCTACACTTGCACTCAATAGCCTTGTGACCATACTTATTGTAGATAAAACAATAACCAAAAAATGCATGATTGAACCTATTTATGAAGGCCTGCCTTGCTTGAAATGGTCTTCTATATCTTCTTCTTTGAGAAATGATAGGAATGAAATCAACTTCTTCAATGTCATCTGAAGTTTTAGGTATTTTTCCAAATTAACACTCTTATCCAATTGACCATATATTTTCTCCAATTCTCTCATGAGTAAAGAAATCTCTTCCTCAAGCTTTGAACATTCATTTGTATTGGCTTCAATTTGGGTGTTTAAACTAACAGTTAGTTCCTTAGATTCTTCAATATTTTCCTTTTGTTCTTTGTTCTCTTTCCTTACACATTTCAATCCTTCAAGAGAAAAAATGATTTCACCTTCAAAATCAACATCACATTCTTCTTCATTGATGACTGTCATGCTTTCTTCAACATCAACAATCTTGTTTGAATTATGAAAGACTTTTGTAGTCACGAATAAGGAGTCTTCCTTTTCATCTTTTGATGAGTAGTGATCTACTTCTTTTGAAGAACTATGGTCCTCTTTAGAAAAGAGATTCATGTTGCAAGTATGTGCAGTCAGTGTTGTCATTGATGTCAACAAGCTTATGTTGTCATTGGTTTCAACTATATGAACAAGAGAGATGTTGCAAGAGTATGAGTAGTTGTTGTTAAGTGGATGCTTTATTTGATGATTATGAAGTGTTAAAGATGGTGATAATATGTTTATGGTGTTTCATTTCTAAGTGATTTTGAGAAAATTTGAATAAAACAAGTAAACAATGTGTGGTAGTAGTATTCTAGATTATAGAGCAGCGTTCTAGTTTTGATCCACATTTCTCTGTTAATGAAGATCTACTTGTGCACTTTGGATATATTTTTTAGAGGTGTTTAGAGATGCTACATTCAGAATTTGGCATGTTGGATCAATGTGCAGAGGAATATGTGATCACTAGTGTATGAATTGTGTTGTGTAGAGGTGTCTAGGAGAAATTTCCTTGCTTTGTATTTCTCTACAAAGTGGTTTTAGGTCTTGTAGCTTTGGAAGTGTGTTTATGAGCTTCATATCTTTCCCTAGTTGAAGTTGTTCATGGTTTGGTGGTCCAGAAGTTGATTTATCAAATTGCAGTGCATGACATAAATATTTGAAAATATTGGGTAAGCAGTATAAGTTTGTTTGACAGGTGAAAGTTGTTGCTGAGGAATTTGTTGGATTTCAAGGTGTTTGTGGAATATTATAGATTATGTTCAAGCATGGTGTGTGGTCTACAAGTCAACTTTGGTTTTGAGGAACTATGTACACAATTGTTTATGTTGTTAACACAGGTTTGACCAAACTTGGGTGTTTACACTAATTACAGAGTTGCTCTGATGATTGTGGAAGTGTGATGTAATGTATATGAATGGATTTAGGTCCAAGATAAGGTGTGGTATGGTCCTCCTTTATTCCTTTCCACCACTAGAATGTTTTAGTGTTGACCTAATTTGAATTTACGAAATTAACATGCTTTATCGACCTTGGAGAATGTTTTCAAGGTTGAAGACAACGTAAATAAGTGTCAAGGGATTGTAAAAGGGTGTGCACATGATGTAAGTGATGTGAATGATAATGTGGTAGAATGTGTGGTGCAATACAAGATTACATGTGTTAGATTACTGGATGCAGTGAGTAGAAGGTGTATGCATATCATCAGTGAGACTACGGAGGTGATGATGGCATTGTGGTGGACTTCTCTATTGCATTGAGATAGTTTTCTCTTTGTAACAATCTTCTCTATCTTATTTTATATTCTAGCAATGTGCCTTTCTTTCTTTTGGGTAGTGAGCCCTCTGGTAGTGAGCCTTCCAATAGTGAGCCTATTGTTTTTTGGTGTTGTTACTACTTTATATTGTGAGCTAATCCTCACTATGGATTTTCCCTTCTTGGGTTTTCCATGTAAATCTAGTGTTCTCTTGTGTTTGATGTTGGTTTGATTTAGTTTCTATTATTTTCTTTCATCCTTAATTAGCATAACAGTTTAAAGGATTAATTGAGTTAATGTAGATATGAATGTGTGTGTGGATTCTAAAGTTTAAAGTTACAACTGATTCACCCCCCCTCTCAGTTGTCTTGTACATTTAACAATTGGTATCAAAAAAAGGTTCCTTGGAAGATAGCTTAACAACTTGAGGCAGATCTAGGATGGCACACAAGAAGGATGTTCCCCTATTTGATGGATCAAACTATGCATTCTCGAAGATAAGAATGGAAGGTTATCTGATTTCTCTTGGATATGAGATCTGGAAGTCTATTGAGACTAAATACACTATACCAGAAAAATGGTCTGAGTACTACAAATGAGATCAAGGCCTATGAAACAAATGGTAAATCAAGGTACACTCTTTTAAGTGGCCTTATTAATTATGAATTGGTGAACGTTATGAATCTAAAAACTGATAATGAAATTTGGAAAAAGTTAAAAAGTATTTATGGAGATGATAAGGTCAAGCAAGCTAAGATGCAAAATCTAAAGATCATGTTTGAGACCATGCGAATGTCTGAAGATGAAAATATCACAAGCTACATGTAAAAGGTGTATGAAGTTGTCAATAGCATCAAAGGTCTTAGTGGAGAATTGGTAGAAAAAGAAGTGGTATTGAAGGTAATTAGAACTCTTCCCAAAGCTTACAGTCATAAAGTCTCTACTATTGAAGAATTACAAGATTTGGATAAATTTACTAGAGATTAGTTGTATAGTTCTGTAACTACTTTTGAAATGAGAGAATTCGATACAAGTAGTGAAAAAGTTGAGATTACCTTTAAGATTGGTAAATTAGAGAATATTGTGGAATTAGATTAGGAGGATTCTGATAATATGGAAGCTAACTTTGTGAAAAGAATGGAAAATGGTACTGGTAAGTATAGTGGTAAGTTGCCTTTCAAGTGTTTCAATTGTGGCAAGATAGGTCATTATGCTTCAAGATGTCCAAAAATAATTTTAAGAAAAAAAATAGGGAAAGAAAAAGAAAGGTGTTTAAGAAAAGCTATTATGTTAGAGATGATGCAAGTATATTTGATGATGAATTTGATTATAAGGATGATGAGGATAGTGAATGTTTGTTCATAGATTTAAAAAATGATACCATTTCTGCTAACTCTAAGGAATGTGTGAAGGAAAAGGCTCTGGAAGTAAGTATCAATGTTGAAGGAACTTTGATGTCTACTTTTCATACTAGATAGGAAAATAACCATTGGGTCATTGATAGTGGATGCTCTAATCATATGACTGGTAATAAGAGTAAGTTTGTTAAAATTGAAAAATATAAAGGAGGATTAGTTAGGATACATATGCTAAGATATGTATCAGTTTTGATGGCAATCATAATATTGATGATGTTCTTTATGTTAAGACATAACCTCTTGAGTGCTGAACAAATATGCAGCAAGGGATATAATATTATGTTTCACGATGGTGGTTGTGAGATCATAAAAGATTCTAGAACTATGATAGCTACTAGAAGGAGGACTGATGGGAATGTTTATCAGCTCAAAGGTGTTGATGGTTATTGTTTCATGACCCAGATCAGTGAGAGTTGGCTATGACATAGAAGACTATGTCACATCAATTTTGATATCTTTGTGGGAATAAGTCTAGTTCAAGCTATGAGAGATCTGCCAAAGATTACAAAGCTTATTAATGTTGTCTATAAGGATTGTCAACTTGGAAAGAAAGAAAGAGGAATTTTCAAAGTCAGAGATCAATCTTCTACTAGACTATTGGAATTGGTGCATATAAATATTTATGGTCCTACCAGAGTAAGGAGTTTTCAAGGTGACAGGTATTTCAGGCTACTAATTGATGATTATTCTAGAATGACTTTGGTTACTTTTCTTAAAGAAAAATCTAAATCCCTAGATAAGTTTAAAGCATTCAAAGCAATGGTTGAGAATGAAATGGATATAGGGATCAAATGTTTGAGGTCTAACATAGGTGGAGAGTTCACCTCTAATGAGTTTAACATGTTTTGTGAGAATCATGGAATAAAGAAGCATTTATCTACCCCTAGGACTCCTTAGCAAAATGGAGTGGTTGAAAGAAAGAATAGGACTATTCAAGAAGCTACAAGGACAATGATAAAAGAAGTAAATCTACCAGAAGTCTACTGGAGAGAAGCAATTCATACTACTATTTACATACTAAACAGAATGCAAGCAAGGATTGTTGGCAAGAGACACTGCTACATGTGACAGGTGTTGTCATTGATGGAAACTAAGTCTATCCTACACATCCACATTACATGATTTGTTCATGCTAGAAGTCAGAGTGAGGATTTGTCTAAGTTGAGTCAGAGATAGAGCATGTGACAAGGCCCGGTATCTTGGTCCGGATCTCTCTGGTGGTAAATCATAGTGTGTTGCCGATCTAAAGGAGTGATAAGGATTGTTAGGACTATCTAAATCTAGAATCTTAGCCTCTGGTGATGAAGGATTCAAAAGTTATAAGCATATGAGTATCAGGTTCTAGTCAGTTAGCATAGTCAGAAGAAGAACAAGCTGACCTAGTATTTGATCTTGGTCCGGATATAGAAAATTTGTTGGATAAGAAATTAGTGACAATTAGTGGTATTGGCCAACATGATTGATGATTTGAGAACACAAGTTTTTGGTTCGCGTTGTTATTTGTGCATGGATTTAGTCGACAAAGCAGAGTTCTTAATAAAAGTTCTAAGTTTCCTTGAAGCTAACTGCAATTGAATGAATTTCTTGATGAAGATATATATAGCCAATGGATTTGAGTCTTTTAGCATGTGTGTGTGATATGATGATGGTGTAAGTGTGAAAAGGTAGAAAGAAGTGTGAAAGAAGAAGAGATCTAAGGACTAGATCATGGTAGAATAATAAACAGGGCAAAAGTAAGGATGAAGTGTATTAGATCAGTATTTTGTACTTAACTGGAACTGAATTCTTGCATTAGTAGATGCTATTCATCAGTTCAAACATTTTATAATCTTCTTGTGATCATTCTTGTAGGTAGTGAGCCTCTTTAAGTAGTGAGCTTTGGGTAGTGAGCCCAAAGGCATGTGCCATCCCATTTGTAATACTTTTAATAGAGTATAATTCTTGTGGGTTAACTCCCACCATGGTTTTCCCTTAACCGGGTTTCCACATTAAAAATCTTGGTGTCAAGTGTGTTATTTGTGTTTCCACTCATGTGTCATTGATTTATACTTTCATGGTTATATCATTAATTTGTTGATAAGTGGTAGAGAAGAATTCATTGTAGAAAGTAGTTTTAAGACAACTAATTCACCCCCCTCTTAGTTGTCTGCCCTAATTCCAATAATTGGTATCAAAGTAATGTTCCTTGGAAGAAGCTTAATAGATTGAGGAAGATCTGGGAAGGAGTTTCAATGGGTTCACTCAGAGAACAAATTCAGTTGGCTTTAGAAGATCTTGATCAGTCCAAAGTAGAAGTAGATGACCTGAAAGTGAACATTAAGGATATTGATGATTGCATTGAGTTGCTAAAATAAAAATTAAAGAAATCAATGGAGAAGAGGAATGAGCTACTTCATCAGCTAGCTAATCTTACTGAAGAAAATGGCATGAATGAGGCTTTGGAAGAAAATACAAAGGAATGTGAGAAGCTGACAAAAGAAGTTTTTGTTCTAAAACATGAGATGGAATCTGGGGTGATGAGGCTAACCAAGGAAATTGAAGAAAGAAATAAGATTGAAGAAAACCTAAATCAAACTCTAAAGTAAAGAACATAAGAATGTTGTAGAATGGACAGAACAATTAGCCACCTAAAATCTGATCTACAAGAATACAAATATAATGAGGAGGAACTTGAAAGGCAAATTGTCACTCTCAGACATGACCTAGAAATTGCAAATGAATACAAGGATAAGTTCAAGATAAGCTCAGCTAAACTTGAAGTGTTGCTTGAGAGTCAGAAGAAGGCTAATGATAAGCATGGTCTTGGGTATGAGAAAGGTGAAAGATCTGGATCCAGACAAAGAAATTCTCAATCAAGGAATGAGAGAAACAAACCTAGAAGACCTCTGGTAAGACAACCTAATTCTCAAAGATATCCATCTTTCAATGGAAATTGTTTCAATTGCAATAAATTTGGTCATAGAGCTACTCAGTATAGAAGCAGAGTAAATCAAAGTGGTTCATCCTTCTCCAATCAATGCTTCAAGTGTAAGAGGTATGGTCATAGATCTAATGAATGTAGAAATATGATAATGAATAACTCTAAGAATATGGAAAATGTTTTGCATGCAATAGATTTGGACATATGGCTAATCAGTGCAGATCAAGAGGAAATCAATCAAATGGGCAAAGAAATGTTGTATGCTTCAATTGTAACCAATCCGGTCATATTGCAAGATTTTGTAGAAGTACGAATAATGAAAGAAGAGGTTCGGTAAATAGAAAACTAGATGAGTAGAGACAAGACAAAGGCAATAGCCAAGTTGATGTAAATAAGGTCCAGAATGAAATGAACAAGACATGGATGAAGAAAGGTGCAATGAACAATGATGATGGGTCCGCATCGAAATATGGTGCTGGTAATTCCTGCAGGAATTGAATTAGGAACTCTAGCTTAGGGGAAGCTACATAGAAAAACAAATTCCTCCCAGCCAGTAAGTGGGTGCTTGAATTTGGCATGATGATTGAAGTTAGAAAAGACTATTGTAGACCTGTTGAAGCAAATTCTGGAAGAAAAGAAGACAATGTGGTTGATTGTGGAACAATTGAAGATTGACTACATGCAAAAATAGTGTAACCAGATGTTTTAGGACAGAGCATTTATTACAATGACAAATTAGGTTTTATAGAGGATAAAAGGTCATTCATTTGAGCATTTAAATCACTTTGTATTCAAAGAGAGCAAGCAAAAGAGCACCTAAGCTTATATTTCAAGGATCTGAAATGCAACTGACAAATTCATTAGCTAACCCTAAGTTCTGCGAAAGAAAAAGATATTTTTCTGTGAAGCTTTGAACCTATAATCTTTTGAGATGGCTACTCCTCTTGTTGTTGATATAATTGAAAGGACCCAACCAAAGTTCAAGAAGCATCCATACAAATCAGTCGAAGTCAAACCATTAGAAGCATTTTCTGGTGTCCCTTATGGAGTACTACATGTTGAGGATATTAGGGCATACATTCACTGTAGTATAGATGAATTTGGGAACCTAAAATTGCTAGACTTGTTTGAGAACTACCTAAAGGATGATAATTATGATTTGAGACCAGAATACAAAGCCCTAGAAAGTAAACATTTTCTACAGGTCATTGAATTTCTAACATTTGATGAGAGTGAGCGGGTTTGATATGTTTTGAGCTAAATGCATAATGAGTTTATGTGGCTATTGAAACCATTCAAGATTACAAAAAATGCTATCAAGATTATAACTAGATTAAATTCAATTGGTGGTTTACCCATGCTGAAATCTATAAAGAACTAGATAGTAACTAATGCAATCGATGCCATATTTGACAAGAGGTCAATGACTATCAATGACATTATTGATCCCAATGTTAAGTTTGCTTCAATGATAATTGGTTACAAGATTTATCACTCTAGCAGGGAAAATTCTGTGTCTAGAATGACCATATATGTTGCATACCAAATATTAAAGGAAAATGTAGATTATGACCTATGTGAGCTTTTACAGAACCAACTAGTTGAGAACCTAAACAAAATCAAGAAAGACAAGAAAAACACATTTAAATATGGTTCTTTGGTTCTATGCTTATTCTTCTACTTCATGAATGAGGTGCCTGGAGTAAAGGGTGTGCACTGTACTAGTGAAAGGCCAGTTGTTATTCAGATAAGAGATCATCTACACAACATTGGTGACTCTAATGCACAAAAAACTACAATCTCGGGATATTTCAAGAATTTTTAGAGTATGATGCATTCTAGGGAAAGAATCCCTAAATCAGTAGTTGAGAAATACAAGAATAAAATATGTTTCATGGTGGACACTGATAAGTACTTAATGGAAGTAGTAGAACCCAACACTATTTGGATCATACTAATGGGGTATGAGGTAGATGAGAAAATGTTAAATATGTATGCTGAACATATTTTGAGCAAGACAAAGGACACAATAGTTGAAAGATTTGGGACATATGAAGAGCTGAGTATGAAACTACATGTTGAGCTTAGAAAACCTGAAACCAATAGAAAAGTAAGGAAAGAAGTTGAGCAGTTGGCTGAGAATCTAGGCCTCACCAAGGAAGCTATGAGGAAATTTAGGGAAAGAACTGAAAAGGCTGAGAGGGAGAAACAGGATAAGAAACAAGCAAGTGCTCTGGTAGAATCCTCCTCCACACCAAGGATCACTAGGAGCTCTACTACTGCTTGTGTTCCCCTAAAACCTACCAATCCTGAGAACCAAAAGACAAATCATCTAGTAAGGAAAAGAAAAGAACTAAAGCAATGGCAAAAAGGTCATATGGTAGTTTAGAAAAGGAGGATGAAGAAAAGATAGATTCAGATGATGAGCTTAAAGAGCTAAAGGCCACAGGCAGCAAAGTAGTCAAAGTGTCTAAAGAGAAGCATTTCAGAAGCAAGATGACAAATAAGAGGCAGAAGTCATAAGTTGATGTTGAGAAGCCAACCCCTTCTGTGAAAAACATTGTTAAGTCAATCACTACTAATGGGAATTTAAAGCCACTGACTAAATTTTTTGATCTTTACAATGATGTTGACAAGAGACTTTTGGAAGATGCTACTATCAAATACTTGAATGTATTCAACTAGGCTCTGATAGAGATTTTGTCAAAAGTTCCCAAGAGTTTAAGAGATATTCTAGAAATTAGAAAAGAAGCTGCCAATTCAAAGGATATGGAGTTGAGAGAACATGTTTTGTCCAGTTTGTGTCCAGTGATCTCCAGAAAAGAAGCAGACAAAATTTTCAAAGAAGTCAAGAGTGAATTCAGAAGCAAGACCAAGATGAATAAGCTAATGATTGGAGAGATAGAGGAAGTTTTCCAAGAAACTAAACAAGTTCTAAGAAAAGCACTGGACAAGAACAAGTTCTATGTGGTCACAGAAGAACTGATTGATACTAAGGAAGCAGCAATTCTGAATAATGAAGAGTTGCAGAAGGATGAGCAACAAACTAGAGTAGATGATGAATCCCTTTTAGAAGAAGAAGCATTGAATAAAGAGGATGAAGAAATGGTGGAAGAAGATCAAGTAAAAGGAACTGATGATGGAGTCAACTCTTCCATTCCGGATGTTGAGAAACCTGATAAAATTGCCACTAAGGATACACCAAATCCTCTGGAAAAGAATGTAGAAGATATCTCTGAGATAGACAAAAGTGAGAATACTTCTGATGAAGGTGCAAAAAAGGTAGAAGTAGATAAAAAGAGTGAAAATGATGAGTGGGACAATATGGTTGACTCTCAAAACGGAGAAGATGCAGGCCCTAAAGTACTCAAGTTAGAAACATCATTTTGGGCAAGAGACGCTGCTAAAGTAGTGAACGAAATTTTGGAAAGAGAAACAAATTGAAGAAGATCAGGACATAATACAAGGTCCAATAAATTTTGATACCTTATCTCCGGTGCAAAAGATAAAATTAGCCTCCATTGCTCAAGCTAAGGCTAGAGAAGACATTTTGAAGTCTCACATAGAAGATAGTGAGCTACTTGGTCTGGCATCAGGGATTTTGGAGAAAGTCATGCCAACATATCAAAAGGACTCTTCAACATCCCCCTCCGATTAGTTAAAGAGCTTGATAAGCTCTGTAAGTACCCATTTTGGATCTCTTGAAAAGTCTGCAGAGGTCAAGGTCCAAAATGAATTCAATGATAAAAGATTTGATCCTCTAAAAGGGTTGATTAGAGTAGATAGAATGGTGCTGGATGCTAATGTAAAGAGTATTCAAAATGATCTTAGAGAAGGAGGGAATGTATATAAATTTTGTTTGTCTTGTCCTAAAGCTATAGAGGACATTAAAATAAAAATAAAGGAGTCTAAGGAAAAATTGTCAAGTGTATCCCAATCTTTTGATAATCTGACAGTATCAGTGATGAGACAAGAGTGTCAAACAATCAGCCTGATTGAAGATATAAAGAAATTGACAAAATAAAAGGAGAGCATAGAGACAAGGATGAGTGAGCTCCGGGGACTAATTTCCCCTAAAATGGAAGCAATGTTTAATACCATGACCAAAGCCCAAGATGCAGCTCAATCAAGTGATCCCATTGATCTGCAGATGGTAGAGTCACAAGCATTTCTTTTTAGTGGTCACATCTCAATTTTGAACACTATAAAGAAGAGCTGGGATAGTGAGCTAGCATAATTGAAGAACATTTTTGGTGATATACTTAAGTTTATATAAATAGGACTTAAGGGTTATTTGTACATATGCGGCCTGGTATGTAGAATTGTTGTGTAATTTTTGGTTTACGGACCCCACCCTTTGCCATTGTTGTCAAAGGGGGAGTGAAGAGTAGTGAAAAATGAGGAATCCAACAAAGGGGGAGCATTGGAGAACAGTGAAAAGCATAAGTACTTAGCAAGAGGGAGTTGTTCCGACACTTAGTCAATTTTCACTAAGTGTTGCCATCAATGCCAAAGGGGGAGATTGTTAGCAAGAGACACTATTACATGTGATAGGTGTTGTCATTGATGACAACTAAGTCTATCCTACACATCCACATTACATGATTTGTTAATACCAGAAGTCAGAGTGAGGATTTATCTAAGTTCAGAGTCAGAGACAGAGCATGTGATAGGGCTCAGTATCTTGGTCTGGATCTCTCTGGTGGTAAATCATAGTGTTTTGCGGATAGGAAGGAGTGATAAGGATTGTCAGGACTATCTAAATCTAGAATCTTAGCCTTTGGTGATGAAGGATTAAAAAATTATAAGCATCTGAGTATCAGGTTCCAATTAGTTAGCACAGTCAGAAGAAGAATAGGTTGACCTAGTATTTAATCTTGGTCCAGATATAGAAAAGTTGTTGGATAAGCAATTAGTGAAAATCAATGGTATTGGCAGACATGATCAATGATTTGAGAGCACAACTTTTTGGTTTGCATTGTTATTTGTGCATGGATTTAGCTGACAAAGCAGAGTTCTTAAGAAAAGTTCTAAGTTTCCTTGAAGCTGACTATAGTTGATTGAATTTCTTGATGCAAATATATATAGCTGATGGATTTGATTCTTTTGGCATGTGAGTGTGATATGAAGATGGTGTAAGTGCGAAAAGGTAGAAAGAAGTGTGAAAGAAGAAGAGATATAAGGACCGAATCATGGCAAAATAGTAAACAGGGTAGAAGTAAGGATGAAATGTATTAGATTAGTATTTTGTACTTAACTGGAACTGAATTCTTGCATTAGCAGATGCTATTCATTAGTTCAAACATTCTGTAATCTTCTTTTGATCATTCCTATAGGCAGTGGGCATCTTTGAGCAGTGAGCTATGGGTAGTGAGCCTAAAGGTATGTGCCTTCCTATTTGTAATACTTTTAACAGAGTATAGTTCTTGTAGTTTAACCCCCACCGTGGTTTTCCCTTAACTGGGTTTCCACATTAAAAATCTTGGTGTCAAGTGTGTTATTTGTGTTTCTTCTCATGTGTCATTGATTTATACTTTCATGGTTATATCATTAATTTTTTAATAAGTGGTAGAGAAGAATTAATTATGGAAAGTGTTAAAGTTTTAAGACAACTAATTCACCCCCCCTCTTAGTTATCTGCTCTAATTCTAATAGGAAAAAAGTACAAAGACTCCTTATGAGCTATGGTATGGAAGGATTCCTACTGCCAAATACTTTAGAGTGTTTGGAAGTATGTGTTACATCAAAAGGGATGAAGAAAACTTAGGAAAGTTTGATGCAAGGTTTGATGAAGGTATCTTCTTTGGGTATTCTACTAAAATAAAAGCTTACCAGTGCTACAACAAGAGGCTAAGAAGGATTGCTGAGAGTGCAAATGTCAAAGTTGATGTAGATCTACAGAAGAATTCATAGGTAAATAGATATGAATCAGATGAATCTTCTTGTAGAGAAGAAGAAAAATCTAAGGAAAAAGAAGTGTAGATTGAAGAGGAAGAAGCTCTAGAAAAGACTCCAAAAACCCCCAAGTATGTACAGAAGCATCATTCTGAAGACCAAATCATTGGTGATATGAACAAAGGTATGCTAACAAGAAGAAAGTTGTTGAGGAATAGGTAAATCTATGTTTACTTTTTGAATTTGAACCTAAAACTATGATTAAAGCATGCAAAGATGAGTATTAGATCAAGGCTATGGAAGAAGAACTAATGTAGATTGAAAAGAATCAAACTTGGGTTCTTGTCCCTAGACCAACAAATGAAAATGTGATTGGAACTAAGTGGGTATTCTAGAACAAACCGAATGAGAATGGAGAAGTGGTAAGAAACAAGGCAAGGCTTGTGTGTAAAGGCTACTCACAAGTAGAAGGAATAGACTATCAGGAAACATATGCTCTAGTGGCAAGAATGGAGGCCATTAGGATTTTTTTGGCTTTTGCAGCACATAAGGATTTCAAAGTATATCAAATGGATGTGAAGTCTGCTTTCTTGAATGGTGATTTGGAAGAAGAAGTATACATAGAACAATCGGATGTATTTTAGTTATCAGATAAATTGGATATGGCTTGTAGATTGAAGAAGACACTATATGAATTGAAGCAAGCCCACAGATCATGTTATGCAAGGTTAGAAAGGTACTTATTACAACAAGGATTCAATAAAGGTTCTGCACATAGTAATTTGTACATCAAATTAGGGAAAGATCAAATTCTGATTATGGAAGTGCATGTAGATGATATACTCTTTGGAAGAAATGAAGGCATGTGTAAGAGTTTTGTAGATGAAATGCAAAAAGAATTTGAAATGTCAATGTGTGGTGAAATGAACTTCCTTGGACTACAAATCAATCAGACAGATAAAGGTATTTTCATTTCACAATTGAAGTATGTCAATGAGATGCTTAAAGAAGTTTGGAATGGAAGATTTAAACTAGTATGTACCCCTATGGTTATTGGTTGCAAGCTAAGAAAGAATGATGAATCTCCTAAGGCTGATCAAAGTAGGTATAGATCAATGATTGGAGGATTGCTATACTTTACTGCTACTAGATCGGATATATGCATGCAATTTGTCTTGTGGCTAGATTTCAAGAAGATCCTAGAGAGTCACATTTTGTAGCAGTGAAGAGGATATTTAGATATTTAAAGGGCACTCTGGATCATGGCTTGTGGTATCCAAAGGATACTGAATTTACTCTAAGTGCTTATACAAATGTAGATTGGGCTGGTTGTGTAGATGACAAGAAAAGTACAAGTGGTGGTGCGTTATTTCTTGGATGTAGATTGGTGTCATGGCTAAGTAAGAAGCAAGATTTAGTGTCTTTATCTGCTATAGAGGCATAATACATTGCAACATCTTTCAACACACAAGTGCTATGGATGAGGCAAACCTTGAAGGATATCAGAGTTGTATATGATGAACCTATTCCTATCTTCTATGATAATACAAGTGCTATTTGTTATGGGTAAAATTGGATAATATTAAAATGAATTATAAACCCAATAACTCAAGGAATATGCAGATAACAAAGATTAAAACAAATAAACAAACTTATAGAAATTTGTTACCTCACGGCTTCCATTGTTCTCCTAGTCTCGATTGATCTTTTGTGATGAATGTAGCCCTCAGGAAGCTTGCTTCCTTGCTTTGTTTCCTCAAGATGACAATCAAGAAATGGCTAGGATACTTGTATTCAAGATGAGCTTTAATACAATGTAGGATGGATAATGAATAATGCAAGAGTGGGGGTGCCAAGGGCGCGCTATGGATTTGACAGAGTGATTTTAGTTGAAAGCTTCTTGATATGAAATGAAATAATAGAGGGGTATTTATAAACTTGTGAGAGAAGATCAACAGTGTAGAAGAAATAACAAAATCAATGGTAGAGGATGTTTGAGAGTACGTGCATGAATAGAAAGAAGACATTTGTCATTCAAAAAGTTGTTTTGTTTGAGTTAACTACTTTCTTGATGAGGATGAGCTTTGATTTCATAAATTAGAATATATTTTTCTAATTTAAGAGTTTGTTGATAAAAATAAGGTTGCTTTAAATCAGTTAACTCAACTTTTGCTTTTACATGACAAGGAATATTTATTTTTAGAAGATTTTGAAGATTTTTTAGAAGATAAGAAAGTGAATTAAATAAATAAATTTATTTAATTGATTGTGCAAGATTTAGAAGAATAAATAAAATATTTGATTATATTTTATTTTTGGAGACTGAGATTTAATTTAAATAAATTTGCATTTTATTTAAATTTGGAAGAATGAATGATTTAATTAAATAATTAAAATTATTTAATTGTTTAGAAGAATAACATTGATATTGATGAAATTAATTAAATAAATGTAATTTATTCAATTAATGGGAGGAAACTGAATCAAATAAATAAATTGATTTATTTATTGATAGAGGAATATTAAGATGAAATAAATATTTAAAATATTTATTTAGACAGAGTCATGTCATTTTTAGGTGTATACATTTTGCCCCTCTTTGATGCAATGTGTTTTATCACGTTGTTTCAAAGAATAAGAATTTTCAACAATGACACATGCCCCAGTTTGCCCCTAGTACAAGTTTAACGATAGGATGCCCCCTCGAGAGATTGGACGAGAAGAAGGTAGAAGGTGTGAGATGGACAATCTCATGAAGAAGAAGGTGAAAAATAGGTTAGATTGAAGAAAATAGGTCATGGTTTGAAGAAACAGGGAGAAATAGGCATGGGAAGTAGTCATAGTTGTCACATAGTTAGCTATGGTTCACTTTCTATATATAGGAGTTGGGTTCACAAGTCCTATTCATTTGCATACTTGTCCTTAGTTGATTTGTCTTTAAGAGCTTAGGAGAGTAGAGGAGCTAGAGCAGTTAACAGAGATATGGATATTCCGCGTGAGGAGCACCATTTTGAACGAGTTTGACGGTTCGATCGGCCACCCAAGGCAGGGCCACCGATATGTAGTTTGACAAAACTCGCTTAAAGTCATTTATTAGGGCAATAAATGCTAGGGAAAACTAGTTAGGATAGATGTGCTGAACTGCAGTTCGGTGCATATGCGCCCTGAAATAGCGCATATCCTAGGAAACTGTGCATTTGAGTGATCTTTTGGTGCATATGATAAATCTGCACATATAGGATAAGAATCAGTGCATCCACTATGGAACCATGTATTTGATACAAGAGGCAGCACATATGCCAGAACTATGCATATACGTCAAGGAACAGTGCATCACAGTGAAGTGGCACATCTGATATGATTTGGCACATTGGCTACCTGGTTTGATGCTTTTGCACTAGGATAGTCAGCTGACTTAACGAAATTAACCCAATTGGCACCTTGATCGATGCGTCAATTGATAAGCAATCTCTGAGATTGCCAGGAATCTAGTCAAGAGATGATATGCTATTTTGATTAATTTTGATATGTTAAGTCAGTGATAGGATAGTTTGATTACTTTGAGTAGTTTTGTTTGGATATGGGTTTTTAACTAACGTTATGCTTTGCTTGGTTGCAGGAGGACATTCACAATATTTTGATGTCATGGGAGCAGTTCCCTTTACCATTGTTATAGCGGTACATGCTTACGGAGATGGACCATGAGGCTCTTGGTGCTATGGGTTTGGATTATGTTTGTTTCATGCCCAAGGTTCGCGTGAACCTCAGTTTGTTGACTGCGGCAGTGGTGTGATTCCACAGTGAGGATGGGACTTTCCATTTACCGACCGGGGAGATGGTGATCACTCTAGAGGATGTTTACAGGATCTTTCATCTTCCTATTTAGGGAGAGTTGGTAGAGTACAATCCGTAGCGCGATACAGGATTAACAGAGTACAAACGTGTTTTTGATGACCCAGAGCTTGATGAGCAGGTTATTTCATGGCAGGATATACATGACTGTTATGACTACTTTCCAGGGATAGTGGCAGGTTTGATCAGTGGCATAGTATGCCTCAATAGGAGATCACACAAGTTCCTGATTGGCTGGGGGAGGGTGATGGAGAGGATGATCATTGACGAGACTCGATATGTATGGGGTGTGTGCATGCTTGCACACTTGTACAGGGATATGCACCAGGTTATGTACCACACGGGGGCTAGCTTGTCAGCCGGTGTGTCTCTTTTGTAGTTTTGGTTATGGGAGCACATAGCAATCACACGATCAATCTGTGTTTTTACGAGATAGCGGGGAGAGCCATACAGGTATGGTTATGCAAGAGTTATTTCCTAGCATAAGTTGGGAAAGCTCGAGTACTGGAGACATGTGCTAGATAATGTAGATGCAGTTATCTAGAGCCCATACCTAGACTGTGAGGTATGGGATGATGAGGACGGTGAGGTGCCATACTATTTCTAGACTCAGTGGCTCATTTGTAGGATGTGGTACATACTAGAGCGTCAGATTGTCAGCAGAGTGTAGAGGCAGTTTGGTAGAGTACAGGAAAGGCTGCAGGGGCAAGCTTGATTTGCAAGGACCCATGCAAAGAGGCTGAGGTGTGGTCTAGTGGCATCTTATAAGGAGGCGCTAGTAGACTTTTGGCAGATCCCCTATGCCACTTGGCCGATGAGGGGAGAGAGTAGATGCGGGGATCACTCCAAACTATGAGGAGTGGTTTGCAGCTCATCCATATCCTAGGTATTCAAGATCCAGAGAGTTGGTTCCTCTCATAGACGAGGAGGATTTAAATGACGAGGATGGGGCTGGAAGGATGAGGAGGAGATGGAGGAGGGGTAGAGGGGATCAGGGAGAGGGAGATGATGGTGGGGATGGCGGAGGAGGAGGAGGAGGAGGAGGAGATGGAGGTAAACTGAGACAGAGGAGGAGGTTTGGGGAGGGACCTTCAAGATAGCAGCATGTTGCACAGCCGTAGGCTATAGGGTACATGTAGGTGTAGGCAAAAGGGGTACAATAGAGACAGATGCTACCACCACAGTAGGTGGCCCAATAGCAGGTGCAGGGATAGGGATAGTAGGCTCCACAGGATGACTTATAGTAGTAGGCCATTACTATGCTGTAGGGTCAGGTGAGGTAGCTGAGGGCACACCTTAGAGCAGCAGAGTCTTAGAGAGAGATAGACGCAGGACACATATTGGAGATCTCTAGAGAACGAGACTCAGCCTTGGTGAGGGTGTGGGCCATCAAAGTAGAGAGAAATGTGGTAGTGGCATCCCTAGGTACAGATGGTACCGTGATCTTTTTAGTTACACAGGTGCAACAGGCATAGGGACAGCTTGCACAGGCATAGGCACAACTGGCACAGGTACAAGGGTAGCTAGCATAGGTATAGGGTGAGCTCACTAGAGTGCAGACTCAGACACAGTACTATAGAGGACTATATCATGGGGCCGTGCTGACAGAGCAGTGTGCACCTAGCTATAGGAGCTAGTTTATGGCTTCACAGAGGGTAGGTGGATCTCGATCCGAAGCATCAGTGAGAGACCCCCAGCAGTCAGGGGGTGACAGAGGAGAGGGCAGTGTAGGGAGCAGTGCTCCATAGTAGCAGGGCTTGCCGGTTCTTGATATTTGTACCAATTTTTGACTTTATGTATACACATTTTTGATGGCTCAGATAGCCTGATATGTATATATTTGTATTATTTTTCCCTGAGACATGTATCATTATCCCTTTTGTATTTTGTATTAATTCATGGCATGACTCCAAGAGATGGACAGATATTTTGATATATTGTACATTTGGACATGTTTTATGTTTATATGATGATGCAGCTATTGATGTTCTATATGTTCTTGTTCTATGTTTAGATGCCATGGATGCAATCTATCTTATGATGTTTTCACATGTTATGCCTATTTTGATTATATTTATATGATGTTAATGCATTCTTAGATGAATTATGATGATCTGATATGTAAATGCAAATGTGAATGTTGTCGATATGATTATGCAGCTCCCAAGATGATCTATATGTACTTGTCTATGTTTTTTATTTTGTTGTTGGTAGGATGTACTGATGTGAATGTATATGGATGACTTGATGCACTTATTATGTATGCAAATGATTTAATCATGTGAATGAATATCTCATGTGATATGATATGCAATTTATGCTATGTTTTTGGTATGTCCAAATGTACTCAATTGACACAAAGATGACATAGTGATAGGTGGAAGAAGATGAATAAAGGATCACAGTCTTTCATTTGTACACATTGATACTCTATAGGATTTGCTTATTGCATGGATGATATGAATTTCTAGATATGAAATGGATGTGGATATTTTCTCATCATTAGAGTGCAAGTACTTTGCTTTCATCATTGGGCATTTTTTGTTTCTTTTCTCTTTTTTAAATGTTGTAAGAAAATACAAGCATCTAGGTATAATTAAACCGAGGTGACCTAAGTATTCCTTACATGGATTTTGATATAGCAAGTTGATATAAGCATCTAGTCAAACTTGAAGCCAGATGACTTGAGTACCTCTTGCATTTCAATAGACAAGGATTTCCCCTTTTCATGTTCAAACCTCCGAAGTCCTCAATGATCTGTTACTGATCATGTCTTTAGACAAAAGTTGTCACATTAATAAAGTTTGATCTAGAAACAATAGACAAAGAAAATGATTATGCCCCCATCATAGCTTCTCTAGTTTTTGGCATCCTTGAGTAGCATAGAAAGACATAATGACAAAAATTCACAACCTTGTAAGTTAACCGGTTCATAAAGTACAAAACATTCTTGCATTAGATGTGTCTTCTTGCCATAATTGATATAGAATCAGTTTGAGTGTTTTGGTACATGTTTTGCTTTGGTTTGGATAGGTTGATGTTTTGTGCCAAGACTTTTGTTTTGGGAAGCTTGCTTTGTTGCACGTGCTTGTCTAGTGAAAGGTATTACAATCCTTATTGGTATCCTCTTAGAACATGTGGCATTCAAGAATCCAAATCTGTAACCATGTCAAGGAGTTGTCCCTAGTTTAGACAAAGGATCAACTTATTATGGGTGACTTGACAAATAGACATGCAGAGACAGACCTTAAGGGACTGATCTAGTGCCTCAGGAGTTCATTGTTAAATGGCCTTGCCTACATGACGATGCAGAGGCAATGTAGTTCAGGATGAACTTGGTGGACCTAGGACCTAGGTGATGGCAAAGATGTAGAATTGGTATCAATAGTAGGAGAGATGACACTTGATGGAATGGACAGGAAAGAAGCAGAGCAAAGCAGAGCCTTGGGGGTGCATTGAGAATGGCCTTGCCTACGTGATAACTCAGAGGTGACATAGTTTGACAATGGTTCAATGGATCGGTTCAAGATGAATGATATGATGGACACAAGAGAAATGAGGTCACAACAGATGAAGGAAATAGTTTGTCACAGATAGTACCTGTTTACCAGGTTTTCACCACTTGCTTTTATTTGCACAATAGATAAAAATATGCATGATGCATTTTTACCAAGTTTTCATCATGGTATCTATCCCAGGCACCTATTTGCTAGGTTTTCACCAGAGGACGATTTTTTTTGTTATTTTTCCATTTTTTTGATTTTTTTTGTTTTATTTTTTACCACTTTTTAAATTTTTTTTGTTATTTTTGGACTCCCTTGCATTGGGGTTTAGGTATAGAACTTCTGAAGATGCATGTTGTTGATAGGATCATCAAACAGTTCACCTTCAGATGTAGCCAATTGATAAGCTCCTGACCCATAGGCCGTGATGATGACATAGGGACCCATCCAGTTGGGTTTGAACTTGCCTTTCTTCTCTTGATCTTGCTGATTTCTAGGATTTTCTCTGAGGACTAGATCACCAACTTGGAATACTTGGGGATTTACCATGTAGTTGTAACTTCTGGACATTCATTATTGATAATCTTTGAATTGGTTAAAGGCCTGTTTCCTTCTCTCTTTGAGCAGCTCTAACTCTTGAAGTTTGGACACTTTGTACTCTTCATCACATATGAGATCTTTTAATGAAACTCGCAAGAATGGGATCTCAACTTCAATGGGCAAGATGGCTTTAGATCCGTAGACCAGGGAGTATGGCATTGCACCTATGGGTGTGCAGATACTTGTACAATAGTCCCATGACACTGGATTTAATTGGATATGCCAATCACGATTGACATCATTGACAGTCTTTTTCAGGATTTTCAAGATAGTTTTATTTGATGCCTCCACCTGGCCATTACCTTGGGGATAATAGGGGGTAGAAAAGTAGTGCTGGATATGGAATTTGTCACATAGTTCCCTAACATCCTAACTTTTTAATGGTTGTCCATTATCCATGATAATGGATGAAGGGATACCATAATGACAAATGATATAGTTCAAGATAAAGGAGGCAATCTGCTTTCCTGTGATATTGTCTAAGGGCATGGCTTTAATCCACTTCGTAAAATACTCTGTGGTGGTGATTATGAATTTATGGCCACTGGATGAGGGAGGGTGGATCTTACCCACTAAGTCGAGTCCCCACTGAAAGAAAGGCCAAGGAGTTGTTAATGGTTGTAGCTCCTATGCTGGTGCATGTATCAAGTTCCCATGGATTTGGCACTTCTTGCACTTCTTTACAAAATGATAGGAATCTTGTTCCATGGTTGGCTAGTAGTATCCCATGCGTATGAGTTTCTTGGCTAGGGTAGGGCCACTAGAGTGGGTCCTGCATATACCATCGTGCACTTCGTTTAGGGTGGTTTGATATTCCTCACTATCGAGACACCTAAGGAGAGTACCATCGAGACCTCTACAATATAGGGTATTGGTGACAATGGCATACCGGGATGCCTGACGAGATCAGGTGGGAGGGTATTCTCTTTAAGATAGGAAAATATTTTTCCATAGAGGGGGAAACAAATCCAACAATGTGGCAAATGATATGGGATCCAGGAGTGTCATATGCAAGACGGGGCACTGGCTCTACCAAGAACTCATAACGTGATTGATTATTTGGAATATCGAGGAGAGATGCAATCGTGGCCATGGCATCTATAGCTTTGTTCTCAATCCTTGGTATCTGCTCAAAAGAGATCTCAACAAAAGTATTCCTTGAAATCATCTACCATCTATTTGCAAGGGATTAATTTCTCATGCTTTGTCTGGTAGTCATCATTTACTTGATTTATGACCAGCCGTGAGTCACCATACACCTGAAATTATTTGATATTCCATTCAACTACTAGCTTGATACCAATGACTAGGGCTTCATATTTTGCCACATTGTTAGTGCAGGGAAAGAGTAATCTGTATGATTTAGGAATGGTGTCACCACTAGGGATGATCAACAAGATACTTGCTCCTAACCCATGCTGAGTGTATGAGCCATCAAAGTACATTTTCTAGGTTGTTGTGGTTATGTGAAAGATAGATTGGTCTAGAAAATTGAAGCTCAAAGGGCTATCATCTGTTAGAGGTGCATCTGCCAGTTGATCTACAAGTACTTGACCTTTTATTTCCCTCCTATCTACATATTCAATGTTGAACTCATTGAGAAGCATGACCCATTTGGACAATCTACCTGTAAAGGCAGCTTTGTTGAGTAAATACTTGAGTGGATCAATCTTTACTACTAGTTTGATAGAATGTGACAACATGTAATGTCTCCACTTTTGTGAACCGAAGACCACAGCGAGGCATGCTCTTTCAATTGGCATGTATTGTAGTTCATACCCAATAAGTGTTCGACTAGTATACTAAATCACTTGTTCTTTCCCTTCATAATTTTGTTGTGCGAGGAAGGCTCCCAGAGCTGTTGGTGTGGCCAAGATATAAAGTAGCAGAGGTTTACCTTGAATCAGTGGCATCAATACAAGTGGTTTCATGAGATACTTTTTTAATTGCTGAAATGCATGTTCACATGAATCATTCCATTTGAAAGGGACATTCTTATGTAGGAGGTGGGAAAATGGGTGGCACTTTTCTAACAATTGAGAAATGAATCTTCTGATAGATTGCAATTTTCCCTACAGAGACCTTAGTTGAGTGAGATTCTTAGGAGGTGGTATTTCCAAGCTGGCCTTTACTTTAGCTGGGTCGACTTCGATTCCATTAGTGGATACTATGTATCCAAGTAGCTTGCCTGATGTAACTCCAAAAACGCACTTCTTTGGATTAAGGTGCACATTAAACTGTTCTAGTCTTGTGAAGATTTTGTCCAATACTGCTAGGTGTCCTCTTGTGAGTGATTTTGCCAAGATGTCATCAACATAATCTTCCATTATAGTGTGCATCATGTCGTAGAAGATTGTGGTCATAGCTCTCTGATATGTTGCACCGGCATTTTTCAAACCAAATGGCATGACACACCAACAATAGGTGCCCCATGGACATGTGAACGTAGTTGTGTGTTGGTCTTTAGGTGCAATTTTGATTTGGTTGTATCCAGAGAAACCATCCATTAGTGACAGCATGGTGTGCCCTATCATGAGATCTACAATAATGTCAATGTTTGGAAGGGGGAAATCATCTTTTGGACAAGCTTTATTCAGGTCCCTGAAGTCATTACATATTCAAACTCTTCCATCTGGTTTGGCAACTAGTACTATGTTTGAAATCCACTCAGGATAGTCTATTGGTTTGATGAATTTGACATCTAATAGTTTCTTTAGCTCTTCTTTCACCATGAGGGCTACATGCAGGTGCATCTTCCTGAGTTTTTGTTTTACTGGCTTAGCTCCTGGAGCTAAGGATAAGTGATGCATTATGAGATTTGGATCTAGCCCTGGCATATCCGTATATGTCCAAACAAAGTTGATTTGTTTTCTTTTGAAGAATTCAGTGAACGCTAGCTTTTCTTGTGTAGTTAAAAACTATGCCATGTGAATCATTCTAGGACTATCACTTGTGCTGACATTGATCGGCTTTGCTGGTTCTATCAAGATTGAAGATATCTCCTGATGTGTGAGATTAGGTAGAGGGTCAAGCCTTCCATCCTTCAGCACCTCAAAGAGGTTTTCATAGTTGGATATGTCTATATTTTTACTTTTTTCATGATCTAACATTGTCGCAAACTGGATTTCACCATTAGATCTTTTTTTCATTTTAATATTTTTGAGACTAAAAGGCTTGGCACTCTCTCCAAAATAGGCCTTGTCATTGAGTTCTATGGCATAGCCAGCATTGTGGTCCCCTATGGGTATATGATCCCTAAGCTCAAGATAGTATGTGATGGCTTCATCATTTTGAAAGGTATCGAGCTCAGGGGGAGTGTCTTGCAAGTCCTAGTCTATGAGTTATTGGTGTAATAACGATAAAGGGTCATTGGGTTGGTCTAGTTCAATGGCATTGATGGTCAAGATAGAAGTGTTATGGTGGTCATTATAAGCATGGACAATGCCTATGATGGTACTCTCCATTAGTTGATCTATCAAGGGGGGTATCATTCTTTCCTCACGACTTTCACTATTGTTATTATGTGTGTCGGACTCTAGCGGTCTAACCCTTAAACTTTGTCCTTCAGTTGCATGGGTTGGGTCATACTCATGGACCACATCGATACCTTTTTTTGTCACAAGATAGCTCAGAGGGACTATCCCACTCATATTCGTTGGAGTCAGTCTCACTCCCCATTTGTAGTCAGTGAATTTGATCAAGCAGATTAGTAGCAGATGTTTCTAGTTTTTTGCCTTTATACTTATTTGCTCTGTTGGTTCTTGTTGTGCTAGTGTAACCTAGCCCTGTAGTGTCTCAGGATTTCAAGGTATGAGGTTGGATGGGTTCAATGATATCTTCTTTTCTCGAACCGAGGGGACCATGTCCGTCATACCCCATTCTTTGTAGCATTTCAAATTATTGACCATATTGCTTAGTTTGTATCATGGAGTGATGGTCTTGTTGTGTTGATAGTCTGACTTCATCCTTATATAACCATTGAAGGATGTCTTTTTCATCACTCTCATCTTCAAGGCTTCCCCATTTGATAAATGGACCTTTGGTAGTTTTGAGTGCCTAGGATTTGCTCATGGAAGGCCTTCGATATGACCTGGGAGATAGAGGGAGTTGTGCCAAGCAGAAGGATTGGGTGATTGTGTACTTACCCAGGCCCTTATCTTTGAGTCTGAGGTCAGGTTGGGAAGCCTTTGATGTGGAAGCGAGTGAAGTTGGGTCAACCCAGGATGAAGATGAAGTAGAAGCATGGTTATGAGGAATCACAACTTCAGGTTTAGATTGAATGGAGTTGCAATATTGAAATGGATTGGGATCACCTTGGATGGTGATCTCTTGGCCTTTAAAGGGGAATTTGATACACTAGTGGTATGTTGATGGTACTACTTTCAGAGCATGTATCTAGGGTCTCCCAAGAAGAATGTTATATGCTAGCTCCATGTCGAGGACTTGGCATGCCACATCTTTTACTATAGGTCCAACTCTGATTGGTATAACAATAGTTCCCTTGGAAGTTCTCTCCTCCTCATCATAAGCTTTGATAGTGATTTTCTTTTTTGGATCAATAGCTTTCTCTGCAAACCCCAATGCAAGGATTAGCTTCAAGGTGCAAATATTCAAACCAGCTCCTCCATCAATTAGAACCCTTTTTATCTTGTGTTTGTGGATGACGGCTTCGATATGAAGAGATGCGTTATGAGGTTGGGTAATTGACATATCATCCTTTTCAGTGAATGATAGGGAGTGAGGTGAGGTAATGTGACCTAACTATTCTTCAGCAAGGTTCATTGGAATGGAGGCTTCTGAAAGAGCTTTGTCAAGTGTAGCTTTAAGGGATGGGGATAGATGCAGATGTTCCAGGATGGAGATATGTGCAGGTGTCTTATGGAGTTGATCTAGGATATTGTACTAATTAGATGAAGAGGGTGGGACTCCTCTAAGAGTGACTCTATTACTGCAAGTGGTAGCATTACAATCTGAGTCTTTGTTTATAGTGATCACATTGACGTGTGGATCACTTTCTGATATGTGGTTAACAACATAGTCAAAATACACATTTGTGTAATTGGCATTATTAGTTCCACCGTTGTTTTGTTTGGAAGACCCTCCCTACTCATAGTTGGGAAGCAGATCCTTGAATGCCTGGTGATCATTATTAGAGGTATGTCCATCAAGTGATACTTTGTTTTGAACTATTAAATCTTGGATAGTGTGCTTGAGCGCAATGCAGTCATTGGTTTTGTGCCCCTTGTTTTGGTGGTACTCGCAAAAATCATTGTCATTCCACCAAGGAGGTTTAACTTTTGGTTCATATTCTCACACTGTTGGAAGTGTTATGAGTTTATTTGTGATCAACTTCCATAAGGTAGTTTCCAATGTTTCCCCTAGGGGTGTGAATTTCCTCTGAGACTGATAACTTGTAAACCATGATTCAGTGTTTCCTGGTTTATTTTGTAGGGGGTTGTTTTACGGGTTCAACAAGTTAAAGATTGGTTGTTTTGGTGCCACATTTTTGGTATCTACCACCCCATCATTCACAATGTTCTTGTTCTTTGTCGAGAATCTTGGTTTATCTGTGTTGGTATTAGTACTAGGAGTGTCTTTATAAAGCTTTATTTGACCTTTGGTGATTAAAGCCTTTTCAATGATTAGACCCATCTCAATGACCTTACTAAAGAAGTAGGACATTAGATTTGTATCTAGTAGCTTAGGTCAGTTTGTAAGTTATGGACAAACATCTCTAGCATTTTGTTTTCAGGCATTTGACGTGGGCACTTACTTACCAACTGTCTCCATCTTTTTAAGAAGGTGACGAAGGATTCTCCACCTTTTTTCTTGGTGTTACAAAGATCTAAAATTGAGGTGTCATGCTCAATATTATAGGAGAAGTGCATGACAAATTTGTCCACAAGTTCATTAAAGGTTCTAATGCTGAGGGGTAGTCTAGAAAACCACTCCATGGCTTGTCCTCCTAAGCTTCTTGGAAACAGTCGCATAAGATAGGTATCATTGTGGGCGACATTAAGGCATGCAACATTAAATTCCCTAATGTGGTCTCTTGGATCACCCTTTCCACAATCTTTGTCAAATTTTGGCACCTCAAACTTAGAGGGGAAAGGTATCATGATCAAGGTCCTATAAAAAGGATATGGTGAAATATCCTCTAGGGAATATGCTTAGTTGATATTCCTATTTGCATGTCTATGAATTGTTGTTGTAAAGCTTGGATTTGTTGGGTTATTAAGCTTAGGGAGTTTGTAGAGTCAATGGTTGCTTTGCTTTTGTCTGTGGTTATTTCCTCTCATGTGCTTCCCTCAGGGTTTCTTTCTTCCTCAAGTTCTTTTAATGCCTCCACATCAAAATCTTTAGGAAGCCTGACTCCTTGGTGTGCTAAGTGAAGAAAGAATCTAGTAGGGTCTTGGGCAAGTACCTTGTCCATTATGCATTGGAACCTCCAGTCTTGCTAAGTTTGTAGAATCTCGTCCTGATAAATTTCCTCATCACTATCATGAGGGGATGGAATAGTTTTGTCTACCATTTCAATTTGTTTTTGTTTTTGGGATCTTGTTAAGACCATGCAAGGTGATTTGAGATGGGATGGAGTGAGCTTGAAAGTTTTGAACAAGAGACAATAGAATGTGTTAATGTTTGAACAAGGTTTTCCTTAGATTTATTGATATCAAACAAGTTGGTTGGAAAAAAACGATAGTCAAAAGTAAGGATGATAGAAATCCAGTTACTTGATGTAGACTAGTTTTGCACAAGACACTAGTGGAGTTCTGAGAGAAAAGGATGATTGTTCCTTGATAGTGGAGACTCACTAGGTTTGTTTGGTTGATGCTATCAAGAATAGCTTGGTAATAACTTGGTTTTGGATACCTAGTTTGATTTTGGAAGAATTTTGTGAATTTTTGGATGATGTGAGCATGGGAAAAGCAACTATGTTGTGGAAAAGAATGAGATGACTAAACTGCATAGTTTTTTATCAGATCTAGGGAACTTGAACAAGTTTGAAATGGGTGTTTGAAAAGTTGAAAGTTTTTCTCAAAAAAAGTATGGAATATCTCTCTGGAATGGATGTGCAACAGTAAATGTGCAAGAATAGAAGGCAAAAGTGCAGCAAGTCAAAGCACATGCGCAGATCTGACAAAGTTTGTATGCATAGCAATAGTAGGTAAATGCACAGTAAGTCATACTATAAGAGTAGCAGGTCATGATGTATGTGTAGTTCTAGTTTTCTATTTGTTTTTGTAGAGTTTTTGGGCATGTTTTTCAAAAAAAAATTCTTTTGGTTTTTTGGTTGAAAACTTGGTCTTTTTTGCTTTTGATTTTCAATTATGGCAGATAAAGACATAGCAAATGCAAAGAAGTTTTCATGATTTTTATCTTTTATATATTTTTTTTTGTATTTTATGGACTTTTTTAACACAAGAACAATTAAAATCCTAGGTTGGAAAAGACAGTATTTGTTGAGTCCCGTAGCGATGCATATTCAAAGCGGATAGCTTCAGGATTCTCAGGAAAAGATCAATTTGAAAAATCTTTCCAAGCAATATTGTAAAAAGAACCTATTTTAGAAACTGAAAGATAATCCATTACTTTAACACCCCAAGCTGATGAAAGAAAAAACTTAGCCCATTCCAAATCCTTGATAGAGGAAAGAGGAGAAAAACCATTCCACGAATCTTCCCAGAAAAAGGCTTTAGAACCATTATTAATTTTCCAAGAAAGGTGAGGTAAAAGAACTTCTCTACAAGAGACTAGGAAATTCCAAATTGAAGAACCTCTAGGAGGGTTAGCAACTATAAATATTCTTTCGGAAGAAAGAGAATCTAAATATTTGTATTGAAAGAATTTACACCATTTAGTATCAGGTTTAGAATACATCTTCCAGGCCAACTTAGCACCCAAAGCTTTATTTTGAATAGAAATATTATGAATACCTAAACCACCAAGAGTCTTGGGAACACCTACCTTGTTCCAAGCCACTAAGTACACTTTATTACGTTTAGCTACAAAGCCCTTCCATAAAAAAGAATTCAAAGATTTCTAAATCTCCTGAATAACACCTTTGGGAATATTTAAAACATAAAGCATGTAAATAGGAACAACAGTTAAAACAAATTTCAATAGAATAATCCTTCTAGACAAAGTTATCCATCTACCCTTCCAAAGAGCAATTCTATTATGAATAGAATGAGAAATCTTAGACCAAAAAGACTTTTTTTGTGATCCAAAGAATAAAGGGACTCCTAAATAATGACTTGGTAAACTTTCCAACTTGACCTTAAGAATAGATACAATCCTACTTTGCAGGGAAGGTTTAGTATTAAAGAAAAATATTTTTGACTTATCCAAATTAACTACTTGATTTGAAACAAAACTATATTTGGAGATAACCTTCTGTATACATTTGGCCTCTTTAATAGAAGGAAACCCAAACGAAAGAGTATCATCCACAAAGAGGGTATGAGTAACTGAAAAAGAAATACCAGGAATCTAAACACCCCTCCAATTAGAAAGACTATTTTGTATTAAGATTTCTCTACTAAAGGACTCAGCCATTAAAATGAAAAGAAAAAGAAACAAGGGGTCCGCTTGGATGATACGTTGGGACACTGAGAAGAAATTAGAAGGACTACCATTGATAATAACCGTTGATCTAACACTAGAGATGCAAGATTGAATCCATTTGCATCACTTCTTATCAAAACCAAACTTCAAAAGAACCTTTAATAGAAAGCTCCAAGAAACTCTATCATAGGATTTCATCATATCTAATTTCAACATCATAGCTGGTAACTTGATCTCTTTAATAGAATGCAAGACTTCATGAGCCAAAATTGCACCATCCGCTATTTCTTTACCAGGAACAAATCCTCCTTGCTCAGAAGAAATAATTCTAGTAATAAGCAAAGCCAACCTCATGGAAATGGCTTTTGTGAAAATTTTATAAATAGTATTGCATAAAGAAATCAGCCTAAATTGAGTAAAGGAAGAGGGAGTAGAAGTCTTAGGGATTAAAACAATAAAAGTTGCATTCATCTCTTTTAAAATATTACTATTTTTCCTTGATTCTTCCAAAGCCAAGCAAATGTCCTTTCCCATAAAGTCCCAACATTTTTCGAAAAACAAAGGAGTAAACCCATCTGGACTAGGTGCTTTATCTGGATCCAATGAAAAAGCCTACTCCCTTAACTTCTTCCAAAGAAAATTTTTTCAATAACAAATCATTATCTTCATCATTAATTATCTTGGGAATATTACCTAACAAAGAATTACATAATTCCTCCAAAGGCTCATTCAAATCTTTAGAAAGCAAATTTGAAAAGAAAGAGATGGCTTCTTTTTGTAATAGGAGAGGATCTGAAATTGAGGAACCACTAGAATCAATAATGTGGTGAATTTTATTAATCTATCTATTCATCTTGACAAAAGCATGAAAAAACTTAGTATTTCTATCCCCAGCTTGTAACCAAGTTTCTCTTGATTTCTATCTCCAGTACTCTTCTTCTCTTGCCAAAATCTCATCCAATTCCGACTGTAAAATTTTTTGTTGATCAAAAGTTAAGCTGTCCATCCCATGTTTGATTATGTGTGAATTTAAAAGCAGGATCTTTCCTTCAATAACCTCTTTTTCTTTAAAAATATTTTTAAAATGAGAAATATTCCAAGACCGAATAAGCTTCTTTAACATCTGTAGTTTTCTAGTAAGTTGAAACATTCTAGAGCCTTCAACAAAAGGCATAGTTTCCCACCAAGACTTTAACAATGGAATAAATGAAGGAAAGCTTGAGTATGTTCTTACAAAGGATCAATTTGCTGATATATTTAATAAGGCTCTTCCTAAGGATACATTAGAGTATCTCTGGTAGAAGTTGGGGGTTATTTCCCCTTCTTCTATGAACTAGATGCACAAGGAGATGCATCAATCCAATGGATTCCAAAATTCACTTTATTCTGGATTGATGTTGGAGGCTACCTCTCAGGGGGAGTAGGTAGTGGTCACGATGGTTGTTATAGTCTGGGGGAGCAAGTTCTAATGTTTTGTTTCTAAGGGGGAGTATGTAGAGTAGTAAAAGAAAAGATGTTGCAAAGTAGTAGTAAGCAAGTAGAAGTTTGAGCAGTTGTCTAAAGGTGAGAATGAAAGAGAGATGTGTAGCCCTTTGTCATTGATTTCAAAGGGGGAGAGAGAGAAATGTGAAAAAGGAAAGAGTTAGTTGTCAAGAAGAGAGTAGTAAGCTGAGGGGGAGTGAAAGAGGAAAGAAAGAGTTGGTATAAAGCATAGTATTGAGGATGCTATTGTATTGATAGTTTTTCAGATCATGTGTTTCCATCAATGTCAAAGGGGGAGATTGTTGCAAGTATGTGTAGTTGGTGTTGTCATTGATGTCAACAAGCTTGTGTTGTTATTGGTGTCAACTGTATGAATAAGAAAGATGTTGCAAGATTATGAGAATTTAGTGTCTCTGATGATGTGGAAAAGTTGAAGATGGTGATAATATGTTTTTAGTGCTTGGTTTCCAATTGTTTTTGAGAAAATTTGAATATAACAAGTAAATAGTGTGTGGCAGTGGTATTCTAGATTATAGAGTAGTGTTCTGGTTTTGATCCACATTTCTTTGTTATTGAAGATATGCTTGTGTGGTTTGGATATGTTGTTTAGAGGTGTTTAGAGATGCTACATTCAAAATTTGGCATGTTGGATCGATGTGCAGAGGAAGATGTGTTCACCATTGTATGAACTATGTTGTGTAGAGGTGTCTAGGAGAAATGTCCTTTGCATTTCTCCTCAAAGTGGTTTCAGATCTTGCAATTCTTGAAGTGTGTTTATGAGGTACATATCTCTCTCTAGTTGAAGTTGTTCATGGTTTGGTACTCCATAAGTTGATTTATCAAATTGCATGCATGATAGAGATATTTGAATATATTGGGTAAGCAGGATAATCTTGTTCAGTGGGTGAAAGTTGTTGTGGAGGAAATTGTTGGATTTTAGGGTGTTTGTGGAATATTATAGATCATGTTCAAGCATGTTGTATGGTTTGTGAGTCGACTTTGGTTTTGAGGAAGCATATACATAATTGTTTATGGTGTTAACACAGGTTTGGCCAACCTTGGGAGTTTACACTAATTATGGAGTTGCTTCGATGATTATGGAAACGTGATGTAACATGTATGAATGGATTTAAGTCCAAGATAAGGTGTGGTATGGCTTGCCTTCATTCCTTTCCACTGTAGGAATGTTTTGGTGTCAACCTAATTTGAATTTGTGAATTTAAGGTGCTTTGTTGACTTTGGAGAATGTTTTCAAGGTTGAAGATGGTATAAATAAGTGTCAAGGGATTGTGAAAGGGTGTACGCATGATGTAAGTGATGTGAATGACACTGTGGTAGAATGTGTGGTGTAGTACATGCTGTCATATGTTAGATTACTGGATGTAGGGAGCAGAAGGTGTCTACAATTCATCAGTGAGACTGTGGAGGTGATGATGATGTTGTGGTGGACTTCTTTGTTGCATTGAGATAGTTTTCTCTTTGTAACAATCTTCTCTATGTTCTCTATTCTAGCAGTGAGCCCTCTAATAGTGAGCCTTCTAACAATTAGCTTATTATTTTTAGTGTTGTTACTACTTTATATTATGAGCTAATCCTCACTGTGGTTTTTCCCTTCTTGGGTTTTCCACATAAATCTGGTGTTCGCTTTTGTTTGATGTTGGTTTGATTCAGTTTCTGTTATTTTCTTTCATGATTAATCATCATAATAGTTTAAGGGATTAATTGGATTAATGTGGATATGAATGTGTGTGTGGATTCTAAAGTTTTAAGTTACAACTAATTCACCCTCCTCTTAGTTGTCTTGTGCATTCAACAATTCCTTTTGAAATTATTCCTTTTAAAAACCTTGTTGCTATTTTCATTTTCTCGAAAAGGACATTTAGATGCATAATGACTAATTTTACCATAATTAAAACATTTGAAGGGTAGCTTACCTTTGTGCTTGCCTAAACCATTCTTTAGCTTTCTCACAAACTTTGATTCTTCTTCCTCAGACTCATTACGTTGAGCAGATGTTGTTTCTTTGAAGCTTTGAAAGCAGCTTCCTTTTTGGATGTATCTTTGATATCATTTCTCATCTCATAGATAGTGAGAGAACTAAATAATTCATCCATGGTAAATTTTTCCAGATCTCTAGCTTCTTCAATAGTAGAAGCTTTTCAATCAAATATATGACAGAGAGATCTCAGAACCTTCTTTGCAATCACCAAGTCTTTTACTTCTTCACCTAGCCCTCTGATTGCATTGACAACTTTATCCACCTAAAGCAAATAGTCAGCAATATTTTGTTCTTCTTTCATCTTCAGAAACTCAAACTTTCCTCTATATGTTTGTAATTTAGCTTGATTTACGTTATCATCTTCTTCATAAATGTTATGAAGCTTATTCCAGATGTCCTTATCTAAATTGTTGTACATCAATTTAACAAATTTAGTATTTGTTAGTCCACTCAAAATTTCATTCTTAGCCTTGACATTATTCTCACATGATTTCTTCTCTACTTGATCTAGAAGAGACTATGGAGCGGTATAGCCATCTCCAATTGATTTCCAAACATCAAACCCTAATGAGGTCAGATAAGATTTCATTCTTATTTTCCATAATACATAGTTTGATCCATCAAAAAGTAGTGCCCTATTTAACATTGATCCTTCATGTCCTGCCATGTGTTCCAGTCCAAGATCTACCTTCAGCTATTAGATTGTATCAAGGAACCTTTCTTTGATACCAATTATTCAACACATAGATATACTGAGAGGGGGGATGAATTAGTATATATTCAAATTCTTTGACCTTTAGATTTTTTCAATCCAATGTAAACATTTAAACCACATGGAGTGAAAGAACACACACACACACACACATAACACCAGATTTATGTGGAAACCCAAGATGGGAAAAACTACGGTGAGCTAGATGCTTGGATCTACTATTCAAATCTAGCCTCACAAAAAATGAAGTTTACAATTAATTTTATGGGCACTAACCCAAAGGAGACACCAATCCTCTGATATGGAGTTTTATGGGCACCAACCCAAAGGAAGCACTAACTCCCTAAAGTGCTATAACACTTACAAGATGAGGCAACAATGTCTACTCTAAACCTTTTCACTAATTTTGAAGGTTGAATCACCTCTGCAACAATATCTTTGCTAACATTTTGACATCCTTGACTTGTTCTGATAAATCAAACACCTCCGCATTATCATCCTTGATATCTTCTTGATTATTTGACTGATTCTGATAGCTCACATACCTCCACAATACTAACTTTGCTATAAGTTATGCATTATTGCTTACAGAGTTACTTATCTATCTTTGGATTATTTGCTCATCATCACATCCATTCCATACATTTGTAGCAATCCTTTTACCTTCATATATATCCTTCACAAGCCTTCTAAACATTATCTTTGTTGGCCTTAAGGTAATGTGTGTCATGTGAAACGTGTAACCAACCTTGCATGTAAGCTCCCAAATCATCTGTGATAATCTAGGAGTGAAACCCCATTATGCAGTTCATACCAAAGGATCTACTAGACCTGCTGGCACCTTCAAATTTTGCAAATTTGAAGTACCTATATCCTTTCGATGTATCGACAGAGACTAGGTTGACATGCTGCTCAACCTACCCCAGAGCTTGCCTTCACTGATTAAAATCTTGCAACTCAGTGATCATCTTGCAAATCCGTTTGGCAGGATGTTTTTTGGCACATATGGTAACATGTTCATTTGGTTTCGTGCTTATAGGGTGAGTTTTGATGGACTAATTAATGCTTTTTTGACTGCAACTAGGCTAGATTTGGCATTCCAAAAAGTTTCAAATCTCACAATTCTGAAGGCGACCCATTTCTTGCTTTGGTCCAAAACTTCTCCAATTCTAGTTTTATTAAATTCAGAGATCATATGATGCATTATTTTAATGCATTCCAGTTGCGGCGAAGGCATCTGACAAGCTAGTTTACAAAGGAGGTCCCTAAAATCATTCAGCGAAGCAAATTTTGAGGAAATCGGTTTGCTCTAAATAATTAATAATGTCCTTTTGCAAATTTTCACGACCCTCGGACATCCCGTTTGCCCGCAATGGAAATGCACCATTTGTCTAAAGAAGGAAATTAATATTTGCCAATTGCTAAAGTTAAAAGTGCAATATTAAAAGAAATATTTATTAGCATTTTAATAATTTAAATGCATATATCATAAGGCAAACATTATAACATTATATTATAATGTTAGGGGAAAGGAAATAAAGTCAAACTTGAGCATTTCACACCATCACATGCTCATTCCTATCTCTTCTTTGAAGCCATGAGATGGTGCGAAATCACCATCTCTGAGCCATTTTCAGCCTGTAGTCTCATTTGCTAGGAGGAATGGAATATTTCCTTCACCATGGAGGTGTCTCTGAGGCATTTTGGCACTAAGTTAGGTAGGTAGTGTAGCATAGTGAATGTTGCCCACGTTTTTTGTCTTTAGGGCTGATTTTTCGGGTGTTTTGGGGCTTTAAAATGTTGATTCATAGTTTAAACTCATCCTCTGGCCATTCCTATTGCCTGGGCAGAGGTTTTAGACATGTTTCTGATGGATTTTGAGTAGCTTTTGGCTGGAATCATTACAAAAAGAAGCTGTTGATCACGTTTTTGTGGTTCTAGGCAATTTTTGGAGGCTCTGTTTAGCCTAAAATTGCTACTCCATGCTCCAAATTCATCCCCTAACCTATCATATTTCCTGGGTAGAGCTTTTAAGTGTATTTGTGATGAGTTTTGGATGCCTGTAGCCATCAAAACATCCCTGCACTATCAAAAATGACCCAGTGATGATAAAATTTGACATGAAGGCTGTAAGATTGTGTTCTATGTTATCTCAGAGGATGGATGCAAGCAGGATGAGTCTAAAGAGAAGACCACATAGTGCCATATCATAGCCACGCATAGGGATGAGATAACCTCTAGGCAAGTCATGTGATGTGCGAAATGGAGATGCCCAACAGTTGCATTGTTAAATGTAGACAAAGTAAAAGGGAAAAACAAATATTAAAACATTTAGCTCCACATTTTATATTATATTTTATTCTCCTCTTTTTTGGTGTATTTTGTATTTCCCCAGGCTTATTGACAGTAGCTTGCAATGTGGAAACTCACCTAAGTTCCAGGATGTAATAAATTTTAGGGCAACATGCTCTTGTTTCTATAAAAGAGTATGTTGTTCCACTTTGTAAGGGGGATTCTTCTAGGCTTTGGATACAAGATATCCACACTTTGGGGAGTAACTTATGTTATAGACTTGGTTCATTTTGTTTGGGTGCAGAGGTATTTTCTATTTTGTAGATGAATTAATTTCTGAATGAGAATGTTCTTTCCAAATTAAGTTATATGAACAACACTTTTTGTGTGTGTTATCTATGATTTTCTCCTTGGGTATGAGCATTTTTCTTTTGAGTGAAGTTGATAAGGGTTTCTAAACTCATTCATATACATTTGCTATGTGATGTGTCTAATTTGTTGTATCTGTTTGAGGAATGGATTAAATCGCTTTGAGTCGGGTATAAGGGGAAATATGTCATATCAAGGGATTATTAAAGAATAGAGTCACAAATAATACCTTTTCTTGGACATATTATTGTAAGGCAGTAATATCTTATTTTGGGACCTCTAGATATGAAGTTTTGTTGTCATGAGGGAACATTTGCAGTGATGGGTCTGACTCTGTTGCTCTAATAAAGCACTGGTCTAGGATTTGCTTGCTCAAAGGGTCTAGGAAATCAAAGAATGTAAAGACAAATCATTTGAAACAAACCATTTTATGTTTTATTTTGTTTTAGGTTAGGGTGCTACATGTTCTCAAATTTAAACAGTTTGATAATCCAAGAACATTGCCAATCTGGGGTTAATAATATAAATCTTGGTGCATACACATGAGAACATTCTACTTGATATTGAAAAGCTACATTTGTTGATTGTGAAAGAGGGATACCCCCTAGGTGTGGTAGAACCTGAAGTGTAGAGGAGACAAAGAGTCAGTCTCCTATTCGTTGGCCACTAACCTAAGGTCCCTATGGATAGAAGATGGCAACTTTTTAGGGGAACTCAAACAATCAATTGGGAACACCAACATATTGGTGACTCTACTAGGGATCAGTGCATTATTTTTGTGGAAAGAGTTAGAAAATTGAATAAAATGAATATTTTTTTCAGATATTGAAGGTTTCAGACCTGGACAAGTTTTGTTGTAGCAAATTTGAAGAAGTTTCAGGTGATTCTACTGTTGAGGAGAACCCAAAATGAAAGAAAGGTTGTAAGGAGCATCATGCTTCTTGAACATTAGTCCTCTGTTAAGAGGTGGTGACTCTATTGTTGAACTTGTTTGAAGCTGCAGTACATTTCTAGGTACTTCATCTTTTTGATTCAAAATGACTAGATTAGAACAACAATACTGGTCATGTTCTCAAAAAAGGTTATTCTCTGTTGAAAGATATAAAGCTCTAGATTTTGATGGGATTCATGGGTATCCAAATAGTGTGTCTAGTAAAGTTAGAAAGTTCTTGCCAAAATATAGTGGAAAAAACTCTGAGTCTACAAGAAAGCATCTGTAAGAATTTAATAACTTAATGGAAGACTATGAGATTGAAGCTGAGGATATTGTAATGATACTCTTTATTCAGTCATTAAAGGATGATGCGAAGGTCTAGTTTTCAGATTTTCCTGTGTGTTCAATTTCTTCATGGGTAGATCTAGAGAGTGCATTCCTAGAATAGTTTGGTGAGAAGATTGATGTGAACTCACTGATTACCCAATTTATGAACATTCAAAAAGAAAATGATGAGTTGGTTCCAGATTTTAATTAAAGATTTATAAAGTTGCTCAAGTATATTCCTGAACATATGAGACCAAATAATGCATTGTGCCTGGTAGTCTACCTAGCCACATTGGATGAAGAAATGAGTTATTTGCTAAGAGATAAGGAACCTATCACATTGCATCAAGCCTATAAATTTGCCATGGATATATTAAAAATAATTAGAAGTATGGAATACCAATAGCATACATGACACAAGTCTTCAAAATAATTTCCAAGATGAAAGTGTTTCTGCTACTCCAGTAAGACGAGGAGTTTCAAGTCATTAGTGAACAAGTTGAAAATACTATTGATCCTATGTTCTTTGTTCAATCATTGTTTGACTTGAAGAGACAAGAGGGAAAATCACCCTATGCTATGTTTACATGATTCATGAATACTTTCTTAGAAATCCCAGAATACTACAGAACTGAGGATTCTTTGTGTATTGATTTATTTTGTGAGGTGTATGAATTAGATCTGAGCACTTTGCTAGAAGATTTAAAGCCTGAAAATCTTGATTAGATATTCGATTGGATTGGGATTATGGAAGGATTTAGAGGTGATTATGTAGAAAGAAGTCATGGCACAATGCATGAAGATGAAGAAATTGTTGCAAAAATGAAAACACATCCCACAGTGATGAAGATAAAGATGGTAATCATCCCATAGAAGAAGGCTATGTAGATGCAAACTACACACACCATGAGGTAAAATATATATACGAGGTTGTACCTTGTAGTAGTGTTGTGGTTAAAAAACCAAAAGACTACACAGATACTATAGAGTGTCTCTACATTTTATTTTAGTTTTGGCATTTAAAGTACAGTGGCTTGAGAGTGGCTTAATAATTGTGTCTCTGTGTTTCTGTGCCTCAAATGTTTCTGTGTGCGGGTCGCACCAAGTGTCAAAGCCACAACAATGAAACAAGCACCTAGTTTTATGCGGAGGTTGTCATGTGTCCTTTTGAGTTTGCTACGGAGTGCACCACGTATCAAGTAACATCTTTTGGTTCATTTTGTTTCAATCCTGCGGAAGGCACCATGTGTCGCTAGTGGAAGTACTCTCAAAAAGTTTCCTTTCTTGCTACATGCTTGCAGGTGATGCCGTGTGTCTTTTTGAGTTTTATGCAGAGGATATCGCGTGTCCCTTTTCAAAATTTATATTGATATCGGCATAAATATGGTGGGCCACAATACATTTTGTTTCATGCTTGAGGAGGGTGCCACGTGGTGACAGCGGAGAAAGGGTTACTTTATTCATAATCTTCCTATAGCATGAAACATTTTAATTCATAGTTGTAGTGGAATGTGCCAAGTGTCAGCTTCCGAAGGACCTTTCAAAAGTTTCATTTGTTTCAACAGTGTTGTGGAGGTTGTTGTGTGTTAGCTTGTATGCGCGCAGGTGCCGCCATTTGTCCCAGTTTTATTCCCTTTGAGGGTAAAGAGTTATGAAGGCAGTGGGTCCCATTATTATTATGTCTCAGTTTTTAAGTGAAGCGGGTTGCGACAGATGTCACAACGAAGGGTGCCTGGGTATAAAGACATAGGTTTTTAAAGGCTTGGCAGGGCAGGACACGTATCATTTTTGGAGACTGCAGAGTGCGACAAGTGGCTATTTCCTGTGAATTTCATTGAAGGCAAAAGAGTTTCTAAGTATATGCAGATGCTGCCATGTGTCATATTTTCTTTCTAGCCTTATGTGCGCGGGTCTTTCCATGTGTCTTAGTCTCAATACAGTTAGTGTGCCACATAATATTTCACCCCAACCAATGAGCGCACAGGAGGGATGGCCATTACGGATTCAAAAAATCGTAACTGTCATGGACTTCCAGCGATCTTTGCTTTTATTTGGGCGTTGATGATTCAGGTTGTTGCAACTGATCTTTTGTTAAATCGATGATTATAAATATGCAGAATTTGTAATCGAATGGAGGACTTTTACTTTTGATATAAGTTTTCAATTAGAAATCTAATAGAGGATTCGAAGACTTTGTTGTGACCAGTTTATGTCATTTTTCCTTTTTTTAGTTGTTCTTGATAAGAAAGTCAATATATTTGTGCATGTTTCTGTGCCTTTTATGTTGTTGGAAGATAAATAAGAAGAACTATGTTTTGTGCCTTGGTTGATATCATCTGTGTCTTTGCAAAGTCATCTAGTTATAAGACTTTGATAATATTCATTATATCTATTTATATTGATCATGCAGTATCTGCTCTTTAATATAACTGTATCTTGAGAATAGCTTCACTATGCTTGAATTGAAGGAATACTTTTTACTTAGCCGCATCGCCATAAATTAGATTTTCTTATTGTATCTGTAATCCTATTTATTTCTTTCCCTTTTCTTAAAATCCAATTGAAATAGGAAGAGCCAGCTTCTTTAAAATCTGGAGGTTGTTTCAAGTAGCAAGTCTCACATTCTTGAAACTTCCCATGTTGATGTTGGAACCTGCGCAATTTTATACATCAACAGTTTTTGGCATGCCCGATGGGACCTTTCTTAAAGTTCCTATCAAGATCGTATGAGACAGAGAGTGACAAGGAGCCAAAGCTGTGGACCTACAACAGGAGCTTAGTCTATTGCTAATCTAAGCATTCTTTTACCACCATTAGTAACTACTCTAAGGAGAAGAGTGAATCAGGTTGCAGTAACATAAGGAACAAATATGGGAGCACCTATACCTCCAAGGAACTATGCAAATTCAAACACCAGTAGTCCTCTCATTCTCTGAGTACCACCAGCCACTTGGGATCCTATTCCAACCAATGCTTTGAAGGCTCTACCTAAGTTCAGTGGAGAAGATTTCAAGACACCTAGGGAACATCTACAAGATGTATCTGATGTGTGTGCAGTGCATGTTATTATTGAACATAATGTGGCAATAAGACTACTAGCAGATTTTTTCAAAGGAAAGGCTTTGGACTGCTATAGATCTCTCACTTCAAATACAATATCTACATGGGATCAGCTTTGGACTGGTATAGATCCCTGCTGCAATAATTAATCACTATCAAAAGGGCACCACAAGAAGCCATGACTGATTTTAACTCAAGATTTCAAAAGACCTAGGATAGAATTCCTACTACAGCAACACCATTATCAGGTATGGCTATTGTGTTCTACCTCAAAGCTTTTAATTCTAATATATCAGTAATGATTCAGTCCCTAGGAGGTCAGACACTGCCAGAAGCATATGAGTTAGCTATCAAGGCTGAAAATAACTTGATAGATGCTGAAAAATTGCCCCCAAGGCCTCCTATCCCCATGTTCCCAGAATTTCCCTACCGTTGCCACAAGAAACTCCTAATTTTATAGTTCCACCTGTGTCCATGTATTCATTCCTAGTACCTCAACAACCTGCTATGGCAACCACCTCTGCTCAACCATCTGAAATGGATGATGTCAAGAATATTCTAAGGACCTTTTCAAATGAGATAATTAACCTAAAGAGACAACAAAATCCCTATTCAAAGCCTCCTTATCAAGGTTTCTAAGGAAATAGACCCCCTTTTCAGCCAAATCAATATCAAGGCCCTCAAAGGCAAAATAATCCTCAACCTTCAAACCAATTGGTTTTAGTCCCTACACCTCTACAAACTGTTCCTCATAATGCCAATAGAGAAATAGTTCCAGGGCAAAATAACTTAGTAGATGACACAAATGCCTGGTGCTTTCCCTGCAACAATGCCCATATGCCTAGAGATTGTCCCAGAGGTAATTTACATCAAAAGATAGCAGATCAGAGAGGGTTAGAAGGACAATTCTCAACATCTAATACTCCACCATATTATTCCCCTGGTGTCCAGAATGCAGTAATGGTTGCCTAGATGCAAGGGACGTCTATACAACAAGAAGAGGAAATAGCCCTTGAACATGCCTTATTTTCATGGATTGAAGAGGAATATTCAATGTTCTTGAATGAGACATCCACTTCAAAGAAACCATTGGTACAGTCAGACTATTATACTAGATCAAAGAGGAGAATGATGGAGCAACCTGAACTCATAAATAATGAGATTATCAAAACTCCTCCATTTCAAAATCATCACAATCTAGTCTCTAGGCAAGAAGTGCCCCAGTCGATGTAGAATCAACTAGCCTCGAGACAGATGCTAGAAAAGACAAGGTACCCTTATTATTCAAAGACACAAGCATTAGGATCTATGAACATGGTAGACCAGCTGAAAAGAACTCCAGTACACATATCAATCTAGGACATGTTGGCTATTCTGGAGTAGAAGACGTTGTTACAAGATCTGCAAGGTCAAGAGGCCTCTAAATACACTAGTGCTAAAGAAGGACCTACTAATAAAGGGAAAATCCAACATAAAGATATTGTACCTCTACAAACAACTTTGTTGAACAATGCACCTGAGGTAGGTAAATCTAAACCAGATCCTTTTTATCTGAATTTAATAGTTGTGAAAAAACTACTACAAAATGCAATGATAGATTCTGAGGCCAGTACTACAGTAATGTCAAAGCAAATAGTAGATGCTTTAAAGATAAAGTATGAGCCACTTACCAGAGGGGTCATGCAGTTGGATGGGAAATCTATTCAAACTATAGGAAAAATCAAACAACTTCCATTACAACTATATACTTGTCCCAATATAACTATCAATCAGGATGTGGTAGTCATAGATATTCCCCCTCTATTTGGTTTATGCTTATCTAGAGATTTCACAGCCAAAATAGGAGGTCACATGTCACTAGATTGGTCACACCTAATCCTAAAAACCAAGTATGGGACAAAGATGAAAGTATTGTCTAAGCCATTATCCAAAGACCATATTACTAATGAACCAACCCTAAAAATAGAAGCATCTCATGCCATGATGAATAAAGAGGAGAGAGTCTTTGTTGAAGAATTAGGTGACTAGACTGAACATGACCAACAAGAAGAAGAGAACAATCATTTGTTGACCATGATGCAGAGTGAACCTTATGGAAACTATGACTCTACTGGTCTAGGCACTTATGTTATTTTTGAAGAAGACCAAGAAATCCCAAATATTATAAGGAAAGAAGTATTAGAAAGTGGAAAATCTGAGGAGACTCAGAAATCTAGACCTTAAATTTTGATGGGGCTAGGAGAAAGAATGGTGCTAGAGTAGGTATTTGCCTTATTGCCCCAAATGGTGAGAAAATTCTAAGAGCCATTCACTTTCAGTTCACCTGTACCAATAATGATGCTGAATATGATTCTTTGGTGCATGGACTCATGTTGGCCAAGAAAAAGGAAATTAAGAATCTGATAGTGAGAGGAGACTCAGAACTGGTGGTAAAACAAATGAGAGAGAAAGCAATAGCCAAAAATGTAAGAATGAGGTCCTATCAGCACAGGATATGGGACTTCATAAATGGCTTTGATGCTTTCAATATTGAGGTAGTGCCCAAAGCCCAAAATTTAGAAGCAGATAGAATGGCACAAATTGGTTCACAATTTGACCTGGCAAGTGATCTGTTAGTTAACAATGAGTTAGTTAAGGTTATAACAAGACCAACAATTCTAGACAATGATCAAAATTGGCAAGTTTTTGACAATGACCTTAAGTACTTTCATTTTTACAACAATCAGGTGATTTTGCTGATCAATTACACCCCAAAATTGAGGAAGCATATGGTGATCAAATTATCCAACTAAAATCAAACAAATTCCCTAAAGGACTGATTACTCTAGAAAATTTGTTTGATCCAGAAGATGCAAGCCTAGAGAAGAGGAAGTTTAAGGCAAATAAGGAGGATTATTCTGAAATTCAAGTTAGTGAAGGAAGAAAGTTGAAAATAGGTAATGCTACAACCCAAGAGGAAAAAGAGAAGTTGATTGCTTTATGTGACAAATATGATAGGGTGCTTTCTTGGACATATGAGGACCTCCATGGCTATAATAGAGATATCATCCAGCACACCATAGAGCTTACTGAAGGATCCAAACTAGTCTGATAGAAGCAAAGGCCAGTGAATCCTAGAATTGAACCCCTAATGGTGGATGAGCTACAAAAGATCCTGGAATCAAAGATTATTTTCCCAATTAAGCATTCAACCTAGGTTTCAAACTTAGTACCTGTAAGAAAGAAGAATGGTGACATAAGGCTCTGTGTATATTTCAGGGATCTGAATAAAGCATCTTTGAAAGATCATTATCCCCTGCCTTCTATGGAACAGATTTTACAGACTGTGGCTAGGTCAGAAAGGTTTTCCTTGCTTGATGGTTTCTTAGGATACAATCAGATTTGGTTAACAAATGAAGATCAACATAAGATTACGTTCACTACAAAGTGGGGAACATTTGCATATGCTAAGATGCCCTTTGGCCTTTCGAATGCTGGAGCTACTTTTTAGCGTGCAATGGATGTATCATTTGGGGAGCTTATAAATAAGATCATTCTAATATATCTAGATGACCTGACTATTTTTTCTAAGAATGCCAGAGATCATTTTGACCATTTAAAGGTTGTTTTCAAGAAATACCAAGAGTTCAGGATCTCTCTAAATCCCAAGAGATGTATCTTTGTTGTGCCTCAGGGTAAGCTTCTAGGACACATAGTGTTAAAGGAAGGGGTCTCCATTGATCCAAAAAGGGTAAGAACTATAATGAATCTATCTCTACCAGTCAACAAGAAAGCAGTTCAATCCTTTTTAGGGAAAATTAACTTTGTCAGCTGATTTATATCTGATTTTGCAAGTGTAATTAGACCAATGACACTATTGCTTAAAAAAGATCTAGTTTTCAAATGGACTACAAAAGGAAGATAGGCTTTTGAAGAGGTCAAGAGAGCCATTTCAACAGCCCCAGTACTCAGAAACCCAGATTTCTCTAAAAATTGTATAATGTATGTGTATGGGGGAGAATTCAGTGTTGCTGTTGTTCTAACTCAGAAAGATGATCAAGAGGAAGGAGAGCATCCAATAGCTTTCTTCTCCAGGACAATCAGAGAATATGAGTCAAGATATAATTTCGTGGAGAAGCAAGCATACGCCATGGTAAAAGCCCTTAAAAAATTTAGACATTTGGTAATAGGAAATAAAATTCTTATATTAGTGGCTCACCCCAGTGTAAGACAATATATTATGGAGGGTGAGATCACTGAGAAAAGGGCCAATTGGATAACAAAGATTTTAGAATATGATGTAGAAGTAAGACCCACCAAGTTAGTTAGAGGAAAAGGACTGTGCTAGTACATGACCCAAGACATAGAAATATTAGTATCTGAAGAAACAGAAAATGAAAATGTGTTGAAACTCCAAGAGGTTGACCAAGATTCTTGGGTCAGAAACAAGATACAGTTTATGAAGTATGGGGTGTTCCCAAATGAAATTTCCCATGATAAGAAAAGGTACTATAGGCAACAAGGAATCCATTTTGTACTAATTGATTAGATCTTATTTAGAAGGAATACTGATGGTATACTCTTAAGATGTATAGAGAAAGATGAAGCTCAAATAATATTACATGAATTACATCATGGAGCCTCAGGTGGACATTTTTTAGCAAGGACCACTACAGTCAAAGTGACACAAGTAGGATATTTCTGGCCCACTCTATTTATAGATTGCCATTAAATGGTTAAGGATTGTTAGGCTTGCCAGTTTTATACTGGCAAAAGGAGAAATGCAGCAATGCCTCTAAGTCCCATAGTTGTGGATGAACCCTTTGCTCAATGGGGTTTTGATTTTATTGGTATGATCAATCCAGTATCAAATATGGGACACAAATGGATTCTCACAGCAACAGATTACTTTACCAGGTGGAGTGAAGTAGTACCACTCAAAGAGGCAATAGAAAAGGTCATACTAGAGTTTTTAGAAGGCATAACTTCTCGGTTTGGTCCTCCTCATACCATCATATCAAATAATGCTAAAGAATTTTTGGGGACCAAATTATCTGAGTTTTCTTTAAGAAATGGGATATATTTGAAGACTTCTTCAAATTATTACCCATAAGGTAATGGTCTGGTAGAGTCCACTAACAAGAACCTTATCAGACTCATAAAAAGGATAGGGACTAATTATCAAAGAGAGTGGCATAAGTTGTTTAATACAACACTATGGGCTGACAGGATCACACCAAAGCAAGTAACTAAAATATCTCCCTATGAGTTGGTTTATGGTAAACCTAGAGTAATGCCACTAAGTTTAGATATTCCTGCTTTACAACTGTTAAAACAGATAGAAATTGAGTAAAATAGCCCAATGCAAGTCAGACTTGCTAAACTGTTGGAGTCCAAGAAAAGAGAGAAAAGGCACATGAATCAGTAATGAAACATCAGAAAATGGTTAAGAATTGGTTTGACAAGAAGACTTCTAATCCCATTTTTGAAGTTGGCTCTCTGGTATTGAAATGGGATGAAAGAGCTACCAAGCCAGGTCGACATAGTAAATTTGAATCATTATGGACAGACCCTTATAAGGTTCATTCTTGCAAGCAACAAAATTCATTTGAGCTAGAAACCATGAATGGAGAACCTAAAGAGATTATGGTAAATGGGATCTTTCTGAAACATTTCACTTAAGAAGGGGCTCATCATGTATCATAGTTAGTTTTTGTTTCCTTTTCTCGCTTTCTATTTTCCCGCTTTCTTTTCCTGCTTTCCCTTTCAAATAAGTGTTCAGTGAACACGTGTCAAGTAGTGCAAAGCCCCTTCTCTTTTAAACCTTGCATTTATTAAGGTTGTTCAACAATCCCCAAAATCTCACGGAAGTACACACTTTTTCAAAAAGATAGCCACTCTCATAACATATCTAACACTCCGTCCAATGCAGATTTTGAAAAGATAGACTAACTATTTATCGGCATTAATGCAATTAATAAGATGGGATGTGTCATTTATTGTTTCCATAAGGCCTAGTAAGCTTGGTTTTAAGTCCTTGTAAGTGTCATTTGCTTCTATCTTTCTACTCTAAATCACTGTCGCGTCTGAGGTCCGTTCCTCACAAGTGCCGTTTAGCTAAGTATCACTTTGGTAAAATAGTTTTGCTCTTTTTCTATGTCAAATCTTTCTTAATTATTCTCACAAAGATATAGATATGTTTGAGACACAGTCACCATAGGAGGGACTTGGAATTTTTGAGTCGACTGATAAATTGTTGAACAACAAGTTATACGCTTCGGCACCTACGCAACCAAGGAAGTCCTACCCAAGAACAAGGGTTCCTGAAGTGGGATTATCTGTTGACCCAGATCAAGTGAAAGACTATGTAGATGACATATATGACACACCTCTTCAAAAGAACACCAAGAATCTCCAAGAGGGGGCACATCAGAGGTGCCTCATCCAAGTGAACAAGGGACAGTATGAGACTTTTGGTATGACAATATGGACTTCTCAATTGGCACAGTTCCTAGGTCCAAATGTACACCCTTGTCTCGAGCTAATTGAATTGTGTGTGGAGTTATTTCATGCACCATGAAATTCTATCTAACAGGGTCCTTTCATAATTCATATTACGCCCAAGACCATAAGGGACATGCTGGCCCTACAATATGATAGAACAACAACATTTCCAACTATTGCCAAGATGCAAGGCACATGAGCCAATTTACATAGCACACTAAAATTTCTAAATGCAGAGATGCATTTGGGCGAAGATAATACTCAGATGCCCACACTACCCATTGGTTGTGCACAATTTAACCCTGATGTTCAGGATGCCCTTTCAATGATAGCTTTCATTTTTGGAATGAAGGAGGACAACATAGTTCATGACTAGCAATTGGCAATCATTTTCACAATGAAAACTATGGATAAATCTTAGGAGTATTGGCTGGATTTTTCAGAGCAATTTGCTGCATCCATGATCGACTAACTTGCCAATTTTAAAACAAAGTGAGTATTCAGGTATTCTACTTTCCTATTCCATCTTATGCTATATCAAAATTTTGGTCTTTTTATACAACATATGCCCTTAAATATGTATGACTCAGATTTTGATCATAGTAGAACCATCCCTGTGTCTGCATGGACACATGTGTTATCTGAAACCTCTAACCCCTATGAGTTTTGGAAATTTTTTGTCACCCCCACTTTTAGCCAGTTAAGCCCTAAGCTCATGGAACATAGGATGACACAGAGTATAAGGGGTTTTATAACCAACTGCCCAATTCCCTGTGACTACTTCTTTGGAGCCCATACTACAATAATCAGAGTCCAAGATTTCACTGGAGAGCCTGTGCTATTGCCTAAAGTATTGATGCCTAGGGTCGTATTCCTAGAGGTTACTCGTCAAGTATCTATTGTAGATAATGATTTTGGCCACTAGAAAAGAAAGAAAAAGATGTATGATGTCCCATGGGCTAGGGGAAACATGACACTTAAAGTTAGAGGTGCAGAGAGTCTCTTATTAAGGAAGTTAGCTGCCTTTGGTTTTCTTATCATAGAGCATAAATGGAAATATGACCTAGATAGTTTTCTAGCTTCCTGGATAATAAATAATAGGGTTCGTGCCAAGATGGTACATGAAGGATGCCCATTCTAGGAAGACAGGAGGTCTCCAAAAGAAGATAACCTAGATCTCTATGTGGAATTAACCGATTTGCCTTATGAGGGGCCTAGGCCATGGGAAACCTTCTATGTCAAAGAGAAAGAGTATGACCCTAAGCTAAAGATGACTACTAGTCTAAGGAAATCATTAAAAGAAAAAGAATGAAGGACAAAAAAGATTGAGGCCTATTGGAAATATAGGCAAGAGACTTCTGAGATTACACATTCATTTGGGAATGTTGAAAATGATGAGATATGGGAATCAATCTGGGATGAGTGGCATCCATCCCCAGTCTCAAGTCCAGACACAAGAAAAATTCAGAGGAAGGGTGAGGAACTAGAGGAAGAAACAAAGTCAGCCCCAATAATGCAAGGAATAGGACAGGCATCATCTGCTAATCCTAGATCTTCATGGCCTCAATCCCTTAGTAGCTTAGAGAAGCAAAAAGGTGTTGTGTCATCACCAATTCTAGGCACTCATACAACTTTAGCATCTGGGGGTTCTAGAAAGGTCCCTTTACAACAACCAGTGGTTGTAAATATTGAAGATGAAGAAATAGAGGAAACAATAGAGAGGCCTTTGAAAGTAAGGAGATTGATCCTGCCAAAAGAAGAAGAAGAAGAAGCAGCACCATAGCAACAACAAGTGCCAATTACCTCTTCTATAACTCAAGTAGGTACTTCTTCTCCCTTCTCTCCTGTATCTCTTTCTTCTCATATAGGAGTGGCAATCCCAAGTACTCAGGCTTCCATGTCCCCTGCCACTTCTATTGTGCTTACACAAACCTCTGCCCCAACTACCAGTGCACCAGCCATGTCCTTACAAGCCATTACCTTGCCATTATTTTCTCCATCTATGCCTAAACGGACACCTCCCCAAGTTTCCCCTAGCCAACAATTATTTGCTATTCCTTATGGCCTGCCTCAAGGTCACCCCTTTGCTGGAGGTTATATTGCATCTCCTCCTACCTTCCAAGCTCAAGCAGACATAACAAAAAAGGCTAGAGAGGCTAGGATGGAAAAGAAGAGGAAAAAGGAAAATAAAATCCCTACTATGGCTCACATGAGGTCACTCTATGACCCTATTCAACAATCATTGACAGTGACACATTTGTCCCCAAATGTAGTAAAACCAAATGAGCAAATGAAGCTACAAGATTATGCTATGAATGTTGTGGCCATGGATATGTCTCTCTTTAGGCCATAAAACAGGGTTGAGCTACTAAATGAAACTACAACTGTTGTGGCTACAGACTATTTGAAAGTGTCTAAGAAGTTGTAAAAGGCAGAGAATGATTTGGCTCAAGAGAAAGTGAATAGCAATAATCTTGCTTGGGAGATTTAGTCTAAGATAAATGAGATTGATAATTTGAACAAACAATTGTAGAATACTATTCCTTTACAGATACATCAGGTAGTATAGGCCCAGATTGCTTCTCTTAAGACTGAGCTAGCACAGGAGAAGGCTACAGTAACTGTTTTAAGATAGGAAAAAGCCACTTTAGAAAAGAGGTATCAGGATAAATTGCAAGAGGTCACACAATTGAAACAAAAATTATTGAGTGAGCAAAATGCTAATAGTGCAACTTAGGCACAACTCATGGCTGAGCAACAAAGAACAAAACAGTTGAAAATTGAGTTGGCTAATAGGCCACATAATGCTGGAGTTCTAAATTTGATGAAAGAGCTATATGTTTCAGTATGGAAGAGAATCTCCAAGGAGATTATTCAGCTAAAGACATCTTTGACTTTTCTATTAAATGCTCAGCAGCTGTGTGAGAAGGTAGAAACTTTTGTACAAGCCACTTTGTCCACTGTTTCATTAAGGGTTTCTGACTCTCATCTTTTATTGAAAAATTTGTATGACACAACAGATGAAACATTATCAGCAGTAGGTATCAATGATAGAATGGTTGCTACTAAGAAGGTCAATGAGGTTTTGAGTTGTAATTCTGCAGCCACAAATTGTCAAGAGCTCCTAGATATAGTGAAGGAAGGAGTAAAGAATATGAAGAAACACATAGAAGATTTGGTGCAACTGGGACTTCCTTCACCCTTCCCAAATAGTAACACAATGTTGATGATAGATGAGATCAAGGCCCTTCTTTTGACCAAGCAAAATAATCAGACAATTTTCCAAGGTTTGAGTGATTCATCAACAGTAAAAGAAGTTGAAACTGTGTTAATACCTATGGCCCAACTGGAATTTCAATTAAAGGCTATGGTACAAACTTTGAAAACATTTTCCCATAAAGATATAATTAATCTTGATTTTGCTTTTCAAGATTTGCAAGTAGATAGGGGCTCTCAGATTCAGAATGGTCTGTATATTAGATAGCATTGCAAACTCTATAATTCAAGTTTTATTTTCAATACAATATCTTTTTGTCAGTTTTGGGTTCTTTTAGAGCAGGCTCAGAAGTCGCCAAGAATTGTAGAGTGTCTCTACATTTTGTTTTAGTTTTGGTAGTGTTGCATTTAAAGTACAATGGATTAATATTTGTGTCTCTATGTTTTTGTGCCTCAAATGTTTCTATGCATGAGTCGCACCAAGTGTCAAAGCCACAACAATGAAACAAGCACCTAGTTTTATGCAAAGGCCGCCATGTGTCCTTTTGAGTTTGCTATAGAGTGCGCCACGTATCAAGTAACATCTTTTGGTTCCTTTTGTTTCAAGCCTATGGAAGGCACCATGTGTCGCTAGCGGAAGCAGTCTCAAAAAGTTTCCTTTCTTGCTACATGCTTGCAGGTGATACCGTGTGTCTTCTTGAGTTTTATGTGGAGGATGCCACGTGTCCCTTTTCAGAATTTATATTGATATCGGCATAAATATGGTGGGCCACAATACATTTTGTTTCATGCTTGTGGAGGGTGCCATGTGGTGATAGCAGAGAAAGGGTTACTTTATTCATAATCTTCATGTAGCATGAAACATTTTAATTCACAGTTGTAGTAGAACGCACCAAGTGTCAGCTTCTGAAGGACCTTTCAAAAGTTTCATTTGTTTCAATAGTCTTGCGGAGGTTGCCACATGTTATCTTGAATGCGCGCGGGTACTGCCATCTGTCCCAATTTTATTCCCTTTGAGGGTAATGAGTTATGAAGGCAGTGGGTCCCATTATTATTGTGTCTTAGTTTTTAAGTGAAGTGGGTTGTGACAGATGTCACAATGAAGGGTGCCCAGGTATAAAGACAAGTTTTTAAAGGCTTGGCGGGGCAGGACACGTATCATTTTTGGAGACTGCAGAATGCGACAAGTGGCTATTTCCTATGAATTTATTTGAAGGCAAAAGAGTTTCTAAGTATATGTGGATGCTGCCATCTTTCATATTTTCTTTTCAGCCTTATGCACGCAAGTGTTGCCATGTGTCTTAGTCTCAATACAGTTAGTGTGCCACATAATATTTCACCCTAGCCAATGAGCGCGCAGGAGGGATGGTCGTTACGGATTCAAAAGATCGTAACCGTCATGGACTTCCAACGATCTTCAGTTCTATTTGGCCATTGATGATTTAGGTTGTTGCAAGCAATCTTATGTTAAATTGATGATTATAAATATGCAAAATTTGTAATCGAATGGAGGACTTTTACTTTTGATATAAGTTTTCAATTAGAAATCTAATAGAGGAGTCGGAGACTTTGCTGTGACCAGTTTATGTCATTTTGCCTTTATTTTGTTGTTCTTGATAAGAAAGTCAATATATCTGTGCATGTTTCTATGCCTTTTATGCTACTAGAAAATAAGAACTCTGTTCTGTGCCTTGGTTGATATCATTTGTGTCATTGCAAAGTCGTCTAGTTATAAGTCTTTGATAATATTCATTATATCTGTTTATGTTGATCATGCAGTATCTGCTCTTTAATATAACTGTATCTTAAGAATAGCTTCACTGTGCTTGAATTGAAGGAATACTTTTTACTTAGGTGCATTGCCAAAAATTAGATTTGCTTATTGTATCTATAATTTTGTTTATTTCTTTCCCTTTGCTCAAAATCCAATTGAAATAGGAAGAGCCAGCTTTAAAATCTGGAGGTTGTTTCAAGTAGCAAGTCTCACATTCTTGAAACTTCCCATGTTGATGTTGGAACCTGCGCAATTTTATACATCAATAGATACCATGTATGATGCATTCATAAATAAGGATATCCTAGCTATTCATAATGATGTATATGATGAAGAAATGGAGGTCTCTATTTTGCATAAGCAAGATATTCGTATGGACATTGAGATGGTAGCTACCACATGTAAGGAGAATAAGGTGGAAGATGCTGAGAGAACACAAGATATGTGTAGAGGATGGTTGCAGAGAGCAAAGGAGGCCAAATTGTTGGTTGTCCAAGAAGGACAACATTTACAACAGGTCAAAGAATGTGTCAACCAACTGGATCATGAGAGGCAACAAAGGGAGCTATACCTTAAATTTTTATTTCTTCCAAAGGAAAAATGTATGGAGGTTGAGCAAGCAAAGGAAGAGTCTTTTGAAGCCATAGATTCAAAGATGAAATAGCTAAGCATGCACTTAGTGTTGTACCCACACAAGAAGCATAAATGAAAGTTTTTTTCCTACATCAACAAGATACTCACTTATCTGAAGATGGACAGGTTTGTATAGATAATGAATTTGTTGACTCATCTATTTATGTTGATCATAGCCACAAGGTGAAAATGGAAATGTTTACTTTTGATAAAAGTATGTACTCTATTGAGGATAAACAAGTTTCAGATATTTATATTGATACAACAAAGGACAGTATTGATATCCATAAGGATGAAGACTTTGATAATGAGATTTACTCTGAACCTTTCAAGACTTTTTCTAAGGCATCCCAGGAGGAATGTAATGATGTGAGTGTCAAACAAAATGATGAGGATGTTATTAGGAGTGAGCTCTTTTAGCTAGCCGATCATGATAACTATAAGTATGATCAGGTATTAGTTGTTTATAATCACTTGTCAGAGCATGCTTTGCAGATGTTTTTAGGGTTGAAGGAACAATATTCAACAAAGCAAGTGGAAATATTGCTTGCGCCTGAGTATCACATGTTCAGTATAGAAGGTGTCTCATTGCTTGAAAGAGGGTACTTTCCAAATACAGATTCACTGATTCAATATGACTCTTTTACTTCTTTTGATTTGGAGGTATGTGATGAAGATAATCTACAATTAGGGACATTAGAAATATACCAAGATTGTTGTAGATTTGCTAAGGAAGTAAAAGATGAAATTAGCAGCAGCACAGTTAACCATGAAATGACATGCTTCCATGGTAGCTACAAACAACCTGGTGCTTCCAAATTTGACCTAAAGTAGTCTGATGAAAACAGAGTATTTGAGAGAAGAGAATACTAGTTTTTCATTTTTGGTGGCCCAGGACCACCCAATGAAAATTTGTAGGCAGGTTTTTGATTGTAGGTTGGAGCATTGACTCGATTCCCCAATAGATTTGGCACATGGTCTTCATCCCAAAGATAACTAGAATCTCACCATGCTTGCAAGAGGCATGCATCCCTGAAAAAGAGCCACTATTGGCACCTTCAAATTTTGCAAATTTGAAGTGCCTATATCCTTTCGATGTGTCGACAGAGACTAGGTCAACATGTTGATCAACCTACCTCGAAGCCCGCCTTCACTGATTAAAATATTTCAACTCATTGATCATCTTGCAAATCTATTTGGCAAGATGTTTTTTTGGCACATATGGTAATATGCCTGTTCGGTTTCGTGCTTGTAGGGTGAGTTTTGATGGGCTAATTAATTATTTTCTGACTGCAACTGGGCTAGATTTGGTGTTCCTAAAAGTTTCAAATCTCGCAATTCTAAGGGTGACCCATTTCTCACTTTGGTCCAAAACTTCTGAGTCAGTTCTAGTTTTATCAAATTCGGAGATCATATGATGCATTATTTTAATGTGTTTTAGTTGCGGTGAAGGCATCCGACAAGCCAGTTTACAAAGGAGATCCCTGAAATCATTTGGAGAAGCAAATTCTGAGTAAATGGGTTTGCTTTAAATAAATAATAATGGCCCTGTACAAATTTTTATGACCCTCTGACATCCTATTTGCCCGTAGTGGAAATGCACCATTTTCCCAGAGAAGGAAATAAATATTTGCTAATTGCTAAAGTTGAAAGTGCAATTTTAAAAGAAATGTTCATTGGCATTTTAATAATTTAAATGCAAATATCGTAAGGAAAACATTATAACATTAAATATTATAATATTATGGCAAAGGAAATAAAGTCAAACTTGAGCATTTCACACCATCGCACACTCATTCCTCTCTCTTCTCTGAAGCCATGCAATGGTGCGAAAGCACCATCTCTAAGCCATTTTCATCTTGTAGTCCCATTTGCTAAGAGGAATGGAGTATTTCCTTCGCCATGGAGGTGTCTTTGAGGCGTTTTGACATTGATTCAGACAGGTAGTGTAGCAGAGTGAATGCTGCCCACGTTTTTTGTCTTCAGGGCAGATTTTGGGGGTGTTTTGGGGCTTTAAAATGCTGATTTATAGTTTAAATTCATCCTCTAGCCATTCCTATTGCCTGGGCAAAGCTTTTAGACATGTTTCTGATGGATTTCAAGTAGCTTCAGGCTGGAATCATTGTAGAATGAAGTTGTTGATCACGTTTTTGAGCTTCCAGGCAATTTTTGGAGGCTCTATTTAGCCCAAAATTGCTACTCCATGCTCCAAATTCATCCCCTAACCTATCCTATTGCCTAGGCATAGATTTTAAGTGTATTTGTGATGAGTTTTCGATGCTTGTAGCCATCAAAATGCCCCTGCACTATGAAAAATGACCATGTGATGATAAAATTTGATATGAAGGCTACAGTGTGTTCTCTGATATCTTAGAGGATGGATGCAAAGAGGAGTCTGAAGAGAAGACCATGTAGTGCCATATCGTAGCCATGAATAGGGATGAGGGAACCTTCAGGCAAGTTGTGTGATGGTGCGAAATAGAGATGCTCGACAGTTACAATGTTAAATGTAGACAAAGTAAAAGGGAAAAATAAATATTAAAACATTTAGCTCCACATTTTATATTATATTTTATTCTCCTCTTTTTTGGTGTATTTTGTATTTCCCCAGGCTTATTGGCAGTAGCTTGCAATGTGGAAACTCACCTAACTACCAGGATGTAATAAATTTTAGGACAAAATGCTCTTGTTTCTATAAAAGAGCATGTTGTTCCATTTTGTAAGGGGGATTCTTCTAGGCTTTGGATACAAGATATCCACACCTTGGGGAGTAACTTCTATTGCAGACTTGGTTCATTTTGTTTGGGTGCAGAGGTATTTTTTGTTTTGTAGATGAATTAATTTCTAAATGACAATGTTCTTTCTTCATTAAGCTATATGAAAAACACTTTCTATGTGTGTTATCTATAATTTTCTCCTTGGGTATGAGCATTTTTCTTTTGAGTGAAGTTATTAAGGGTTTCTGAACTCATTCATATACATTTTCTATGTGATGTGTGTGATTTGTTGCATTTGTTCAAGGAATGGATTAAATCACTTTGAGTCAAGTATAAGGAAAATTGTGTCATATCAAGAGATTATTGAAGCATAGAGTCACAGAAAATACCTTTTCTTGGACATATTATTGTAAGGCAGTAATATCTTATTTTGGGTCCCCTAGATATGAAGTTTTGTTGTCATAAGGGAACATTTGCAATGATGGGTCCGATTCTATTTCCCTGATAAAGCACCGGTCCAGGATTTTCTTGCCCAAAGGGTCTAGGAAATCAAAGAATTTAAAGACAAATCATTTGAAACAAACCATTTTATGTTTTATTTTGTATTAGGTTAGGGTGTTTCATGTTCTTAGATTTAACCAGTTTGATAATCCAAGAACATTGTCAATCTAGGGTTAATCATATAAATCTTGGTGCATACATGAGAACATTCTGCTTGATATTGAAAAGCTACATTTATTGATTGTGAAAGAGGGATACCCACTAGATGCAGTAGAACCTGAAGTGTAGAGGAGACAAAGAGTTAGTCTCGTATTCATTGGCCACTGAACTAAGGTCCTTGTGGATAGAAGATGGTAACTTTTTAGGGGAACTCAGACAATTAGTTGAGAACACTAATAGGACCCAATTTACTTCTTCCCAAACTTTCTTGTTGGTGCATACTTTCATACACACAACACAAGTACTTAAATACACCATCTCAACACTATAAGCACTTAACCTTACATACATTAGCTCCAGACCCTATGTGATATTGGAGAAGTGAAATATCATCAAGCGGTTCATGCCATGAACACTATGAGACCTGAAAAAGACTTTTCATACACTCCTCTTTTTATTTCATGCTTTTACTTGCTAGTGAAAGCATTCAAACATTAACATAGTCTAGTAACACAGTCTCAACTTAGAAAACTAAAAAATGCATTTGTAGAAACTCATACCTTTTAAAACCTGAATATATCATACTTCCCTCTTTTCTTTGCATATTCTCCAAATTGCCAAGTTGTATGTGAAGATGCGGTGGAATGTGACATCTTTCTGTTTCATTTCTAATAACCTTATACTATAATAACATCATTTTAAGTTTGCTGACTCTGGATGTCTTTGCGTTAGTCCATATATTCTGAAACATAGATCACACATACATTATAGCTATATTTAACTATCCTCCAAACCACAAAGTCATATCTTTGTTTACGATAGAATGTCGTACAATCTATTGTGCTTTTATAGTACAATCTCCTCTGTCTTTGACAATCTTGATAACTTAGACAGTGCCCTTCATATCTCATGCAATGCTTTTCACCAATTCACAATATATGTAACAATACAACAAGCATGACTTCTTATCATTAATTCATGACATCAATCAAAACACTTTGTATCATAGACAACATATAACCCTTTGACATCAATGACAACATATGCAATAGTATATGCCACAATATCAAAAGGATGAGAAATTTAGAATAATGAATTTTATTATGGGCTTGAATGCTTAGATTGGAAGAGAAGTGGATGTTCATGGACCTACAACCATGGATCAAGTCTTTGAGAAAACCATTAAGCAAGAGCAAAAGCTCAAATCTATCTATGTGTATTGAGAAAGATTTTGAAAGAAATATAACTAGATTCATCTTTTGATGTCCTTCAAAAAGAGAAGTAGTAATTAGGAAACTAGAGATTGAAACTATGGTAAAAGCCACAGAGATAGAAAGAATGGATCCAAGGATGAAAATAGGGATTTTAATCCTAAAAAGAATGATGATAATTCCAACCAATCTTCAAGAAAGAGAGGTTCTCCTAGAGGGTGTTTTACATGTGGAAATGATCACTATGCTAACAAATGCCCCACAAAGAGTCAAGGGAATTCTCATTGAGGCAATCCTTGACCTTCGTAGCAAACAACTTTTCAACAAAGGATTCATGTTGCTTTAGATAGTTGTCAAGCTAAGTATCAAGTTACTCCTATTGAAACCACAGGTACTCTATTTGGAATCCTAATTTCTATTCTTATAGATACAGGAGCAAATCAAAATTTTGTGAATCATAGAATACTTGATAAGATGTCTAGGAAAGTTGGTTTATGGCTAATTCATGGATAGTAGAGTTTGCAAACCAGCCATGAGCTTAGGTAGAGCAATGCTTGTTTTGAAGCCAGATTAACCCTACCTAATTTTTTCTTAGAGGTCGATCTATATGTAGTACCTCTAGGATCTTATGATGTCATTTTAGGGATGAAATGGTTATCACAACATAGGGAAAAAGTTGATTATCTTTCCAAAATAGTAGAATGCCTAGATGATGATGGAAATGTTGTCCTTATCCAAGGTTTTCAATCAGAAATTAAAATCAGGCAAATTTTTGTGATGCATTGAAAAGAGAAAAATGGAAAGGTTGCTAGATGATTGTAGTTAAGATGGATGAGGTCAAATATGAAGAGGAAAAGGATCTTAAGGAAAATTCTTTTGAAGTGTACCCTTATCTCCATGATTTTTGAGATGTGTTTCCTAAAGACATTCTAGGTCTGCCCCCAAAAAGAGTTTTTGATTTTTGCAATAGATTCTTGGTTCTGAACCAATGTCCAAAGCACCTTATTAAATGGCTACTACTAAGTTGATGGAGCTGAAGGCTCAACTCTAGGAACTTTTGTCAAAAGGACTTATTAGACCTAGTGTATCACCTTGGGGAGTACCAGTGATCTTTGTTAAGAAGAAAGATGACACTCTATGTCTTTGTATAGATTATCATATGCTTAACAAAGCAACTATTAAGAACAATTATCTGTTACTATGCATAGATGATCTTTTTGACCAAATGTGTGACATAACTATATTTTCAAAGATTGACCTAAGGTCAAGTTATCATTAGTTGATACTAAAAGAAGAAGACATTCACAAGACAACCTTCCAAACAAGGTATGGGAATTATAAGTTCACAATCTTACCTTTTGGTTTGACCAATGCCCCACCAACATTCATGAATTTGGTGAACAATGTTTTTAGAGACTGTCTAGATAAATTTCTTAGATGTTTTTAGATGATATTTTAATTTACTCTTGCAATGAGGAGGAAAACCATCAACACTTGCAGATAGTTCTACAACGACTCAAGGAGAACAAACTTTATGGAAATCTATTCAAATGTACCTTCATCCAAAAAGAGGTGATGTACTTGGGCCATATCATATCATCTAAAGGAATTGATGTAGATCCCTCAAAGATAAAGGCTATTTTGGAATGGCCTACACCTAAAAATGTGCATGAAGCACATAGTTTTATGGGATTAGTAGACTATTGTAGAAAGTTTGTTTTGAAATTTTTCCAGAATTACCCTGTTGGAAACAAGGTAGATAATTGAGAGGGGGGGTGAATCAGTTATCTTAAATATTTAACTTTTTGTTCTTCTTTAACAATTAGTGCAGTATCATAATATATAAGCATACATAACCATGAGAGCAGAAATAAAATCAACACACATAACACAATGATTTTGACGTGGAAAACCCTGTTAAGGGAAAAACCATGGGGTGACTAACCCAAGATTGTATTCTCTGTTAAAAGAATAAGAACTACAAAATGGCACTTGTTAGTTAGGGCTTACTGCCCGAGCACACTGCTCACAAGAGACACACTGCCTCCAAGAGACTCACTGTCTACAATATTTATGGAAGGTAACCAAGTGTTTAAACTGATGAAAGGCATCCACATATGCTGAGGTTCAGTTCTGGTTAGGCTCAATATACTGATCTACTACACTTCATTCTTCCTCTGCTTTAGTGTTGTTGTTCAGTCACATACTAGACTTGTATTCCTGCTTCCACTTTGCTCTCTACCTTTCCTCACTCACAATCACAATACACACACACCTTCATATCAAAATCAATCTAGTATATATATCCGCATCAAGGATTTCAACATCTTTCTAGTCAGTAACCAGAATATTCAAGATATTTACAAGGCACTGATCTGTCAGCTGAATCCATGCTTGATATGTGATGCATATTTAAGACATAGAGTTAGAAGTCATCAATCAAGTGGGCCAACCATGTATGATCTCTCAATTAACTTGACAATCATCAATTTCTCATCCAGATTAAAGTTTGATGCTCTGCCGGTCAGTTCTTCCTCAGTCTACTCTGCCTGTCAGGAACCCAACACTTAGATGCTCATATCTTTTCACTCTTTCATCACCGGAGGCTCAATCTTTGGAATGTAGTAGTCATGGTACTCCTCTTGACTTCCCCAAGTCTATACTTTTCTAAGATACATCCTTTGAGAGATCCGGACCTGATTGTCAGACCTTGTTGCATGCTCTATTTTTGTTCACTGGGCCAAAATACTCTTCAATCTGACTTCTGGTAAAGACATACTATGTGTTGCTGATGTGTGGGATAAACTTTGTTGCCATCAATGACAACAATCATGAAGCCACATAGTATCTCTTGCCAACATACCCATCCCATCACTTCCTTGCAAAGGAAAGGAAAACAATTTGAATGGTCTGACAAATGTGAAGAAGCTTTCAATATTCTTAAAAGTAAATTGACTTTAGTACCAATTCTTAGAGTGCCAGACCTAGAGTGTTGGTTTGTTGTTGTGATCGATGCTTCAAGAGAAGGGTTAGGTGGAGTGCTCATGCAAGAAGACCAAGTTGTGGCCTATGAATCTTGGAAGTTGTGAGATTATGAGAAGAATTATGTCCCTCATGATTTGGAGTTAGCAGCAGTTGTGCATGCTCTCTAAGTATGGAGGCATTATTTGTTGGGACAACAATTTGAACTAAACTTTGACAATCAAGGTTTCAATTATATCTTCATGCAACCTAACCTTAATGCCCATTAGAGAAGATGGTTAGAGCTCATTTCTGATTATGATTTTGAGATTAATTATATTAATGGTAAAGAAAATTGAGTGGATGATGCCTTCAGTCATAGAAGACACATTACAATAATAGTGTTAGTGCACTCTAATTTTTGAGCTTAGGTATTGAAGAATTTGACTGAAGATGAATATTATGAGGAAATTCTAAAAGATTTAATAGAAAATCCTTAGGATACAAGGTATGATGTATTTTATTTTAGTCCTGATGGGTTACTAAGATACAATAACTAGATTTATGTACCAATATGGGGAGATTTAAGAACTATGTGGAAATAAGTGCATTCTATGCCATATTCAGGACATCCTAGAGTGACAAAGTTGTTAGTTGATATGAGACCCTTCTATTTTTGGAAGGGAATGAAGAATGATGTCATGAGATTTGTGGCAACAATTCTAGAGTGTCAGCGAGTTAAGGATGAACACTAGCACCTAGAAGGAATTTTGTATCCTCATGATATTCCTCAATGGAAATGGTAGGTGATCAATATGGATTTTGTCCAAGGATTGCCTATGTCATGCTATAAGCATGATGCTATTCTTGTAGTGGTGGATAAACTTTCGAAGGTAGCTCATTTTATACTCAGTAACCTTACAAATGGAGCACCTATTTTAGACAAGAAATTAAAACAAGAAGTTTCTGGATTACATGGAATTCCATAAACAATAATATTAGATAGATATGCTCAGATAACTTGATGGTTTTGACAAACTTTGTTTTCAGCTTTGGGAACACAATTGAATATAAGCTTAGCCTATCATCTAGAGATAGATGGTTGAAATGAGAGAGTTAATCAAATATTGGAGGATATGTTGAGGATGTATTACATGGATCAACAATATAAGTGGGAAGAGTATCTTCCACTAGTTGAATTTGCATATAATAACTCTTATCATTCTACAATTAAGATGGCCCCCTTTGAAGCATTGTATGGTAGGAAGTGTCAAACTCCCATAAGCTGGGATAAGATAGAAGATATGATTTTTCTTGGGCTAGAAATGCTTTTAGAGATGGAAGAGAAAGTAAAGATGATTAGGAAAAGATTGGCAGAGGAAAATGATAAATAGAGAAGCAATGCTAATGCCAAGTGAACACCCTAAAAATTTTCAGTAGGAGATAAAGTTCTCTTAAGATTCAAACAACATAAAAGCCCAATTAAGTTTGAAAAGTTTTCCAAATTACCACTTAGATATGTCAGACCGTTTGAAGTCCTAAAAGTGGTTAATCTAGTTGCTTACAAGATAGCTCTATCACCAGCTCTTGCTAGAATGCATGATGTTTTCCATGTATCATACTTGAAGAAATATATATCAATATCTAATCATATACTTGATTAGAATGCTCTCTAGGTATAGGACCCAGGGGTGGTCATGATCGAGCCTCTCAAAGTGCTCAAGGTACACAATCTCTGCCTGTGTGATAGAGAGGTTACTTAGTGCAAGGTCTAGTGGGACTAGTATTCAGAGGAAAATGCTACCTGAGAGGATTACAATGATTTTTATCAAAAGTTTCCACATATTTTTATTCAAACATAATGTAAAAGAGCATATTTTTTATATTTATTTTTTTATGGACACAAGCATCAAGCACGATGATCTTTAAGGGGGGAGATATGTCACACCCCATTTTTAAACAAACATACTTATCATTTTATTTCAAGCAAATGGATAGTTAGTTAGTGAAATTAATATGAGGAAGGTAATGTTATGTTAGAATAGATAATGCATTTCATTTATATTATTTTATATGCAAAGAATAATTATCTATAATGTTATTAATATGTACGTGGTTAAATAATGTGATGGACTAACTTCCATTCTACGACTGAGGTGGATGCAAGAACAATTTTTCCCCCTCCAAGATGAGGAGAGAGAGCATCACCATGGAAAGGTTGCTAGATTGCGTGAATACAATGATCCTTATGCTATCTAGGAATACCTACACACACTCACATCTGAGGTTAAGTCAATATCAGATTAAGTCTTAATTTATATGTTGTTGGTCACCTCAGTAATATTTTCAACATTATGATCATTTCATATGTGGTTAATATTATTGTTGTCATGCTGATGGATTAGACTTTTACGTCAACAATTAGTAAGGTTGTGTAAAACTATGAATGGCAAGTTGACGTGAGTAATCATCCAAATAAGTCTAATGTTATCATATAGGTCTATATCAACTTTTCTAGACTTCATCGTCAATAGTTGTGCTCATAAATAGTATAATAGAAGCATTCTGATGCAAGAGCATCCCTGGTTCAAGAGTAATCTTACATCAACAAAAAATATTTGCATTTCAATTTGTTTGCATTTCAGCTCTTTCATTTTCTAGTTCAGTTCGGGCAGTTCAGTCAGTAGTAGCTTTCATCTTGTGGTCTGGTTTTAGCATTTCACATCTTGCAGATCTGGACTTAGCATCTACATTCATTCATCTATATCATATCAAGAATTTAGATCATTTGGATCAGTCACCGGAAAGATATCACTATCAGAAGTTGACTATTTTCTCAGAGTAAAGCATTCTAACAGTTCCTGATAATCAGCTAAAGGAGATGGCTTGTAGATCATTCCTTGACTTGCGGATCTCAATGAAACTTCATTCAATGTCCTGTGGTTCATGGCCGACCTTCCCCAATGGCCCACATGTTGTTCCATTCATTTGAGGAAGTGTTCTATGCATTTAGGTCTGACCTATTTGTGAACACGTTACAACTCTTCATTGGAGTTTGTGACCTTCCTTGGCTGACACAGAGGAATCTATTAATCCAGAAATGATATATATTGATGTAATAGGTCCTTAGGAAAGTAGTCAATAAATTAGAAATTGATTCATAGTTCAAAGTTTTGATTTGTGCGAAGGAGCTTCAAAGCTTTATCTTGTCCATGTATGTAATCAGGCCTATGAGCCCTAATTATAAGCCCACATGATGTCAACCAGATTGTATTTGAATTCTTTGATATACTAAATGACTGAATTTGTATGTGTTCCATTTCTTTGATTTGTTTTGGTTGTGTTTACTCTTGTTGTACGGTCTGGATAGTTCATTCTATGAACCCTCCTACCGTGACTGCACCAAGTGGTATTAGAGCAAAAGTTTGATTCTTTTGAGGGAATTGGCAAAGGGGATTTTGTAAGATATTGTTGTGAGCAGATCATCAATCCAAGGCAAGTTACTTATGTGCAACTGATTACTGATTGAGAGGCAGATGTCGCTTGTAGTTCGATCACCAAATTTGAGGTAGTTTGCACTTGATCCTAGGAAGATGCCATTGCGAAGAGTTCCTCATGTTGGTTCAATGGCTAATAGAATGGATGAGATGATGGAATTGATGAGAATAATGTGAATTCATTTGGATGCTATTGAAGAAGATAGGCAAAGAGGATTGACACCTAGACCTTGTTGGTTCCCAAAAATGCAGGTTGCTAACCCTAAGAGGATGCCAGACTCTATGTTTGGATTTGCAACGTTTTTGGACCAACTGACAGAGCTATTAGCTCCCTACACTTTAGGTCCTGCAAACCTAGGTGGGTGTACCTTTGTAACTAAAGCAGATTTAACACTATATGACTTGATTGGATTAGTAAATCTATCACAATGGCATAAAATGTAATAGATGCAAGCTTCTAAACTACTCCTACTACTAAGATCTAAGAGGTAATTGTTTGAATGAGATTTTATGGAATCCTAAAATGGAATTGGTATGACCAGTGCCTGTTTCTGTTGGGCTAATGGAGTCAAGGTGTATGTGATATATGATTTACTTATTGGTTACAATCCTAATTGTTTGGCACTTGTGTTTGTTTATAGCTTGTATAAACATGCAAGAATGTGACTGACAAACTCTACTTAGTGATCCACTCGAATCTTACCAGGTTACTGTGACTTATTGAAAGGATTTTTTTTAATCCTTGCTTGAAGGAACCGATCAAAAGAATCACACAATGACAGCAAATATGTATTGACAAATGGAGTTGATGCTCAATTTGAATAACAAGACAATATCGAGTTGGAGACAGTATGGCAATCTTGACAATTATAGGGCTGCTCTTACCTATCCAAATGCTACCTCCAGGTTACTGTAATCAATCAAAAGGATTTTATATCTGTAATGGAAACCAATTAATTTGATTACACAAAAACAACAAGTGTGTTTCGATGAAACTGAAATATCAACTTGGAAACTCAGGTTCAAATAACAAAGAAATAACAGTATGGAGACAACCAAATAATTGCTCAACTCAACAAACAATAGACACCAATATTAAATCATTAATTTCTGCATTTTCTCCATTATATGTAATTTCAAAAGATTTTACAATGTACAACATAATATTTTATTTTGGCAACTGGTCAACCCATCCAGCTATCTAACTGATGTTTTTCCTAATCTACTCTTGATCCTAATCTACTGATGATGTTCCTCTGTCCTCCTTTGATTTCACCTTTATACATACTGTGTATTTTAGGGTTGTGACCCTTCGCTTACCGTCCTGTGCGTCTCTTCATTTCCGTGAAGGACAACAATTTTTATTAACGCAAAATATTAGCCTCCGGCCCTTTAAAATTCAATTATTTCTCTTCATCTTTGTTAGGGTTTACTTTCATGTATCTTGATTCTTTATTTAATTAATCTTCCTGGGACTTGTATTCTCACGAAAATAATTTTCCAATATGACTATGATTGTTTGTTATATCCTCTTGCGCATATTTTCTCCCACTGGAAAAATATATTTTACCCTTCGAGTAAGAAACAATTTCTGCTCATGAAATCTTGTTTTTAACAACCTTGTGAAAATATTTTACATCCTTTAGTGAAAATATCTTATCTCCTACAACTTCCTCGGTGAAATATTTTGCATAAAATGTTCTCCAGTAAAATAATTACTTCGCTTGTGAATTTCTTGGTGAAAATGTTTTCTCACCTTTTGCATATACTTCCTCAAAATATTTTTAGGTAAAGTAATTACCTATCTCGTGAATTCGTTGGAAAATATTTTCTTTCATCCTTATAACCCCTTTGGTAAACTATTTCATATTGCATTTTAATATTTTACCTCGGGCATGCAGCTCACATTTAAAATACTTACCACTTTTAATTAAATGACATTTCTCCCCAAAGAGGCATCCATCGGTATGAGGCATAAACTCGGTGTGTTTTAAAAATTTCTCTCCGATTTGCTTGGTCTTGCCGATGAGATTTTCATGGTGCAGTGACTTTAATAATATTTTTTATTGTCTTGCATAAACTCATTTTTTAAGTGAAAATATTTTCATGGGCCATTATACACATTTACACAAAATCTTCAATTAACGGCTTTGTGAAAATATTTCCCATCTTTATTTCAAAAATATTCTACATATTTCTCCTTGCTTCCATATCTCCTTTTCCATTGTTTTACCTCATTACTTTATTTACATAATACTTGGGCCCACAACATCGGTGTGACACATCAAATCGGTATGATTTACAATTTTTACTCCGATTCATTTTCTTCTGCCGATGTATTTTTATGCCTTGATTTTTATTTAGCATTTTACACATTCATATGTTAAGGTTATAACCTTTCTGATGCATCCCTTTATTTAATCAACTATCTTTAGTTTGATTAAATTAATTTCAACCTTTCTAAGCTTTGTATTCCCGTGCAAGATAATTTAATAATAATTATTTCCATCTTTGGCTGACAATCTTCACGCTTTCATTTATTCGTGTGCTTTTTCACCTTCACTGGGCTAGAATAATCATTTGTGCGAAAATAATTACTCCTTATGGTTTTACTGGCCATCTTATGCATTCTCACATAAAAATATTATTTAGGTAAAATAATTACCTATTTGATGAACTTCTCTAGAAAAGTATTTTTCTTCTGAGTAGAAAATATTTTGAATAAATTCTCACCTTATAACTCCTTCCATGAAAATAGGATATTTATTTGCACCTTTTGTAAATATTTACTCTCCTTTGAATAAACCTTTCATCTCACGGGACTCCATCGGCAAGACTTGTTAGATCGGTGTGACTTGAGATTTTCACTCCGATGGTATATCTCTTGCCGATGAGTTTTCCATCGGTGAGACCTATATGATGTCTTGCCGATGAAAATTTTTTTTATAGCTTTTGTTCATCAGTGAGACTTTTGCTGAAACTGTGTCCATTGTAGCAAATTGTTATATCACGAAAAAGGATAAAAAGTATTCCCAGTTCTTTTAATTCCATTTCACACACCTTGCATGGTGATCAAAATAGGCCAACTAGCCTTCGGAATTAGCCTGAAAAACTAATCAAAACTTTTCCCGGAGCCACAAAAATACACCAACATGTTGAATTGTGATAGGGGAGTATGGTTGTCAGACGGATTGGCATGAAGTTATTGGGATTAAAAGCTGCTCGCAATCAAAGTAGCTCACTCAGCGTGTTTTGCACCTGTTTTAAACTCAACTGAAACCTATTATTTTGCCTCTTTGGAAAAATATCAAATCTGATATTGAGAAGCTGCCGTCCTGGGGATTAGTTCATTTAGGCCACATGAACATGTGTGCAAAAGGATTTTTCATCATTCCTCTTCCTTCATAAGATATCGGGTGTCAAAGTTGACCTTTCTGAAGCTGCCTGGGAATGCAGTCACAGAACTGTGTAAAATCCATTTGGATTTGCCTTTGAAAAAATATCAAACGAAGTGCTGGGACCTTGAGAATTGGCATGTGAGCACATTAACATGGGAAGAATTTGAGACATCAATTATTTTTTTATGAACACGACCCGATTGTTAGATATTACCTTCCAAATTAACCTCCTTGAAAACTGCCCCTGTCAAAACCTGATTCGAACTCACCACTTGCAATTTTAAAAACCCATTAAATCTCTTCCTGGGAACTTGTAACTGGAAAGTTGAGTTCATTTAGGCTTGATGAGTGCATGTGTAAGAGGATTCTTCTCCATCCATCTTCTGTCATGAAATGTTAAGGGCCAAAGTTGACCTCTCTGCAACTTTCTTGAAACACAGATATGGCAACTGAACTTTTTACATTTGCTTTTGATTTTGAAAAAATAGCAAACGAGATGTTGGGGTCCCATAAACTGGCATGAAAGTACATTATCATGAGGGGAATACAGAACACTAATTAGTTTGTTAGGATCATCATTTAGCTGCTCGATATCAACTTCCAAAGTTGGCCTCTCGGGCTGATTTCACATTGTGCAAGTAACAAACCTTATCAAAACCCTCCAACTTGGTTCTTCAAAACCTAGTCAAAATTGATCGTATGAAGCTGAAATCAGGAGTGCTCACTTACATATGGCAGACAAACATGTTTGTGAAATAATTTTGTATGAAGAGGAACTCGCTCCGAATTATAATGCTTCAAAGTAGGCCATTTGAGCATATTGTGCAGGTGTATCTATGAGTGTTGAAATTGAATTTTTCATATGGGAACCTAAAATCTTGCAAAAATTGGTATGAAATTTTAAGTCCCAACAGTGGCTCTGTCTGGGGATGTATGCCCCCTGCGGGCATAGCAAGATCCCAGATTTCTGGGGAGCAGACCAACGCCTTCTTCATTGGGTAACAGAGTCTACTTTTTGCCCCAAAACTGATATGGTCAAAAGACCATATCAGAAAAGAAAATCCACGTCTTTCCCCTGTCAAAAACCTTGTTCTGATCATGTTGTAATGATACCCCATCTGCTTGACTGAATCTGTTCATATAGTTCAATAATGCATCATAATTTATGCTGCAAGTGTGTTCTGTATTATTCGGTATCTGGAAGTCGGGCATAGTCTGAACACCTTCATCATTGCATGACATAAGGAAGTCATGATTATCAAACCTTGTAGGATGTCTTATTTTATCATATCTATTGTTATTCACCAAATGTTGGTTTTTTAATTGAATTGGAAAATGGAATAAATCAAGCTGCTTCTGACAAATGATATAATCAATGCTAATTCCAACATAAAACACCGTATCTTCTTCCTTATCACATCCATCTTCCCCACATGCTTGAGAGTCAATAATCTGCCAATCATACATACTGGAATCATCAACCTCCTCTGGTTCAATGGACATCTTTATCTCTGGATCAGTGTCACAAGAGAACTTATGACCACTATCTGTCTCTTCTTTGCAAAAATGTGACTTGGGAAATATGGCCTCGTATATTTCATCACCCTTACCAAGTTGAATGGATTCACTGTCAAACGATATATGCGCTGGACATAGTATTTGGGTATCATCTTTATGTACATATCTTTGATATTTTTTGGTGAGCAATTCTGAAATATGCTCACTGTCAAGTGAGCATGTTTCTTCATTGACCCTCTTACTGAAATTTTCATCATTCTTTTCATCACTACTATAATGCTCAAAATTTGATGTACATATTTCATCAACCTCATCATTTATAGACTCTTTATCAGAATATCCACCTCCCTGACTGTCTAAATGCCTTTCATCTTCTTGATAACATGGATTTGAGAACACTTGAAATTCATTTTCTGGCATACCTTGGCAAAATGTCATCTGATCTTCTTCCATCTTTTCATCATACAATGGGTTTGAAAATTTTTGAAAATCATTTTCAGATATGTACACTTCCTCCTCATTGTGAGTTTGCCCTGTTTGAAAATAGTCATCCTCTTCATCTTCTTGTGCCATATCATCATACAATGGCTCTGAACAGGCTTGAAGATTATTTTCTGCCATGTGCACTTCCTCTTGATCAAGATCTTGAAAATATTCACCCTGGTTATCTGAAAAGATTTCATCCTCAGGATAGCATGGGTTTGGAAACATCTGGAGTTCATGTTCTGGTATACCCATCTTTTGAAAACAATGTTCTTCTTCCTCCCAACACTGCTGATTCATATATTGCGGTGGGTGGGCTGGGATAAAATTTGTTTGATATGGAGGCTGATAATAAACATTTTGTTGGGTGGGTTGATGAGAGTGCAGATTTTGATGTGACATAGGTAGATGATGATATTGCGGAGCATATCGCTGTCCAGGTGGTGGATAGTATTCATTTTCTTGGTATGTTGCTAGTCCATCCATATCTGGCTGCATTGCTATATCAGTTTCTTCATATTTAGTATCATCGGATCCAACATTGATAATATCCTCGTGCCTTTTCCTTTCTATGATAGGAATCAATTTAACCAATTGGTCTATAGTAACTGGCTTTAATGATTCAGGCCAATTAGTAGACATAGGCACATAAGCAAGCATGAACATTTTAATAAATAAGGATACACTAGGTTTGAGATGAAAAGGTATCTGTTCATAGATATCCCCCAACCTGATGAACAACTTATATCCAGATTCTCCTTCATGTCTCCTTATTTCAAAGAATGCATCTAAAGGGGGTATGTTATATTTTTTCATATTTCATCAATTTTATTTTCAGAGTCGCCACCTCTTGTGAGAAGAGGAAAATTTCATCTTTTTGGGTTCTTGCCAGTAGAGTCTACCAATATGTATTTGAATTTTGTGTAGAGTCGCCACCTCTATTTAGAGGACTAATCAATTTTTCTGAGTTTTTCCTTCCACCAGCAGAGTTATGCCTTTTAATTTTCTGACTCTAATAACATGGTTTGCTACCAGGTTTCTCTATGTGTTCTCCCCAGCAGAGTCGCCATTTTGTTGGTTCCCAAAAATGCAGGTTGCTAACCCTAAGAGGATGCCAGACTCTATGTTTGGATTTGCAACGTTTTTGGACCAACTGACAGAGCTATTAGCTCCCTACACTTTAGGTCCTGCAAACCTAGGTGGGTGTACCTTTGTAACTAAAGCAGATTTAACACTATATGACTTGATTGGATTAGTAAATCTATCACAATGGCATAAAATGTAATAGATGCAAGCTTCTAAACTACTCCTACTACTAAGATCTAAGAGGTAATTGTTTGAATGAGATTTTATGGAATCCTAAAATGGAATTGGTATGACCAGTGCCTGTTTCTGTTGGGCTAATGGAGTCAAGGTGTATGTGATATATGATTTACTTATTGGTTACAATCCTAATTGTTTGGCACTTGTGTTTGTTTATAGCTTGTATAAACATGCAAGAATGTGACTGACAAACTCTACTTAGTGATCCACTCGAATCTTACCAGGTTACTGTGACTTATTGAAAGGATTTTTTTTAATCCTTGCTTGAAGGAACCGATCAAAAGAATCACACAATGACAGCAAATGTGTATTGACAAATGGAGTTGATGCTCAATTTGAATAACAAGACAATATCGAGTTGGAGACAGTATGGCAATCTTGACAATTATAGGGCTGCTCTTACCTATCCAAATGCTACCTCCAGGTTACTGTAATCAATCAAAAGGATTTTATATCTGTAATAGAAACCAATTAATTTGATTACACAAAAACAACAAGTGTGTTTCGATGAAACTGAAATATCAACTTGGAAACTCAGGTTCAAATAACAAAGAAATAACAGTATGGAGACAACCAAATAATTGCTCAGCTCAACAAACAATAGACACCAATATTAAATCATTAATTTCTGCATTTTCTCCATTATATGTAATTTCAAAAGATTTTACAATGTACAACATAATATTTTATTTTGGCAACTGGTCAACCCATCCAGCTATCTAACTGATGTTTTTCCTAATCTACTCTTGATCCTAATCTACTGATGATGTTCCTCTGTCCTCCTTTGATTTCACCTTTATACATACTGTGTATTTTAGGGTTGTGACCCTTCGCTTACCGTCCTGTGCGTCTCTTCATTTCCGTGAAGGACAACAATTTTTATTAACGCAAAATATTAGCCTCCGGCCCTTTAAAATTCAATTATTTCTCTTCATCTTTGTTAGGGTTTACTTTCATGTATCTTGATTCTTTATTTAATTAATCTTCCTGGGACTTGTATTCTCACGAAAATAATTTTCCAATATGACTATGATTGTTTGTTATATCCTCTTGCGCATATTTTCTCCCACTGGAAAAATATATTTTACCCTTCGAGTAAGAAACAATTTCTGCTCATGAAATCTTGTTTTTAACAACCTTGTGAAAATATTTTACATCCTTTAGTGAAAATATCTTATCTCCTACAACTTCCTCGGTGAAATATTTTGCATAAAATGTTCTCCAGTAAAATAATTACTTCGCTTGTGAATTTCTTGGTGAAAATGTTTTCTCACCTTTTGCATATACTTCCTCAAAATATTTTTAGGTAAAGTAATTACCTATCTCGTGAATTCGTTGGAAAATATTTTCTTTCATCCTTATAACCCCTTTGGTAAACTATTTCATATTGCATTTTAATATTTTACCTCGGGCATGCAGCTCACATTTAAAATACTTACCACTTTTAATTAAATGACATTTCTCCCCAAAGAGGCATCCATCGGTATGAGGCATAAACTCGGTGTGTTTTAAAAATTTCTCTCCAATTTGCTTGGTCTTGCCGATGAGATTTTCATGGTGCAGTGACTTTAATAATATTTTTTATTGTCTTGCATAAACTCATTTTTTAAGTGAAAATATTTTCATGGGCCATTATACACATTTACACAAAATCTTCAATTAACGGCTTTGTGAAAATATTTCCCATCTTTATTTCAAAAATATTCTACATATTTCTCCTTGCTTCCATATCTCCTTTTCCATTGTTTTACCTCATTACTTTATTTACATAATACTTGGGCCCACAACATCGGTGTGACACATCAAATCGGTATGATTTACAATTTTTACTCCGATTCATTTTCTTCTGCCGATGTATTTTTATGCCTTGATTTTTATTTAGCATTTTACACATTCATATGTTAAGGTTATAACCTTTCTGATGCATCCCTTTATTTAATCAACTATCTTTAGTTTGATTAAATTAATTTCAACCTTTCTAAGCTTTGTATTCCCGTGCAAGATAATTTAATAATAATTATTTCCATCTTTGGCTGACAATCTTCACGCTTTCATTTATTCGTGTGCTTTTTCACCTTCACTGGGCTAGAATAATCATTTGTGTGAAAATAATTACTCCTTATGGTTTTACTGGCCATCTTATGCATTCTCACATAAAAATATTATTTAGGTAAAATAATTACCTATTTGATGAACTTCTCTAGAAAAGTATTTTTCTTCTGAGTAGAAAATATTTTGAATAAATTCTCACCTTATAACTCCTTCCATGAAAATAGGATATTTATTTGCACCTTTTGTAAATATTTATTCTCCTTTGAATAAACCTTTCATCTCACGGGACATCAGTAGATAGAAAAGGGCAGTAGGTTTAGGGTAGCAGTAGGAAATTATTTAATTCCACTCCACCCATTCGCCTCATCAGAACTGTTATATACACAATTTTTTTTATTTAATGGAACAGAATGCTTCAATTCAGTTATCTATTTTCAGTGTTCAGCTGTAATGTTAATATTAAATCCTAAATGTTGTAATGTTGTCTCCACAATGGTTTTTCTGTATTATTTAAATTATCGTATCAAGAATATTGTTGATTTATCTGGTCACATTTGCTGATTCAGTGTGTTCAAATTGGTTGGTTTCTATAAAGAAGTTGATCAGAATTGTCATAAGGTCTCTGCCAAGAGGTAAATCCTTTCTACAAAACAAGTCTGGTCTAAATTTTCTTCTCACTAGAATTAAACATCCTCTCAGTTGTTCACAGTAATACAGGGAATATCATTGGGATAGTATAAGAAGAGCATTATAACTGACATTCTTGCACGTTTGCATAAGGTGTAAACATCCCATGTGCCTTACAAGTTCGAGTTAAACTGTGAAGTAGATCAACTTACCTCATACATCTGTTTCCATTAAATCTTCATCCATTTATCGACTCCATAGCCCAATAGAAGTAGGCACTAGTCATTACTATCCAAACTCATATTCAAAACATTTCTATTTCAAGTCAGTACATTAGGAATAGGATAATTTTTAGACTGCATCTATTATATTTTATGCCATTGTGATAGATCTATTAATCCAATCAAGTCATGTAGTTTTCATTCTGCTTTAGTTACAAAGGTACACCCACCTAGGTTTGCAGGACCTGAAGTGTAGGGAGCTAATAGCTCTGTCAATTGGTCCAAAAACGTTGCAAATCCAAACATAGAGTCTGGCATCCTCTTAGGGTTAGCAACCTGCATTTTTGGGAACCAACAGACCTAATGTTGAAAGTGATGATGAGGAAGAATTTCAATCTGCTAAACAAATTGGTGAAACCCTAGAAGGCGATGAAGAAGAAGAATCAGATCAGATAAAGATGTTGCGAGCTATTTCAAAGATTGGAAAGAGACCTAGAGTTGATATGCTAAACTGTACTGGTAATTTGAATCCTGAAGAATTGATTGATTGGATAAATGATATGGAAGAATATTTTGAATATGAGGAGATTGAAGATCCGGAGAAGGTGAAATTTGCAAAGACAAAGTTGAAAGGACATGCTACTATATGGTGGAAATAAGTTAAGTTAGAAAGAAACAGAAGAGGAAAAGAAAAGATTACAAAGTGTGACTGGATGGTGACAAAGTTGAAGAATCGGTTAATACCTACTGACTATGAGTTGGAATTGTTGAAAAGATTGCAAAACCTGAGACAGACTGAGAATTTTGTGGAGTACACTGGAGAATTTCATAAGATGATGATAAGGATAGGACATAGTGAAGCAAGCAATGAGAAAGTGGAAAGATACATCAATGGACTAAGATTGAACATTCAAAAAGAACTAAGTTTGGTAAGGATGACATTTTTGGAAGAAGCATATTAGTTTTCCCTGAAAGTTGAAGAGAAGCTGAATAAGAGACATGATTAGAGATAGAGAGGTAGAGGAGGTACATTTCAAAGAGGTAAAACATTTTTTGGATATGATAGATCATTTGCGGAGTAGAACAAGATTGATAGCCCAGTCAAGAAGGATGACAGAGATAACAATGCTTACCGGAGAGATTACATAAATTTTTACCGGAGAGGAAACCCTAGTGCATATCGCAATGAAGGATACAAAAGAGAAGGAAGAGGATCTGATAAGAGGACATTTAGAGGTACTTGTTTCAAGTGTGGAGGTGAAGGACATAGAGCATTTGAATGTAATCAAGGTAGTACAAGTAAGAAGATAGAGAATAGATGAAGAGTAGCCTATGTTGAAGAAGAACCTATTGAATCACCCAGTTCTGTTGGCAAACCTGAAAAAGGAGAATCATTAGTGATGAGGAGAGCACTATTTCAAACAGAAACAAATGAGGAACCATCACAAAGGAAAAGTCTGTTCAGAACTAGATGCAAATCCGGAGGTAAGTGTTGTAAAGTTGTAATTGATAGTGGTAGTTTAGATAACCTAGTTTCAGAGGAGATGGTGACTAAACTGAAATTGGAAAGATTGAAACAACCTAAGCCCTATCAGATAGCATGGATTCAGGATGATCATAAGGTACTAGTGAGTGAACAATATTTGGTAAAATTTCATATCGGAGTATGATGAAGTCTTGTGTGATATTACGCCTATGGATGTTTGTCATATCTTGTTAGGTAGACCTTGGCAGTATGATAGAAAAACTATACATGATGGGAAAAAGAATATATATACTATAACAACAAATGGGAAAAGAATTACTTTGAGTCCTTTGGAAGATGATCCTAAAGATGTGGTGTGTGGAAGTGCTAGAATCTATTTGGTAGATGGAAGGAAATTTTTGGATGGTTTGAACAAGAAAGTATGTGCTATGCCTTGATTCCTAAAACGCCCGAAGTAGTGAAGAAAAAAACTGAACCGGAGGAGATAAGAGAGTTGCTGATAGAGTATAAAGACATCATATCAGATAATGTACTTGAAGGATTACCACCTATAAGGAGTATCAGTCATCACATGAATCTTATACCAGGAGCAAGTTTTCCTAAAAAAGAAGCACACTGGATGACACTGGTAGAGAATGAAGAATTGAATAGACAGATACAAGAGTTATTGAGAAAATGTTTGATCAGAGAAAGTTTGAGTCCTTGTGTAGTACTTGCAGTGTTAGCACTAAAGAAGGATGGAGAATGGAGAATGTGTACTGATTCCAGAGAAATAAACAAGATCACAGTTAAGTATAGATTTCCTTTACCTAGGATGGATGATATCATGGATTGTTTGAGTGGAGAAAGATACTTCACAAAGATAGACTTGAAAAGTGGATACCATCATATTAGAATCAGAGAAGGTGATGAACGGAAAATTGCTTTTAAGACCAATGAAGGATTGTATGAGTGGTTAGTGATGCATTTTGGATTGACAAATGCACCAAGTACTTTCATGAGGTTGATGAATGAAGTCTTGAATAAATTCTGGGGTAAGTTTGTGATTGTGTACTTGAATGATATTCTGATTTTTAGTAAAACAAAAGAAGAACATTGGTGGCATATTAGACAAGTTTTACAGAGTTTGAGAGAAGAGAAATCGGTGATAAACATTAAGAAGTATAGTTTCATGAAGGAAGAATTGGTATATTTGGGATTTGTGATTTCTGCTGAAGAATTGAAGATGGATCATGAGAAAGTGAAAGTAATTGTTGAATGGCCTACACCGGAGAGCATTGGAGAAGTTAGATCATTTCATGGATTGGCTAGTTTCTACCGAAAGTTCATCATAAATTTCAATTCAATTTGTAAACCTATGATAGAAATAATGAGAGGTGACAAAAAGGATTTCAAGTGGACATCTGAAGCAGATAAAAGTTTTGAGTTGTTGAAGCAGAAAGTGACAGAGCAACCTATTTTGGCATTACGGGATTTCAATAAGGTATTTCAAGTTGATTGTGATGCTAGTGGAAATGTAATTGGAGCAGTATTAAGTCAAGAAGGTAGACCTGTAGCATATTTTAGTGAGAAGTTGAATGATGCAAGGAGAAGATATTTAGTATATGATCAAGAGTTTTATGCCATAATTCAAGCCTTGAAGAAGTGCAGACATTACTTGTTGCCTAAGGAGTTTGTGTTGTATATAGATGATCAAGCTTTGGAATATTTGAATAGTCAAGGCAAGTTGAATTAGAGACATATGAGATGGGTGGAGTTCATGCAGAGTTATACTTTTGTGTTGAAGCATAGGAGTGGTAAATCAAACAAAGTTGCTGATGCCTTGAGTAGAAGAAGAAACTTGTTGACAGAGATGAGAGTTGAAGTGTGGGGTTTTGATGAATTGAAGAACATGTATGAGGGAGACACTAATTTTGTATAACCTTGGAAAGCCTGTAAGGACCCTGTTGTGATAGATAGAAGTAAGTGGTTGGACTATTTCATTCTAGAAGATATGTTGTTTAAAGGAAGTCAGTTGTGCATACCTAGAAGTTCCATGAGAGATAATTTAATCAAGGAGAAGCATAGTAGTGGATTGGCAAGACATTTTGGCATTGATAAGATAGTGGCTTTGGTGAGTGAAAATTACTTTTAGCCTCAGATACATAATGATGTTCAGAGATTTGTGTAGAGTTGTAGAGTTTGTCAAGTTGCAAAAGGGAGTATTCAGAATATTGGATTGTATAAACCTCCGGAGAGACCTTGGGAAGACATAAGCAAGGATTTTGTAATGGGATTACCTAAAACACATAGAGGACATGATTCAATATTTGTAGTGGTTGAAATTTTTTCAAAGATGGCTCATTTCATACCTTGTAAGAAGAACCGATGTAGTGCATGTAGCTAACCTATTTTTCAAGGAGATTGTGAGATTGAATGGATTACCTAAGAGTATAGTTTTAGACAAAGACACAAAGTTTGTTGGATACTTATGGAAGACACTTTGGAAAAAGATGAAGATAGATTTGAAGTTCAATTCTACTTTTCATCCATAGACATATGGATAGATAGAGGTAGTGAATAGGAGTTTGGGAAATTTGTTGAGATGTTTGGTTGGAGACAAAGCCAGAAGTTGAGATTTGATTCTTTCACAAGCAGAGTTTGCATACAATAATTCAGTAAACGAGAGTACCGAAAGAACACCTTTTGAGATTGTTACTAGAGTGAATCCTAGAGGAGTTGCAGAATTGAGAGACATCATTATGGAATAAAAGAGGAGTGTAGTGGTAGAAGAATTTGCAGACCATATGAAGACAGTGCATAATCATGTGAAGAAACATTTGGAGGATATGAACAGTAAGTAAAAAGAGAAGGTAGATGAGAAGAGAAGACATAAGGAATTTGAAGTTGGAGATGAAGTGATAGTGTACTTGAGAAAAGAAAGATTTCCAATTGGGACTTATAACAAGTTGAAGATGAAGATGTTTGGACCTTGTAGGATACTTAGGAAATTTGATTCAGGAAATGCATATGAAGTGGAATTACAGGAGACATTGGGTATTTCACCTATTTTCAACATTGCAAATCTATATCAGTATCATGAAGTAGAGTTCGGTGACAGCATGGAAGAAGACTTGAAGAAGCAGTTACCACAACAAGCACCAGAACAGATAGAAGACATCTTGGACAACAGAGTTAGACGCAACACTAGAGGAAGACAATACAAAGAATATCTCGTGAAGTGGAAAGGCAGACCAAAAGAAGTTTCATATTAGATTTCTCAAACTGAGGTGTATCATCTTGGTTCTCCCCTAGCCCCAGAAAAGTGAGGGACTCACTTTTTCAATAACCCCAGATGTCTAATGTAGGAGCATCCCTAGTTCAAGAGTAATCTTGCATCAACCAAAAATATTTGCATTTCAGTTCTTTCATTTTCCAGTTCAGTTCAGGTAGTTTAGTCAGTAGCAGTTTTCAGCTTGTGGTTCGGTTTTAGCATTTCACATCTTGCGAATCTAGACTTAGCATCTACATTCATTCATCTACATCATATCAAGAATTCAGAGCATTTGGATTAGTCACCAAAAAGATTTCTCTATCAGAAGTTGATTGTTTTCTCAAAGAAAAGCATTCTAACAATTCCTGATAATTAGCTGAAGGAGATGGCTTGCGGATCATTCCTTGACTTGTGGATCTCAATGACACATCATTCAATGTACTGTGGTTCATGGCTAACCTTCCCCAATGGTTTTCATGTTGTTCCATTCATTTGAGGAAGTGTTCTATGCATTTAGGTCTGACCTATCTGTGAACACGTTACAACTCTTCATTGGAGTTTGTGACCTTCCTTGGCCTACGCAGAGGAATCTATTGGTCTAGAAATGATATATATTGATGTAATAGATCCCTAGGAAAGTAGTTAATAAGTCATCAATTGATTCATAGTTCATAGTTTTGATTTGTGCAAAGGAGCTTCAAAGCTTTATCGTGTGCATGTATGTAATCAGGCATGTGAGCCCTAATTGTAAGCCTGCATGATGCGGACCAGATTGTATTTGAATTCTTTGATATACTAAATGACTGAATCTACATTTGTTCCATTTCTTTGAGTTGTTTCCATTGTGTTTACTCTTTTTGCATGGTCTGGATAGTTCATTCTGTGAACCCTCCTATCGTGACTACACCACATTCAAAAGAATGTTTTAGTGAAAAATAAGAAATAGGTGTACTATTGTTAATATTTTTAATTATTTTATAACTTAGTTATGGCTAATATAAAATATCTAGCTTGTGGTAAAAAGAGGTAGAGTCTTTGAAAGACTCTCATCATATTCTTCATTAGATTCTTGGAAGAGTGGAAGGCGCAAAAGATTCGTATTTCCTATTTTTAAGCTCTCTAAACTACAGATGGTTGAGAGAAATGGGGGAATAACTATGCATGAACTACTTTATAACTAGTAGGGAGTGGATGTTAGAGCATTAAGTGATCTCGATTGAGGGAGAGAGAAGGATATATCTCTTGGATTGAAAGATTAGAATAGAGAGAGGAAGATTGATAGGAGAGTATTGACTACAATATTCAGGTATACCAAGAACCAGTAGAAAACTATTGACATTATAGCATTAAACTATATGTATGAAGTCATTGTTATTGCTGGAAAGCCTCAAGAGGCCGTAGGCTTAAATGTTTTAAACATTTTGTGTAGAAAATAAAGCTTCCATGTATATAAATGTATGCTTTGACAGAGGTTTATATACATGGCTACTCATGAGAATGACATTCTATATCAATGTAGTATTGAGTTATATGCCTTTAGAAAACCGTGGTTACTATTCTATGAAGAATACAGTGATAAAAGTGTTGGCAGATGGTCAACTCTCCCCATGGGATTTGTGACATGGACTAACCACCTCCCATGGATTCATTAACTCTGGCACTTGTATCAGAAATTAACAGGTCGACCTTTTGGTTTAACAACAATTGTGGGCCAACAATTGGTATCAGAGTGAAAGTTCACGAGTTCAAATCCCCCCAGGTAATTCTTGAGGGGCATTTGTTGGTAGATGATTAGTGCTCCTCATGGCATTTGTGATATGGACTAACTACCTCCCATGGATTCATTAAATATGGCGCTTGTATTAGAAATTGTCAGGTTGACCTTTTGGTTTAACAGTAATCATGGGCCAACAAAAACATATCACCCATATCATATAGAATATGATGATAATAGATATCACTCATATCAAATAGAACTTAGTCTATAGTATGATCAAGATGAAAGTGTTATGAAGTTGATAGGCTATCATATTAACATATATTCTTTCTTCAAATAAGGTTTAAATGAAATCTAGACCTATGTAAAGGTTGGATGTTATTTATTGGCCGGTCTACAAACCTATGATACGATTGTATTCTTATAGGAGCATACCATATATGATGATTTACCTCATGAATATTTGTAGAGAATACCTTGAATAGAAAGCTAGTAAAGGGCAAATGTTCAGTGGTCGTCGACTATGAGAGGTTGATTGAAGAATGTTAACATATATCTAGTTGTCTATGACGTAAACTTACCAGTTAAGTTGATAGAAGACTGAGAATACACTCATTGATTTATGTCTAGTAAAAATCAAAGAATAATAGAGTTATATTATGATAGTATTATCCTAAAGGAGTTGTAAGAGACTGAAATAGAGAGGAATCAACACTCTTATTAATTATAAAATCTCATAGCTTATGAAATATCAATGACTTGAATAAAAGACTATAGATAAATAGACTTCTTGTTCAGATAATCATGTAAAATAATCTATTTAACTTATTTCATAGAGGTAGATAATATTAGCATTATCATTTTGGTTATTTTGAGCAATTGAGATTTCTCATATACTGCCTATATTTTGGTTAAAGAGGAAACCAACCTTTTTTTGGCCAAGATGGGTCAATGGTTATCGTAAATTGTTTGTACCTCACAATGGCAATATTATAGTCATTTTTATATAGATAAATGTTATATTGATAAAATGTTAGTCGAATATATATTCATAGACTAAGGCAGACATATTTTAGTGGAAAGAGTCTAAGAAGTCTATAGACATCAAAAGCGATGACTTTATGATGGAATTGAGTATATCCTAAAAATGTATACCATATTAATTATGAGCACGAAATCATGTTTACAAGCCTTTGAGTATATTGACAGGTCGTCATAGACTTGAGATTGCAAGGATGCAAAGGCTCATTGTATTCTTTTAAGTCACCTATGCTCTCACCTTATACTTGTCTCATAGTAAAGGGTATGTTTTAATCTGTATAGACTAATATAGATTAAGAAAATCACAGTGTGTTGATTAATCAACTAAAATAATGTTGTCTCCAAGTTTAGAAAGGAGTGTGTGAACATATAACTTATTATAAGAAACTTTTACCAGAGTAATACAAAATTTAATGCTTGCATTGTCAGTTCACTGTGTACCAGACAGTTGAATAGTCAGAGTGGGTAGTACATAGCTATAGCTAGACTAGACTTGTAAACCTAATTGTTATTATCTAGGACACTTCACTATTTCTTAGATGACATAAATAATTAGTTGATTCTCATTATCTACACCCTCGTAAAGGGAAGGACCACTTCTAGAAGGTGTGGGAGAGACTATCCATCTGTGGTCGAAGGAAAAGCACCAAGGTGATGCTCTCTCTCTCTCTCTCTCTCTCTCTCTCTCCTGCAATTGATTTCCAGAGACTTGTGAACAGGAAACATTACTTATTAAGTAAATGAAATTGATAAATATTGTAAGTCACAAGGAATACGACCATCTAGTATATGTTCATGATAAAAATGTGAAATTTTCTAGTCACATGTGAAGGGACCATCTTTTTGAAATTATGTATTGTACTTGGAAATTGTAAATGTAATATTATTGGGTTTTGTTATATAAAAAAAGAGAAATGAGATTTTTTGCATTATTTGTGTTTAATTTTATTTAATATACTAGTTGGGATGTTACAGTGATGACCATGAAGTGAGATATGGTGAAGAATCTGATGATGAGAAATTGAAATAGGGTTATGCCTTTGGAAATCAGGGTCTTCTCCAAGAATTAGATGCTCTTAAGGTAGAACTAGCTAGATCATAAGCTGAAAAGGCTATAGATGATCCAAGTAAAAGGATAGAAAATTTGAGGAATATTGATCATCCAAACAATTCATCAAGAATGGATAAGTTTTCCAATGCTAATGGAGGTAACAATAGACATGGTAAGAAAACTGAAGGACAAGCATTTTCAGACCTCTACTAAATTTATAAAGGTATAGACAATTGGATTTCATAGAGATACCTAGGTATCCCAACCCTATTCCTACTGAGGTGAGGTTCAAACTCATCAATTTTCAAGGAAATAATGATGTATCAAGTGGAGATCACCTAAGATCTTTCAATAATTTAGCAGATGATTCTTAAATTGAGAAAGATGTCCTGACAAATTTTTTTGTTCAATCCTTGGATGATGTAGCTAGAGAGTGGTATAAAGGTGTGCCTGATGATAGTATCAATTCCTAGATATAATTTCAAAGGGTATTCAAATAATAATATGGTGACAAGACTAATCCTAGATTTATCATTAATGAGTTCACTAATATTGTCAAAGGCTCTAATGAATCTATGTTTGATTTTAATACAAGATTCACTAGGGTTATGGCAAGAGTACCTCCATATTTGAGGCCTAATGAACCTATGTGCCTTGTTTTATATTGTAATGCTTATGATGCCAATATGGGCTACTTGTTAAGGGATAAGGATCCTCACACCCTCAGAGATGCTTACAAAATTGTAGAAAATATAGAAAGCAATCAAAGGGCCTTACGGAAAGTTTTGTAAGAAGTGAGATAAGAATTATGCCCATGATAAGGGGTAGAATAGTAAAGCTCCTACATCAAATGATAAATTAGACCAAGTGATGCATGCCTTAAAGGAGTTGAGTTATAAAGTCGCTACAAATGAGAAAGGAATATCTAATGAAAGGCACAATTATAACAAGAAAGAAAGAATGCCAAAGCTCTCAGATAAACCATATAATACTACTTTACACAATGGTAAACTTGTTCATCCAGGTCATAAAGGGACCTCAAACAAAGAAACACATAACCCTCTCAACAAGATGGGTGTGCATAATGTTGAAGACAATCCTTGGTGTATGGCATGCCAATTGCTTCATCTTCCTTTGCAATGTGCCATAGCTTTGTTAATTATTAATTTAGAAGAACCATGTGATGAGTGCAATAGCCTTTGACATGGTTATGAGCATGATCATGAGAATAAAAATATAAACATGGTTTCATCATAGTGGTGAATAACTAGTGACGATTATTCATTTGTAGAAGAGGATGAACCTGATTTGGATGTTGATGACATAAGGCATGCAAAAAATTCATATCATCAACAAATATCCAGATAATGATGAAGAGGATCACCATGTTTATAGTATTGAGTATAATTCCTACAAGTTCTAATTCTCCTTCCCTATTCTATACCTTACTCCTATGTCTAACAATCTAATTTTACAAATTGGGCATGGTATGCGAATCAATGCAACAATTTTAGAACAACCATATATATGACAACATACTCAAAAGATGTAGAATCATAATATATTAGGGAGACTACTAAAATTGCATTATAAAATGTCAAATTAAAGTTTATAATGCAATTTTCAATCATTTTCCAAATTCAATTTTCAATCATCCATTAATGGAGCTGGTTTCTACCTTACATCTCTTTTCATTTTTTTCATTTTTCAAAACACAAATATTTTCAAAAATCTACTTATACCCTTTTGTCCCAAATATTCATAACAACCATATTCTCAAATAAAATTTGGAAAAGACCATTCCAATAAAATTTTGTCATAGTAATGGCTATTTTTGGTACATTTTAAAGATTTAAAACATAAACATAAACATATAAATGAAGAATTTAAATTAATTCCAATTCACTCCTTGAATCAATGATGCCATAAGAAATTCACTTCTTATGGCATGAAAATGAAAGAATTCAAATCGACAGTAATTTTAAAAGAAGCCAAAATACCTTCCCAATCCAAACTTTACAAAAATGGAGGATGTTCTTGAAGCCCAATTCATTTGCATTCCTTTGCCAAATGTAAACCATAATTTCCAAGTGACCCACAATCTAATCAATCAACAGTCACTTCCTTTTAATCCCCTCAAAAATTCATTTCTCATCATAGAAGAGGGTTTGAAGAGAAAATACAAAATGCATAATGAAAATAGAACTCTTTTTTCTTATGTGCTCCCAAAAGCCCTTTTCATTTCTTTTATTTCTTTATTTCTTTCTATTTCCCAATTTCTTTCCCAAAATAACTTAAGAGAATAGGCAATTTAAACATAATTAATGCACTAAATTCCACAAGGGATTAGAAGCATAATGAAATCACATTTAATAACTTATGAAAACTAATGTAATTAAATCAATTTTATATTAAAAATAATTCTACATTTTAAATGAAAATTATTTCAATTCGAAGAAAAGATCAACTTTTCTTTAAATTTTTTCTACTAGAATAAAATAATGCATTAAACTTTTTTGCTAAGGTAAAATTAATCTTTTTTCACTCAAACCTTAAAATATTTTGAAAATAAAGAAAACAAGCTTTTTGAGATAAATTAAAATATAATTAAAAAAGATAAATAAAACACACATAAAGGACTCAAACACACTTCACAACTTTCCACAACATGCATGTTGGAGTCTAGGACAACACTGAGAGGGGGGATGAATCAGTGTTGTGTAAACTTTTACAATTTTTGCACCTTTTAAATTACAAGACAAAGAGAGATGAGGACATCAATATTTTGTTAAACACATATGTACAAGTATGAATTGACACAAGATATAAGACTAAGACACAAAAGATTATACGAGAGGAAAAACCCTCTCGAGGTAGAAAAAACCTCTCAAAATTACCTCACTGGCTTATTAAAAACATCACTGGTTACAAATAGGTCTCACTGACCAAGGAAGCTTCACTAGCTTTACAAAATGCCTCACTGGCACATAAAGCCTCACTGGCAACATAAAGAGGTCTCACTGACCATACAAGCCTCATTGGCAAATAAAGCCTCACTGGAAACAAAATACAGTCTCAAAACAATACAAGTAATACAGAAGGTTTCTTTGTTTCAATACAATTCCCTAAATTTGCATATATCTTTGCAATCATACTCAATTCAATCTACATATTTCTTTGCAATCATACTACATTTCATTCTCATTATCTCTGTGTGGAAAAACATGATCTCATACATCACATATAAAAATCATCTAATCCATCTGTACTTTCTCTTCAAAGATATCTTCACAGAAATGTCTTCACCACTACATTTTGATTCACGCAAAAACTCTATAATACAATGCAACTGCAAAACTAATATATATGAGATGACCATTCATATTCTTCTTCTGCATAAACATTTCCATCCTGCAAGAAAAAATAAAATCAATCTTTACAAGACCATTCCCTTTCCTCTCTCTCTCTCTGTGTATATTCATCTTCACCAATAAATCATCTTCATAACCATACATATTCCTTTTCCTAAAACTTCAATCTGAAAAAAATAATCTTTTTATATATTCCTCTCCTCTTCTTCAAACTCTTCATCTCCTCTGCATAAAAATATCATTCACCTATAATAAAAAAATTGAATGACCCTACATATACATTTTCAACCTCATCAATTTGTTCATCTTCTTCAAAATAAAATACCATAAATGATATCCTTTACATAAGATCTTCAATCAATTCACCTTCTCTGCAAATACCTTAAAAAAAAATAAATTTGCCCTTCCATCCTCAAAGACACTCATTCATCTTTATGAGAAGAAAATAAAATCATAAAGAATAAAATCTTTTGAAATGTCCCCAATCTGATTTTTAATTAAAACCCCAAAATCTGAAAATGATATTTCATTAAGAATATAATTTTGCTTCACAACACACAGAACTAGCTAACTAGTCTACACAGGTTGCGCACCAAAATGAACATAAGTAACACCAATATTTTTTATTATGATTTTATGATATAAATGACATCCAATCAGGCCTATAGTACTGATTTACAATAGCCACAACATCTGCAACACTTCACAACAAATTTTCTAATCACCACACTAAGACAAGTTGAAACTACATATGTAAACTACTCCAAACACCTTGAAACCCCAATAATAGTGTCCCTTCATGGAATAGCTGCACCAAGGTATTGGAAATTCTATAGAATAGTAGACATGAATAAAAACAAGACACCATATAGCAACAACTACCAACATCACCAAATTGAGAATGAATTTATACACCAATATTCACCGAAACTACAAATCTGCACAACATTGCTGAAAACCAATGAAACCCCAATATGCATGAAAGATTCTCAATGATAATTAAATATATTTTCTGATACAAATACACTGGTATGGGTCTAATATATATGACTTACCCAATAGAAAACTATTGCAACAAATCTGTATTTTCAGCCACAACCCACTATGCAGAATACTAAAATATGCACTATATAACTCACTACAAAGTCTCCAAACTATTAGAATCACACCCAAACTTGGTATAGCTGTAGAATGACACTATGGATGATATATTACAGCAGTACAAAAAGCACACAAACCCCCACACAACAGCAAACTAAAACAACAATACAAACAACCCCTGTAGCATATGCTACAACAACACTACAAACACCTGCAACATCACAAAAACCTACTCTATTGAATCATTTCACTCAAATACAATCTATGAGATAAGATTTCTGTAGCAACCCAAGAACACCACCCTTAGACTACTAGGAACTTATGTCCACCGGCCACAAGCTCTGTCTTCAATGGTTTCCCTGTCCAGTGAAGCGGAACAAAGCACCCGCTCTGCAAGAAAATAGTGAAATTCTCAATAGTCCCTCCGCATACAAAATAAACAATACTTATAGGCTCATTAGACATCTAGAAACTTATACCACATTTGGATTCACGTCCAAATATTCTTTCCCAAATTTTGGCACTTACAAAAGTCATAAAATGCATTATAATATCTCTAAAATTAGCCTTTCATATTCTACCACCTAAAAGGCATCTTTTGACAACTCAAAATGCATTTTTCAAGGCACCAACATACAATTAAAGTGCCAAATAGAAAAATCGTGACCCAAAGGGAAATATTCTCTTGTATTAAGTGCATGTAACTTCTGATGCCATAATAGAATTCATAACTCCCACCTACCCAATTTGCCAACTCACAAGATATGCAAATCTTTTATTCTTCAACCACTCAAGATTCCCTCCAAATCCAACACCCAATGATTTATTATGAGCATTATATATAATTTATTTAATATTTATTTGATCATGATATTTGAAATTGCTCCAGAACAAATAAAATATTAAATAATTATTATTTTCCCCAAAGCTCTCATGTAGTCTCAACTTACTATTTCTAGATAGGTGGACTTACTAAAAGTATAAAGTAATATTATTGAAAAGGGGACATGACATCTTTACAAGGAAGTTTTCTCGTAAGAAAGCCATTAAAAAAATCTCTCCTTTAAAAATAACTTCCTTTATAAACTACACAAGAGAGATATAAAAAGACTCCACTTTGTATTTTAAAATTAGAAAAAAACTTCCATGAAAATCTCCTTACATGAAAATCTCCTTAAAAAAACTTCTTGAAAATATTCCATGAGATCTCCTCAAAATTCTCAAGAAAATCTGTCATAAAATCTCCTTCAAAATCTCCATTAAAAAGATGCCCTTTAAAAAAAAAAATCCTCCTTTTAAGTCTTCCAAGCCACGAGTGAAAGACTAAAAATAGAAAGAATCTTGAAAAAAATTCATTAAAAAGCTCAAACAAATCTTCCTTAGAAAAGTCTAATAATAGGCTTTATTTAGCCCACCCATAGAATTCATAAGGTGACCGGTCTAAGTCGTAGAAAGGATTAAAGGGGCCAGTCACAAGTATGACTAAAGTGCCCTTTAACAAGTCACTTTAAGTGACTTGACTTGTAAGTGCAGGTCACTTTAAAATTAAAATAAAAACTAAAGGATTTTAGATTTTGAGATTTTAAACCTTTAATAAACCTTGAGCCTTTAAAAAAAATGATGATCTTATTATACCAAACTGTCCATGATCTACATCCTATCAGTCCTGACCTATGACATTAGTCATTGATCTTTAAACACTTCTACCAAGAATATCTTAATCTTTGCCACTGAACATGCCCCAACATAGCATAATACCTTTACTAATATTATCTTTGCAACATATATAAACACAAGTGAACTGATACAAGGCACAACTCCATTTATAACCAAGTAAGAGACTGATGACCTCTTCACTTTGAACATTTTTAACCTTGATAACAAGCCTCCATAAAAAATGAGCCAACACAGTTCTGTTCTGACCTTCCAAAAACATAAAGTATGATGTTATGATGAGGCATGAATGATGTATGTTATAATGAGGATCATGAAGACATACTCCCTGATATCATGCAAAATACATCCTGCATAACACTTCTTCAACCTTTGACAATACCATATGAAAAAACCATTGATAATGAACCTTGCATCTTTTAGAAAGATATTGTTACGTCAACATTGATCATCCTGAGCATCCAACTATTATTATTAATGGCAAACAAACCAACTTTGAGCACCCATATCAACTCTCTTCAAATCAAGAATCATGATCATCTGAAGAATGGTGAGAATCATAACAACAATGGTAAGAATCATGGCAACAACTAAACCTTCAATGTTGAACTCAACACTATGCAACTCATGATTCAAACATCAAGACACACATCATAACTTAAACAAGGAATCTACTACAACTGTGAAGCAACCTGTGCTTGAAACTAAAAGCATCCATTACATAGGATGATCTTGATGACCTGCATCATCATTGCTTAAACTCCTGTATGATCATCATCATAAAATAAAAATAGAAACTCCAAGGACCTTTCATAAACATGATGGTCAAGTATGAATCAATATGAACACCAAACACCAAGAACATGAGAATCCTTCCCGAGACAAGTATGAAGATATCAGATTACACTGATCTTGATGATATCAATCAGACTGAGAACTCAACACCTTTTTGACATCAATGTCAATCAATCTCCATCAATCTCTCCCTTTGTCATTGATGGCAAAAATACATGATGTATTTTCTTTCTCTCCCCCTTTTTGACATCAGATGACAAAGGATAAGATGCTCCCCCTATCATTTAACTCCACTGAAAGATGTTAAAGCTTAATCATAACATTTACAATCACATTGCATTATGAAGATTTTGAAGACATAAACTTATGTTCACTTGTTATCTTCCCTTTGAGCCTATGATGAAAAAAATATCAACCCTGAAGCAAGAGTATGACAGACCATGTTGACAATACCTAAGAACAACTCTTCATCTTGAGAGCAACATCATGAGAGGCACACCAAACAAAGCATCAAACCACCTGTTATAAACTGCCCATAGACTGTACCATATTATCAGCACAATACCACTTCTTATCATAACACCAATATAAAGATGAAGATGAAGATTGACATCATTAAGATCCTCTGATCACTTCTTTTGATAAGATGAAGACTAACATATTTTTGCTACAAATACCAACTCCTGATAACATCACTTTTGTTTGCAAAACAAACTTTTCATGACAAACAATCCTTTCACAATCATCAACACTTTTTGACCCAAATGACAAATCTCCAATATCTCCTAGAAAGTATAAAGTATGATGTATGATTATGAAGGCATAAAATTGACTCCTTTGATATGACTCATATAAACTTGAACTCCATGCAAAGATATCATAATCACATCAACACTTATAATGAACAATAATGCAGACTCAACAAGCAACATTTTGATAATAATAGCATGAAGACTACTCATTACAATATTCACAACTCATGATGACATGATAACCACTCAATGGATGACCTTGCCAAAAATTCCATGATAAAAACTACAAGATGGACAATCAACCTATAACCAATCTACTCCTGCACACACTTCTTGGCATGATAAAGAATGAAGATCATCCTAAAAAGAATAAAGAAAACCTTGATGAAGACCATCCTCATGTTCCTGCACATGACACTTTTTACAACACCATGTCAAATATGATATATACATAACCACAATCAATACCTTTGCAAAACCAAATGTAGCGATATGTGCAATGAATTGACTTCATTCATTTTCAACCTCCTGAAACTTATTTGGGATAATTGATAGAACATGAACAACTCCTCCTAACTTCATGCTATATGTTATGCAACTAATGATGTGACTTGTGTAAGATGCACAAGTTTAGGATCTAACTTCTTTTGACTTTGTTTCATTCTCCAAACTTTTATAGGTTCTTTCTTCCTCCAAACTTTTTTAGCCTTTTTCTTTTTCAAACCTTTCAAACCAAGTGATGCTTTTCTGCAACTATGTGCTTTGTGACCAAAAGAGTTGCACAAATAAAAAACTATATTGTAATCATTATTAAATGACTGATAATACCTTTTTGACATCCCTTGAGCATTTATGTTATGCTTCCATGCAAGATCATACCTTCTATGCATTTTGACATTATTGCACTTGTAACATACAAGATTAGTATTCCTTTTGCAATCAACTGCTTTGTGTCCCAAATGATTACAGGTATAGCAATAACCATTAAATGAATAATTATACCTATACATATAAGCTTGTCTTGTTGGAGTAGTTCTTCTGAATTTTCTCCTTTGATTTTGCATTTTCACAAACTCATCCTTAGTTTTCTCCTCAACTTCACACTTCTTTTTACTTTCAGGGGTAGCAACATGATGACTTAAATCAATTTTCCTTCGTAGAGTTTCTCTAGCTTTGGAACACTCTCCTTCATATCTTAAACTAGTTGTGTTCTTATGATGCTTTTATTTGCCCAACATCTCATGCAACTTATTTGTACTTTCTTCAAACTCCAGATACTTCTTGGATAGAACTTTGAGACCTTCATAATCTTTTCTAAGATTGATAATTTCAGTAGCTAATTTTAGATTTTCAATTTTTTTAATCTCAAGGTTAGAGTTGGTTACATCTATTATTCTCTTAGCTTCCTCAATTTCAATTTTTAAGCTAATAATCAGTTTGTTAGAATTATCAACACTCTGAGCTCACTCCTAGGATGTGGTCTATCCAACATTTGATGCTAGGGGTTAGAATCCCTCTCTTTCCTAGGGAAGATGAGTTGTATTGGTGGCCAGATAAGAAAGGTCAGTTTTCTATTAAGTCTGCTTACCATTTGTTGATCCCTGATGTGCATAAAAATGAGCTTTGGAGGAAAGTTTAGAATCATAAACTTATCCCTAAAATTAATATGTTTTGGTGGGCTGCTATTCATAACAAAGTCTTAACTCAAGATAATTTATAGAGGAGGGGATTCACTCTGTAAATAGTTGTTTTATGTCCTTTCAGAAGGAGGAAACAGTCTCTCACTTATTCCTCCACTATGATTTTTCCCAAGAAATCTAGAAAACTATTTTAAGGAATTTTGGAATTCAATGGGTTTGTAATCCTGATGTTAAAGAAGTCATTGCCAATTGGTGCCCTACTTTCTCTCATCCTTGGCTTGTTGAGCTTTGGAATCAAACTCTGCCTTGTCTTGGTTGGACTTTATGGAAGGAACGTAATAATAGAATTTTTAGGGAGACTGCCAGGGATACCTCTCAAGTCCTTCATTCCTTTTCTAAGATCCTTATGGAAAGTGTGTTCAATTCCCACATCAAAACTGCAGAAAAACCTCTTTCCCAAGAAGAAGAGCAAATTGCTACCAATTGGAGAATTCTAAACCAAATTCTGGCTCATGATAATTCCAAACAGGTGCAGAGATTAAATACCAGATGGATTCCCCTAATGCCCCATTGGCTCAAATTAAACTTTGATGGGGCATCTAAGGCTGATGGTAAGGCTAGTGGTGGTGGGATTATAAGAGATGAAAAAGGATGGCTGGTTGCTGCCTATGCTGGTGGGATAGGTTTCCAGAGCACTAATTTTGTTGAAGCTGCTACTCTTTTATGGGGGGTGAAGTTGGCTATTTCACTCGATATCTAGCAATTGTATATTCAGGGGGATTCTATATTGATTATCGATGTTGTTACTAACGCGTCGACTTGTGGCTGGAAACTGAAAGATATTATAGTTGATATCAAGCTCCTTATGCAGTGGATCTCTAGAGTTGATATCTCTCATATATATAGAGAGGGCAACGGGGTTGCTAATGCCCTTGCTGACTATGGCTAGCAATTTTAAAATTGGCGATGTTGGCGCCAAGTTAAAAACATTCCTTTACACATAAGGGATTTAATTCAAAAGGAGTTGACTTGTCAAGGATGACTCATCATACTAAGAGAGACAGTTTGTTCCATCAGTTTTATTGGAAGATCCTAACATATATCTCGAAGTACATGCTTTTATGTACTTTGTTGCTCAATGTCATTTCAGCATTATTACTCCCTTTTGTTAAGGCAAGTTGCTTATTTGCTAATTATAGTGAATTCTTGATTATTATGTTCAAGCATGGGAAGGGCACACTTTAATTGGTTTTTCAAAAGGTGGCTCTAATTAATGATAATTCATGCAGCCCTATTATCATAATTCCTTATCAAGCTAATACTTTTACCTTTCACAATTATTTTGCGAATTTCTGGTTTTGGGGGTTTTGTGTTATTGTTTGGAAGGCTAAAATGGGAGGTGATTAGATTTGAATGAAGCCTATTTCTTGTTGCGAATTCAATGACAAAGCTGTGGTCTAGCACTACTGCAAGGAAGGCGATATCAGCCCTTTTCTGGAACACCTTAATGGTTATGATGAGAATCTGTCTAAACAATTTTCTCGCTCCTGGCAAAACCATAGGGTCACTGCTGGGAGAATTGGATTTGAGATTTCTAAGAAAGTTATTGCTATGGTGACTAGTCTCTCTACTAAGGGGACCAAGCTGCAAAGGAAAGAGAAAGTGGTGGACCATTCTAACTAGAAGTTGTTCCTTGGGGAAGGTGAAGAACTTTTTCCCTACCAGGGTGGGTTTGAATAGGCCAAGCTGCTAGAGCCATGGGATGAAATGTGTTTCCTCATGAAATACTTCACCCTGGAGGGTTAGTTTACCAGGTTTTACATTTACCACCTTCCTTTGCTTAATCATTTTAGATGCAATGCTCACATTAGTTTCCCGTTCTATTTACTATCTTCTCTTGAGCATTCAGTCTTTAGGGCTACTAGTAAGTCGGCTAAGAAACCCTCCAAGAAACCCGTGCCCTTGCACCAAGGTCTTATCCTTTGCTTATACAATTTTCATCTTTCTTTGGAGCCATCTAAGCCTATCTAGACCCATAGCAGTGAACTTTCTACCAATCCTGATGATACTATCATCTCTGAAGAACCTGAGCCTTGTCCCTTCCCTGCTTCTCATAAATTAAAAGGGGTTTATTTTTCTCTGTCCAATGAGGAGACTACAATGGTGACCATTATGCACACTCCGGCCTCTAAAGGGAGTGTGAAAAGTAAGAAGAGGAAAATAAGGGAGATGGAAGAGGAGACTGTGGGGGATGCTGTGGGGACCTCTATAAATCTTAGCAGTACTTCTGTGGGACCTAGCAGTAAATCTACCCTGTCTGCTAAAGAAAAGGAGGGTTTTTCTTCTGGGGTTAGGAGGTCAGGAAGGATTGTTGGAAAGCCTGTGCCCAAAGCCAAACTTATTGATTATTCTGAGAGTGCTTCTAATGCCTCCACTCAGGGGGATGATACTAAGGACCTTGAAGTTTAAGAGATCTCTGAAGATGCTACGGGCAAGAATGTGGATAAACCAACTGATGTCTCAGAAGGTGTTATCACTGACTCTGAGGATAATGCTAACGAAGGGGGGAAGATGTTTGTGGAGGAAGCTACTGATGAGACCAAGGAAGGTGATGGCCATAGGCATGACATTGCTATCTTAAGGGGTCAGGTGGAGAAGTTGGAACAGTTAATATGCAATGTGCTCAGGCGTATAATGTTTCTTAATCTTTCTGTGTTGTAGGATATTAGGACTACTATTACTGATGACAAAGAGGAGAATTTCAAAAATTTGGAGGAATTTATTGAATCTTTGGCTAAAAGATGGGAAAATGTTTCTCCCTAGTTCTATTTTAGTTTATGTTGTCTGTTTTTGCTACTTTATATATACTACCTTTAGTCTGGTTATGCTGTCTATGTTGTCTATGTTGGTTAAGAGGGTTATACTGTAACTATTTCAAGGCTCTTTCGTTCCTTGGCCTCTGGGGTTTCTTTTTGCTATACTGAAGGGTTCAGCCCCTTGTTTTTGCTGCCCTATAATATCAAAAACATGACTCTTTAAATCTGCAATATGATTTCTAGCCTCTTCAAGGTCTAAAACAACTTTGTTCTTAGAATCCTTTTCTTATTGAAGCTCCAACTCTAATTTGTGATTCTCCTTTTTATATTTCTTGATCACACTCAAAGCACGTATGAGTTCTCCTTCTATGTCAATCTCACAATCATTTTCATCAAACTCTTGTCCATCTTCATCCATGTGAAGAGGCCTTCTTCTTCTAAATCAGATTAAGTCTCATCTCCTTTATGTGAATTTCATCATTATCATCTTCTCAAATAACAAGTTGTCCTCTCCTTTATCATCACCTTGATAAACTCTTATCAATTCCTTCCACACATCTTGAGTTGTTTCACAATGCATAACTTTACAAGAAACATCATTAGATAAACTAGACAGAATAGCCTTCTTTGCTATATGATTACATTCATAAGCATCTTTATTATTTGTAGTATTAGAAGATTGAGAGGAAACACAACACCCATTCTCAACTGACATCAAAACACCATATCCAAAAGAGGATAAATATACTTGCATTCTAACATACCAAATAGAGAAGTCTAAACCATAAAAGAGAGGAACTCCTAACTCAACTTTTGAGACATTTCTATCAACTAATTTTATATCAACATCTGAATTTGGTACAGATGGTGGTTTTTGATCAGTAGAAGACTTGACATTTTTCTTTTCTTGATTTCTTTTGCACTTACCCATGGTACTCCACACTCAAGACCTACCCAAGTCGATTAGACTTCTATAGGGAACCTAGGCTTTGATACCACTTGTTGGAGTCCAAGAAAATACTGAGAGGGGGGGTGAATTAGTGTTGTGTAAACTTTTACAAAATTTTTACACCTTTTAAATTACAAGACTGTTACCTTTTGAGTCGCCCTTATTTATTTATCGGTAATATTTCCTGAACAAGAGCTAGTTTGTTGTGTTGTATTTTTGGTCATACCTTTGTTTCTTAAATCGACTCTTGATCCTTCAAATCTTACCTGTTTATCATCTTTGTGGGTGAGGTTACTCAAGGTTTGAACCTCTGAACCTGAACCATTCTCAAAGTTCAAAGTTCAAATGGTTCGATATGTCCAAAGTGTCTCAAAAAGCAAATTGTTGTTTTGTGTATTTTAAGCATCTTCGATTTTTTGGGTTGAACTTGAACCCTTTTGTTAATAGTTCAATGGTTCTACAATTTAAGCTTCAACACTCATTGCCTTCTAATAAGTTACATCATGCAGTTATCTTGTGTAATTAATGTATCATTGAACCACCCGCTCGTACTCTATAGCGAAGTTCAATGGTTCAAAGTTCAACGGTTCACTATCTCATAGTTGGAAGCCTTTTACAAAAGCTACATGACTGTTCGTTGGTCTATGTAGCCCTTGCATCTTTGAACCTTCATATTGAACCATATCCTAACAAGTTCAATGGGTCATGAGCTTAGGTTCAATATTTTTGTAAGTGAATCATTTGCCCTTTTATATGATTCAATTGGTATGGTTGAACCACCGCATTAAACCATGCCCTAGAGGTTCGATGGTTCAATAGTTCAAAGATTTGGTGATTTTGGTCTCATTTATTCCTGAGGCTTTCTAAGTCAAATTTAGCGGGAAAGTTGGAGGAAAATATGTCAGAGACTCATTATGAAACTGAGAGTTCTAATTTGGCGGAGGTTACGGATAATTATCATACATCATGATGGCGTGTGAATAATACTTGCTATTAATGAAGAGGTCAGAATTCATGTCTTTTCAAATATTTTTGGCACGAATTATTCCGAGTGATAATTATTCAATCTGGTTAGTGCCATTATTAACTAAGAACAAGCCAAATTTAGCAAGTGAACATATTGTACAACGCGGAGGAGAATAGCGCAGGAAGTGTAAGGTTCTTGTTACTTAAACTTCACAATGAATTCAGATATCTTGAAGGTGAGTTCTATTCTTCCTATGTGCTATTCCTATTTCTTAGCTGGAAAGAAGAATCTCTTGAGTTTCTGACATTATTTTCAAAATTTAAAGTGTTTTTCATTGTAATCTTCCAAGTATGGCTTTGAAATCTACATGTTTGGGAAATGAACATGGTCCTAGTCTTACCTATTCTCACTCTGAATTTGGGGATACTACGCTGATACAATATGATTTAGAAGAATTTAGAGAAAGGTCTAGAAACCCTGTGCAAACCCCTATGATGAAGAAAATAGTAGATAGCGGTTTAGTTGAAGCTGTGACTTTTCCCAAGGCTATACAGTGCCCAGAATTGGTTCAGGAATGTATGAATAGTTATGAACCCCAAAACAGATGCATCAAAAATGCAAATAGTGATGTATTGTTTCATGTCAATAGACAAACCCTCATGTCTGTAATGAAGATACCACCTAAAGAGGTGTATTCCAGCCTTGATATTACATCTTCCTATGGGCATTTCTCGAAGAAGAAATTGACCTACAAAAGTGTGATAGCAAGAAACTGGCTGCTGAAATTTCAGAACGGTGGCTCAAGGTTGCCCAGACCACTTACTAGGGATCATTTGATTAAAGAAGTGAGGGATATTGTGGTATTATTACACAGACTGAAGGGCAGCCAGCATGCGTATTATTGGGAAGATTGGATGTACTTTTTCATACAAGTTATCCTCCAAGGAGAGCAATATTTAGTTTGGGCAGAAATTGTGGCCGATTGTTTGCATCAGGCTTTGAGTAATTGTCTGGGTGACAGAGATTTTTATATGTCTTCGTATCTGTTTTATTGCCTGGCATCTACAAGAGAATGGTTTGATCTACCTCATGCACCCTTGGTTGAGGATAGTAGGATTTATGAATATTATTCACAGTTGCAGAAACAGAATTGTTATGAAAATTATAAAAGGGTTAATGATGTTTTCACTAGGAGAATGACTTATGAACTGGCAGGTAATCTGGGTAAAAGAATGTCCAATGAGGCAATACAGCTGATTAGCATTTATGGTAGCTTCTTTATTCAATTTTCTGAGTCCACTTACATCAGAGTTGGAGGATTTGATGGTGAACCTGTTAAGTTACCCAGATATGTGTTCGACCATTTTGTGTTGATAGAGGTATGCAGACAACTAGCACATGTAGATAAGAAGTTCTCGACAAAGAAGGGTTTTGGTATCTCTTTTCCCATCGAACTTGGGCATTACTCGTGCCAGTCAAAATTTGATGCTCTGAGTTTAGAAGTGAACCTTAAAAAGTTTAATTTTTAGTTCTTCACTACCAGGTCTCAATTTGACAGCAAAGGATTTGTCAGAGATAACCTAGATCCTAGAACAGGGCTTTCACACATTCCTAAGCTAGAGGATTATTGGGAAGACTGTTCAGATGAGTTTGAGGTCAGGAGAAGACTAAGGTGTAGGTTCTCTTTGGGGTAGATAATTACTCTCAATTTAAATATGGATATTTCTAGAGTTATTGATGATGGCGAATAGGTGGTTGACTCGCAGTTTGAATGAGTAGAGCAATTACCTATTCCAGAAGTTGACTAGAGCAAAAAGGAGGAAGATAGGATTGAAGTTAAAACTCTTCTAGTGATAAGGAGAACTGAGAAATGGTTAAGGGAAAAGAGATAGGAAGGGATCCAGAATAAAAATGCCCAACAATTCATCTCAATGATTGAATCATCACTTCCCATAAGCTCTTCTAATTGACCTATTGCTATTTGTGGTGTAGGTGCTTCCAAGTCATCAAATGAAAGGAGTCCTGCTACTAAAAAATCTAGAAGAGCCCTCACAACTATTCTAGCCCCTCTTGCTACCAGGTTTAGGACCAAAAGTTAAAGAAAGAAACAAGCTTCTGAAACAATAGTTGTGGATATGAATTCAGAGGAGGATTTAGGAGAACCCATGGGTGATAAGGAATCAAGTCCACACAGAATAGACGAAGTTGATACTAGGCCACAGTCAGAGGTCATTCTAGAGACCTCTGAAATATTAACGATTTCAAATGTATCCTCTGATGGATTGAACCCTGAAAAGGAAACCTTAGCCCCTGCACCCAAGTGGCTGGAGAGTTCTATCTCTAAAAAGAGAAAAATAATTCCTTTTGTTGTCCCCTTAGAGGACATGGTGAGCAAATGTTTAGGGAAAACACCCAAGTCTAAGAAGCTAAAGATGACATCCAGAGTAAACATTGATCCAAATACTGGAAACTGGAGTGGTGAGATAGCCAAACTAGTGACTGAGGAAGAAGTACAAGATCCAACTGTGCAGGATTTCATTGTTGAGAGAGTAGATCTCGGTGCTGCTTCAAGAGCTGCAGATGTTCATCATCTTGAAGCATCCACCAAGAGGATACTTAGTCAAAGTTGGAAGGATGAAAAGGACAAGAGGGAATTGAAGTAGACTCTGTGTTCAATGGCAGAGTACATCGATGCTATCCATAACCCTAACCCACAGCCAGTTTCACAGCTCTCCCTATCTTTCGATCCTAAATCACCAGTTAACCAGAAGATGTTGGATCAGGTTCATAGAAACAAGATGGTGGCAAAGACATTTGACGATTGGTTGGACTGCATTGTGCAGAAGGGGACTGAATACATTCGTGAACTCAAGAATATATATGATCTGACTGCTGCCACCATTGAGGACCTTAAGGCATAGATTACTACTTGGGTGAAAGATGAAGGTAAATGGGTAAATGTGATAAATCAAATCGATGAAGTTCAAAAATATGGAGTAGCAAAGTTTCTGACAGAAAAGAGCCTGACTGGTTTGGATGAAGATCTATTATATGTGAATAAGAAAAATATTGAATGGATGAATTCCATATCATGGCAGGGACGCTTTGAACTTACAAAGTTGATTAAGGAAATAACTAAATTCACTCAATCACCGGAGCATGACTTGCAATGCATTGATGTTAAATACATAAAAGATGATGGGAAACCAGAGGAGGATGTCGACACAGTGGTTCAATCCTTTAAGGATAAAATTAGCTTTTTCAAAGAAAGCAACAATATCTTAATTGAAGATTTCTCCCGAATCTCTAAGGTAGATTCACTACTTTACCTCTGTATCGACGCACTTTCGGAGCATAAAGAAAAAATTGGGAAAATATGAAGGGAAAAAGAAGTTTGGAAATCAAGAGTGAAACACATAGGCATCCCCAACTTCCTAAGAATTCAGGAGTTTGTTGCAGCTTTTCACGAGTGGAAGACTCAACGTGCTTCCCCAACCACTGATGGCAAATCTGGAGATGCAAATCTGTTGTCCCAGCCATGATCTTATTGGTTCACTTTCTTTTATTCAGTTCCTCTGTTATGCTATTTTCTTAATCTTGTACTTTGAATCAGTTTGTTATAAACTAAATCTCGTATGGGTCAGAGTTACTTTAACTCTGGGTTTGGTTTACTTGATAACATGATTAGGACATTCATATATAGAGGTTTTTGTATCCTTTCAAGATACAGGGAGATAGAGAAAGAAAAAGAAGAAGAATTTTTTTTAGCTAAACTATTTGATGGTTTTATAGTATATGATGATTGTCTAAGAAATTTTTCATCTGTGAATGAGAAGAAGAAACAATTACTACTTACTTAGATCTGTGTGTCTGAGTGTTTGAAATTGGATTTTCTGTGTGAAGTCTCCTTTCATCTGGTAATTGCTCTTTTATTGGACAACTCGTCATATGTGTTCTATTATTTATTGGTTCAGCAAATTCATATGTATGTGTTCATGTATTTAAATGTATCAAGAGTAGAATCTATGCATTCGATTGCTCACTGTTACTGCATAAATTTACCGCATTCATAACATAGTTATGTATGAATGTTAGTTTGCCTTAGGCATTTTCTGGTTAAAAGTGCATTTGGATAGTTGAATAGATTAAATTCATTGGAAATCTTAAAGGGAGCTATACCTAAATTCAAAGGGGAACTAATTTAAAAAGTTCACCCATTTGTTGCTTAATTCATTTGTTCTTTAAAGAAGGGTATAGAGTTAGAATAAAACATTTTCAGAATAAGGACAAATCTGTTAGCCAACAGTTTTTGGTGACTCTACTGGGGATAGAAATCATTAATTAAAAGATTGGTTGCCTGAATATGAAGCAACAATGGTGCTTCCACATGAAAACATAATTCCTGTTCTGCAGCCTAATCTTGGATTTCAGGACGAGCAGGAAGACATTATTGGCCAGTTGAATACCCTTGCTTGGCGTACTCGTCAGAATAGTGAAGATTACAAAAAAGCAAGCAAATTATTAGAACAAGAAGAGGAGTTGGCTGATAACCTGAGATTGCTGTTACTTAGGTAGAGAAGAAGGTAGGCACAAAATGTACCAAGAAATCAAGTCCTTGAAGCGCAAAGAAATCAAGAATAGCACAGAAATTAATAACTGCCTATCCAGCCACAATATTTTAAGCTAGATTCCAGACTATATACCAGGTCTTTGAGGAGAGAGGGAGTCAAAGATTCTACCTTTGAAGCACTACAAAGCCTTAATTTTCCTTATATCCCTACTTGTATCATAAAAGCAAGAAGTAGGCCCCCTAGCCCCCCTAAACCTTCTACTTCCCCTGTCTGTCAAGCTTTAACTCTTTCAGGCACCATTATCCCCTCAGCTATAAATTTTCTACCCATGGCCCAACCTTAGGGAGCAGCCATAGGGCCTCTGAACCTAGGGGCTAACCTAAATCCTTTACCTAAAAATGCAAGGAAAAATTTACCCAGATTCAATGGAGACGACAAACAATCGCCAGAAGAACATTTGTGTGCCTTTGCAGCAGCATGTAGTGTGTTAGGTGTACAACACCAAGATGTTGCCATAAGGCTCTTTGTGCAGACTTTGACTGACACTGCGGCACAATGGTTCTACCACTTAACTAATTCCTCAATTTCCAATTGGAATGACATGAAAACTGCTTTTGAAAATAGGTTCAAAAGCACGGAGGACGAGCATTACCTCCTTGCACAGCTAACTCAGCTTAAGAAAGAGATTCATGAACCTATGAGGGAATTCATGGCTAAATTTAACAGAACTGTGAACAAAATCCCTGCTACTAAAAGACCTACTGGCGAGAATCTAAAATGTTTCTTCATTAATTCTATGCCTCCTGATATTAGCTTCCATCTCAAGAGGGGTGTAATTGTTGATTTACCAGCTGCACAAGCCTTGGCAGTTGGATTGGAGGATGATCTCATTATGGCCGGTAAATGGAAGAAAGAGGTCCAGATGCCAAATGCCCAGCCCTCATCATCTACGGATCCTGTAGTGCAAAGTTGGTTAATGATATGATTGCCTTAAAGAGGCAACTACCTAAAACTAGTGCTCCCTTCCAACAACCATATCAAGATATAAGCAGAAGGAATTTGAGTCAACAAGCAAATACTAGTAGAGCTTTACCCCTGACATTAGCATAGCGAAAGCTAGCTATTGAAGCTCCTCTTGGAAGGGGAAACATGTGTATTTTTTATTTGACTACTGACCATGATGGAAACTCTTGCCCAGAAATGCTCAGGTATGCTCAGATGACTGCTACTCAAGATATGCTAGGGGAGTCCACTAAAGAAGAAAGGAACCTTGAGGAACTTGGCGGCTCTGAAATACACTTCCTTGAATATGAGTCTAATTCAGAAAGGGGAGGTGAAATATTGGTTACCCTTGAAGATCCTTCATGCACCGTGCTCACCAAGAGTCAGAGGAATGCGAGATCCTCTAATACTCAAGAAGTACCTAGCAAAGGTAAGGAGCCTTTAACTAGAATCCATGATGTTAATTTGAAGGTTCAGGAAACTAGATTGTTGCATAGAAATGATCCAGATGCTTCTTTTGATATTGTAGATTTCTGTAAGTCGGCAAAAATTCAAATCTCTCCTATTGAGTATCTCAAGTTGAAACCTAATGAGCTTGACAAATTGGTTAAACATGTTAAGGGTGGTCCTGTACAAACTAAATCTAAGAGTCAATTAGAGGTTGATGTTGAATACCCCATTGCTCGACTATTTGCTTCCTCGTCTGAGTCATCCATGACTGCCCCTAAATTGACTCCCAATTCATCAACCAATGCTCCTTATACTAATTTGAAACCCAATCCTTTCTATGTGTCTTTGTTTATCAATGGTCATAAACTTAGTAACTCTATTATAGATTCAGGAGCCTCTGACAACATTATGCCCTCCTCTATGGCTAAAGCCCTAGGGTTATCACTCACAAAAATATTTGGTAGATGTTATTCTATGGATGGAAAACAGGTTTCCTTGCTTGGGCAGATTAAGGATGCATGAGTCGTTCTTGAAGCTTACCTTGACAAAAAGGTGAAATTGACTATTTTGGTAGCAGATATTCTTGCTAGTTATGGAATGCTGTTGAGCAGGACATTTTGCAAGGATTTGGGTGGACAGATCAAACTAGATTGGTCAGAAGCCACAATCCTAGTGGGGAAATAGAAAGTGAAGCTGGAACCTGAGCCCAAGTGCAAGTTCACCGTCTATCTCTCTGATGATCCCAAGTCCTAGATTTTGTTTGAGGAATGTGAGTTTTGTAACTATTTTCTCTCCTCTGAGTAGAGTTTTGCAGTAGACCCCAAAGAAGAATTAATCCAGAAATCTGTGCATTCTGATGACCTATGGGTTATGGAATTTGACAGCAGTTGTGCTACTGCTAGTTCAGGGGCTGGGGTTGTGTTGATCTCACCTGAAGGTGAAATTTTTTCTTATTCTTTTAAGCTAGAGTTTAAAAACACCAACAATACTGCAGAATATGAAGCTTTACTGCTTGGGCTATTTGAAGCCAAAGGAAGGGGTGTGAAGGTACTTAAAGTGAAAGGTGATGCTGAATCAATTATGAAATAGGTAAGGGGGATCTTTTCTATTAAGAATGAAAGACTAAAGCATTACAGAAATAGAGTATGGGATGAGATCAAATATTTTGATGCCTTCTCTATCGAAGCAATTCCCAGAGACCAGAACTCCTGAGCAGATTCTTTAGCAATATTAGCTTCTCTCCTTTTGCCACATCTGGATTTCAAAAAAGATTCTTATAGAATAGAAATGGTATATCGTCCTAATTTCCCCGACAATGCTGAAAGCTGGCAAGTTTTTGAGTGATAATCAGATCAGAAAGTTTTTAGAGAATGCTAAAATGTTCCTGGGAACCTATTTTGAAGGTTCCGAAATAGAGTGTAAAGAATTTAGTCCTGACCCAGGGATTAATCCAAAGGATGATGTGATTTAGTTAAAGGGAAATAAAATCCCTAAAGGACTGGTCTCTTTAGAACATTTGTTTTCTCAAAGAGATGAATATATTAAATTCAAACCTCCCTATAATCCTGATAAAGTAGAGGATTATGAGAAAATAAACAATGGGGATGAGGCTGATCCTAAATGGATATCCATTGGTAAGTGTTGTTCTTTAGAGGAGAAAAATAAATTGATCAAATTGTTAATTAGATATATGGATGTTTTTGCCTAGTGCTATGATGATCTTAAAAATTTTAGACATGGACAATTTCAACACCATATTCCTTTGAAAGAAAATGCAGCTCCATTTAGGCAGAAGCTGAGGAATTATAATCTGAAAGTTGCCAAGGCCATTTTTAAGGAGATTGATAAGATGTTGAAAGCTAGAATTATCTATCCAATTCATCACTCCACTTGGGTGGCAAATATTGTTCCAGTATACAAGAAGAATGGAGAAATAAGAATCTGTGTTGACTTTAGGAACTTGAACTAGGCCAACCTGAAAGATAACTATCCCTTACCCGTGATGGACCACATCTTGCAGATAGTTGCTGGGTCTGAAATGATGTCTATGCTGGATGGTTTCTTAGGTTACAATCAGATAGGTGTGCCTGCAGATGATCAACATAAGACTGCTTTCACTATGCCTCGGGGAACTTTTGCCTATAACCGAATGCCCTTTGGCTTGATTAATGCGGGAGCAACTTTTCAGTGGGCGATGGATTCATCTTTTATAGATCTGAAGGATAGAATTATTGTTATTTATCTTGATGATCTGACTATTTTTTCCAGAAATAGAGAAGATCACCTGAAAGATCTAGAAACTGTCTTACAAATGTGTCGAAGCCATGGCATCTCACTCAATCCCAAGAAGTCAATTTTCTGTGTGACTGAGGGAAAATTATTGGGACACCTAGTCTCAAAAGATGGAATCAGAATTGATCTGGAGAGGGTCAAGGCGATTCAACAGCTTAGTCTCCCTTCAAATAGGACTAGAGTCAAGTCCTTCTTTGGTCAAATCAATTTTCTCAGAAGGTTCATTCCTGACTTCGCTGAGATTACAAAACACATTGTTGGAATGATGAGCGAGAAACAATCATTCAAGTGGAATGAAGTTGCCAAGAAGGCATTTGAGGATATCAAGGAAGCGATTGCAAACACTCCCACTTTGGTAAATCCTAATTTTTAAAAAGATTTTATTATTTACTGTTATGCTTCGGAACACACCATGTCAGGTATTTTGTTACAGAAAAATGAATTGGATGAAGAGGTTCCCATAGCTTTCATGAGTGTTCCCCTTAAAAAGCATGAGCTGAAATATTCTTTGGTTGAAAAACAAGCTTTCGCCGTGGTTAAAGCTGTTAAACAATTCAGATATTATATACTTCATTCTCATTCAGTTGTATTTGTTCCAAATTCAGCTGGGAAAAGTATCTTGACTCAATAAGAAGTGGGGTTAAACAATAGAGCAACGTGGGTTGCTAAAATCTAGGAATATGATCTGGAAGTTAAGCCTACCAAACTAATCAGTGGTCAAGGCTTATGTAAATTAATTGCTGAGAACAAAGAACAAGAAGGGGAAGGACTCCCCACAGTCTTATTAGTAAGCTTACAGGACCCATGGTTTCTAGATGTAGCACACTATCTTACATATGGGGATTGTCCTAATCACTTATCTCCTAAAGAGAAAAGAAACCTGAAACTAAAAGCAGCAAAATATGTTATTTGGGGGGATGTCCTTTACAAGAAAGGATTAGATGGAACTTTCCTGAGGTGTGTAGATAAGGAGCAACAGGATAAGCTTTTGGAAGTTTTCCATAATGAAGCTTGTGGTGGACATTTTTCTTCATCAGTTACAGCTTTCAAAATCCTCAGGAATTGTTACTACTGGCTAGGGATGTTTAAGGATGCATATAGATGGGTGGCTAACTATGAAAAATGTAAAATGTTCTCAGGAAGGCCACAACTTGCAGCTCTACCTTTGAGGCCCGTTGTTATTGAAGAACCCTTTAAACAATGGGGATTGGATTTTATTGGGCCTATCTTGCCCCCCTCAAGTGCAGGACATACCCACATCTTAACAACAATAGATTATTTCACAAAATGGGTTGAAGCAGCCCCTGTAAAAAGGACAACTTCGGAGGTGGTTTGTAATTTTCTTAAAGAAAATATTTTGGTACGATTTGGTGTTCCCCAGAAGATTGTAGCAGATAATGCTACCAGTTTCTCTTCAGTTGAAATGACTTCTTTTTGTTATGAACATAGTATATCTCTCTCCCATTCATCAGATTACTATCCCCAAGGGAATGGACAAGCTGAGTCCAGTAACAAGAACCTGATTGCTATCATGAAGAAATTGGTGAATGACAACCCCAGAGATTGGCATAAGAGACTGTATGAAGCACTCTGGGCTGACAGAATAACTCCAAAAAGAGCAATTGGGATGGCACCTTTTGAATTAGTTTATGGAATAGGTGCCCAACTATCTATAGCTCTAGAGCTATCTACAGCTAAGCTACAAAGTGTAATTGAGGATCAATACTTCCAAGATTCCCTAGAGAAGAGGATTATGTCTTTAACTAAGATCGAAGAAGAGAGAAATGAGTTGGTCAACCAGATTACTGTACATCAAGCTAGAGTTAAAGAAATTTTTGATAGGAAAACAAGGCCTAGAAAGTTTATGGAAGGAGATGAAGTATTACTGTGGGATAGAAGAAGAGAATCAAAGGGTGCACATAGCAAATTTGACTCTCTTTGGAAAGGACCTTTCAGAATTCACCAGGTTTTGGGTCTAAATTCTTTTAAATTGGAATATCTTGATGGAGCTATTTTACCCCTATCCTATAATGGATAGGATCTCAAGTTATATCGTCTGTAAAATAGGGCCCCCTGTTTTGTACATAGTCTTCCCTTTTGTCTGGTTTTGTGTTTTCCTTTCCCATTTTTGTTTTGTCCCGTTTCTTTTCCTTTCTTCTCTATGTTCCTTTTTCTAAGAAACTAGAGCTTCTGAGTTCTTTGCATTTTGCCATAAAATGTAGTCCCTAGTTAGAGCCAATGTTACCTTTTGAGTCACCCTTATTTATTTATCGGTAATATTTCTTGAACAAGAGCCGGTTTGCTGTGTTGTATTTTTGGTCATACCTTTGTTTCTTAAATCGACTCTTGATCCTTCAAATTTTACCTGTTTATCCTCTTTGTGGGTGAGGTTACTTAAGGTTTGAACCTCTGAACCTGAACCATTCTCAAAGTTCAAAGTTCAAATGGTTCGATATGTCCAAAGTGTCTCAAAAAGAAAACTGTTGTTCTATGTATTTTAAACATCTTCAAGTTTTCGGGTTGAACTTGAACCCTTTTGTCAATAGTTCAATGGTTCTACAGTTTAAGGTTCAACACTCATTGCCTTCTAATAAGTCGTGTCATGCAGTTATCTTGTGTAATTAATGTATCATTGAACCATCTGCTCGTACTCTATAGCGAAGTTCAATGGTTCAAAGTTCAACAGTTCACTGTCTCATAGTTGGAAGCCTTGTACAAAAGCCACGTGACTGTCCATTGGTCTATGTAGCCCTTGCATCTTTGAACCTTCATATTGAACCATATCCTAACAAGTTCAACGGTTCATGAGCTTAGGTTCAATATTTCCATAAGTGAATCCATTGCCCATTTATATGATTCAATTGGTATGGTCGAACCACTGCATTGAACCACGCCCTGGAGGTTCGATGGTTCAATAGTTCAAAGATTTGGTGATTTTGGTCTCATTTATTCTCGAGGCTTTCTAAGTCAAATTTAGAGGGAAAGTTGGAGGAAAATATGTCAGAGACTCATTATGAAACTGAGAGTTCTAATTTGGCGGAGGTTACGGATAATTATTATACATCATGATGGCACGTGAATAATACTTGCTATTAATGAAGAGGTCAGAATTCATGTCTTTTCAAATATTTTTGGCACGAATTATTCCGAGTGATAATTATTCAATCTGGTTAGTGCCATTATTAACTAAGAACAAGCCAAATTTAGCAAGTGAACATACTGTACAATGCGGAGGAGAATAGCACAGGAAGTGTAAGGTTCTTGTTACTCAAACTTCGTAGTGAATTCAGATATCTTGAAGGTGAGTTCTATTCTTCCTATGTGCTATTCCTATTTCTTAGCTGGAAAGAAGAATCTCTTGCGTTTCTGACATTATTTTCAAAATTTGAAGTGTTTTTCATTGTAATCTTCCAAGTATGGCTTTAAAATATACATGTTTGGGAAATGAACATGGTCCTAGTCTTACCTATTCTCACTCTGAATTTGGGGATACTACGTTGATACAATATGATTTAGAAGAATTTAGAGAAAGGTCTAGAGACCCTGTGCAAACCCCTATGATGAAGAAAATAGTAGACAACGGTTTAGTTGAAGCTGTAGCTTTTCCCAAGGCTGTACAGTGCCCAAAACTGGTTCAGGAATGTATGAATAGGTATGAACCCCAAACTAGATGCATCAGAAATGAAAATGGTGATGTATTATTTCATGTCAACAGACAAACCCTCATGTCTGTAATGAAGATACCACCTAAAGAGGTGTATTCTAGCCTTGATATTACTTCTTCCTATGGGCATTTCTCAGAGAAGAAATCGACTTACAAAAGTGTGATAGCAAGAAACTAGCTGCTGAAATTTCAGAAGGGTGGCTCAAGGTTGCCCAGATCACTTACTAGGGATCATTTGATTAAAGAAGTGAGGGATATTGTGGTATTATTACATAGACTGAAGGGTAGCCAGCATGCGTATTATTGGGAAGATTGGATGTAATTTTTCATACAAGTTATCCTCCAAGGAGAGCAATATTTAGATTGGGCAGAAATTGTGGCCGATTGTTTGCATCAGGGTTTGAGTAATTGTCTGGGTGACAGAGATTTTTCTATGTCTTCGTATGTGTTTTATTGCCTGGCATCTACAAGAGAATGGTTTGATCTACCTCATGCACCCTTGGCTGAGGATAGTAGGATTTATGAATATTATTCACAGTTGCAGAAATAGAATTGTTATGAAAATTATAAAAGGGTTAATGATGTTTTCACTGGGAGAATGACTTATGAACTGGCAGGTAATCTAGGTAAAAGAATGTCCAATGAAGCAATGCAGCTGATTAGCATTTATGATAGCTTCTTTATTCAATTTTTTGAGTTCACTTACATCAGAGTTGGAGGATTTGACGGTGAACCTGTTAAGTTACCCAGATATGTGTTCGACCGTTTTGTGCTGATAGAGGTATGCAGACAGCTAGCACATGTAGATAAGAAGTTCTCGACAAAGAAGGGTTTTGGTATCTCTTTTCCCATCAAACTTGGGCATTACTCGTGCCAGTCAAAATCTAATGCTTTGAATTTAGAAGTGAACCTTAAAAAGTTCAATTTTTAGTTCTTCATTGCCAGGTCTCAATTTGACAGCAAAGGATTTGTCAGAGATAACCTAGATCCTAGAATAGGGCTTTCACACATTCCTAAGCTAGAGGATTACTGGGAAGATTGTTCAGATGAATTTGAGGTTAGGAGAAGACTGCGGTGTAGGTTCTCTTTGGGGCAGATAATTACTCTCAATTTAAATATGGATATTTCTGGAGTTATTGATGATGAGGAACAAGTGGTTGACCCGCAGTTTGAACGAGTAGAGAAATTACCTATTCCAGAAGTTGACTAGAGCAAAAAGGAGGAAGATAGGATTGAAGTTAAAACTCTTCCAGTCATAAGAAGAACCAAGAAAGGGTTAAGGGAAAAGAGACAGGAATGGATCCAAAATAAAAATGCCCAACAATTCACCTCAATGATTGAATCATCACTTCCCATAAGCTCTTCTAATCGACCCGTTGCTATCTATGATGCAGGTGCTTCCAAGTCATCAACTGAAAGGAGCCCTGCTACTAAAAAATATAGAAAAGCCCTCACAGCTATTCTACCCCCTCGTGCTACTAGGTTGAGGACCAAAAGTAAAAGAAAGAAACAAGTTTCCAAAACAATAGTTGTGGATCTAAATTCAGAGGAGGATTTAGGAGAACCCATGGGTGATAAGGAATCAAGTCCACATAGAATAGAGGAAGTTGATACTAGGCCACAGTCAGAGGTCGATCTAGAGACCTCTGAAATATTAACAATTTTAAATGTATCCTCTAATGGATTGAACCCTGAAAAGGAAACCTTAGCCCCTACACCCAAGTGGCTGGAGAGTTCTATCTCTGAAAAGAGAAAAATAATTCCTTTTGCTGTCCCCTTAGAGGACATGGTGAGCAAATGTTTAGGGAAAACACCCAAGTCTAAGAAGCTAAAGATGACATCCAGAGTAAACATTGATCCAAATACTAGAAACTGGAGTGCTGAGATAGCCAAACTAGTGATTAAGGAAGAAGTACAAGATCCAACTGTGCAGGATTTCATTGTTGAGAGAGTAGATCTCGGTGCTGCTTCAAGAGCTGTAGATGTTCATCATCTTGAAGCATCCACCAAGAGGATAGTTAGTCAAAGTTGGAAGGATGAAAAGGACAAGAGGGAATTGAAGTAGACTCTGTGTTCAATGGCAGAGTACATCGATGCTATCCATAACCCTAACTCGCAGCCAGTTTCACAGCTCTCTCTATCTTTCGATCCTAAATCACCAGTTAACCAGAAGATGTTGGATCAGGTTCATAGAAACAAGATGGTGGCAAAGACATTTGACAGTTGGTTGGACTGCATTGTGCAGAAGGGGACTGAATACATTTGTGAACTCAAGAATATATATGATCTGACTACTGCCACCATTGAGGACCTTAAGGCACAGATTACTGCTTGGGTGAAAGATGAAGGTAAATGGGTAAATGTGATAAATCAAATCGATGAAGTTCAAAAATATGGAGTAACAAAGTTTCTGACAGAAAAGAGCCTAACTGGTTTGGATGAAGATCTATTATATGTGAATAAGAAAAATATTGAATGGATGAATTCCATATCATGGCAGGGATGCTTTGAACTTACAAAGTTGATTAAGGAAATAACTGAATTCACTAAATCATTGCAGCATGACTTGCAATGCATTGATGTTAAATACATAAAAGATGATGGGAAACCAGAGGAGGATGTCAACACAGTGGTCCAATCCTTTAAGGATAAAATTAGCTTTGTCAAAGAAAGTGACAATATCTTAATTAAAGATTTCTCCCGAATCTCTAAGGTAGAGTCACTACTTTACCTCTGTATCGACGCACTTCCAGAGCATAAAGAAAAAATTGGGAAAATATGAAGGGAAAAAGAAGTTTGGAAATCAAGAGTGAAACACATAGGCATCCCCAACTTCTTAAGAATTCAAGAGTTTGTTGCAGCTTTTCAGGAGTGGAAGACTCATTGTGCTTCCCCAACCATCGATGACAAATCTAGAGATTCAAATTTGTTGTCCCAACCATGATCTTATTGGTTCACTTTCTTTTATTCAGTTCCTCTGTTATGCTATTTTCTTAATCTTGATCTTTGAATCAGTTTGTTATAAACTAAATCCCGTATGGGTCAGAGTTACTTTAACTCTGGGTTTGGTTTACTTGATAACATGATTAGGACATTCGTATATAGAGGTTTTTGAATCTTTTCAAGATATAGGGAGATAGAGAAAGAAAAAGAAGAAGAATTTTTTTTAGCTTAACTATTTGATGGTTTTATAGTATATGATGATTGTCTGAGAAATTTTTCATCTGTGAATGAGAAGAAGAAACAATTACTGCTTACTTAGATTTGTGCATCTGAGTGTTTGAAATTGGATTTTCTGTGTGAAGTCTCCTTTCATCTGGTAATTTCTCTTTTATTGGACAACTCGTCATATGTGTTCTATTATTTATTAGTTCAGCAAATTCATATGTATGTGTTCATGTATTTAAATGTATCAAAAGTAGAATCTGTGCATTCTATTGCTCACTGTTACTGCATAAATTTACCGCATTCATAACATAGTTATGTATGAATGTTAGTTTGCCTTAGGTATTTTCTGGTTAAAAGTGCATTTGGATAGTTGAATAGATTAAATTCATTGGAAATCTTAAAGGGAGCTATACCTAAATTCAGAGGGGAACTAATTTAAAAAGCTCACCCATTCGTTGCTTAATTCATTTGTTCTTTAAAGAATGGTATAGAGTCAGAATAAAACATTTTCAAAATAAGGACAAATCTGTTAGCCAACAAAGACAAAGAGAGATGAGGACATCAATAATTTGTTAAGCACATATGTACAACTATGAATTGACACAAGATATGAGACCAAGACACAGAAGATTATACGAGAGGAAAAACCCTCCTGGGGTAGAAAAAATCTCTCAAAATTGTCTCACTGGCTTACTAAAAACCTCACTAGTTACAAAAAGGTCTCACTGACCAAGGAAGCTTCACTAGCTTTACAAAATGCCTCACTAGCACATAAAGCCTCACTGGCAACATAAAGAGGTCTCACTTACCATACAAGCCTCACTGGAAATAGAATATAGTCTCAAAACAATACAAGTAATACAGAGGGTTTCTTAGTTTCAATACAATTCCCTAAATTTGTATATATCTCTGCAATCATACTCAATTGAATTTGCATATTTCTTTGCAATCATACTGTATTTCATTCTCATTATCTCTGTGTACAAAAACATGATCTCATACATCACATACAAAAATCATCTAATCCATCTGTATTTTCTCTTCAAAGATATCTTCACAGAAATGTCTTCACCACTGCATTTTGATTCACATAACAACTCTATAATACAATGCACCTACAAAACCAATACATATGAGATGACCATTCATATTCTTCTTCTGCATAAACATTTCCATCTTGCAAGAAAAAAAATCAATCTTTGCAAGACCATTCCCTTTCCTCTCTCTCTCTCTGTATATTTATCTTCACTAATAAATCATCTTCACAACCATATATATTCCTTTTCCCAAAACTTCAATTTGCAAAAATTAATCTTTTGATATATGCCTCTCCTCTTCTTCAAACTCTTCATCTCCTTTGCATAAAAAAATCATTCACCTGTAATAAAAAAAATTGAATGACCCTGCATATACATTTTCAAGCTCATCAATCTGTTCATCTTCTTCAAAATAAAATACCATAAATGATATTCTTTACATAATATCTTCAATCAATTCACCTTCTCTGCAAATACCTTAGAAATAAATCAATCTGCGCTTCCATCCTTAGAGACACTCATTCATCTTTATAAGAAGAAAATAAAATCATAAATAATAAAATCTTTACAAGGAAGTTTTCTCATAAGAAAGCCATTAAAAAAATCTCTCCTTTAAAAATAACTTACTTTTTAAACTACACAAGGGAGATATAAAACACTCCACTTTGTATTTTAAAATTAGAAAAAAAAACTTCCATGAAAATCTCCTTAAAAAAACTTCTTGAAAATATTCCTTGAAATCTAAAAATACTCAAGAAAATCTGCCATAAAATCTCCATTAAAAAGATGTCGTTTTTGGAAAAAAAAAAAAATCCTCCTTTAAGTCTTCCAACCCACGAGTGAAAGACTTAAAATAGAAAGAATCTTGAAAAAACTTTCATAAAAAATTCCTTAACAAGCTCAAACAAATCTGCCTTAGAAAAGTCTAATAATAGGCTTTATTTAGCCATCCCATAGAATTCATAAGGTGACCGGTCTAAGTGGTAGAAAGGATTAAAGGGGCCGGTCACAAGTATGACTAAAGTGCCCTTTAACAAGTCACTTTAAGTGACTTGACCTGTAAGTGTAGGTCACTTTAAAATTAAAACAAAAAGTAAAGGATTTTAGACTTTGAGATTTTAAACCTTTAATAAACCTTGAGCCTTTAAAAAAATGATGATCTTATTATACCAAACTATCCATGATTTTCTTCCTATCAATGTAAACTCCAGAATTGCCTCCAATTCAGATCTAGGTTAACACAGGGATTCACAACACTCATCTGACACTCAAATCAAATGAGATAGAGGTTAACACACATGTTTTACCCAAAGACTACCATCTCCAATATATAACCACCATTCGATAAATAACCTTTTACCTACACACTTAGGTCAAACATCATCATACCTTCTCCACATATAATAGTCAAAGCAACATAATCCATCCCAACATGGTGTAAATCATACATGATATGAAATCATCACATCTACTATAAATCATCTATGATTAGCATGATCTAGGAACATGATGCATAATAAAAACATTTCATAATGCTAAAATAATATAATAATTACAACTATAAAAGATGTAGTGAGAACAATGAAGTTGAAACCCATCTAAAACAACTTGATGATTGTGAAAAAAATATATAGTAAAGCATATTGTATACACTATCAAAACCCCTTGATGGCACAACAAAGCTGAGCAAAATATTCAGTACAATGACTCATAGCAGGAGAATCACATAATACACTGATAAACACTCAGTACAAGATATACCATAAGAATCAGAAAACACACTAGATAAACACTAGGGCATGAATTAATCCTCCCCCACTAGGATTAAAGTTACTTTTGGAAGCCTACAAAAATGTAAAGATAGGTACCCATGGTACGTAATCCTTCACAAACATAATAGATCTCAAAAGATTAATCTCCTGGACCCATACTAGATCCAAGTCTCCAATCAACATAACAAGTCTCCAATGTTGCACATGTTAGGTCGAAACCAACCATTATGCTAACCAACTCCTCTAAGACTACACAACTCTATCCTCCAACTACCACAACAATGAGGAGAGGATCTAGCCAAAAGGCTTAACTGACCACAAGAAACTCAAAGGTCTATAACTTAGAACTACTACTATGTTGGGTAACTTCTAAAGATCTCTTCTAAGCCAAAGAAAAACCTCACAATGTTGCAAATTCCACTCTCAAGGATATTTTCCAATGCAAGGTTGTACTCCCTCTAGTCCTTCCTAAGATTGAGGACTTTTCCCACAACACTAAAACTCAAGGGTTAGAGCGACACAACTCTTAAAGGCTATAGGTATCACTACCTCACCTTCATGATTATGAATAGAATGCCTCATCTCTAGTTGTGGTTTCTCTCCTTGAGGTCCTTCCTCACATTATAATCCTAAATATAGAGGGAATCTCTAACACTCTAGCTCCACACCACAAAACTAGGTTCAAACTTATGGGTTCTTAGAGGAAAGAATCTAGACCACATCCTTCTAAAAGCATAAGCACTTCCAAAAAGCAAGGATTTGGAACCTACTACTCACAAGGAACACGTCTAAGGAAACAACCACACACAACACATAAGAGTAAAGCTACTCTCAACACCGCCTCGATGCTCAACCATTTTAAACCAAAAGGGAAAACAACACAACAAGATTATGAAATCATGATCAGTGAGGCAACACAAGACTTCCTCACGGCCAAAAAACCTAGTATCCATAAAATGAAATACATAAGATATCGACTTCTTCACATAAGAATTGCATCCCTTCTAATACCATGCTAGGAAACCTCTAATTACCAAGAAGAGACTCTTGAAGCAACCAAATTTACAAAGATGGAAACTCAACAAGAGTAGGAAAATAACTATAATATAATAATTATATAAATAATATGTGCTCATGCACTAAGTTAATGCATCATCATACCATACACTATGTTGGAATGTGAGTGTAGTTATGGAACTTGTATCTAAATAACTCAATGTGCACCTTAATTTTATTTACTAACATGATATTTATGTCTAGGACACAACAGCATACACTCCACTAATGGCAAAACACTAGGAGGCATGGTATTATGATTGAGACAATAGATAAGAGACAAAGAACAAACATAGTTGGTGGACTAAGTCAACACCCAACCATAGACAATCTATTAAAAGCAAGATATAATTTGAATAAAGATTTCAACATATCCCATTCACATAGACAATAGTCAAGGAATAGCATCTAAGCTCAAACATGAATTCAATATTACATCATTCGCTACCATCTAGCCATGATATACACACCAATTAGAAATATTAGCCACATCAAGTGATCCATAACAAAACAAAACCATTTCAAAACATTCTCAAACACTTTACAAAATATTCACTCACATTCAACAATGAATAAGAAAATTAATTTACCATAGTTCTAATAACATATACAAAGAAATAGTATGTTCTCCACAATCTACTCCCTTATACAATCTATCAGAGGGCCATCATGGACATGATAGAGAATATCATATAATGCATGACTAGAATATAAAACATTTAAGCATAGCCACCATAATAACAAAAAGAACACCAAAGTGGAAGAAAACCTTATTCCAACAATATGGCATAAAATGAGCTCAATTTCAACAATAAATCAAGTGTGACCATAAAAGTCAGAAGATAAATAGATATCAAAGTTTAGTGGCTATAATTATTCATAATAGAAATAATAAATCAATCTTGGCCCTTGCTAACATTTAGATAACTCACCAAAACCAAAAGAAAGTAACAAATTTCTAAAGGTACACATTGCATGGACTACATGACTAATTCTAGCCACAAGCAAAGCAATACAATGCTACACTATACCTAGATTTCAAAATCCAAGGCAAGTAAGAGAACATGCTTAAGAAAAACCAAACAAATGAATCTTGAAAACTCTAATCATGACATAAAGCATGAGATCACATTTTCACTTATCTAAACAAACATAACTCAAGGTGCCAAGTAACAAAAGCTTGATCACATTCAATGAAATTACAACAATAATGCAAGTATGCACATAGTCCCACACAAGAAATCATCTAACCAACACTAATATAAGACAAAATTAGGCTCACAAGCCAAGATAACTCATCACATCACTTTCACAACAAGGAGTGATTAACGTTTCACACCATATAGGGATTCACCAATCATATGGGTAATGCATTAATGCAACAAGATTAATTAACACTCACATGATTCACAAGGAATTGACAAGTAGTTGGGACTCTAGTCCAAACCAATCCTTTCACAAGTCAAAATGTATACTATGTAATAGGAGAGAACATAAATAAGAGTCAAAGATGTAGGTTTCACTAATGCACTTAATATTTTTACATAACAACATAATTTCCCATGCATAAGACCCATTTACAACCCCCTTTTCTTCAAATTTTCAATAGATGCAATGCAATTACACACCCAGGTTCCCACATGAATCTTAGGGAAGAATGAAATTTAGGTACATAAGTCATTACCCAAATGATCCATTTTATCAATTCAACCTTTTTTCTTTTAAATTCTGTGCATATGAACAAACATCATCTCTTTCACAAAAAATGCATAACTCTTAAAAGAGTACACCAAGTTCAAACAAACATCCAAGAACATATCATTTCTTCTCACACATAGCTTTACATATCCACACTATCAAAAGTGGTCACAAAAGCACCAACATGACCCCACAAAGGTCACTCAAACACTCACACACAACAAGGATTCTTGCCAATCATTTAGGACATCAAAAAGGAAAATCATGCTGAAGAAACTTGTTGGTAATCTTAAGGGCCTAATTAATCCCACAATATTGTATTCCTTAACTATACATATGCAATGAAACATATCAAGAAACAACACATGCTACTCAACATACAACAACATAGGAACCTGGTACAGGAGCACCAAAGCCATTTTTTGCAAATTTGAACGTTTGAAGGTCATTAGGTTGAGTCTAGGGAGGAGTAATTTGAGTCTTTTTTATTTAATAAGGTCTATTGAGACCATTGCTATGTAATAGGGATCAATTATGTGTCATTTGTGTCAAAGTGTTAAAAGGTGCAAAAATGTAAAAAGTTGTGAAGGGCAAGAAATTGCAAAAATGCAACTTTTCAAGAATGTGAAGGGTCATAGAAATTTGAAAGGTACTTAGAGACATTTGTGTTGTTAGGTTTGAATTGAATATGTATATAAAGCCTCCAAAAGGCTTGAGAAAGGATGGATGAAGGCTGTATTGAAATTTTCATATCAATAACATGTTTTTCTGTATTTTCTCTATTATTCTGCACTTTTTAGAGATTGTATGGTCCCATACAATTGGTAATTGCTTTGAATATCATTGATTTTCTATATAGGAATGAATTAACTCCCATTTGCATCCCGTTTGAGAGTCTAAATTTGAGATTTGTGGGAGATTTCATCAATTTTTTGAGACAGCCTGTAGAAGGCCAGTGAAGGCTTTGACTGGGGTTATGATGTTATAAGTCATTCCACCTACTATCAAGGCTTGTAACTTGGTGGAATGACCTTTCCCTTGGTAAATTAAGTGTTCCCATGGCCTAGAGGATGGAGAAGATAGGTTGTTAGGATTTGGGTGATGTCCTAGGGTAGATTGGCATGGTTTTTAAGTGAAAATGAGGTATTGAAGTAGGGTTTGGCCTAATGATGATGGAACTATTCATGTGATAGTTGTTTGAGTCTATGTAGCTTATTTGTGAAGTGCTAGAGGCATTGGTTGGGTTAGATAAGCCTAGGAGATAGGATTTTCAATAAACCCTTGTCAATTGTATGCAAAGTGAGGGTTTCAGAGTGTGGGATCCTAAAGGTCATGACTCCAATGAATGATGGTAGATTTTGAATTTTTGTAACCTATCTAAGGACTATTTATTGAGTTTTGGGTTTAATTAGGGGTTTTGAGGGTACTTCCTTTGGAAAAGTGGGCTAATTAGGCTTATTTGGACAATGATAGGCTAGTTTGGACCTGATATTGTAAAGGACTCCATAGTGAGTTTGGGATATGTTTTAGTACTCCATAAAGGGTACTCAAAAGTGTCAGGGTTATTGAGATTTGGTGTAGGGGTTGTGAGGAAAAGAATGACAGTCCTATTTGAAGGGCTACTAGCATTAGGTAACCAAATATAGGAAATGGTTGAGAAATGGATGGGCAATTTGAGTTGAGGGGTTGCTTTTGGTTGAGATTGAGTCTCCATGGAGTAATAAGGTCCTAGATACCCTTGGTTAAGTGGGGAGAGTGGAAACTCTTGTTGGCACCTTGTGAAGATTGCTTGTGAACTAGAAAAAGTTGTTTGTGTGAACCCCATTGTTGTGAAATATGGTATCAATAGAATAGAACCATCCCTTGCACTACATCAAAGTGGTATCATAGCTTAGGTATTAGATCTCTTGAGGGAGATTGGTTGAAGTTTGCATAGAGGAAAGGTTGGAAGGTGAAGAGCCAGGATGCCTCCTAAGAATAATGGAACTGTGAGAGGTTCCAAGAGTTGAAAGAAAGACATGCTAGGTTATTAGAGTCCCATAATGTTGTTTTAGCAAGACTTGCTTCTCTGGAGTCAAATCAGAGAAGAGGTGTTGCATTAGATGAGGAGAGTGATGAAGATGAAGGAGAAGAGTTTCAAGAAGTAGAGAATGAGGAAGAGGAGTAGAATTTTACAAGGATATTGAAAGCAGTCAAAGGTGATAAACATAAGGTAAAAGTTGATTTGCCCATGTATGTGTTGTGTGGTTACACAACACACCCCATTTAGCCTTGACATAATAGGGACCCAACTTTTCTTGTTACTTGTGGCTTGTTTGTTTTTTGCTTTGGGCGGTTTGGTAAAATCAGTCATGCATGTAACCTTGTAAGAGGGTGGATTTGCCACTATGATGAAGTTAGTTGTCAAAGTTAGTAATTCCCATCATTAACTTCATGGTTGCAAAGTACACAAGATTCCAAGTAGGTTTGTCTTTTAGATCACCCCAAAATTGTCTAAGGGAAGAAAGTTATGTTAAGTCAAAGTTTGGTCAAACCTTATACCCCAGGTGGGGGGTCATATTTCTAACATCAGTCATATTTGATAAGATCACCCAGAAATAGGATTGTCACCTGATAATCACTCGGTGTGCGATGCATAGACGTCAAATGTAAATAGGAACCGATATCTACCTGTCGAAGGACTTCGCATATCCCACGGGGAGTCATATTTTTAACATCAGTCATCTTACGAATATCACCCTCTTTGAAAATATCACCCTATGTCAAATATGATGGTGACATCATCTAATTCCCGTGAACAAAAGAAATCACCTCGATGATGACATCATAATTCCATTTAAACCACGGGGGGGTATATATCTAATATCCGTCATATTCCTTAATATGACGATGACATCATTAAAACACGATAATTAAAAGATGTCGCTGACATGATGATTTCACCTTGATATTTTCTAAGGAAAGGGGGGTCATATTTTAGATACCCCTGATCTTAGTTCCATGACCCGATATATGCCATGGTCAAACATTGACTATATCACCCGATCCTTTGCACTCAGTTATATGACGGGGGATCTTAAGCGAGGGGGTCATATTATCCGGAGGGGTCATATTTCTGAACATTCCTTGATCTTTCAAAGATTCCCCCCCCTTTTTAACATTAAATGCAATTAAATGCTGTAGATGAACTCCCGCCGGTCACAAATACAAATTGAACACTTGGTCGCATCTGTGGATTCCCTACAAGTGATCAACAGATTTAATCAGGACAACGCATTTTTACCTTAATTTGTCCTATTGATCTGTTTTAAAGGTAAAATTCAAAGGTCATTTTCATTCACCTTGTGATAAATCAAGAAATTATAAATCTCTGAAGTCAAACCCTCAACAACTACATGTCAATGGATCGAATCCTTCAACGTAACAGAACGGTTGATCGTAAGCGTTTACAGTCTTCCCCCATAATCACTCATCTAATCCAAAAGAAAGTATTGTCAGGTAAGTAACTGTAAACCCTCCCATTGTCATTTTTTTTAATTTCAGGTAGAGTATTTATTCTTACTGAGGTATGGCTTTGTGATAATACGTATAAAGGTAAAATACGGAGTAATATACAGAGTATACATGATAGAGGTACATGATGTTGTAAGAATGTATATGGACACCATAGGGTAAAATATATCAGGTTTATTGCAGGAATCCATGGCAGATCTCAGGAGAAATAGGTCTGAGGAGGAGTTCCTCAAGCCCATGTTTGTGCAGCCTAAGGGAGTATAGTTCAAATACGGAGTTATTGGTGATACACACTAGGGAGATATGGATCTGGTAGTATGGTCAACAAGATTGGACAATGATAAGGATAATGCCATTCTGGATGGGGTGTTTGTCTCAGGTATGTGGCATGTAGCTAGTTTTCCCTATGCTATGGATGCTTTGGAGCTGGTAGTGGAGTGCACAAAAAATTACAATCCAGAAACTAGGCGGGTAGAGAAGCATGGGAGGATATATGCCGACTTCTTAGTCAAGGGCATACCTGCCACTTTCAATTTGCCAATTGTAAAAAGGATAGTAAATGTGGACCTGCATAAACTAGAAACAGAGTATAACAATAATAAGAAGAATACGAGGAAGAGGATGTATCAAAGGAGATCAAAGAGTAGTACATATATTGCCTCAGCCAAGCTACCCATACATCTGTACAAGTTTGATTTTGATGATGAGTACCAATATATGATTTCTCTGTTGAGTAGGATGACTGGCAGGCCTCATGCAGAAAATTTCAAGAACTAGATGTTTGGGATCATCCAGATGGTCTTATATGCAGACAACCCACCCCTATGGGCTAAGATCATTAGTGACTCATTGGATGAGGGAATGAGGAGCCTGTGAGGACAAACATGTTTAGTTTACATGACTTCATACGTGGTGTACTCTTGTGCATATAAAGGAACTTTTGATGCTTTGAAAATAGTGGGTAAGGCTGGTGGTGATACTGATGATGCACACATATGGGATCATTATCCCCAATTGTAAAGGAAGGCATACCTCCTAGACTATAAGCTCGTAAATGATGCATTCTCCATGCATTTGGTCAGAACTATGGAGGAGGATAGGAGTAAAAGGATGAGCATGGAAGCTCAAGAAATTATTTATCGACATGGAGCCTGGTTTATCTAGTTTGCCACTTTCTCATATATTAGGATTGAGGGATTTGAGGGACAGCCTTTTATGTTGCCAAGATACCCCACTGATTGGGTCGTATTGATGGAATTTTTTAGGTAGGTATCAACAATAGTTGAATCCTATAAGGCACAAAAGAAGATACCTCCAGTGTTGTTTCCAGTATCCATGGGCTGGTATATGTGGCAAGATTCAGAGAGTATAAAACATGTCATCGGGGGGTTGAAACTGATGTATCTACAACCATTTCCTCTGGCCAGATCATATGATCCTTATGGCAGGATGTAGAAGATAACAAATACATCAAAATCATCTAGAGAACTTTTGGACCGATTGTGATGATGAGGCTGAGGTGAGAAGAAGGAAATATCAAAGAATCACCTTGAATCAAATTAAAACCTTTGACTGTATCCCGGTGACAACACAACTGCATAAGGATGATGGTAAAATCATGTCCAATGAATATGAGGACAAAAAGGTGTATAATGACACCATATTGGCCCTAGATCTCACACAACAGGACGATATATCCTTAGATCATCTGATGAATGGGGTGATCCAGTTGACCCAGGCTTGGGTGGATGCAGAGATATCTAAACTAAAGAAAAGGGGTGTTTCCCTTACGGTTGATACTAAGAAGAAGAGGCAAGAGGTGTCTTATGAGGAATACGATGATTTCCTCACTTAAAAAAGCAAATCCAACAGGGAAAGATTGCCTACAAAAAAACAAAAGAGGATCCCCCCTAAGGGTAAGAAAATTAAAAATGAACCAAAGGGCGTGATAATAGAGAGGATTGTCACTATAGTTGTAGGTGCATCTACATCAGCTCAGGCATCTACATCATCTACATAGCCTCTAACAAAAAAACCAAAAACTAAAAGAATTTTGAAGCCCACAGTTGAAATTACAAAGATGCAGGTGGAAGGCCAGGTCCTGTAGCATGAGGTGGAAGAGGGAGACCCCTTGGAAGAAGAACAATTAAATAAAGAACCTAAAGATGATGACTTGCTGGTAGCCAACAAGAAGAGGAGGGGGATGTTGCTGATGTCACCACCTAAGAAGCAAAGAATGACCATAAGGGGAGATATCCATATTGACCCCATCATTTTGAGAGGAGCAGGTGATGAAGTTTTTAGGAAGGAGCTATAGCATGATGTTCCTCTTCCCACCATAATCAAATTCAAAACCAAGAAAGCAGAGGAGCAAGCAAGAGAAATGCTCAAGATGAGGAAGGAGGTTCCTTTCTCTTTAGATGATACAGTAGACTTATCTGATGATGAGGTGGTCCAAGATGTGGCTACTCAACAAATGAAAACTCTAGTTTCCAACACCCAAATGACTCCTCATGGAACTCCATTAGCTTAGATGGTAGTGTTGGAAGAAGTAAAGCAAACAGAGGAAATGAAACAAGGTAGCCCAGAAAAGGGCAGCCCAACAGATAGGGCTAGACAATTTGGTTGAAGATGCTACAAGTGCAATGAGTTTGGACATCCAACATTCAAGTGTCCTGAGAAACAAGGATCTACATCAAGTGGTGGAGAGAGGAGAAGTGAAAGGAGGGCTCAAATAGTCCAAGAAGAAGAATGTGAAAGTTCAAATTCCACTAGTTATGTTGTTGCTCCAGAGGTAGGAGAGTCATTAATGCTGAAAAGAACATTGTTGCAGGTATCCAAGGAGAAGGAAATGAGTCAAAGAAGGAGTTTATTCAAGACTACGTGTAGATGTAAAGGTAAAGTATGCAAAGTTGTCATAGATTCAGGTTCAATAGATAATATGGTGTCTAGGGAGATGGCAAAGAAATTGAAACTAGATAAAATACGTCATGAAGCACCATATAAAGAATATTGGGTAAGTGATAATCAGTCAATTTTGGTAAATGAACAAGCATACGTTGAGTTTTAGATTGGAGGGTATAAAAATAGGGTACTTTGTGACATTTTGTCAATGGATTGATTCCACTTACTTCTTGGAAGGCCCTGGCAGTTTGACAGGCATGCACTATATGATGGGAGAGTAAATACATACACTATAAAAAAGGATGGGCATACATTTACTTTGACACCATTGGTGGAAGAAGACAAAGGTAAGGATAAAGAGGCTAAGGTGATGATGTTTGGGAAGAAGGCATTTGTCATTTCAAGGCTTACTAATGCTATGACAGTAGATGTGAAGGTTGATTCAAAATTGAAGGATGAATTGGTAGTGAATTGGCGTACCCATGTCATGGTAGGAACAATGGTGTGTCCATTAGTTGGGAGAAAGGTTATAGGGCAAGTAGGATCTACAAGTACAGTGGGCTATAGTCATGATAGTATAGTGGTACATGAGGCTGATAAGACAGAGGGTCTAATGATAGTGTTGAGAGGATAGAGTGGACAAGGAACTAAGGGAAGATATAAGCCTGAAGCTGAGATAAAGAGGATGTCAGTTCAAGGAGCATTTGGTAAGTGTTTGTTTGTAGGCATGAAGGTAGGAACATTAATAGGTTCTGATCAAGTAATAGATAGAAGACAACCATCAGGTCTGATTGCAGAGAGGGAGTCATATTCAAGTGTAAACAAGGTCAAGGAGGTAGGGCATGATACAAGATCTCAACATTTGAACCAATGGAGAAGATTTGTAGACCAGAGCATGTGTGGAAAGCAAGGAGGAACTGAGATAAGGCAGTACTCATGTGACATGAGTCACTTTTCAGGGGGGTTGTATGGTGTAGGAGCACCAAAGCCATCATTTGCAAATTTGAACATTTGAAGGTCATTAGGTTGAATCCAGGGAGTTTTGGAGTAATTTGAGTCTTTTGCATTTAATAAGGTCTATTGAGACCATTGCTATGTAATAGGGATCAATTTTGAGTCATTTGTGTCAAAGTGTTAAAAGGTCCAAAAATGTAAAAAGTTGTCAAGGGCAACAAATTGTAAAAATGCAACTTTTCAAGAACTTGAAGGGTCATAGGGATTTGAAAGGAAGTTAGAGATGTTTGGGTGGTTAGGTTTGAATGAAATATGTATATAAATCCTCCAAAAGGCTTGAGCAAGGATGGATGAAGGCTATATTGAAATTTTCATATCAATAACAATGTGTTTTTTTGTATTTTCTCTGTTATTCTACACTTTCCAAGGATTGTACAGTCTTATACAGTTGGTAATTGCTTTAAATATCATTGATTTTCTATAGATGCATGAATTAACTCCCATTTGCATCTAGTTTGAGAGTCTGACTTTGAGATTTGTGGGAGATTTCATCAATTTTCTGAGAGTCTGTAGAAGGCCAGTGAAGGGTTTGACTAGGGTTATGATGTTATAAGTCATTCCGCCTACTGTTAAGGCCTGTAACTTGGTGGAAAGACCTTTCACTTGGTAGATTAAGTGTTCCCATGGCCTAGAGGACGGAGAAGATAGGTTGTTAGGATTTGGGTGATGTCCTAGGGTAGATTGCCATGGTTTTCAAGTGAAAATGGGGTATTGAAGTAGGGTTTGGCCTAAATGATGATGAAACTATTCATGTGATAGTTTTTTGAGTCTATGCAAGTTATTTATGAAGTGTTGGAGGCATTGGTTGGGTTAGATAAGCCTAGGAGATAGGATTTTCAATAAACCCTTGTCAATTGTATGCAAAGTGAGGGTTTCAGAGTGTGGGATCCTAGAGGTCATGACTCTAATGAATGATGGTAGATTTTGAATTTTGTAACCTATATAAGGACTTTTTATTGAGTTTTGGGTTTAATTAGGGGTTTTGAGGGTACTTCCTTTGGAAAAGTGGGCTAAGTAGGCCTATTTAGACAATGAGATAGGCTAGTTTGGACCTGATATTGTAAAGGACCCCATAGTGAGTTTGGGATATATTTTAATACTCCATAAAGGGTACTCAAAAGTGTTAGGGTTATTGAATTTTGGTGTAGGGGTTGTGAGGAAAAGAGTGACAAACCTAATTGAAGGGCTACTAGCATTGGGTAACCAAATATAGGAAATGGTTGAGAAATGGATGGGCAGTTTGAGTTGAGTGGTTGTTTTTGGTTGAGATTGAGTCTCCATGGAGTAATAAGGTCCTAGATACCCTTGGTTAAGTGGGGAGAGTGGAAACTCTTGTTGGCACCTTGTGAAGATTACTTGTGAACTAGAGAAAGTTGTTTGTGTGAAGCCCATTGTTGTGAAATATGATATCAATAGAATAGAACCATCCCTTGCACTGCATCAGAACCCAACACTTTCTCAAACACAATGAATAGATAACAAAACATAGATCTCATAATGCTACAACATGGGCTCTGATACCAAGTGTAATGCCCCAAGATTTCACCCAAGATATTAGCCAAAAAAATACCAGAAAAAGAAAAAAATTGTTGTGTTTGTAAGTGCAATATTTACATGTTTCTACCTTGTTTTGTAGGATGCCTCCCTGACGTGTTCGACGAGCACGATCACACCACACAGCGTCAGTTGAGGTGCACAGTGATTCCTCAGCCGAGGGACTGGCATCCGTAGTTACAGCAACACCACCTGCGCCACCTGTACCACAAGCACCACTAGTACCACAGGTGACACCAGTATTGGATATAGGTCCACAGATCTTACAGACACTATAGGCTATGTTAGACAGGTTACCGCCAGTGATTCCTGAGCCACGTGTAGAGCCTCGTGTTGATCTGCGAGAGGAGCCACGTGCCTAGTCACGTATTGAGCCACATGAGGAGCCCCGCGTTGATCCACTAGAGGTGCCACATGTGGAGCCCTTCGTTGAGATTCCTGACACAACAGTAGAGGAGGTAGGGTCAGCCTCCCAAGCACGGAGCAGGAGTCCTCCGAGACTTTTGAGACGAGATGAGATCCAGAGGGCAGAACAGGTTCAGCATGGATTATATGAGGATGGTGTGGAAGAGCCACTTGTGAGACTTAGAGACAGAGGGGACCCCATCAGAGATCTACTTAGGCTCAACCCACCCACTTTCGCAGGTGCTAGAGAGGGAGCCGTGGCCGAGGCTTGGCTGATTAGTTTGGACAGGTGTTTCGCATTGCGACCATATGGAAGCAACACGAAAGCACGAGTGGTAGTCCATCTTCTTAGGGATGCAGCAGCTACCTGGTGGCGCACAGAGGAGTGTAAGCACCGATTTTTCGTGGATACACTCACATGGGACATCTTCATTGAGCGCTTCAATGCGCGATATTTATCTGAACATTACAGACAGTGCAGGATTGATGAGTTCCATGATTTACAGCAAAGGGGACTCACTGTTACTCAGTATGAGAGCCGATTCATTGAGCTTTCTCGTTACGTGGAATACCTCCATGACGAGAAAATTTTAATACACAAATTCATCAGAGGGCTAAATCACGGGATAGCAGGACCAGTTCGTATGGCAAATCCCCAGACCATGAGCGAGGCTGTTGAAAAGGCCCTTATATCAGAGGAAATTCAGGGACGAGGGTAGAATTCACGCCCACAGTACCAGGAACGTAATCCCCAACAACAGCAAAACTTTCGAAGGCCTCAAAACACAACATAGAGAGGAGGATATAATCCTTCGTCATTACCTCCTAGGCCTCCACAACAGTAGCAACATCAGCAAAAATCCAAATTTCAACAGAGGGGTCAGGGAGGACAGAACCGTGGATGGCAGCAGCAGGGTTCATGCAGAGATCAGAGACAGCAGGGTTCATCGGCAGGACCCGCGAGGTCCCAGCAGTCTTACAGAGGCTCACAGGGATCCACTGGACGGACTGGGCAACAACAATTGGGCAGAACACAGTCAAGGCAGTTACAGGTTAGAGGACCATGTTATGTGTGTGGTGGGGCAGGGCATCTGGCTAGAGAGTGCCTGCAGGGATTTAGTGCGGGGGGATAGCCCCGATCAGGAGGATTTGAGCAGACCGTAGGTGACGTGGGCAGATCCCACCACATGTTTGTAGCAGTTGATAACCGCCAGGCTGATTTCCAGGCCTCAGTCATAGAGGCAGCAGGTACAATCGGAGACTTTCCCATCTCGATCCTTTTTGACTCAGGAGCTACTGACTCCTTTTTGTCTACATCGTTAGTGGAGCGTTGCAGGCTGGTGGCTTCTAGGCAAGACATTAGGTGGGAAGTTGAGTTGGCCTCAGGGGCCAGGATGTCAGTAGATTCCTTGGTTAGAGATTGTGAGATCACATTGGGATCATTCACCACAACATGTGACCTTAGGATTATGCCATTAGGATCTTACAGATTAGTTCTGGGTATGGATTGGCTTGCGGCACATAGAGCCAAGCTTGACTGTCGCTAGAGGATGATTAGCTGTTTAGACGATCATGGTTCGTCGGTTGAAATAGTGGGCATTCAAAAGCCCACGGCTGTTAGTATGATATCCGCTCAGCAGCTTAAGCGCTGTATGCGGAAGGGATGCCAGATGTTTGCCATCACGGTCAGTGATAGAGTAGAGGAAGAACCTGAGGCTACTTTAGATGATCACCCTGTCCTTAGAGAGTTTGCTGATGTATTTTCGCCGGAATTACCAGGTATGCCTCCACGCAGAGAAGTGGACTTTCACATCGACTTAGTGCCGAGTGCAGAACCGATATCCCGTGCACCCTATAGGATGACTACACATGAACTCACCAAACTTAAGCTACAGTTAGAGGAATTACTTGAGAAGGGGTACATCCGACCTAGCGTTTTGCCATGGGGTGCACCAGTTATCTTCATGAAGAAGAAGGATGGGTCTCTTCGTTTATGTATGGACTACAGACAGTTGAACAAGGTGACAGTGAAGAACCGTTATCCTCTACCTAGGATTGACAACCTTTTTGATCAGATGCAGGGAGCCAGAGTGTTCTCAAAAATCGATCTAAAATCTGGGTATCACCAATTGCGCATCACGGAGGTAGATATTCATAAAACTACTTTTCGAACCAGATATGGCCATTACGAATTCACAGTGGTACCCTTTGGGTTGACAAACGCTCCTGCAGTATTCATGAGTCTCATGAACGGGGTGTTCCGTACTTACCTAGATCGGTTCGTGATAATATTTCTAGATGACATTTTGATTTATTCACGGACTGAAGAGGAGCATGTAGAGCACTTGCGTCAAGTTTTGCAGCAATTACGAGAGCAGCAGCTTTATGGCAACTTGGTGAAGTGTGCCTTCTTCAGGACAGAGGTGTAGTATTTGGGACACATTTTATCAGGTGATGGCATCTCCGTAGATCCATCTAAAATCAGAGCAATTCAGGAATGGCCAGCACCCACCAACGTGACAGAGGTCAGAAGCTTTATGGGGTTAGCTTGGTATTATCGTCAGTTTGTCGAGTGCATCTCCAGGATAGCACATCCCATTACTTCCCTTCAGTGAAAAGGGAAGGGTTTCAATTGGACCGAGCAGTGTGAAAAGGCCTTTGGAGTCCTCAAGGAGCGTCTTACCAGTGCTCCTATTTTAGCGGTTCCAGATCCTACAGAGGATTTTGTAGTTTGTACAGATGCATCATTAGAAGGTTTGGGAGCCGTGCTTATGCAGGGTGGTAGAGCGATCACATACGAATCACGGAAACTAAAGACACATGAGTTAAACTACCCTACTCACGACTTAGAGCTCGCAGCAGTTGTTCATGCTTTAGTCCGCTGGAGATACTTCCTCCTAGGTTGACGCTTTGAACTCCATTCGGATCATCATAGTTTGCAGTATATTTTTACACAGCCAAATTTGAACACCCGTCAACGGCGTTGGATGGAATTCCTATGCGAATATGACTTCGATGTCCACTACATCAAAGGGAAGGAGAACGTGGTCACTGATGCTTTGAGTTGAAGGGGCCACAAGATCCAGACCCTGACCTTGAAGGTGGACTTGAAGGATCGCATCTTACAGCATCTGCCGGAGGACGAATGGTTTCTTGAAGTGCAGTAGGCATTATTAAATCAGAAGGCCCTTGAGGGCAAATTTACAGGATATACCCTTGAGTCTGATGGTATGCTTCGACATCGGTAGCGCATCTATGTACCCCATGCGGGTAATCTTCGTACAATAATCCTATCAAAGGCTCATAGAGCACCCTATGCAGCACACCCAGGAGTGAAGAAGATGCATGCTGACTTACGACAGCTTTATCATTGGGCCGGGATGAGGTGTGACATTGCCAAATTTGTTGCTCGTTGCCTGGAATGTCAGAGGGTCAAGGCCGAACATCAGCATCCAGCAGGATTGTTGTACCCTCACAAGATACCTGAATGGAAATGGGACACCATTTCGATGGATTTTATCGTTGGTCTACCTATGTCCTCACGTCGCCATGATGCTATTATGGTGACAGTTGACAAGCTGACCAAAGTGGCGCTTTTTTCACCAATATGCACAACATACAATGCACCATTAGTGGCAAAGGTGTTTCTTGATCAGATTGTTAGATTTCATGGGGTACCTCGCCGCATTATATCTGACAGAGACTCCGTATTTACGTCTTCATTCTGGAGAGCCTTACATCAGGCGTTGGGCACACAGCTCAACTTCAGTTCAGCCTATCATCCAGAAACTGACGGACAAACAGAGAGAGTTAACCAGGTGTTAGAAGACATGCTTCGCATGTATGTGATGGACCATCAGTCTAGATGGGAGGAGTACCTATATCTAGTTGAGTTCGCCTACAATAATGGGCATCATAGCTCGTTGGGTATGCCTCCTTTCCAGGCATTATATGGCAGACCATGCAGAACACCTTTGAGTTGGGATCGGATAGAGGACAGAATGGTCAGCGGTCCAGAAATAGTTCAGAATATGGAACAGCAAGTCAGACAGATTAGACAGAGACTTCAGGAAGCACAGGACAGGCAGAAGAAGTATGCCGATGCTAAGAGGACAGACCGAAGCTTCTCTGTGGGGGAAAGAGTATTTTTGAGAGTGCGGCCGCACAAGAGTCCAATCCGTTACGGAAAGGGCTCTAAGCTCGCACCTCGATTTGTAGGACCTTTCAAAATTTTGGAGCGGATAGGACCAGTAGCCTATCATCTAGCCTTGCCACCTAGCCTGTCACGTATCCACGATGTATATCATGTATCAGTTTTACGTGAATATATTTCTGACTTATCTCACGTGTTGGATTGGAGTGCTCTTCAGGTAGAGGCAGACGGACAGCTGGCGTTGGAGCCAATTCCCATATTGGCTCGTCGGACGTTGGCCCTTCGAGGTCGAGAGCTGGACCAGGTTAGAGTCCAGTGGGACCTATACGACAAAGTCACAGCGACATGGGAAGATGCAGAGAGACTGAAGACCCTTTATCCTCACCTTTTTGATGACTTCCACGAGGAAGTACCGTCTTAGGGGGAGAGGATGTGAGGACCACCATTTTTACTTATGTTGTTATGACTATTTACATTACTGTTATTGTTATTTTTTTTATGTTTGTGGGATAGCAATTCCTGGAATTGTCAAACTATTAAACTTTATTATGATTTCGGAAAAACTAATTGGGTGATGTTTGGATAAGTTTACATTTCAGAAAAGTTAAATAGGTGATGATGGAAAATTGTAATATGATTTCATTTATGTTAATTAGAACTATGTCATGATAATGCATGTTTTTAAGTTGCTTCGGCTATGATGATTTTATGTGGTTACTGATCTTGTAATTTAGTGTGCAGGAATTACTAATCGAACCACAGATTTCGGAGATCATTCTGCACCTCGTTATTTGTTATTCCCTGTTAAGCCGATCTGGTTCCACGAGGAACCAAGATCTCTTTGTGTTTGATGTGATGATGTAATGTGGTCTTTTGTATGGTCGGGTGGGTTAGGTTACCCTCATGTAACATTATTTTATAATTTGTGTTGTAAAAAAAAGATTGAATTTGAATTTCCTTATTTTATTTAAATTTATGAGGCCTTTTCTTGTGCTTTACCTTGACCAGGGGTGTCTTGTATGGGTTAAAGTTGACCCTGGGTTATACCCCATGGGTCCAGGGGCCCATTTGGCATGGGTAACCCTTGAGTAACCTCCATCTAGTCATCTTAACTTCCCCCTGAAGTTAAGTGGCGAAAATTGGAGGTATGGAGGGGACATGATGGGTTGTACCAACACCCAACCCATCCCTCTACAATCCCCAAGGTAAGAGATGACTACAAGCCCATCCATTATTGAAGGATTGACTTGAAGTCACCTTCTCCATTAGTGAGATTCCCCCATGTGAAGTGGGGCCACCCATGTGAAGGAGGGAAGAAGAGGCATGGGTCACCTGTCTTTTCCTCCTTTAACTCCTTTTATTTCTCCCATGCGAAAGAGAAATGACATGAGGAAAGGGATAAGGGGTACTCTAGGGATGGGTGAGTGACATAAGCCACCAGGACAGAATAGTGGTTTTGGGAAGGGTGAGGAGGTGACAAGTGTCACCTCCCCATTTCTCGAAACTGAAAAGAAATGGGGTTATTTGTTTCCAATTTTGGAAGGGAGGGAGTGGAAAATTTTGGGAGAGTTTTATTATTATGGTCAGAGAATAGGAAAGTTAGCTGAGAGGAGAGAAAAGAGAGAGAGGAGTTGTTGGCTAAGGTTGGAAGAGAACTCAGTGGAGCTCTACATCAGTTTCATTCCAGGAGGGCTTTGTAAGGTTGGTTTGGTCTTTACCTTTCTTTCGTATATCTGAATGTGTATGTAAAGAGTGTGAAAGATGATTATTTGTTTGTGTTATAGTTGTGTTTTCTGTGGGGTTTGTTGTCGGGTTGTTTGACAGAGCTTCTCCCACTTGGGAGAAATGCTCATCAAGTTTGGGGTAGGGGAGGAGAGATCCTCCTCGGGTGCATACCTGTTTCCATCTTTTGGGATGTTGAAAGCCTTGAGGGCATGTATCTGTGACTGTATCTTTGACTTGAGAGTCAAATACAGATTTTCTTAAAAATTTGTGATCAAACTTGGTTTGAGACCAAGAGAAATTGTATTGGTTAACTTATCTGTAAGGGTGACACTCTGGAGTCGAGTGTGTCCACTCTCCTGCCCCTTATGAAACTCACTGTAGTTGAGTTTCCGTGTTGTGTAAATTACCCACGGGTGTTTGTGTGCTTTGGGATTGTTGTTGTTACTGTTGTGAAGTGGAGTGCTTGAGTTACCCAGGTGTGAGTATGGTCTCCCTAGCTCGGGGGTGACCCTCTTGCAGGTCTACGGAAGGGAGGAGAGCTAGATGAGTGGTGTTTTCTTCTTTGTTTGTCTTTGATACGCAGGTTTTCTCTTGGAGCTTCTGGTTGGATATTTATGAAGAAACAACTTATTCTTCTTTGTCATGAGAATTAGGCCAGGTTCATTTCATTAGATTTGAAGATAGAGCACCTCTCTTGTTATTGTTGTAATTTATTGTTACCCTGGGAGTGAAGGAAATCACCTCCCTGATCTTGTTATTGATGGACTTTTACTTGGTTGTCACAAGCTATCAGTTGTATATTGTTGGGAGAAGGAAGTTCATATCTGGGAAGTTAGTTGTATGTATCCATGGTTTCAAATTCTCTTGCTATTTGTAGTGGAAGAGTTACCTTTTCTGTAATATGAATGTGGTAAACAAATACCTTAAATTTTCAAGTTATGTTGCTTTGTAAACCTTTTGAAAGGAAGAGTTCATTTCTTATTTGCAATCTAATCTGAGTTTGTTTATGTAATTAGAAGAATAGAACTGCTAAACTAATTAAAAGGTCAGTTTTATGGTTCATTGTTCTAATGGAAAAGATAGTTTATAAATGATTAAGTTTTCTTCTTCATAAGTAATGGATTCAGTTATTTTGTAAGTTTTAAAGAAAATCTATTATATAATTACTTCTGTTTGTCCCAAAAGTTGAAATGGACATGTATTAATTGCCGAAATAAACTGATAAAAAAAACTTCATTTTCTTAAGTATATATATATATATATAATCTTTATTACCTGATCATTTTAATTGACTAAAAGAAACTGAATAAAGTGTTTAATTTGAGAAAATTATGAAATATAGATATATATATAAATATATAAATATATATATATATATATCTATATATATATAACAGTTGTTATTTAATTATCATTTTGACAGAATGAGAGATACTGAATAAATTGTTTGATTGAGAAAATTATGAGATATTCTGAAAACTGAAATATATATATATACATATATATATATACATATATATATATATATACATATATATATACATATATATATATATACATATATATATATATATACATATATATATACATATATATATATACATATATATATATATATATATATTAATTGATATGTAATTATCATTGAATAATAATAAACTCGTATTAAATTTTATGGCCGCCGAAATAAAAGCGAAATTAGAAATCGCTGTGTAAAACACAGTCAAAGTTTGCACGGTGGGCGGTGGGGAGTAATCCCCACCGCAGTCTCCATTTGTTTTATTAGAGGTGTGGGGAGGGGCGGAGCCCCACCCACACCCCACATCGTGGGATGTGGGTGGGGCTCCGCCCCTCCCCACATCCCTCCACCCCTTCGACCCCGCGGAGCTCTTAACTCCGCTCCACAGCAGCGCTTCGCCCGCCGCTGTTTCTTGCGGCCTCCGTCCCTCTGTGCGGCCCGACCCCTGCCGCCAGTCCCCTGTCACAGCAAAAACATAAAATGTTAAGCATAAAAAAAAAGTTAGGGCTATTTAGCCCTAACATATATGCATTGTTTCATTTAAATAACAAAAAAATATATATATGTTTTGTTTGTGGATATTCCACTTGGTTGGCATAATATATATATATATATATATATATAGATATAATTATCTCTATTTATACCTTATGTTTTGAAAGGGAATTGTAAATCAATATAGATATAATTATATATATAGTTCTATATGTATATATATTACATATATATATTTATATATATGGGATATATATACATAGAAGAGGTTTCATGGACCATTTTATGAGGCCCTCTCTATAATTCATAATAAGGAGATTTGCAAATTAAAATAAAACAAAAAATATATATTCACAGTTAGGTTTTATTAAGTGTTGAACGAAAAAAAAACCAAAGAATTTATGCTTCCTTGATCAGGGTTTTATAAAGAGGAGAACCTCCTACATATATTAACAATGATATAGGATTTACAATAAAGAGTATTAATATTAAATATTAGTAATAATAACAATAGTAATTATAATTAAGAGAAAATAAAATTATAATTTAAAGAGAGCATAAAGGAATTTACTGGAATACTCCAGAAAGAGTTTCTCGGAAGTTTCCACTATCAACGTGATTCAATACCGGGAAAATGAAGAGGCAAATTACACGTCACCTTACTTAAAAGGTCACTGGAAATAAACTTAAGGAGTCATCACAGACATTCCGTGTGAGGCCATTTTAATCTCAACTGTAGTAAACGTCCATATAAGTAAACCTGTAAGAGAGTCAGAAGAAGAAAAAGTAACATTGGAAAAACACAGAGGAGAAAATGTGCGACAATTCCCACATGGGATAAGAGAACTAAGTTGATGGACCCTCCAGCCAAAATTTGCTTAGGAACAAGTTTAATTAATACATACAAGAGAAGAAACCTAGATTAGAGAAGACTAGGAGACCGAGTCCAGCGAAGTAGTAAACTAGCCTATGTGACCTGGATCATCCAGAAGTTAGGTTTAATATTAACAATAGAAACAGTGATAACCCTGATTGATGCCCAATATGAAGAAAGGAAAATGAAAGAGAGAGAGACCGAAATATAAACAAACTAAATTATCAGAGAAATAGTTAAGGTGAGCGCGATAAAGATACAAACAAAATTAAGACCCTGAGGAAAGGGAAGAGAGAGCAAACGAATCGCCTTGTTGAGAATGCTAAGTCGAAGGAGGAGTATGTTTCAGGAAGCAAGAGAGGAGACAGACAACCGTGCCTTGTTGAAAAATGATTAAATAGGGAGATCACGAATAGGTTTAGTCAGAACAAGGCGTCGTGGGAAGTTGTTAACTTGTCAGTGAACCACGTGCGTAAAATAGTGTTGAGTAATTCCCACTTACGCCGTAAGGCGTTATGCTGTCAGAATTTTACCGAGATTTAGATTTAGGAACCCTGATATTTTAAACCTAGCAGTGACATTAACAGCGTCGTAGAGACCCCCTTGTTGGTCTACTTGCATCTAGTTGCACGCAATTGTACTTGTACCCCACCGACAACTGTAGTGTTTTTGCCTTGAACGAACACCACCGAGCATGCTACGCATGCGAAGGGGTTTTTAGGTAAGCGCGAGAAAATTTTTGATATTTCGTGTCATGACCACATGACATATGTGGCTATGACACGTGTGATGTGTGTTGTGACCACATGGAAAATGTGGGCATGACATTATGCAAGTTGTTTGCATGGTTGCAAGGTTTCAAGCTGATCTTAATGAACTATTTGTATATACATTTTGATGAATGTCCTAACCTCTGGTATGTGTTTTCTAAGTTTGTTAAAATCTTTTAAAACCCTAAACTTAGTGGCTTGCCACATTTTCCTTGGTCATCTCCTGTTTTAAAATGTTGTTGACTACTGGTAGCCCGTTCCTAGTCACTTAAGTTATCTCTTAAGTATCTTTCACCATCAGGTTATCGACCCTCATGTCTAGGGTTACCCTTTGTATCATGTGACCTAGACTACATCAAGTGCCCAACCAACTTAAATAATGTTCTATCTTCATATTGAGTGTTAGGCATTCTTTATTTTTTTGTCCCCCCCACTCGTTCAATCTAGCACAACCCTTTATAAAAAACAACATTTACGCATGTGTTGAATCTGGGCCTTAGGCCATGACCACATCGACAGGATCTTCCTTTTTCGCTAAGGTTGTCTCCCTCACTGGGCTTTATTCTAGGCTTCAGTGGTGCCACGAGGGCTGATGTTGTGACCATGTGGCATCCTAGTGCAGGGGCACCATAGTAAAATCTACTATGTTGAAAAAAGGCCTATTTGGCCATGTCATCTTATGCGTGTTTTATTTTCTAGAAATCTTTGTATTTCCATTTGGGCAAATAATGGACACATTTTTGTATCTAATAGAACCTGAAAAGATCAATAGGAGTTGATTGGGATTCAGGGCAGTTGGCCTTCCCTAACCATTGAGCAACCGTTGATCTTCCAACTCTGGCTTAATAAAAGCATAGAGGAGCAACCGAGAAGGAGTTCAGTAGATTTGAGAATTGTGATTTGGAAATCATCTGAGAAATAATAACTTCTGTTTGTCATTTCCTGTGTTTGACCTATGTCATAAATATTTCCTAACTGTTCATAATAGCTTTCTGTTCTCTGAATTGAAATAGTTAGTCTTGTTGCAAGTATGGGTCTAACCAATGTTGTCATTGATGTCAACATACTCATGTTGCATTAATGAGAAGGATTGGCTGAGCTGTGTGCTGAGGATATTTAGAAAATTAGTCTCAATCAGGAACAGTGAAGAATAGTGATGACAATAAGGTAAAAGTCCAAGATAGGTTGAGGATCAGAGGATGCAGTTTAAAGGGTTTGTAGGTATAAGTCTTGAGATGTTCCAGTCAAGTTTTTAGAGGTCCACATGAAGATTAGAAGAAGTTATGGTCACTCAAGTAGAACTAGTTCCGGCAGGTGTTTAGAGGTGACAGAGTGACATAGATAGGTCCGGTGAGATCCGAAAATGCATTATCCCATTTTGTGGATTTGAGGAAGTGTTAAGAACATCCTTGTGAAGTGTCAAGTCGATTGGTTCATGGTTTGAAGGTCCAAAAGAACCTGTTCCTTTGTGATAGTGATAATAGACTATGTTCTTGAGGTTCCGGATGACAGAGAGAAGGATTCCAGTAAGCAGATGAAGTGCAAATGCTCTTGGTGATTCAAAAAAGCTCGTGGTGATCTATGGATTGTGTCTAGTTCATGTTGGTGGTCCACATTGAAGTTAGAATGTGCATTTAAAGAATAACCACTAGATGATGGTGTTCTTCCTGAGACTGGATGACCGAATGTATTACACGTCTTGCGGATGATCTTGTAGATGTTTTCCAACCTAGATGATTATTCCTAAGTCGATGCCTTGTATAAATAAGGGATTGTGAAGTCTTTCCAAAGTGTGTTATGTGGTGACGAGTGTGTGGTAGTGAGGAGTGTGAAAGGTAGAGCAAAAGTATTGGGCTCAAATGGAACTGATTCATGCATGGTGAAGATGTTATTCTCTAGTTCATGAAGGTGATTCTTATTTCTTTGTAGACAGTGTGTCTCTTGTAGGCAGTGAGCCTCTTGTGAGTAGTGTGCTTGGGCAGTGAGCCCTAATTGGAATGTGCCATTTTTGTTCTTTCTATTCTTCTAACAGAGAATACTTTCTTGGGTTAATCACCCCATGGTTTTTCCCTTAACTAGGTTTTCCACATCAAAATCTTGGTGTCTTATGTGTTGATGAGTTTCTACTTTTGATTTGAATGCATTATGTTTCATGTTTAATATACTGCTAATTACTCAGAAGATTTAAGTGTGTAAATTAGAGAAAGTTTTGTACAACTGATTCACCCCCCCTCTCAGTTGTATGCCCTAAGTCTAACAATTGGTATCAGAGCTAAGTTCCTCTAAAAGGAGCTTAACCACTTGAGGAGATCCAGGATGTCGTCTTACAAGAAGGATAGTCTGAAGTTTGATGGAACCAACTTTTCTCTTTGGAAAGGTTGCATGAAATGTCACTTGTAGTGTATGGGAATGGCGTACTGGTCCATGGTTACAAAATAGTATGTACCTCCACAGGGTGGTCCGACAACCCTAAATGAAATCACAGATGCTGAAAACAATCTACAGACCAAAGAGGCTCTTCTAAGTGCATTATCTGACTCAGAGCTCTCAAATGTTATTGACCTACCAACTGCCTTTGAGATTTGGAATAAACTGGAACTTTTGCATGAAGGAGACCAGTATATTAAATGTGCAAGGTTACAGAGTCTAAAAGGAAAATTTGAAAAACTAAAGATGAGAGATGATGAAAATATTACTACTTTAATGCCAAGAGTGAATGAGTTGGTTTGTGGAATTAGAAATGCTGGTGGAGTCTTGGATGAAAATGAGATTGTTGGTAAAATTCTCATATCCCTTCCTGCTTCTTACAAAATCAAGGTTGTTGCCATTGAAGAATTCAGAGCCCATACAACTATCACAAGAGATCAATTGGCTGGGAAATTGGCTGCATTTGAAATGACAGAGTTTGGAGATGACCCTCTCAAGACTGAATCTGCATTCAAAGCCAGTGCCTCTGTTAAAGGTAACCAAAGGTTTGATCCAGGAGAGAATTCTTCAAGGAAATTGTCATGGTATGAAAAAGCAAGAAAAGATCTGGAAGAAGAAGTAGAAACTGCTCAACTTGAAGCCCTCATTGCAAAGAGGCTGCCAAGAGGATCTGGTAAGTATGAAGGAAAATTACCTTTTAAGTGTTTTAACTTCAATAAGATTGGTCATTTTGCCTCAAGGTGTCCGGAAAGATTTTCAAGGCAAAATCCTAACAAGCCAAGGTTCCAAAAGAACTGTTACTATGTACATGAAGATGATGATAATGAAGGAGTAATAGATGATGAATCAAAGATAGGAAACAAATCCAAAAATGAATGGGTGTTCATTGCCATCAAGGAAGAAGATCCAATGTCCTCTATATCTGTCAATCTTAAGACTGTGGAAAGAGCTCTGGCTGCCCAAATTGAAGAGAAGGATGATTGGGTTATTGACAATGGATGCTCTCACCATATGACAGGTGACAAAAATAAGTTTGTAGATTTGGAAAGGTATGAAGGAGGATTGGTAAAGTTTGGTGATAATTCTGCTGGTAGAATCAGAGGAAGAGGAACTATTTCTTTTGATGGAAGAAACAAAACTAGTAATGTATTATATGTTGAAGGTTTGAAGAACAATCTTCTCAATGTTGGACAGTTGGTGGACAAAGGCTATGATCTCTGATTCAAGGATGGAAAATGCAAAATCTTTGAAAGATTTAGAACAGAGATTGCATCCGGTACTCAAACTAAAGGTAATATCTTCCACTTGGTTGGTACTGGTAAAAGCTGCTTATTTGTTCAAGTTGATCAAAGTTGGTTATGGCATAGAAGGATGTGTCATGTGAATTTTGATAATATCATCAAGATAAGCAATACTCAAGCTATAAGAGATCTTCCAAAATTGGTGAAACCTACTAACAACTTGTGCAAGGAATGTCAGTTGGGAAAGTTGAGTAGAGTCTCATTCAAAAGCAAGGAACTGTCCTCTACCGGATTATTGGACTTAGTTCACACTGATCTTTGTGGTCCAGCAAGAGCCAAGAGTATTCAAGGAGATAGATACTTCATGCTGCTAATTGATGACTATTCCTGAATGATGTGGGTAACCTTTCTAAAGGAGAAATCAGAAGCTCTTGAGAAATTCAAAATATTCAAGGCTATGGTAAAGATTGAAACAAGATTAAAGTTGAAATGTCTGAGGTCTGATAGAGGTGGAGAATTCACATCCGGTGAGTTCATAGAGTTCTATGAGAAACATGGAATTAAGAGACAATTGTTTGCTCCTAGGACTCCACAGCAGAATGGAGTAGTGGAGAGAAAGAACCGGACCATCCAGGAAGCATCTAGGACCATGATGATGGAAGCAAATGTTCCTCAGATCTATTAGAGAGAAGCTATCAGCACTGCAGTCTATACTCTCAATCGAGTTCAAATTAGAAGCAATACCGGTAAGACCCCTTATGAACTTTGGTTTGGCATTACTCCTACTGTAAGATATTTTAGAGTCTTTGGTAGCAAATGTTACATCAAAAGAGATGAAGATCTAGGCAAGTTTGATGCTAGAAGTGATGAAGGAATATTCTTGGGTTTCTCTACTCAAAGCAAAGCATACCGATGTTATAACAAGAGACTAAGAAAGATGATAGAAAGTACAAATGTGAAGGTTGATGAGGCAATAGAGAAACCCTCAAGGTTTTATGAATATGATGAAGATGATCAGAATGGTGTTCTAGTTCAAGGAGCTCAATCCTCTTCTGAAAATCAAATTCAAACTGATCCGGTAAATTAGGAAGAAGAGATAGGTCTGAATAAGCCTGATCAAGAAGCAGAAGTGCAAGAAGCTCCTAAAGTTCCAAGGTATATAAGACTGAACCACTCTGAAGATCAAATCATAGGTGACAAAAGCAAAGGTGTGCAAACTAGAAGGAAAATTGCTCAAAATTCAAATGAATATTATCTGATTTCAAAGATTGAACCTAAGACAATAAATGAAGACTGCAAGATGAAAATTGGACCAAAGCAATGGAGGAAGAGTTGATGCAAATTAAGAAAAATCACACTTGGGATCTTATTCCCAGACCTAGAAACAAGAATGTGATTGGAACCAAATGGGTCTTCCGAAACAAACTAAATGAAGTTGGTGAAGTAATCAGAAATAAAGCCAGATTGGTCTGCAAGGGCTACTCTCAAATAGAAAGAATTGATTTTGAAGAAACTTTTGCTCCGGTGGCAAGAATTGAAGTAGTCAGATTATTCCTTGCCTTTGCTTCCTTCAAGGATTTCATGGTATATCAGATGGATATCAAGTCTGCCTTTCTAAATGGTGACTTGGAAGAGGAAGTGTATATAAAGAAACCAGATGGATTTCAGTTGTCTGATCATGGTGATATGGTATGCAAGTTGAAGAAGGCACTGTATGGATTAAAGCAAGCCCCAAAAGCCTGGTATGAAAGATTGGACAAGCATCTTTTGAAGATTGGTTTCAACAAAGGTACTGCTGACAGTAACTTATATTTCAAAATTGATCATGAAAACATCTTGATTGTTGAAGTATTTGTTGATGATATCATCTTCGGAGGAAGAGATAGTATGTGTAAAACTTTTGCAAATCAAATGAAAAGTGAGTTTGAGATGTCTATGCTTGGTGAAATGAATTTCTTCTTGGGTCTACAAATTACTCAAACAAAGAAAGGAATCTTCATTTCTCAGACCAAATATGTGAAAGAACTGTTGAAGAAATTTGGGATGGAAGATTCAAAGCCAATGAATACTCCCATGGCAAACAAATGTAAGTTGAGAAAAGATGATGACTCTCCTAAGGTAGACCAGACAAAGTAAAGATCAATGATTGGAGGATTATTGTATCTCACTCAAACTAGACCAGATATTATGCAAGTTTTTGGTCTTGTTGCTAGATTCCATGCTGATCCTAGAGAATCCCATGTCATGGCAATCAAGAGGATCTTTAGATATCTAAAAGGGACAATTGAGTATGGTCTGTGGTATCCTAGAGATCATGATTTCTCTCTTCCTGCATATACAAATGCTGATTGGGCAGGAGATGTGGATGACCGGAAGAGTACCAGTGGTGGAGCTTTCTTTTTTGGAAAGAGATTGGTTTCTTGGCTAAGCAAGAAACAAGAAGCAATATCCATGTCTACAACTGAAGCAGAATCCACAGTAGTAGTAGGTAGTTGCACTCAAGTTTTGTGGATGAAGCAGATGCTAAGAGATATTAAAGTAGAGTATGAGGAGCCTATCACAATCTTCTGTGATAATTCAAGTGCAATAAATATTTCTAAGAATCCGGTGTTGCATTCTAAGACTAAGCATATATCTATCAAGTTTCACTTTCTGAGAGAGCAAGTGAACAAGGATGAAGTCAGACTGGAGTTTGTGCTCCTCAAGGATCAAATTGCAGATATCTTTACTAAACCTCTTCCCAAGGACTCTTTTGAGTATCTCAGGGAGAAGTTAGGGGTTATTGCCCCTCCGGTGATGAACTAGAATGCACTGATGTGCATCAGTCCGGTGGATATCATAGTCATATCTTGTGATCCAGATTGATGATGAGGAGCTGCTACTCAGGGGGAGCAGCAGGTATGATTCTGAAGTATTGGAGTTGCAAGTATGAGCCCTTTACCATTGATGTCAAAGGGGAAGAGAAGACATGTAAAAAACAAGTGGTTGATGATCAAAGGGGGAGCAGTAAAGGAACAGAAGACATGTGAATAGTTGTTGTTGATAGGGGGAGTTGTGACAGTAAGGAGAAGTTCTTGTCTTGATGGTTTTTCACATCATATGTTGCCATCAATGACAAAGGGGGGGATTGTTGCAAGTATGGGTCTAACCGGTGTTTTCATTGATGTCAACATACTCATCTTGCATTAATGAGAAGGATTGGATGAGCTATGTGCTGAGGATATTGAGAAAATTAGTCTCAATCAGGAACAGTGAAGAACAGTGATGACAACAAGGTAAAAGTCCAAGATAGGTTGAGGATCAGAGGATGCAGTTTAAAGGGTTTGTAGATATAAGTCTTGAGATGTTCCAGTCAAGTTTTTAGAGGTCCACATGAAGATCAAAAGAAGTTATGGTCTCTCAAGTAGAACCGGTTCTGGCAGGTGTTCAGAGGTGACAGAGTGACACAGAAAGGTCTGGTGAGATCAAAAAATGCATTATCCCATTTTGCGGATTTGAGGAAGTGTTAAGAACATCCTTGTGAAGTGTCAAGTCAATTGGTTCATGGTTTGAAGGTCTGGAAGAACCTATTCCTTTGTGACAGTGATGATAGACTATGTTCTTGAGGTTCCAGATGAAGGAGAGAAGGATTCCAGTAAGCAGATGAAGTGCGGATGTTCTTGGTGATTCAAAAAATCTTGTGGTGATCTATGGATTGTGTCCAGTTAATGTTGGTGGTCTACATTGAAGTTAGAATGTGCATTTGAAGAATAACCACTAGATGATGGTGTTCTTCCTGAGACTGGCCGACCGGATGTATTACACGTCTTGTGGATGATCTTGTAGATGTTTGCCGACCTAGATGATTATTCCTAAGTTGATGCCTTATATAAATAAGGGATTGTGAAGTCTTTCCAAAGTGTGTCTTGCGGTGATGAGTGTGTGGTAGTGAGGAGGAGTGCGAAAGGAAGAGCAGAAGTATTGGGCTCAAATGGAATTGATTCAAGCATGGTTAAGATGCTATTCTCTAGTTCATGAAGGTGATTCTTATTTCTTTGTAGACAGTGTGTCTCTTGTAGGCAATGAGCCTCTTGTGAGAAGTGTGCTCAGGCAGTGAGCCCTAATTGGCATGTGCCATTTTTGTTCTTTCTATTCTTCTAACAAAGAATACTTTCTTGGGTTAATCACCCTGTGGTTTTTCCCTTAACTGGGTTTTCCATGTCAAAATCTTGGTGTCTTATGTGTTGATGAGTTTCTACTTTTGATTTGAATGCATTATGTTTCATGTTTAATATACTGCTAATTACTCAGAAGATTTAAGTGTGTAAATTGGAGAAATTTTTGTACAACTAATTCACCCCCCCTCTCAGTTGTATGCCCTAAGTCTAACAAGTCTAAATTGTCGAAGATGAATAGATAACCATTCCACTGGTGGACTTCCCAAAGAAATCAATGGAATGGCATTGGTCTGTACATATTTTTGTTTGTTTTTCTTTTCATTAACTTGTTTGGAGGGGTAGATGTTCCAGACTGAGGATTTTGCACAATAGCTTACCCTAGCATCTCTATGTGCTAGGCGTAGAATGTAGATCAGACTATGCGAGAGTGACAACCCAATCGCCATGTCACCGAGACTTAGAAGTGAGTTTCCATCGAAGTCAAATGGAGTCAAGAGTACTGGCGCATCGGGCAGATAACTTAATGTTGGACCGACAACATTGGTCTTATCGATCGAGAGTATCAAAGTGATAAGGGATAACTTATGCTGACGAAGAACCATCAGGAGTAATCAGCATATCGGCAACTCCAGAATAAGTCCCACCAACAGGTCTAGTCATGCTGAAGAGGGGGTTGGTCCATCGGTGCATCAGCTTGAGTTGATAAGTGTTTGTCAATGATAGAGGTCACAGTGATGAGAGATTGGTTTCGATTGAACTAACTGTCAGTCAAACAGAGATGAAGTCTCACCGATAGGTGGTAATCAGGCAGACTTGGTGTTCAGAAAAACATTTCCAATAGTCGCTGATAACATTTTTATTGACGATAGGCAAGAAGCGGGAGCCACCCATCATTGAGAAACGCGATGTCAGAGTGACACGTTAAAGGAAGACCAGTGTTGTTTTTCTGGCTAAAAGGCAAAGACTGTTGAACCTCATATTGTTTCTAAATCTTTTTTCTCCTCATCATATTGGTATCAGAGCCCAAAAAGATTTGGACGGTAAGTCAAATTGAGGATTTGCAGGAGTGTTGGCATTTGGGTGATGTCCATGAATAGTAAATGTTAGCAGAGGAGAGTGAAGGAGAGGCTAGCATCATGCCTCCAAAGGGGATGACAGCAGAAGTACTTAAGAAGTTCCAAGAGATGGAAGAGATGATCAATATTGGAGTCAAGGAAACACTCTAGGTTGAGTTGAAGGCACTGAAGATAGGAAAGAAATCAGATGATGAATCTGATAGAGAGGAAGAAGAAGAACAAGAACAAGAAGAGGCAGAGATACCGACTGAACAAAAGCAATTCCTAGAAGCCATTAACGCTATTGGCAAGGACTCTTTAGAGGCTTGGATAGATATCCCCATGTTCAGTTGAAAGATGAATGCGGACGAAGTCATGGAATGGATTGAGGCTCTAAACAACTACTTCGAATATAAGGAAGTTCCTAAAAGTAAGAGAGTTAAGTTTGCAAAAACTAAACTCAAAGGTGCTGCCCTTACATGGTGGAATTACACACAAGGAGAGAGGGTAAAGAATGGGAAGAGTATGATCTCTTCATGGAATAGAATGCTAGAGAAGATCAAGTCCCAGTTCCTTCCATCTGACTACGAGGTGCAAGTTTATAAGAAAATGTAGAACCTCAAGAAAAAAGATATGGATGTGGCTACTTACACCAAGGAGTTTCACAAATACACTCTTCGTTGTGGGTACATGGAGGATGAAAAATCCAAGGTAGAAAGGTATCTAAATGGTCTGAGGTTCAATATTCAAGATGAGATAAGTTTATTGACCCCTAAAACTATGGAAAAATGCTTTCAAGTAGGATTAAGAGTTGAGGAGAAGCTACAGAGGAAAGGTGAGTAGTAAGGTAGGGGAAGAGGTGGCAGAAATTTTAGAGGTAGAGGTAGTTTTGGAGGAAGAAGTCCTAACCAGAGGCCTAATGGTCAGTCTAGCCAAGGAGAGCAAGTTGGGGACTCGAGTAGTAGAGGAGGCTATCGAGGAAGAAGGCCTAATGGAAGAGGTGGGACAAATGGATCAGGTAGAGGATCCAAGTTCTCCAACATGAGATGTTATAACTGCAATCAGATAGGGCACCCGACTTATAAGTGTCCAGAGAAGGCCTCAACTTCTCATGGTAATGAGAGAAGAACCACATTTACTCAAGAGGATGCAGGGAGTGTGACATCTCTGGAAGTGAATTTGACATCAGAGATGGGAGAAAATCTGATGATCAAGAGGATGCTACTCAAAGAACCAGTGCAGACTGAACCGTCACAAAGAAGAGCTTTGTTTAGAGTCAACTGCAAGATCCAAGGTAAGGTTTGTAAATTTATTATTGACTCTAGTTCTACTGACAATATTATATCTTTGGAAGTAGTAGATAAATTGAAATTAAAAAAGATACCCCATAGCTGTCCATATAGGGTCAGTTGGTTAAATAAGGGACAACATATAGTCATCAATGAACAAGCATGCATAGAAATCAGTATTGGGGGGTATAGGGACAAGATATTGTGTGACATCCTTCCAATGGATACTTGCCATCTTTTGCTAGGCAGACCATGGTAGTTTGACAGAAAGGCTCATCATGATGGGGAAAAGAATGCTTACTCATTCCAAAAGGATGGTGTGACCTATAGGATACATTCATTAGTAGAAGAGGATCAACAACATGTACGGTCTAGTATAATGCTGGTAGGAGAAAAGGAGTTCCTTGAAACAGTAGAAGAATCGAGTGGAGTAGGGTTTTCTCTAGTTGTGAAACCTAAGGAGAAGAAAAGAGAAAATGTGAGAGAAGTAGGGCCTAGGGAGGTCAGAGAACTACTTGAGAGTTATAAGGAAGTAATTGCAGTAGATATACCAGACTCACTACCACCTATTAGAGATATCAACCATCAAATTGATCTCATACTAGGAGCTATACTTCCCAATAAGGTAGCCTATAAGATGACCCCTCAGCAGAATGAGGAGATAGCCAGGTAGGTTCAAGAACTTTTAGACAAGGGGTTAATAAGAAAGAGTTTGAGCCCATGTGCAGTCCCCACTATTTTGGCACCAAAGAAAGATGGGAAATGGAGACTATGTACTAATTCCAGGGCAATAAATAGGATAACCATCAGATACAGGTTTCCTATTCCTATAATTGAAGACCTAATGGACTATTTGGGGGGTGCTACCTATTTCTCTAAGATAAACTTGAAGAGTGGGTACCATCAGATAAGGATAAGAGAAGGTGATGAATGGAAAACAACATTCAAAACCAATGAAGGGTTATATGAATGGCTTGTATTGCCTTTTGGTCTATCTAATGCTCCTAGCACTTTCATGAGGCTAATGAATGAAGTATTGCAGGATTTCATAGGTAAGTTTGTAGTAGTATACCTAGATGACATTTTGATATTCAGTAAAAGTAAAGAAAAGCATTTGAAACATATAGAGATAGTCTTGAAGAGGCTGAAAGACCAGAAGTTGTTGATAAAATTGGGCAAATGTGATTTCATGAAACAAGAGTTGATCTACTAGGGTTTTGTCATTTCCAAAGGTGATCTAAAGATGGATCCTTCAATGGTGGAGGCTTTTCTAAATTGGCCCACACCTAAGACAACAGGGGAGGTAAGGAGATTCCATGGTTTGGCCACATTCTATAGGAAATTCATTAAGAACTACAGTGACATCTGTGCACCTATGTTGGAAACCATCAAGGATGGTTGCAAGGTGAAGTTTGTGTGGACGAGAGAAGCAGATAGAAGCTTCGAGAGTCTGAAACAGAAAGTTGTTAAATTCCTTGTCCTAGTGTTGCCTGATTTCAATAAGGTTTTCACAATTGAATGTGATGCAAGTGGGTTGGCCATTGGAGCAGTGTTGAGCCAAGAAGGCAGACCAGTAGCATTCTTCAGTGAAAAGTTAAATGAAGCCAAGAGGAAATACTCCTCTTATGACCTAGAGTTGTATGCTATGGTACAAGCTCTAAAAAAATGGAGACATTACCTGCTTCCCAAGGAATTTATTATGTATATAAATAACCATGCTCTCAGATTTCTAAATGGGTAGGACAAACTTAGCCACAAACATATGAAATGGGTAGAAAGACTGCAAGCATACACTTTCACCATTAAGCATAAGAAAGGAGTCACAAACAAGTTGGCAGATGCTCTTAGCAGGAGGGTGTTGATAGTCCAAGAATGCAGTTGCAAAGCATGGGTGTTGAGTCACTCAAAGAATTGTATGAAGAAGATCAAGATTTTAGAGAAATCTACAAGGTATGCAATGAATTTGCCAATACTTTTCATAGTGATTTTTTAGATTTTACATTGCAAAATGGACTATTGTTCAAAGGATGTCAATTGTGTATCCCTAAATGCTCAATGAGGGATAATATTGTGAAGGAAAAACATAGTGGTGGTTTAGGAGGACATTTTGGGTTGAATAAGACTTTAGATCTGGTAAGGAGATTTTATTTCTAGCTAAGAATGCAGTCTGACATCAGAAAATTTGTTGAAAGTTGCATAGTATGCCAAAGAGCAAAAGGAGTCTCAACCAATGTAGGATTGTATCAACCTTTGCCCATACCCAACAGGCCTTGAGAATGTTTGAGTATGGATTTTATGATGGGGTTACCCAAAACAAGAGCAGGTTGTGATAGTGTGTTTGTAGTGGTAGACTGATTCAGCAAGATGGCTCACTTCATTCCTTCCAGGACCACTAATGATGCTAGCTACATTACAGGTTTGTTCTTTAAAAAAATTGTCAAGATTCATGGGCTACCCTTGAGCATTGTGTCTGATAGGGATAGAAAATTTATAGGACATTTTTGGAGGACTTTGTGGAAAAGATTGGGAACAAATTTGTCTTTCAGTTCATCCTACCATCCTTAGACTGATGGACAAACTGAGGTTGTGAATAGGTCATTAGGCAATCTCCTTAGATGCTTAACAAAAGAACATGGCAGTAGTTGGGATGTGATACTCCCACAACTAGAATATGCTTATAATGACTTGACAAACATGAGCACAGGTCTGAGTCCCTTTGAAATTGTATATGGCAGTCACCCTAGGAGTATTTTTGAATTGAGAGATGTCTAGGGGTTGGACAAAAAGAGTGGTCATGCTGATGCATTTGCAGAAGCCATGAAAGAAATAGACCGACATGTCAGAGATATTTTACACTAGAATAGTCAGAAGATGAAGGCTTGAATGGATCAAAGGAGGAGGGATGTGTAGTATCGGGTAGGTGACTTGGTCATGGTTCATCTACACAAAAATAGGTTGCCAAAAGGAAGCCACAAAGAACTAATGATGTAGAAGATTGGACCCTGTTAGATTCTAGAGAAGTATGGTCCAAATGCTTACAAGATTGAGCTTCCTGATGATATTGCCATTTCACCCATATTCAACATTGTTGATTTGACATTGTACAAGAGTCCTACTATAGGGGAGAATGTAGAAGACCCTGTCTAGGAAAATGAAGACTGGCTAAAGCACTTACCTTCTAGGAAGCCACCAAAAATGGAGTACATTTTGGAAAGTAGAGAAGCTAGGAAGACACGATAGAAAACATACTTTGAACATTTGGTTAAATGGCAAGGGCTTCCAGATTAAGAAGCTACATGGATGCTGGAGGAAGACATTCTAAAGCAAGGTAGAGATGTACAAGAATTGGTCTCTAAGAGGACTTGAGACATTTTTCTTCTGGGGAGTATGGTGCAGGGGCACCATAGTAAAATCTACTATGTTGAAAAAAGGCCTATTTGGCCATGTCATCTTATTCATGTTTTATTTTCTAGAAGTCTTTGTATTTCCATTTGGACAAATAATGGACACATTTTTGTATCTAATAGAATTCAAAAAGATCAATAGGAATCGGTTGGGATTCAAGGCAGTTGGCCTTCCCTAACCGTTGAGCAACCGTTGATCTTCCACCTCTGGCTTAATAAAAGCACAGAGGAGTAACCGAGAAGGAGTTCAATAGATTTGAGGATTGTGATTTGGAAATCATCTGAGAAATAATAACTTTTGTCTATCATTTCCTATGTTTGACCTATGTCGTAAATATTTCCTAACTGTTCATAATAGCTTTTTGTTATCTGAATTGAAATAGTTAGTCTAAATTGTTGAAGATGAATAGATAACCATTCCACTAGTGGATTTCCCAAAGAAATCAGTGGAATGGCATTAGTCTATACATATTTTTGTTTTTTTTCTTTTCATTAACTTGTTTGGAGGGGTAGATGTTCCAGACTGAGGAGTTTGCATAGTAGCATGCCCTAGCATCTCTATGTGCTAGGTGTAGAGTGCAGATCAGACTATGTGAGAGTGACAACCCAATCGGCATGTCGCCGAGACTCAGAACTGATTTTTTGCTGAAGTCAAGAGTATCGGCACATTGGTCAGATAACTTAATGTTGGACTGATAGTTTTGGTCTTACCAATCGAGAGTATTAGAGTGATAAGGGATAACTTATGCTGACAGAGAACCATCAGGAATAATTGGCAACTCTAGAATAAGTCCCATCAACACATCTAGTCATGCCGAAGAGGAGGTTGGTCCATTGGTGCATCAACTTTAGTTGATAAGTGTTTGCCAATGATAGAGGTCACAACGATGAGAGATTGGTTTCAATTGAACTAACTGTCAGCTGAACAGAGATGAAGTCTCTCCGATAGGTGGTAATCAAGCAAACTTGGTGTTCAGCAAAACATTTCCAATAGTCGCCAATAACATTTTTCTTGCTGATAGGAAAGAAGTATGGAGCCACCCATCGTTAAGAGATGCAATGTCGGAGTGACACGTTAAAGGAAGATTGATGGTGTTTTTCTAGCCGAAAGGCAAAGACTGTTGAACCTCATATTGTTTCTAAATCCTTTTTCTCCTCATCACATCTGCATAGGTATTTCGTGGAGGGTTACATCCCCACTGGGACTATTCTGAAGTACCTATGGGATTGCAAAAACTCAGACTATCTTCCAACTTGGTAGAGCCTGCGTGGTTGATGTGTATTGACACAGAGGACTTCGACTGTTGGTTTGACTTTTTTCCAAGGTTTTTGCCTTCACAGAAAATATTTGGGGCCCCTAGGAAGACTACATAGGGTGTGTTGTTTTCCCTAGAATTTCTACTTCCTGCTATGATGTCAAGTAAATATGTTTCATGGGAACCATGTTTTTCACTATAATCCTGAGGGACTCAGTGTGAGGAAGTGAAATGCTACCATGGCAAATGAGATCATTATATTTTTCATGACAGCTCTGGTCTTTGTTGGAGTGATTTCAAATCTCCATGAATTTTGTTGATTGGTATTAATCCATGACCAGGATTCAAAACTAATAGATGCATTCCTCTAGGCATGCTAACTTTTCCTAATGATCATTGATGGGATTCACAGGATAGATCTGATCAATGAGATCAAGGGATTCAATGGAGTGGAGAAGCAAAATAAACAATGAGATAGTGTTTCTTGCTTCAGGCATGAGAAGCTAGGGGTTAAGTTTTTTGCTAAGTCTTGTCTAGCTGTTGATGAGAGAGTTGGTTTGTTCATTCAAGTTGTGTCTTGTCAATGATACGTGATAAGGTGCAATAGGAAATAAAATTTCCTACATCAAGTGTTGGCCCACGATTGTCGTTAAAACAAAAAGTTGACCCTTCAATTTCCAATACAAGCACTAGAGTTAATGAATCCATGGGAGGTAGTTAGTCTATGTCACAAATCCTATGGGGAGCACTAACCATCTACCAACAAACTCCCCTAGCATTACCCAAGGGATTCAAACCAATGACATTTCATTCTGATACCAATTGTTAGCCCTCAATTGCTGTTAAACCAAAAGGTTGACCCTTCAATTTCTGATACAAGTTGTAGAGTTAATGAATCCATAGGAAGTGGTTAGTCCATGCCATGAATCCCATAGGGAGTGCTAACTATCTACCAACATCAAGAGGATTTTGGTGCCTCCCTTTCCATCGTCACTATGCAAGATGATGTTTTTGCTCAAGTAGGTTGTCATGCTTGCAGGGATTTGTTAGTATTGTTACCTAATGCTGAAGTTGGGTGAAGTTAAGGTGATTTCTAAGTATTGGTTATAGAATCCTTTTTTGTATTGCATTTTATGGAGTTAATGTGATTTCTAAGTATTAAGGATACTTTAGTTCATCTTTGTGATTCATAGCATTGTGTATGTTTTCTCTTGCTTTCTCTCAAGGAAAGAAATATATGCTTGGAGGATATTCAGTTAACTATTGTCTACATTATGGTTTTAAAGGATATTTTTGTATTCCCATGTTAAGGAGGTGTTAATATAAGGTATCAATGCCATTAGTCTGTCAGTAATGAGGTAATGTGGCTTGAATGATACATAGGTTTTGACCCAATTTGACTCTGTGGCCCACTGGATCAAGCACTAGTCTCTCACTGGGCTAATCTATTGATTTAGACCCACCCCAAAACAATTAAAGCTATATCTATTTCTATTGTCCTTTTGAGAGTAGTTTTGGACTAATATTTGTTCTCAATCAGGGTATGAGTTATACTGTCATAAGATTAAGCCAATCAAAATACAGTCAATCATTTCCCTGGTAAAATGCTATTGAGAACCTTATATTTTAAAACAATATCCAACATTAGCCAAGATATACCCCTTGGATGTTGTATAGGTACACCCACCTTGGTCTTGCAAAACCAAAAGTGTAGAGTATTTTTCAACTCTTTTGTTGTAATCTTGTTCGTTGGCTGCTGACCCAGAGACCTTAATCATAAGAAATTGGCTAAATATTTAGAGGACTCTGACATATCAGTTAAAGGATTCCAATAGATTGGTGACTCTACTAGGGACATATTATGAAAAATATTGTTAAGAAAAAGTCCATTGGTCTATTATAGGTGATTAGCATTTGTACATGTACAATGCAGTATCATTCCTTTTAGAAGGTGACGATGATAATAGTCTCCTCACTGGTTGATCGAAAAAGAAGTTATCACAGGTTTGGAAGGGGTGTTGTTGCAACATATTTGAAAATTTTTTATGTGGCTCTGTTATTGGAGAAAACCCATAATGAAAGAAGGTTGTAAAGAGCTTCTTGTTGTTTAAAGATCTATCCTCTGTGAAAAGAGGTTGCGACTCTATGAAGAAATAACCTAATCAAAATGTGAAAATAATTCTAGCATTCATAAATTCCAATTAGAAGAGGAATTTGTGGCGGTTATTGCACCCCTAGGTATTTTACATATTCTTGTCTCTATGAAAGGTTGTGCTATGTTTGGAGGTATCTTGTGAAACGCCTTGGAAATAATTCCATTCATTATTAAGCGAATGTTAAAGCACTAAGAGAAAGGAAAGTGTAGTCGAAAGTTTGCATACTTCTAAGTTACTTGATTGTAGCCTATATTTTTAGACGAAGTATGCATATTTGTGAAGAAACCCATTTAGAGGATCTTAGGCAAGTTGTGCTAGAAATTTGCACTATAAAAGGCTTGAGATCATGGATTCAAATGTCAAAATGCACTATGCATCACAACAACAATCATACCCTTAGAGAAGGGTCTTCTCTATTGAAAGATACAGAGCAATGGATTTTAATGGTATCCAAAACTATCCAAATCTTGTTTATGATGTAGTTAGAAATCATTTGCCAAGGTTTAGGGGCGATACATCTAGATTAGAAAGCAAGCATCTACAATAGTTCATTGACATAATGGAATATTATGAGGTTGATGTGGAAGATGTTGTCATGAAATTATTTGTTCAATCTCTAAATGCAAATGGAAGGGATTGGTTTACAAACCTACGTGTGCATTATATTTCTTCATGGAAAGAATTCATAGTGGCTTTTATTGATCAGTTTGGTTAAAGGATTAATGTAAGTTCATTAATCAATAAACTTGTCCAGATTGAGAAGGATGAAGGTGAACCAATTCCATCTTTTAATTTGAGGTTTCCAAAAAACCATGAGAGATATTCCTAAGAATTTTAGGACGAATGATGCAACGTGTTTGGTCATATACCTAAGTTCATTTGATGAGGAGGTAAGTTATTTACTGAGAGATAAAGATCCTATGACACTCAATCAAGCATTTATCAAAGCCATGGATATTGAGAGCAACTTGAGATTTTCAATGATGAAAGGACATATGTCTACAGATGCCTATCACTCTAAATTTTTTCATGCATGTGGAAAATGTAGAGAAAAGAATGGCAATAACTATGTTGATAGTAGCATTTTTGTTGCTACAGTTAGTGTATCGTCTCACCATCTGAATCATGGCTTAAGTGTTTTGCTGAAGAAGCTGGAGTTAGTTAGTTTTGACCAGTTGAGCAGTAAAATGTTACAAGAAGAAGAGGAATGTGGAACAAAAGTGGGAAATGCATACCTTAGAGAAGAAAATGAAGCATGTGGTCAACTCATTGGCTATGTAGATAATAGTTGTAGTCATCGTATTTCAAATACATGGTCTAATAAACATAAGAAGGTATGCGGAGTTAACCCCTGTTGTAGCTCTACTAGTCAATGAGTAGGAGTGTACCCAAGTTTTTAGTATGGTAAACCAACCCAAGTGACTTGAGGTGTTGATGTAGTATGTGCAGAGGATCTATCTAGAGATCCTGAATATAGCCTCAATATTGGGAAATCTCTTTGCTTTGATGACAGTGAATATGATCACTTCATTGTTGATTGTGGTCATCCTCATAAAATGGAAGAGGAAATATTCTCCTCAAAAAATAAATGTGTTGTAGGTAATGGAGATACTTATTTTCCTGAGAAAGAAGAACCATCTTGCGGTGAAGATTTTTCAAGATGTGAGTCAGAAGTATTAAACATTGATGGTATGAATGATGTTGAGAGTTCATCTACTTGTTCTTCATATGATTATGATGCTTTTGAATATATTGATGTTAGAAAGGTTTTAGATCCTTAGGTTAACCAAAGGGAGGGCAGGGTTACTGATGAGGTTTTCTCTAGTTGTAACCCTATTATAACAAATCTAGATGAGGGATCAAGGATAGGTGAACAACCTAAATTTCTTGCCCCTTCTTTTGAAGCATTTTGTGTCAAGATGGGTGGAGATTTTCAAGATGAATCAACTTATATTATCATTCCTGAGATGGGGAAAATGTTGACACAACTGTTAGTGATGCAAATTATTAGCTTGTGGTTCAAGGATTCAGTGAGATGATGAACATGGTTAAAGATGCATGTTTTTATGTGGGCTATGATATGAATAGTGATGAAAAGGTCACTAATATAATTCAGTCTCCTTTGCATAGCATTGAAACACCAAGTGATGTAGATGAGTTACATTGCCCAAATGTATGTGAATACATAAGTCATATGGATCAAATCAAAAGTGAACCTGAATATGAGCATTTTATTTTTAGAACATCTGGTAAATACTTACAAACTATGGAACAAATTTTAGATCATGGTTTAGTTGGTGCATCCCACCTTTCTGGTATTTGTTTAGATAGCCTTCCAGACCCAATTTTGAATCATGATTTCAACAAACCAGATCATGTGTCCATAGATGTGTTCATTAAACATAAGACTTATGAATTCTTTAGGTTTGGTCTGATAATAGATGACAAGGTTGATGTTTTTTAGTATTATCTGTTAGATGGATTACAAGTATTTTCAATTCCCATTTTAGCTTGATAAGGTTTTATTGGCACAGTATAGTGATTTGATGGATGCAATTCATTGCAATGTCTCACAGGATATGATGGATAAATTTGTTGTTTGCATGATATATGGAGAGATGCTTGAGTTAGAGCCTATTTGCAAAGATCATAAGAGCACAGAACATTTGAACCATAGTGTGATCAAGGGTTTTGTAATACTAGTGTCTAACTATGATTTTGATTAGCTACATTATAGTTATGTTTCTGGTCTTGCTTTCAAGCGCTCACTGGAAAATAGGGTATATGACAGAGGAAAACTCTTCCTCTTCTCTTAAGGTGGCCTAGGATCACTGCATAGAGAAATAAGTCTATGAATGACCCCTTCAAATTGGGCAGTTATAAGGCAAAATTGGTACTGGTCTGTGAATCCTAAGATCTGGATCCGCATGATGGCCTTGTAGTAATCTATCCCCAACTAGAACCACTATTTGTATTTGCATTTTGATGCATGTCCTGACCCCTGGTATGTGTTTTCTAAGCTTGTTAAAACCCTTGTAAAACCCTAAGCTTAGTGTCTTGCCATATTTACCTTGGTCACCTCCCATTTTAAAATGTTGTTGACTATTGGTATCCCATTCCTAGTCACTCAAGTTGTCTCTCAAGTATCTTTCACCATCAAGTTACTGGCCCTCATGTCCAGGGTTACCCTTTGTATCCCACAACCTAAACTACATCAAGTGCCCAACCAACTTAAATAATGTTCTATCTTCATATTGAGTGTTAGGCATTCTTTATTTCCCCCCTGCTCGTTCAATCTAGTGTGGCACTTTATTAAAACAACTTTTATGCATGTGTTGAATTTGGGCCTTAGGCCATGGCCATGTTGGTAGGATCTTCCTTTTTCATTGAGGCTATCTCCCTCGCTAGGCTTTGTTCTGGGCTTCAATGGTGCCGTGAGGGCTGATGTAGTGACCATGTGGCATCTATGCAGGTATTCCACAAAGGGTTACATCCTTGCTAGGACTATTTTGAAGCACTAGTTGGATTACCAAAACTTAGACTATCTTCCAACTTGGCAAGGCTTGCGTGGGTGATGTGTATTGACATGGAGGACTTCGACTATTGGTTTGAATTTTCACCAAGGTTTTTTCCTTCACGAAAGATATTTGGGGCCCCTAGCGAGACTATGGAGGGTGTGTTGTGGGCCCTGGCATGCCTACTTCCTATTGTGATGTCAAATAAATATGTTTTGTGGAAACTATGGTTTTCACTGTAATCCCAAGGGACTCAGCACAAGGAAGTGAAATGTTACCATGGAAAATTAGATCATTGCATTTTTCATGATAGTTGGTCTTCACTAGAGGGATTTCAAATCTCTGCAAAGACCATTTATTGGTTTTAATCCATGGCTAGGATTCAAAACTAATAGATGCCTTCCTCTAGGCATGCCAACTTTTTCTAATGATCGTCGATGCGATTCACGGGATGGATTTGATGGATGAGATAGAGGGTGTTGGTGGAGTGGTGAAGTGCGTTAAACAATGAGATAGTGTTGCTTTCTTTGGGCATGAGAAGCCAAGGGTTAAGCGTGTGCTATGTCTTGTCCAACTGCTAATCAGAGAGTTGGTTTGTTCATTCAAGCTGCATCCTATCAATGATATGTGATAAGGTGCAATCAAAAAGAAAATTTCTTGTATCAAGAAGATTTTTGTGCCTCCCTTTCTTCCATCACTATGCAAGATGATGTTTCTGCTCAAGTAGGGTGTCATGCTTATAGGGATTTGTCAGGATTGCTACCTAATGCTAAAGTTGGGTGAAGTGTGTGCTTATTATTCTGAATTGGGATGATGTTGAGATTGAGAAACCTACTTTGGCCATCTCATTATGGAAACAAAGGTTATGATTAGATTTAATGTGTGTGAAATCTTGGGACAGTGAACTAAGTGATGCTTCCTTCCCTTTTCTGGTGAAGCTGGTAGATTCCCATGAGATTTACATTTAAGGGTTGGCATTGCTAAGGTACTATCTAGAATAAGTTTGTAGAATGGGTGGACAAAGTTTGATTATCTAGGTAATGGGAGTCTCAATAATTGCACTATAAATTAATGCTTTTGGTGTTGTTTTGGGCATTGTTTCTATTTGTGCAAACAATATGGGGCACTATCCTTTTAGCATGCTATGGTTATTCTCCTATTCCTCAGATTTTTTCTCTCTATTTTCATGGTTAATGATTTGTCCTTACAAGATTAAGGGATTAGAGTGCTTTTTTTAAGGAATGGATGGTTCTAGAAAAATTGGGGAAGTTCAACAACATCCATTGAACTTCTGTGAGCTTTTCTCCATCTTGTCTTTTCATCCAGTTAAGGGCTTTATGTTTTAGTCTGTAGACTCCTGTAACTTTTTGTTCTTGTGAGTCCCTAGATTAGTCATAGAAGAAGAGAGGCGTTAGTGTTCTCTCTTCCCCTGCCTTAGTTCTTTGAGTCTTGGTCAGGCTTGGGTGATGATTGAGGGAGCGTTGTCCCCCTGGATGAAGCTAGTGGTGATGGAGAGGCAAGTCACAATTGCTGTTGTTCCCTTCCTAGTTGGAGGCATGGCTCTACTAGGGCCACCTAGTAGAGGGATCCTTTGGATCTTGATTGGGTGAGTTGGTTGGGAACTTCCCAAAGAGAGGAGGTGATTTGCCTACTTGTGCCTATGAGTGGTCATAATAGGTGGGACTCAAGCTTCCACTGCTCCCTTTCTCTATTGATCCTTGTGGGCACTCCCTTGTCTACTTGTGTGGCCGGTGAAGTTTAGCAAAGGGTTCTTGCATGTGAAATAAATTTCCTCATGTGAGGAGGGGCTGACCCATTAAAGCACCTTGTAATCCCCATTTTCCTTCAAAAACATGGCTTACTTCCACATCAGCAGTGAGAAAGAATGTATGACAAAATCAGTTGTTCTAGTCTACTTAAGGTGATGATTTTCTGTAGAAGTGTGCTTTAGTGACTAGAGACGGGTGCTTTGGCATCTTGATATCAATGTTTGTCATATGAAAATATGACACCTGTACATGGCCTATAGCTTGTTTTCTCCCAAGTTTTATAAATGGAAATTCAAGGCCATTTTGTAAAAAAAAGAAGGAATCACATTTTTAGAATATATTGTACTATGTGTTTTGATACAATGTAATATAGAAGAAAATTGTCTCTTAATATATGTTCAAATCTATAGAGCATCATTATTTTTAGAATTAATACAAAGATCATTAGTTACAGAATCCTTTTATATATTGCATTTGATGGAGTTAATGTGATTTCTAAGTGTCAAGGATACTTAAGTTCATCTTTGTGATTCATAGCATTGTGTATGTTTTCTCTTGCTTTCTCTCAAGGATAGAAATAAATGCTTAGAAAATATTAAGTTAATTGTTGTCTACATTATTGTTTTAAAGAATATTTCTACATTCCCATGTCATGGAGGTGTTAATATAAGGTATTAATGTCATTAGTCTATCAGTAATGAGGTAATGTGGTTTGAATGATACATAGGTTTTGACCCAATTTGATCTGTGGCCCACTAAATCAAGCACCGGTCTCTCATTGGGCTAATCTGTTGATTTAGACCAACCCCAAACCAATTAAAGATATAAATTTCTATTGTCCTTTATGTTGGCAAGAGACACTGTGTGGCTTCATGAGTGTTGTCATTGATGGCAACAAAGTCCATCCCACTCATCCACAGCACATAGTATGTCTATACCAGAAGTCAGATTGAAGAGTATCTTGGTCTAATGAACAAGAATAGAGCATGCAACAAGGTCTGACAATCAGGTCCAGATCTCTCAGAGGAAGTATCTTAGCAAAGTACAGACTTGGGGAAGTCAGTAGGAGTACCATGACTACTACATTCCAGGGATTGAGCCTCCGGTGATGAAAGTAAGAAAAGATATGAGCATCTAAGTGTTGGGTTCCTGACAGGTAGAACCAACTGGTAGAGCATCAGACTTTAATCAGGATGAGAAATTGGTGGTGATCAAGCTACTTGAGGGATCATTCATGATTGGATGACATGATTGATGACTTTTATGTCTATATCCTTGATACGCATCACATAGAAAGCATGGATTTAGCCGACAGATCAGTATGTTGGGAAAATCTTGAGTATTCCAGATGCCGACTAGAAAGATGTTGAGATCCTGGATGTGGATATATATACTAGATAGATTTCAGTATGAAGGGGTGTGTGGTGTGTGATAATGTGCAAAGAAAGGCAGAGATAGGTGTGGAAGCAATAATACAAGTCTGGTATGTGATAGAATAGCAGCACTAAAGCAGAGGAAGAATGAAGTGCAGTAGATTAGTTTATTGAGCCTAACCAGAACTGAACCTTAGCATATGTGGATGCCCCTAATTAGTTCAAACACCTAGTTACTTTCTTTATACCTTGTAGACAGTGAGTCTTTTGTAGGTAGTGAGCCTCTTGTGAGTAGTGTGCTCAGGCAGTGAGCCCTAATTGGCAAGTGCCATTTTGTACTTCTATTCTTTTAATAGAGAATATAATCTTGGGTTAGTCACCCTGTGGTTTTTCCCTTAATAGGGTTTTCCACATAAAAATTCTTGTGTTATGTGTGTTGATTTCTTTTCTGCTCTCATGTTCATGTATGCTCATAGATTTTGGTACTGCACTAATTGTTAAAGAAGAAAAGAAAGTTAAATAATTAAGATAACTGATTCACCCCCCCTCTCAGTTATCCACCTTATTTCCAACAATTAGTATCAAAGCTAAGTTCCTCCAAACAGAGCCTAACAGCTTGAGGAAGATCTAGGAATCTCAATGGATATGTATGGTATGAGGGAACAACTTCAGTCTACCCTAGATGATCTTGAGTAATCTCACTCTGAAGTCAATAACCTAAGGGAAAGACTCAAACAAGCTGATGATTTCATAAATGAACTCAAAGAAAAATTAAGTATCTTTATGAAAAAGAAAAAGGAACTACTTCAACAATTAGCAAATCAAAGTGAAACCAATGATACTAATGAAGATCTGAATGAGAAAAACAAGTTATGTGAGAATCTATCAAAAGAGGTCATTATGGTGAGACATGAAATGGAATCAGGGGTTAAGAAATTCACCCAAGAAATTGAAGAGAAAATAAAAATTGAAGATAATCTAAAAAAATCTCTCAAGGAGAAGTTAGAAGACTGCCATAAAATGGATAGAATAATCAAGCATCTAGAATCTGATCTTGAAGATGCTAGAGATAATGAAGAACAGCTTGAGAATTAGATAGACACTCTTAAAAGGGATCTTCAAACAACAAATGAATACAAAGAGAAATTCAAGATAAGTTCTGCTCAACTTGAAGTTCTTCTTGAAAGCCAAAAGAGGGTAGATGACAAGCATGGCTTGGGATATGAGAAAGGTGAAAGCTCTGGATCCGGTCAGAAGAACTCTGGATCAAGAAATCTAAGATACAGGCCTAGAAGACCTCCAGTAAGACAACCAAATTCTCAAAGATATCCATCCTTCAATGGATACTGCTACAATTGTAATAACTTTGGTCATAAAGCAAATCAATGCAGAAGAAGAACGAATCAGACTAATTCATCCTTCTCCAGATAGTGTTTTAACTGCAAAAGGTATGGTCACAAATCTCATGAATGTAGAAATATGTAAATAAACAATTCATTCAATGGTAGATACTTTGCATGAAATAGAATGGGACATATGGCTAATCAGTGCAGATCAAGAGCATATCAGTCAAAAATGCAAAGAAATGTTGTTTTCTACAATTGCAATAGATCCGGTCATATTGCCAAATTCTGCAAAAGTAGGAATCAGGATAAAAGGGGTCCGGTGCATCATAATCAAAATCAAGACAAAAGAAAAGAAAAAGTGAATGCGGATGAAGTTCAAAGGGAGATGAACAAGATTTGGGTGAAGAGAAGTACAGAAAATGTTGGGGATGGATTTGTACTAGAATCTGGTGCTGATATTCCTTCTAGAAATTAAATAGATGAGCTCTAACTCAGGGGGAGACGCAAAGGAAAATAATTTTCCCCAGCTAGTCAATTGGTGCCTAAATTTGCCACATGGAATGCTGTGGATTAAAGGGTTCTGAGAGATATATCTAAAGTAAACCTTAGTAAAATGTGAAAGATCTGCAAGAAACTTTGAAGAGTTTAATCATCTAAGATTAATCTAGTTTGGTAGGCATCCGACAAAAGTAGGACTTTCATAGTTTGATCCGGTGTGATTCTAAATTGAAATATCTTGATCTGCAGATAAATGGGATGATTCGAGGAAAGGAGAGACATTGTCAATAATCACTAAAAATAGTTCTAAGTGCATCTCAGTGATCTAGAAAGATCTCTCTCAGAACAAGGCAACCAGAATGACTTAAGTGGTGCATTTATTACAATATGAAATTAGGGTTTGTGCAGAGATAAAAGGGTTCCTTTACTCATCATTTGCACATTTACATTCAACAAGAAGATAGAAAGAGCTCTACAAATAAGTTTTCTTCAACCCTCTCAAGGATCAACCACATAATTTGATTCAACTAGCGATCTTTTCAGCTCATATCGTGAACCCTAGAAGCGTAAAAAGGTATTTCCGCTCTTGAACATCTCTCTCTGAATCTTTTGGATGATGGCTACTCCAAATGTTGTTAAGATCACTGATAGGTTGTGCCCTAAGTTTAAGAAACATCCTTACAAATCCCTAGAAGTCAATCCTCTAGGCGCATTCTCAAGCATTCCGCATGGGGTTCTGCATGTAGAAGATGTTAGGGCATACATTCACGCCAACATTGAGGAATTTGGGGAATCCAATTTGATGGATATCTATCACAAGGAATTAATAGATGAAAGAGTTAAACTTAAACCCTAATAAAAGGCCATCTGGGATAAGCATTTTGGACATTGCATCCATTTCCCCTGTTTTGCAGAAGATGAATGGGTCCGGTATGTTTTGAGTAGAATACATGACAACTTCATGTGGTTGATGAGGCCATTTAAGATCACAAAAGATGCCATTAGGGTGGTAACCAAATTGCACTCATCTGGTGGGTTGCCTGCTCTCAAATCAGTAAAAAACCAAACTGTAAGTGAGGCTACCGGATCAAAATTTGATCAAAGAGCAATGACAATTGAGGATATCATAGATCTAGATATCAAATTTGCTTCTATGATAATTGGTTATAAAATATATCACTCCAGTAGGGAAAATTTAGTATCTGGAATTGCTATATGTACTACATATGAAATGCTAAGGAAAAATGATGACTATGAGCTTTGTGAGCTTCTCCTGAACCAACTATTAGAGAATTTACAAAAAATAAAGAAAGATAAGAAGAATTCATTTAAGTACGGTGGCTTGATACTATGTCTATACTTCTACTATATGAATGAGCTACCCAGATCCAGTGGTTGGGTATGGCAAAATGACAGACCATTTGCCATACAAATTAGAGATTATATGTATGGGCTTGGTGATGCCAAGGATCAAAGTACAGCACTCTGGTGGGGTTACTTCAAAAAATTCCAAAGTATGATGCAGGCCAGGGAAAGAATTCCTCAGTCAATAGTTGAAAAATATAAGGATACAGTGTGCTTCATGGTAGACATTGATCAATGCCTAATGGAGGTAGTAGAACCCAAAATAGTCTGGATTATGCCAATGGGCTATGAGGTAGATGAGAAAATACTTGAACTACATATCCAACACCTGCTAAGTTAGCCTAAGGACCCTAAGGTAGAAAGGTTTGGCACCTTCCAAGAGTTGAGTGTAAAAATTCATGTTGAACTGAGACAACCTGAGTTCAAGAGAAACATGAGAAGGGAAGTAGAAGTTACCAAGAGATATGGGATATCAAAGGAGGTAGTTGATTCTAACAAAGAGAAAATAGAAAGAGCAGAGAAAAAGAGACAAGATGCAGAAAAATAAAGTGTTCTGGTGCAAGCCCCCTCCCGGACTAGATCCTTAAAGAGCTCTGCACCTGCCACTTCTAAGAGCTCAACAACCTCCAAACTGAAAGCTAAGACATCTGGTAAGGGAGAAAAGAGAACAAAAATCAAGGTCACAAGGTCCTATACAAGTCAGAAGGATGATGAAGAGACAGAGACAGATGAGGAGATTAAGAAAATGAAGAAGAAAAAGAAAACTTCCGAGGAATCCTCTGCCGGTGAAAAAAAGGAAGAAGAAGTAGAAGAATTTCTTGAAAGGCCTACTCTCTCCATCGATGATATCATCAAGGTAGTTACTGTGGATGGAAATCTGCAACCAATGACAGAATTCTATGATGAATATATTGAAGCTAACCAGAAGATCTTGCAAGATACTACAGTCAAGTATCTAAACATCTATAATAAAGCATTCATTGAAACCATAGCTCTAATTCCCAAAAGCCTAGAGAAGGAACTTGAAATGAGAAAGAACAATGCTAAGGCAAAGGACCTAGAGATCTGGGAACAGATTGCTATTCAATTCTATCCTTCCATTACCTCTCAATAAATGAACATGATCTTCAAGGACTGCAAGGATGAGTTCTGGAGAAAAGCAAGAATGAACTAGCTTATGCTTGGAGAGACTGATAGGGTGGAAAAATAAACTGAAGACATCCTTTGGAATGCCTTCATGAGATTCAATCTTCCCATTATAGAGGACATAAGTGATGAACCTTCTGCCATAGATATTGAAGGATCAACTGCATCCAAGGAAGATTCTACTGAGAAAATTGTAGAAGAGTCAAAGGAGATAGGTGAGGAGAAGACTAAGGACTTGGATTCCTCCATTTCAGAAGAGGAAGTCCATGAAGAAGTAAACAGAAGAAGATCAAATAGAGAAGAGCCCAGGTGATAGCTCTGAGGCTGTAGAAGGAAAGAAGACTGATGCAGAGGCATCCACACTAAAACCTTGACATACAGCATGTATGTCTACAACCCATCATCATCATCATATTTCCCTTAACATTGTCAGCATCATCATATTTTCTCTGTCGATCGATATCCTCCTACAAACAAACCTTCGACCTTTCGCCTGTCAGCAGCATCATCATATCCGGCTATTGGCAGCTTCATCATATTCGGCAAGCGCAAACATCCTCCTGATGTTCACTGTTCATCTTACCCCCAAACTCTATCTTCAGCATCATGATGTTCAACATCATGTTCATCAGCAGGATATAAAATATCCGGTTCCTCCCATATATCCTGATGACGACAACCTCATGCACCTTTCCTTCGATGCTTACATCACCCTGATATCCTGATGACGATTATCCTGATGACGATGACATCACATGCAGCTCCTCCAATATCCTGCTGTCAACCAAACATAACATTATCAGCCCGCGATGGTTTTATCAACCCGATCTTCTACCTTATGCCGATACGCTCCTCCTCGGCAACACTTGATGATGATCACCCCAATGCACATTCACCTTATGCAAACTACTGCATCATGTTCACCTCCATCTACTCGGATGATGCCCAAAGTAATCGTAGGATATACACAGAAATATCCTGATGATGCCGTTGTGATGGATTTTCCAACCTTAGCAAATTTTGATCCGCTGAACCTCCTGAGGTGACCCGATCTGCTTTCAGGGCGATCTTCCAGACTCAAACTATCAGCACGACCTAGCACATACCCATGCTAGGGTTCTCAACACATCTTGACTGCGATCCTGCACACCTACATGCAAACAAACACAAAATGCAGACTAAACCCTAAGCTATTATACATGGCCATTCCACCGATTCGACGAATCAACCGGTGGAATGGATCAGCGAATCCATGAAACCACCAGAATAGCAAATCGATCACACAATGGAATTCAAAACAGAGAATGGACACAAACAGGATCTCTTTATTTGATTTCAAAAGATGCAATTACAATACTCTGTCTCTCCCTCTGCCTCACTCTCTACAAATTCTGATCGATGATCTGCAATACTCCTAAAACCAACCGATCCTAATGCATAAATAGGATTTCCTGCGAGTACTACCACTTAACTCCAAGCGGCTGGGAAATCTCTCCAGGCGGCTGGGAGATCCAACCGGACATACAGCATAATAGCTGTCATAACAAACTACCTAAAAATAGTAAAGTATGGTCAACATGACCTTATTACAAGCATTGGTCTTATAAGACCTTCTTGGAAACATTAACCAGACCTATAACAAACTAACTGCCTCATGGAGGCCAGCTGTCAGGTAGGTGCTCCTGCACCATACTCCCCAACAGAAAAGAACTCATGTCCCATGAGTTAGGATGTGGAAGTCCTCCACCTTTACACTTTGTCATGTCAGTGTTCTGACCTATTCTAGCTTTATCCTCTGCTGGCTCTCGGCTGCTCCAAGACTTCTAAACTGTAACTTGCTTTCTTGCAAGTAAATCCTCATGCCTATCAATGTAGGCCCTTCTCTCACATACCTTATGTTTGTCAGGTTGTCTTACCAGAACATCTGTCTGAACTGCCTCTTGAACTTCTGCAATGTTCAACTCTGTCTTTCTTTCAACTTTTATAGGACAAACAATAGTCCCAACTATGACAACATCCTTGTCATTCCTCTCAACTGGTTGCTGTTTGCAAACCTGTTGCTGAACCTGCTGCTGACCTCTGTCAGTCACAACTGAAACTTTCTTCAACCTGTTGTCCTTAACAACTCCTTTCCCTGCAGTGTCCTCAACTGCCTTTATGCCTGCTCCTATAGGCATCTGCACAAATTCCTTCTTTCCCACTAAAATGATTTGGGCTGCCCCCTGTGCTGTAGCATCTTCCTGCAATGGCATCAACATAATAGTTTTCCCATCTTTCTTGATGGTGTAGGTATTAGCATACCCATCATACAATACCCTCCTATCAAATTGCCATGGTCTACCCAACAGTAGGTGACAACATTCCATGGGCAAAATGTCACACAAAACTCTATCCTGATATGCTCCAATCTGAAAATCAACATATGACTGTTCATAGACAAAAAGTGATTGACTATCACTCACCCAAGATGCCTTGTAAGGGTGTTGATGTGGAATCCTGTCCAAATTCAGTTTATCTACCATTTCCTGAGATACCATGTTGTCTGTTGAACCAGTATCAATGACAACCTTACATACTTTACCTTTGCTCTTGCATGTGGTCTTGAAAAGAGCTCTTCTTTGCATCATATCCTTTGATGTCTGCAAAATAGTTCTCCTTAGCATCAATGCTTCTCCCTCTTCAAGATACCCATAATTGTCAGGAACTCTATCTCCTTGATAAGTGTTTGAACTTTGCACACTTTGCTCTACTTTCTCTTCTTGCACAAGTTGTACTCTCTTGTCATTCGTTCTATCATCTCTGGATGATGAACCTTTGCTTTCTGGACATTTGAAAAATGGATGACCAAACTCACCACAGGTGTAACACTTTCTTGAAAATGTAGTAGAACCTCTACCACCTCCAAATCTGCCTCTATTACCTTTCCATCCACCTCTGAAATCAGACTGTCCCTGTCCTTTACCAGTGTCTTCTTGACCCTCATTGGTTTGCCCTGTTGTAGGGGCTAATCCTCTTCCTCTCATATTGCTGCCTCTTCCTCTCATGGACTTATCTTGTCTCCTATTCATCTTTTCTTCAATCCTGATTGCCATTTGGTAACAATCCTCCACACTCTTAGGGTTAGCTAAAACTAACTCATCCTGTATGTTCAATCTCAAACCAGCCAAGTACCTAGCCACCTTTTCTACCTCATTCTCATGATGACCAGATCTCATACTCAATTTATAAAACTCCTCAGTATATGCCTTCACATCCATTTCCTTCTGCCTTAAAAATTGCAGCTTCTTAAACATCTGAATTTCATAATCCTTAGGCAAGAATTTACCTTTCATCCTTGCTACCATCTTATCCCATGAAGTGATCTTTGACTTCCCTTGTTTCCTTCTCCCAGATTGTACATAATCCCACCATACCAAAGCATGACCTCCTAACTTGGTCTTTGCAATCTTTACCTTCTGATCCTCAGCAACATCTTCACATTCAAAGTGATTATCAAGTGCAGCAATCCAATCCAGTAACTCATCTTCATTCAAACTTCCATTATACTTGGAAACATCAACCTTTACCTTAGGTTTATCACTCTGTACTACCTTTAACAGTTTTGCAAATCTCTGGTCTTCAGCATCCAGATCTTCAGCTACCTCTTCATACTCTTCAACAGCATCTTCGTCTTCTTCTGATTCACTGTCGTCCACTTCCCTCTTTTTGTTCTTTTCCAGGGCTACAAGCCTGGCTTGAAGTGCTTCAGCAAGTTCCTTCATCTTCCTCATCTCTCTGGCATGTTTTTCCTTCATCTCCTGCAATTCCCTTGCAGTACCATTACCTTTCGGAGGCATTTTGTCAACCTCTCACTCCTCTACCTCTATCCTTTCGGTGACAGAATCAACACACAATAGCCCAAACCTTTTGCTGAGCTCTGATACCACTATGATGCAGAGGCATCCACACTAAAACCTTGACATACAGCCTGTATGTCTACAACCCATCATCATCATCATATTTCCCTTAACATTGTCAGCATCATCATATTTTCTCTACCAACCGATATCCTCCTGCAGACAAACCTTCGACCTTTCACCTGTCAGCAACATCATCATATCCAGCTATCGGCAGCTTCATCATATTCGGCAAGCGCAAACATCCTCCTGATGTTCACTGTTCATCTTACCGCCAAACTCTATCTTCAGCATCATGATGTTCAACATCATGTTCATCAGCAGGATATAAAATATCTGGTTCCTCCCATATATCCTGATGACGACAACCTCATGCACCTTTCCTTTGATGCTTATGTCACCCCGATATCCTGATGACAATTATCCTGATGACGATGACGTCACATGCAGCTCCTCCAATATCCTGCTGTCGGCCAAACATAACATTATCGGCCCGCGATGGTTTTATCAACCTGATCTTCTACCTTATGCCGATACGCTCCTCCTCGGCAACACCTGATGATGATCACCCTAATGCACATTCACCTTATGCAAACTACTGCATCATGTTCACCTCCATCTACTCGGATGATGCCCGAAGTAACCGCAGGATATACACAGAAATATCCTAATGATGCCGTTGTGACGGATTTTCCAACCTTAGCAAATTTTGATCCGCCGAACCTCCTGAGGTGACCCGATCTGCTTTCAGAGCGATCTTCCAGACTCAAACTATCAGCACGACCTAGCACATACCCATGCTAGGGTTCTCAACACATCTCAACTACGATCCTGCACACCTACATGCAAACAAACACAAAATGCAGACTAAACCCTAAGCTATTATACATGGCCATTCCACTGATTCGATGAATCAACCAGTGGAATGGATCAGCGAATCCATGAAACCACCAGAATAGCAAATCGATCACACAATGGAATTCAAAACAGAGAATGGACACAAACAGGATCTCTTTATTTGATTTCAAAAGATGCAATTACAATACTCTGTCTCTCCCTCTACCTCACTCTCTACAAATTCTGATCAATGATCTGCAATACTCCTAAAACCAACCGATCCTAATGCATAAATAGGATTTCCTGCGAGTACTACCACTTGACTCCAAGCGGCTGGGAAATCTCTCCAAGCGGCTGGGAGATCCAACCGGACATATAGCATAACAGCTGTCATAACAAACTACCTAAAAATAGTAAAGTATGGTCAACATGACCTTATTACAAGCATTGGTCTTATAAGACCTTCTTGGAAACATTAACCAGACCTATAACAAACTAACTGCCTCATGGAGGCCAGCTGTCAGGTAGGTGCTCCTGACAAACACAAGGTATGTGAGAGAAGGGCCTACATTGACAGGCATGAGGATTTACTTGCAAGAAAGCAAGTTACAGTTCAGAAGTCTTGGAGCAGCCGAGCGCCAGTAGAGGACAAAGCTGGAACAGGTCAAGACACTGCAAAGGCAAAGTGTAAAGGTGGAGGACTTCCACAACCTAACTCATGGGACATGAGTTCTTTTCTATTGGGGAGTATGGTGCAGGAGCACCTACCTGACAGCTGGCCTCCATGAGGCAGTTAGTTTGTTTTAGGTCTTGTTGATGTTTCCAAGAAGGTCTTATAAGACCAATGCATGTAATAAGGTCATGTTGACCATACTTTACTATTTTTAGGTAGGTTGTTAGGACAGCTGTTATGCTGTATGTTCAGTTGGATTCCTCCTAGCCGCTTGGAAGCTCCCAGCCGCTGAGAATTGAGTGGTAGTACTCGCAAGCAGATCCTATTTATGCATGAGGATCGGTTGGTTTTAGGCAGGATTGCAGATCATCGATCAGACTTTGCAGAGAGTGAGACAGAGAGAGAGAGATAGAATATTGTATTTGCATCTTTTGAAATCAATAAAGAGATCCTATTTGTGTCCATTCTCTGTTTTGAATTCCATTGTGTAATCGAGTTGTTGTTCTGGTGGTTGCATGGATTCGCTGATCCATTCCACCAGTTGATTCGTCGAATCGGTGGAATGGCTATGTACAGTAGTTTAGGATTTAGTCTGCATTTTGTGTTTGTTTGCATGCAGGTGTGCAGGATCGCAGTCGAGATGTGTTGAGAACCCTAGCATGGGTATGTGCTAGGTCGTGCTGATAGTTCGAGTCTGGAAGATCGCCCTGAAAGTAGATCGGGTCACCTCAGGAGGTTCGACGGATCGAAATTTGCTAAGGTTGGAAAATCCGTCACAACGGCATCATCAGGATATTTCTGTGTATATCCTACAGTTACTTCGGGCGTCATCCGGGTAGGTGGAGATGAGCATGATGCAGTAGTTTGCATAAGGTGAATGTGCATTGGGGTGATCATCATCAGGTGTTGCCGAGGAGGAGCATATCGACATAAGGTAGAAGATCGGGTTGATAAAACCATCGCAGGCCGATAATGTTATGTTTGGCCGACAGCAGGATATTGGAGGAGCTGCATGTGACGTCATCGTCATCAGGATATCGGGGTGACGTAAGCATTGAAGGAAAGGTGCATAAGGTTGTCGTCATCAGGATATATGGAGGGAACCGGATATTTTATATCCTTCTGATGAACATGATGTCGAACATCATGATGATGAAGATAGAGGTTGGCGGTAAGATGAACAGTGAACATTAGGAGGATGTTTGCGCTTGCCGAATATGATGATGCTGCCGATAGCTGAATATGATGATGCTGCTGACAGACGAAAGGTCGAAGGTTTATCTGCAGGAGGATATCGGTCGGCAGAGAAAATATGATGATGCTGACAATGTTAAGAGAAAATATGATGATGATGATGGGTTGTAGACATACATGCTATATGTCAAGGTTTTAGTGTGGATGCCTCTGCATCAAAGACTCTATCTCTGATAAGAGACACTGCAAAAGTAGTTAAAGACTTCCTGACTAAAGAAATGATGGAAGTAGATGAACCAAAATTATTCCAAGGACCACTCAATTTTGACTCTCTCTGGTCCAGACAATGAAGGTAGCATCTTTTGCTCAAGCCAAAGCAAAAGAAAAGCTTCTGAAGTCTCACATGGAAGACTGTGAGCTGATAGAGATTGTATCCAGTGTGTTGGAGAAGATCATGCCATCCTTCCAGAAGGATCCTTCAACCTCTTCATCTGGTAACTTGAAATCTCTTGTTAATTCTATTAGCACAAATTTTGATTCTTTGGAGAAATCAGTGGAAGAGAAATTCTGGAAAGAGTTTTTGGGAAAGAGATTCTCTGAAGTATAGGGACTTATAGTAAATGATAGGAGAAATCTGGATATTGGGATAAAGAGCCTAGAAAATGCTCTTAAAGATGGTGGAGAAATATATAAATTTTGTAGTCATGATATTTCCACAGTCCATGATAATCAGTAGTAAGCTTCTAGCAAAACTGTGTTGCTTTTTTTGTCTATCCTGGTCTAAAGTGACAAAGGATATTGAGAAGAAGGTGAAAGAACAAGAAGATAAACTATCAAGTTTATCTTAGAATTTTGATTCTCTCACCTCATCCATCATGAATCAAGAATGTGAGGCTATTGCCACTATGAATGAGATAAAGAGGCTAGAGAAGGAGAAGAAGAATAGAATAAGTAGAATGAGTGAACTAAGAGGGATAATTATCCCTAAGTTAGAGGCAATGCATGAGACTCTAATTGATGCTCAGACTACAGCTCGGACCAGTGATCTGGTAGACTTAAAAAGGTCAGAATCTTTTGCATTTTTGTTGAGTGGCCACATTTCAATTTTGGACAGGATGAAGCAGAGTTGGGCAATAGAATTTGTCTAGTTGAAGACAACTTTTGAGGATATACTTAAGCATATGTAAGTATAACTTGTATATATATTTATGCGGCTATGTATAGGTTATTTTTGGAAAATTTGGTATACGGATTCTACCTTTTACCATTGATGTCAAAGGAGGAGTGAGGAGTAGTGAAAAATGTAGAATCTAGCTAAGAGGGAGCTCCAATAAAAGTGTACATAAGATAGAGCATCAGCCAAGGGGGAGTCTGTTATAACACTTAGTCATTTTTCACTAAGTGTTGCCATCAATGCCAAAGGGGGAGATTGTTGGCAAGAGACACTGTGTGGCTTCATGAGTGTTGTCATTGATGGCAACAAAGTCCATCCAACTCATCCGCAGCACATAGCATGTCTATACTGGAAGTTAGATTGAAGAGTATCTTGGTCCCGCGAACAAGAACAGAGCATGCAGCAAGGTCCAACAATTAGGTCCGGATCTCTCAAAGGAAGTATCTCAGAAAAGTGCAGACTTGGGGAAGTCAATAGGAGTACCATGACTGCTACATTCTAGAGATTGAGCCTCCGGTGATGAAAGAGAGAAAAGATATGAGCATCTAAGTGTTGGGTTCCTGACAAGTAGAGCAGACTGAGGAAGAACCAACCAATAGAGCATCAGAGTTTAATCCAGATGAGAAATTGGTGGTGATCAAGCTACTTGAGGGATCATTCATGATTGGCCAACATGATTGATGACTTTTATGTCTATGTCCTTGATACGCATCACATAGTAAGCATGGATTCAGTCGACAGATCAGTATGTTGGGAAAATCTTGAGTATTCTGGATGCTAACTAGAAAGATGTTGAGATCCTTGATGCGAATATATATACTAGATAGATTTTGCTATGAAGGGGTGTGTGGTGTGTGATAATGTGTGAAGAAAGGAAGAGATAGGTGTGGAAGAAATAATACAAGTCTGGTATGTGATAGAACAACACTAAAGCAAAGGAAGAATGAAGTGTAGTAGATCAGTTTATTGAGCCTAACCGAAACTAAACCTCAGCATATGTGGATGCCCCTAATTAGTTCAAACACCTGGTTACTTTCTTTATACCTTGTAGATAGTGAGTCTTTTGTAGGCAGTGAGCCTCTTGTGAGTAGTGTGCTCAGGTAGTGAGCCCTAATTGGCAAGTGCCATTTTGTACTTCTATTCTTTTAATAGAAAATACAATCTTAGGTTAGTCACCCCGTGGTTTTTTCGTTAACAGGGTTTTCCACAAAAAATCCTTGTGTTATGTGTGTTGATTTCTCTTCTGCTTTCATGTTCATGTATGCTCATACGTTTTGATACTACACTAATTGTTAAATAAGAAAAGAAAGTTAAATAATTAAGATAACTGATTCACCCCCCTCTCAGTTATCCACCTTGTTTCCAACACTTTTGAGAGTAGTTTTGGATTAATATTTTTTCTTAGTCAGGGTATGAGTTATACTGCCATAAGATTACACCAATCAAAATGGAGTCAGTCATTTCCCTGGTAAAATGCTATTGAAAACCTTATGTTTTAATACAATATCCAACATTAACCAAGATATACCCCTTGGATGTTGTATAGGTACACTCACCTTGGTCTTGCAAAACCAAAAGAGAAGAGGATTTTTCAACTCTTTTGTTGTAATTTTGTTCATTGGTCATTGACCTAGAGCCCTTAATCATAAGAAATTGGCTAAATCTTTAGAGGACTTTGCCATATCAGTTGGAGGAACCAACACGAACCACGTGAAGGAAGTCAAAAGAATCTTCATATACTTGAAGAGCACTCTTGAATATGGTCTATGGTATAAAAAAGATAATGACTTCTCTTTAATAGCATATACTGATGTAGATTGGGCTAACAACATTGATGATAAGAGAAGTACCAGTGGTGGAGCCTTCTTTTTAGGTGATAAATTGGTTTAATAGTTTAGCAAAAAGTAGGATTTTGTTTCCTTGTCAACAATAGAAGTAGAGTACATATTTGTAGTATCTTGTTGCACTCAAGTGTTATGGATGAAGCAAACATTGAAGGATATCAAAGTAATATATGATGAGCCTATTTCCATCTTATGTGATAATACAATTTCCATCAATATTTCAAAGAATCTAGTAATGCACTCTAGAACCAAGCACATATGCATTAATTATCACTTCTTAAGAGAAAAGGTTGCAAATAAAGAAGTAAAATTGGAATATGTACCTTCAAAGGATCAAATTGGAGATATCTTTACAAAATAACTTCTTAAGGACACTTTTGAATATCTCAGGAAAAAGTTGGGGGTTATTGCCCCTCCTCCCTCACATAAATAGATGCATAGATGTTGAATCTATCTAGGGGGAGTAAATCAAGATTCATTTATCATCCCTAGATTGATGGAGGCTACCTCTTAAGGGGAGCAGATAGATAAAGAGATAGAAAAGGTATGTAAGGGCTAATATAGATAGGGGGAGCTTGTATGTTCTTTCAATGCAAAGGAAGACCAGTGGTCCTTTGCCCTTGATGTCAAAGGGGGAGAATATTTGAATATTAGGTTAGTGTTTCCATCAATGACAAAGGGGTAGATTGTTCAATATGTTGTCATTGATGCCAAAGGAGTGGTGATCAGAGGAGTTGTGATGTGAAATACTTGATGATGAAAGACATGAACATGTTGTTGGATCAGTATCATCTGTACACAGTTGTATGTTAGCTTTTGAAGTTCATAGATAGGTGAAGGTTGTCAAAGTGTTTTAATTGATGTTATGCATTGATACTATGAAGTCATGCTTATTGTACTATTACATATATTATCACTAGATGAAAATCATTGCATGGGATATGAAGGAAATTGTCTATGTTATCAAGAATGTCAAAGGCACAAGAAATTGTACTACAAAAGCATAGGAAATTGTACTACAAAAGCACAGGGGATTGTACCGCATTCTACCTCAAATGAAGATATGACCTCATGTTTTGAAGGATAGCTAAATATGGCTATGAGGTATGTGTGATCCAAGTTTCAAAGCATATGAACTACATCAAGGACATCCACAGTCACTAGACTAAAAATAGGGTTATCACAGTGTAAAGTTTTCAGGTTTGAAACTCAAAGCTGCGACATTTCACCACATCTGCATATATGATTTGGTGGTTTGGAGATTATGTAAAGAACAGAGAGAAGAATGACATACTCAAGTTTTAGAGGATATAAAGTACTGCAAGTGTGTTTTTTCAATATTTTGAGTTAAGGTTGTGTGACTGGATTGTGTAAAGATACTGACATCAATGGTTAAATTCTTGTGCCAGAAAGCAAACACATGAAATAGAAAGAGGATTGCATGAGAAGGTTTTTTAGGGCTCAAACTATTCATGGTATGAACCAATTGATGGTGTATGACTTCTCTAGTACCACATACGGTTTGGAGCTAATGTATGAAAGGCTAAGTGCCTACGGAGCTGACATGATGTATCTGAGTTGCATCATGTGTATGGAAGCATGCACTAGAAAGAAAGTTTGGGAAACTGTAAAGTGGGTCCAATTGATCTTTTGGTATGAGTCACTTAATAGGGTTTCACTCTTACATTACTGCAGATGATTTGGGAGCTAACAAGTAAGGTTGGTTACACGTTTCATGTTACACATTACATTAAGGATGACAAATTTGATGTTTAAAAGACTTGTAGAGGATATATATGAAGGTAAAAAGATTGTTACAAGTGTATAGAATATGAATGATGATAATTGAATGATCCAAAGAAAGATAAGTGAGTCTATAAGAAACAATTCATAACCTATAGCGGAGTAAGTAGTGCGAAGATGTTCAAGCTATCAGAATCAATAAGATGATCAAGAAGATATCAAAGATTAAAGTGTGGAGGTGTATGAGTCATCAAAAAAAGTCAAGGATGTCAAAGTGTTAGCAGAGATATTATTGCAGAGGTAATTGAGTCATTAGTCAAGATTTGTAAAGTAGAGGTTGGTGTCTCATCTTGTAAGTGTTGTAGAACTTCAAGGAATTGGTGCTTCCTTTGGGTTGGTGCCCATAAAACTTTGTTTTTGGGAGTTGGTGCTTCCTTTGGTTTGGTGCCCATAAATCATTGTAATAGGGGATTCGTGTCTCCTTTGGGTTGGTGCCTATAAAACTCATTGTATACTTCATTTTATTTATGAGGCTGGATTTGAACAATAGATCTAAGTAGCTAGCTCACCATGGTTTTTCCCATCTTGGGTTTCCACATAAATCTCCAATGTCATGTGTGTATGTGCTCTTATGCTTCATTTGGTCTAAAATATTTATTTTGGATTAAATGCATTTAAAAGGAAAGAATTTGAATATATACTAATTTACCCCCCTCTCAGTATCAACAATATTTTCAAAGAAAATTTGGAAGAGACCATTCCATTAATTTTTTTCCATACTAATATTTTTTTTGGCACGCTTTAAAATTTTAAAAAATAAACATAAACATAAACATATAAATGAATCATCTAAATTAATTGTAATTCACTCCTCCAATCAAAGAAGACTTAAGAAATCCACTTCTTGTGGCATGGTAATTAAAGAATTCATATTAACAATAATTTTAAAAGAGGGAAAAATATCTTCCCAATGTAAACTTTGCAAAAATTGATGATATTCTTGAATTCCAATGCCTTCACATTCCTTTTCCAAACACACACTTTCATTTCTAAGACATCCACAATCAAAGCAATCAACTATCACTTCCTTTCATTCATCTAAAAATTCATTTCTCATGGAGTAGGAAGAGGGTTTGAGGAAAAAATGCAAAATGCATAATGATTATAGAACTCTATTTTTTCTTATATGCTCCCAAAAGCACTTTCCATTTCTTTTATTTCTTTTTTTCTTTCTATTTCCCAATTTATTTTCCAAAACAACTAAGAGAATAAGAAATTTAAACAATTAATTAGTGCACTAAAATTCACAAGGCAATTTAGCAGCATAATGAAATCACATTTAATAATTTTTGAAAATCAATGGAATTAAATAAATTTTCTACTAAAATGTAATTCTACCTTTTAAATGATAATTATTTCATTTCAAAGAAAAGATTAACTTTTCTTTCAGTTTTTTCTACTAGTATAAAATAATGCAATAATTTTTTTTGCTAAGGTAAAATTGACCTTTTTTACTCAAATATAAAAATATTCTAAAAACACAAAAAGCATGATTTTTGAGACAAATTTAAATATAATGCAAAAATTTAAAGGAAACACATGCAAAGGACTCAAATGCACTTTATAGGTTTACACAACATGAAGGCTATAGATTTGCCATCGATTCAAATCTAGATTAACATAGGGATCCACAAGACTCTTCTCACACTCAAATTGAGCAAGATAGAGGTTAACACACATGTTTTACACAAAAACAACCATCTCCAAAATATAACCACTATTGGAATAAATCTATACTTGTGCACTAAGGTCAAACAATAGGTATACCTGATCCACATATAAGAGTTGAAACAACATAATCCACCCCAATGTGGTATAAATCATGCATGATATAAAATCATCATATCTACTATAAATCATCGATGACTAGCATGATCCAAGAACATGATGCATAATCAACAACATTTCATAATGCTAAAACAATATAATAATAACTATAATACATATAGTGAAAATAATGAATTTGAAATACTACAATGGCTAACATACAAGGCACAACATATGCATCCCATAATGCATAGTCAAATTCCAAAGCCAATACAAAACCCCATTAGAAACACCTTGATAGTCATGCACAATATATTTAGTAAAAAATCATGAATACACCATCAAAACCTCTCGATAGCACAACATACCTCATCAACAAGTTTAGTGTAATGTAAAGGTTGATCCAATATCTCATAGAATGATAATGACATAATAAATTGATAAATAAACAATAGAACATATAACATAAGAATTAGAAAGTAGACCAAGAAAACTGTAGGGTGGACATGACACAAGGTGACAAATGTCTTAGAGGAGAACACTTTACTAAAGGACATACTCAAATGTAGGAGCAAAGGTGTCAAGTGAGCTCATCTTAATGACCAAGTAAACTCACCTTGATAAGGGAGATGTGGCACCTAACTACAATAAATCAAGTAATTGAATGAAGTAGAGGTGGCATATGCTCCCATCAATCTAGGACATGGCATGCTCTTATTTCCTAATTTACCTAAGTAAACATAATATAAGGTAGAATAATAATTAATTATACCAATAATTATGATGAATTTCCATCATCATGTGGCACATACAACTGCAATGGTGTGCAATGATAGACAATGAGAAAAATGAGATGGATCCTAGGAGAGAAAAGTAGTTGCCAAGTTCAAATTAGTAGTTGACCTAGTTTCTAGTTATTTCTAAAGCAAATAGAGGTGACTTGAGTTATGACCACCTACAATAACTATCAATGCTCAAGTATAACATAAAGTGCTTGGTATAATATGAAATATTGGTGCCATAGAAGTATGATCAATGGCACAATAGGGATTTGATGTAGGAGCATCCAGGTCCATGAGCAATTAGCATCAACCAAAAAAAATATTTGAGGTTTTTAATTTCAGTTTTAGTCGATTTTTTGTTGTGCTTTGTCTTCTTTTGTGTTTGATTTCGTCTTTTGCTTCATAATTCAAATTTAGATTAATTTTATGAAGTTAAGAGCATCATCTCATTGAAGAGATTATTAGGATTCACCAATTCAAATTTAATAAAATTTTGATGAAAAATGGAGTTAGTAAAAATCAGCCAGTTTCAAGGTTAGTGAACTTCCCAATTTGCCAACACGCCTTTCTGCTAACAAAAGACTTAGTGATTTTATCTCATTGGCAAGATTCACATTGTATACACCTAAAAATGACACGACTCTATCTAAATAAATATTTTAATATTTATTTCATTTTAAATTCCTCTATCAATAAATAAATAAATCAATTTATTTATTTGATTCATATTCCTCCTAAAAATTAAATAAAATCATTTATTTAATTAAATCTTCAAAATTCTTCTAAAATCATTCTAAATTAAATAATACCAAATTATTTAATTAATTCTTCTCATTCTCTATATTTAAATAAATCCAAATATTTATTTAAATTATCCCTTTCCTCAAAAAATTGAATTAATACAAAAAATAATTCAATTAATCCATGTGCACATGTAATTAAATATTTCAATATTTAATTAGCTAATATTCTCTCACACATGTCCTCTTTCTCCTCTAGTCAGATTAGTTAACTCATCAATCAAATCTGTTAAATAATGAGTCTTCTAAGTTCACTGATCAATCATCTTAGTCAACTCCCCAATCAGCCCACTTATCTCTCTAATCAATTATGTTAACTGATCAATCCTCTCAGTTAACTCTTAAATCTATTCTATTAACTCCCCTGATGGATGAAGGACTAGGACACTTGTCCTCTCCCTATTCGCACACATCCTCTCAAATTTCCTCAACCATTGATCTTCTTATTCATTCTACACCATTGATCTTCTCCCTCTCAAATCTATAAATACAACCCTTATTCCTCCATTTCATTGATCCAAGCTTTTATAAACTTACTCAGTAGGAAACACAGCATGCCTTTGGCACAATCACTCCATAGCTTGAGATCACCATTATCATTGCATTTAGAAGATCCTCTTCATTGCAAACCTATCAATAGTTGTTCTCCATTGTCATCTTGGAAAAAAGCAAGGAAGTGCACCTTCTAAGGGCTATATTCATACAACGAGATCAATTCGAGATAGGCGACCAATGAAAGTCACAAAATAAAAGAGGTTTGCAAGGTATTGTTCCTTTGTGTTTGATCTTGTTTGTTCTTATTTCATTGAGATTATTGGATTATTGATAGTTTAATACTATTAACCACATTTTCTAATAACGTTTCTAGCACCCACCATGGGGCCCTTGCCCATATTTAACTTCAAAATTGAGTTTTTGTGTTAGAATTCGTACACAGGATGTTTCTACACATCTGTTCACTATTGATGCGCATCTACTCTCTATTATGGTGCATTTATTCGATCTGCACATCTATTCTCCATTTCAGTGCATTTATTCTCTAATACCACACATATGTCTGATCCACACATCTATTCTCTATTTTGGCACATATACTCACTGTTATTGTGCATTTGTTAAATCTATAGATTTGTTCTCTATATCTGTACATACATCATCTGTAACTATGCATCTATATCTGCGCATTCATTCTATTGGGGTTTTTAGGCTATTTCTCAAGAAATTTGCAATGCTAACATCATTTGTAGGAATATTCTCAGATCCACCTTGTAGGTTAAGAGCTGGTTATACATATAGTTGCATGGTTAACTCTCATCTAGATCTAAATAGAAAAGGAAGTAATTGAACTTGTTCACGCAAATTTCACTTAGATTCTAAATAGGAGGGAAGTAATTTGTACTTGTTACATCACAACTTGAAAATAGTCCCAACTAGAAGGATTAAAATTGAACAATTACTTTCAAAAGGTTTTTCAAAGTTAACAAATCTTGTGTGCCCAAATAGAGTAACTCATCTAGTTTTTCTCTTTTTAACTAGGAGGAAAAAATTAGTGTTTTCCGTGATTTTGGAATGATGATAGGACTATGCTCTCCCCTTAACTAGGTGAACAAAATGCTAGAATCATCATTTTGCATGTGTTTCCTTTAGATAGGCCTACCCTTGGAATTCCTTCTTTCTAAGCGGGATGACCTTAAGTGGTAATAGGCTAACACCAAGCTCTTCTGATCCACTATAAATAAACTATCTTTGAGGTGAAAGATTCAAGAAACAAGTGTGGATTAGTTATACAAACAACCAACCTCCCCATAAACCCTGCAAGGTACAACCCTTGCAGGCTGGGAGACTCCATAATAGAGAGTAGTGCTACCACAAGTATAACCACTTGAATGGTTGCCCTTACTACATATCCATTGTTTGTAGAAGCCAAAATCCCCTATTCAGTGACACAGGAGGAAAACATTCTCCAGAGTAGTCCAACATCATAAACTCATTTAGTGTAGAGACTAGAAAGTTCAACTCTTCGGAGGAGCTAGAGCTTGGTATGTGTGAGAAGTGAGTGCCGTGGAGGGGAGCCGATACTACCAAGCTATTAGTTGTCCACCTTTATGCAAGTGGCTGGTGTAAAAACTAAGTTGGAATTCATTGAATAATGTCCTAGCCAACCTTAGGATCATGCTTGCATTATTGTCAAAAAAAAAATCAAACAATCATGAAAATATTCTTTGTGTGTGATGTGTCTTTCTTTCCATAATCGAAGAAACAAATCAAAAAGAGTAACATTCAGACAAAGAACAAAAAAACATTCAAAACATTGAAAAACATGCCCTTACTAAGTCAAAAGCAATCAAAAACAAGAAAAAAAGATAGATCTACACATCTACCTCATCTTGTTGCGCATTTGCTCCATCCTACGATGCATCTGCTTTTAGCTACGCATTTACACTATTTTGTTGCACTTTTACCCCATCCTATTGTGCATCTATTTTTACCAATGTTGTGCTTTTGTGACCTGAAGTTATGCATTTGTTCTCTATTCCTACGCATCTACTTTTCACTAGACCTGCTCTTTTACTTGCTGTTGCGCATACATGCTCTATTCCTGTGCATCTATCATAGTGAGCACTTTCGTATAGTTTGTCAGAAAAACACTTATCTTTTTGAACACCCATTTCAGCCTTGTTTCAGTTTCTAAGATCAAATTAACCATGCAGTCACTTCTCCCATTCATTTCCGTAGCATATCCCTTTTTTCCATCGGTCACCCTGTCAACACTTTGGCAAAACTTCCCAAAAACAAAATCTAGCTATCAAAACCAAGTTACCACAAGCCAATTTTTTATCATATCAGACTCAAACATCCCTAGTAAGTCTCCACTATCAAGAATCTATCATCCTTCTCTCTTAGAACTTCACTAGTTTGTTTTGGTACAAAACTAGTCTCTACCAAGTAATCGGATTCCAACCATCCTTACTTTTGGCTGCCAGTTTGTATCAACCATCTTGTTTGACACCATTGATCAAAGAAACCCCTTGTTCAAACCTTGTCACCACAGGTATCCCCTTCACTACAACCTCCAAACACATCTTACCAATTTCACCCAACTCCATTCTGAATCACCTTGCATGGTACTAACTAGATCCCAGAAGCAAAAACAAATTGAAATGGCTGGAACATCCAACAAAATTGTATCCCCTCATGATAGTGATGAGGAAATATCTCACAAGGACTTATAAGAAGCCCTCCAAGACAAAAAAAATTCAATGAATGATGGACAAAGTACTCCACCAAGACCCTGCAAAATTCTTTCTCTACCTCGTAAGCCAAGGAGTTAAGCTACCCCCTAACTTTAACATCACAACATTGAAAGAAACTGAAGAGGAAAGAACTCATGAAGACAGCGTACATGAGGAAAGAACCCTTGACATAGACAAAGGAAACAAAACCATAGACTCAACCACACCTTTAGACATGTTGACAAAACAAGTTCAAACCCTACAACAACAATTAGTGGACCTCCAAACAGGGACACCCACTAAACACTATTCATTGGAGGATATATCACCGTATCTCTTTGACAAGAGCTTAAAAATGATCCCCTTTCCCCTTAGATTTGAAGTTCCAAAATTTGACAAGTATAGAGGAAAGGGTGACCCTAGAGACCACATTAGAGAATTCAGCATTGCATGTCTAGAGGTGGCCCACAATGAAACTTTTCTCATGAGACTCTTCCCTAGATCTCTTGGTGGACAAGCCATGGAATGGTTCTCTCAACTTCCCCTAGGTATCTATACCTTTGATGAGTTAGTAAACAAATTTGTAACACATTTCTCATATAATATCGAACATGAGGTATCCATGCTTGACCTTTACAACACAAAACAAAAGAGTAGTGAATCCTTTGTTGCTTTCTTACAAAGGTGGAGGCAACTTTCTAGCAAATGTCCTCATCATATACCAAAAAAACAAATGCTTGAAATGTTTGTCCATAACCTCAATTCTGATCTAAGATACCACAATCAAATCCAATGCCCTACCTCATTTACGAAAGTCATTGAGATGGGGTTATTCATCGAAAAATATATGATCATGAAAGGACAAATAAAATTGTTTAAAGACAATCCTAACTTAAACTACACCATGGATAAGTCAAAATTCTAGACCAAAAATAAGAACATCGTCAATGATGGAGTGGTTGATGCTAAAGTAGCAGCTCCTAAGCAACCAATTCTCAATCTTAAAGGAGCATCAAACAATGCAACACTGAGCAAACCTTCGTCAAACGAACCAAGACAATAGTATAACTTTCCTCCTAGATGAAAATTTACACCACTGGGGGAGTCATATGAGTCATCTTTGATAAAGTTGTTGGCAAACAATGAGATCACCATTCCTGCCACAAGCGACTATGAATCGGCAGTAAAACCTCCTTGGTGGAAGGATACCGATTTATGTGAGTACCATAGAGGAAAAGGCCATACAACTAATGACTGTATCCACTTAAAAAAAGTCAATCAAGATTTACTAGACCAAAACTGTGTGGGCACAAAAGATCATCCTTCTAACGAATCACATGTGGCATTCAAGGATCCAATCATTAACCATGACAAGAAGAACCCTCATAGAAAAAACAATAACAACTAGAAAAATCACAATAATAGGAACAATGATGCTAACTACACAAATGTGTCATTCGACTCCACCATTAATTGCATATCAAAGCATATCCCACAAATCAATGTGCTCACATTTAACAAACAATCAGATTCCAACACCAAAATTGATTGCAATATTACCACTCACAATGGGAAAGTCACCTTGCACACACTCCCTCCAAGGTCATCATCCTCACCATCTACCCCCCACAAATATAGTGTCATTAACCAACTACGAAAGACTCCGACCAATATATCCATATTAGAGTTGTTGCAACTATTGCCAACCCACAAAGAGATTCTTGATAAAGCCTAGTGGAAACAACTGTGCCCACAAACTTGGCCCAAGGGAAATTTCAAGCCATGGTAGGTCATGTTACTGTTGCAAGTATGAGGTGAACCAGTGTTGTCATTGATGTCAACATACTCATATTGCATTGACAAGAATGATTCGATGAGCAGTGTGCTAAGGATATTGAGAAAATTAGCCTCAGTCAGGAACAGTGAAGAATAGTGATGAGAAGAAGGCAAATGTATTGTATAGGATGTGAACCGGAGAATGCAGATTAAAGGGTTTGTAGATATGAGTCTTGAGATGCTTCAGTTAAGATTTCAGAGGTCTGCATGAAGATCTGAAGGAGTTGTGGCTGTCGGTGTGGAACCGGTTCTGGTAAGTGTTTAGAGGTGACAGAGGATCACAGAAAGGTCCGGTGAGGTCTGGAATTGTATAATCCTAATCTACGGATTGGAAGAAGTGTTTGGGATGTCCTTGTGATGTGTCATCTCGAGTTGTGTATGATTTGGAGGTCCAGAAGTACCTTTTGCATTGTGACAGTGATGCAGAGGACACCAAGTAGAAAACATTTCATTACAGGGTGATCTACCCATTCAACCTACACAACATTGGAATACACATATATTTCACCTATCGGTGAGACAAACCACTATCGGCATACTTAAAAACTCTCCGGCCGACCTCACATCTCTTACCGATATACTTAACACCAAGCTTCGTCCTCTCCTCGCTAACTAACACCTTTTGTCTCCTATCGGCCAGACTTGATTCGTCGGCCTAACTTTATTTGAGTCTTCCGATATGGGACCTCTCTCCGATGAATAGAATCCGTCGCTTAGACTTATGCTATCAGGGTGACTCCTCCGTTGTTCTCTGATATACACACTTACTCTGATGGCCTCAAAGACTCCTTCGAACCACACTGTCGGCAAGACTAATACCGTCGGTGTAACCTTGGTCCTTTCTCCCGATCTCCATTGTCATACCGATATACTCTTGTCGGTGACACTTCTCAAACCTCACTCCAATCGGTGAGAGATCCTACCATTGGCCCCGTGTAACTTTCTTCTTCCGATGGCGATACTCACACCGATGACTTCTCACATACATTTCTCAACTTGTTCTTTCGTTCTTCCTTACCATTTCCATTAGTCAACCTTTGTATTATTCAAAATGCATATTCACCAATCACAATCATGATAAACGATAGCAGGATATACACGAAACGTCCACGCATACATAAACATTATACACCTGGCTTGTATCTTCGGTGAAACAATATAGATTTCACACCGATAACCTCCTCTGCAACAATCTTGCAACCAAACGGACAACACACATAAAACTACAGAAAACTATAGAACAGAAATAAATCTAACTACATGGAGGTCATTCCACTGGTTTCGAAGAAACCCACCAGTGGAATGACTCCAAATGATATTTCTATAATTAGACCAAGAACAAAACTACTTTATTCCTTCCAGAGGTTATACATACAAATTGTTCTTTTTCCTCTCTGTCTGTTCGCTCACATACAGACGCACTATTTAAAGACTCATACATTGGTAGTTACATAAGGTGGAAGGTGAACCGTTCCTCAACCACCCTGCCAATCGGTTATATTCTACTTGTCCAGTTACAATCTCTTTCAATTCATTTACAATTTGGAATGACACGTAAACAATCTTTCGATATGGCTCAAAGGCTTACAACATAACATTTGGACACAATAGAAAATACGAGGGATCCTCTAGATCCTCAATGTCTTGAGGTGCTCCTGCACCATACTCCCCAGCACGAAGAAAACTCTTGTCCCAAGAGTTATGTGGTCTGCTTCAAATGACCTTTGCCTCTTTATGTCTTCAACCCTGACTTGATGCCTCCGCTGCTTTCTCTTTACCCTCCAATAGTGACTCATATCAATGGAGTTTGACTAGCTGCTCCAAGGTGCTACTCTATCTGAAGTCCACTCCTCCCTGCTACAACAACCCTTCTGTCCCTCACCTGGGAGTCCTCTCTTGCCTCTCTCCCCAAGACTGTTGGTGACAACCAATGGACCATCTCCTCTGGCCCTCTTGACAGACCTTCCTGTTTGCCTACAGCAGTGAGTGAACTTGCACCTGCAACCATAAAAACTTCATAACAGAATCAGATAGCAAAAAAAAACCAATGCTTCCTGGTGTAGATTGCCTCCTTCGGTGCTCTATCTACACGCTCAGAATCTTCTGAGCTCTGATACCAATTTGATGCAGAGGACACCAAGTAGAAAACATTTCATTACAGGGTGATCTACCCATTCAACCTACACAACATCAGAATACACATATATTTCACCTATCGGTGAGACAGACCACTATCGGCATACTTGAAAACTCTTCGGCTGACCTCACATCTCTTACCGATATGCTTAACACCAAGCTTCATCCTCTCCTCGCTAACTAACACCATTTGTCTCCTATCGGCCAGACTTGATTCGTCGACCTAACTTTATTTGAGTCTTCCGATATGGGACATCTCTCCGATGAATAGAATCCGTCGCTTAGACTTATGCTGTCGGGGTGACTCCTCCGTTGTTCTCCGATATACACACTTACTCTGATGGCCTCAAAGACTCCTTCGAACCGCACTGTCGGCAAGACTAATACCGTCGGTGTAACCTTGGTCCTTTCTCCTGATCTCCATTGTCATACCGATATACTCTCGTCGGTGACACTTCTCAAACCTCACTCCGATCGGTGAGAGATCCTACTATCGGCCCCGTGTAACTTTCTTCTTCCGATGGTGATACTCACACCGATGACTTCTCACATACATTTCTCAACTTGTTCTTTCAGTCTTCCTTACCATTTCCATTAGTCAACCTTTGTATTATTCAAAATGCATATTCACCAATCACAATCATGATAAACGATAGCAGGATATACACGAAACGTCCACGCATACATAAACATTATACACCTGGCTTGTATCTTCGGTGAAACAATATAGATTTCACACCAATAACCTCCTCTGCAACAATCTTGCAACCGAACGGATAACACACATAAAACTACAGAAAACTATAGAACAGAAATAAATCTAACTACATGGAGGTCATTCCACTGGTTTTGAAGAAACCCACCAGTGGAATGACTCCAAACGATATTTCTGTAATTAGACCAAGAACAAAACTACTTTATTCCTTCCAGAGGTTATACATACAAATTGTTCTTTTTCCTCTCTGTCTGTTCGCTCACATACAGACGCACTATTTAAAGACTCATACATTGGTAGTTATAGAAGGTGGAAGGTGAACCGTTCCTCAACCACCCTGCCAATCGGTTATATTCTACTTGTCCGGTTACAATCTCTTTCAATTCATTTACAATTTGGAATGACACGTAAACAATCTTTCGATATGGCTCAAAGGCTTACAACATAACATTTGGACACAATAGAAAATACGAGGGATCCTCTAGATCCTCAATGTCTTGAGGTGCTCCTGCACCAGACAGTGGTGACAGACTGTGTTCTTGAAGTTCTGGATAAGGAAGAGAAGAGATTCCAGTAAGTAGAGGAAGTGCGGATGTACCTGGTCATTCAAGTAGGCTTGGAAATGTCCATGGATCATGTTTAGGTTGTGTTGTTGGTCCGCATTGATGGTAGAGCCCAGAATTGAAGATATTCTTCCGGATGAAGTTCTTTCTCTGATTAGCCGACCGGATGAGTTGTTCATCCTGCGAATGTTCTTGTGATGGCCAACCGGATGTGTTATTTATCTTGCGGATATTCTTATGGTTGATTTCCAACTTAGATGATTGTTCCTAAATCAATGTCTTGTATAAATAAAGGTTTGTGAGTTCATTTTGAAGTGTGGATTGTGTGGATGAGTGTGGTGTAGCGAAGAGAAGTGCGAAAGGCAGAGCAGGGGTTTTTGGGCTTAAATGGAACTGATCCAGACATGGTAGAGATGTCATTCTTCAGTTCAAGACTGTGATTCTTATCACTTTGTAGACAATGTGTCTCCTTGTAGGCAGTGGGCCTCTTTGTGAGCAGTGTGCTCGGGCAGTGAGCCCTAATTGGCAAGTGCCATTCTTTTTCTTATTCTTTTAACAGAGAATAATCCTTGGGTTAATCACCCCGTGGTTTTTCCCTTAACTAGGTTTTCCACGTCAAAATCTTGGTGTTCAATGTGTTGATGCTTATCTGCTCTTGTGTTTGTGCGTTTTACTGTCATGGATGATTAATTGATATGTCGTTAACTAACAAAGAAGAATCAAGTGTTTGAAGTAGAGAGCAAGTTTTCATACAACTGATTCACCCCCACTCTCAGTTGTATGCCCTAGATCCAACAATTGGTATCAGAGCCAAGTTCCTCTGAAAGGAGCTTAACCGCTTGAGGAGATCCAGGATGTCGTCATACAAGAAGGATAGTCTGAAGTTTGATGGAACCAACTTCACTCTCTAGAAGGGTCGCATGAAATGTCACTTGGAATGTATGGGAAAAGCATACTTGGCCATGGTCTCAAAACCATATGTACCTCCACAAGGTGGTCTGACAACTCTGAATGAAATCACAGATGCTAAAAACAATCTGCGGACCAAGGAAGCTCTTCTAAGCGCATTGAATGACTCAGATCTCTCAAATGTTATTGACCTACCAACTGCATATGAGATCCTAACTAAACTGGAGCTTCTGTATGAAGGAGATGAGTTTGTCAAGAGTGCAAGGTTGCAAAGTCTGAAAGGGAAATTTGAAAGATTAAAGATGAGAGATGATGAAAACATCACTACTTTTATGCCAAGAGTGAATGAGCTGGTGTGTGGAATTAGAAATGCTGGTGGAACTCTGGATGAAAATGAGATTGTTTGCAAAATCCTCAGATCCCTTCCTACTGCCTACAAAATCAAGGTTGCTACAATTGATGAATTCAAAGCCCACACAACTGTCACAAGAGAACAATTGGCTAGCAAACTAGCTCCATTTGAAATGACCGAGTTTGGAGATGATCCTCCCAAGATTGAGTCTGCTTTCAAAGCCAGTGCCTATGTGAAAGGCAAACAGAGATTTGATCCGAGAGAAAACTCTTCAAGGAAGATGTCATGGTATGATCAAGCAAGAAGAGACATGGAAGAAGAAGAAGCAGAAATAGCTCAACTTGAAGCCCTCATTGCAAAAAGACTGCCAAGAGGATCTGACAAGTATGAAGGAAAACTGCCCTTTAAGTGCTTCAACTGCAATAAGATTGGTCATTTTGCTTCAAGATGTCTAGAAAGATCTGCAAGGACTAATATTAACAGACAAAGGTTTCAAAAGAACTACTATTATGTTCATGAAGAAAATGACAATGAAGGAGTAACAGATGATGAATCAGAACTAGGAAGCAAATCTGGAAATGAATGGGTGTTTATTGCCATCAAGGAAGAAGATTCAATACTCTCTGAATCTGTCAATCACAAGGTTGTGGAAAAAGCTTTGGCTGCTCAAGTGGAAGAAAAGGATGATTGGGTTATTGACAGTGGATGTTCTCACCATATGACTGGTGACAAGGATAAGTTGGATTTGGAAAGGTATGAAGGAGGAATGGTAAAATTTGGTGACAATTCTGCTGGTAGAATCAGAGGTAGGGGAACTATTTCCTTTGATGGAAAGAGCAAAACAGGTAATGTACTATATGTTGAAGGATTGAAGCACAATCTTCTCAGTGTTGGTCAGTTAGTAGACAAAGGCTATGATCTCTGGTTCAAGAATGGAAAATGCAGAATCTTTACAAGTTTCAGAACTGAAATTGCATCTGGTACTCAGACAAAAGGTAATATCTTTCATCTGGTTGGTTCAAATAAAAGTTGTCTGTTTGTTCAAATAAAAGTTGTCTGTTTGTTCAAATTGATCAGAGTTGATTATGGCATAGAAGAATGTGTCATGTAAATTTTGATAACATCATCAAGATAAGCAATACTTAGGCTGTAAGAGATCTTCCAAAATTGATGAAACCCATAAATAGTTTGTGCAAAGAATGTCAGCTAGGTAAACAGAGCAGAGTCTCTTTCAAAAGCAAAGATCAGTCCTCTACCAAATTGTTGGAATTAGTACATACTGATCTCTGTGGTCCGACAAGAATCAAGAGTCTACAAGGTGATAGATATTTCATGTTGTTAATTGATGACCATTCCCGGATGATGTGGGTTACCTTCTTAAAAGAGAAATCAGAAGCATTTGAGAAGTTCAAAATCTTCAAAGCTATGGTAGAGAATCAAACTGGATTGAAACTAAAATCTCTAAGGTCTGATAGAGGTGGTGAATTTACATCTGGTGAGTTCATTGACTTTTGTGAGAAGCAGGGTATAAGGAGACAGTTGTCTACTCCTAGGACTCCACAGCAGAATGGAGTAGTTGAAAGAAAGAACCGGACCATCTAGGAAGCTGCTAGGACAATGATGCTGGAAGCAAATGTTCCTCAGATGTTCTGGAAAGAAGCTATCAGCACTGCAGTCTACACTCTAAATCAAGTTCAAATCAGAAACAATACCAGTAAGACCCCCTATGAACTCTGGTTTGGTATCACTCCTACTGTGAAATATTTCAGAGTATTTGGTAGCAAGTGTTATATTAAAAGAGATGAAGATCTAGGAAAGTTTGATGCTAGAAGTGATGAAGGAATTTTCTTGGGTTACTCCACTCAAAGCAAAGCATACCGGTGTTACAATAAGAGACTGAGGAAGATGATAGAAAGCACTAATGTGAAAGTTGATGAAGGAATTGAGAAGCCCTCAAAATTTTATGAGTTCGATGAAGATGACCAAGATGGTGTTCAGGTTCAAGGAACTCAATCCTCTCTGGTAAGTCAGAGTCAGCCTGATCCGGTAAATCAGGAAGAAGAGATAGGTTTGAATGAGCTTGATCAAGAAGTAGCAGTGCAGGATACTCCCAAAATTCCAAGGTATGTAACACTGAACCACTCTGAAGATTAGATCATAGGTGACAGAAGCAAAGGTGTGCAAACTAGAAGGAATGTTGCTCAAAATCAGGATGAATGTTGTCTAATTTTAAAGATTGAACCTAAAATAGTAAATGAAGCCTACAATGATGAAAACTGGACCAAAGCAATGAAAGATGAATTAATGCAAATTGAGAAAAATCATACTTCGGATCTTGTTCCCAGACCTAGAGACAGGAATGTGATTGGAACCAAATGGGTCTTCTGGAACAAATTAAATGAAGCTGGTGAAGTAATCAGAAACAAAGCTAGATTAGTTTGCAAAGGCTACTCTCAAATAGAAGGAATTGATTTTGAAGAGACCTTTGCTCCGGTGGCAAGAATTGAAGCAGTCAGATTATTTCTTGCATTTGCCGCCTTTAAAGACTTCAAGGTATATCAGATGGATGTCAAGTCTGCCTTCCTAAATGGTGATCTAGAAGAAGAAGTTTACATTGAACAACCAGATGGATTTCAATTGTCTGACAATGATGATATGGTCTGCAAGTTGAAGAAAGCATTGTATGGATTAAAGCAAGCCCCAAGAGCATGCTATGAAAGGTTGGATAAGCATCTTGTGCAGATTGGATTCAGCAAAGGTACTGCTGACAGTAACTTATATTTCAAAATTGATCATGAAAACATTTTGATTGTTGAAGTGTTTGTGGATGATATCATTTTTGGAGGAAGAGATAGTATGTGCAAAACTTTTGCAAATCAGATGAAAAGTGAGTTTGAAATGTCTATGCTTGGTGAAATGAATTTCTTCTTGGGTCTACAAATTACTCAAACAAAGAAAGGGATCTTCATTTCTTAGACCAAATATGTGAAAGAATTGTTAAGGAAATTTGGTATGGAAGATTCAAAGCCAATGAACACTCCCATGGCAACCAGATGTAAGTTGAGCAAAGATGATGACTCCCCAAAGGTAGATCAGACAAAGTATAGATCAATGATTGGTGGATTGTTGTATCTCACTCAGACCAGACCAGATATAATGCAGGCTGTTGGTCTTGTAGCAAGATTCCAGGCTGATCCTAAAAAATCTCATGTTATGGCAATCAAAAGAATTTTCAGATACTTGAAAGGAACAACTAAGTATGGTCTATGGTACCCTAGAGATCCAGATTTCTCTCTTCATGCTTACACAGATGCAGATTGGGTAGGAGATGTGGATGAACGAAAGAGCACCAGTGGTGGAGCATTCTTTTTGGGGAAGAGATTGGTTTCTTGGCTAAGCAAGAAACAAGATGCAATATCTCTGTCTACAACTGAAGCAAAATACATTGCAGCAGCAGGTAGTTGTACTCAAATCTTATGGATGAAGCAGATGCTAAGAGACATTAAAGTTGAATATGAGGAGCCTATCACAATTTTCTATGATAATTCAAGTGCAATTAATATTTCTAAGAATCTGGTATTACACTCTAAGACTAAGCACATATCTATCAAGTTTCACTTTTTGAGAGAACAAGTGAACAAAGAAGTAAGGTTGGAGTATATTCCCTCCAAGGATCAGATTGCAAATATCTTTACTAAACCTCTTCCCAAGGACTCTTTTGAATATCTCTGGGAGAAGTTAGGGGTCATGGCCCCTCCGGTGATGAACTAGGATGCACTAATGTGCATCAGTCTGGTGGATATCACAGTCATATCTTGTGATCCGAATTGATGATGGGGAGCTGCTACTAAGGGGGAGCAGCTAGTATGATTCTGATGTGTTAGAATGGCAAGTATGAGCCCTTCTCCATTGATGTCAAAGGGGGAGAGAAGACATGTGAAAAACAAGTAGTTGATGATCAAAGGAGGAGTAGTAAATGAGGAGAAGACATGTTGCTGATAGGGGGAGCTGTGACAGAAAAAAGAAGTTCTTGTCTTGATGGATTTTCACATCATATGTTGCCATCAATGACAAAGGGGGAGATTGTTGCAAGTATGAGGTGAACCAGTGTTGTCATTGATGTCAACATACTCATATTGCATTGACAAGAAGGATTCGATGAGCAGTGTGCTGAGGATATTGAGAAAATTAGCCTCAGTCAGGAACAGTGAAGAACAGTGATGAGAAGAAGGCAAATGTATTGTATAGGATGTAAACCAGAGAATGCAGATTAAAGGGTTTGTAGATATGAGTCTTGAGATGCTTCAGTTAAGATTTCAGAGGTCCGCATGAAGATCTGAAGGAGTTGTGGCTATCGGTGTGGAACCAGTTCTGGCAAGTGTTCAGAGGTGACAGAGAATCACAGAAAGGTCCGGTGAGGTCTGGAATTGTATAATCCTAATCTGCGGATTGGAAGGAGTGTTTGGGATGTCCTTGTGATGTGTCATCTCAAGTTGTGTATGATTTGGAGGTCCAAAAGTACCTTTTGCATTGTGATAGTGGTGACAGACTGTGTTCTTGAAGTTCTGGATAAGGAAGAGAAGAGATTCCAGTAAGTAGAGGAAGTGCAGATGTACCTGGTCATTCAAGTAGGCTTGGAAATGTCCGTGGATCATGTTTAGGTTGTGTTGTTGGTCCGCATTGGTGGTAGAGCCCAGAATTGAAGATATTCTTCCGGATGAAGTTCTTGCTCTGATTTGCCGACCGGATGAGTTGTTCATCCTGCGAATGTTCTTGTGATGGCCGACCGGATGTTTTATTTATCTTGTGGATATTCTTATGGTTGATTGCTGACTTAGATGATTGTTCCTAAGTCGATGTCTTGTATAAATAAAGGTTTGTGAGTTCATTTCGAAGTGTGGATTGTGTGGATGAGTGTGGTGTAGCGAAGAGAAGTGCGAAAGGCAGAGCAGGGGTTTTTGGGCTTAAATGGAACTGATTCGGACATGGTAGAGATGTCATTCTCCAGTTCAAGACTGTGATTCTTATCACTTTGTAGACAGTGTGTCTCCTTGTAGGCAGTGGGCCTCTTTGTGAGCAGTGTGCTTGGGCAGTGAGCCCTAATTGGCAAGTGCCATTCTTTTTCTTATTCTTTTAATAGAGAATAATCCTTGGGTTAATCACCCCATGGTTTTTCCCTTAACCGGGTTTTCCACGTTAAAATTTTGGTGTTCAATGTGTTGATGTTTATCTGCTTTTGTGTTTGTACATTTTATTGTCATGGATGATTAATTGATATGCCGTTAACTAACAAAGAAGAATCAAGTGTTTGAAGTAGAGAGAAAGTTTTCATACAACTGATTCACCCCCCTTCTCAGTTGTATGCCCTAGATCCAACAGTTACCTCACCTAACATCCTATCATTCACTAAACAAGATGATCTCTCTATGTCTCAACCCCATAACGCATCACTACATATTGAGGCCTTTATTAAAAAACATTGCTTCAAAAGGGTTCTCATCGATGGAGGAGCAAGTTTGAACATTTGCACACTTAAATCAATCCTTACATTGGGGTTCTCAGAAAATGTAGTGGATCCAAGAAAGAAGATCACAATAAAAGCCTATGATGAAGAAGAATGGACAACCAAAGGAATTGTGGTGTTACCACTAAGAATTGGACTAGTAGTGACAGAAGTTATTTGCCAAGTCCTTGACAAGGAGCTCACCTATAACATTCTCCTAGGAAGACCTTGGATACATGCCATGAAAGTTGTGCCTTCCACATATCATCAATGTATCAAGTTCCCTCACAATGGCTGAGAGATCACCATCTAAGGTGACCTTGACCCTTTTCAACACTATAACACTATCTAATCAAAGCTAGATTTCAGCATCCCTAATAATAGAGCTTCCACATCTTCCAGCTCCCAACATGATCCTAGTTCCCAAGCTTCCACATCAAAGGCCAAAGAGTAGAAATTCAAGATTAAAGAAATAGGGGTAGGAGAGTACTCCATCAAGCATACCCTTTGCGTAGCCAAAATGCCTTTATCTCTGAAGTCCTTTGGATGACCTACACCCTTCCCAAAACCATCTGCTCCTCTTGAAACTCCCAAAGCTCCCTTTCTCAAATGGGGTACCCTATCAGATTAAAGCAAAGAAAGAGATGTTCTGCAATGGCTCTAGATAGATGAAGATGACACACCACAAGACAAACAACCAAAGCTCCTAACATAACTCTATGGGTGTGGTCAATCTATCTTGCACAAAATGGGCTATGAAGGACAGGGTCCCATCAACCTAAGAAAAGAAGGAATAATTGAACCCATTCAACCCTCTTCATCCTCATCGGCCCGAGACATAAGGGGGCTAGGATACAAAGACAATGACAAAGGCAAAGATAAGGCTACTACTTGTTTTGTGGAACAGATCCAAAACCTCCAAGAGAATACTGATATAGATTCTAATGAACATGAATGGGATGACCTTTCAGAACATTCCTATGAGGACAAGTGAATTGATACCATTGGCACCTATAGCCCCTACCATGAGGGACAAATGCTAAGGCCTAGACTAGTAGAGTGTGATTCACCAATTTTTGAGAGAATAACTTAAGAGGAAGGTCAGAGTTCTAATGAAATAAACTATCTTGAAGAGAGTACCATCACAGATCTTATTCCTATCACTCCCAATCTTGATCATGTATCCATCCTTACCATCACACCCACTACATCTAATCAACCTATCGATTCCCTCCCCCTAGTACATCCTGAGCTTATCGATTGGAATCTACAAGGAACCCCCCAACTAGACATGTTTCAGAATGACGATGCCCACATTGATTACATGGAACTAAGATACCACCCACCTGTGAGAGATCATAAAGTTGGCTTCGCCATAGAACTCAATACCGTAGCTTATTTCAGAGAGGGTGCCAAGCCTTCCATTCACAAAAATATTAAAATCAAACATGGATCTAATGGTGAAAACCACTTTGCAGTAGTGTCAGATCCCAAAAAAGTAAAAATAAAGGACGCATCTGATTGTGAAAACCTCTCTGAGGTGCCAAACGATGGAATGCTTGACACTCTCCCCAATGCCATGTATCAGGAGAAGTCACAAATTGTGGTAGAACCTATAGAACCTGTCGACATTGGCATAGAAGGTAATCCAAAGATTATAAACTTTGCCAAGTCTCTAACTCCATCCGAAAAGATGAAATTTGTACCCTTCTTCAAAAGGAAATAGGTCAACTTTGCTTGGTCCTATGTAGATATGCCCAGGTTAGATCTAGACTTGATCTTGCATCATCTACCACTCAATCCTAGAGTTAAACTTGTTAAACAAAAACTCAGGAAAATCCATCCACATGTTGCATTGCTAGTCAAAGAGGAACTTAAGAAACTACTAGATGTAGGATTCATCAGAGCAATCGATTATCGAGAGTGGGTATCAAACATTGTACCAGTATCAAAACTAGATGGTAGAGTCAGATTGTGTAATGATTTCTGAGATCTCAACAAGGCCTGTCACAAAGATGATTTCCTATTGCCCAACATTGACATCATCATAGACTTGACAGCTTGACACACTATGCTTTCTCTTATGGATGGTTTCTCTAGGTACAACCAAATTATGATAGCCCCAGAAGATCAACATAAGATGGCATTCACATGTCCATGGGGAACCTTCTACTAGAACATCATGCCATTTGGGTTGAAGAATGTAGGAGCCACATACCAAAGGGCAATGACTACTATCTTCCACGACATGATGCACGTCACTATGGAAGACTATGTGGATGACATCCTTGCCAAGTGGTACAGGAGCACCAAGAGGATCATGAGGATCCATAGTTGTTTTTGTCTTATTTCATATTGTTCCATGATGTAATAAGGTCCACTGGGACCATTCCAAGTTGATTTCATGTTCACTTCAATTCATGTTGATTGCCAATGAGGCATGGCCTTGATTGTAAGCACACTAGTTACTTGTGATAGTCATAGATAAAGTCCATTATTTCATAGGTGAAGTCCATTGAGTTGTAGCCATTCATAGAACATAGAAATCAAGGTTGAAGGCCTAAACACCTTGTGAAAAGATAAGTCACTTTGTAGACAAAATCCATATGTAATCACATGTAATTAGTTGCAGAAAATGACAAAACAGGGGCAATTTGGTGGTTGCAAGGCAGTTTGGCCTCCCACCGATCCAAAACTACCCCTCCAACTTATCAAATAGGTTGATGCAGGCTTCTAAAGGTTTTGAAGATGTTCATTGTGAATGTATGAAGTGATTTGGAGAAGAAATAAAATAAATCAGTCTAGTTTTCTACCTTTTTTTCCCGTGTAGTGCGTTGTTCCAGGCTGTATCATGTTCCTATACAGATGAATTGTAGGAATTCATGGTGTTGGTAAGTTAGTAGGGTGAGTTGAGATCCTTATGCACTTTGTTTGAGTTCTTGAAACATTTGCATAGCATAGATATCTGCATTTTCCTGAAAACGGTCTGATAAACCCTATTCTAGGGTTTTGACAAAAATCATGTGTTTTAACTCCATTCCACTAGCTTGAATCCATCTCAATTAGTGGAATGGGCTTGTCTATGTTTGTTTTAGTTTGTTATGAAGGATTTCAAGGCAGAGAGTTGGATTTGAAGGAGTTTTCTTGAAGTAACCTAACAAAACCATGTGTTAGGTGTCAAGAAGAGGACAACATAGTCTATATTTGCCACAGTCAACTGTGAGACCTTAAAACCCATGAAATTTGTAGTTATACCATGAGACTGAAGTGTCTAAATTGTTTAGAGAATTCTGTGAGTCAAATCAAGGGTACTTTCTTTGTTAAATTGGGCTAATTGGGGCTTTTTGTAGTAGGATAGTCATATTGAAAGTAGCACATGTTCTCAAACAACCCATTGCAAGTTCTTGGTATGTTGTTAGGCTTCTAAAAGGGTATCTCAAACAATGTTGACCTGGCTTTGAAAGTGTATGGATTGCAAGTAATCTCCTGTCAGACCTGAAAAATAGGGCTACAAGGAGTTGGGGCAGTCTATGAAGAAGGTGTCATGTGTGCAGTTCCAAGACCTCATGGGATGGTTTGTCTAGTATCTTCATGATGTTAGGAAACCCTCCTAATATCTTCCTCCAAGAGTTTTGATAGTTTATGTCAAACACCAAGTAAGCCTTAAGTATAGGCCTATCAAACTCCATTGAATCTGCCTAGTTCCCCCTTGTCCTCTACATCACCAAGTCACTTACAAGGGAATCTCATTTAGATGTCCTAGAGAAAATCTTTTAGAGGCTAGAACAATTCAAGGTTTGATTGAATCTAAAAAAGTGTGTGGTTGGTGTCACCTCCAGCAAACTCTCGGGTTTCACAGTATCAGCTAATGGGATTGAGGTAGATCCTATGAAGGTCAAAGCTATCATGGAGATGCCAGCACCAAGGAACATCACCCAACTGCGGTCTTTACAAGGCAAATTATAGGTAATTCATCAGTTCATCTCACAATTGGTGGACAAGTGTCAACCTTTCACTCACCTCTTGCATAAGAACATTCCATTTAGGTGGGATGAGAAGTGTGAAGAAGGATTTCACAAATTGAAGGAGTATCTCATGAATCTGCCTATCTTGATGCCACCTATCCAAGGCAAGCCACTATATCTTTACATATCTGCAAGACCAATAGCTCTTGGAGCCCTTTTAGTACAACAAGACTATGAAGGCAATGAACAGGCCATCTACTACATTAGTCACACATTGGTGGGGTATGAATTGCAATATTCTCAAATCAAAAGATCTTGTCTTGCTGTGGTTTTTGCTTCCCAAAAATTATGCCATTACATGCTTGCACATTCCATCACACTAATTGCAAAGATCAATCCACTCAAATACTTGTTAAGCAAAGCAGCTCTCACAGGTCACCTAGCTAAATGGGTAATGCTACTGAGTATGACATTGAATATGTGGAACGGAAAGCTATCAAGGGTCAGGTCATCGCTGATCAGTTAGCAGAGGCACCATTACATGATAATACTCCAATGACATTTGAATTTCCTGATGAATAAATTCTCAGTATTACAACACATTCATGGAAGCTCTACTTTGATGGATCTTATACAAACCATGGATCGAGGGCATGAATCTTATTAGTCACTCCACAAGGCAACACAATACCTAAGTCCTATCATCTACTTTTTCCTTGCACAAACAACATAACAAAGTATGAGGCCTTAGTCATTGGTCTTAAGAAGGCAGCAGAGTAGAAAGTGAAAGAGCTACATGTCTATGGAGATTTGCAACTAGTAATCAATCAAGTAAATGATGACTACCATACGAAACATGACAATCTAATACCATACAAGCGTATGGTAGATGAATTTAAAAGATACTTTGTGATCATCACCTTTGAGCAGATTTCTCGCATAGAGAACAAAGCAGTAGATGCCATGGAAACCATTTCCTCGCTTCTTGATATACCAGAGAATGAGTCACGTTTTGAGTTCTTGGTGGAGCCAGTCGCACAACCAACTTATGATATCCCCAAAACACAATCTATTTGCCTCCTAGTAGGATCTGATTCACCCTTATATGGTAAAATTTACACTTACCTCAAGGATAACACCTTACCAGTTGACTTATCCAACAACTAATGCCAAACCTTTATCCACCAAATATCCCATTATGCTATTATTGCTGACACCCTCTACTGTCGAGGTCTGGATGGTACTCTACTTAGATGTCTTGAACGTGAAGAATCTCAAACTGCCTTACGAGAAGTACATGAATGAATTTGCAGATCACACTCTAGTGGTCCTACCTTAGCTAAGAAACTCATGTGTTTGGTATACTATTGGCTTAACATGGAGACAGATTCATATCATTTTTTCAAGAAATGTAAGTAGTGTTAGATTCATGGTAACCTCATCCATGCGCCAAATCAGGAACTATGGCCTTTAATGACACCTTGGCCCTTTTGTTAGTGGGGACTCAACCTTGTGGGAAAAATCCACCCTCCCTCATCCAACGGCCACAAGTTCATCATAACCACCACTAAATATTTTACCAAGTGGATTGAAGCCATTCTACTCACTAATGTCACAAGCAAGCAAATTGCCTCCTTCATCCTTAATTACCTCATTTATCGATACGGAATTCCCTCATCCATAGTCAAGGTTAATGGAAGACCTTTCAAAAACTAGGATGTCTAAGAGCTCTGTGAAAAATTCCAAATCCAACACTGCTTCCGAACCCCATACTACCTACAAGGTAATGGTTAGGCAGAGGCATCCAACAAAACCATCTTGAAAATCCTCAAGAAAACTACCAATGAAGTCAGTTGTGATTGGTACATGCAACTAAATACCACTCTATTGGCCTATCAAACCAGCATATGCACTCCCATAGGTGCCACACCATATTCCCTTGTCTATGGTTCCAAAGCCATTTTACCTATTGAGGTTGAGTTACCATCTTTGAGGGTGTCATTAAAAGGTCTTATAATTGATGAGGACTACAAAGTTTCCAGACTGCAAGAGTTAGAATTGTTGGAGGAGAAATGACAGAATGCTTTCAACCATCTCAAAGCCTACCAACAATGAATGTCTCGAAGCTATAATCCCAAAGTTCGTCCAAGGGTCTTTAATGTTGGTGATCTAGTACTCAAAGAAAATCCCCACAATCAGTCAGATCAGGAGAAGAAAGGAAAGTTTAAACCCAACTAGCTTGGTCCGTATGTAATCATTATTGCCTATGGATCAAGAGCGTACCAGTTAGCTACATCAGAAGGTGATTTGTTCAATGACCCAATCAACAGTATGCATCTTCGTCAGTTCTATACCTAGAGAACCCTAATGTAAGGGGGGCAAAAAAAAATCAAAAAATGAAAAAATAGAAAAAATAGAAAAATAAAAAAAAAGCAAAATCCTCCTCCAGTGAAAACCTAGTATACAAGCGCCTTGGATAGATACCATGATAAAAACCTGGTAAATAGGAGTCATGTGTATTTCATAAACGTAATAAAAGTAAAGTAGTGAAAACCTAGTAAACAAGCACTCTTTGTGATGACAACCACTTCCTCCATCTTTGGGAAACCATCACCTTGTGTCCATCCTTCCTACCATTATCCATCATCTGATCATATCTATTTCATAATAACAACCTAACAATAACCTATCATGGCTTGATACTCTTTCAACATTGTCACCTTACAACCTAAGGTTTATCCAATATCTTATCCATAGTGTCAGCCTATGATAGGGTCCTTCGTTAATATCTTATCATCCCAAACTACGCTACCTCTCCATCTTCACGTACGCAAGGCCATCTTGTATCAATGCACCCTTGAGGCTACCAATCCATTCCATACCTTCTCATCCATCCACTAGTTCCTTCATATCCACACCATTTCCCATTGCCTAGGTCCTAGGTCCGCACAGTTCACCTTGAACTATGTTGCCTCTGTGTCATCATGTAGGCAAGGCCATTTATCAATGAGCACCCTAGGCACTAGGTTAGTCCCTTAGGGCCCGTTTCTTCATATCCACTGTCATTTCATCCACAATAAATCAAACCTTCACCTGACAGGGGGCAATTCCTCAACCTGATTATGGAGTTGGATCCTGTAAAGCCACATGTTCTAAAGATGATACCAATAAGGATTGTGATACCTTTCACTAGACAAACACACGCAACAAAGTACACTTCCAAGAAAGAAATTTTGACACAAGACATCAACCTATCCATAGAAAAACAAACAAGGTCCTAAACACCCCAAATGATTTTTATCTAATTATGGCAAGAAAACACATCTAATGCAAGAAAGTTTTGTTTTGATTGGTTGTGCCTAAAATCTTAACTTTTTGTTATCATGTTTCCTACACTTCTCAAGCATGCCTAAAAACTAGAGATGCTATGATGAGGGCATGATTATTTTATTTGTTTGCTGCTTGTAGATTTATCTTTAGTAATGTGAAGCCTTGTCTTAGGACATGATCAACATAAATGCTCATCAAGGATATCAGAGGTCTAAACATGAAATGGGTATAATCCTTGTTTGTTTACATACAAGAAATACTCAGGTCATCTAGATTCAATTTTTACTAGATGCTTGTATCAACTTGCTATATCCAAATCCATGTATACTCAAGTCATCATGGTTTAATTATACCTAGATGCTTGTATTTTCTTACAACATTTTAAAACACAAAAAAATAAAAAATGCCCAATTATGAAACAAAGCACTTCAAAATACTTACAATATCAAGGTGACAAATATCCAAATCCATAACGTATCCAATTCCATTCCATGTACCATCCCCAAATAAAAGATTATGTTTAGAGTGTCAATGTTTGCAAATAAAAGCTTGTGATTCATTCATTCAAGTTTTTCTTCTATCAATCACATTCCTATTTGATACAGTACCAAGGTATGACCCTAGCCTATTGATCCATGCTCTCCACATACTATCTGACCTACAAACACCTTCCTCTAGTTCATACATAGTAATATTATAACTTGTCCCGCCTCCTTATTTTTGCTTGCATATGTCTCCATCTTGGCATGCGGACTTGCTAGTGGTCTTCTACCTATTGTTTGATCAAGACCTAATTGTAGGCCTTCATTCATACTTGAAAACAAACACTTGTTAGTGGTTCTTTGAACTGACTTCCTTGTTACTATTGGTTTTTTTCCCTGACCGGATGCTCATTCCTAGATTTCCCTACAAGGTAGCCATCAGTGATCAACAGGATCTCTGGGCCAGGGGCCAACAGTGTAGGAGATAGACTCTATTTTTATCTCCTCTTCTCCTTCAGGCTCTACAAAACCTAGGGGGGTATTCCCTATTCAACTCCCATGAGAATATGCTTGTGGGTTGGCTTGGGATGTTGATACAAAGCAGATAAATCCTCCTATATGAAGACCAAAACTGTGGGATAATTGCAAAGGGGCTAGCTTTGGGCTTATGTTCAGTTGTGAATCAGAGGATCTTGGTCCTAAACTACTTCTACAGTCCTAATGGTTTGGAGTTGAAGTTTGAGTTGATTTATGTTTGGATGCAAACCTGGACTTGGTGTATAACCTCAACACAGAGCTAGATTGGTGCCTATCCAGGGCTCGGAGTCAGTAGACATACACCTGTGAATGATCAGCATGAACACACTAAAACTGGATTTGAAGGGGGTGTTGTAGTATCTGCCTTATAGATACCTCCCAGAACAAAGTGTTAAGTTATCTCTACTTATGGCATCCCTATTGCAGTATATCTTTCCCAACACTTAATCTAAAAACAATTTAATCTACCCCTTGAGCAGAAGTTGAAAGATCAAGCATTCAATACAAGAATTCTATATTCTAGAATCCTAGACATCCCTTAGATATCTAGATTCAAAAGAAGGATACATGCAATACTAGAGACATAATAACAAAATGCATGCAAAAACAACATTACTCATATATAACCAATCATGAAATCAGTAGATTCATGTATGAGACATACAACAAGAGATACATAAACTCACAAGACCACCTGCACAGAGCAATCAGAACCAGTTGTATCTTATTACAGAGCTAGATAAGTCTAGTTTTCAACAACCAAAAAATGAGCAACACAGCCCTACTTATATAGCAAGGAGGTGCTCAGCATTAATTACATGGCAGATCAAAATTTGCCAGATACAATACATTGAGAAAATGGTGCTCAAACATTAAATGCAGCAAGTCGAGGAGGGGACAGAAAGAGATCTCGAGCCCTGCGCCGCCGCCTAGGGAATCACATCATCAATCAAGTGGTTGAAACATCCACGCCATCGCCCATACTCTATAGCATCTGCCATTAATGGCGTACCAAACTAGCGGCCTCAAGAAATGTAGTAGACTGTGTATTCGTAGCTTTTCCCGCCAAGAAATATCACCCTGATATTTCAAATCATGCATGATCTAATTATCCCACATGCACCCCGCGGCAACCTCCTCATCACCTTATATACTAGGTCGTGAGCATATATGATGTCGATGATTTTGCTCCTGACGACACCTAGTATAAGACCTTCATCATCATCATCCTCCAGCATGATATCTGGATACTCAATATCACCCTAACGTCAGCATCATCATGCTGAGCTCATCCAGATAATTCGCACCACCTGATAAAAGATATCATCCTGACATTCAGAAATTAGCCTGATGACCAACCTTACCCTCATATGAAATATCACCTGATATTTCATATCGCCCTCATCAGTACAACATGATGCATTAGAGGAAGATCCTCCTGCATTGCCGTTATGAAATGTCTCGCCGATGATCCTCCTGATCATATCTGCAAATGTCCTGATGATGTCACCATCATATCTACATACCGCGCATCTCCTCATATCCGGATGACGTCATCGTCATATTTGCAACATCGGGGGATCACCATAAAATGACTGATGTTAAAATATGACCCTCGGACCTTGATGACATCACCATCATGTCGGCATCAGGATGATATTCGGAAGATAACCAGATAATTGGAAATATCACCCTTATGCACAAATATCATGCTACACTGTAGCTCCACTATAAGATTGGGGTGATATATGAATATGACGGATATTTGAAATGATCACCCCCCACTGGACAATGCATGAAGCTAACAAGTGGATATCACCCTAGTGTCAGCATCATCATGATGCTAGAACAAACATAAGGTGATAAAATAACATCGGGGTGATCTTAACAAAGATCACCTGATATTCAAATATGATGACCCCGATGAAAAGTGGGTCATACTTAGAAATTTCATAGCGCCAACATTAGGATGATCTTGACTAAGATCACCTGATGTTAAAATATCACCCCGCGGGCAGAAGATTAGGTTGGTGTGAAATATGACCCTCGTAAGAAATATCAGGGTGATGCTTGGAAACATGATGATGATGATGACCTCCTCCAAAAAAAATATGATGCTGCAGTTGAAAAATGCTGAGGAGGCTGAAGACTAAGAACCTTTTTTGGATTTTTTGGGAGGGTGCCTGCATGTTTATATGCTTAAAACCTGACTGCTCATGCAGGCACCAACAGTGGCTCTGTCTGGGGACACATGCCTCTTGCAGGCATGGTGAGAACCACAGATCTCTTGGATGCAGACCAGTCCCCTATCCATTGGGTAGAGAGTCATGAGGTTATATTGATCTGCATCACCAAACACATTTTTTTTAAACATTATTTTGGTGGCCCTAGGAAGCCAAAAAGGAAAAACCACAACTTTCTCTTGTCAAATGCCTGATCTTGATCTGAATAACCCCAACCATGGCTGAAAACATCAAGATAGACTGCCCATATGCTCATCCTGTCAATTACGTGCTTCACCATTTTTGAAAATTTGCCACTTGCAGCATTGCCTCTGTCACTCTGCATTTCAAAGTCAAACATGTAGCCATGCATATTATAAAATTCTTTAGCACTGGGTGACATATGCATGTTATACTCCTTAATCAGCACATCCTCATATTGTATTTGGCAATACTCATCATCTACCTGACTGTTGCACATTGTCAGGCACTCATCCAGCTGATCCAAAAACTCAAAATACTCAGAAAATATGAGACCCCTAATATCTACTGATATTGAAAACAAATCCTGAGCCACACACACAATGTTGCACATGTCTGAATCAGGTGATGATGAACATTCATTATCCACAGTTTGCAAATCAGTATCATCATCTTCAAACAAACGGTTAATCCTACACCAATGAAGGTCATGACTCACAACAATAAATGCATCCGGAGGCTCATCATAAAGGGGATTCATACTCATTGCAAAGGTATATGTCTCTTCTTCATGACAGTCTATTTCTTTTTCATCATCATCAGATTTAGAGTCATAAGAAGAACAAACCTAATCCATGAATTGATCATGGATATCATCTTCATCATCTTTAACATCTGATTGCCCCACATACAAAATTTCTGCTACTTCAATGCACTCTAAAGTTGAGCTATCCACATCATTTTCCACCCCTCTAATGCTTCCTGATGAAACTGATATTGACTCTTGATCCACATGATCACAACTTTGCACCACTGGATCCTTTAAACATGAAGGCTCTTTGTTTAGGACTGGTATGCAAGTATTACTTGGGAAATTATTGTTGTCAACTTCATTTTCTGGGCAAAATAGGACATCCTCCTCTATAATAGAAACATCATCCACTTGGAATGATGCAAAAACTGGGACAGCAGGGGTGTGAGTGCTTTGACATTCATTGTCAACTCCTGAATTAAACCTTTCATTAACATTGGGGGCTGCAGGACAACAAAATTTTTTAGAAAAATAACCCCTTTGTATTCCATACCTCCAATTGTTTTCAATGTCCACTACAAATTGATGTGCTTGATGCAATGTGGTGGGCTCCTTATCTCCTAATCTATAACTCATTTTCTTATCAAATGCTCCCAAATAGACAACTAGGCACAATGCATCATTAGGTCTCATACATTCTGGTATTCTATTCAAAGCCCTCATAAATTTGAGGTTAAAAGCTAGGATCAACTCATCCTCTTCTATTTGGATATACATGAAATCACTGATGATTGCATAATCAGAAATTTTTTCACCATATTGCTCTAGAAATGTAGATTTAAAATCTTGTTGAGCTGGAAGGTAGGAGAACCAATCCCTTGCATCTTCATCTAGAGATTGAACAAATAATCTCATAACTACATCTTCATGGTCAATCTCAAAATCATCTATAACATTTATAAACTACTGCAAGTGTCTCTCAGCTGATTCATCCTTTATACCACTGAATTTAGGCAAATACCTTCTGATTTTAGGTGGAAGAGCATTTGGATAACCACAAATGCCACTAAAATTTATGGGCTTATATCTATCTATGTTGAAACTTCTTTTACTACATGGTTGGGACTGACTACTATACATTATTGCATTTGACACCTCACAAGGGTGCATGGGCTGATAATACATCTTTTTATGCTTTTGCAACCCTCTTCTCTACTCAGATTTTCAATCACAATATGACCTTAGGCCCTTAAAATATAAACTGCTATTTCAACCTGCCTAAAGTCCTCTAAATGAGTCTTTTAAAGAATATTGCATGCTCTTTTGAAATACAACTTAGGTTCTAACAAAAGCATGCAAGCTCTGCTCTTACCAATATTTCCCTTTTAACCAGTGCTATTTCACCAAATAGGGAACTCTTCAAAAACTTGTACAAATACCTGGATATGTTGTAGCTGCTGATAGGTTCATTCAACAGAGTCGCCACCTCCTTGGTAGAGGAATGAGCTTCAAACAGGCTAAAGCTGAAAATTGATTTCTTTCTTTCTGGGTCATCCACCAGTAGAGCCACATATAAAACTTTAAATCTGCTGCAACAAGGCACTTCCAGACCTAATTCTTCAATCTTTTAGACTCAAGCTTTATGGATATGACATTGTCCCCAGCGGAGTCGCCAAATCTATTGGTGACTCGGATGGGCCACAAATACATTCTTTTCTCATCAATCCTTCCCCAGCAGAGTCGCCATTTCTGTTCATTTTTTTCCCTGACTGGATGCTCATTCCTAGATTTCCCTACAAGGTAGCCATTAGTGATCAACAGGATCTCTGGGCCAGAGGCCAATAGTGTAGGAAATAGACTCTATTTTTATCTCCTCTTCTTCTTCAGGCTCTGCAAAACCTAGGGGGGTATTCCCTATTCAACACCCATGAGAATATGCTTGTGGATTGGCTTGGGATGTTGATACAAAGCAGATAAATCCTCCTATATGAAGACCAAAACTGTGGGACAAGTGCAAAGGGGCTAGCTTTGGGCTTATGTTCAATTGTGAATTAGATGATCTTGGTCCTAAACTACTTCTCAGTCCTAATGGTTTGGAGTTGAAGTTTGAGTTGATTTATGTTTGGATGCAAACCTGGACCTGGTGTATAACCTCAACACAGAGCTAGATTGGTGCCTATCTAGGGCTCGAAGTCAGTAGACATACACCTGTGAATGATCAGCATGAACACACAAACTGGATTTCAAGGGGGTGTTGTAGTATCTGTCTTACAGATACCTCCCAAAATAGAGTGTTAAGTTGTCTCTACTTATGACATCCCTATTGCAGTATATCTTTCCCAACACTTAATCTGAAAATAATTTAATCTACCCCTTGAGCAGAAGTTGAAAGATCAAGCATTCAATGTAGGAATTCTATATTCTAGAATGACAGACATCCCTTAGATATCTAGATTCAGAAGAAGGATACATGCAATACTGGAGACAGAATAACAAAACACATGCAAAAATAACATTACTCATATATAACCAATCATCAAATCAGTAGATTCATGCATGAGACATACAACAAGAGATACATAAACTCACAAGACCACCTGCACAGAGCAACCAGAACCAGTTGTATCTTATTATAGAGCCAGATATGTCTAGTTTTCAACAACCAACAAATGAGAAACACAGCGCTACTTATACAGCAAGGAGGTGCTCAGCATTAATTACATGGCAGATCAAAATTTACCAGATACAGTACATTGAGAAAATGGCGCTCAAACATTAAATGCAGCAGGTGGAGGAGGGGACAAAAAGAGATCTCGAGCCCTGCGCCGCCGCCTAGGGAATCACATCATCAATTGGGTGGTTGAAACATCCATGCCATTGCCCATACTCTGTAGCATTCACCATTAATGGCGTACCAAACCAGCGGCCTCAGGAAATGCAGTAGACTGTGCATTCATAGCTTTTCCCGCCAAGAAATATCACCCTGATATTTCAAATCATGCAGGATCTAATTATCCCACATGCACCCCACGGCAACCTCCTCATCACCTTATATACTAGGTCGTGAGCATATATGATGTCGGTGATTTTGCTTCCAATGGCACCTAATATAAGACCTTCATCATCATCATCCTCCAGCATGATATCTGGATACTGAATATCACCCTGACATCAGCATCATCATGCCAAGCTCATCCGGATAATTCACACCACCTAATAAAAGATATTATCCTGACATTCAGAAATTAGCCTAATGACCAACCTTACCCTCATATGAAATATCACCCGATATTTCATATCGCCCTCATCGGTATAACATGATGCATCGGAGGAAGATCCTCCTACAATGCTGATATGAAACATCTCGCCGATGATCCTCCTGATCATATCCGCATATGTCTTGATGACATCATCATCATATCTGCATACCGCGCATCTCCTCATATCTGGATGATATCACCATCATATTCACAACATCGGGAGATCACCATAAAATGACTGATGTTAAAATATGACCCCCCAGACCTTGATGACGTCACCATCATGTTGGCATCAGGATGATATTCGGAAGATAACTAGATAATTGGAAATATCACCCTTATGCACAAATATCATGCTGCACTGTAGCTCAACTATAAGATCGGGGTGATATATGAATATGACAGATATTTGAAATGATCACCCCCCACCGGACAATGCATGAAGCTGATAGGCGGATATGACCCTGATGTCAGCATCATCATGATGCTGGAACAAACATAAGGTGATAAAATAACATCAGGGTGATCTTAACAAAGATCACCCGATATTCAAATATGATGACCCCGATGAAAAGTGGGTCATACTTAGAAATTTCATAGCGCCAACATCAAGATGATCTTGACTAAGATCACTCGATGTTAAAATATCACCCCACGGGCAGAAGATCAGGTTGGTGTGAAATATGACCCTTGTAAGAAATATTAGGGTGATGCTTGGAAACATGATGATGATGATGACCTCCTCCAAAGAAAATATGATGTTGTAGTTGAAAAATGCTGAGGAGGCTAAAGACTTAGAACCTTTTTTGGATTTTTTGGGAGGGTGCCTGCATGTTTATATGCTTGAAACCTGACTGCTCATGCAGGCACCAACAGTTACCTCATTTGCATGCTTGTATCTACCCTGAACTCTTTGTCCACTCTGTCCCTTCATCTCTGTCAACAGTTCCACTGTCTAATCAGTCTTTTGTGTCATCCCACTGTCCTCATAACCCATTGTATTCACCGTAACAGCAGATACCACTTGTCCCTTAGTCTTATACTCCCCCAAAGGGCACACCATTGTACCAATCTAGACATTATTGTTCCAATTCACTATCAACACAGTATTAATCCTTGCATTGGCTACCAACCCCTTATGCTTATCTTAATCAATGTGTACAAATTATTTTCTTCCTACCATGATAACCTTACCTTGTTCATTTACTCCTTCATTCAATGGAATTAATTTGAATGTCCTTCCATCCTTTTCAATTATGTATGTGTTTCGTCTCCCATTGTACATTGCTGACCTATCAAACTGCCAAGGCCTTCCTAGTAACACATGGCAACAACTCATAGGCAATATATCACAAACAACCTTATCTTTGTATTGACCAATCTGAAATTCAACTAAATCCTGCTCATTGACTAGAAGTGATTGATCATAATTCAACCATGATAGTCTATAGGGTGTTTGATGAGGGACTTTCACCAAATCTAACTTGTCAACCATTTCTTTTGACACTATATTATCAGTGAAACTGGGATCTATGACTAACTTGCATACCTTACCTTTGCTCTTGCATGTAGTCCTGAATAAGTTCCTCCTTTGGCTCATGTCTCCTTACTCAGGTGTTTGCAACAATGTCCTTCTAATCATCAAACTTTCTCCTACCTCTGAAGTCACATTCACCATGGGTGAGGTCACACTCTCCTCATTCTCTTGCACAATTTGAACTTTCTTTTCACTTCTTCTCTCACCCCCACTTGAAGTAGCACCAAACTTTTTAGGACACTTGAAGGATAGATGACCAAACTCACCACAAGTATAGCACTTTCTTGAAAATATATTAGAACCTCTTCCACCTCCAAATCTGCCCCTTGTGCCTCTAAAGCCACCTCTACAATCACCAACTTGATCTTTGCCCTTGATTGTGTCTTCTTTTCCTTCAAAGGACTATTTTGGTGTATGAAAAGATCCTTTGCCCCTTGTATTTATGCCTCTTCCTCTCATAGACTGATCTTGTTTCCTTTTCATTTTCTCCTCAATCCTAATTACTATTTGATAACAATCTTCAACACTTCTAGGGTTAGCCAAAACGAATTCATCTTGTATGTTCAATCTCAAACCACCCAAATATCTAGCAATCTTTTCAGTTTCATTCTCATGATGACCAGACCTCATACTTAATTTATAAAATTCCTCAGTATATGATTTCACATCCATTTCTTTTTATCTTAAAAATTGAATCCTTTTAAACACGTGAACTTCATAGTCCTTGGGTAAGAACTTACCTTTGATTGTTGCCATCATCTTGTCCCATGAAGAAATCTTGGACTTTCCTTGCTTTCTCCTCTCTGATTGTAGATAATCCCACCATAACAAAGCATGACCCTAAAGCTTGGTCTTTGCAATCTTTACCCTCTACTCCTCTAGAACATCTTCACATTCAAAATGGTTATCTAAAGTTGCAATCTAATCAAGTAATTCTTCATCTTTGAGACTTCCTCCATACTTTTTCACATCTATTTTCACCTTCTTGTCTTCTTTTACTGCCTTCAATAGCTTGGCCATTCTCTAATCCTCAGGATATAACTCTTCATCTACATCTTCAAATTATTCACCATCCTCTTCTTCATCTGTTTCACTCACTTCCACTTCTCTTCTTTTGTTTATCTCTAAGGCTGAAAGACTTGCTTGAAGGGCTTATGTAAACTCTTTCATCTCCCTCATCTCCTTAGCATGCTTCTCCTTCATCTCCTGCAACTCTCTAGTAGTACCAACACTCTTTAGAGGCATCTTGATAACTTGTCTCTTCAACTTCTTCCTTGTTCTTCACAAATCTGCAAAACCAACACAAGATCTATTCCCTGATGCTTTGATACCAATTTGATGCAGTACCAAGGTATGACCCTAGCCTATTGATCCATTTCACAAACAATGGGCTTCACAAATAAGTAACTTCCCCTAGTCCCACAAACAAACTCCACAAAGGCAACTTCCTTCTACAAGGCTCACTTTGCATTTTAAGGATTCCCAAGTACAACTAGGATACCAATGGCATTCTCCCACTTCTCAGACCCTAACACAACCTAATCCAACTCTCACTAAGATCTGCCCCTTTACTACTTGACCATGTCCACTCTAGAGGACCAAAATCCTAGTAGCCTTCCTTTGAGGTCTGTCAGATGATATCTTCCACATAGGGCATTATCTTGGGAAATAAAGGATTGTTTTGAGTACCCATTTGACCCATTGATAACATATCACAAAATAGGTATGGGTTCCTTTTGACCAAAAACCCCAAATATATGACAGTCCTAATTGGTACTAGGCCTAATTAGGCTTCTTTTTCAAAGCAACCCCTCTAAAACTGCACTCCCAACTTACCAAACCAATAGGAGGTCTTCATTCTCAAGGAAAATCAACTGATTTCATAGGTTTTGAGTAGAGGAACAACTTCTACAATGAAATTTTATAGACTGCACCTAAACAAGCCTAATACACAAGCATAAAGGGCCATAAACATTGTCAAATCTCACCCTAACCTTGTTCTCTATCCCAAGACCTCCACAAATGTCTGCACCTACATTGGACCATTCCATTCCACTAACTTGTGAGGGATATCTTGGTGGAATGGTTCAGATATTCATGGTTTTGGTCTACAAAACCCTAGGACAGGGTTTCTAGTAGTTTTCAAAAAAACAAAGATATCTTTCTTAAAAATCAATGAAATAACTTCAAACCAAATACAAACAAGGCTTAACACATTCCTCTAACCACTCCAATGGTTGACAAATCCTGACAAGCCCATACAGAATAGTAATACGGTCTGTAATAGAAAGAAAACAAAGTTTTAGCAGAAAAATAGAGTTTAGTCTCAGAAATTCTTTCATAAATCTTGTCCAACCCTCATTCTCGGGGTGTGTAGAGGCATTAATACATTATTGAAGTAGTTTTCATCAATCTCTAATTGAAAAATGACCTATGTGGTCATTTTCCATCTTCCAAACATATGTTTTGTTAAGTTGCAAAGCAACTCCCTGTACATGGGTTAACATTATTGACAAAAAATAAACATAAAACTAATGACTTGGTCATTATTTGACCTTATTACATCCAACTTGGTCTTCAATGACCTTATTAAATGACTAAAAGACTCAAATGGCTTCAAAACATTCTAAACTCAACCTAGAGACTATCCTGTCAAGACCTTCCAATGATCAAATTTTGCATATAATGGTGTTGGTGTTCCTGCACCACTGTCTCTCATTGTGTCTTTTATTGAGCCTCTTCTACGTTGATTGAGTACACTTGGACATAACAAAAACATATAGTTTCTTTGCATTCATATAGGTGCATTACTCATCCATGTGTTATTATTTTTGCATATCATGAATAAGTCAGTCATCATATAGTATCATCACACACACTACATAGTAAACATTTAGATCATGTTAGCATACAATGTGGTCGCTTAGATGTATAAGTCAACATAACATTGCATTAACCAAAAATCTCACAAAAACATAGCTATCATCACAATGTCTACATTAGATCATCATAGAATGTGAAAATTTTCAATCATTTGCATACATATAGGTGCATTAGAAACATTTATCTACATCAGCATGACATAGATGCATACATAATATCCCATCAGAAAAACATCAAAAACATGCATATAGGCCATCATAACTACATATTAGATCTCATAAACATGTGCATAATATATGAACATCACAAATAAAATGCATCCATGATCATCACATAACAACATACATATAGGTCATCATAACTGCATCATCATATATAAAACATAAAACATAAATAATGTCCATAGTGTACAAAATCAAGTCTATCATCCATGAGTCATATCACAAAAGGGTGTATACATACATCAAAATAATAAATGATACATGTCTCAGTAGCTGTACAAAATACAAGTGATATATACATAATCTGGCTATCCATGAGCCATCAAAATAATGTATGTACAAAAAGAAAAATATTTGTACAAAACCATAGCTAACCCTACTGCTGCAGGATGCTACTACTAGCACTGCCCTCTCCCTCTCCTCTATCTCAGCCTATCCTAGACTGCTATGGGCCCATACCTGAAGTCACTAACCAAGAACCACCTGCCCTCCGCAAGGACACAACCACTAACTGGCTCATATAGCTCAGTGCCCTCTGATCTACTAGCACCACCCCATGATATAAACCTCTGTAATACTGTGTCTAGCCTAGTGTTATAGCCAACTCTCTTGTCACTTGTGTAACTTGTGCCTAGACCTGTGTCACTTGTGTAACTAGAAATGTTGTGGCTGTGTCAGTACCTAGTGTGGATATGGCTACGTCCCTCTCTATTGTCAGTGCCTACACCCTGGCCAACGCTGCATCTCTCTCACCTATCAAAGCCTATACCCTCGCCAGGATGACATCTCACTCTATAGTAATGCTGACAATCACCCCTACATCTCCATCTCTCTGACCATCTCTCTGAGCCTCTGTGGCTCTCAACTGGGCTCTTAGCTATCTAACCTAGCCTCATAGTAGGCCTACTGCATCCCCCTGCACCTACTACTATGGGTCAGGATGATCAGGTGCTTGCAGTACCTGTGGAACAACTACTTGCTAGGGTGGGACCTGCACCTACTATGCTACCTACTAGGGTGGGGCTTGCCGCACTCTTTCTCGCTATCTCGGTCAGCTACCATCTCCTTCTCTATCTCCTCCACCCCCTCCTCCATCTCCCCTCCTCCATCTCCACCTCCACCACCTCCATCATCTCCTCCTCCTCCTCCTCCTCCACCTATCTCCATCATCGTCCTCCTCTGACTCCACCTCCTCTAGGCGAGGAGCTAGCTCTCCCGGTCCCAAATACCTAGGGAACAAATGTGCCGCAAACCAATCCTTGTAATCATGTGTCATCCTTGCATCCACTATCTCCCTCATTGGCCATGCCTGATAAGGAATCAACAAAAAATCTATATGACCCTCCTCATACAAAGCCACAGGTCCCCATCGCCATCACTCTGCAAAAGTCCTCGCAAAAGGACTTGCTCCTGTGGCATACCCTGCACCTGCCCAAACTACCAGAGGACATGGCTAACTATCTACCTCTCTAATATGTGTGGAGTCTGGCCAATCAACCACCGCATCTGAAACATGTAAGGCAACTCGTTGGCCTCATCGTCCCATACCTCACACTCCACATAGGGCCACCACACAACTACATCCACATTGTCCAACTGATGTTGCCAATACTCCAACTTCCCTAGCCTGTTGTAAGATACCCAACTAATTCTACCAAAATTTTTCCTTACTTAGACAATTTTACTTGCTATCAACTCATCAACTATTTCAACAACACAAAGATATACATCAAAGATAACTATTTGAATGAATCAACCTTAAGCTGGGTACTTGTTTTATTACTTGATTCAATCAACTCACAATGTCTTATTACATGAGTAATGCTTTCAATGGCATGAAGTTACACTTTATTCAAATGGAATTACAAAGCAGGCCTTGGAGCCTTGATGATTACAATGGGCGCCTATACTTGATCGACTCAATTGAACTCAACGATGTCAACTGAATGTCAACACCTCACAGTACAACAAGGGAGCATCACCTTGTCAGTTGAGGGAGCATCACCCCAACACTTGAAACTCGCAGGCCTCAAGATTACAAGCTCAACAGCTTCGCAAAGAGAATTTTGTCAAAATGCATAGATAGCAAATGAATGAGAAGGCTCCTCCTTTTATAGGCCTTCCAAAGGCAATGAAGGCACATTTTTCAATGCACCAAGAGGAACCAAGGCACGTTTCCCAAGAAGCATATCCAAGGGAATATTCCGTCTAATGACTCATTCTTACCCAAAGACCTAGACACGGATCCCGAGGACGTCCTGTTAACCAATGAAAGCTCAGGTAGATGCAACTACCTTATCTTCTGACTAGGCGCCCATTTGGAGTAGTATGATCATGGAATGGCGCCCAATGTGACCTAGGCGCCCAACTGAGGTAGCAGAGGCCTGAATATGCGCCTTGAAGAATTTGATGACTCCATGCAAACTTAGAACTTTAGCAAAGATCTTTTGGACCCTAGGCACTATCTCCTGATGGAGCGCCTTGTTTCAAAACAGGTCTTGGGGACTAGCAACTATCTTAGGTGCACATTTGGGGAAGTTTCAACTAGTATCAGCGCCTAACACTTCAAGTAAGATGTTCTGCATAATTCACACTTTCAAACACTTGAAATCTAGCGCCCTCATCTGAAGTATTACATCTTGTTTGAGTCTTCTATAGCGCCTTAGGAAGAGAATGATTTTGCTTTGCTAAAAGCTTCAACACAAGTCACAACTGGATCAAAATTATTATCTTCTCTCAAGCACCTTTCACTATGAATGGATTGAAACCTCTTTCTTAGCTAGGCGCATTCTGGAGGTGAAATAGGCAGGAAGTGCGCCTTGCATGCATGGTTGTTTTCTCTGTCAAGTCTTCAAGTCTTGTTGTCTTGGAAGGTAAAATACCTCATCCTGGAGTGAGCGCCTTACTTCACATGTTCAAACTTCATCTTTTAACTCACTCTGTAACTAGGCGCCAGAGCTGAGGTCTTCAGTTAGAATGTGCGCCTAGAGCCTTCTAGGCCAATTTCATCCCAGATTGGCAGGATATGAAGCTTCTTGAAGTTGAAAGTATCTTCACCAATCAATGTGCTACTCATTCAACCTATTGAATCTCCTGTTCTTGCTTGGGCGCACATTTGGTCTAGGCATCATGGAGTTTGCGCCTAGGCATGGAAACCTCATATACTTGTCTAATCTTCATCATTAAGCTAGGCGCCCTATTGAAGGAGTTTAGCTATGTTGAGCGCCCCATCTCAAAACCATTATTGAGTGCCAGAAGTAACCTAAATAGCTAGGCGCTCATTGACAGGTTGCTAGAGGAAAAGTGCGCCAAGATGTCATTACTTGATCACTTCATCTTTCCACTTGATCTTATTGAAGGTGAGGCTTCACTTGATCAATCTTGAAGGAGTTCATCACTTGTTTGAAGTGCAATAGAGTCTAGGCGAACTATTGGGAATTTGGTGGTGAAATTGGCGCCTAGATGCATTAAGACTCCTCTTTGCATGGACTGCTCACTTCATCCACACCTGTTGATCCAATCAACCATCCCAGCTCAAACACCCATGTTTTTATCCTGGATTTGCACCTTATGAGGACTAGGCGCACTTTGAGGGTTATCAGAGCTAGGAAGTGCGCCTAACTCACTTGGACTTCTTCAATGATCCCAAACTCAAGTTTGATGAGTCAATTCGCCCAATTGATGTTCAACATATCCAAAGATGACTCCATCCTCTTGATTATTGCTTTCAAAATCCAAGGCACATTTTTGAAGTGTAACTGTAGGAATGAGCGCCCTATACTTGACTTAGTGGATTATGACTTGAAACTCCTTAATTGTACCTGCAAAATGACACACAGAGTTAGTCAAAACCCATTTCCTTCCCTTATCATTTGGAATTAGCCTCCGGGAATGAGGAGTAGGCTAATCCATTCATCACTTGGTGCTCAAGCCGGAAATGGGGACATGACACCTGTGCTGAGAAAGTACACTAGAGTATCCATAAGAGTATGACTCATCCCTGTGCCTGTGAAATGTGCAAATGGCTCATGTCACTGCAATGTGCTCCCAAGCCCAAAACTATAGCAAAGACACACCTATAGACAGACTAGACGCTCCATGATACACCACCTGATGCATATCATGGTATAGATGGGCTAGCACGCAGACAATCCAAGTAAAACAGGTGCCCTCAATCAGCATCCTCTCTAGGGTCTAACCCCAGCCAACCTCAAAACCATGAGATTGTCGATTGGGGCATACAATACCACCAATCAAACTAGCTACAATCCCAGGGAGATAGTCATAATAATCATACATATCCTGCTAGATGATCACTGATCCTGCTATATCTAGGTCATCAAATACCCAAGCCTGCACTCAGCTAAACCGACATCATACTGAGGGTTGTACTCTACTTGCACCCCTACTATAGGTAAGTTTAGGATCCTGTAGACATCCTCCAAAGTAATAGTGATCTCATCGATGGGGAGGTGAAATGTCCCATCCTCATTATGGAAGCACTCCACTAGTGCAGTCAGCAGACTGAGGTTCGCATGCACCTTGGGTATGAAGCAAACATAGTATAATCCAATCACACCAAGCACCAGCTGATCTACCTCTGTCAGCATGTTTCATCACTGCATCATCACAAGCAATTGTTCCCATGACATGAGAGTGTCAAAAATATCCTCTTGTAAACAACAAAGCAAAGCATCAACCAAAATCGTATTAATGCAAACCTGCTCAACTATCAAACCTATCAACACCACTTACTTAACATATCAAATTGATCAAACCAAGTATATCATCTCTTGTATAGATTCTATCAATCTTGGAGATCGCTTATTGATTTTTGCATCGATCAAGAAGCCAATTGAGTCAATTTCAATAAGTAACTAACTATCCTAAGCAAATGCATTGTTCTAGGTAGCATTTGCACCAATTCAAAGCAAAAGCATAGCTTCAACACAAATGCACCACATAATTGAGTAAATGTGTAGCACATGACAAATGTGCAATGACAATACTCAAAAGTGCCAAAACATAACATATATGCAGCGAGAACAAACATATGCATAGTAACCCCTAATGAATGTGCAAAAATTACAAATGCACCATTTTCTGCAACATAAGATATGCGCAGTTTCGGTGCACAGATGCACTGAAGCTCAGTTCTGCACATTTGCTTCGATAACTTTGTCTTGCATTTATTGCACTAATAAATGAACCTAGCCTAAATTTTTTGACATAACTACTAGGGGTCTTGCCTTTGATGCCCGCCTAAATCATCAAACTTTCTCAAACCGATGCTCCTCGTGTGGAATATCCATCTCTGTACTAACTACTCTGGCTCCTGTGCTCTACAAAGCTCCTACTATCTCTGATACAATTACAAGTGTGCAAATGACTAGGATTGTGGACCCTACTTCTATATATAGGCTTACAACCCTAACTAGCTATGTGGTGACCTTGCCTATTCTCCATACCCTTTCTCCACCATTTGTCCAAGCCATAACCTATTTTCTTCACCCTAACCTAACTCTTCAACCTTCTTCATCGTGAGATTGTCTGTCTCACGCCCTCAAATTTTCCTTCCCATCCAATCTCCTGAGGGGGCATCCTACCATCATTAAACCTATACCAGGGGCAAACTAGGGCATGTATCATTATCATAAATTTATACTTCTTTGAAACAATGTGATAAAACACATTGCATCAAAGAGGGGCAAAATGTATACACCTAAAAATGACACGACTCTATCTAAATAAATATTTTAGTATTTATTTCAATTTAAATTCCTCTATCAATAAATAAATAGATTAATTTATTTATTTGATTCATATTCCTCCAAAAAAATAAATAAAATCATTTATTTAATTAAATCTTCCAAATTCTTCTAAAATCATTCTAATTTTTTTTTTAAAAGATAATGCGCCTGGTAAACTTTTTAATGTGACCGGTGACACTGGTGCGACACGCCCTCCAGCTCCACACTAATGTTTTTGCCCAGAGTGATGAACCAGTGAGGCCACAACATGGGGGACCTCATCCCCAAGAAGGAACACTTCAAACCCATGAGCTCGTTAGCCCGGCAAGGGTTTGAACTCTAGTGGTCGCCACTACAACCAAGTGACTTAGCCACTGAACCATGCTGTCATTAGCAAAAATCATTCTAAATTAAATAATACCAAATTATTTAATTAATTCTTCTCATTCTCTATATTTAAATAAATCCAAATATTTATTTACATTATCCTTTTCCTCCAAAAATTGAATTAATACCAAAAATAATTCAATTAATCCACGTGCACATGTAATTAAATGTTTCAATATTTAATTAGCTAATATTCTCTCACACACATGTCCTATTTCTCCTCCAATCAGATTAGTTAACTCATCAATCAAATCTGTTAACTAATGAGTCATCTAAGTTCACTGATCAATCATCTCAGTCAACTCCCCAATCAGCCCACTTATCTCTCCAATTAAATTTGTTAATTGATCAATCCTCTCAGTTAACTCTTCAATCTATTCTGTTAACTCCCCTGATGCATGAAGGACCAAGACACTTGTCTTCTCCCTATTTTTGCACATCCTCTCAAATTTCCTCAACCATTGATCTTCTTATTCATTCTATACCATTGATCTTCTCCCTCTCAAATCTATAAATACAACCCCTATTCCTCCATTTCATTGATCCAAGCTTTTATAAACTTACTCTGCAGGAATCACAATGTGCCTATGGCACAATCACTCCATAGCTTGAGATCACCATTATCATTGCATTTAGAAGATCCTCTTCATTGCAAACCTATCAACAACTGTTCTCCATTGTCAACTTAGAAAAAAGTGAGGAAGTGTACCTTCTGAGGGCTATATTCATACAACGAGATCAATTCGAGATAGATGACTAATGGACATCACATAATAAAAGAGGTTTACAAGGTATTGTTCCTTTGTGTTTGATCTTGTTTGTTCTTATTTCATTGAGATTATTGGATAATTGATAGTTTAATACTATTAACCACATTTTCTAATAACACATATTTCACAAAATCATAGGTTTGCCGATGGCACTTTCTTCTAATAAGGTCTTGGCTAAATTTTAGGTTTGTGAACTCATTTATTTGTCAATCACATAGTTCAACGATCATACAATTCACTAATTGAATGGACGCTGATGATATAAAGTTTGTCTTCTTGTTATTGGTCAAATCCTTGGTTTGTGAACTCTTTAGTCCACCGATGGATCTTTCTATCGATGAAAGATTTGAAGTTCAAAGTTCCCATAGTATTTCAATTGGAAATATGGCTAATGAAGGAGTTGAACATAGTTTGTAAAGTATAATTATTATTGATTAAAGTTTTATTCTAAATATCTATTGGAGATATCATTGTTAGAGACACTACTGGTATGTTGATGAACATGATATTCAAGATGTGTTGTCATTGATGGCACCAAAGTTTGGCAACAAGCTTCAAAGGTCAGTGATTAGAGATTGCATTAGAGATTTGGATCAGAGACTAAAACGAAGTTGTGAGGTTATAGAAATATCCCTCACAAGATGTTTCTATCCTCATGTTGGTGTTTTTAAATACCAAACTAATCTCACTAATTAGGTCTATGAACCTATCTAGTCCAATGGTCAATAATCAGGAGGGATTGGCCAACAAATAAGTAAAAGTATGCTAAACTTTTCCTCTGCACTTTGGGATTTGAAAAACCTAGGAGAGTAGTCCCTATAATGTATCTTCAGATACTCTCATACCAATTATCACATACATTCTAATTCAACAGATATATCCTCCTGAATGCTACTTAATAGATGAAAAACCTTGAAGATTTGGCAAATATTACAACATTTATCAGTCTAAAGCATGAGAATATGATAGAACATCATACAAACATACATTCCAACATAAAATAGAGATTTAGTTTGATTTTAAATGTAGATGCTATGAAAAACTAGGAAGACTGTAACATAGGCACAACTTATGGTGACTAGTGCCTTATCCCAGGGTATGGAGTAATAAGTCATGCAATTGAAAACCTATAACAACATTGTACCTATCATAATAGAGATAATAAATAATGAATTACACCATTCAATCTCATAAATGTAAAACCAACATTTCTTAATGATCCTTGCATACATTCACATCAACCTTTATTCCTATTAAAGCAATTTTAACTCATTCTTTAAACAAGTGCATTAACAATGAACAAACATACAGAGGAAAAACAACAAAGATGATTTGAATGATATTTGATTCACTTCTTTCATAATTCATATGAAGTATACAATGGAGACCACTGGCTTTGGAAATATGCCATTTGTATTCCAAAAATGATAGTACTGTCATACAACATTAACAATAAAAAAGACTCAAAAACTTCAAAACCTAGGAAAGACTTCGACAAAATTGTATCTTTATTTTGTATTACAATAGCTCTTCCCAAATTGAACAACAACCATCATATGCAATTAGCCCTAGATTCCCTCTTATAGAAACAAGGGAGCAAAACAAGCCTCAAGCTAATTGACACATGTCATATTTTCATTTGACAAACATTCACATTTCAAAACAACAAGACTAACTATGAGATCATGGAGAGAATATTCAAAGCACAATGCAGTTACAAAGTTGTTATACCCATGATGCTTTCCCAATATATCTAAAATGGTTACCTGATTCCTTTGCCACTTCAATTCATTATTGTTGACACTAAAAAATGTCCATGTCTCGACATAACACCTTATTGACATGACCTTGTGTGGTTTTCCCTAGGTCCTAGGTCATCCAACCTCATCCCACTCACAAATCCCACTTACCCCACTCCTAATCCTATCATAATCACTTAGCCAATTAATTAAATAAACCCACTTTATTTAATTAATCCCACTTAATCACATTCCTAATTAATTAAATAAATCCCATTTGTTTAGTTAATAATACCCCTTCACATGTCTCACATAATTCAAATTAAAAATTTGAATTATTCCCTCACCCCTCATCACATTGCGACACATGTCACATGCTACATCATCCACTTAATCCCTTCACATGTCAAAATAATTTAAATAATCTTTTATTTAAATTAGATTCCTTTTATCACAATCAAACACTTGTCCACTTTCCTTTTGTCTCACATGGGGTAGTACATCTTGCATTTAATACAAGTCACATTTGCAAGCTAATTCAAATAAATGATTTGAATTAGATTCATTTTGTTCTCCTTCGCACACTTGTCACATGACTATGATTTCTTGAGGTGCAAGGAAACCTAATCGATCCTAGCCATCCATGTCTTCCAAATCCTAATTGATCTTGTCCATCCATTCTAACTAGGTCTTTCCTATAAACCTAGCCTCCTCTAATCCATTTGGGGGATAAAATCTAATTTCATACTATTATGCTGCCAAAATCTTGAGCAACCAATATTTAGCCATATCCATCAATCTCCCCCTTGCATCCATTTTCCATCTCCATTTTGCATCTTTCTTCATATTGCATCCATCATCTTGCATGTATCAATCAAGTCGTCATCTTGCACATATCATTCGAGGTGTATTGAAGGTTTGGGTTTGGTAATGTATGCATTTGTTTCATCATTTCAGCTAATCCAAAGTTTTAGTATACATTTTGGCATGCCTGTGGTTGTAACCCTCATTTTGTAAATTTTTTGTGATCAAATTTGTAAGGTTTTAACATTTTATGTTTGAGTTTTACAAGTGACCTATTACAGGAGGCCTTTGGAGCTCAAACAGACTACGCCATTGAGTCTAGGAGGCATGAGAAACAAAAATCAACATAAATTTTGATATATTTCATTGGCCAAAAAAATATGATTTTTTTTGTTTTGGCCCCTACCACATAACCGTACCATATGGATCCATATGGCCTCTATGCTATTTCACTGTGGAGAAATGCGGACCTAAAAAAATACTCTACACTGGTTCAGGCTTCACCTTGTCAGGCTAGACTTCTTCAACTAGAAACTAACTTTTTGAAGCACATGAGAAGCTGAACTTCTAGATTTATATGCTCCTTATAGTCCTTGACAACATACTAGAATCACACAACAAGATCTTAAATCTATAGAAAATGTGAACTAAAACTATAACACTATGCACCAAAGAGACGGTCTAATACTTAGCCAATTCTTCACTAAGTCTTCTTCTTCTAGAGAAAAAAAACCTTTGAACTTTGAGAATACCACTGACCTTTGAACATTTTTCCATCAATGATAACACACCTTACTTGGATAGAAAATGAACAGTGTCTCTAACACTAATATTTCCAACTTGATCTCCCCCTTTGGCATTGATGGCAACACATGATGTGAAAAACTATCAAAACCAAACTCTAAAATATCTCCTCCTGAGATTGATATTCTCCACATCTACATCTCTTCATTAAAATTGCCTTTTTCACATCTACTTCTCTCCCCCTTTGACATCAATGGTAAATGAACATTTACTAGATTTCCTTTTGTCTAGGAGCATGAGTATATGAAAACTAAAAATTTGCTCCCCCTAAGTAATTGATTTCTATAAACACCAAAATTTCAAAAATATATTATAGCCTTTCGCATATGCACATGAGAAATCAAAACATACTGATGTTTAGGTAGGATTTCTTTGTAGATAATCTTTAGCTACACCACATATGAATCCCATCTGGCCTTGGCATACTTCAAGGATTATACATGCCCATTGATCTGGGATAACATATCTTCTTCCTTATCAATTGTATCAAGAACATCTATTGTTTTCCTGACTTTATTAGCTTCTCTTATCAAACCCATCATAGTTGCAATCTTAAAGCTCACAATTTCTTTGAGCTAACTCATCTAATCCTTGATAGATTCTTTTTGAATTTGCATTTGTTTTATACTAACATGAGCCTTTTCAATCTCTAATCTTAGATCTCCACTCGAGTCTTTCCAAGGGTCATTTATGCTGGAAAGGCTTAAGAGCTTATTCTCCATATTCTCTATCTTCTCCTTTATTTCCTTTGTGGTTAAAGGCCAAGTTAAAAAAAATTGATACAAAGTGTTTGCATCATTTATTGCAGTCCCTACAAACTGAATACTATTATCTAGCAAAACATGTGCCTTAGAGCACTTATTATTCAATTCAACTAACCTTTTTTCGTCTATCTCTTTTCTTACTTACTTTTCTACTGCAATTTCAAAAGACTCAAACTTATTATTTATAGACTCCATTAGGCTTTTCATCTATAGAGTAGGAGTCAAAGATGTATTTCTCTCCACATATGGCAAAATCTTCTCAAGAACTATCATGGATTCCTCAATCAACTTGTTGTCTTTAATGTGACATTTCAGAATCTCTTCCTATGCTATGGCTTGGAACATTGTTCCCAACTTCAACTTCTATAAGGGAGACATGCTTGCCAAGTTCAATTGACCATTAGTGGAAGGAAACAAATCAGACACTGACAAGGATTGTAGCTCTCTGATTAATAAAAATTCTCTCATTGAATCCAAAGGTGAAGCTACTGATCTTTCACTAGCAGTGTCTCTCCTCTCTTCTCCAATGAACACATTTGTGATAGGGGCTCGCAAAGGATCTTCACTTGTAGGTGCTTGAGGTTCAGTATTGGTCTCTAGGATAGAGGTGTCCTTTACTTGTATTGGAATGCCTTCATTCTGCTTGTTCCCTTCCTCTGCACTCTTCTCCATAAAAAACTCTCTGATCTCTTCACTATTTTTTGGGATCTCTGGAGGAGGGATGAAACCTTGATCCTCTGAGACTATAGAGGGTGGTGGAGATGGCACACTTTGATCACCACCTGTATTTGGAGCTGCACTTGATGTGCCAACATCATAAATCTATTCATCTTCATCAGTGTCAATGAAAACTATAAACTGAAGCTCATTTAGCACATTTAAAGTAATCTCTTCTGTCTCCTTTTTCAAATTTTCAATTTCATCTTTGTTACCATCCATCAAAGTATTGATTCCTCTCTTTGTCCTAAATTCTTGATTTATTCTTTGAGGGGTTTTAACTTTCTCTTGTCTAGAGAGGCTTGGATAGAAATTCATTAAAACATTTTCTCTCAATTCTACATCCTTAGCCATAACTTCATCTCTTTTGGTAGTTATAATGCTAGCTAGGCTATCTGATAACTCATCTACTACTTCAATCAAGGCTTTACTGAACATATCTAAATACCTTATTATTGCAACTTGTATTGTTGCCTTGTCTTCATCAGTGTTATCATCATAAAGATCTGCAGCTTGATTAAAATTTTGATACTCCACAATAGAATTGAGTGTAGCCTCAAGAGACATGGAATCATTGGTATTCTTATCTTTCTTCTTCTTCTTTCATTTACCTTTTCCCTTACTAGAGGGTTCTCCTTCTTTGGAAGTGTTTTCTCTTTTCTTGAGGATAAAAGCTTCTTTTTCCTTTTCAGAGATATCTTCCTCTTCTAAAATTGGTTTAGTTTTGACCACAGGAGGAGGCTTATTTCTTTTCAGATCAGATTTTCACCTTCTTCTTCTTCTTCTTCTTTTTCTTCCATATTCACTCCATGGCTAACATATACTCATCCAATAGATTTTTCTTTGACTCTTCTCTTCTTTGCATGTTGGGAGACACTAGTATCATCAATCTTCTTCTTTGCAATCATCATAGCAGTGTCTCCAAAGGTCTTAGAAGCACTAGCAGGGGAGGATGAAGTCTTACTAGACCTTTTTGAGCTGGGTGCTGGCTTCTTTTCAACTTTTGATTCTACTTTATCCCTTTGTTCTTCTGCAGCTCTGGCTTCCTCAACTACTTCCCTTTTGGCCTTTGCTTGATATAGCTGCTCTTTTGAAATTCCAACTCTCTCTACAAATTCTTCAATAATTTTCTATACTTTCTTTTGAGATTGTGGCTTTGTTTTCTCCATATAAATTTTCATGGACTTTTCCTTGAAAGTCCCAAACCTCTCTTTTGTTTTATCCCAAGGTTTTACAAGAATTAATTCAATCAAGCCTATCAAAGTGTCTTCTAGAACTTCATATCCCATTTCTAGGATCTAAACAGTCCTTAGTTCCACAACCTCCATTAAGAATTCATCCTTAGTCACCATGAAGATAGTATCATTTTCATACTTTTCAACTACACTCCTAGGGATCTTGACCCTATCTTGCATCTTCTCCTGAAATGCCTTGAAATAGCACCATAGGGCTGCATTTTGTGCATCAATACTCCCTATCTTCTGTAAGTGATCTCTAACTTGAGCAACCACAGGAACATATCTTAACCAAACAACATTTTGTACACTAGGAAGCTCTTTCAAGAAGTAAAACAACAAAGAAATAATAAAAGTACCAAACTTGAAAGGATATTTAGATTCCTTTGTCTTCTTCAGGTTCTTTAGCAGTTGCTGCTAGAGGAGCTCACACAAATCATAGTCTACATTCTCTTTTATCATTTGGTAAGCAGTATAGATATTGGTTGCAGACACTAATTTCTCTCTATTTATGAAATATATCTTGTACCCAATCATCATTGAAGCATATTTTACTACCAAATTTGCTATATCATGACAGTCAAGGCTCTTTTATCAAACTTGGCACCTGTTAACTTCATAACCGTATCATTCTTTACTAATTTCAATGCTAGCACTATTCTTGAGGAGGGCAAACTGGTCACATCCTCAATGGCTTCCTTGCTGATTATATGTGGAGTATCTAGCCACATAAAATTATCATGAATTTAGATAAGTACATATCTAATCTAGGCATTCTCATAGCACAACACCAGGAACTCATTCCAAACATCTAGTTTCTTCTCAGCAAGAACACTGAATTCAGTCTTTAGCTCATAGTTATCATCTGTTAGCTCATTAAACCATACATATCCTAGTTTGACTTGATTAAATTCTTCCATGTTCACATGCATGTAAGCCCTAATATCCTTATTATGTAGAAAACCATAGGGCATGTTAGAAAATGTGTCATCCGGATCCATTTCCATGGATTTCAGTGGATGCTTCTTGAATTTAGGTCAATGCCTTTCCAACACATCTATTACTTGTGGCTTAAAGATTTTTATTGCTCAAAAACTTAGAACAAGGGAGAAAAACTGTAAATACCTTGAAACATTCTTTTAGTTAGGGTTTCCACTTGAGAAATGCTAAAAGCAATGGACTCTTCTTCGCTTGATATACTCTGGATCTCCTTCTTCACATGAAAGTTTGATTACAATATGAATTTCCATCAGTCAAATTTTCTTATAACTCCTTTTGATAAAAAACCTAACTTGCAATAAATGCTCTTCCTTTAAAAAGTTGTTTAACCCTATTTCTGTAACTTACAGTCACACCTAATTTCTCCACACTTCTGCATTAGACTATTTTCTTCCAGAGTCTTCTTCAAAAGATCAAGTACATCATTCTTTAACACATATCCATGTATTGGCCTCAACACTACTCATTTGGGAGAGGGAGGAAATATATTCATTGTTACTCTCCCTAAGCCGAAACACTCATTTTAGTTTTCAAAGAAAACATCTACAACAGGTGGTTCCACAGACACATCCTTATCATTAATTACATATTTCTTAACCCATATCTTGTTCATCTCCTTCTTGGTTTCTACCGGATCAACTTTTTGTATTGGAAAGTTCTTCTCTATAGGTACATCCTTCTTCATACTTTTGCTTCTATAGAACTTTGCAAAGTGTCTAAACTTATTGCAATTATAACACATAATATTCCTCTGACCATTATGTATTTCATTCATTCTAGATTTGCATTGGTTAGATTTATGCCCAAATCTATTGCATGTAAAATAGTAGCCATTGAAAGATTGAATCATTCTCCTATTGTCATAACCATTCATCCTTTGACTTTTGCACTCAATAGCTTTATGACCAACTTTCTTGCATGCAAAACATTGATCAGAGAAAGATGGAACATTTTGATTTATTTTGCTCCTACATTATGTTGCCTTATGTCCAAGTTTATTGCAATAATGACAATAACCATTGAAACATGGGTACCTTTGAGCATTAGGTTGTCTGACCAATAGTCTTCTAGCTCTTGTCTTCTGATTCTAGTTCTTCTTGCCATTGTTCTTCTTGTCTTTAGCATTTAAAGCTTGATTTAGTTTTTTACTTTCACCCTTTTCAAATATTAAACCCTCTTTGTCATTAGGACTCTTCTGAATTGTAATCATTTTATCTAGTTTGGTAGCACTCCCCCAGAATTTGTCTTCTCGAATCCATGCTTGTTGCAGATCAATTTTTAGATCTACAACCTCTTGTTCAAGTCTTGTACATTCTTTAGTTTTGTTTTTTACAAATTCATTGAGGCATTCCTCAATTCTTTTCCTTTCTTCAACTTACACCTTTAGATCATTCATAGATTCATTTTCTAATCTCAATTTTTCACTGACTTCCTTGTTCTTTTCTATGAACTTCTTGACTTGCTCCCTCAAATTCCTGATACATTCATCTACTTCTTTGGAATTCTCCTTCGAATCTCTAAATTCTTCTTCAATTCTTTCTAGGTCTTCAAGAGCAACCTTAACTTTATCATTGCTTGCTAACATGTATTCTTCTTCTGAAGATCCAACAATAGGAATCTCTTCCGAGGGAGTAGGAAACTTTCTAGACACCACATGTTCAACCACCAAGATCTTCTCCAAGAAGTTAAGCTTCTTCCAAGGTACCTTGCTCTAATACCAATTATTGAACATCCAAAATACTAAGAGGGAGAGTGACTCAGTATTCTATAAAACCATTTAGATATAAAACATCTCAAACCATTTAGCATATTCAATTACAATGAAGTAAGTTATGCATGAAAACATAAAGCAATAAACCACAACACATGAACACTAGGATTTTTACATGGAAAACCCAAAAAGGGTAAAACCATGGTGAGTGTTAGCTCACAATATATTATAATATTAATACTAGATTAAAAAGAAGGCTCACTACCTAGAGGGTTAACCACCCAAAGGGTTCACTACCCAAGGACTCACTATCCAAGTGGACTCACTATCCAAGTGGACTCACTAAACATCGAGAAAGAAAGAGAGAAAAGAAATATCTTATTGCCAAAGATGAACTTTTATAATTGCATCTACACATGTATGAACTATAGTCCCATTGAAGTACAAACAAGTTTCCCTTTTTACTATTCTAAAACATAGTTCTACTTCTACTCTGCAATTACACAATCTACTCACACCAGATAATTGCATCACATCACACACCATGTCGCATTGTTCACACACCACAAAAGATCAATAACATCAAAACCAAATCTCCACTTATATATCTCCTTCATCTTCAACATCAACTAGGTTATCTCAAAAACATACCTCAAAGTTAACCACAAAATTCGTGCCAAAATTCAAACTTCAAAATAGGTCAAGGTGGACCTAAAATAGATCTCACTTAACTCAACACATTATTTTTACCTTTCCTTTAGAACCACTTACCTTATAACACTAGATAGGTCGACCTACTTGAGTGTAGCATGTAGTACACCATTAGGTTAGCCACAATATCCAATGCGGAGGGAACAAACACATGAAACATGTTCTCTTAGGTTAGCAAGACCTATAGAATATGTCAAGATTATGCTGGATCCTTTGGAAATCTCTACACAAAGCAAACATCTTCAGGTAGGCTCTATCACAAGAGAAACACAAGTATACACTAATTGTCAGATCACAACTCAACTTTTAGAACACCAAACAACATCAAACTTGGAACAAACACTCTTTAGACATCTACAAATATATCATCAAATCTGCAAAGCAAGATATTTCATTGTCAAGCAATGCGGACCAAAACAAACAAGTACTCTACACTAGTTCACGCTTCACCTTATCAGGCTAGACTTCTTCATCTAGAAACCAACTTTCCAGAGCACATGAGAAGCTAAACTTATGCATTTATATGCTCCTCATAGTCCTTGACAACATACTAGAACCACACAACAAGATCTTGAATATATAGAAAATGTAGACTGAAACTATAACACTATACACCAAAGAGAAAGTCTGATACTTAGCCAATTCTTCACTAAGTCCTCTTCTTCTAGAGAAAAAAAAAATTGCACTTTGAGCAAACCATTGACCTTTGAACATTGCTTCCATCAGTGACAACACACCTTACTTGGATGGTAGACCAACAGTGTGTCTAACACTAATATTTCCAACATAGACAATAGAAATCTGGTGGGCTATACCTATCAACTAGGTTCCATTGTCTTGTGGATCTTCTCAGTGGTGGAGTAAGAGATTCTTTAGGTTCTTCTATAGGCTCATCTGTACCAACCTCTTCTATTACAACATATTTTTCCTCATCAAAAGTTTCAATCGAGTCTTCTTCTACTTCTTCACCCTCCAATCCATCATTTTGTTCTTCCTAAGGTGCATCTTGATGCTCTATTTCAAAATACACTCTCTTCACCTTTTCATCTTCTTCCTTTGGGTGTTCAGGTTCTGAAATAACACTAAATTCCCTAAAATAATATCTCTAGAATAGATAATCTTGCGGGTTAGTGGATTCCAAAGTTTATAACCTTTTACATTATCACCATATCCAATGAAAGTACACTTTTCATCTTTTAGATCCAACTTAGTTCATTTTTCTTTAGGCACATGAGCATAAGCCTCATAGCCAAATACCCTTAAATGTGAAACAAAAGGTTTCTTACTTGTCCACATTTCATAAGGAGTTGAAACAAAAGCCTTACACAAAGATCTATTAACCAAGTAGTTTGTAGTACACACATCTTCTTCCCAAAAGTATTTACTCAACTATGATTCACTCAGCATACTTCTGGCTCTTTCCATTATTATATGATTCATCCTTCCTACCACTCCATTCTATTGTGGAGTATACAGAGTAGTCTTTTGTCTAACAATACCTGCATGCTTACAGAACTCATCAAATTTGTTAGAACAATATTCCCCTCCATTGTTAGATCTCAAAACCTTTAGCTTATGATTTGAATGCTTTTCAACTAAAGCTTTAAATTCCTTAAACTTAGTGAAAACTTGAGATTTGTGACACATAAAATAAATCTAGGTAAACCTTGAGATATCATCAATGAAGGAAACAAAATATTTAGATTTTGCAATTGATTCAACATCCACTGGACCAAATGCATCTGAATGGATAAGTTCTAGTTTATCATTAGATTTATTACTTCCAGAAGGAAAAGGAGATCTAGTCTACTTTCCAAACAAACAATGTTCACAAAATTTAAAATTCTTGTTAGAATAGGATAAACCGTTTAACAATAGTTTATTTAAAATAGTCTTTAAACTAGACTGACTTATGTGGCCCAATCTATGATGCCACAATATACATGTATTTTTAGTATTTGCCTCAGATGTATAAGAAGCATTACAAACAATAGTGGCTTCTAGCTTAAACAAATTTCCCAATCTTTTCTCTTTTGCTACCACCATGTTTCCTTTCAACAATCTACAACCATGCTTATCAAATGTCACATGCATTCTAAAATCATTCAACTTTGAAACATAAATTAGATTTCTAACCAATCCAAGAACATACAAAACATTATGGAGGGTTTTAATTCTCCCATCACTAAAACACATTATTACCTTGCCTTTTCCAACTATTGGATATGTAGAGTTGTCCCCAAGGTACACTTTAGCTCCATCATTCTCTTTGTATGTGGAAAACCATTCTTTATGTAGGGTCATATGATACAAGCATCTTGAGTCAACCAACCAATGAACATTATAAACAACATTGCATGTAGAAAGTAAAACATATTCACCTATATTTGAGGACTTATTAGTAATAGAATCCCATTGTTTCTCTAAGTTTCTAGATTCCTTTTTCACATGCCCTCTTTTTCTGCAATTCCAACACTTAACTCTATTCTTCTTTCTAGGAGTTTTACAATGGCCCTTAGACTTGTCTTTAAACCCCTTCTAATCTCCTTTTGGTCCTATTTCCTTAGACCTTCCCCTAACACTAAGAGCATCTCCTGAGCTATCCAAACTTTTCTTCCTCAATTCCTATGACAATAGAATTGAAACAAGAGCATCCAACTTGGATATGTGAGTTTAGCAGTGATAGCCAAAATAACATTCTCCCATGAATTAGGTAAAGAGAAGATAAGTAATATACATTTATCTCCCTCATCCACATCAACATCTACAGATGCTAGTTGACTCAATAACAAATTAAACAAATTCAAATTCTTTGCAATTGAATCACCCTCTTTTATTTTGATGGAAAATAATGTAGGCTTTAAATAAATCTTGTTTACTATACTTTTGCCTTGGTAGATCTCACCCAATCTTATCTAGAGTTTGTAAGCAATCTCTTCTCTCAAGACATTCAACATGACAGAATCTACAAGGCATAGACTGATGGTTCCCTGTGCCTTCTTATCCAACCTTTCCCATTCTTCTACATTCACATCATCAAGCTTCTTCTCTTTCATAACAACCAACCACTAGTTTCTTTCCTCGAGAAAATCCTCCATCTTCAGCTTCCATAATTCATACCTTGTACTGTTGAACTTCTCAATATCCAAATGAAAGGTTGAAGCGACGGATTGAGCGATGAGTACTACACAAGATTGACAAAAAAGAACAACCAAATCTCCCACTGTAGCTAAACAACCTTCACACTACCACCCAAGAATCAAAATTGGCCAGGCTCTGATACCAAATGTTAGAAATCAAGGCAACAACTACCAAAATGGAAATTTGATTACACTATGTTTATGATCTTAAAGTAGTGTAATATTAACAGATACTACATATGGAAATGAAATTACAACACAGGAACAAACACCATAGAAGAATAAACCATATCAAAACTAGATATAACATGGAGAAAACCCTTTAGGGTTAAAAACTCCACCAAGAAAAGAGGCTCAAGATGTATTAGCTTTAAAATCTGAAATACATAATACATGCACTTCCTCTATCTCTCCAACCTTCAATTCAGTAGAACTTGTGTATAGAAAACTATTATTTGCAATACATACAAGGCACTATACTTATAGAAGTATTGTACTCCCAAAACTAGGTGTCCACTTTCCCTCACCTTGGATTCTCCAACATGCAAAATTAAATGACCTCTTACAAGCTCATGATACTTGGCAATAGTCAACCATACAAACTTGGGCACCCATGGACAAGAATAGTCACTTATGGGGTGATAAGTGATGTCATAACTGTCATAAATTCTATCATAACACCTCCTAAATAGCATCTTTCCAATATGGGTGCCTAGACCCAAGAATAGCAACTTACAACTCATAAATATCCATCATAAGTTGTCATATTGTCATATAATCTTATGACAACTCATAGTTGTCATAGATTCTCTTACAACCACTTACCAACTTTATGACATCTATCATACATGCCATAAATAGCTAATTCCTCAAAGGTGGTGCCTACCCTCAATTACTATTGATATTTATAATTACCACTCGTAAATATCACTCCATAACTATCGTCGGTAACTCCAGAACTTACCGATGTAGTAATTTTGTAATTACTGTCCCTGGTAATTAACTTTTACCACTGCTAGTGAAACTTGTACATCCCTTATGGGTGATTTATAAATCATATTAGGAATTGTAACGTCAGAAATTGTCCTCCTGTATGGAATGGTACAATTTCCCTTGGTTTAGCTCCTCACTCTTGATGACCTCTCAACCTTTTCTTTTTCAGCCTACCCGAAACCCTAATTGACTTAGTCTAGGAGTAGTCTATTCACTTTTTAAGGTAATTGATTGATAGAACCTAGAAAGAGATTTGAGAATAGGGTCCCTTGGACCCCAAGGGACCCCCAAAAATACAGATCTAAGCTGAAATTGGGGGCTTAGACTTGGGCGCCCGTGCCCTAGTCCTCCCCGGTTTCACAAGATTTTGAATTTTGGCAGGGTGTCAGTTCCTGCCGAGTGCCTCAGGATTTTGTTTTAAAATTCTTGGTTTTTGTGCGATATCAAGATGTTACTTCAAAATTTGAATTCCCTAAATCTTGATATAAAAAGACATTTGCAATTCATTTTATCATACACAATTCTTATGCAAGTTTGATGCCAAAACTCTGCCGCAATTGCCATTGAAGATTAGTGACTTGTTCAAGCTATCTGAAGTATTCTTTATTTGCTATCTTGGAGATAATGGATGAAGGTTAGGAATCAAGATCTTGAGTCTATCTTTCTCTTCCTAGGGTTTGTACACCCTTTTCATGATCGGGAGAAGGGTTGAAGCCTCCAACAACAAGCTTGGAGATCCTCCATGGACATTGCTGATTTGCCTTCTTGTTCATGCAAGTCTTCATTTGTTTCATCTCCTTGAGGTGAAGTTGTATGTGTTTATTGATGCAAAGCAAGTTGTTGATCTTCCCTTGATTGAGACATCTAGGGTTTGATTTTATGCATAACACATTTTTAGGTTTTCACACACTTCTACAATTTTTTTCCTTTGGCTATTGTTGAGGTAGAAATATCAAAGATGGGGCTTGATTGAGGCAAGCTCCTATATAGCCGCAACAATTTCCTTCTTTTGTATGTGCAGATCGTGTTTTGCAGGTCCGACGAAAAGAAGCTACAAGAAGAAGGATATTACAAGTACAGTCATGATAGACTTTTAGGTTTTTAGATTCTAGGACTTGTGGGACATTAGAATAGGTGCCCTAGTCTAACCAGGTGTTTCCTCCAAGATCTGGAAGCCATTTTACAGTCTTAGACACCCTGTACAGAAGGTTTTCCTATTCAGGAATTTGCAATACATTGGAGTGGGTGCCCTAGTCTAGGTAGCCCTCAAAATCTAGGTACTGTGTCTCTGAAACCCTCCTCTATACTTCTGTGATCAGTTTTACTAGATATTTCATTAGTTTCTATATATTGTTAAATTGAGGCATAATTAGGGTTTTTACTTGGTTGAAAGTACAACAATTGGCAAAATCTTGATTAGGGCCCTAGGTTTCATAACCATGCAAGCATCAAAGGGAGGCAAAGTGACTAGAATCTTGTTCCAAGCCTGATTCTTGTCTCCCTAATGCTTAGCGGTGAGAAATAGTAGCATTTAACCTAGTAAACAAAACTATCATTTTTCACCCTAAACATTTTGGTGAACCCGAGCTTTAAAGAATTTACATCCTTTTAAACTTCAGATTTGAAACCATTTGCTGTTCTAGAGCATATTTGGATTGGAAAAACTCTTTAGTGAAATTGCATATGTTAAATTGTGGATTACATTCTTTATCTTTTCACTAAAAGAGTTGGAAATTATCATTTATTGTTGGAAATTATATTTTATTTGCAAAGGCCATCATTGTGCATTTAAATCTTGGTTTAAATAGAGCATGTTAGAATGTCAAATTATTTTTTGCAAGATTTTCATGCTTATGATGAGCCGTTTAGTCGTGATGACTTCAATATGTTAACTGAAGCCCTTGAGGACTTTATCTCGATTGAACATTCCACTACGGCCTCAAAGATGTCACTATTTCAAAGATTTGTGAATGTGATTTATGTTCTTAAACATAAAGAAGAGATTGAAAAACTAAAAATTGTGGTCACTGTATGTGCAATTGTTGTTCAACCATCTTCTAAACATGTGCTTGTTGTTAAAGGTCTTTCATCTTCTTCTCAATCTCTTGATCAAATTTATGATTATGCAAAACAAATAGAGAAACAAGAATCACAAACTAATCATAATGTGGTTTCTCATGCATATAACACTTGAAATAATAAATAGAGTACACAACAAATGAATGTTTTGATATCTTTACCAGTTTCTCAACCTATGCTTCCTCAAGCACCTCATTTAACATATAATGGTGGTAAAGACTATGATCTTGTAGAACAGCTCCATGCTACCCCTACAAAAATATCTCTTTGGGAACTTATACAAACTTCACCTACCTACCATGGAATGCTACAAGAAGCTTTACAAAAGGTGATTGCTCCTCCTACTATTAAACCAAATGATGTTGCTGCCTTACTAGATTGTATGCATGCAATGAAAATAGATATTTTGTTTCAACAACATGAGTTACCATCTCTTGAGGTTTAGAAGCAACATGATCCTTTGGTTATCTTTATTACGATCAACAAAACATTGGTTAAGAGAGTTATGATTGATAATGGGTCAGCCCTTAATGTTTGTGGTATTGATTTATTGCATAAGGTTAAAGTTGATATATCTATTGTCAAACCGGAATCATTAAGTATTCGTGGATTTGATAATGTTGGGCAACAATCTGTGGGCACTATAACTTTACCTATACAAGTTGGCCCTATGATGGTGCCTTCCTTGATTCATGTAATGCCTTGTTCTCTTTATTACGACATGATTCTAGGTAGACCTTGGATACATGCATTAGGAGCGGTTCCTTTTACTTTACACCATTCAATTAAGTTTATATTTAAGGGAAAATTGCATACTATCCATTTAGATCCTGAACCTGATAATTGTTTGCAAATGGAAGTGCATAAACATATTGTTGGTCCTAAGATTTTGAACAATCTGAAAGCTTAGTTGTCATCTCCTCTTGCCTCCAAAAATGTTATGCAAGAGTCCAAACAATCAAATGCATTTGTTGGTGATGACTGGGGTTCACTAGATTTTGCATTTTTCTCCATAGGAGAGTATAAACTTAAAAACCCCATCCCTGAAACATCAAATATTGCATCGATCACATCACATGTTTTGAATGATAAGCACAAGATCTCTTTGTCAACAAATAAGGATAATACTTTCAGTTTTACTACTGATTATGAGACTTATGAAGCTCCACCTTCCTCTAAAGAAATGGTCTCTCTTTATGGCGGAGGATTATGAATCCTTTACAAAAATTGTGACTATGTAGGTAAGGGTTGTGGCATAAATCAACAAGGAATCAAAGTCCCTATAGAATCCGCTTTGCAACATTACTCTAGTGGCATTGGATATAATCCTTTTAAGGAATCCAAAGCCTGCAAATGCCCTACTCTAAATGTGAACACCATATCAACACTTAGTTTGATATTCCCTGAGATGATTGACACCAATTGTCCTCCAGGGTCACTTCCATTAGATATGTTTATGGTGGATGAAGTGATAATGGATTTCTTAGGTGCCTATGATGGCATTCCTCGTTATCACCACAAACGTGGCCTACCTTATTGTTTGAACAATGATGCATACTTTGGAAAGACTACTAGCAAAATAACTGCTACAGTAGAACATAGTGAAGAGCTTAAAGAATAATTACAATCCTACAATTCCCCTGACCATAGTACTCTCCTTAACGGAAAGACTATTGATGTGGTTATGGATAAAGATAATTTTGAAAAAGTTATCCCTATTGGTGATTGTTTGGATATGGAAGAAAAAGAAGAAATGACAAAATTATTGAGTGAATTCTTAGAATTGTTCACCTGGAAATATTTAGACATGCTTGGTATAGATCCTCATATTGTAACACATAACATCATGTTGAAACCAGATGTTAAACCTTTCAAACAAAAGATTCGCAAAATGAATCCTGCGATTGCTTTGCTTGTTAAAGCTGAAATAGAAAAACTCTTACAAGCTAGCTTTATTCGACCCATTGATTACTCTCTGTGGATCTTGAATATTGTCACCATTGCTAAACCTGATGGTCATATAAGAATGTGCACAAATTTTTGAGATTTAAATCTGGCATCTTTAAAAGATGATTTCTTGCTCCCTAATATCGATATGATTGTTGATTCCATCACCAAACATAAGTTTCTATCATTTATGGATGGATTTTGGGATATAATCAAATCCTTATAAATCCTCTTGATCAGTATAAAATAATCTTTATAACACCTTGGGGTACATTTTGTTGGGTAGTCATGCCGTTTGGACTTAAGATTGTAGGAGCTACTTACCAATGTGCGATGACTCTTATATTTCATGACTACATGCACAACATTCTAGAAGATTATGTTGACGACATCCTAGCGAAGTCTATCCATCATAAGGATCATGTTACAAATCTTCGGTAGATATTTGAGTGCATATGAAAATATAATATGTGATTAAATCCTCGTAAGTGTGTTTTTGGCGTGGATAGTGGAAAGTTACTTGGATTTATCATTTCAAATCGAGGTATAGAAGTTGACATGAAAAAGATAGATGCAATTGTTAACATGCCAATACTTAAGAATATATTTTAACTTCATAGTTTGTAGGGAAAGATACAGACCATTCACTAATTTGTTTCACTACTCGCAAATAGGATTCTCCCCTTTATGCAACTACTGAAGAAAGATTCTCACTTCCAATGGAATTCTAAATGTCAAAAACTTTTGATGATCTAAAGGATTACTTAGCTAATCCACCTATTTTGCAACCCATTGTTTTTGATAAACCATTTTTGTTATACATTTCAACATCTAACAATGCCCTAGCAGCCTTGTTAGTGCAGCATAATACTGAAGGCAAAGAATGTGGTGTCTATTACATTAGTCGTACTTTGCTTGATTATGAAGTGTGATACATAGTCATAGAGATACATTGTCTAGCTCTAGTGTTTTCCACTCAAAAGCTTAGACATTACCTCTTAAATGTTGAAGTGCATGTGATGGTAAAATTTGACCCTTTGAAACATCTCTTTGCAAGAACAGATCTATCAGGTCATCTTGCTATATGGGTTATGTTGTTAATATAATTTGATCTTAAATTCATTTCACAAAAAGTGATTAAAGGGAAAGTGATAGCTGATCAGTTAGCTGGAGCTTCCTTACCCTTTTCTATACAAAATGTCAATGCTTTTCCTAATGAATAGATTCTAACAATCTCTACGGAAGAGAAATGGGAGTTATACTTTGATGGATCAAAATGTTGAACTGGCTTTAGAGTTGGTGTTATATTAATACCTCTCATGGGTAAGCTGATTCCCTTATCTTACCATTTAGATTTCTTATACACAAACAACATAGCTGAATATGAAGCTCTTATAGCTGCACTTCATGCAGCTTTGACTCTTAGTATCAAGAATATTACAATATACAAAGATTCTTAGTTAATTGTTAAACAGGTAACAGGATCATATCAAACTAAGCATGATAAGCTATCTCAGTATCATGAATATGCATTATCTCTCTTAAGACAGTTTGAATCATATACAATCGATACCATTCCTAGGAAAGATAATCAGCATGTAGATGTAATGGCAAGCACAACTTTCCTTATATCCCCTGATGGTTCTCCCAAGGAATTTACCTTCATTGTTCATAATATTAAGACACTAGTAATTGAAAGCCCTATAGTGGTGAATTTGGAACTCTGTGGTAATACATACACCATTGAATGGTTCTCCTATATATTCAACTATTTATGCAATGGAACCATTCTGGACTCGACATCTAAGAATGCCCGAATCCATTTATGCAAACTAGCAGTACGATACATTATATTATCGAATGTCTTGTATCGACGAAGTTATAATGGTGTTTTACTCCGATGTCTAAGTAATGTAGAGATTCTGATAGCTTTAGAAGAATCTCTCTCTAGTGCCTGTGGAGGGCATTTTGGTGGAAAATCATTCGTGCCAAAATTGTTACGTATGGGGTACTATTGGCAGCATATGGAACAAGATTCCTTTGCTTACATCAAGAGATGCCCACAATGTCAACAACATAAACACTTAATCCATGCTCCTTCTCAAGAGCTTCATGCCCAGGTGTCACCTTGGCTATTTTTGATCTGGGGCTTGGATCTTTTTGGTAAGATTTCCCTACCCTCCTCTCAAGGACATAACGTTCATAATTACTGCTACTGATTAGTTTACAAAAATGGGTCGAAGAGGTCCCTTTGCAATCCATGACTATTGATATAATCTAAAGATTTATACAAGATAACATCATTTCTCAATTTGGAATACCTTCCTCCTTAGTGTCAAACAATGGTATGTCATTCAAGAACAAGGATGTGAAAAAATTCCTTGAAAAATATCATATACAACATCGCTTCTCTATGCCTTATTATCCTCAATCAAATAACCAAGCAGAAGCTTCAAACAAAGTTATTAGATAGATTCTAAGGAAAGATATTAATAAACATCAAAAAGATTGACATATGTAATTATCCTATGCACTATGGGCTTATAGAACAAGTATTCAAACAGCTATGGGTAACACACCATATAATCTTGTCTATGGCGTAGATGTGATAATGCCCTTGGAATTAGAAATTCCTTCCTTACGAATTTCCCTAAGAGACATTATGGATGATGACATAGAATGAGAGAAAAGGTTACAAGAACTTGAGATGCTTGATGAAAGATGCATTAATGCTCTTGAACATCTCAAGGCTTATAAAAAAGGAATACAACGGACCTATAATGCACAAGTCATACAACATTCATTTAACGTAGGGGACTTGGTTCTTTATGAAAATCAATGCAATGTAAATGCACCGCCTAGTGAAAAAGGTAAGTTTAGCCCTAATTGGCTTGGACTATATATAATCACTAAAACCTTTGGATCCAGAGCATATAAATTAGCCAATGAACAAGGTACGCCACTGAAGGAACCTATCAATGTGGCACACCTCAAAAGATTTTATGCTTAAAGATTCAATGTTAAATGTTTATAAGCTAATTTAGTACATAGATTAGCTTCAATTTCGACAAGCTATTACTATTTTGTCTTAATTCATTTTGCATTATATCTATGTTCAATTAGTCATTGTTGCATCATGTTTAAGTAGTCATTGCTTAGATCACTTTTGTATTAACTGAATATAGCATGAAAGTTAAAGTTATGTGTAAAATAATTAATCATTGGTGTTTGCTACTACATGTTTCTTTTAGAATTGTTAGTATATCACAATAGCATTAGTTATAGCATTTAGACGTCATCACTAGTTGCATTTTACAAAAATCACATGTGATAGATCAAAAGCCATTACACATAGATCAAAAGAAATAAATGTCATATATATATGACATTTATTTCTTTTGATCTATGTGTAATGGCTTTTGATCTATCACATGTGATTTTTGTAAAATGCAACTAGTGATGACGTCTAAATGCTATAACTAATGCTATTGTGATATATATATATATATATATATATATATATATATATCAGTTTCAAGTATATATCCAAGTCGACTATCCCTCAAAACAAAATGGGATGTCGTAGTGCCTAATGTCTAGAAATCACATATCAAAACCTCGATCGCTAGCACCTTCAAGCCCTCATGGTGTGCCAGTGATAGAAGCCTGGCCATGTGTGGCTATGGATCGGGAATGACTAGTAGAGACACTTCATGACCGTAACCCCCTGATCTCGCTTCTCATCTCTATCATCTGCTCATGTGCCTCCTGGTACATCCTCTAGTACTGGTCTCTTGCTGCCTGAGCACTGTCTTTGTTAGCTCTTGCCTATTGGACCTCCCGCAGAAAGAACTCACTGACAGTTGGCTCTCCCCCCGATGTAGGAACCGCTACCGTCTGCTCTCGCTGTGCCCTGAGCTCAGCCTTGGCATGCTTAGCTCTCTATAGAAACTCCTTTCTCTCATGAAGACTACTCTAACATGGCCTTTGTAGCAGTCCTATATCTAGAGATAGGCATAAATATCTCAACATGCCACCCAGCGGATGATCATGGCATATGATTTGCCTGCACCTGCTACACTGAAGCATCTGTCAGTAACATGTCTCCTATGACATGACTCACAAATTCTTACCATGCATCTATCCCAACTACAAGATAGAGGATGAGATAGATGTTAGACTCCCATATAAAAATCATAAATAGTAAACTATACCAAAAGCACAAAACTAATAAATCAAACCTACCTGGATCTCCATCTCGCCATGATGGATTGTGGATTGCCGATGGTGTGATGAGCTCTGCTGTTTGATCTGTGGCTGGGGGCATAGGCCTACTACTCTCCCCTTGCTCTGTCTGACTAGGCCTCACATCGTTTGCAGGAACATGACCACAAGCCCTAGACTGTGGTCTCAGCCTGGTCTCCTCATCAGTGTCTGCTTCCTGATAGCTCTATCACGATCTCACTCTGAAGACATACTATGATGGGACCTCCATGGACTCATCCTCATCCTCCTCCATACCCTCCTCAAGATCATAGTATCTTATGAAGTTGCTGACATTGTCATCCACCCCTATGTCACTAGCATGACCTAGCCAAGGTCAGGCATCTCCTGTAGGGTGCCCAGGTGGAAAGATAGGTGCAAGCCGTGTTGTGTACCACCAAGTCTGATATGATCAGGTACACTTGACATCATCCACACCTAATACTAGCTTTGCATCCTCAAAACCCTCATCGTTGCTAAGTGGTAAGTCTGCTATAGTCATCTGTCAGAGAGTATTGGCTTTGACTACGCTCTAAGCTACACGTGAGTAGCTTGGACGAACTACAGGAACATCCGGTACCTGTCTGAACTATCATACCACCCTATCATAGTAAAACTAAGATACAACATGATCAAGGCAATCGACCATCAGCCAATCCCTCTACATCCAAGCTAACTGCCTCTACTCACCAAGCCATCTGATAAAGCCACAATACGGTCTCTAGACGATGTCACTAGGCTACAATCGGTCAAATACTACTCTCCAGTATAACAGATTGTCATACCTCCAACACCTGACTAGTGGGTAGGCATAGAAGCATGAATGTGTGAATGTTGCCTCTAGGGGATAACCCATCAATCATGTGCACCTAATAGGTTCAAAAGCCCAAACCTATAATAATGTGCAAACCATTAGACTCAGCATCTCGTAGTGGACATATCGCCCTAAGTCATGATATAGGTGCACAAGCATACTACACCCCTATGCATAGATAGTTTGATGCTCCTCCATCATTCTGATAGTATGAAGGAGACCCTCGTGAAGGTGAGTGCCTCATCCATCTGATGCAATAGCTAGTGTGACTATGACAATCATGATCCTCCGTAGTAAGGGAATGTCTCTGCATCCCTGCTCTAGCAACTGGAATTGAATATGTCCTCGCTCTACCTGTGACACAGTGTGACTCAAGCAGTACAGATGACTCTCATGAGTATACTCTGATGAGTGATGTCCAACAACCCTCACTATCTCCCCTTAGATCGACAGTCAAAGGATCCTAAATACATCCTCCAGTGTGATGGTCATCTCACTAGTCAGTAGATGGAATGTGGAGCTGTCTGCATCCCATCTCTCCATCATGCAGTGGAATCTGATTGTGGGCATCTTAAACACCCACCATAGGCCCACCATCTATAAGTGCTCTCTCTCTATGACCATCAAAGTGGTAGAACGCTCTTGCAAGAGTGCCATCAGACATCCACCTATGTACTCCCGCATCTCAGGGGCATCTTGTAGATCAGAAAGAAGGCAAGAGTATCAAAATCCCCGCTAGAAGCCAAAATAAGATATCAAAGACTAAATAGAATGCCTGTGCCTAGGACCTGTGTCCTCTAAGGACTAGGGTGCCACAGGGGGGCATTGGTGCTCCTATAGGACTAGACTGCCTCAGAGAGACTCTAGCACCCTAGGTGGACCTAGGCGCCCCTGTCTAGGAACCCTGTCCACCTTCCCTTCTTGGCACAGACATCGATAAACGTGAATACAAAATACAATGAAAAATGATAGAAGGATGGAATCAGGACCCTACCTCAACCTCAAAGCATCTCTCGGCCACTCAGGCTCAGAGCATCTCCAATCACAATGGATGGTATGGATGTCAGCTCAGCATGGTTGTTCTCCTATTCTCCTTCTCTCTCCCTCTACAATAACAAGAAACAAGAATGAGTTAAGTGGTAAGTGATAACTCCCTTTTACATAAAGTGAGTGAGAAATCCTATCCCTAACTGGGTGCAAAAGTGTGCTCTTTTCTCTTGAGCCCTTTTCTCAAGCTGTCGAACTCTGATTTCAGTGTCGTTTGTTGCATTTGAATCTTGGTTCCGCTCTCATTCTTACCCAATGTGTTGTGTTTGAGGATTGTTTCTTCAAATGACCTTCATAACGCATTCCCCTTGAAATTGACATGCGTGGATATCTCTGTGTTTCTACTCTTGGACTAAGCAAGCAGAAACAAGGGGGGCATATATCTCCCTCTAATTCCTCCCTCACCATGTTCCATCACTCAACCCCCTTAGCATTTTTTGATACTAATTCATTGGTGGTGGTTGTAGGTTGATTTGATTTATGAATTTCTCTAACAAGTGTTCCTTTGTAGGTTGTGGTTCCTGACTTTGTGGTCTTGCAAGATTGCAGACTTGGGGGCTTCTTCCTCCTCGGCAACAACATTGCAACTTCCTCTACAGTATTCTTTTGGGTATCCTTTTCATGATTAATGTATTTACTTTCCTTTAGTTGCACATGCATGTAGTGTCATATGGCCACTAAAGTGGATGCTAAATGTAACATTAGAAATTGTCCTCCTATATGGAATGGCACAATTTCCCTTGGTTTAGCTCCTCACTCTTGGTGACCTCTCAACCTTTTCTTTTTTGGCCTACCCGAAACCCTGATTGACTTAGTCTAGGAGCAGTCTATTCACTTTTTAAGGTAACTGATTGATAGAACCCGTAAAGAGATTTGAGAATAGGATCCCTTGGACCCCCAAAAATGTAGATTTGAGTTGAAATTGGGGGCTGGACTTGGGCGCCTGTGCTCTAGTCCTCCCCAATTTCATGGGATTTTGAATTTTGGCAGGGTGTTGGTTCCCGCTGAGTGCCTCAAGATCCCGTTTTCAAATTCTTTGTTTTCGCACAATATCAAGATGTTACTTTGAAATTTGAATTCCCTAAAGCTTGATATAAAAACACATTTGTAATTCATTTTATCATACACAATTCTTATGCAAGCTTGATGCCAAAACTCTGCTACAATTGCCATTGAAGATCAGTGACTTGTTAAACCTATCTGAAGTATTCTTTATTTGCTATCTTGGAGACAATGGATGAAGGTTAGGAATCAAGATCTTGAGTCTATCTTGCTCTTCCTAGGGTTTGTACACCATTTTCATGATCGAGAGAAGGGTTGAAGCCTCCAATAGCAAGCTTGGAGATCCTTCGCAGACATTGCTAATTCACCTTCTTGTTCATGCAAGTCTTCATTTGTTTCATCTCCTTGAGCTGAAGTTGTATGTGTTTATTGATGCAAAGCAAGTTGTTGATCTTCCCTTGATTGAGACATCTAGGGTTTAATTTTATGCATAACACATTGTTAGGTTTGCACACACTTCTGTTAATATTTTCCTTTGGCTATTGTTGAGGTAGAAATACTGAAGATGGGGCTTGATAGAGGCAAGCTCCTATATAGCCGCAACAATTTCCTTCTTTTGTATGTGCATATCGTGTTTCACAGATTCTGATGAAAAGAAGCTATAGGAAGAAGGATATTGCAGGTACAGTTGCAACAGACTTTTGGTTTTTTTGGATTCTGAGACTTATGGGACATTGGAGCAGGTGCCCTAGTCCAACTAGGCGTTTCCTCCAAGATCTGGAAGCCATTTTACAATCTCAGACACCATGTGTGGAAGGTTTTCCTATTCAAGAATTTGCAAGACATTGGAGTGGGTGCCCTAGTAAAGGTAGCCCTCAAAATCTGGGTATTGTGTCTCTGAAACCCCACCTCTGCACTTCTATGATCAGTTTTACCAAATATTTCATTAGTTTCTGTATATTGTTAAATTGAGGCTTAATTAGGTTTTTTACTTGGTTGAAAGTACAACACTTGGTAAAATCCTTATTAGGGCCTTAGGTTTCTGTTGATGATTATTTTTACACATTCATAACAAAAGTTAAAATTCATAAAATGAACCTAAACTATCTTGAAAGATATGAAGAAATCACTTAAGAGTTCTTAATCCCAAGTTTCTATATGGTCAGGTCTTGACCTTGTGGACAATTCAGCAGGTTGATGTGAAACTATAATATTCAAGGGGCCTTATTTGATTTAAGTTAATCTATGACATACTAGGCTCAAATTATGCAAATTGTTACAAACATAGGCAAATTCTTCATTCCTTTGCATGAACTTACTACTGCATCACAAAGCCTTGTATGATTTATAGTCAAACAAGCTTTGCCTTTCAAATTAATATGAAAATTGTCAGATATTAACATGATTTTTATGCTTCTTTCAAATGTAAGACAATTTCCTTCAGATTTTTGTATTTAAGCTAATTATTTCAAATGTTTGGGGAAAAGTTAGAGAAAATTATGTTAAGAATCATTTCCTATAGGATCTAAATGTTATGTTATTCACATCTTTAAGAGATATAGAAAATTAATCAAATCTACATATTAAATCTTCAAATGAAGAGTCCTGAGTATTTTCACAAACACACATCAAAGATTGCAATCTTTCAAAAGATAATACTTCAAATACCAGTAAGAGTCAGAAAAAAATTTGTAATAGATGCAGAATTCCAAGTTTACTTGTATTTAAAGCATAGAGTCATATAGAATTTATAATGTATGAATGACCTTTTGTTTCATTAATCAAATTGTCAAAGAACTTACAAATGTTTTTACAGATACGGTAAGGAAACCAAACATTCTACGCATTCCTTAGTGTAGACACAGGCGACCTCCTCTTCTAAACTAAAGAAATACTTCTCTATTTAAATGTTCAAACAAATTACAAGTGAAAGTAACAACTCAAAATCCCTGTGTACATAATATACAAGTAGCAGAGCTTCTTATATAGAATTTGAAGCTTCATACTGCTACGGCTACAAAACCCAATCTACAGTCAGTATTCACACTTTCTTGATCAAGGGTGTACATTCATTTCTAACCGTTTCTAAAAATATCTTTGTGGCATCTTTTCTGCCTCAAAGGATGCCAATGGAATCTTTTCAAAACAAGCTTCCCCCTTTTGACCTTATCTTTCTTGTTGACCTTGCCTATGGATACCCTCCAATTGACTCTTTCATTAATATTATTTTCTCCCTTTTTACACTTTCCTAATCCTTCAGATATGTCTTGAAATTATGTATTACACCTTCTATGAAGGTGCGATTTCCCCCTGGACTCCTTGTCCATACATATTCTTGCATTGTGACACCTTCTTTTAGTATATTTTCTTCTTTACCTAAACCTTCACTCTTCTTCTTATATTTCTTCATCTTGGCACTTGCCTCCATTATTGAATCAATCATTTGTTTACTTAAATACGCCTTTGGATTCTCCATACATGGTGCAAAGATGGCCCTGAATTATTTTAATGCCCTTTGGAGTTCATATGCTGGAACATCCATACACTCATGATCTATGAGCTTTTCAACTATCCTCTTATGCAACCTAATCATGTTGTTTACTTTCTCCTCTAAACCCTAACTGGCTGTGAGGCATCTTCTGAGACTATCATCTTTGAATCTTAACTCCAACTTGGAATGTGGCACTTGATTTGCCATCGAAGGAGTAATAACTCCTTCATTTATTAATTCATCTGCTCTTTCTTCAATTTCTTCCAGCTACTCTAATTCAAACTTACACTCTTCTTTTCTAAATTGACCATTATATATAAGCACACTACATTTATTCTTTTCTGTTATAGCCAATTTCCATCCTGTCACTGCTTGTTTAATCACCTCTTCTCCTTCTTGCATGAATGCCCTAAACCACTCTTAAAAAATATTGGCCTTAAGCCTCTTATTTTCTATATCCTTCACTTCATCATTTGACAATACTACTATTTCACTAAGCAACTCTAGTATTGTAGTATTGGGATCAAATATCCCCCTAATGAATTGTTGTAACTGGACAATGTGTCCTTTCAAATATTCATGTTTATCCTTGTCTTTCTTTAACATCTCTGTTGTAACCTAGTGCATATCTTCCCACTCACTTATGTGTTGCTCCCTTGTTGTGTGTCCTAGGTCAAAAATTAAGTATCTTATAGTCATCTACTGTTATTTCTCCTTTAGCTTTCTCTTTCTATGGTATGGCCAAATTTAGTGTTCTAGATCTGTCTGGACTCCTTTGTATTGTTGACATCATTCTAGCCTTCCTCTTTTCTTTTCTTGACGTTGTATCACCTAATAAACTTTTAATGTCTATGGGTACTAACTATACCTCCACCTTTTCTCTCCTTATTTTTGCACCCAACTAGGCTAGAGCCTCTTTTGTGCTTTCAGTGGCTTTCTCTTCATTGATTACCTCTTCTTGAGGCTTTTCTAATTCTCCTTGTTCTTGTTGTTGCTTTTGTTCTTCTCGTTTCTATTGTTGTTCTTGTTGCTATGGAAGAGGTTGCTGTGGGGTTGTTTCCTGTACTATTGGATCATTTTGCTATTTAGATTCACCCTCATTATCCTCTTCTTCAATTTTGATATCTCCTCTACCCTCATCTTCTTCCTCTAGACCTTCTTTTCTTGATGAGTCCTTTTCTTTATCTTCCTCTTTATTTTCTTGTTCCATATTTGCCATGTCTTTATCCTCTATTTGCTTTTCAGATTTATCTCCATCAATATTCTATGTATTCTCTTGGCTTTCAAGTCTATTTTTTGTTTCCTCTGTTGTTTCACCTTCCTTTTGTACCTTTTCAGGCCTGTCAACTTGCTCTGCATGTGAAGGTGAACCTACTATCTTATCAGATTCTTTTATTTTTTTTCCCTATTCATCTTTGCTTTCTACATTCCTTTCTTCTTCACTGTGTTCCCCATACATGTTCAGAATATTCAACACATCCACAGCAAAAGTACCAGCTCCTATTTCTTGTTTAGTTTGAATAGGTATTTCTTTCACTGCTTCCTCAGGTGCATCCTCTTTTTTAGATTCTTCAATTTGATGTGCTACATCTTGCACATCCCTTATTATTTTTGGAGATACCAATGTACCAAACGGAACAACTGCCCTTGATTCTTCTTGTACATTTTCTTGTTTAGACACTGGACCTTGTTCAATTTCAATATTAGCTTAAATGTCACTCTCCTCTTCTTCACTTAAATATTCACTGGATTCTTCTTCTTCCATGCCAACTTTGTTTCCCATCCCTGAATCCACTTCCCTGACTTCACTTCCACTCCTATCATCTTCAACGTTGACAATCTCAGTAGGTTGTTTGGCTTCATGTATTTTTGACCCATGCAGTATTTCTTTAGCCAATTCTATTTTTACCTTAGCATATGCTTGTCTTTTCTCTACTAAGGTAGATGCACTAGGTATGTTACTTAATATAGTACCTACTTGTTGTGCTCTTATAACTTCACTCTGTTTTGAAGTTTCCCTTTTGGATATGTCTATTGGTATTGCCTTCATAACCTTCTACCCTGTTAACTCTTTAGTAGCTTATGCTTTCTCTATACTCGTATCATGACTCAATGACTTTGCTTCTACAAATGTGCTTGATGATACCGCTATTGTCACCCCTATTGCATAAAGATCCATCAATGTAGCATTTTTTTCTTTCTCAACAATCTTGCTTCTACAATCTTTCTTTTCTTTTCATAAAAGCACTGGAGATCATCTTGATGCTCCCTCATTCTCTTTTTTCCTTTCTTTGGATATGTAGGCTCAATTCCCTTAGCCTTAATCTCCTCAATTCTATCCTTCAACCACGTTTTAGAGAACAAAATGATGAGTTTGGACAATATGTCCAAAGATGTATTCCTTGGTTGCGACCAATCAGGCTCTCCAATGGGAGCAAGCCTGGCACTTTAATAACTATGATGTAATAATTTTCCATCATCTTTAACTTCTGGGGGGACATAAATGTCTCCCATGGACCTCATTTTCTCTACTGTCAGTCTTTTGTGAGCTCTCTTCCTCACCTCTCTATCATTCTCACAATCTAACTAGAAATCCTCAAAGTGTACTTGATGTTTAAATTTAGAATCAATAGTATTTTGGATCCTATGAAAAGGATCAAATCTCCTTGCTAACTCAAATTCCTTAAACCCATAATACCTTAACTCCCTCTCTAAGTAACCAACCACTTCTTCGCTGGAACAGGTATATCTACCAATTGCCCAAGGGAGCTTAAGATTCCCCCTGCCATACTTCTTTTTGTACATTCTGAAGGCATTCAAGTTCTGTCTTGAGAACTCTAGAACAATCAACTTGCTAGAAGGATACCTAGGCAGCATGAAAGGCTTTCCTTCAAAGCCCTCAGTTTTGATATAAATAAAGTTCTAGAATTGAATGTACCATAAACTATGCAAACCAATTGTATCATCTGCATCTGCAGACAATCTCTTATCCTGCTCTTCTCTTAAAACTCTAACCATGTATGTATATAATACATCATTCATTAAAGCATACTTTCTCAATGCATTTTCCTCCTATAAATCAAGATAATGTTCATATACAAGCTTTTGATTTGGGTCATTCCCTAGGGTTCCAACTCTATTAATCCCATGTATATATGGTTGAACCATTGCTGCACATGAATATAATACATATGAGGACAAATAGAAAGGCATCATTTTTTGTTTTCTTAACATTGTCTGTTTCCATATGGTTGTGCTAATAGCCTTAGCCCAGTGAATTTGTCCTCATTCCTTCTTTGCTTTCCTCATGAATTGTATAACAGTGAACATCCAAGGCTCACACTTAGTGGAATCCCTTAATCCCACTAGTCTACTTAACATTGTAATCATCAAATATATCTCTTCTTTAAAGTATATTCTTTGCAGAATCTTATGTACTCTTGCCACAGCCTTGGACTTATTTTCTGCACTATACCAACTATAGAAGATCTTGCTTCTACAATCCCTCTCATTATCATTGAAATCCTCATTGTACTAGTCAATATCAATATCTACCATTTTTTCATGTATCTCTAGACCAAATGTTCTTGCAATCCCCTCTATAGATAAGTTTGCAATGACCCTATCATGATATATTATTCTTCTGGTAACTAGGTCATATAAGTATATGCAATCCAGACATAGGTCCTTATCTTCCATAGCTAATGGGAAACCTGCAGCTCTGTATAATCCACTTTCCCATATACACCTCATGTCAGGTGTAGCATCGGTTGCTATGATCTTCTGCAAAACAGCATCCACGTCTTAATTCCCTATGTTGGTTTTCATCCCCACTCTGCTTGTGCCGAGAAACGAAGGGTACCCTCTATATATTGGCAACTCCTTAGTTTCTTTATGGGGCTTTCTTTCCTTTTTAATCTTTTCTTCACCCCCCGTATCCACCTTTTTCTGCTTTGGGGCCATCATGTTCAAAAATGAATTTTTTAACTTCTCGTTCTACTCTCTTACCTAGGGTTTTACTACAAATTTTCTATTTTTTTACATTTACCCTAACTCCTCATTTGTCTTTTTCAATTTTGACTTTTGTAATATTTAACCCAAACCAGCTAATTAACAATTAGACATAGCAATTTAACTTTTGCTTACATTTTAAAATGAAATTACTGAAAATCACTTTGCATTTTTAATTAACTAAACTGTAACAACATTCAAGGTAAATACATGTATCTTTAACAGCTCAACCTTACAACATTTCTTACTTTACCATTTTCTGATCCATTCTATTTCTAAAATTTTGTCTTATGATGAGTTTTTGTTCAATTTCCATGACAATTCCTCTTTCTACAATTTTCATCTTAACAATGCAAATCTGAAAGAAAAATAACTTTTAATTTACCCTAACTCATTAAATTTTACCAATTTTAGTGTTAGTTCAGCATTAATTGTAGCAATTAATGCACCTATGGCTTTGGCTTCATCCTTTAATGTTTTATTTTTAAACAATATATCTGTTAGTTTACTTTCTGCATACATTGCATTTTCTTGTATCTCTCCTTGTATATTATTTCTTGTATGTCCATTTTCATCTTTCCATTTACAAGCCTATATCCAACATGTTATAAACAATGTTATCCCTTTTCCTTTATATCCGCCCTTGTATCCTTTGTTTGTATATTGTAATGTATGTAAAATAGATACAAGTGCATATACAATTGCAACCCATATAAACCTTCTTTACCTTTTAGCTCTTTAACGATGTCTTTCCCTTTTTGTTAATATATCGGGATTGTATATCCTCAACATACAATCACCCAAACATAGAAAGCCTTACCTTTATTTAATTTCTTTTTTTTTTTAAATCCGTCTTGTATCGTGGCTCCTTACATCTTTGCTTGTATATTCATTTGTTGGTACAATATGCAACCTTGAGATACAACCTATGGGACCCACTTTACCTTCCCACTTGTATCTTGACAAAACAACAACACTTGTATCTACTCTTAGATACAAACCTCCATACATGCAAACTCTTTTGTATAATCATCCCAGACTCCTCATCTTTTCTTAACCATATTGCATAACCTCTTCATCTCCACACATGTATATAAAGTGAATGCATCTTTCCAATATACATTAAGGTACGATGCATCAATTACATCCAATTTAATTACCTTTTGACATCCGCGTTGTATGTATACCGAAAGGTGCAAACCTAAAATACACAACATACAAACAATGAAATATACCTTAACAAAACTAAATATTATATTATCTTTGGGTCCGTGACATGTATATCACATTGTATATTGCCTTGTATCTTTCTCTTCGACAATCATACGACTCAAGATACAATGCGGGCTTAACCATTTATTCACTCTACTTCAGAAACACATTGGGTCTGACTTGTATGCAAAGAATAAAACACTAACCACATGCATACAAGTACCATGATTCATGAACCCGACCACTCCATGTGATTAATACAACGACTCCACATACAAACAACCTTGTACATGCAACATACAAAACCCTTCTATAATGCATGTTACTAGAAACACACATATCTTGCAAAATATTGGGAATTTTAAAATGGTTCAAAAAGCAACCCTTATTCATTTTTGACAAAGAATTCACCTCTATTCTACTTTGGTACTTAATGCTAATTTTTTTAATTTTCAACACGATTTGTAACCTTTACCTCTTTTCCCTTTACCACCAAGCATGCCCACACACAAGTAAAAAAAGCCAAAGCCACAGCCACAACAAGGGTCCTCATTTTGCTAAGAGGTAAAATGGGGTGTGTTGTGAACATCACAATAACTAGAAACCAAAAAAAACAATTAAATTAAAACCATTAAAGAAAACTAAATGAAATAAATTCATAACTCTAACTTTCTTTTCTGTAGATCATTATTTAACTCGAGACTTAATGTATTCAATAAGGTGCATGAATCTCCCAATTGAGTTTAAGTGGGTGCATGTGATTAATAGTCCTCATCTTGAAAATAAGTTGAATAAACCAGTGACTGATATTAAACTACATAGTTGATGTCATTCCCTCATAGCCAACCGGATAGAGCCTTGCTACCAACAGGTGTCTATAAGCCTGACAAGGTTATTGTTACAATTCTCCTAAGTAGAGCCCCACTGCCAGCAAGTGTCTATAGCCCCGGTAGAGTTACTTAGATGGCTTAATCTAGATTTTCAATAAAATCCATCTTATTTATTTACTTATTATTATATACTTTTTTATTTTATGTAAGATAGAGACTTTATAAGATATTACCATTGTAATTTCATGATGCAAGGTGTGATCACTTGCTAAAATTAAGCTAAGAATTATAATGGTAGCAAGGGTGACCTCTGATTTTTCACTTAACACCTACACTAGTATGTTCAACAAACCCAAGGATATTAGGTGTGTCATTGTGAGAAACCTCCCTTGAATACTCAACCCACACTTATTGAATACAAAATTTCATAAGCCAAACCATTTTCTACCTTCATGAAAGTTACAACAAGTTATGCATAAGTTTTAAATAATTATCCTGAATGTTCTAAATTTTCTATTGTTTTCAGTGGTTGTTAATCTGCTCCTGTATACTTCAAAACAAAAAAAACATTCCTACCAAGGAAACACAACACACAGACCAACACAACAACAAAACAAAACAACACAAAACATAACCCAACAAACTATACATTATTTACACTATGATACATAACATAACAACTACTATCACCTCAAGCCTGAAATTAATGTTTCAAATGTTGGCCATTAATAGGTAATGGCACATCTTCTCCAGTCAAGGTCTTAAGCCTAAACATATTATCTCCTATTATCTCTGCGACCTGTAATGGACCTAACCACAATTTGTCAAACTTTCCATGATTTCCTTTCTTTTCATGTGCTTTATCCCAGCACAACACTAAGTCTGATATTCTAAATGTTTTGACTTTTGCTCTTTTATCAAACCATCTTTTGACCACTGCTTGATGTTTGGCAAATTTTTCAATGGCTTGATTTCTCTTCTTGTCCAATTGTAACATTTGGATTATCTTGGCTTCCCTGTGATCATCAAATCCTAAATACTCATTAGCAAACTTCCAGATAGGTATTCTTAAATTCACTGGAAGTATGGGATCAGTCCCATAAACTAGGTGATAAGGTGCATTGCCTAAGGCTAACTTAACCTTAGTCCTATCTACCCACAATGCATACTTTAACAATATATTCCACTCTCTAGGATTTTTTACAATTAGTTTCTTGATTATATCCAATAAAATCTTGTTTATGGACTCAGCTAAACCATTCCCCTGAGGATAATAATTTGAAGAAAATTTTAATATTATCCCATATTCAAATGCCCACTTAGAAAATTTCAAAGAAGAAAATGTAGGGCCATTATCACATACCAGCGAATATAGAGCTCCAAACCTTGTTATGATGTTTTCTTCAAGAAATTTGATAACTACCTTAGTAGTAGAAAACTTACAATAGGTGGCTTCAGTCCACCTTGTATAATAGTCAGTCACTGTCAATATAAACTTATGTCTTGTAGATGATGGAGGTGTTAACCTATTTTCCTCTGCCCAGAGTTAAATAATTCACCTTGTATTTTCCTTGAAAATCCTTTAGAAAGTGACCCAAAAGGGCTTAGATCTTTCAAATACTCATGCTATGCCTTGCCAAAAATACCCAAATCTTGCCTGAAGAATCCTTGTAGAAAAACCAGAAAAACCCAGAAACCCTTTGTCTTCAAGTGCTTTCCATCGTAGATAAATCTCAATTTTATACTTAGTAATTGTATATACATTTTTGAATGTATGTTCAAATGTACATTCGATAATGTATGTTCGCATATACAAAGGAAGTGTACATCCGTGAGATACAAGAAAATATACAAAGGGCATATGCAAGGGGTGGAATGCAGGGATCCTCATCTCTAAATGAATGTTTCTCCATGAAGTTGTGAAATTTTTGGATATGTGCACCCCCATCACACACATTGTGCCCACTAAATCTAGGCATCTTATTGTAAATCTGAGCAGACATACTTTCAACTTCATAATCAACCCATGACAAATCTAATTGGTCATACAGAGGATCAAAAGAGCTAACAAGAGGTTTAGCATTTTGACTGCCAGACATAACAAGGTTACTATTTAACTGAGCTTGTCTAGCCTCTAAGGATATCAACCTATTCTTTATCTCTTCAATTTTTTTACACAACATTTCATCCCACTCTTGGCTGAGCATGGGTGAATACATATTTGGATTCATGAAGACTTCACTCTTAGACATCTTATATCCACCTAAGACCTAAGGCTTCCCCTTGGCATTTAACTTATGCAATAAAACAAATAAAAGTGGGAAGAAACTAGGTACCTTTTCTCATCTAGATGCTGAAGTCTTGGATAGAATATTTTTAGATCACAATAACATACATCAGCCCTTTCATGTGCACTGAGAACTTTTTTGCAGAGTCGCCACCTCTCCAAGGAGGATATAACTTTCAAACAATTAAAAGCTCATCATAAAACAAATATTTTTTTGAGTTCATTCCACCAGTAGATCACCATTATTCACATGAAAGAACTAGATATGCAGCAATAATTTCACACTATTTGACCCATTTTCCCAGCGGAGTTGGCATTTTGTTGGTTCTTTCTCTCTGGATCGATAGAGGGTTTGCCAACTCCTATGCACAGGCAGATCTAGCCAACAAATATAGGAGGTTGAGTGAGCTGCCTCCCCTTCACTTCTGGTTCTGCCGCACCAAGGGGGGTATCCCTATAGCTAAAGATTTAAACTTTGACTCACCCAATGACATAAAGATTTAGCTTTACAATAACAGGCAGAATACTCTCATGTTTGGACCAAGGTGTGCATGATAAATCACAAGGTTGGCATCATTCTTGGACATATCTAACTGGTTGAGGAATGACAGTATGCAGGGGTCCTAATCCTACTCCTACAAACTAACAAGTTGGAATAATGAAAGGATTTGTATGTGTGGTTTGGATGCAAGACAAGGGGGTTATGGATCATAACTACTACACAAGAAGCAGACTAGTGCCTATCTCAGGGCAAGGAGTCAATTAGACATATACAAGTGAATGATTTGCACTGGCATTCAAGTTTCAAGGGGTTAGGACTTTTATTTGCCTTACAAATACCACCCAAGAATGGGTATTTAGCTGTCTATACTTACAAATATCCCAGCTGACATGCATTCTTCTCCATACTTGACCTAACACAATTTAATCCACTCCTTGAATGGAAGTCACAAATTAAGCATGTGATACAGCAAAATTATATCCTAGAATCTAAGAAACCCTTAGCAACCGGATTCAAAAGAAGGGATGCATGCAACAAATGGAGACAGACAGTTAGACACATGAAATAAAGCATTGTTCATATTAAATGACAATGAAACTAAACATATGTGCAACCTGCATTCAAAATGCAACTCATAAACTCTAAAAGAAATAGAACAGCCTAGAAAATGCTCTATTTTTCATTATTTTTCCCCCAAAAATGCCCAAGTCTTCAAAAACATGAAATGAGTAACACAGTTTGTATTTTATAACAAGACTATGTACTCAGCAATAATTACATGGAATTTCAAAATTTTGCCAGATACACCATACCAAAAAATGGCACCCAAAACATTGAATGCGGTAGAAGGAAAAATAGGAGAAATCAGGGAATGTGCAGTTGTTCATAGATTTTCCTCACAAATTTGGTAGCTGGCCAGTCAATCATTGACCCATGCCTCTACAAATTCTGCCATTATGATCAACCTACCTGCGACACTCTTGGAAATGCAGCAGCAATGTGCCAAAGAAAATTTCTCGCTTGAAAATAGCTGCAAATACAAAGAAATCACCCTTGTTGAATATTTGAATCATGGCCATCAATTTCCCTTCCTATCACCAAGATTTACAACTTCAAAACACTTTGAAAAGTCACTATCCAATTAAAACGTGCCACGTAGGTGTCTCCTTGCCATCGCTAACTTTTCCCTTTCTTATTTTGCCTTCTTCGTCTTTTGCCACTTTCGCCCAATGTATATGCAAAAGCATATACATACAATCAAAAATATACAAGGCAAACCCCAAATCATTATGAATTAAATTGAAAATACATTTGGGTCCAGCTTGTATCTCCTCCATTTGCATATTGCTTTGCATATTACACATACAAACGCAATATACAACTCACAGATTTCAAATCATTATGAAACAGATTGGAATTACCTTGAAATCCGGCTTGTATCTATTCTCATTGCACTTTTCATTATATATCGGAATATACAATGCACAACATACATTCTACGAAAACTAGCCATTATGTTAATCAGATTGGAAGGAATTTGAAATCTAGGCCTTGTATCTCCATTCCCTTGTATATCGGCATATACAAAGCATACATACAAGCAAAAACATACATACAAACAGCAGACTTCATCTTTTATCAACCGAAATATATGTTCATTTCAGATCCGGCTTGTATATTAGGAATGTTTGTTTGATTGTATGTGCAAACATACAATCACAAATATATGCAATCAGCGGGCCCCACCCTTTGGTTCTTTCCCTGCATGCATCTTTTCCTTGTATGCACCCTTTGCATATCTCTTCTTGCACATTGCCACCGATGCATCTACCCAATATACATTCTGCTTTGTATGCTCACATTGTATGTCAAACACATACAATCTCATTTATATACCTGCGGGCCCCACCTCTTGTATATTGGCCCTTTGCACATTTCCTTTGCATATGGCAAATGCATATCGCATATACAATGCGATTTATACATGAGATACAAAGCTGGTGCAGGAGCACCCGCACATGATCAGGATATAGGTCCGCATGATGACATACATGATCAGGATATAGGTCCGCATGATGACATACATGATCAGGATGTAGGATAGTTATCATCATGCTGACGGGATAATCTATTTTTAGTATGTTTGACTTATCATGTAATAAGGTCCACTGTGACCGATGCTATGTAATAGTTCAGCATAGGAATATGTGTAGGCAGTCAGAGATCGGGATAAGAGAGTCTGAGCTGTCCTCTCTCCCAGCCGCTTGGAAGCTCCCAGCCGCTGGGAAGTGATGTTAGTAGTACTCGAAGGATTTGTTATATATACCTTTGATCTGTAGGGTTTAGACATATAGTTTGATATAGTCTTTGATATTGATGTACTGGTGTTGAGTTGAGATTCAGGAGAGCAGTTCAGACATTGTGAAGCTGTATTCAGGACATTGAATTTCAATTGAATAAGATCTCGTCTTTTGCATTATCTGTTTGCATCTGTGTTGATTTCCTTTCCGTTTTGCAAGCTAATGACCACTTTCAACCCTTCCACCGGTTGATCCTGCAAATCGGTGGAATGGACCTGTATCATAGCTTAGATTGCATTTGTGTTTTCTGTTTATGCATTGCATTGTTCAAGAGATCTGTTAGGAGCATGCTGTAAATCAGCCTAGCATCCTCATGTGCTAGGTCTAGAAGATAAACTGTTAGATTTTGGTTTGGAGGTGATCCGGCCCGGTCGTCACCTGATCTTTGTGAAATTATGCGGTTGTGAGTGTTTTCATGCAGTGGAAGGATACACAGGAGTCTGCATGTGCGTTTCCAGTCGGAACGAGCCGCAACATCATCTGCGAATCCATCGCCATCAGGATCGGGTCATGAAGTTGGTGAAATTTGCATGTTGCAGGTGCATCATGATGTTTTGAGTTGGATATATACTCAGTGTATATATCGCAGTCAGGATCATCTCTCGGGGAAGGTCATCATCCGCATATCGCTAACGGATGCGGGTGTGAAAGTTGAGTTTTTTTGGCTAAGTGTTGAAGAGTTCATCAGGATGATGTGTGACGTCATCGTCATCAGGATATGACGTCATCGTCATCAGGATATTAAGAAATCCCTCTATGCGGGTTTATCCTGTTGTCGCTAAGTGGAAAGGTATCGGCGTAGGCAGGAAGTTGTATTAGCATCATCAGGAGGTTTCGAAGAACCGGATGAACAATATCATGATGCTGTTGCTTGTATCGTCGGGCAGTGAAGCATCGAAGGCAAGTTGTTGAAGTGGAACGTCATCAGGATATTTGGACAACCGGATATTTGGATATCCTGCTGACAAAGGTGATATTGAATATCATGATGATGCCGCTTGTGTTTGGCACCCGATGAACAGTGCAACCGGAGGATGTTTGCGCCCGTTGATTATCATGATGATGATGACAGGCGACAGTCGAAGGAGGTAAATAGTAGTCGACAGGAGGATATTTGCGATCATCAGAAATATGATGATGAGGTTCAGCCGATAGAGAAGTTTATCATGCTGTTTGTTTTGTTGGCAGCTCCTTCCTGTTAGGTTGCCTCCGTTGCGTTCCACTCTGCATCATAGTGGTATCAGAGCAAAGGTTAGGATCTTTTGGAAAAGATAAGCAGGATGTCAGACGAAGAAGGAACATCTGAGTTCCCAACAAAGATGACCAACGCTGAGTTGGCAGTTCTGGTGAAGAAGCAGATTGCAGAAAGCAGGGCCGTGAAGGCTCAGAATCAGGAGTTGAAAGATGAGTTAGCAAAGTTGAGGAGCAGAGTAGGTTCTGGTAGAGAAGATGATAGGGAAGAAGAGGATATCCCTAACTGGAGCGAGGAGGTCGTTCCTGCAGACCAGAGACCGCTGTTGAACGCCCTCAAGGCCATGGAGAGGAGAACCATGGATGTGAAGCTGGACTTGCCAGTGTTTACAGGTAAGATGGACCCTGATTCGGTAATGGAATGGATAGACTGTCTGAACAATTTCTTTGTGACAGAGGAGATACCAGAACAGCAGAGAGTGAAGATAGCACAGTCAAAGATGAAAGAAGCTGCCTTGACATGGTGGAACTTTGTTCAGGATGATAGAGTGCAGGAGGGAAAACGTAGAGTTGCCACATGGAAGAAGATGATGGAGTTGGTAAAGGAGGCTTATATCCCTTTGGATTACAGTATCCAGCTACACAAGAGGAAACAGAACCTGAAGCAGAAGGAGCTAGATGTCAGCTCATATACAGAAGAGTTCATGAAACTCTGTATGAAGACCAAGGTGAAAGAAAGTGAAGAAGAAAAGGTAGCCAGATACCTTAATGGACTGAGGTTTAATATTCAGGAAGATCTGAGTCTGCATAACCCAGATACAGTGCAGAAAAGTTTTCAGTTGGCACTGAAGGTGGAAGAAAAGCTGAAGAGAAAGCAAGATCAGAACAACAGAGGAAGAGGAAGACAACAAAGAGGTGGAAGAAGTCCTTTCAGAGGCAGAGGACAAGGACAGGGATATCAAGGAGAGTCTAGTCAAGACAATAGCAAGGGCAACAATAGTCAGAGTCAGAGAGAGAATTTCAGTCAGCAAGGAAACTTCAGAGGTAGAAGACCTTACAGAGGAAGATCCCAGGGTAGAGGATCCATTAGGTGTTACAACTGTAATAAAGAAGGCCATATAGCCAGCAGATGTCCAGACAAGGCCACAAGCTCAGCAGGTGAAAGGAGGACAAATCTGGTCAATGAACCTGATAACCAAAGTAGGACAAGTTCTAATGATTTTCAGAGTGTGAATGGTCCTGAGAATTATGGATATCCAGAAAGTGGAGAGTCCCTGATGATGAGAAGAACAGTAACTACCATGAAGGTACCTGATAAAGAAGCCCCTCAGAGGAAGTCCCTTTTCAGAACCACTTGCAAAGCAGGAGGTAAGGCTTGTAAAGTTTTGATTGATTCTGGTTCTACTGAGAACTTTGTGTCTGAAGAAATGGTGGTGAAGCTGAAGCTTAGGAGATTGCCTCATCCATCTCCATATAAAGTCTCATGGCTTACTCAAGGCCAGCAGACAACTGTAGAAGAGCAGGCTTGGGTAGAATTCCAGATTGGTGGATATAAAGATAAGTTGTTGTTTGATATCACCAAGATGGATGCTTGCAACCTTTTGTTTGGTAGACCATGGCAATATGATCTGAAGGCACAGCATGATGGTGTTAAAAACACCTACAAAATCACTAAAGATGGTAAAGATGTAATACTACTCCCATTGAAGGAGAAAGAGGAGAAGTCTAAAGGCAAAGAAGTGAAGGTCATGCTGATGGAAGGCAAACAGTTTATGAAAGAAGTAGCAGCAGAAGGTGCAGTTGCATATGCCCTAATCCCCTGTATGAGTGTGAATAAGAAACAACAGCAAGAAGCCAAGAAGGAGAAGAAGCCAAGGTTGATAGACCCAGCTGTCCAAGAGTTATTGGATAAGTACAAGGGTGTTATCTCAGAGGGAATGCCAAGATCCCTACCACCTATCAGAGATATCAGTCATTGCATAGACTTGATTCCAGGGTCTACACTTCCAAATAAAGCAGCTTATAAGCTTACCCCAGAGCAGAATGCAGAAGTAGCCAGGCAGATTGAAGAACTGATGAATTCAGGTCTGATTGGAAAGAGTCTGAGTCCATGTGCAGTACCAGCTGTACTAGCACCTAAGAAGGAAGGCACTTGGAGGCTTTGCACAGATTCCAGAGCCATCAACAAGATCACAATCAGGTATAGGTTTCCAATCCCCAGAATTGAGGATTTACTTGATTGTTTGGGAAATGCTAAGTACTTTACTAAAATAGACTTGAAGAGTGGATACCATCAGATAAGGATTAGACCAGGTGATGAGTGGAAGACAGCATTCAAAACAAATGAAGGTTTGTATGAATGGAAGGTTATGCCTTTTGGTTTGTCTAATGCCCCTAGTACTTTCATGAGGCTGATGAATGAGGTTCTGAAGGAATTCATTGGTAAGTTTGTCATAGTCTATTTAGATGACATTCTGATTTTCAGTAACACCAGAGAAGAACATCTCAGGCATATAGAGCTGGTTCTCAAGAGGTTACATGAAGAGAAGCTGATGATAAACTTGGACAAGTGTCTGTTCATGAAACAGGAGATCACCTATTTAGGTTTTGTCATCTCACAAGGCAAGCTGTAGATGGATAAGGAGAAGGTGAGTGCCATTTTGAATTGGCCAACTCCACAGACCATGAATGAAGTCAGAAGTTTCCATGGGTTAGCAACCTTCTACAGAAAGTTCATCAGAGGGTTCAGTCATATTTGTGCACCCATGTTGGATACCATCAAAGGAGGACAAAAGTGCAGGTTTGTTTGGACTCAAGGAGCAGATGATTCCTTTGAGGCATTGAAGAGGAAGGTGGCACAGCAGCCAGTCCTTGCACTTCCAGATTTCAATAAGATCTTTCAGGTAGAGTGTGATGCCAGTCACATGGCCATTGGAGCAGTACTCAGTCAAGAGGGTAGACCAATTGCATTTTTCAGTGAAAAGCTCAATGATGCTAAGAAAAGGTATTCATCATATGATCTGGAAATGTATGCTCTAGTTCAGTCCCTAAAGAAATGGAGGCATTACCTGATGCCAAAGGAGTTCATAGTCTTCACAGATAATCAAGCTTTGAGTTTCATCAACAGTCAGGAGAAGCTGAACCACAGACATATGAAGTGGGTAGAAACACTACAGGCTTTCACTTTTACCTTGAAGCACAAGAAAGGGGTTAAGAACAAAGTTGCTGATGCTTTGAGCAGGAGAGTTCTCACAGTAAATCAGATTCAGTTAGAGAGTGTTGGCATTGACTCACTCAAGACCATGTATGAGTCTGATGAAGATTTTGGAGAAATATATCAGGTCTGTACTTCTTTTGGGGAGAAATACCATGCTGAGTTCTCTGAATACCTGATCCAAGATGGATTGCTGTTCAAGGGTGGATAGTTGTGTATTCCCAGATGTTCTATGAGGTTGAATATAATCAAGGAGAAACATTGTGGAGCAATGGCAGGTCATTTTGGTCTAGACAAGACTCTTGATCTGGTCAGGAGGCATTACTTCTGGCCTAAGTTGCAGTCAGATGTCAGGAAATTTGTAGAAACCTGTGTAATTTGTCAGAAGGCTAAAGGCAGGTCAACTAACGCAGGGTTATATCAGCCCTTACCCATTCCTTCCAGACCATGGGAAAGTATCAGTATGGATTTTGTTTTAGGTTTACCAAGGACCAGGAGAGGATTTGACAGTGTCTTTGTTGTAGTGGACAGGTTCAGTAAGATGGCACATTTCTTGCCATGCAAAACCACTGCAGATGCCTCATATATTGCAGATTTATTCTTCAGGGAAGTTGTCAGAATTCATGGGTTACCTTTGAGCATAGTTTCAGACAGAGATGTGAAGTTTGTGGGTCATTTCTGGAGAACCCTATGGAGGAAGCTGGGAACCAATTTATCTTTTTCCTCTGCATATCATCCTCAAACGGATGGACAAACTGAGGTTGTGAACCGTTCCTTAGGGAATCTACTTAGATGCTTGACAAAACAGCATGGAGAGAAGTGGGACAATATTCTGTCTCAAGCTGAGTTTTCATATAATGATACTGTCAACAGGAGCACAGGAAAATCGCCTTTTCAGGTAGTATATGGAATGCATCCCAGAGGTATTTTAGAGTTGCGAGAACTACCTACAGCAGATCCTGTTAGTGCAGATGGAGAAGCTTTTGCTGAAGCAATCAAAGAAGTTCATGATCAGGTTAAGACCCAACTCCAGCAAACCACCTTAAAATATAAGGAGTATGCTGACAAGAAGAAGAAGGATGTTCAATTTGCTGTTGGAGATTTGGTTTGGGTTCACTTGAAGAAAGACAGGCTCCCTAAGGGGAAGTATACTAAGCTCATGCAAAAGAAAGTTGAACCATGTCAGATTTTGCAAAAACATGGACAAAATGCTTATAAGCTCCAACTACCACCTGATCTTGGTTTATCTCCTATCTTCAATGTATGTGACTTAACTCCTTACAAGGCTAATCTAGATGCAGATCAGGATATCCTACAGGATACAGTTGCTGAAGACATTCCTCCACATGATCCTCCACAGATACAGCAGGTTTTGGACACTAGAGTGGTCAAACAGACCAGGAATAAGAAGTACTTGGAGTACCTCGTCTCTTGGAAGGGACAGCCGACTTCTGAAGCAGTATGGATGACTGCAGAACAGATACAGAAGCATGGTGCCGACCTTGATACTCTCATCTCAAGTGGACTTGAGATTTCTTCTTTTGGGGAGTATGGTGCAGGAGCACCCGCACATGATCAGGATATAGGTCCGCATGATGACATACATGATCAGGATGTAGGATAGTTATCATCATGCTGACGGGATAATCTATTTTTAGTATGTTTGACTTATCATGTAATAAGGTCCACTGTGACCGATGCTATGTAATAGTTCAGCATAGGAATATGTGTAGGCAGTTAGAGATCGGGATAAGAGAGTCTGAGCTGTCCTCTCTCCCAGCCGCTTGGAAGCTCCCAGCCGCTGGGAAGTGATGTTAGTAGTACTCAAAGGATTTGTTATATATACCTTCGATCTGTAGGGTTTAGACATATAGTTTGATATAGTCTTTGATATTGATGTACTGGTGTTGAGTTGAGATTCAGGAGAGCAGTTCAGACATTGTGAAGCTGTATTCAGGACATTGAATTTCAATTGAATAAGATCTCGTCTTTTGCATTATCTGTTTGCATCTGTGTTGATTTCCTTTCCGTTTTGCAAGCTAATGACCACTTTCAACCCTTCCACCGGTTGATCCTGCAAATCGGTGGAATGGACCTGTATCATAGCTTAGATTGCATTTGTGTTTTCTGTTTATGCATTGCATTGTTCAAGAGATCTGTTAGGAGCATGCTGTAAATCAGCCTAGCATCCTCATGTGCTAGGTCTAGAAGATAAACTGTTAGATTTTGGTTTGGAGGTGATCCGGCCCGGTCGTCACCTGATCTTTGTGAAATTATGCGGTTGTGAGTGTTTTCATGCAGTGGAAGGATACACAGGAGTCTGCATGTGCGTTTCCAGTCGGAACGAGCCGCAACATCATCTGCGAATCCATCGCCATCAGGATCGGGTCATGAAGTTGGTGAAATTTGCATGTTGCAGGTGCATCATGATGTTTTGAGTTGGATATATACTCAGTGTATATATCGCAGTCAGGATCATCTCTCGGGGAAGGTCATCATCCGCATATCGCTAACGGATGCGGGTGTGAAAGTTGCATTTTCTTGTATCTCTCCTTGTATATTATTTCTTGTATGTCCATTTTCATCTTTCCATTTACAAGCCTATATCCAACATGTTATAAACAATGTTATCCCTTTTCCTTTATATCCGCCCTTGTATCCTTTGTTTGTATATTGTAATGTATGTAAAATAGATACAAGTGCATATACAATTGCAACCCATATAAACCTTCTTTACCTTTTAGCTCTTTAACGATGTCTTTCCCTTTTTGTTAATATATCGGGATTGTATATCCTCAACATACAATCACCCAAACATAGAAAGCCTTACCTTTATTTAATTTCTTTTTTTTTTTAAATCCGTCTTGTATCGTGGCTCCTTACATCTTTGCTTGTATATTCATTTGTTGGTACAATATGCAACCTTGAGATACAACCTATGGGACCCACTTTACCTTCCCACTTGTATCTTGACAAAACAACAACACTTGTATCTACTCTTAGATACAAACCTCCATACATGCAAACTCTTTTGTATAATCATCCCAGACTCCTCATCTTTTCTTAACCATATTGCATAACCTCTTCATCTCCACACATGTATATAAAGTGAATGCATCTTTCCAATATACATTAAGGTACGATGCATCAATTACATCCAATTTAATTACCTTTTGACATCCGCGTTGTATGTATACCGAAAGGTGCAAACCTAAAATACACAACATACAAACAATGAAATATACCTTAACAAAACTAAATATTATATTATCTTTGGGTCCGTGACATGTATATCACATTGTATATTGCCTTGTATCTTTCTCTTCGACAATCATACGACTCAAGATACAATGCGGGCTTAACCATTTATTCACTCTACTTCAGAAACACATTGGGTCTGACTTGTATGCAAAGAATAAAACACTAACCACATGCATACAAGTACCATGATTCATGAACCCGACCACTCCATGTGATTAATACAACGACTCCACATACAAACAACCTTGTACATGCAACATACAAAACCCTTCTATAATGCATGTTACTAGAAACACACATATCTTGCAAAATATTGGGAATTTTAAAATGGTTCAAAAAGCAACCCTTATTCATTTTTGACAAAGAATTCACCTCTATTCTACTTTGGTACTTAATGCTAATTTTTTTAATTTTCAACACGATTTGTAACCTTTACCTCTTTTCCCTTTACCACCAAGCATGCCCACACACAAGTAAAAAAAGCCAAAGCCACAGCCACAACAAGGGTCCTCATTTTGCTAAGAGGTAAAATGGGGTGTGTTGTGAACATCACAATAACTAGAAACCAAAAAAAACAATTAAATTAAAACCATTAAAGAAAACTAAATGAAATAAATTCATAACTCTAACTTTCTTTTCTGTAGATCATTATTTAACTCGAGACTTAATGTATTCAATAAGGTGCATGAATCTCCCAATTGAGTTTAAGTGGGTGCATGTGATTAATAGTCCTCATCTTGAAAATAAGTTGAATAAACCAGTGACTGATATTAAACTACATAGTTGATGTCATTCCCTCATAGCCAACCGGATAGAGCCTTGCTACCAACAGGTGTCTATAAGCCTGACAAGGTTATTGTTACAATTCTCCTAAGTAGAGCCCCACTGCCAGCAAGTGTCTATAGCCCCGGTAGAGTTACTTAGATGGCTTAATCTAGATTTTCAATAAAATCCATCTTATTTATTTACTTATTATTATATACTTTTTTATTTTATGTAAGATAGAGACTTTATAAGATATTACCATTGTAATTTCATGATGCAAGGTGTGATCACTTGCTAAAATTAAGCTAAGAATTATAATGGTAGCAAGGGTGACCTCTGATTTTTCACTTAACACCTACACTAGTATGTTCAACAAACCCAAGGATATTAGGTGTGTCATTGTGAGAAACCTCCCTTGAATACTCAACCCACACTTATTGAATACAAAATTTCATAAGCCAAACCATTTTCTACCTTCATGAAAGTTACAACAAGTTATGCATAAGTTTTAAATAATTATCCTGAATGTTCTAAATTTTCTATTGTTTTCAGTGGTTGTTAATCTGCTCCTGTATACTTCAAAACAAAAAAAACATTCCTACCAAGGAAACACAACACACAGACCAACACAACAACAAAACAAAACAACACAAAACATAACCCAACAAACTATACATTATTTACACTATGATACATAACATAACAACTACTATCACCTCAAGCCTGAAATTAATGTTTCAAATGTTGGCCATTAATAGGTAATGGCACATCTTCTCCAGTCAAGGTCTTAAGCCTAAACATATTATCTCCTATTATCTCTGCGACCTGTAATGGACCTAACCACAATTTGTCAAACTTTCCATGATTTCCTTTCTTTTCATGTGCTTTATCCCAGCACAACACTAAGTCTGATATTCTAAATGTTTTGACTTTTGCTCTTTTATCAAACCATCTTTTGACCACTGCTTGATGTTTGGCAAATTTTTCAATGGCTTGATTTCTCTTCTTGTCCAATTGTAACATTTGGATTATCTTGGCTTCCCTGTGATCATCAAATCCTAAATACTCATTAGCAAACTTCCAGATAGGTATTCTTAAATTCACTGGAAGTATGGGATCAGTCCCATAAACTAGGTGATAAGGTGCATTGCCTAAGGCTAACTTAACCTTAGTCCTATCTACCCACAATGCATACTTTAACAATATATTCCACTCTCTAGGATTTTTTACAATTAGTTTCTTGATTATATCCAATAAAATCTTGTTTATGGACTCAGCTAAACCATTCCCCTGAGGATAATAATTTGAAGAAAATTTTAATATTATCCCATATTCAAATGCCCACTTAGAAAATTTCAAAGAAGAAAATGTAGGGCCATTATCACATACCAGCGAATATAGAGCTCCAAACCTTGTTATGATGTTTTCTTCAAGAAATTTGATAACTACCTTAGTAGTAGAAAACTTACAATAGGTGGCTTCAGTCCACCTTGTATAATAGTCAGTCACTGTCAATATAAACTTATGTCTTGTAGATGATGGAGGTGTTAACCTATTTTCCTCTGCCCAGAGTTAAATAATTCACCTTGTATTTTCCTTGAAAATCCTTTAGAAAGTGACCCAAAAGGGCTTAGATCTTTCAAATACTCATGCTATGCCTTGCCAAAAATACCCAAATCTTGCCTGAAGAATCCTTGTAGAAAAACCAGAAAAACCCAGAAACCCTTTGTCTTCAAGTGCTTTCCATCGTAGATAAATCTCAATTTTATACTTAGTAATTGTATATACATTTTTGAATGTATGTTCAAATGTACATTCGATAATGTATGTTCGCATATACAAAGGAAGTGTACATCCGTGAGATACAAGAAAATATACAAAGGGCATATGCAAGGGGTGGAATGCAGGGATCCTCATCTCTAAATGAATGTTTCTCCATGAAGTTGTGAAATTTTTGGATATGTGCACCCCCATCACACACATTGTGCCCACTAAATCTAGGCATCTTATTGTAAATCTGAGCAGACATACTTTCAACTTCATAATCAACCCATGACAAATCTAATTGGTCATACAGAGGATCAAAAGAGCTAACAAGAGGTTTAGCATTTTGACTGCCAGACATAACAAGGTTACTATTTAACTGAGCTTGTCTAGCCTCTAAGGATATCAACCTATTCTTTATCTCTTCAATTTTTTTACACAACATTTCATCCCACTCTTGGCTGAGCATGGGTGAATACATATTTGGATTCATGAAGACTTCACTCTTAGACATCTTATATCCACCTAAGACCTAAGGCTTCCCCTTGGCATTTAACTTATGCAATAAAACAAATAAAAGTGGGAAGAAACTAGGTACCTTTTCTCATCTAGATGCTGAAGTCTTGGATAGAATATTTTTAGATCACAATAACATACATCAGCCCTTTCATGTGCACTGAGAACTTTTTTGCAGAGTCGCCACCTCTCCAAGGAGGATATAACTTTCAAACAATTAAAAGCTCATCATAAAACAAATATTTTTTTGAGTTCATTCCACCAGTAGATCACCATTATTCACATGAAAGAACTAGATATGCAGCAATAATTTCACACTATTTGACCCATTTTCCCAGCGGAGTTGGCATTTTGTTGGTTCTTTCTCTCTGGATCGATAGAGGGTTTGCCAACTCCTATGCACAGGCAGATCTGGCCAACAAATATAGGAGGTTGAGTGAGCTGCCTCCCCTTCACTTCTGGTTCTGCCGCACCAAGGGGGGTATCCCTATAGCTAAAGATTTAAACTTTGACTCACCCAATGACATAAAGATTTAGCTTTACAATAACAGGCAGAATACTCTCATGTTTGGACCAAGGTGTGCATGATAAATCACAAGGTTGGCATCATTCTTGGACATATCTAACTGGTTGAGGAATGACAGTATGCAGGGGTCCTAATCCTACTCCTACAAACTAACAAGTTGGAATAATGAAAGGATTTGTATGTGTGGTTTGGATGCAAGACAAGCGGGTTATGGATCATAACTACTACACAAGAAGCAGACTAGTGCCTATCTCAGGGCAAGGAGTCAATTAGACATATACAAGTGAATGATTTGCACTGGCATTCAAGTTTCAAGGGGTTAGGACTTTTATTTGCCTTACAAATACCACCCAAGAATGGGTATTTAGCTGTCTATACTTACAAATATCCCAGCTGACATGCATTCTTCTCCATACTTGACCTAACACAATTTAATCCACTCCTTGAATGGAAGTCACAAATTAAGCATGTGATACAGCAAAATTATATCCTAGAATCTAAGAAACCCTTAGCAACCGGATTCAAAAGAAGGGATGCATGCAACAAATGGAGACAGACAGTTAGACACATGAAATAAAGCATTGTTCATATTAAATGACAATGAAACTAAACATATGTGCAACCTGCATTCAAAATGCAACTCATAAACTCTAAAAGAAATAGAACAGCCTAGAAAATGCTCTATTTTTCATTATTTTTCCCCCAAAAATGCCCAAGTCTTCAAAAACATGAAATGAGTAACACAGTTTGTATTTTATAACAAGACTATGTACTCAGCAATAATTACATGGAATTTCAAAATTTTGCCAGATACACCATACCAAAAAATGGCACCCAAAACATTGAATGCGGTAGAAGGAAAAATAGGAGAAATCAGGGAATGTGCAGTTGTTCATAGATTTTCCTCACAAATTTGGTAGCTGGCCAGTCAATCATTGACCCATGCCTCTACAAATTCTGCCATTATGATCAACCTACCTGCGACACTCTTGGAAATGCAGCAGCAATGTGCCAAAGAAAATTTCTCGCTTGAAAATAGCTGCAAATACAAAGAAATCACCCTTGTTGAATATTTGAATCATGGCCATCAATTTCCCTTCCTATCACCAAGATTTACAACTTCAAAACACTTTGAAAAGTCACTATCCAATTAAAACGTGCCACGTAGGTGTCTCCTTGCCATCGCTAACTTTTCCCTTTCTTATTTTGCCTTTTTCGTCTTTTGCCACTTTCGCCCAATGTATATGCAAAAGCATATACATACAATCACAAATATACAAGGCAAACCCCAAATCATTATGAATTAAATTGAAAATACATTTGGGTCCAGCTTGTATCTCCTCCATTTGCATATTGCTTTGCATATTACACATACAAACGCAATATACAACTCACAGATTTCAAATCATTATGAAACAGATTGGAATTACCTTGAAATCCGGCTTGTATCTATTCTCATTGCACTTTTCATTATATATCGGAATATACAATGCACAACATACATTCTACGAAAACTAGCCATTATGTTAATCAGATTGGAAGGAATTTGAAATCCAGGCCTTGTATCTCCATTCCCTTGTATATCGGCATATACAAAGCATACATACAAGCAAAAACATACATACAAACAGCAGACTTCATCTTTTATCAACCGAAATATATGTTCATTTCAGATCCGGCTTGTATATTAGGAATGTTTGTTTGATTGTATGTGCAAACATACAATCACAAATATATGCAATCAGCGGGCCCCACCCTTTGGTTCTTTCCCTGCATGCATCTTTTCCTTGTATGCACCCTTTGCATATCTCTTCTTGCACATTGCCACCGATGCATCTACCCAATATACATTCTGCTTTGTATGCTCACATTGTATGTCAAACACATACAATCTCATTTATATACCTGCGGGCCCCACCTCTTGTATATTGGCCCTTTGCACATTTCCTTTGCATATGGCAAATGCATATCGCATATACAATGCGATTTATACATGAGATACAAAGCTGGTGCAGGAGCACCCGCACATGATCAGGATATAGGTCCGCATGATGACATACATGATCAGGATATAGGTCCGCATGATGACATACATGATCAGGATGTAGGATAGTTATCATCATGCTGACGGGATAATCTATTTTTAGTATGTTTGACTTATCATGTAATAAGGTCCACTGTGACCGATGCTATGTAATAGTTCAGCATAGGAATATGTGTAGGCAGTCAGAGATCAGGATAAGAGAGTCTGAGCTGTCCTCTCTCCCAGCCGCTTGGAAGCTCCCAGCCGCTGGGAAGTGATGTTAGTAGTACTCGAAGGATTTGTTATATATACCTTCGATCTGTAGGGTTTAGACATATAGTTTGATATAGTCTTTGATATTGATGTACTGGTGTTGAGTTGAGATTCAGGAGAGCAGTTCAGACATTGTGAAGCTGTATTCAGGACATTGAATTTCAATTGAATAAGATCTCGTCTTTTGCATTATCTGTTTGCATCTGTGTTGATTTCCTTTCCGTTTTGCAAGCTAATGACCACTTTCAACCCTTCCACCGGTTGATCCTGCAAATCGGTGGAATGGACCTGTATCATAGCTTAGATTGCATTTGTGTTTTCTGTTTATGCATTGCATTGTTCAAGAGATCTGTTAGGAGCATGCTGTAAATCAGCCTAGCATCCTCATGTGCTAGGTCTAGAAGATAAACTGTTAGATTTTGGTTTGGAGGTGATCCGGCCCGGTCGTCACCTGATCTTTGTGAAATTATGCGGTTGTGAGTGTTTTCATGCAGTGGAAGGATACACAGGAGTCTGCATGTGCGTTTCCAGTCGGAACGAGCCGCAACATCATCTGCGAATCCATCGCCATCAGGATCGGGTCATGAAGTTGGTGAAATTTGCATGTTGCAGGTGCATCATGATGTTTTGAGTTGGATATATACTCAGTGTATATATCGCAGTCAGGATCATCTCTCGGGGAAGGTCATCATCCGCATATCGCTAACGGATGCGGGTGTGAAAGTTGAGTTTTTTTGGCTAAGTGTTGAAGAGTTCATCAGGATGATGTGTGACGTCATCGTCATCAGGATATGACGTCATCGTCATCAGGATATTAAGAAATCCCTCTATGCGGGTTTATCCTGTTGTCGCTAAGTGGAAAGGTATCGGCGTAGGCAGGAAGTTGTATTAGCATCATCAGGAGGTTTCGAAGAACCGGATGAACAATATCATGATGCTGTTGCTTGTATCGTCGGGCAGTGAAGCATCGAAGGCAAGTTGTTGAAGTGGAACGTCATCAGGATATTTGGACAACCGGATATTTGGATATCCTGCTGACAAAGGTGATATTGAATATCATGATGATGCCGCTTGTGTTTGGCACCCGATGAACAGTGCAACCGGAGGATGTTTGCGCCCGTTGATTATCATGATGATGATGACAGGCGACAGTCGAAGGAGGTAAATAGTAGTCGACAGGAGGATATTTGCGATCATCAGAAATATGATGATGAGGTTCAGCCGATAGAGAAGTTTATCATGCTGTTTGTTTTGTTGGCAGCTCCTTCCTGTTAGGTTGCCTCCGTTGCGTTCCACTCTGCATCATAGTGGTATCAGAGCAAAGGTTAGGATCTTTTGGAAAAGATAAGCAGGATGTCAGACGAAGAAGGAACATCTGAGTTCCCAACAAAGATGACCAACGCTGAGTTGGCAGTTCTGGTGAAGAAGCAGATTGCAGAAAGCAGGGCCGTGAAGGCTCAGAATCAGGAGTTGAAAGATGAGTTAGCAAAGTTGAGGAGCAGAGTAGGTTCTGGTAGAGAAGATGATAGGGAAGAAGAGGATATCCCTAACTGGAGCGAGGAGGTCGTTCCTGCAGACCAGAGACCGCTGTTGAACGCCCTCAAGGCCATGGAGAGGAGAACCATGGATGTGAAGCTGGACTTGCCAGTGTTTACAGGTAAGATGGACCCTGATTTGGTAATGGAATGGATAGACTGTCTGAACAATTTCTTTGTGACAGAGGAGATACCAGAACAGCAGAGAGTGAAGATAGCACAGTCAAAGATGAAAGAAGCTGCCTTGACATGGTGGAACTTTGTTCAGGATGATAGAGTGCAGGAGGGAAAACGTAGAGTTGCCACATGGAAGAAGATGATGGAGTTGGTAAAGGAGGCTTATATCCCTTTGGATTACAGTATCCAGCTACACAAGAGGAAACAGAACCTGAAGCAGAAGGAGCTAGATGTCAGCTCATATACAGAAGAGTTCATGAAACTCTGTATGAAGACCAAGGTGAAAGAAAGTGAAGAAGAAAAGGTAGCCAGATACCTTAATGGACTGAGGTTTAATATTCAGGAAGATCTGAGTCTGCATAACCCAGATACAGTGCAGAAAAGTTTTCAGTTGGCACTGAAGGTGGAAGAAAAGCTGAAGAGAAAGCAAGATCAGAACAACAGAGGAAGAGGAAGACAACAAAGAGGTGGAAGAAGTCCTTTCAGAGGCAGAGGACAAGGACAGGGATATCAAGGAGAGTCTAGTCAAGACAATAGCAAGGGCAACAATAGTCAGAGTCAGAGAGAGAATTTCAGTCAGCAAGGAAACTTCAGAGGTAGAAGACCTTACAGAGGAAGATCCCAGGGTAGAGGATCCATTAGGTGTTACAACTGTAATAAAGAAGGCCATATAGCCAGCAGATGTCCAGACAAGGCCACAAGCTCAGCAGGTGAAAGGAGGACAAATCTGGTCAATGAACCTGATAACCAAAGTAGGACAAGTTCTAATGATTTTCAGAGTGTGAATGGTCCTGAGAATTATGGATATCCAGAAAGTGGAGAGTCCCTGATGATGAGAAGAACAGTAACTACCATGAAGGTACCTGATAAAGAAGCCCCTCAGAGGAAGTCCCTTTTCAGAACCACTTGCAAAGCAGGAGGTAAGGCTTGTAAAGTTTTGATTGATTCTGGTTCTACTGAGAACTTTGTGTCTGAAGAAATGGTGGTGAAGCTGAAGCTTAGGAGATTGCCTCATCCATCTCCATATAAAGTCTCATGGCTTACTCAAGGCCAGCAGACAACTGTAGAAGAGCAGGCTTGGGTAGAATTCCAGATTGGTGGATATAAAGATAAGTTGTTGTTTGATATCACCAAGATGGATGCTTGCAACCTTTTGTTTGGTAGACCATGGCAATATGATCTGAAGGCACAGCATGATGGTGTTAAAAACACCTACAAAATCACTAAAGATGGTAAAGATGTAATACTACTCCCATTGAAGGAGAAAGAGGAGAAGTCTAAAGGCAAAGAAGTGAAGGTCATGCTGATGGAAGGCAAACAGTTTATGAAAGAAGTAGCAGCAGAAGGTGCAGTTGCATATGCCCTAATCCCCTGTATGAGTGTGAATAAGAAACAACAGCAAGAAGCCAAGAAGGAGAAGAAGCCAAGGTTGATAGACCCAGCTGTCCAAGAGTTATTGGATAAGTACAAGGGTGTTATCTCAGAGGGAATGCCAAGATCCCTACCACCTATCAGAGATATCAGTCATTGCATAGACTTGATTCCAGGGTCTACACTTCCAAATAAAGCAGCTTATAAGCTTACCCCAGAGCAGAATGCAGAAGTAGCCAAGCAGATTGAAGAACTGATGAATTCAGGTCTGATTGGAAAGAGTCTGAGTCCATGTGCAGTACCAGCTGTACTAGCACCTAAGAAGGAAGGCACTTGGAGGCTTTGCACAGATTCCAGAGCCATCAACAAGATCACAATCAGGTATAGGTTTCCAATCCCCAGAATTGAGGATTTACTTGATTGTTTGGGAAATGCTAAGTACTTTACTAAAATAGACTTGAAGAGTGGATACCATCAGATAAGGATTAGACCAGGTGATGAGTGGAAGACAGCATTCAAAACAAATGAAGGTTTGTATGAATGGAAGGTTATGCCTTTTGGTTTGTCTAATGCCCCTAGTACTTTCATGAGGCTGATGAATGAGGTTCTGAAGGAATTCATTGGTAAGTTTGTCATAGTCTATTTAGATGACATTCTGATTTTCAGTAACACCAGAGAAGAACATCTCAGGCATATAGAGCTGGTTCTCAAGAGGTTACATGAAGAGAAGCTGATGATAAACTTGGACAAGTGTCTGTTCATGAAACAGGAGATCACCTATTTAGGTTTTGTCATCTCACAAGGCAAGCTGCAGATGGATAAGGAGAAGGTGAGTGCCATTTTGAATTGGCCAACTCCACAGACCATGAATGAAGTCAGAAGTTTCCATGGGTTAGCAACCTTCTACAGAAAGTTCATCAGAGGGTTCAGTCATATTTGTGCACCCATGTTGGATACCATCAAAGGAGGACAAAAGTGCAGGTTTGTTTGGACTCAAGGAGCAGATGATTCCTTTGAGGCATTGAAGAGGAAGGTGGCACAGCAGCCAGTCCTTGCACTTCCAGATTTCAATAAGATCTTTCAGGTAGAGTGTGATGCCAGTCACATGGCCATTGGAGCAGTACTCAGTCAAGAGGGTAGACCAATTGCATTTTTCAGTGAAAAGCTCAATGATGCTAAGAAAAGGTATTCATCATATGATCTGGAAATGTATGCTCTAGTTCAGTCCCTAAAGAAATGGAGGCATTACCTGATGCCAAAGGAGTTCATAGTCTTCACAGATAATCAAGCTTTGAGTTTCATCAACAGTCAGGAGAAGCTGAACCACAGACATATGAAGTGGGTAGAAACACTACAGGCTTTCACTTTTACCTTGAAGCACAAGAAAGGGGTTAAGAACAAAGTTGCTGATGCTTTGAGCAGGAGAGTTCTCACAGTAAATCAGATTCAGTTAGAGAGTGTTGGCATTGACTCACTCAAGACCATGTATGAGTCTGATGAAGATTTTGGAGAAATATATCAGGTCTGTACTTCTTTTGGGGAGAAATACCATGCTGAGTTCTCTGAATACCTGATCCAAGATGGATTGCTGTTCAAGGGTGGACAGTTGTGTATTCCCAGATGTTCTATGAGGTTGAATATAATCAAGGAGAAACATTGTGGAGCAATGGCAGGTCATTTTGGTCTAGACAAGACTCTTGATCTGGTCAGGAGGCATTACTTCTGGCCTAAGTTGCAGTCAGATGTCAGGAAATTTGTAGAAACCTGTGTAATTTGTCAGAAGGCTAAAGGCAGGTCAACTAACGCAGGGTTATATCAGCCCTTACCCATTCCTTCCAGACCATGGGAAAGTATCAGTATGGATTTTGTTTTAGGTTTACCAAGGACCAGGAGAGGATTTGACAGTGTCTTTGTTGTAGTGGACAGGTTCAGTAAGATGGCACATTTCTTGCCATGCAAAACCACTGCAGATGCCTCATATATTGCAGATTTATTCTTCAGGGAAGTTGTCAGAATTCATGGGTTACCTTTGAGCATAGTTTCAGACAGAGATGTGAAGTTTGTGGGTCATTTCTGGAGAACCCTATGGAGGAAGCTGGGAACCAATTTATCTTTTTCCTCTGCATATCATCCTCAAACGGATGGACAAACTGAGGTTGTGAACCGTTCCTTAGGGAATCTACTTAGATGCTTGACAAAACAGCATGGAGAGAAGTGGGACAATATTCTGTCTCAAGCTGAGTTTTCATATAATGATACTGTCAACAGGAGCACAGGAAAATCGCCTTTTCAGGTAGTATATGGAATGCATCCCAGAGGTATTTTAGAGTTGCGAGAACTACCTACAGCAGATCCTGTTAGTGCAGATGGAGAAGCTTTTGCTGAAGCAATCAAAGAAGTTCATGATCAGGTTAAGACCCAACTCCAGCAAACCACCTTAAAATATAAGGAGTATGCTGACAAGAAGAAGAAGGATGTTCAATTTGCTGTTGGAGATTTGGTTTGGGTTCACTTGAAGAAAGACAGGCTCCCTAAGGGGAAGTATACTAAGCTCATGCAAAAGAAAGTTGAACCATGTCAGATTTTGCAAAAACATGGACAAAATGCTTATAAGCTCCAACTACCACCTGATCTTGGTTTATCTCCTATCTTCAATGTATGTGACTTAACTCCTTACAAGGCTAATCTAGATGCAGATCAGGATATCCTACAGGATACAGTTGCTGAAGACATTCCTCCACATGATCCTCCACAGATACAGCAGGTTTTGGACACTAGAGTGGTCAAACAGACCAGGAATAAGAAGTACTTGGAGTACCTCGTCTCTTGGAAGGGACAGCCGACTTCTGAAGCAGTATGGATGACTGCAGAACAGATACAGAAGCATGGTGCCGACCTTGATACTCTCATCTCAAGTGGACTTGAGATTTCTTCTTTTGGGGAGTATGGTGCAGGAGCACCCGCACATGATCAGGATATAGGTCCGCATGATGACATACATGATCAGGATATAGGTCCGCATGATGACATACATGATCAGGATGTAGGATAGTTATCATCATGCTGACGGGATAATCTATTTTTAGTATGTTTGACTTATCATGTAATAAGGTCCACTGTGACCGATGCTATGTAATAGTTCAGCATAGGAATATGTGTAGGCAGTTAGAGATCGGGATAAGAGAGTCTGAGCTGTCCTCTCTCCCAGCCGCTTGGAAGCTCCCAGCCGCTGGGAAGTGATGTTAGTAGTACTCAAAGGATTTGTTATATATACCTTCGATCTGTAGGGTTTAGACATATAGTTTGATATAGTCTTTGATATTGATGTACTGGTGTTGAGTTGAGATTCAGGAGAGCAGTTCAGACATTGTGAAGCTGTATTCAGGACATTGAATTTCAATTGAATAAGATCTCGTCTTTTGCATTATCTGTTTACATCTGTGTTGATTTCCTTTCCGTTTTGCAAGCTAATGACCACTTTCAACCCTTCCACCGGTTGATCCTGCAAATCGGTGGAATGGACCTGTATCATAGCTTAGATTGCATTTGTGTTTTCTGTTTATGCATTGCATTGTTCAAGAGATCTGTTAGGAGCATGCTGTAAATCAGCCTAGCATCCTCATGTGCTAGGTCTAGAAGATAAACTGTTAGATTTTGGTTTGGAGGTGATCTGGCCCGGTCGTCACCTGATCTTTGTGAAATTATGCGGTTGTGAGTGTTTTCATGCAGTGGAAGGATACACAGGAGTCTGCATGTGCGTTTCCAGTCGGAACGAGCCGCAACATCATCTGCGAATCCATCGCCATCAGGATCGGGTCATGAAGTTGGTGAAATTTGCATGTTGCAGGTGCATCATGATGTTTTGAGTTGGATATATACTCAGTGTATATATCGCAGTCAGGATCATCTCTCGGGGAAGGTCATCATCCGCATATCGCTAACGGATGCGGGTGTGAAAGTTGCATTTTCTTGTATCTCTCCTTGTATATTATTTCTTGTATGTCCATTTTCATCTTTCCATTTACAAGCCTATATCCAACATGTTATAAACAATGTTATCCCTTTTCCTTTATATCCGCCCTTGTATCCTTTGTTTGTATATTGTAATGTATGTAAAATAGATACAAGTGCATATACAATTGCAACCCATATAAACCTTCTTTACCTTTTAGCTCTTTAACGATGTCTTTCCCTTTTTGTTAATATATCGGGATTGTATATCCTCAACATACAATCACCCAAACATAGAAAGCCTTACCTTTATTTAATTTCTTTTTTTTTTAAAATCCGTCTTGTATCGTGGCTCCTTACATCTTTGCTTGTATATTCATTTGTTGGTACAATATGCAACCTTGAGATACAACCTATGGGACCCACTTTACCTTCCCACTTGTATCTTGACAAAACAACAACACTTGTATCTACTCTTAGATACAAACCTCCATACATGCAAACTCTTTTGTATAATCATCCCAGACTCCTCATCTTTTCTTAACCATATTGCATAACCTCTTCATCTCCACACATGTATATAAAGTGAATGCATCTTTCCAATATACATTAAGGTACGATGCATCAATTACATCCAATTTAATTACCTTTTGACATCCGCGTTGTATGTATACCGAAAGGTGCAAACCTAAAATACACAACATACAAACAATGAAATATACCTTAACAAAACTAAATATTATATTATCTTTGGGTCCGTGACATGTATATCACATTGTATATTGCCTTGTATCTTTCTCTTCGACAATCATACGACTCAAGATACAATGCGGGCTTAACCATTTATTCACTCTACTTCAGAAACACATTGGGTCTGACTTGTATGCAAAGAATAAAACACTAACCACATGCATACAAGTACCATGATTCATGAACCCGACCACTCCATGTGATTAATACAACGACTCCACATACAAACAACCTTGTACATGCAACATACAAAACCCTTCTATAATGCATGTTACTAGAAACACACATATCTTGCAAAATATTGGGAATTTTAAAATGGTTCAAAAAGCAACCCTTATTCATTTTTGACAAAGAATTCACCTCTATTCTACTTTGGTACTTAATGCTAATTTTTTTAATTTTCAACACGATTTGTAACCTTTACCTCTTTTCCCTTTACCACCAAGCATGCCCACACACAAGTAAAAAAAGCCAAAGCCACAGCCACAACAAGGGTCCTCATTTTGCTAAGAGGTAAAATGGGGTGTGTTGTGAACATCACAATAACTAGAAACCAAAAAAAACAATTAAATTAAAACCATTAAAGAAAACTAAATGAAATAAATTCATAACTCTAACTTTCTTTTCTGTAGATCATTATTTAACTCGAGACTTAATGTATTCAATAAGGTGCATGAATCTCCCAATTGAGTTTAAGTGGGTGCATGTGATTAATAGTCCTCATCTTGAAAATAAGTTGAATAAACCAGTGACTGATATTAAACTACATAGTTGATGTCATTCCCTCATAGCCAACCGGATAGAGCCTTGCTACCAACAGGTGTCTATAAGCCTGACAAGGTTATTGTTACAATTCTCCTAAGTAGAGCCCCACTGCCAGCAAGTGTCTATAGCCCCGGTAGAGTTACTTAGATGGCTTAATCTAGATTTTCAATAAAATCCATCTTATTTATTTACTTATTATTATATACTTTTTTATTTTATGTAAGATAGAGACTTTATAAGATATTACCATTGTAATTTCATGATGCAAGGTGTGATCACTTGCTAAAATTAAGCTAAGAATTATAATGGTAGCAAGGGTGACCTCTGATTTTTCACTTAACACCTACACTAGTATGTTCAACAAACCCAAGGATATTAGGTGTGTCATTGTGAGAAACCTCCCTTGAATACTCAACCCACACTTATTGAATACAAAATTTCATAAGCCAAACCATTTTCTACCTTCATGAAAGTTACAACAAGTTATGCATAAGTTTTAAATAATTATCCTGAATGTTCTAAATTTTCTATTGTTTTCAGTGGTTGTTAATCTGCTCCTGTATACTTCAAAACAAAAAAAACATTCCTACCAAGGAAACACAACACACAGACCAACACAACAACAAAACAAAACAACACAAAACATAACCCAACAAACTATACATTATTTACACTATGATACATAACATAACAACTACTATCACCTCAAGCCTGAAATTAATGTTTCAAATGTTGGCCATTAATAGGTAATGGCACATCTTCTCCAGTCAAGGTCTTAAGCCTAAACATATTATCTCCTATTATCTCTGCGACCTGTAATGGACCTAACCACAATTTGTCAAACTTTCCATGATTTCCTTTCTTTTCATGTGCTTTATCCCAGCACAACACTAAGTCTGATATTCTAAATGTTTTGACTTTTGCTCTTTTATCAAACCATCTTTTGACCACTGCTTGATGTTTGGCAAATTTTTCAATGGCTTGATTTCTCTTCTTGTCCAATTGTAACATTTGGATTATCTTGGCTTCCCTGTGATCATCAAATCCTAAATACTCATTAGCAAACTTCCAGATAGGTATTCTTAAATTCACTGGAAGTATGGGATCAGTCCCATAAACTAGGTGATAAGGTGCATTGCCTAAGGCTAACTTAACCTTAGTCCTATCTACCCACAATGCATACTTTAACAATATATTCCACTCTCTAGGATTTTTTACAATTAGTTTCTTGATTATATCCAATAAAATCTTGTTTATGGACTCAGCTAAACCATTCCCCTGAGGATAATAATTTGAAGAAAATTTTAATATTATCCCATATTCAAATGCCCACTTAGAAAATTTCAAAGAAGAAAATGTAGGGCCATTATCACATACCAGCGAATATAGAGCTCCAAACCTTGTTATGATGTTTTCTTCAAGAAATTTGATAACTACCTTAGTAGTAGAAAACTTACAATAGGTGGCTTCAGTCCACCTTGTATAATAGTCAGTCACTGTCAATATAAACTTATGTCTTGTAGATGATGGAGGTGTTAACCTATTTTCCTCTGCCCAGAGTTAAATAATTCACCTTGTATTTTCCTTGAAAATCCTTTAGAAAGTGACCCAAAAGGGCTTAGATCTTTCAAATACTCATGCTATGCCTTGCCAAAAATCCCCAAATCTTGCCTGAAGAATCCTTGTAGAAAAACCAGAAAAACCCAGAAACCCTTTGTCTTCAAGTGCTTTCCATCGTAGATAAATCTCAATTTTATACTTAGTAATTGTATATACATTTTTGAATGTATGTTCAAATGTACATTCGATAATGTATGTTCGCATATACAAAGGAAGTGTACATCCGTGAGATACAAGAAAATATACAAAGGGCATATGCAAGGGGTGGAATGCAGGGATCCTCATCTCTAAATGAATGTTTCTCCATGAAGTTGTGAAATTTTTGGATATGTGCACCCCCATCACACACATTGTGCCCACTAAATCTAGGCATCTTATTGTAAATCTGAGCAGACATACTTTCAACTTCATAATCAACCCATGACAAATCTAATTGGTCATACAGAGGATCAAAAGAGCTAACAAGAGGTTTAGCATTTTGACTGCCAGACATAACAAGGTTACTATTTAACTGAGCTTGTCTAGCCTCTAAGGATATCAACCTATTCTTTATCTCTTCAATTTTTTTACACAACATTTCATCCCACTCTTGGCTGAGCATGGGTGAATACATATTTGGATTCATGAAGACTTCACTCTTAGACATCTTATATCCACCTAAGACCTAAGGCTTCCCCTTGGCATTTAACTTATGCAATAAAACAAATAAAAGTGGGAAGAAACTAGGTACCTTTTCTCATCTAGATGCTGAAGTCTTGGATAGAATATTTTTAGATCACAATAACATACATCAGCCCTTTCATGTGCACTGAGAACTTTTTTGCAGAGTCGCCACCTCTCCAAGGAGGATATAACTTTCAAACAATTAAAAGCTCATCATAAAACAAATATTTTTTTGAGTTCATTCCACCAGTAGATCACCATTATTCACATGAAAGAACTAGATATGCAGCAATAATTTCACACTATTTGACCCATTTTCCCAGCGGAGTTGGCATTTTGTTGGTTCTTTCTCTCTGGATCGATAGAGGGTTTGCCAACTCCTATGCACAGGCAGATCTGGCCAACAAATATAGGAGGTTGAGTGAGCTGCCTCCCCTTCACTTCTGGTTCTGCCGCACCAAGGGGGGTATCCCTATAGCTAAAGATTTAAACTTTGACTCACCCAATGACATAAAGATTTAGCTTTACAATAACAGGCAGAATACTCTCATGTTTGGACCAAGGTGTGCATGATAAATCACAAGGTTGGCATCATTCTTGGACATATCTAACTGGTTGAGGAATGACAGTATGCAGGGGTCCTAATCCTACTCCTACAAACTAACAAGTTGGAATAATGAAAGGATTTGTATGTGTGGTTTGGATGCAAGACAAGCGGGTTATGGATCATAACTACTACACAAGAAGCAGACTAGTGCCTATCTCAGGGCAAGGAGTCAATTAGACATATACAAGTGAATGATTTGCACTGGCATTCAAGTTTCAAGGGGTTAGGACTTTTATTTGCCTTACAAATACCACCCAAGAATGGGTATTTAGCTGTCTATACTTACAAATATCCCAGCTGACATGCATTCTTCTCCATACTTGACCTAACACAATTTAATCCACTCCTTGAATGGAAGTCACAAATTAAGCATGTGATACAGCAAAATTATATCCTAGAATCTAAGAAACCCTTAGCAACCGGATTCAAAAGAAGGGATGCATGCAACAAATGGAGACAGACAGTTAGACACATGAAATAAAGCATTGTTCATATTAAATGACAATGAAACTAAACATATGTGCAACCTGCATTCAAAATGCAACTCATAAACTCTAAAAGAAATAGAACAGCCTAGAAAATGCTCTATTTTTCATTATTTTTCCCCCAAAAATGCCCAAGTCTTCAAAAACATGAAATGAGTAACACAGTTTGTATTTTATAACAAGACTATGTACTCAGCAATAATTACATGGAATTTCAAAATTTTGCCAGATACACCATACCAAAAAATGGCACCCAAAACATTGAATGCGGTAGAAGGAAAAATAGGAGAAATCAGGGAATGTGCAGTTGTTCATAGATTTTCCTCACAAATTTGGTAGCTGGCCAGTCAATCATTGACCCATGCCTCTACAAATTCTGCCATTATGATCAACCTACCTGCGACACTCTTGGAAATGCAGCAGCAATGTGCCAAAGAAAATTTCTCGCTTGAAAATAGCTGCAAATACAAAGAAATCACCCTTGTTGAATATTTGAATCATGGCCATCAATTTCCCTTCCTATCACCAAGATTTACAACTTCAAAACACTTTGAAAAGTCACTATCCAATTAAAACGTGCCACGTAGGTGTCTCCTTGCCATCGCTAACTTTTCCCTTTCTTATTTTGCCTTTTTCGTCTTTTGCCACTTTCGCCCAATGTATATGCAAAAGCATATACATACAATCACAAATATACAAGGCAAACCCCAAATCATTATGAATTAAATTGAAAATACATTTGGGTCCAGCTTGTATCTCCTCCATTTGCATATTGCTTTGCATATTACACATACAAACGCAATATACAACTCACAGATTTCAAATCATTATGAAACAGATTGGAATTACCTTGAAATCCGGCTTGTATCTATTCTCATTGCACTTTTCATTATATATCGGAATATACAATGCACAACATACATTCTACGAAAACTAGCCATTATGTTAATCAGATTGGAAGGAATTTGAAATCCAGGCCTTGTATCTCCATTCCCTTGTATATCGGCATATACAAAGCATACATACAAGCAAAAACATACATACAAACAGCAGACTTCATCTTTTATCAACCGAAATATATGTTCATTTCAGATCCGGCTTGTATATTAGGAATGTTTGTTTGATTGTATGTGCAAACATACAATCACAAATATATGCAATCAGCGGGCCCCACCCTTTGGTTCTTTCCCTGCATGCATCTTTTCCTTGTATGCACCCTTTGCATATCTCTTCTTGCACATTGCCACCGATGCATCTACCCAATATACATTCTGCTTTGTATGCTCACATTGTATGTCAAACACATACAATCTCATTTATATACCTGCGGGCCCCACCTCTTGTATATTGGCCCTTTGCACATTTCCTTTGCATATGGCAAATGCATATCGCATATACAATGCGATTTATACATGAGATACAAAGCTGGTGCAGGAGCACCCGCACATGATCAGGATATAGGTCCGCATGATGACATACATGATCAGGATATAGGTCCGCATGATGACATACATGATCAGGATGTAGGATAGTTATCATCATGCTGACGGGATAATCTATTTTTAGTATGTTTGACTTATCATGTAATAAGGTCCACTGTGACCGATGCTATGTAATAGTTCAGCATAGGAATATGTGTAGGCAGTCAGAGATCGGGATAAGAGAGTCTGAGCTGTCCTCTCTCCCAGCCGCTTGGAAGCTCCCAGCCGCTGGGAAGTGATGTTAGTAGTACTCGAAGGATTTGTTATATATACCTTCGATCTGTAGGGTTTAGACATATAGTTTGATATAGTCTTTGATATTGATGTACTGGTGTTGAGTTGAGATTCAGGAGAGCAGTTCAGACATTGTGAAGCTGTATTCAGGACATTGAATTTCAATTGAATAAGATCTCGTCTTTTGCATTATCTGTTTGCATCTGTGTTGATTTCCTTTCCGTTTTGCAAGCTAATGACCACTTTCAACCCTTCCACCGGTTGATCCTGCAAATCGGTGGAATGGACCTGTATCATAGCTTAGATTGCATTTGTGTTTTCTGTTTATGCATTGCATTGTTCAAGAGATCTGTTAGGAGCATGCTGTAAATCAGCCTAGCATCCTCATGTGCTAGGTCTAGAAGATAAACTGTTAGATTTTGGTTTGGAGGTGATCCGGCCCGGTCGTCACCTGATCTTTGTGAAATTATGCGGTTGTGAGTGTTTTCATGCAGTGGAAGGATACACAGGAGTCTGCATGTGCGTTTCCAGTCGGAACGAGCCGCAACATCATCTGCGAATCCATCGCCATCAGGATCGGGTCATGAAGTTGGTGAAATTTGCATGTTGCAGGTGCATCATGATGTTTTGAGTTGGATATATACTCAGTGTATATATCGCAGTCAGGATCATCTCTCGGGGAAGGTCATCATCCGCATATCGCTAACGGATGCGGGTGTGAAAGTTGAGTTTTTTTGGCTAAGTGTTGAAGAGTTCATCAGGATGATGTGTGACGTCATCGTCATCAGGATATGACGTCATCGTCATCAGGATATTAAGAAATCCCTCTATGCGGGTTTATCCTGTTGTCGCTAAGTGGAAAGGTATCGGCGTAGGCAGGAAGTTGTATTAGCATCATCAGGAGGTTTCGAAGAACCGGATGAACAATATCATGATGCTGTTGCTTGTATCGTCGGGCAGTGAAGCATCGAAGGCAAGTTGTTGAAGTGGAACGTCATCAGGATATTTGGACAACCGGATATTTGGATATCCTGCTGACAAAGGTGATATTGAATATCATGATGATGCCGCTTGTGTTTGGCACCCGATGAACAGTGCAACCGGAGGATGTTTGCGCCCGTTGATTATCATGATGATGATGACAGGCGACAGTCGAAGGAGGTAAATAGTAGTCGACAGGAGGATATTTGCGATCATCAGAAATATGATGATGAGGTTCAGCCGATAGAGAAGTTTATCATGCTGTTTGTTTTGTTGGCAGCTCCTTCCTGTTAGGTTGCCTCCGTTGCGTTCCACTCTGCATCATAGTGGTATCAGAGCAAAGGTTAGGATCTTTTGGAAAAGATAAGCAAGATGTCAGACGAAGAAGGAACATCTGAGTTCCCAACAAAGATGACCAACGCTGAGTTGGCAGTTCTGGTGAAGAAGCAGATTGCAGAAAGCAGGGCCGTGAAGGCTCAGAATCAGGAGTTGAAAGATGAGTTAGCAAAGTTGAGGAGCAGAGTAGGTTCTGGTAGAGAAGATGATAGGGAAGAAGAGGATATCCCTAACTGGAGCGAGGAGGTCGTTCCTGCAGACCAGAGACCGCTGTTGAACGCCCTCAAGGCCATGGAGAGGAGAACCATGGATGTGAAGCTGGACTTGCCAGTGTTTACAGGTAAGATGGACCCTGATTCGGTAATGGAATGGATAGACTGTCTGAACAATTTCTTTGTGACAGAGGAGATACCAGAACAGCAGAGAGTGAAGATAGCACAGTCAAAGATGAAAGAAGCTGCCTTGACATGGTGGAACTTTGTTCAGGATGATAGAGTGCAGGAGGGAAAACGTAGAGTTGCCACATGGAAGAAGATGATGGAGTTGGTAAAGGAGGCTTATATCCCTTTGGATTACAGTATCCAGCTACACAAGAGGAAACAGAACCTGAAGCAGAAGGAGCTAGATGTCAGCTCATATACAGAAGAGTTCATGAAACTCTGTATGAAGACCAAGGTGAAAGAAAGTGAAGAAGAAAAGGTAGCCAGATACCTTAATGGACTGAGGTTTAATATTCAGGAAGATCTGAGTCTGCATAACCCAGATACAGTGCAGAAAAGTTTTCAGTTGGCACTGAAGGTGGAAGAAAAGCTGAAGAGAAAGCAAGATCAGAACAACAGAGGAAGAGGAAGACAACAAAGAGGTGGAAGAAGTCCTTTCAGAGGCAGAGGACAAGGACAGGGATATCAAGGAGAGTCTAGTCAAGACAATAGCAAGGGCAACAATAGTCAGAGTCAGAGAGAGAATTTCAGTCAGCAAGGAAACTTCAGAGGTAGAAGACCTTACAGAGGAAGATCCCAGGGTAGAGGATCCATTAGGTGTTACAACTGTAATAAAGAAGGCCATATAGTCAGCAGATGTCCAGACAAGGCCACAAGCTCAGCAGGTGAAAGGAGGACAAATCTGGTCAATGAACCTGATAACCAAAGTAGGACAAGTTCTAATGATTTTCAGAGTGTGAATGGTCCTGAGAATTATGGATATCCAGAAAGTGGAGAGTCCCTGATGATGAGAAGAACAGTAATTACCATGAAGGTACCTGATAAAGAAGCCCCTCAGAGGAAGTCCCTTTTCAGAACCACTTGCAAAGCAGGAGGTAAGGCTTGTAAAGTTTTGATTGATTCTGGTTCTACTGAGAACTTTGTGTCTGAAGAAATGGTGGTGAAGCTGAAGCTTAGGAGATTGCCTCATCCATCTCCATATAAAGTCTCATGGCTTACTCAAGGCCAGCAGACAACTGTAGAAGAGCAGGCTTGGGTAGAATTCCAGATTGGTGGATATAAAGATAAGTTGTTGTTTGATATCACCAAGATGGATGCTTGCAACCTTTTGTTTGGTAGACCATGGCAATATGATCTGAAGGCACAGCATGATGGTGTTAAAAACACCTACAAAATCACTAAAGATGGTAAAGATGTAATACTACTCCCATTGAAGGAGAAAGAGGAGAAGTCTAAAGGCAAAGAAGTGAAGGTCATGCTGATGGAAGGCAAACAGTTTATGAAAGAAGTAGCAGCAGAAGGTGCAGTTGCATATGCCCTAATCCCCTGTATGAGTGTGAATAAGAAACAACAGCAAGAAGCCAAGAAGGAGAAGAAGCCAAGGTTGATAGACCCAGCTGTCCAAGAGTTATTGGATAAGTACAAGGGTGTTATCTCAGAGGGAATGCCAAGATCCCTACCACCTATCAGAGATATCAGTCATTGCATAGACTTGATTCCAGGGTCTACACTTCCAAATAAAGCAGCTTATAAGCTTACCCCAGAGCAGAATGCAGAAGTAGCCAGGCAGATTGAAGAACTGATGAATTCAGGTCTGATTGGAAAGAGTCTGAGTCCATGTGCAGTACCAGCTGTACTAGCACCTAAGAAGGAAGGCACTTGGAGGCTTTGCACAGATTCCAGAGCCATCAACAAGATCACAATCAGGTATAGGTTTCCAATCCCCAGAATTGAGGATTTACTTGATTGTTTGGGAAATGCTAAGTACTTTACTAAAATAGACTTGAAGAGTGGATACCATCAGATAAGGATTAGACCAGGTGATGAGTGGAAGACAGCATTCAAAACAAATGAAGGTTTGTATGAATGGAAGGTTATGCCTTTTGGTTTGTCTAATGCCCCTAGTACTTTCATGAGGCTGATGAATGAGGTTCTGAAGGAATTCATTGGTAAGTTTGTCATAGTCTATTTAGATGACATTCTGATTTTCAGTAACACCAGAGAAGAACATCTCAGGCATATAGAGCTGGTTCTCAAGAGGTTACATGAAGAGAAGCTGATGATAAACTTGGACAAGTGTCTGTTCATGAAACAGGAGATCACCTATTTAGGTTTTGTCATCTCACAAGGCAAGCTGCAGATGGATAAGGAGAAGGTGAGTGCCATTTTGAATTGGCCAACTCCACAGACCATGAATGAAGTCAGAAGTTTCCATGGGTTAGCAACCTTCTACAGAAAGTTCATCAGAGGGTTCAGTCATATTTGTGCACCCATGTTGGATACCATCAAAGGAGGACAAAAGTGCAGGTTTGTTTGGACTCAAGGAGCAGATGATTCCTTTGAGGCATTGAAGAGGAAGGTGGCACAGCAGCCAGTCCTTGCACTTCCAGATTTCAATAAGATCTTTCAGGTAGAGTGTGATGCCAGTCACATGGCCATTGGAGCAGTACTCAGTCAAGAGGGTAGACCAATTGCATTTTTCAGTGAAAAGCTCAATGATGCTAAGAAAAGGTATTCATCATATGATCTGGAAATGTATGCTCTAGTTCAGTCCCTAAAGAAATGGAGGCATTACCTGATGCCAAAGGAGTTCATAGTCTTCACAGATAATCAAGCTTTGAGTTTCATCAACAGTCAGGAGAAGCTGAACCACAGACATATGAAGTGGGTAGAAACACTACAGGCTTTCACTTTTACCTTGAAGCACAAGAAAGGGGTTAAGAACAAAGTTGCTGATGCTTTGAGCAGGAGAGTTCTCACAGTAAATCAGATTCAGTTAGAGAGTGTTGGCATTGACTCACTCAAGACCATGTATGAGTCTGATGAAGATTTTGGAGAAATATATCAGGTCTGTACTTCTTTTGGGGAGAAATACCATGCTGAGTTCTCTGAATACCTGATCCAAGATGGATTGCTGTTCAAGGGTGGACAGTTGTGTATTCCCAGATGTTCTATGAGGTTGAATATAATCAAGGAGAAACATTGTGGAGCAATGGCAGGTCATTTTGGTCTAGACAAGACTCTTGATCTGGTCAGGAGGCATTACTTCTGGCCTAAGTTGCAGTCAGATGTCAGGAAATTTGTAGAAACCTGTGTAATTTGTCAGAAGGCTAAAGGCAGGTCAACTAACGCAGGGTTATATCAGCCCTTACCCATTCCTTCCAGACCATGGGAAAGTATCAGTATGGATTTTGTTTTAGGTTTACCAAGGACCAGGAGAGGATTTGACAGTGTCTTTGTTGTAGTGGACAGGTTCAGTAAGATGGCACATTTCTTGCCATGCAAAACCACTGCAGATGCCTCATATATTGCAGATTTATTCTTCAGGGAAGTTGTCAGAATTCATGGGTTACCTTTGAGCATAGTTTCAGACAGAGATGTGAAGTTTGTGGGTCATTTCTGGAGAACCCTATGGAGGAAGCTGGGAACCAATTTATCTTTTTCCTCTGCATATCATCCTCAAACGGATGGACAAACTGAGGTTGTGAACCGTTCCTTAGGGAATCTACTTAGATGCTTGACAAAACAGCATGGAGAGAAGTGGGACAATATTCTGTCTCAAGCTGAGTTTTCATATAATGATACTGTCAACAGGAGCACAGGAAAATCGCCTTTTCAGGTAGTATATGGAATGCATCCCAGAGGTATTTTAGAGTTGCGAGAACTACCTACAGCAGATCCTGTTAGTGCAGATGGAGAAGCTTTTGCTGAAGCAATCAAAGAAGTTCATGATCAGGTTAAGACCCAACTCCAGCAAACCACCTTAAAATATAAGGAGTATGCTGACAAGAAGAAGAAGGATGTTCAATTTGCTGTTGGAGATTTGGTTTGGGTTCACTTGAAGAAAGACAGGCTCCCTAAGGGGAAGTATACTAAGCTCATGCAAAAGAAAGTTGAACCATGTCAGATTTTGCAAAAACATGGACAAAATGCTTATAAGCTCCAACTACCACCTGATCTTGGTTTATCTCCTATCTTCAATGTATGTGACTTAACTCCTTACAAGGCTAATCTAGATGCAGATCAGGATATCCTACAGGATACAGTTGCTGAAGACATTCCTCCACATGATCCTCCACAGATACAGCAGGTTTTGGACACTAGAGTGGTCAAACAGACCAGGAATAAGAAGTACTTGGAGTACCTCGTCTCTTGGAAGGGACAGCCGACTTCTGAAGCAGTATGGATGACTGCAGAACAGATACAGAAGCATGGTGCCGACCTTGATACTCTCATCTCAAGTGGACTTGAGATTTCTTCTTTTGGGGAGTATGGTGCAGGAGCACCCGCACATGATCAGGATATAGGTCCGCATGATGACATACATGATCAGGATATAGGTCCGCATGATGACATACATGATCAGGATGTAGGATAGTTATCATCATGCTGACGGGATAATCTATTTTTAGTATGTTTGACTTATCATGTAATAAGGTCCACTGTGACCGATGCTATGTAATAGTTCAGCATAGGAATATGTGTAGGCAGTTAGAGATCGGGATAAGAGAGTCTGAGCTGTCCTCTCTCCCAGCCGCTTGGAAGCTCCCAGCCGCTGGGAAGTGATGTTAGTAGTACTCAAAGGATTTGTTATATATACCTTCGATCTGTAGGGTTTAGACATATAGTTTGATATAGTCTTTGATATTGATGTACTGGTGTTGAGTTGAGATTCAGGAGAGCAGTTCAGACATTGTGAAGCTGTATTCAGGACATTGAATTTCAATTGAATAAGATCTCGTCTTTTGCATTATCTGTTTGCATCTGTGTTGATTTCCTTTCCGTTTTGCAAGCTAATGACCACTTTCAACCCTTCCACCGGTTGATCCTGCAAATCGGTGGAATGGACCTGTATCATAGCTTAGATTGCATTTGTGTTTTCTGTTTATGCATTGCATTGTTCAAGAGATCTGTTAGGAGCATGCTGTAAATCAGCCTAGCATCCTCATGTGCTAGGTCTAGAAGATAAACTGTTAGATTTTGGTTTGGAGGTGATCCGGCCCGGTCGTCACCTGATCTTTGTGAAATTATGCGGTTGTGAGTGTTTTCATGCAGTGGAAGGATACACAGGAGTCTGCATGTGCGTTTCCAGTCGGAACGAGCCGCAACATCATCTGCGAATCCATCGCCATCAGGATCGGGTCATGAAGTTGGTGAAATTTGCATGTTGCAGGTGCATCATGATGTTTTGAGTTGGATATATACTCAGTGTATATATCGCAGTCAGGATCATCTCTCGGGGAAGGTCATCATCCGCATATCGCTAACGGATGCGGGTGTGAAAGTTGCATTTTCTTGTATCTCTCCTTGTATATTATTTCTTGTATGTCCATTTTCATCTTTCCATTTACAAGCCTATATCCAACATGTTATAAACAATGTTATCCCTTTTCCTTTATATCCGCCCTTGTATCCTTTGTTTGTATATTGTAATGTATGTAAAATAGATACAAGTGCATATACAATTGCAACCCATATAAACCTTCTTTACCTTTTAGCTCTTTAACGATGTCTTTCCCTTTTTGTTAATATATCGGGATTGTATATCCTCAACATACAATCACCCAAACATAGAAAGCCTTACCTTTATTTAATTTCTTTTTTTTTTTAAATCCGTCTTGTATCGTGGCTCCTTACATCTTTGCTTGTATATTCATTTGTTGGTACAATATGCAACCTTGAGATACAACCTATGGGACCCACTTTACCTTCCCACTTGTATCTTGACAAAACAACAACACTTGTATCTACTCTTAGATACAAACCTCCATACATGCAAACTCTTTTGTATAATCATCCCAGACTCCTCATCTTTTCTTAACCATATTGCATAACCTCTTCATCTCCACACATGTATATAAAGTGAATGCATCTTTCCAATATACATTAAGGTACGATGCATCAATTACATCCAATTTAATTACCTTTTGACATCCGCGTTGTATGTATACCGAAAGGTGCAAACCTAAAATACACAACATACAAACAATGAAATATACCTTAACAAAACTAAATATTATATTATCTTTGGGTCCGTGACATGTATATCACATTGTATATTGCCTTGTATCTTTCTCTTCGACAATCATACGACTCAAGATACAATGCGGGCTTAACCATTTATTCACTCTACTTCAGAAACACATTGGGTCTGACTTGTATGCAAAGAATAAAACACTAACCACATGCATACAAGTACCATGATTCATGAACCCGACCACTCCATGTGATTAATACAACGACTCCACATACAAACAACCTTGTACATGCAACATACAAAACCCTTCTATAATGCATGTTACTAGAAACACACATATCTTGCAAAATATTGGGAATTTTAAAATGGTTCAAAAAGCAACCCTTATTCATTTTTGACAAAGAATTCACCTCTATTCTACTTTGGTACTTAATGCTAATTTTTTTAATTTTCAACACGATTTGTAACCTTTACCTCTTTTCCCTTTACCACCAAGCATGCCCACACACAAGTAAAAAAAGCCAAAGCCACAGCCACAACAAGGGTCCTCATTTTGCTAAGAGGTAAAATGGGGTGTGTTGTGAACATCACAATAACTAGAAACCAAAAAAAACAATTAAATTAAAACCATTAAAGAAAACTAAATGAAATAAATTCATAACTCTAACTTTCTTTTCTGTAGATCATTATTTAACTCGAGACTTAATGTATTCAATAAGGTGCATGAATCTCCCAATTGAGTTTAAGTGGGTGCATGTGATTAATAGTCCTCATCTTGAAAATAAGTTGAATAAACCAGTGACTGATATTAAACTACATAGTTGATGTCATTCCCTCATAGCCAACCGGATAGAGCCTTGCTACCAACAGGTGTCTATAAGCCTGACAAGGTTATTGTTACAATTCTCCTAAGTAGAGCCCCACTGCCAGCAAGTGTCTATAGCCCCGGTAGAGTTACTTAGATGGCTTAATCTAGATTTTCAATAAAATCCATCTTATTTATTTACTTATTATTATATACTTTTTTATTTTATGTAAGATAGAGACTTTATAAGATATTACCATTGTAATTTCATGATGCAAGGTGTGATCACTTGCTAAAATTAAGCTAAGAATTATAATGGTAGCAAGGGTGACCTCTGATTTTTCACTTAACACCTACACTAGTATGTTCAACAAACCCAAGGATATTAGGTGTGTCATTGTGAGAAACCTCCCTTGAATACTCAACCCACACTTATTGAATACAAAATTTCATAAGCCAAACCATTTTCTACCTTCATGAAAGTTACAACAAGTTATGCATAAGTTTTAAATAATTATCCTGAATGTTCTAAATTTTCTATTGTTTTCAGTGGTTGTTAATCTGCTCCTGTATACTTCAAAACAAAAAAAACATTCCTACCAAGGAAACACAACACACAGACCAACACAACAACAAAACAAAACAACACAAAACATAACCCAACAAACTATACATTATTTACACTATGATACATAACATAACAACTACTATCACCTCAAGCCTGAAATTAATGTTTCAAATGTTGGCCATTAATAGGTAATGGCACATCTTCTCCAGTCAAGGTCTTAAGCCTAAACATATTATCTCCTATTATCTCTGCGACCTGTAATGGACCTAACCACAATTTGTCAAACTTTCCATGATTTCCTTTCTTTTCATGTGCTTTATCCCAGCACAACACTAAGTCTGATATTCTAAATGTTTTGACTTTTGCTCTTTTATCAAACCATCTTTTGACCACTGCTTGATGTTTGGCAAATTTTTCAATGGCTTGATTTCTCTTCTTGTCCAATTGTAACATTTGGATTATCTTGGCTTCCCTGTGATCATCAAATCCTAAATACTCATTAGCAAACTTCCAGATAGGTATTCTTAAATTCACTGGAAGTATGGGATCAGTCCCATAAACTAGGTGATAAGGTGCATTGCCTAAGGCTAACTTAACCTTAGTCCTATCTACCCACAATGCATACTTTAACAATATATTCCACTCTCTAGGATTTTTTACAATTAGTTTCTTGATTATATCCAATAAAATCTTGTTTATGGACTCAGCTAAACCATTCCCCTGAGGATAATAATTTGAAGAAAATTTTAATATTATCCCATATTCAAATGCCCACTTAGAAAATTTCAAAGAAGAAAATGTAGGGCCATTATCACATACCAGCGAATATAGAGCTCCAAACCTTGTTATGATGTTTTCTTCAAGAAATTTGATAACTACCTTAGTAGTAGAAAACTTACAATAGGTGGCTTCAGTCCACCTTGTATAATAGTCAGTCACTGTCAATATAAACTTATGTCTTGTAGATGATGGAGGTGTTAACCTATTTTCCTCTGCCCAGAGTTAAATAATTCACCTTGTATTTTCCTTGAAAATCCTTTAGAAAGTGACCCAAAAGGGCTTAGATCTTTCAAATACTCATGCTATGCCTTGCCAAAAATCCCCAAATCTTGCCTGAAGAATCCTTGTAGAAAAACCAGAAAAACCCAGAAACCCTTTGTCTTCAAGTGCTTTCCATCGTAGATAAATCTCAATTTTATACTTAGTAATTGTATATACATTTTTGAATGTATGTTCAAATGTACATTCGATAATGTATGTTCGCATATACAAAGGAAGTGTACATCCGTGAGATACAAGAAAATATACAAAGGGCATATGCAAGGGGTGGAATGCAGGGATCCTCATCTCTAAATGAATGTTTCTCCATGAAGTTGTGAAATTTTTGGATATGTGCACCCCCATCACACACATTGTGCCCACTAAATCTAGGCATCTTATTGTAAATCTGAGCAGACATACTTTCAACTTCATAATCAACCCATGACAAATCTAATTGGTCATACAGAGGATCAAAAGAGCTAACAAGAGGTTTAGCATTTTGACTGCCAGACATAACAAGGTTACTATTTAACTGAGCTTGTCTAGCCTCTAAGGATATCAACCTATTCTTTATCTCTTCAATTTTTTTACACAACATTTCATCCCACTCTTGGCTGAGCATGGGTGAATACATATTTGGATTCATGAAGACTTCACTCTTAGACATCTTATATCCACCTAAGACCTAAGGCTTCCCCTTGGCATTTAACTTATGCAATAAAACAAATAAAAGTGGGAAGAAACTAGGTACCTTTTCTCATCTAGATGCTGAAGTCTTGGATAGAATATTTTTAGATCACAATAACATACATCAGCCCTTTCATGTGCACTGAGAACTTTTTTGCAGAGTCGCCACCTCTCCAAGGAGGATATAACTTTCAAACAATTAAAAGCTCATCATAAAACAAATATTTTTTTGAGTTCATTCCACCAGTAGATCACCATTATTCACATGAAAGAACTAGATATGCAGCAATAATTTCACACTATTTGACCCATTTTCCCAGCGGAGTTGGCATTTTGTTGGTTCTTTCTCTCTGGATCGATAGAGGGTTTGCCAACTCCTATGCACAGGCAGATCTGGCCAACAAATATAGGAGGTTGAGTGAGCTGCCTCCCCTTCACTTCTGGTTCTGCCGCACCAAGGGGGGTATCCCTATAGCTAAAGATTTAAACTTTGACTCACCCAATGACATAAAGATTTAGCTTTACAATAACAGGCAGAATACTCTCATGTTTGGACCAAGGTGTGCATGATAAATCACAAGGTTGGCATCATTCTTGGACATATCTAACTGGTTGAGGAATGACAGTATGCAGGGGTCCTAATCCTACTCCTACAAACTAACAAGTTGGAATAATGAAAGGATTTGTATGTGTGGTTTGGATGCAAGACAAGCGGGTTATGGATCATAACTACTACACAAGAAGCAGACTAGTGCCTATCTCAGGGCAAGGAGTCAATTAGACATATACAAGTGAATGATTTGCACTGGCATTCAAGTTTCAAGGGGTTAGGACTTTTATTTGCCTTACAAATACCACCCAAGAATGGGTATTTAGCTGTCTATACTTACAAATATCCCAGCTGACATGCATTCTTCTCCATACTTGACCTAACACAATTTAATCCACTCCTTGAATGGAAGTCACAAATTAAGCATGTGATACAGCAAAATTATATCCTAGAATCTAAGAAACCCTTAGCAACCGGATTCAAAAGAAGGGATGCATGCAACAAATGGAGACAGACAGTTAGACACATGAAATAAAGCATTGTTCATATTAAATGACAATGAAACTAAACATATGTGCAACCTGCATTCAAAATGCAACTCATAAACTCTAAAAGAAATAGAACAGCCTAGAAAATGCTCTATTTTTCATTATTTTTCCCCCAAAAATGCCCAAGTCTTCAAAAACATGAAATGAGTAACACAGTTTGTATTTTATAACAAGACTATGTACTCAGCAATAATTACATGGAATTTCAAAATTTTGCCAGATACACCATACCAAAAAATGGCACCCAAAACATTGAATGCGGTAGAAGGAAAAATAGGAGAAATCAGGGAATGTGCAGTTGTTCATAGATTTTCCTCACAAATTTGGTAGCTGGCCAGTCAATCATTGACCCATGCCTCTACAAATTCTGCCATTATGATCAACCTACCTGCGACACTCTTGGAAATGCAGCAGCAATGTGCCAAAGAAAATTTCTCGCTTGAAAATAGCTGCAAATACAAAGAAATCACCCTTGTTGAATATTTGAATCATGGCCATCAATTTCCCTTCCTATCACCAAGATTTACAACTTCAAAACACTTTGAAAAGTCACTATCCAATTAAAACGTGCCACGTAGGTGTCTCCTTGCCATCGCTAACTTTTCCCTTTCTTATTTTGCCTTTTTCGTCTTTTGCCACTTTCGCCCAATGTATATGCAAAAGCATATACATACAATCACAAATATACAAGGCAAACCCCAAATCATTATGAATTAAATTGAAAATACATTTGGGTCCAGCTTGTATCTCCTCCATTTGCATATTGCTTTGCATATTACACATACAAACGCAATATACAACTCACAGATTTCAAATCATTATGAAACAGATTGGAATTACCTTGAAATCCGGCTTGTATCTATTCTCATTGCACTTTTCATTATATATCGGAATATACAATGCACAACATACATTCTACGAAAACTAGCCATTATGTTAATCAGATTGGAAGGAATTTGAAATCCAGGCCTTGTATCTCCATTCCCTTGTATATCGGCATATACAAAGCATACATACAAGCAAAAACATACATACAAACAGCAGACTTCATCTTTTATCAACCGAAATATATGTTCATTTCAGATCCGGCTTGTATATTAGGAATGTTTGTTTGATTGTATGTGCAAACATACAATCACAAATATATGCAATCAGCGGGCCCCACCCTTTGGTTCTTTCCCTGCATGCATCTTTTCCTTGTATGCACCCTTTGCATATCTCTTCTTGCACATTGCCACCGATGCATCTACCCAATATACATTCTGCTTTGTATGCTCACATTGTATGTCAAACACATACAATCTCATTTATATACCTGCGGGCCCCACCTCTTGTATATTGGCCCTTTGCACATTTCCTTTGCATATGGCAAATGCATATCGCATATACAATGCGATTTATACATGAGATACAAAGCTGGTGCAGGAGCACCCGCACATGATCAGGATATAGGTCCGCATGATGACATACATGATCAGGATATAGGTCCGCATGATGACATACATGATCAGGATGTAGGATAGTTATCATCATGCTGACGGGATAATCTATTTTTAGTATGTTTGACTTATCATGTAATAAGGTCCACTGTGACCGATGCTATGTAATAGTTCAGCATAGGAATATGTGTAGGCAGTCAGAGATCGGGATAAGAGAGTCTGAGCTGTCCTCTCTCCCAGCCGCTTGGAAGCTCCCAGCCGCTGGGAAGTGATGTTAGTAGTACTCGAAGGATTTGTTATATATACCTTCGATCTGTAGGGTTTAGACATATAGTTTGATATAGTCTTTGATATTGATGTACTGGTGTTGAGTTGAGATTCAGGAGAGCAGTTCAGACATTGTGAAGCTGTATTCAGGACATTGAATTTCAATTGAATAAGATCTCGTCTTTTGCATTATCTGTTTGCATCTGTGTTGATTTCCTTTCCGTTTTGCAAGCTAATGACCACTTTCAACCCTTCCACCGGTTGATCCTGCAAATCGGTGGAATGGACCTGTATCATAGCTTAGATTGCATTTGTGTTTTCTGTTTATGCATTGCATTGTTCAAGAGATCTGTTAGGAGCATGCTGTAAATCAGCCTAGCATCCTCATGTGCTAGGTCTAGAAGATAAACTGTTAGATTTTGGTTTGGAGGTGATCCGGCCCGGTCGTCACCTGATCTTTGTGAAATTATGCGGTTGTGAGTGTTTTCATGCAGTGGAAGGATACACAGGAGTCTGCATGTGCGTTTCCAGTCGGAACGAGCCGCAACATCATCTGCGAATCCATCGCCATCAGGATCGGGTCATGAAGTTGGTGAAATTTGCATGTTGCAGGTGCATCATGATGTTTTGAGTTGGATATATACTCAGTGTATATATCGCAGTCAGGATCATCTCTCGGGGAAGGTCATCATCCGCATATCGCTAACGGATGCGGGTGTGAAAGTTGAGTTTTTTTGGCTAAGTGTTGAAGAGTTCATCAGGATGATGTGTGACGTCATCGTCATCAGGATATGACGTCATCGTCATCAGGATATTAAGAAATCCCTCTATGCGGGTTTATCCTGTTGTCGCTAAGTGGAAAGGTATCGGCGTAGGCAGGAAGTTGTATTAGCATCATCAGGAGGTTTCGAAGAACCGGATGAACAATATCATGATGCTGTTGCTTGTATCGTCGGGCAGTGAAGCATCGAAGGCAAGTTGTTGAAGTGGAACGTCATCAGGATATTTGGACAACCGGATATTTGGATATCCTGCTGACAAAGGTGATATTGAATATCATGATGATGCCGCTTGTGTTTGGCACCTGATGAACAGTGCAACCGGAGGATGTTTGCGCCCGTTGATTATCATGATGATGATGACAGGCGACAGTCGAAGGAGGTAAATAGTAGTCGACAGGAGGATATTTGCGATCATCAGAAATATGATGATGCTGTTGAAATATGATGATGAGGTTCAGCCGATAGAGAAGTTTATCATGCTGTTTGTTTTGTTGGCAGCTCCTTCCTGTTAGGTTGCCTCCGTTGCGTTCCACTCTGCATCATAGTGGTATCAGAGCAAAGGTTAGGATCTTTTGGAAAAGATAAGCAAGATGTCAGATGAAGAAGGAACATCTGAGTTCCCAACAAAGATGACCAACGCTGAGTTGGCAGTTCTGGTGAAGAAGCAGATTGCAGAAAGCAGGGCCGTGAAGGCTCAGAATCAGGAGTTGAAAGATGAGTTAGCAAAGTTGAGGAGCAGAGTAGGTTCTGGTAGAGAAGATGATAGGGAAGAAGAGGATATCCCTAACTGGAGCGAGGAGGTCGTTCCTGCAGACCAGAGACCGCTGTTGAACGCCCTCAAGGCCATGGAGAGGAGAACCATGGATGTGAAGCTGGACTTGCCAGTGTTTACAGGTAAGATGGACCCTGATTCGGTAATGGAATGGATAGACTGTCTGAACAATTTCTTTGTGACAGAGGAGATACCAGAACAGCAGAGAGTGAAGATAGCACAGTCAAAGATGAAAGAAGCTGCCTTGACATGGTGGAACTTTGTTCAGGATGATAGAGTGCAGGAGGGAAAACGTAGAGTTGCCACATGGAAGAAGATGATGGAGTTGGTAAAGGAGGCTTATATCCCTTTGGATTACAGTATCCAGCTACACAAGAGGAAACAGAACCTGAAGCAGAAGGAGCTAGATGTCAGCTCATATACAGAAGAGTTCATGAAACTCTATATGAAGACCAAGGTGAAAGAAAGTGAAGAAGAAAAGGTAGCCAGATACCTTAATGGACTGAGGTTTAATATTCAGGAAGATCTGAGTCTGCATAACCCAGATACAGTGCAGAAAAGTTTTCAGTTGGCACTGAAGGTGGAAGAAAAGCTGAAGAGAAAGCAAGATCAGAACAACAGAGGAAGAGGAAGACAACAAAGAGGTGGAAGAAGTCCTTTCAGAGGCAGAGGACAAGGACAGGGATATCAAGGAGAGTCTAGTCAAGACAATAGCAAGGGCAACAATAGTCAGAGTCAGAGAGAGAATTTCAGTCAGCAAGGAAACTTCAGAGGTAGAAGACCTTACAGAGGAAGATCCCAGGGTAGAGGATCCATTAGGTGTTACAACTGTAATAAAGAAGGCCATATAGTCAGCAGATGTCCAGACAAGGCCACAAGCTCAGCAGGTGAAAGGAGGACAAATCTGGTCAATGAACCTGATAACCAAAGTAGGACAAGTTCTAATGATTTTCAGAGTGTGAATGGTCCTGAGAATTATGGATATCCAGAAAGTGGAGAGTCCCTGATGATGAGAAGAACAGTAATTACCATGAAGGTACCTGATAAAGAAGCCCCTCAGAGGAAGTCCCTTTTCAGAACCACTTGCAAAGCAGGAGGTAAGGCTTGTAAAGTTTTGATTGATTCTGGTTCTACTGAGAACTTTGTGTCTGAAGAAATGGTGGTGAAGCTGAAGCTTAGGAGATTGCCTCATCCATCTCCATATAAAGTCTCATGGCTTACTCAAGGCCAGCAGACAACTGTAGAAGAGCAGGCTTGGGTAGAATTCCAGATTGGTGGATATAAAGATAAGTTGTTGTTTGATATCACCAAGATGGATGCTTGCAACCTTTTGTTTGGTAGACCATGGCAATATGATCTGAAGGCACAGCATGATGGTGTTAAAAACACCTACAAAATCACTAAAGATGGTAAAGATGTAATACTACTCCCATTGAAGGAGAAAGAGGAGAAGTCTAAAGGCAAAGAAGTGAAGGTCATGCTGATGGAAGGCAAACAGTTTATGAAAGAAGTAGCAGCAGAAGGTGCAGTTGCATATGCCCTAATCCCCTGTATGAGTGTGAATAAGAAACAACAGCAAGAAGCCAAGAAGGAGAAGAAGCCAAGGTTGATAGACCCAGCTGTCCAAGAGTTATTGGATAAGTACAAGGGTGTTATCTCAGAGGGAATGCCAAGATCCCTACCACCTATCAGAGATATCAGTCATTGCATAGACTTGATTCCAGGGTCTACACTTCCAAATAAAGCAGCTTATAAGCTTACCCCAGAGCAGAATGCAGAAGTAGCCAGGCAGATTGAAGAACTGATGAATTCAGGTCTGATTGGAAAGAGTCTGAGTCCATGTGCAGTACCAGCTGTACTAGCACCTAAGAAGGAAGGCACTTGGAGGCTTTGCACAGATTCCAGAGCCATCAACAAGATCACAATCAGGTATAGGTTTCCAATCCCCAGAATTGAGGATTTACTTGATTGTTTGGGAAATGCTAAGTACTTTACTAAAATAGACTTGAAGAGTGGATACCATCAGATAAGGATTAGACCAGGTGATGAGTGGAAGACAGCATTCAAAACAAATGAAGGTTTGTATGAATGGAAGGTTATGCCTTTTGGTTTGTCTAATGCCCCTAGTACTTTCATGAGGCTGATGAATGAGGTTCTGAAGGAATTCATTGGTAAGTTTGTCATAGTCTATTTAGATGACATTCTAATTTTCAGTAACACCAGAGAAGAACATCTCAGGCATATAGAGCTGGTTCTCAAGAGGTTACATGAAGAGAAGCTGATGATAAACTTGGACAAGTGTCTGTTCATGAAACAGGAGATCACCTATTTAGGTTTTGTCATCTCACAAGGCAAGCTGCAGATGGATAAGGAGAAGGTGAGTGCCATTTTGAATTGGCCAACTCCACAGACCATGAATGAAGTCAGAAGTTTCCATGGGTTAGCAACCTTCTACAGAAAGTTCATCAGAGGGTTCAGTCATATTTGTGCACCCATGTTGGATACCATCAAAGGAGGACAAAAGTGCAGGTTTGTTTGGACTCAAGGAGCAGATGATTCCTTTGAGGCATTGAAGAGGAAGGTGGCACAGCAGCCAGTCCTTGCACTTCCAGATTTCAATAAGATCTTTCAGGTAGAGTGTGATGCCAGTCACATGGCCATTGGAGCAGTACTCAGTCAAGAGGGTAGACCAATTGCATTTTTCAGTGAAAAGCTCAATGATGCTAAGAAAAGGTATTCATCATATGATCTGGAAATGTATGCTCTAGTTCAGTCCCTAAAGAAATGGAGGCATTACCTGATGCCAAAGGAGTTCATAGTCTTCACAGATAATCAAGCTTTGAGTTTCATCAACAGTCAGGAGAAGCTGAACCACAGACATATGAAGTGGGTAGAAACACTACAGGCTTTCACTTTTACCTTGAAGCACAAGAAAGGGGTTAAGAACAAAGTTGCTGATGCTTTGAGCAGGAGAGTTCTCACAGTAAATCAGATTCAGTTAGAGAGTGTTGGCATTGACTCACTCAAGACCATGTATGAGTCTGATGAAGATTTTGGAGAAATATATCAGGTCTGTACTTCTTTTGGGGAGAAATACCATGCTGAGTTCTCTGAATACCTGATCCAAGATGGATTGCTGTTCAAGGGTGGACAGTTGTGTATTCCCAGATGTTCTATGAGGTTGAATATAATCAAGGAGAAACATTGTGGAGCAATGGCAGGTCATTTTGGTCTAGACAAGACTCTTGATCTGGTCAGGAGGCATTACTTCTGGCCTAAGTTGCAGTCAGATGTCAGGAAATTTGTAGAAACCTGTGTAATTTGTCAGAAGGCTAAAGGCAGGTCAACTAACGCAGGGTTATATCAGCCCTTACCCATTCCTTCCAGACCATGGGAAAGTATCAGTATGGATTTTGTTTTAGGTTTACCAAGGACCAGGAGAGGATTTGACAGTGTCTTTGTTGTAGTGGACAGGTTCAGTAAGATGGCACATTTCTTGCCATGCAAAACCACTGCAGATGCCTCATATATTGCAGATTTATTCTTCAGGGAAGTTGTCAGAATTCATGGGTTACCTTTGAGCATAGTTTCAGACAGAGATGTGAAGTTTGTGGGTCATTTCTGGAGAACCCTATGGAGGAAGCTGGGAACCAATTTATCTTTTTCCTCTGCATATCATCCTCAAACGGATGGACAAACTGAGGTTGTGAACCGTTCCTTAGGGAATCTACTTAGATGCTTGACAAAACAGCATGGAGAGAAGTGGGACAATATTCTGTCTCAAGCTGAGTTTTCATATAATGATACTGTCAACAGGAGCACAGGAAAATCGCCTTTTCAGGTAGTATATGGAATGCATCCCAGAGGTATTTTAGAGTTGCGAGAACTACCTACAGCAGATCCTGTTAGTGCAGATGGAGAAGCTTTTGCTGAAGCAATCAAAGAAGTTCATGATCAGGTTAAGACCCAACTCCAGCAAACCACCTTAAAATATAAGGAGTATGCTGACAAGAAGAAGAAGGATGTTCAATTTGCTGTTGGAGATTTGGTTTGGGTTCACTTGAAGAAAGACAGGCTCCCTAAGGGGAAGTATACTAAGCTCATGCAAAAGAAAGTTGAACCATGTCAGATTTTGCAAAAACATGGACAAAATGCTTATAAGCTCCAACTACCACCTGATCTTGGTTTATCTCCTATCTTCAATGTATGTGACTTAACTCCTTACAAGGCTAATCTAGATGCAGATCAGGATATCCTACAGGATACAGTTGCTGAAGACATTCCTCCACATGATCCTCCACAGATACAGCAGGTTTTGGACACTAGAGTGGTCAAACAGACCAGGAATAAGAAGTACTTGGAGTACCTCGTCTCTTGGAAGGGACAGCCGACTTCTGAAGCAGTATGGATGACTGCAGAACAGATACAGAAGCATGGTGCCGACCTTGATACTCTCATCTCAAGTGGACTTGAGATTTCTTCTTTTGGGGAGTATGGTGCAGGAGCACCCGCACATGATCAGGATATAGGTCCGCATGATGACATACATGATCAGGATATAGGTCCGCATGATGACATACATGATCAGGATGTAGGATAGTTATCATCATGCTGACGGGATAATCTATTTTTAGTATGTTTGACTTATCATGTAATAAGGTCCACTGTGACCGATGCTATGTAATAGTTCAGCATAGGAATATGTGTAGGCAGTTAGAGATCGGGATAAGAGAGTCTGAGCTGTCCTCTCTCCCAGCCGCTTGGAAGCTCCCAGCCGCTGGGAAGTGATGTTAGTAGTACTCAAAGGATTTGTTATATATACCTTCGATCTGTAGGGTTTAGACATATAGTTTGATATAGTCTTTGATATTGATGTACTGGTGTTGAGTTGAGATTCAGGAGAGCAGTTCAGACATTGTGAAGCTGTATTCAGGACATTGAATTTCAATTGAATAAGATCTCGTCTTTTGCATTATCTGTTTGCATCTGTGTTGATTTCCTTTCCGTTTTGCAAGCTAATGACCACTTTCAACCCTTCCACCGGTTGATCCTGCAAATCGGTGGAATGGACCTGTATCATAGCTTAGATTGCATTTGTGTTTTCTGTTTATGCATTGCATTGTTCAAGAGATCTGTTAGGAGCATGCTGTAAATCAGCCTAGCATCCTCATGTGCTAGGTCTAGAAGATAAACTGTTAGATTTTGGTTTGGAGGTGATCCGGCCCGGTCGTCACCTGATCTTTGTGAAATTATGCGGTTGTGAGTGTTTTCATGCAGTGGAAGGATACACAGGAGTCTGCATGTGCGTTTCCAGTCGGAACGAGCCGCAACATCATCTGCGAATCCATCGCCATCAGGATCGGGTCATGAAGTTGGTGAAATTTGCATGTTGCAGGTGCATCATGATGTTTTGAGTTGGATATATACTCAGTGTATATATCGCAGTCAGGATCATCTCTCGGGGAAGGTCATCATCCGCATATCGCTAACGGATGCGGGTGTGAAAGTTGCATTTTCTTGTATCTCTCCTTGTATATTATTTCTTGTATGTCCATTTTCATCTTTCCATTTACAAGCCTATATCCAACATGTTATAAACAATGTTATCCCTTTTCCTTTATATCCGCCCTTGTATCCTTTGTTTGTATATTGTAATGTATGTAAAATAGATACAAGTGCATATACAATTGCAACCCATATAAACCTTCTTTACCTTTTAGCTCTTTAACGATGTCTTTCCCTTTTTGTTAATATATCGGGATTGTATATCCTCAACATACAATCACCCAAACATAGAAAGCCTTACCTTTATTTAATTTCTTTTTTTTTTTAAATCCGTCTTGTATCGTGGCTCCTTACATCTTTGCTTGTATATTCATTTGTTGGTACAATATGCAACCTTGAGATACAACCTATGGGACCCACTTTACCTTCCCACTTGTATCTTGACAAAACAACAACACTTGTATCTACTCTTAGATACAAACCTCCATACATGCAAACTCTTTTGTATAATCATCCCAGACTCCTCATCTTTTCTTAACCATATTGCATAACCTCTTCATCTCCACACATGTATATAAAGTGAATGCATCTTTCCAATATACATTAAGGTACGATGCATCAATTACATCCAATTTAATTACCTTTTGACATCCGCGTTGTATGTATACCGAAAGGTGCAAACCTAAAATACACAACATACAAACAATGAAATATACCTTAACAAAACTAAATATTATATTATCTTTGGGTCCGTGACATGTATATCACATTGTATATTGCCTTGTATCTTTCTCTTCGACAATCATACGACTCAAGATACAATGCGGGCTTAACCATTTATTCACTCTACTTCAGAAACACATTGGGTCTGACTTGTATGCAAAGAATAAAACACTAACCACATGCATACAAGTACCATGATTCATGAACCCGACCACTCCATGTGATTAATACAACGACTCCACATACAAACAACCTTGTACATGCAACATACAAAACCCTTCTATAATGCATGTTACTAGAAACACACATATCTTGCAAAATATTGGGAATTTTAAAATGGTTCAAAAAGCAACCCTTATTCATTTTTGACAAAGAATTCACCTCTATTCTACTTTGGTACTTAATGCTAATTTTTTTAATTTTCAACACGATTTGTAACCTTTACCTCTTTTCCCTTTACCACCAAGCATGCCCACACACAAGTAAAAAAAGCCAAAGCCACAGCCACAACAAGGGTCCTCATTTTGCTAAGAGGTAAAATGGGGTGTGTTGTGAACATCACAATAACTAGAAACCAAAAAAAACAATTAAATTAAAACCATTAAAGAAAACTAAATGAAATAAATTCATAACTCTAACTTTCTTTTCTGTAGATCATTATTTAACTCGAGACTTAATGTATTCAATAAGGTGCATGAATCTCCCAATTGAGTTTAAGTGGGTGCATGTGATTAATAGTCCTCATCTTGAAAATAAGTTGAATAAACCAGTGACTGATATTAAACTACATAGTTGATGTCATTCCCTCATAGCCAACCGGATAGAGCCTTGCTACCAACAGGTGTCTATAAGCCTGACAAGGTTATTGTTACAATTCTCCTAAGTAGAGCCCCACTGCCAGCAAGTGTCTATAGCCCCGGTAGAGTTACTTAGATGGCTTAATCTAGATTTTCAATAAAATCCATCTTATTTATTTACTTATTATTATATACTTTTTTATTTTATGTAAGATAGAGACTTTATAAGATATTACCATTGTAATTTCATGATGCAAGGTGTGATCACTTGCTAAAATTAAGCTAAGAATTATAATGGTAGCAAGGGTGACCTCTGATTTTTCACTTAACACCTACACTAGTATGTTCAACAAACCCAAGGATATTAGGTGTGTCATTGTGAGAAACCTCCCTTGAATACTCAACCCACACTTATTGAATACAAAATTTCATAAGCCAAACCATTTTCTACCTTCATGAAAGTTACAACAAGTTATGCATAAGTTTTAAATAATTATCCTGAATGTTCTAAATTTTCTATTGTTTTCAGTGGTTGTTAATCTGCTCCTGTATACTTCAAAACAAAAAAAACATTCCTACCAAGGAAACACAACACACAGACCAACACAACAACAAAACAAAACAACACAAAACATAACCCAACAAACTATACATTATTTACACTATGATACATAACATAACAACTACTATCACCTCAAGCCTGAAATTAATGTTTCAAATGTTGGCCATTAATAGGTAATGGCACATCTTCTCCAGTCAAGGTCTTAAGCCTAAACATATTATCTCCTATTATCTCTGCGACCTGTAATGGACCTAACCACAATTTGTCAAACTTTCCATGATTTCCTTTCTTTTCATGTGCTTTATCCCAGCACAACACTAAGTCTGATATTCTAAATGTTTTGACTTTTGCTCTTTTATCAAACCATCTTTTGACCACTGCTTGATGTTTGGCAAATTTTTCAATGGCTTGATTTCTCTTCTTGTCCAATTGTAACATTTGGATTATCTTGGCTTCCCTGTGATCATCAAATCCTAAATACTCATTAGCAAACTTCCAGATAGGTATTCTTAAATTCACTGGAAGTATGGGATCAGTCCCATAAACTAGGTGATAAGGTGCATTGCCTAAGGCTAACTTAACCTTAGTCCTATCTACCCACAATGCATACTTTAACAATATATTCCACTCTCTAGGATTTTTTACAATTAGTTTCTTGATTATATCCAATAAAATCTTGTTTATGGACTCAGCTAAACCATTCCCCTGAGGATAATAATTTGAAGAAAATTTTAATATTATCCCATATTCAAATGCCCACTTAGAAAATTTCAAAGAAGAAAATGTAGGGCCATTATCACATACCAGCGAATATAGAGCTCCAAACCTTGTTATGATGTTTTCTTCAAGAAATTTGATAACTACCTTAGTAGTAGAAAACTTACAATAGGTGGCTTCAGTCCACCTTGTATAATAGTCAGTCACTGTCAATATAAACTTATGTCTTGTAGATGATGGAGGTGTTAACCTATTTTCCTCTGCCCAGAGTTAAATAATTCACCTTGTATTTTCCTTGAAAATCCTTTAGAAAGTGACCCAAAAGGGCTTAGATCTTTCAAATACTCATGCTATGCCTTGCCAAAAATCCCCAAATCTTGCCTGAAGAATCCTTGTAGAAAAACCAGAAAAACCCAGAAACCCTTTGTCTTCAAGTGCTTTCCATCGTAGATAAATCTCAATTTTATACTTAGTAATTGTATATACATTTTTGAATGTATGTTCAAATGTACATTCGATAATGTATGTTCGCATATACAAAGGAAGTGTACATCCGTGAGATACAAGAAAATATACAAAGGGCATATGCAAGGGGTGGAATGCAGGGATCCTCATCTCTAAATGAATGTTTCTCCATGAAGTTGTGAAATTTTTGGATATGTGCACCCCCATCACACACATTGTGCCCACTAAATCTAGGCATCTTATTGTAAATCTGAGCAGACATACTTTCAACTTCATAATCAACCCATGACAAATCTAATTGGTCATACAGAGGATCAAAAGAGCTAACAAGAGGTTTAGCATTTTGACTGCCAGACATAACAAGGTTACTATTTAACTGAGCTTGTCTAGCCTCTAAGGATATCAACCTATTCTTTATCTCTTCAATTTTTTTACACAACATTTCATCCCACTCTTGGCTGAGCATGGGTGAATACATATTTGGATTCATGAAGACTTCACTCTTAGACATCTTATATCCACCTAAGACCTAAGGCTTCCCCTTGGCATTTAACTTATGCAATAAAACAAATAAAAGTGGGAAGAAACTAGGTACCTTTTCTCATCTAGATGCTGAAGTCTTGGATAGAATATTTTTAGATCACAATAACATACATCAGCCCTTTCATGTGCACTGAGAACTTTTTTGCAGAGTCGCCACCTCTCCAAGGAGGATATAACTTTCAAACAATTAAAAGCTCATCATAAAACAAATATTTTTTTGAGTTCATTCCACCAGTAGATCACCATTATTCACATGAAAGAACTAGATATGCAGCAATAATTTCACACTATTTGACCCATTTTCCCAGCGGAGTTGGCATTTTGTTGGTTCTTTCTCTCTGGATCGATAGAGGGTTTGCCAACTCCTATGCACAGGCAGATCTGGCCAACAAATATAGGAGGTTGAGTGAGCTGCCTCCCCTTCACTTCTGGTTCTGCCGCACCAAGGGGGGTATCCCTATAGCTAAAGATTTAAACTTTGACTCACCCAATGACATAAAGATTTAGCTTTACAATAACAGGCAGAATACTCTCATGTTTGGACCAAGGTGTGCATGATAAATCACAAGGTTGGCATCATTCTTGGACATATCTAACTGGTTGAGGAATGACAGTATGCAGGGGTCCTAATCCTGCTCCTACAAACTAACAAGTTGGAATAATGAAAGGATTTGTATGTGTGGTTTGGATGCAAGACAAGCGGGTTATGGATCATAACTACTACACAAGAAGCAGACTAGTGCCTATCTCAGGGCAAGGAGTCAATTAGACATATACAAGTGAATGATTTGCACTGGCATTCAAGTTTCAAGGGGTTAGGACTTTTATTTGCCTTACAAATACCACCCAAGAATGGGTATTTAGCTGTCTATACTTACAAATATCCCAGCTGACATGCATTCTTCTCCATACTTGACCTAACACAATTTAATCCACTCCTTGAATGGAAGTCACAAATTAAGCATGTGATACAGCAAAATTATATCCTAGAATCTAAGAAACCCTTAGCAACCGGATTCAAAAGAAGGGATGCATGCAACAAATGGAGACAGACAGTTAGACACATGAAATAAAGCATTGTTCATATTAAATGACAATGAAACTAAACATATGTGCAACCTGCATTCAAAATGCAACTCATAAACTCTAAAAGAAATAGAACAGCCTAGAAAATGCTCTATTTTTCATTATTTTTCCCCCAAAAATGCCCAAGTCTTCAAAAACATGAAATGAGTAACACAGTTTGTATTTTATAACAAGACTATGTACTCAGCAATAATTACATGGAATTTCAAAATTTTGCCAGATACACCATACCAAAAAATGGCACCCAAAACATTGAATGCGGTAGAAGGAAAAATAGGAGAAATCAGGGAATGTGCAGTTGTTCATAGATTTTCCTCACAAATTTGGTAGCTAGCCAGTCAATCATTGACCCATGCCTCTACAAATTCTGCCATTATGATCAACCTACCTGCGACACTCTTGGAAATGCAGCAGCAATGTGCCAAAGAAAATTTCTCGCTTGAAAATAGCTGCAAATACAAAGAAATCACCCTTGTTGAATATTTGAATCATGGCCATCAATTTCCCTTCCTATCACCAAGATTTACAACTTCAAAACACTTTGAAAAGTCACTATCCAATTAAAACGTGCCACGTAGGTGTCTCCTTGCCATCGCTAACTTTTCCCTTTCTTATTTTGCCTTTTTCGTCTTTTGCCACTTTCGCCCAATGTATATGCAAAAGCATATACATACAATCACAAATATACAAGGCAAACCCCAAATCATTATGAATTAAATTGAAAATACATTTGGGTCCAGCTTGTATCTCCTCCATTTGCATATTGCTTTGCATATTACACATACAAACGCAATATACAACTCACAGATTTCAAATCATTATGAAACAGATTGGAATTACCTTGAAATCCGGCTTGTATCTATTCTCATTGCACTTTTCATTATATATCGGAATATACAATGCACAACATACATTCTACGAAAACTAGCCATTATGTTAATCAGATTGGAAGGAATTTGAAATCCAGGCCTTGTATCTCCATTCCCTTGTATATCGGCATATACAAAGCATACATACAAGCAAAAACATACATACAAACAGCAGACTTCATCTTTTATCAACCGAAATATATGTTCATTTCAGATCCGGCTTGTATATTAGGAATGTTTGTTTGATTGTATGTGCAAACATACAATCACAAATATATGCAATCAGCGGGCCCCACCCTTTGGTTCTTTCCCTGCATGCATCTTTTCCTTGTATGCACCCTTTGCATATCTCTTCTTGCACATTGCCACCGATGCATCTACCCAATATACATTCTGCTTTGTATGCTCACATTGTATGTCAAACACATACAATCTCATTTATATACCTGCGGGCCCCACCTCTTGTATATTGGCCCTTTGCACATTTCCTTTGCATATGGCAAATGCATATCGCATATACAATGCGATTTATACATGAGATACAAAGCTGGTGCAGGAGCACCCGCACATGATCAGGATATAGGTCCGCATGATGACATACATGATCAGGATATAGGTCCGCATGATGACATACATGATCAGGATGTAGGATAGTTATCATCATGCTGACGGGATAATCTATTTTTAGTATGTTTGACTTATCATGTAATAAGGTCCACTGTGACCGATGCTATGTAATAGTTCAGCATAGGAATATGTGTAGGCAGTCAGAGATCGGGATAAGAGAGTCTGAGCTGTCCTCTCTCCCAGCCGCTTGGAAGCTCCCAGCCGCTGGGAAGTGATGTTAGTAGTACTCGAAGGATTTGTTATATATACCTTCGATCTGTAGGGTTTAGACATATAGTTTGATATAGTCTTTGATATTGATGTACTGGTGTTGAGTTGAGATTCAGGAGAGCAGTTCAGACATTGTGAAGCTGTATTCAGGACATTGAATTTCAATTGAATAAGATCTCGTCTTTTGCATTATCTGTTTGCATCTGTGTTGATTTCCTTTCCGTTTTGCAAGCTAATGACCACTTTCAACCCTTCCACCGGTTGATCCTGCAAATCGGTGGAATGGACCTGTATCATAGCTTAGATTGCATTTGTGTTTTCTGTTTATGCATTGCATTGTTCAAGAGATCTGTTAGGAGCATGCTGTAAATCAGCCTAGCATCCTCATGTGCTAGGTCTAGAAGATAAACTGTTAGATTTTGGTTTGGAGGTGATCCGGCCCGGTCGTCACCTGATCTTTGTGAAATTATGCGGTTGTGAGTGTTTTCATGCAGTGGAAGGATACACAGGAGTCTGCATGTGCGTTTCCAGTCGGAACGAGCCGCAACATCATCTGCGAATCCATCGCCATCAGGATCGGGTCATGAAGTTGGTGAAATTTGCATGTTGCAGGTGCATCATGATGTTTTGAGTTGGATATATACTCAGTGTATATATCGCAGTCAGGATCATCTCTCGGGGAAGGTCATCATCCGCATATCGCTAACGGATGCGGGTGTGAAAGTTGAGTTTTTTTGGCTAAGTGTTGAAGAGTTCATCAGGATGATGTGTGACGTCATCGTCATCAGGATATGACGTCATCGTCATCAGGATATTAAGAAATCCCTCTATGCGGGTTTATCCTGTTGTCGCTAAGTGGAAAGGTATCGGCGTAGGCAGGAAGTTGTATTAGCATCATCAGGAGGTTTCGAAGAACCGGATGAACAATATCATGATGCTGTTGCTTGTATCGTCGGGCAGTGAAGCATCGAAGGCAAGTTGTTGAAGTGGAACGTCATCAGGATATTTGGACAACCGGATATTTGGATATCCTGCTGACAAAGGTGATATTGAATATCATGATGATGCCGCTTGTGTTTGGCACCCGATGAACAGTGCAACCGGAGGATGTTTGCGCCCGTTGATTATCATGATGATGATGACAGGCGACAGTCGAAGGAGGTAAATAGTAGTCGACAGGAGGATATTTGCGATCATCAGAAATATGATGATGAGGTTCAGCCGATAGAGAAGTTTATCATGCTGTTTGTTTTGTTGGCAGCTCCTTCCTGTTAGGTTGCCTCCGTTGCGTTCCACTCTGCATCATAGTGGTATCAGAGCAAAGGTTAGGATCTTTTGGAAAAGATAAGCAGGATGTCAGACGAAGAAGGAACATCTGAGCTCCCAACAAAGATGACCAACGCTGAGTTGGCAGTTCTGGTGAAGAAGCAGATTGCAGAAAGCAGGGCCGTGAAGGCTCAGAATCAGGAGTTGAAAGATGAGTTAGCAAAGTTGAGGAGCAGAGTAGGTTCTGGTAGAGAAGATGATAGGGAAGAAGAGGATATCCCTAACTGGAGCGAGGAGGTCGTTCCTGCAGACCAGAGACCGCTGTTGAACGCCCTCAAGGCCATGGAGAGGAGAACCATGGATGTGAAGCTGGACTTGCCAGTGTTTACAGGTAAGATGGACCCTGATTCGGTAATGGAATGGATAGACTGTCTGAACAATTTCTTTGTGACAGAGGAGATACCAGAACAGCAGAGAGTGAAGATAGCACAGTCAAAGATGAAAGAAGCTGCCTTGACATGGTGGAACTTTGTTCAGGATGATAGAGTGCAGGAGGGAAAACGTAGAGTTGCCACATGGAAGAAGATGATGGAGTTGGTAAAGGAGGCTTATATCCCTTTGGATTACAGTATCCAGCTACACAAGAGGAAACAGAACCTGAAGCAGAAGGAGCTAGATGTCAGCTCATATACAGAAGAGTTCATGAAACTCTGTATGAAGACCAAGGTGAAAGAAAGTGAAGAAGAAAAGGTAGCCAGATACCTTAATGGACTGAGGTTTAATATTCAGGAAGATCTGAGTCTGCATAACCCAGATACAGTGCAGAAAAGTTTTCAGTTGGCACTGAAGGTGGAAGAAAAGCTGAAGAGAAAGCAAGATCAGAACAACAGAGGAAGAGGAAGACAACAAAGAGGTGGAAGAAGTCCTTTCAGAGGCAGAGGACAAGGACAGGGATATCAAGGAGAGTCTAGTCAAGACAATAGCAAGGGCAACAATAGTCAGAGTCAGAGAGAGAATTTCAGTCAGCAAGGAAACTTCAGAGGTAGAAGACCTTACAGAGGAAGATCCCAGGGTAGAGGATCCATTAGGTGTTACAACTGTAATAAAGAAGGCCATATAGCCAGCAGATGTCCAGACAAGGCCACAAGCTCAGCAGGTGAAAGGAGGACAAATCTGGTCAATGAACCTGATAACCAAAGTAGGACAAGTTCTAATGATTTTCAGAGTGTGAATGGTCCTGAGAATTATGGATATCCAGAAAGTGGAGAGTCCCTGATGATGAGAAGAACAGTAACTACCATGAAGGTACCTGATAAAGAAGCCCCTCAGAGGAAGTCCCTTTTCAGAACCACTTGCAAAGCAGGAGGTAAGGCTTGTAAAGTTTTGATTGATTCTGGTTCTACTGAGAACTTTGTGTCTGAAGAAATGGTGGTGAAGCTGAAGCTTAGGAGATTGCCTCATCCATCTCCATATAAAGTCTCATGGCTTACTCAAGGCCAGCAGACAACTGTAGAAGAGCAGGCTTGGGTAGAATTCCAGATTGGTGGATATAAAGATAAGTTGTTGTTTGATATCACCAAGATGGATGCTTGCAACCTTTTGTTTGGTAGACCATGGCAATATGATCTGAAGGCACAGCATGATGGTGTTAAAAACACCTACAAAATCACTAAAGATGGTAAAGATGTAATACTACTCCCATTGAAGGAGAAAGAGGAGAAGTCTAAAGGCAAAGAAGTGAAGGTCATGCTGATGGAAGGCAAACAGTTTATGAAAGAAGTAGCAGCAGAAGGTGCAGTTGCATATGCCCTAATCCCCTGTATGAGTGTGAATAAGAAACAACAGCAAGAAGCCAAGAAGGAGAAGAAGCCAAGGTTGATAGACCCAGCTGTCCAAGAGTTATTGGATAAGTACAAGGGTGTTATCTCAGAGGGAATGCCAAGATCCCTACCACCTATCAGAGATATCAGTCATTGCATAGACTTGATTCCAGGGTCTACACTTCCAAATAAAGCAGCTATAAGCTTACCCCAGAGCAGAATGCAGAAGTAGCCAGGCAGATTGAAGAACTGATGAATTCAGGTCTGATTGGAAAGAGTCTGAGTCCATGTGCAGTACCAGCTGTACTAGCACCTAAGAAGGAAGGCACTTGGAGGCTTTGCACAGATTCCAGAGCCATCAACAAGATCACAATCAGGTATAGGTTTCCAATCCCCAGAATTGAGGATTTACTTGATTGTTTGGGAAATGCTAAGTACTTTACTAAAATAGACTTGAAGAGTGGATACCATCAGATAAGGATTAGACCAGGTGATGAGTGGAAGACAGCATTCAAAACAAATGAAGGTTTGTATGAATGGAAGGTTATGCCTTTTGTTTGTCTAATGCCCCTAGTACTTTCATGAGGCTGATGAATGAGGTTCTGAAGGAATTCATTGGTAAGTTTGTCATAGTCTATTTAGATGACATTCTGATTTTCAGTAACACCAGAGAAGAACATCTCAGGCATATAGAGCTGGTTCTCAAGAGGTTACATGAAGAGAAGCTGATGATAAACTTGGACAAGTGTCTGTTCATGAAACAGGAGATCACCTATTTAGGTTTTGTCATCTCACAAGGCAAGCTGCAGATGGATAAGGAGAAGGTGAGTGCCATTTTGAATTGGCCAACTCCACAGACCATGAATGAAGTCAGAAGTTTCCATGGGTTAGCAACCTTCTACAGAAAGTTCATCAGAGGGTTCAGTCATATTTGTGCACCCATGTTGGATACCATCAAAGGAGGACAAAAGTGCAGGTTTGTTTGGACTCAAGGAGCAGATGATTCCTTTGAGGCATTGAAGAGGAAGGTGGCACAGCAGCCAGTCCTTGCACTTCCAGATTTCAATAAGATCTTTCAGGTAGAGTGTGATGCCAGTCACATGGCCATTGGAGCAAGTACTCAGTCAAGAGGGTAGACCAATTGCATTTTTCAGTGAAAAGCTCAATGATGCTAAGAAAAGGTATTCATCATATGATCTGGAAATGTATGCTCTAGTTCAGTCCCTAAAGAAATGGAGGCATTACCTGATGCCAAAGGAGTTCATAGTCTTCACAGATAATCAAGCTTGAGTTTCATCAACAGTCAGGAGAAGCTGAACCACAGACATATGAAGTGGGTAGAAACACTACAGGCTTTCACTTTTACCTTGAAGCACAAGAAAGGGGTTAAGAACAAAGTTGCTGATGCTTTGAGCAGGAGAGTTCTCACAGTAAATCAGATTCAGTTAGAGAGTGTTGGCATTGACTCACTCAAGACCATGTATGAGTCTGATGAAGATTTTGGAGAAATATATCAGGTCTGTACTTCTTTTGGGGAGAAATACCATGCTGAGTTCTCTGAATACCTGATCCAAGATGGATTGCTGTTCAAGGTGGACAGTTGTGTATTCCCAGATGTTCTATGAGGTTGAATATAATCAAGGAGAAACATTGTGGAGCAATGGCAGGTCATTTTGGTCTAGACAAGACTCTTGATCTGGTCAGGAGGCATTACTTCTGGCCTAAGTTGCAGTCAGATGTCAGGAAATTTGTAGAAACCTGTGTAATTTGTCAGAAGGCTAAAGGCAGGTCAACTAACGCAGGGTTATATCAGCCCTTACCCATTCCTTCCAGACCATGGGAAAGTATCAGTATGGATTTTGTTTTAGGTTTACCAAGGACCAGGAGAGGATTTGACAGTGTCTTTGTTGTAGTGGACAGGTTCAGTAAGATGGCACATTTCTTGCCATGCAAAACCACTGCAGATGCCTCATATATTGCAGATTTATTCTTCAGGGAAGTTGTCAGAATTCATGGGTTACCTTTGAGCATAGTTTCAGACAGAGATGTGAAGTTTGTGGGTCATTTCTGGAGAACCCTATGGAGGAAGCTGGGAACCAATTTATCTTTTTCCTCTGCATATCATCCTCAAACGGATGGACAAACTGAGGTTGTGAACCGTTCCTTAGGGAATCTACTTAGATGCTTGACAAAACAGCATGGAGAGAAGTGGGACAATATTCTGTCTCAAGCTGAGTTTTCATATAATGATACTGTCAACAGGAGCACAGGAAAATCGCCTTTTCAGGTAGTATATGGAATGCATCCCAGAGGTATTTTAGAGTTGCGAGAACTACCTACAGCAGATCCTGTTAGTGCAGATGGAGAAGCTTTTGCTGAAGCAATCAAAGAAGTTCATGATCAGGTTAAGACCCAACTCCAGCAAACCACCTTAAAATATAAGGAGTATGCTGACAAGAAGAAGAAGGATGTTCAATTTGCTGTTGGAGATTTGGTTTGGGTTCACTTGAAGAAAGACAGGCTCCCTAAGGGGAAGTATACTAAGCTCATGCAAAAGAAAGTTGAACCATGTCAGATTTTGCAAAAACATGGACAAAATGCTTATAAGCTCCAACTACCACCTGATCTTGGTTTATCTCCTATCTTCAATGTATGTGACTTAACTCCTTACAAGGCTAATCTAGATGCAGATCAGGATATCCTACAGGATACAGTTGCTGAAGACATTCCTCCACATGATCCTCCACAGATACAGCAGGTTTTGGACACTAGAGTGGTCAAACAGACCAGGAATAAGAAGTACTTGGAGTACCTCGTCTCTTGGAAGGGACAGCCGACTTCTGAAGCAGTATGGATGACTGCAGAACAGATACAGAAGCATGGTGCCGACCTTGATACTCTCATCTCAAGTGGACTTGAGATTTCTTCTTTTGGGGAGTATGGTGCAGGAGCACCCGCACATGATCAGGATATAGGTCCGCATGATGACATACATGATCAGGATATAGGTCCGCATGATGACATACATGATCAGGATGTAGGATAGTTATCATCATGCTGACGGGATAATCTATTTTTAGTATGTTTGACTTATCATGTAATAAGGTCCACTGTGACCGATGCTATGTAATAGTTCAGCATAGGAATATGTGTAGGCAGTTAGAGATCGGGATAAGAGAGTCTGAGCTGTCCTCTCTCCCAGCCGCTTGGAAGCTCCCAGCCGCTGGGAAGTGATGTTAGTAGTACTCAAAGGATTTGTTATATATACCTTCGATCTGTAGGGTTTAGACATATAGTTTGATATAGTCTTTGATATTGATGTACTGGTGTTGAGTTGAGATTCAGGAGAGCAGTTCAGACATTGTGAAGCTGTATTCAGGACATTGAATTTCAATTGAATAAGATCTCGTCTTTTGCATTATCTGTTTGCATCTGTGTTGATTTCCTTTCCGTTTTGCAAGCTAATGACCACTTTCAACCCTTCCACCGGTTGATCCTGCAAATCGGTGGAATGGACCTGTATCATAGCTTAGATTGCATTTGTGTTTTCTGTTTATGCATTGCATTGTTCAAGAGATCTGTTAGGAGCATGCTGTAAATCAGCCTAGCATCCTCATGTGCTAGGTCTAGAAGATAAACTGTTAGATTTTGGTTTGGAGGTGATCCGGCCCGGTCGTCACCTGATCTTTGTGAAATTATGCGGTTGTGAGTGTTTTCATGCAGTGGAAGGATACACAGGAGTCTGCATGTGCGTTTCCAGTCGGAACGAGCCGCAACATCATCTGCGAATCCATCGCCATCAGGATCGGGTCATGAAGTTGGTGAAATTTGCATGTTGCAGGTGCATCATGATGTTTTGAGTTGGATATATACTCAGTGTATATATCGCAGTCAGGATCATCTCTCGGGGAAGGTCATCATCCGCATATCGCTAACGGATGCGGGTGTGAAAGTTGCATTTTCTTGTATCTCTCCTTGTATATTATTTCTTGTATGTCCATTTTCATCTTTCCATTTACAAGCCTATATCCAACATGTTATAAACAATGTTATCCCTTTTCCTTTATATCCGCCCTTGTATCCTTTGTTTGTATATTGTAATGTATGTAAAATAGATACAAGTGCATATACAATTGCAACCCATATAAACCTTCTTTACCTTTTAGCTCTTTAACGATGTCTTTCCCTTTTTGTTAATATATCGGGATTGTATATCCTCAACATACAATCACCCAAACATAGAAAGCCTTACCTTTATTTAATTTCTTTTTTTTTTTAAATCCGTCTTGTATCGTGGCTCCTTACATCTTTGCTTGTATATTCATTTGTTGGTACAATATGCAACCTTGAGATACAACCTATGGGACCCACTTTACCTTCCCACTTGTATCTTGACAAAACAACAACACTTGTATCTACTCTTAGATACAAACCTCCATACATGCAAACTCTTTTGTATAATCATCCCAGACTCCTCATCTTTTCTTAACCATATTGCATAACCTCTTCATCTCCACACATGTATATAAAGTGAATGCATCTTTCCAATATACATTAAGGTACGATGCATCAATTACATCCAATTTAATTACCTTTTGACATCCGCGTTGTATGTATACCGAAAGGTGCAAACCTAAAATACACAACATACAAACAATGAAATATACCTTAACAAAACTAAATATTATATTATCTTTGGGTCCGTGACATGTATATCACATTGTATATTGCCTTGTATCTTTCTCTTCGACAATCATACGACTCAAGATACAATGCGGGCTTAACCATTTATTCACTCTACTTCAGAAACACATTGGGTCTGACTTGTATGCAAAGAATAAAACACTAACCACATGCATACAAGTACCATGATTCATGAACCCGACCACTCCATGTGATTAATACAACGACTCCACATACAAACAACCTTGTACATGCAACATACAAAACCCTTCTATAATGCATGTTACTAGAAACACACATATCTTGCAAAATATTGGGAATTTTAAAATGGTTCAAAAAGCAACCCTTATTCATTTTTGACAAAGAATTCACCTCTATTCTACTTTGGTACTTAATGCTAATTTTTTTAATTTTCAACACGATTTGTAACCTTTACCTCTTTTCCCTTTACCACCAAGCATGCCCACACACAAGTAAAAAAAGCCAAAGCCACAGCCACAACAAGGGTCCTCATTTTGCTAAGAGGTAAAATGGGGTGTGTTGTGAACATCACAATAACTAGAAACCAAAAAAAACAATTAAATTAAAACCATTAAAGAAAACTAAATGAAATAAATTCATAACTCTAACTTTCTTTTCTGTAGATCATTATTTAACTCGAGACTTAATGTATTCAATAAGGTGCATGAATCTCCCAATTGAGTTTAAGTGGGTGCATGTGATTAATAGTCCTCATCTTGAAAATAAGTTGAATAAACCAGTGACTGATATTAAACTACATAGTTGATGTCATTCCCTCATAGCCAACCGGATAGAGCCTTGCTACCAACAGGTGTCTATAAGCCTGACAAGGTTATTGTTACAATTCTCCTAAGTAGAGCCCCACTGCCAGCAAGTGTCTATAGCCCCGGTAGAGTTACTTAGATGGCTTAATCTAGATTTTCAATAAAATCCATCTTATTTATTTACTTATTATTATATACTTTTTTATTTTATGTAAGATAGAGACTTTATAAGATATTACCATTGTAATTTCATGATGCAAGGTGTGATCACTTGCTAAAATTAAGCTAAGAATTATAATGGTAGCAAGGGTGACCTCTGATTTTTCACTTAACACCTACACTAGTATGTTCAACAAACCCAAGGATATTAGGTGTGTCATTGTGAGAAACCTCCCTTGAATACTCAACCCACACTTATTGAATACAAAATTTCATAAGCCAAACCATTTTCTACCTTCATGAAAGTTACAACAAGTTATGCATAAGTTTTAAATAATTATCCTGAATGTTCTAAATTTTCTATTGTTTTCAGTGGTTGTTAATCTGCTCCTGTATACTTCAAAACAAAAAAAACATTCCTACCAAGGAAACACAACACACAGACCAACACAACAACAAAACAAAACAACACAAAACATAACCCAACAAACTATACATTATTTACACTATGATACATAACATAACAACTACTATCACCTCAAGCCTGAAATTAATGTTTCAAATGTTGGCCATTAATAGGTAATGGCACATCTTCTCCAGTCAAGGTCTTAAGCCTAAACATATTATCTCCTATTATCTCTGCGACCTGTAATGGACCTAACCACAATTTGTCAAACTTTCCATGATTTCCTTTCTTTTCATGTGCTTTATCCCAGCACAACACTAAGTCTGATATTCTAAATGTTTTGACTTTTGCTCTTTTATCAAACCATCTTTTGACCACTGCTTGATGTTTGGCAAATTTTTCAATGGCTTGATTTCTCTTCTTGTCCAATTGTAACATTTGGATTATCTTGGCTTCCCTGTGATCATCAAATCCTAAATACTCATTAGCAAACTTCCAGATAGGTATTCTTAAATTCACTGGAAGTATGGGATCAGTCCCATAAACTAGGTGATAAGGTGCATTGCCTAAGGCTAACTTAACCTTAGTCCTATCTACCCACAATGCATACTTTAACAATATATTCCACTCTCTAGGATTTTTTACAATTAGTTTCTTGATTATATCCAATAAAATCTTGTTTATGGACTCAGCTAAACCATTCCCCTGAGGATAATAATTTGAAGAAAATTTTAATATTATCCCATATTCAAATGCCCACTTAGAAAATTTCAAAGAAGAAAATGTAGGGCCATTATCACATACCAGCGAATATAGAGCTCCAAACCTTGTTATGATGTTTTCTTCAAGAAATTTGATAACTACCTTAGTAGTAGAAAACTTACAATAGGTGGCTTCAGTCCACCTTGTATAATAGTCAGTCACTGTCAATATAAACTTATGTCTTGTAGATGATGGAGGTGTTAACCTATTTTCCTCTGCCCAGAGTTAAATAATTCACCTTGTATTTTCCTTGAAAATCCTTTAGAAAGTGACCCAAAAGGGCTTAGATCTTTCAAATACTCATGCTATGCCTTGCCAAAAATCCCCAAATCTTGCCTGAAGAATCCTTGTAGAAAAACCAGAAAAACCCAGAAACCCTTTGTCTTCAAGTGCTTTCCATCGTAGATAAATCTCAATTTTATACTTAGTAATTGTATATACATTTTTGAATGTATGTTCAAATGTACATTCGATAATGTATGTTCGCATATACAAAGGAAGTGTACATCCGTGAGATACAAGAAAATATACAAAGGGCATATGCAAGGGGTGGAATGCAGGGATCCTCATCTCTAAATGAATGTTTCTCCATGAAGTTGTGAAATTTTTGGATATGTGCACCCCCATCACACACATTGTGCCCACTAAATCTAGGCATCTTATTGTAAATCTGAGCAGACATACTTTCAACTTCATAATCAACCCATGACAAATCTAATTGGTCATACAGAGGATCAAAAGAGCTAACAAGAGGTTTAGCATTTTGACTGCCAGACATAACAAGGTTACTATTTAACTGAGCTTGTCTAGCCTCTAAGGATATCAACCTATTCTTTATCTCTTCAATTTTTTTACACAACATTTCATCCCACTCTTGGCTGAGCATGGGTGAATACATATTTGGATTCATGAAGACTTCACTCTTAGACATCTTATATCCACCTAAGACCTAAGGCTTCCCCTTGGCATTTAACTTATGCAATAAAACAAATAAAAGTGGGAAGAAACTAGGTACCTTTTCTCATCTAGATGCTGAAGTCTTGGATAGAATATTTTTAGATCACAATAACATACATCAGCCCTTTCATGTGCACTGAGAACTTTTTTGCAGAGTCGCCACCTCTCCAAGGAGGATATAACTTTCAAACAATTAAAAGCTCATCATAAAACAAATATTTTTTTGAGTTCATTCCACCAGTAGATCACCATTATTCACATGAAAGAACTAGATATGCAGCAATAATTTCACACTATTTGACCCATTTTCCCAGCGGAGTTGGCATTTTGTTGGTTCTTTCTCTCTGGATCGATAGAGGGTTTGCCAACTCCTATGCACAGGCAGATCTGGCCAACAAATATAGGAGGTTGAGTGAGCTGCCTCCCCTTCACTTCTGGTTCTGCCGCACCAAGGGGGGTATCCCTATAGCTAAAGATTTAAACTTTGACTCACCCAATGACATAAAGATTTAGCTTTACAATAACAGGCAGAATACTCTCATGTTTGGACCAAGGTGTGCATGATAAATCACAAGGTTGGCATCATTCTTGGACATATCTAACTGGTTGAGGAATGACAGTATGCAGGGGTCCTAATCCTACTCCTACAAACTAACAAGTTGGAATAATGAAAGGATTTGTATGTGTGGTTTGGATGCAAGACAAGCGGGTTATGGATCATAACTACTACACAAGAAGCAGACTAGTGCCTATCTCAGGGCAAGGAGTCAATTAGACATATACAAGTGAATGATTTGCACTGGCATTCAAGTTTCAAGGGGTTAGGACTTTTATTTGCCTTACAAATACCACCCAAGAATGGTTATTTAGCTGTCTATACTTACAAATATCCCAGCTGACATGCATTCTTCTCCATACTTGACCTAACACAATTTAATCCACTCCTTGAATGGAAGTCACAAATTAAGCATGTGATACAGCAAAATTATATCCTAGAATCTAAGAAACCCTTAGCAACCGGATTCAAAAGAAGGGATGCATGCAACAAATGGAGACAGACAGTTAGACACATGAAATAAAGCATTGTTCATATTAAATGACAATGAAACTAAACATATGTGCAACCTGCATTCAAAATGCAACTCATAAACTCTAAAAGAAATAGAACAGCCTAGAAAATGCTCTATTTTTCATTATTTTTCCCCCAAAAATGCCCAAGTCTTCAAAAACATGAAATGAGTAACACAGTTTGTATTTTATAACAAGACTATGTACTCAGCAATAATTACATGGAATTTCAAAATTTTGCCAGATACACCATACCAAAAAATGGCACCCAAAACATTGAATGCGGTAGAAGGAAAAATAGGAGAAATCAGGGAATGTGCAGTTGTTCATAGATTTTCCTCACAAATTTGGTAGCTAGCCAGTCAATCATTGACCCATGCCTCTACAAATTCTGCCATTATGATCAACCTACCTGCGACACTCTTGGAAATGCAGCAGCAATGTGCCAAAGAAAATTTCTCGCTTGAAAATAGCTGCAAATACAAAGAAATCACCCTTGTTGAATATTTGAATCATGGCCATCAATTTCCCTTCCTATCACCAAGATTTACAACTTCAAAACACTTTGAAAAGTCACTATCCAATTAAAACGTGCCACGTAGGTGTCTCCTTGCCATCGCTAACTTTTCCCTTTCTTATTTTGCCTTTTTCGTCTTTTGCCACTTTCGCCCAATGTATATGCAAAAGCATATACATACAATCACAAATATACAAGGCAAACCCCAAATCATTATGAATTAAATTGAAAATACATTTGGGTCCAGCTTGTATCTCCTCCATTTGCATATTGCTTTGCATATTACACATACAAACGCAATATACAACTCACAGATTTCAAATCATTATGAAACAGATTGGAATTACCTTGAAATCCGGCTTGTATCTATTCTCATTGCACTTTTCATTATATATCGGAATATACAATGCACAACATACATTCTACGAAAACTAGCCATTATGTTAATCAGATTGGAAGGAATTTGAAATCCAGGCCTTGTATCTCCATTCCCTTGTATATCGGCATATACAAAGCATACATACAAGCAAAAACATACATACAAACAGCAGACTTCATCTTTTATCAACCGAAATATATGTTCATTTCAGATCCGGCTTGTATATTAGGAATGTTTGTTTGATTGTATGTGCAAACATACAATCACAAATATATGCAATCAGCGGGCCCCACCCTTTGGTTCTTTCCCTGCATGCATCTTTTCCTTGTATGCACCCTTTGCATATCTCTTCTTGCACATTGCCACCGATGCATCTACCCAATATACATTCTGCTTTGTATGCTCACATTGTATGTCAAACACATACAATCTCATTTATATACCTGCGGGCCCCACCTCTTGTATATTGGCCCTTTGCACATTTCCTTTGCATATGGCAAATGCATATCGCATATACAATGCGATTTATACATGAGATACAAAGCTGGTGCAGGAGCACCCGCACATGATCAGGATATAGGTCCGCATGATGACATACATGATCAGGATATAGGTCCGCATGATGACATACATGATCAGGATGTAGGATAGTTATCATCATGCTGACGGGATAATCTATTTTTAGTATGTTTGACTTATCATGTAATAAGGTCCACTGTGACCGATGCTATGTAATAGTTCAGCATAGGAATATGTGTAGGCAGTCAGAGATCGGGATAAGAGAGTCTGAGCTGTCCTCTCTCCCAGCCGCTTGGAAGCTCCCAGCCGCTGGGAAGTGATGTTAGTAGTACTCGAAGGATTTGTTATATATACCTTCGATCTGTAGGGTTTAGACATATAGTTTGATATAGTCTTTGATATTGATGTACTGGTGTTGAGTTGAGATTCAGGAGAGCAGTTCAGACATTGTGAAGCTGTATTCAGGACATTGAATTTCAATTGAATAAGATCTCGTCTTTTGCATTATCTGTTTGCATCTGTGTTGATTTCCTTTCCGTTTTGCAAGCTAATGACCACTTTCAACCCTTCCACCGGTTGATCCTGCAAATCGGTGGAATGGACCTGTATCATAGCTTAGATTGCATTTGTGTTTTCTGTTTATGCATTGCATTGTTCAAGAGATCTGTTAGGAGCATGCTGTAAATCAGCCTAGCATCCTCATGTGCTAGGTCTAGAAGATAAACTGTTAGATTTTGGTTTGGAGGTGATCCGGCCCGGTCGTCACCTGATCTTTGTGAAATTATGCGGTTGTGAGTGTTTTCATGCAGTGGAAGGATACACAGGAGTCTGCATGTGCGTTTCCAGTCGGAACGAGCCGCAACATCATCTGCGAATCCATCGCCATCAGGATCGGGTCATGAAGTTGGTGTAAATTTGCATGTTGCAGGTGCATCATGATGTTTTGAGTTGGATATATACTCAGTGTATATATCGCAGTCAGGATCATCTCTCGGGGAAGGTCATCATCCGCATATCGCTAACGGATGCGGGTGTGAAAGTTGAGTTTTTTTGGCTAAGTGTTGAAGAGTTCATCAGGATGATGTGTGACGTCATCGTCATCAGGATATGACGTCATCGTCATCAGGATATTAAGAAATCCCTCTATGCGGGTTTATCCTGTTGTCGCTAAGTGGAAAGGTATCGGCGTAGGCAGGAAGTTGTATTAGCATCATCAGGAGGTTTCGAAGAACCGGATGAACAATATCATGATGCTGTTGCTTGTATCGTCGGGCAGTGAAGCATCGAAGGCAAGTTGTTGAAGTGGAACGTCATCAGGATATTTGGACAACCGGATATTTGATATCCTGCTGACAAAGGTGATATTGAATATCATGATGATGCCGCTTGTGTTTGGCACCCGATGAACAGTGCAACCGGAGGATGTTTGCGCCCGTTGATTATCATGATGATGATGACAGGCGACAGTCGAAGGAGGTAAATAGTAGTCGACAGGAGGATATTTGCGATCATCAGAAATATGATGATGAGGTTCAGCCGATAGAGAAGTTTATCATGCTGTTTGTTTTGTTGGCAGCTCCTTCCTGTTAGGTTGCCTCCGTTGCGTTCCACTCTGCATCATAGTGGTATCAGAGCAAAGGTTAGGATCTTTTGGAAAAGATAAGCAGGATGTCAGACGAAGAAGGAACATCTGAGTTCCCAACAAAGATGACCAACGCTGAGTTGGCAGTTCTGGTGAAGAAGCAGATTGCAGAAAGCAGGGCCGTGAAGGCTCAGAATCAGGAGTTGAAAGATGAGTTAGCAAAGTTGAGGAGCAGAGTAGGTTCTGGTAGAGAAGATGATAGGGAAGAAGAGGATATCCCTAACTGGAGCGAGGAGGTCGTTCCTGCAGACCAGAGACCGCTGTTGAACGCCCTCAAGGCCATGGAGAGGAGAACCATGGATGTGAAGCTGGACTTGCCAGTGTTTACAGGTAAGATGGACCCTGATTCGGTAATGGAATGGATAGACTGTCTGAACAATTTCTTTGTGACAGAGGAGATACCAGAACAGCAGAGAGTGAAGATAGCACAGTCAAAGATGAAAGAAGCTGCCTTGACATGGTGGAACTTTGTTCAGGATGATAGAGTGCAGGAGGGAAAACGTAGAGTTGCCACATGGAAGAAGATGATGGAGTTGGTAAAGGAGGCTTATATCCCTTTGGATTACAGTATCCAGCTACACAAGAGGAAACAGAACCTGAAGCAGAAGGAGCTAGATGTCAGCTCATATACAGAAGAGTTCATGAAACTCTGTATGAAGACCAAGGTGAAAGAAAGTGAAGAAGAAAAGGTAGCCAGATACCTTAATGGACTGAGGTTTAATATTCAGGAAGATCTGAGTCTGCATAACCCAGATACAGTGCAGAAAAGTTTTCAGTTGGCACTGAAGGTGGAAGAAAAGCTGAAGAGAAAGCAAGATCAGAACAACAGAGGAAGAGGAAGACAACAAAGAGGTGGAAGAAGTCCTTTCAGAGGCAGAGGACAAGGACAGGGATATCAAGGAGAGTCTAGTCAAGACAATAGCAAGGGCAACAATAGTCAGAGTCAGAGAGAGAATTTCAGTCAGCAAGGAAACTTCAGAGGTAGAAGACCTTACAGAGGAAGATCCCAGGGTAGAGGATCCATTAGGTGTTACAACTGTAATAAAGAAGGCCATATAGCCAGCAGATGTCCAGACAAGGCCACAAGCTCAGCAGGTGAAAGGAGGACAAATCTGGTCAATGAACCTGATAACCAAAGTAGGACAAGTTCTAATGATTTTCAGAGTGTGAATGGTCCTGAGAATTATGGATATCCAGAAAGTGGAGAGTCCCTGATGATGAGAAGAACAGTAACTACCATGAAGGTACCTGATAAAGAAGCCCCTCAGAGGAAGTCCCTTTTCAGAACCACTTGCAAAGCAGGAGGTAAGGCTTGTAAAGTTTTGATTGATTCTGGTTCTACTGAGAACTTTGTGTCTGAAGAAATGGTGGTGAAGCTGAAGCTTAGGAGATTGCCTCATCCATCTCCATATAAAGTCTCATGGCTTACTCAAGGCCAGCAGACAACTGTAGAAGAGCAGGCTTGGGTAGAATTCCAGATTGGTGGATATAAAGATAAGTTGTTGTTTGATATCACCAAGATGGATGCTTGCAACCTTTTGTTTGGTAGACCATGGCAATATGATCTGAAGGCACAGCATGATGGTGTTAAAAACACCTACAAAATCACTAAAGATGGTAAAGATGTAATACTACTCCCATTGAAGGAGAAAGAGGAGAAGTCTAAAGGCAAAGAAGTGAAGGTCATGCTGATGGAAGGCAAACAGTTTATGAAAGAAGTAGCAGCAGAAGGTGCAGTTGCATATGCCCTAATCCCCTGTATGAGTGTGAATAAGAAACAACAGCAAGAAGCCAAGAAGGAGAAGAAGCCAAGGTTGATAGACCCAGCTGTCCAAGAGTTATTGGATAAGTACAAGGGTGTTATCTCAGAGGGAATGCCAAGATCCCTACCACCTATCAGAGATATCAGTCATTGCATAGACTTGATTCCAGGGTCTACACTTCCAAATAAAGCAGCTTATAAGCTTACCCCAGAGCAGAATGCAGAAGTAGCCAGGCAGATTGAAGAACTGATGAATTCAGGTCTGATTGGAAAGAGTCTGAGTCCATGTGCAGTACCAGCTGTACTAGCACCTAAGAAGGAAGGCACTTGGAGGCTTTGCACAGATTCCAGAGCCATCAACAAGATCACAATCAGGTATAGGTTTCCAATCCCCAGAATTGAGGATTTACTTGATTGTTTGGGAAATGCTAAGTACTTTACTAAAATAGACTTGAAGAGTGGATACCATCAGATAAGGATTAGACCAGGTGATGAGTGGAAGACAGCATTCAAAACAAATGAAGGTTTGTATGAATGGAAGGTTATGCCTTTTGGTTTGTCTAATGCCCCTAGTACTTTCATGAGGCTGATGAATGAGGTTCTGAAGGAATTCATTGGTAAGTTTGTCATAGTCTATTTAGATGACATTCTGATTTTCAGTAACACCAGAGAAGAACATCTCAGGCATATAGAGCTGGTTCTCAAGAGGTTACATGAAGAGAAGCTGATGATAAACTTGGACAAGTGTCTGTTCATGAAACAGGAGATCACCTATTTAGGTTTTGTCATCTCACAAGGCAAGCTGCAGATGGATAAGGAGAAGGTGAGTGCCATTTTGAATTGGCCAACTCCACAGACCATGAATGAAGTCAGAAGTTTCCATGGGTTAGCAACCTTCTACAGAAAGTTCATCAGAGGGTTCAGTCATATTTGTGCACCCATGTTGGATACCATCAAAGGAGGACAAAAGTGCAGGTTTGTTTGGACTCAAGGAGCAGATGATTCCTTTGAGGCATTGAAGAGGAAGGTGGCACAGCAGCCAGTCCTTGCACTTCCAGATTTCAATAAGATCTTTCAGGTAGAGTGTGATGCCAGTCACATGGCCATTGGAGCAGTACTCAGTCAAGAGGGTAGACCAATTGCATTTTTCAGTGAAAAGCTCAATGATGCTAAGAAAAGGTATTCATCATATGATCTGGAAATGTATGCTCTAGTTCAGTCCCTAAAGAAATGGAGGCATTACCTGATGCCAAAGGAGTTCATAGTCTTCACAGATAATCAAGCTTTGAGTTTCATCAACAGTCAGGAGAAGCTGAACCACAGACATATGAAGTGGGTAGAAACACTACAGGCTTTCACTTTTACCTTGAAGCACAAGAAAGGGGTTAAGAACAAAGTTGCTGATGCTTTGAGCAGGAGAGTTCTCACAGTAAATCAGATTCAGTTAGAGAGTGTTGGCATTGACTCACTCAAGACCATGTATGAGTCTGATGAAGATTTTGGAGAAATATATCAGGTCTGTACTTCTTTTGGGGAGAAATACCATGCTGAGTTCTCTGAATACCTGATCCAAGATGGATTGCTGTTCAAGGGTGGACAGTTGTGTATTCCCAGATGTTCTATGAGGTTGAATATAATCAAGGAGAAACATTGTGGAGCAATGGCAGGTCATTTTGGTCTAGACAAGACTCTTGATCTGGTCAGGAGGCATTACTTCTGGCCTAAGTTGCAGTCAGATGTCAGGAAATTTGTAGAAACCTGTGTAATTTGTCAGAAGGCTAAAGGCAGGTCAACTAACGCAGGGTTATATCAGCCCTTACCCATTCCTTCCAGACCATGGGAAAGTATCAGTATGGATTTTGTTTTAGGTTTACCAAGGACCAGGAGAGGATTTGACAGTGTCTTTGTTGTAGTGGACAGGTTCAGTAAGATGGCACATTTCTTGCCATGCAAAACCACTGCAGATGCCTCATATATTGCAGATTTATTCTTCAGGGAAGTTGTCAGAATTCATGGGTTACCTTTGAGCATAGTTTCAGACAGAGATGTGAAGTTTGTGGGTCATTTCTGGAGAACCCTATGGAGGAAGCTGGGAACCAATTTATCTTTTTCCTCTGCATATCATCCTCAAACGGATGGACAAACTGAGGTTGTGAACCGTTCCTTAGGGAATCTACTTAGATGCTTGACAAAACAGCATGGAGAGAAGTGGGACAATATTCTGTCTCAAGCTGAGTTTTCATATAATGATACTGTCAACAGGAGCACAGGAAAATCGCCTTTTCAGGTAGTATATGGAATGCATCCCAGAGGTATTTTAGAGTTGCGAGAACTACCTACAGCAGATCCTGTTAGTGCAGATGGAGAAGCTTTTGCTGAAGCAATCAAAGAAGTTCATGATCAGGTTAAGACCCAACTCCAGCAAACCACCTTAAAATATAAGGAGTATGCTGACAAGAAGAAGAAGGATGTTCAATTTGCTGTTGGAGATTTGGTTTGGGTTCACTTGAAGAAAGACAGGCTCCCTAAGGGGAAGTATACTAAGCTCATGCAAAAGAAAGTTGAACCATGTCAGATTTTGCAAAAACATGGACAAAATGCTTATAAGCTCCAACTACCACCTGATCTTGGTTTATCTCCTATCTTCAATGTATGTGACTTAACTCCTTACAAGGCTAATCTAGATGCAGATCAGGATATCCTACAGGATACAGTTGCTGAAGACATTCCTCCACATGATCCTCCACAGATACAGCAGGTTTTGGACACTAGAGTGGTCAAACAGACCAGGAATAAGAAGTACTTGGAGTACCTCGTCTCTTGGAAGGGACAGCCGACTTCTGAAGCAGTATGGATGACTGCAGAACAGATACAGAAGCATGGTGCCGACCTTGATACTCTCATCTCAAGTGGACTTGAGATTTCTTCTTTTGGGGAGTATGGTGCAGGAGCACCCGCACATGATCAGGATATAGGTCCGCATGATGACATACATGATCAGGATATAGGTCCGCATGATGACATACATGATCAGGATGTAGGATAGTTATCATCATGCTGACGGGATAATCTATTTTTAGTATGTTTGACTTATCATGTAATAAGGTCCACTGTGACCGATGCTATGTAATAGTTCAGCATAGGAATATGTGTAGGCAGTTAGAGATCGGGATAAGAGAGTCTGAGCTGTCCTCTCTCCCAGCCGCTTGGAAGCTCCCAGCCGCTGGGAAGTGATGTTAGTAGTACTCAAAGGATTTGTTATATATACCTTCGATCTGTAGGGTTTAGACATATAGTTTGATATAGTCTTTGATATTGATGTACTGGTGTTGAGTTGAGATTCAGGAGAGCAGTTCAGACATTGTGAAGCTGTATTCAGGACATTGAATTTCAATTGAATAAGATCTCGTCTTTTGCATTATCTGTTTGCATCTGTGTTGATTTCCTTTCCGTTTTGCAAGCTAATGACCACTTTCAACCCTTCCACCGGTTGATCCTGCAAATCGGTGGAATGGACCTGTATCATAGCTTAGATTGCATTTGTGTTTTCTGTTTATGCATTGCATTGTTCAAGAGATCTGTTAGGAGCATGCTGTAAATCAGCCTAGCATCCTCATGTGCTAGGTCTAGAAGATAAACTGTTAGATTTTGGTTTGGAGGTGATCCGGCCCGGTCGTCACCTGATCTTTGTGAAATTATGCGGTTGTGAGTGTTTTCATGCAGTGGAAGGATACACAGGAGTCTGCATGTGCGTTTCCAGTCGGAACGAGCCGCAACATCATCTGCGAATCCATCGCCATCAGGATCGGGTCATGAAGTTGGTGAAATTTGCATGTTGCAGGTGCATCATGATGTTTTGAGTTGGATATATACTCAGTGTATATATCGCAGTCAGGATCATCTCTCGGGGAAGGTCATCATCCGCATATCGCTAACGGATGCGGGTGTGAAAGTTGCATTTTCTTGTATCTCTCCTTGTATATTATTTCTTGTATGTCCATTTTCATCTTTCCATTTACAAGCCTATATCCAACATGTTATAAACAATGTTATCCCTTTTCCTTTATATCCGCCCTTGTATCCTTTGTTTGTATATTGTAATGTATGTAAAATAGATACAAGTGCATATACAATTGCAACCCATATAAACCTTCTTTACCTTTTAGCTCTTTAACGATGTCTTTCCCTTTTTGTTAATATATCGGGATTGTATATCCTCAACATACAATCACCCAAACATAGAAAGCCTTACCTTTATTTAATTTCTTTTTTTTTTTAAATCCGTCTTGTATCGTGGCTCCTTACATCTTTGCTTGTATATTCATTTGTTGGTACAATATGCAACCTTGAGATACAACCTATGGGACCCACTTTACCTTCCCACTTGTATCTTGACAAAACAACAACACTTGTATCTACTCTTAGATACAAACCTCCATACATGCAAACTCTTTTGTATAATCATCCCAGACTCCTCATCTTTTCTTAACCATATTGCATAACCTCTTCATCTCCACACATGTATATAAAGTGAATGCATCTTTCCAATATACATTAAGGTACGATGCATCAATTACATCCAATTTAATTACCTTTTGACATCCGCGTTGTATGTATACCGAAAGGTGCAAACCTAAAATACACAACATACAAACAATGAAATATACCTTAACAAAACTAAATATTATATTATCTTTGGGTCCGTGACATGTATATCACATTGTATATTGCCTTGTATCTTTCTCTTCGACAATCATACGACTCAAGATACAATGCGGGCTTAACCATTTATTCACTCTACTTCAGAAACACATTGGGTCTGACTTGTATGCAAAGAATAAAACACTAACCACATGCATACAAGTACCATGATTCATGAACCCGACCACTCCATGTGATTAATACAACGACTCCACATACAAACAACCTTGTACATGCAACATACAAAACCCTTCTATAATGCATGTTACTAGAAACACACATATCTTGCAAAATATTGGGAATTTTAAAATGGTTCAAAAAGCAACCCTTATTCATTTTTGACAAAGAATTCACCTCTATTCTACTTTGGTACTTAATGCTAATTTTTTTAATTTTCAACACGATTTGTAACCTTTACCTCTTTTCCCTTTACCACCAAGCATGCCCACACACAAGTAAAAAAAGCCAAAGCCACAGCCACAACAAGGGTCCTCATTTTGCTAAGAGGTAAAATGGGGTGTGTTGTGAACATCACAATAACTAGAAACCAAAAAAAACAATTAAATTAAAACCATTAAAGAAAACTAAATGAAATAAATTCATAACTCTAACTTTCTTTTCTGTAGATCATTATTTAACTCGAGACTTAATGTATTCAATAAGGTGCATGAATCTCCCAATTGAGTTTAAGTGGGTGCATGTGATTAATAGTCCTCATCTTGAAAATAAGTTGAATAAACCAGTGACTGATATTAAACTACATAGTTGATGTCATTCCCTCATAGCCAACCGGATAGAGCCTTGCTACCAACAGGTGTCTATAAGCCTGACAAGGTTATTGTTACAATTCTCCTAAGTAGAGCCCCACTGCCAGCAAGTGTCTATAGCCCCGGTAGAGTTACTTAGATGGCTTAATCTAGATTTTCAATAAAATCCATCTTATTTATTTACTTATTATTATATACTTTTTTATTTTATGTAAGATAGAGACTTTATAAGATATTACCATTGTAATTTCATGATGCAAGGTGTGATCACTTGCTAAAATTAAGCTAAGAATTATAATGGTAGCAAGGGTGACCTCTGATTTTTCACTTAACACCTACACTAGTATGTTCAACAAACCCAAGGATATTAGGTGTGTCATTGTGAGAAACCTCCCTTGAATACTCAACCCACACTTATTGAATACAAAATTTCATAAGCCAAACCATTTTCTACCTTCATGAAAGTTACAACAAGTTATGCATAAGTTTTAAATAATTATCCTGAATGTTCTAAATTTTCTATTGTTTTCAGTGGTTGTTAATCTGCTCCTGTATACTTCAAAACAAAAAAAACATTCCTACCAAGGAAACACAACACACAGACCAACACAACAACAAAACAAAACAACACAAAACATAACCCAACAAACTATACATTATTTACACTATGATACATAACATAACAACTACTATCACCTCAAGCCTGAAATTAATGTTTCAAATGTTGGCCATTAATAGGTAATGGCACATCTTCTCCAGTCAAGGTCTTAAGCCTAAACATATTATCTCCTATTATCTCTGCGACCTGTAATGGACCTAACCACAATTTGTCAAACTTTCCATGATTTCCTTTCTTTTCATGTGCTTTATCCCAGCACAACACTAAGTCTGATATTCTAAATGTTTTGACTTTTGCTCTTTTATCAAACCATCTTTTGACCACTGCTTGATGTTTGGCAAATTTTTCAATGGCTTGATTTCTCTTCTTGTCCAATTGTAACATTTGGATTATCTTGGCTTCCCTGTGATCATCAAATCCTAAATACTCATTAGCAAACTTCCAGATAGGTATTCTTAAATTCACTGGAAGTATGGGATCAGTCCCATAAACTAGGTGATAAGGTGCATTGCCTAAGGCTAACTTAACCTTAGTCCTATCTACCCACAATGCATACTTTAACAATATATTCCACTCTCTAGGATTTTTTACAATTAGTTTCTTGATTATATCCAATAAAATCTTGTTTATGGACTCAGCTAAACCATTCCCCTGAGGATAATAATTTGAAGAAAATTTTAATATTATCCCATATTCAAATGCCCACTTAGAAAATTTCAAAGAAGAAAATGTAGGGCCATTATCACATACCAGCGAATATAGAGCTCCAAACCTTGTTATGATGTTTTCTTCAAGAAATTTGATAACTACCTTAGTAGTAGAAAACTTACAATAGGTGGCTTCAGTCCACCTTGTATAATAGTCAGTCACTGTCAATATAAACTTATGTCTTGTAGATGATGGAGGTGTTAACCTATTTTCCTCTGCCCAGAGTTAAATAATTCACCTTGTATTTTCCTTGAAAATCCTTTAGAAAGTGACCCAAAAGGGCTTAGATCTTTCAAATACTCATGCTATGCCTTGCCAAAAATCCCCAAATCTTGCCTGAAGAATCCTTGTAGAAAAACCAGAAAAACCCAGAAACCCTTTGTCTTCAAGTGCTTTCCATCGTAGATAAATCTCAATTTTATACTTAGTAATTGTATATACATTTTTGAATGTATGTTCAAATGTACATTCGATAATGTATGTTCGCATATACAAAGGAAGTGTACATCCGTGAGATACAAGAAAATATACAAAGGGCATATGCAAGGGGTGGAATGCAGGGATCCTCATCTCTAAATGAATGTTTCTCCATGAAGTTGTGAAATTTTTGGATATGTGCACCCCCATCACACACATTGTGCCCACTAAATCTAGGCATCTTATTGTAAATCTGAGCAGACATACTTTCAACTTCATAATCAACCCATGACAAATCTAATTGGTCATACAGAGGATCAAAAGAGCTAACAAGAGGTTTAGCATTTTGACTGCCAGACATAACAAGGTTACTATTTAACTGAGCTTGTCTAGCCTCTAAGGATATCAACCTATTCTTTATCTCTTCAATTTTTTTACACAACATTTCATCCCACTCTTGGCTGAGCATGGGTGAATACATATTTGGATTCATGAAGACTTCACTCTTAGACATCTTATATCCACCTAAGACCTAAGGCTTCCCCTTGGCATTTAACTTATGCAATAAAACAAATAAAAGTGGGAAGAAACTAGGTACCTTTTCTCATCTAGATGCTGAAGTCTTGGATAGAATATTTTTAGATCACAATAACATACATCAGCCCTTTCATGTGCACTGAGAACTTTTTTGCAGAGTCGCCACCTCTCCAAGGAGGATATAACTTTCAAACAATTAAAAGCTCATCATAAAACAAATATTTTTTTGAGTTCATTCCACCAGTAGATCACCATTATTCACATGAAAGAACTAGATATGCAGCAATAATTTCACACTATTTGACCCATTTTCCCAGCGGAGTTGGCATTTTGTTGGTTCTTTCTCTCTGGATCGATAGAGGGTTTGCCAACTCCTATGCACAGGCAGATCTGGCCAACAAATATAGGAGGTTGAGTGAGCTGCCTCCCCTTCACTTCTGGTTCTGCCGCACCAAGGGGGGTATCCCTATAGCTAAAGATTTAAACTTTGACTCACCCAATGACATAAAGATTTAGCTTTACAATAACAGGCAGAATACTCTCATGTTTGGACCAAGGTGTGCATGATAAATCACAAGGTTGGCATCATTCTTGGACATATCTAACTGGTTGAGGAATGACAGTATGCAGGGGTCCTAATCCTACTCCTACAAACTAACAAGTTGGAATAATGAAAGGATTTGTATGTGTGGTTTGGATGCAAGACAAGCGGGTTATGGATCATAACTACTACACAAGAAGCAGACTAGTGCCTATCTCAGGGCAAGGAGTCAATTAGACATATACAAGTGAATGATTTGCACTGGCATTCAAGTTTCAAGGGGTTAGGACTTTTATTTGCCTTACAAATACCACCCAAGAATGGGTATTTAGCTGTCTATACTTACAAATATCCCAGCTGACATGCATTCTTCTCCATACTTGACCTAACACAATTTAATCCACTCCTTGAATGGAAGTCACAAATTAAGCATGTGATACAGCAAAATTATATCCTAGAATCTAAGAAACCCTTAGCAACCGGATTCAAAAGAAGGGATGCATGCAACAAATGGAGACAGACAGTTAGACACATGAAATAAAGCATTGTTCATATTAAATGACAATGAAACTAAACATATGTGCAACCTGCATTCAAAATGCAACTCATAAACTCTAAAAGAAATAGAACAGCCTAGAAAATGCTCTATTTTTCATTATTTTTCCCCCAAAAATGCCCAAGTCTTCAAAAACATGAAATGAGTAACACAGTTTGTATTTTATAACAAGACTATGTACTCAGCAATAATTACATGGAATTTCAAAATTTTGCCAGATACACCATACCAAAAAATGGCACCCAAAACATTGAATGCGGTAGAAGGAAAAATAGGAGAAATCAGGGAATGTGCAGTTGTTCATAGATTTTCCTCACAAATTTGGTAGCTGGCCAGTCAATCATTGACCCATGCCTCTACAAATTCTGCCATTATGATCAACCTACCTGCGACACTCTTGGAAATGCAGCAGCAATGTGCCAAAGAAAATTTCTCGCTTGAAAATAGCTGCAAATACAAAGAAATCACCCTTGTTGAATATTTGAATCATGGCCATCAATTTCCCTTCCTATCACCAAGATTTACAACTTCAAAACACTTTGAAAAGTCACTATCCAATTAAAACGTGCCACGTAGGTGTCTCCTTGCCATCGCTAACTTTTCCCTTTCTTATTTTGCCTTTTTCGTCTTTTGCCACTTTCGCCCAATGTATATGCAAAAGCATATACATACAATCACAAATATACAAGGCAAACCCCAAATCATTATGAATTAAATTGAAAATACATTTGGGTCCAGCTTGTATCTCCTCCATTTGCATATTGCTTTGCATATTACACATACAAACGCAATATACAACTCACAGATTTCAAATCATTATGAAACAGATTGGAATTACCTTGAAATCCGGCTTGTATCTATTCTCATTGCACTTTTCATTATATATCGGAATATACAATGCACAACATACATTCTACGAAAACTAGCCATTATGTTAATCAGATTGGAAGGAATTTGAAATCCAGGCCTTGTATCTCCATTCCCTTGTATATCGGCATATACAAAGCATACATACAAGCAAAAACATACATACAAACAGCAGACTTCATCTTTTATCAACCGAAATATATGTTCATTTCAGATCCGGCTTGTATATTAGGAATGTTTGTTTGATTGTATGTGCAAACATACAATCACAAATATATGCAATCAGCGGGCCCCACCCTTTGGTTCTTTCCCTGCATGCATCTTTTCCTTGTATGCACCCTTTGCATATCTCTTCTTGCACATTGCCACCGATGCATCTACCCAATATACATTCTGCTTTGTATGCTCACATTGTATGTCAAACACATACAATCTCATTTATATACCTGCGGGCCCCACCTCTTGTATATTGGCCCTTTGCACATTTCCTTTGCATATGGCAAATGCATATCGCATATACAATGCGATTTATACATGAGATACAAAGCTGGTGCAGGAGCACCCGCACATGATCAGGATATAGGTCCGCATGATGACATACATGATCAGGATATAGGTCCGCATGATGACATACATGATCAGGATGTAGGATAGTTATCATCATGCTGACGGGATAATCTATTTTTAGTATGTTTGACTTATCATGTAATAAGGTCCACTGTGACCGATGCTATGTAATAGTTCAGCATAGGAATATGTGTAGGCAGTCAGAGATCGGGATAAGAGAGTCTGAGCTGTCCTCTCTCCCAGCCGCTTGGAAGCTCCCAGCCGCTGGGAAGTGATGTTAGTAGTACTCGAAGGATTTGTTATATATACCTTCGATCTGTAGGGTTTAGACATATAGTTTGATATAGTCTTTGATATTGATGTACTGGTGTTGAGTTGAGATTCAGGAGAGCAGTTCAGACATTGTGAAGCTGTATTCAGGACATTGAATTTCAATTGAATAAGATCTCGTCTTTTGCATTATCTGTTTGCATCTGTGTTGATTTCCTTTCGTTTTTGCAAGCTAATGACCACTTTCAACCCTTCCACCGGTTGATCCTGCAAATCGGTGGAATGGACCTGTATCATAGCTTAGATTGCATTTGTGTTTTCTGTTTATGCATTGCATTGTTCAAGAGATCTGTTAGGAGCATGCTGTAAATCAGCCTAGCATCCTCATGTGCTAGGTCTAGAAGATAAACTGTTAGATTTTGGTTTGGAGGTGATCCGGCCCGGTCGTCACCCTGATCTTTGTGAAATTATGCGGTTGTGAGTGTTTTCATGCAGTGGAAGGATACACAGGAGTCTGCATGTGCGTTTCCAGTCGGAACGAGCCGCAACATCATCTGCGAATCCATCGCCATCAGGATCGGGTCATGAAGTTGGTTAAAATTTGCATGTTGCAAGGTGCATCATGATGTTTTGAGTTGGATATATACTCAGTGTATATATCGCAGTCAGGATCATCTCTCGGGGAAGGTCATCATCCGCATATCGCTAACGGATGCGGGGTGTGAAAGTTGAGTTTTTTTGGCTAAGTGTTGAAGAGTTCATCAGGATGATGTGTGACGTCATCGTCATCAGGATATGACGTCATCGTCATCAGGATATTAGAAATCCCTCTATGCGGGTTTATCCTGTTGTCGCTAAGTGGAAAGGTATCGGCGTAGGCAGGAAGTTGTATTAGCATCATCAGGAGGTTTCGAAGAAACCGATGATGAACAATATCATGATGCTGTTGCTTGTATCGTCGGGCAGTGAAGCATCGAAGGCAAGTTGTTGAAGTGGAACGTCATCAGGATATTTGGACAACCGGATATTTGGATATCCCTGCTGACAAAGGTGATATTGAATATCATGATGATGCCGCTTGTGTTTGGCACCCGATGAACAGTGCAACCGGAGGATGTTTGCGCCCGTTGATTATCATGATGATGATGACAGGCGACAGTCGAAGGGAGGTAAATAGTAGTCGACAGGAGGATATTTGCGATCATCAGAAATATGATGATGAGGTTCAGCCGATAGAGAAGTTTATCATGCTGTTTGTTTTGTTGGCAGCTCCTTCCTGTTAGGTTGCCTCCGTTGCGTTCCACTCTGCATCATAGTGGTGGATCAGAGCAAAGGTTAGGATCTTTTGGAAAAGATAAGCAAGATGTCAGACGAAGAAGGAACATCTGAGTTCCCAACAAAGATGACCAACGCTGAGTTGGCAGTTCTGGGTGAAGAGCAGATTGCAGAAAGCAGGGCCGTGAAGGCTCAGAATCAGGAGTTGAAAGATGAGTTAGACAAAGTTGAGGAGCAGAGTAGGTTCTGGTAGAGAAGATGATAGGAAGAAGAGGATATCCCTAACTGGAGCGAGGAGGTCGTTCCTGCAGACCAGAGACCGCTGTGAACGCCCTCAAGGCCATGGAGAGGAGAACCATGGATGTGAAGCTGGACTTGCCAGTGTTTACAGTAAGATGGACCCCTGATTCGGTAATGGAAATGGATAGACTGTCTGAACAATTTC